>LR989977.1:10000-1389034 GCA_905147015.1 Laspeyria flexula
CCCAATCCTGGGCTGGTATAACGTCCTGAGCCACACAGACCGTTATCTTCCCGGGGTCGCGCCCAGTCGGAGCAGTCGGCAGACCCCCCGCCAACCACTCCGCGCAACACTCCAAGGTATGCCGGATAATCACACACTTGATAGTCCCGGCGTCTATCCGACCCCCCGAGGGAGGCCGGACCCCGTGGTAATTTTTTATAGAGGTTGTTCTTCCTCGCGACCGCCGCTCCGGGAGACAGAGTGGCGATCCTCGTCCCCGGCACCTAGTACCGAGATTACGAGTTTTGTCGGCCAAGTTCGGGGCCCGAAGACCCTTCCCTCGCCAACGCACCTCGGCCGCACAAGTGCGGCTTCGGACATCCCGTAGGTAATTTTTTATAGAGGTTTTCCTTCCTCGCGGCCCCACTCCGAAGAGCGGAGGCCCTCGGGCCCACCAACCAGGGGCGAGCTTACGAGTGTCGGGCGACAACCGAAGTTGCCACCTACCGCCGGTTATTTTTTATAGAGGTTTTCCTTCCTCGCAGCCCCACTCCGAAGAGCGGAGGCCCCCGTTCCCGGCAAGCGCCAGGCTTACGGTTTGGTTCGGGCGGCGACCGAAGTCACCACCCTCACCCACCCCCTCCCGTTGGTGATTTTTTATAGAGGTTTTCCTTCCTCGCGGCCCCGCCCCACGGCGAGGGCCCTCGTTCCCGACCGAAGCCGGGCTTACGAGTTGGGCCGAGCGACGATTGACCGCCGCCCAGCCGCATCCCGGCCGGGTTCCTACACCCGGCATCGGCCGCAGAAGTCAGGGGAATAGGTCCCCTCTCCACTGCGGCCCCACCGCCTCCACGGTCTCGCGCCCGTGGCCACGCTGGGGCTGAGGCAGGTAGGCAGTCTTCGGCACTCCCCACCTGCCTCACCCCCTCCCCAATCCCCCCCCACTCGGCCACCGCGCTACCGCGTGGATGCACAACGGTAACTCGGCAGCCCCACCACAACGTGCCCGAAGGCTCCAGGCCGTCACCACTTAGCCGAGTCGGTGGCGACGACCCCACGGCCGGACGAGAACGAATCTCAGTCCGGCAACGGCCGCAGAAGTCAGGGGAGGTGGCGTTCCCCTCTCCACTGCGGCCCCACCGCCTCCACATTCTCGCGCATGTGGCCACGCTGGGGCTGAGGCAGGTAGGCAGTCGACCGGCACTCCCCACCTGCCTCACCCCCTCCCCATCCCCCCCTGGCCACCACGCCACCGCGTGAGCGGTAACGCGGCAGCCGCCCTCGCCAGAGAGCTGGCGAGGGTACCGGGACGCCACCACTTAGCCGGGTCGGCGGTGACGTCCCCCCGGGGCTGCTCTTCGCTTCCATTGCTGTACTGAGCCCCCCTGCCACGACAAGGCGGCAGCCCATCAGGGGGGAACCTAACCTAACCTAACCTAACCTAACCTAACCTAACCTAACCTAACCTAACCTAACCTAACCTAACCTAACCTAACCTAACCTAACCTAACCTAACCTAACCTAACCTAACCTAACCTAACCTAACCTAACCTAACCTAACCTAACCTAACCTAACCTAACCTAACCTAACCTAACCTAACCTAACCTAACCTAACCTAACCTAACCTAACCTAACCTAACCTAACCTAACCTAACCTAACCTAACCTAACCTAACCTAACCTAACCTAACCTAACCTAACCTAACCTAACCTAACCGAAGGTTAAAATTGTTTCTTCACGGCTAGTCATTACGTCGCGGAGAATCTTAACATCGCGATTCAGCCGGTTGGTACAACGCCATCTATCGAGGTTTTTGACAACTCTTGACATACATTTTTTCATGACGATCTTCAATGATTAGCTGCCGCACGGCGTCGATTTTTCTCTTGTGTGGTTTGTACTGACAAACCACACAAGTAAGTAAGTGTACCCACGTTGAAATTCTAAATACCAGTGTTCTACAGTCCTAAGACATGGTGCTGTATCACTTAACACAGATGTAGTTGCCTCAAAGAACTGAAATCGCGCCCAATACTCCTTATGTACTAGACGCTCCTTATATACTAGAAGCTCCTTATATTACACTCTTTATATACTACATATTCTTTATATACCAGACGCTCCTTACATACTTGATGCTCTTTATAAACTAGACGTTCCTTATATACATGACGATATACAAGAAGAGAGTCTTGAGTTTTTGGCAATGTGACATTATTATATAAATATCTTTCTTAATAGTTCTTATATTGTCTCATAGATGACACTATTTTTATTACGTCATCTTCTGAATCGCGGTGTTAAGATTCTCCGAGAGCTAATGACTAGTAATGCAACGCGCAACATTGTAATTAACAATATTAATTAACTTACAAATTTTCTTGATTATTTATATACTTATACTTATTTATTTAATTATTAAGTGATTTATTTATTTAATCACTTATTTACTTGACTATATATTTACTTAGGAACTTAATTATTTATTATTATTTACTGATTTTTTTTTTTTACATTATTATTTATTTACTTACTTATTTTACTTGATAAGCATAAAGATAAATTTATTTTGCTAATATGGGTACATATATAGGTACAGTCACAGATATATATGGAATAGATCACGCAAGTGTATGTACTTCGCGTGTAAAATGTGTGTCCAATGGACATAGTTCATCGTCATTTAATTCATTCCGCACTGGAACGTTCTCGATGCCTTACGTCGAACTAAAACTCCAAAATGCCTACTTGTGCCGTACTGAGCTGCAAAAACAGCACAAAAAAAAAAACAAAAAAAAAAAAAATTGGGACGAGGTAATGGAGACGTTTCCTTTCATCGGTAAGTCATTTTATTATTAAATTGTGTGTTTTTAATTGCAAATTCAATTATTTTACGTTTATTGTGGTATTGACTGAGAGCGTATAGCATAATTCGTTATTCATTCCCGCATTTATTTACAAAGCTGTATTGTGTGGCATGTCTGTTAAACACGTAATGAATATTAAAATTATCGATATTTTCACCTGTCGCTGAGCTTCGTGGTACGGTCGCTTCTCTCATTTTTCTGTCAAATGTAGCAGATAGTGTTGTATTGTACACCGAGTTTTCGATTCTGAATTCTGGGTGCCTAGTGCGAGTTTTTTTACGAATTCACGGCGTAAAAGTAAACGCAGATTTGTATGGTATTGAAATCACTCCATCTGGTGGTTACTTTAGGAAACATTTGTTCTGAGTGTGAGTTTTTCCTCTATGTAGTGTATTTTTTACGTGCCGAAAACGTTTTTGCACGTTTAGCGTTGGTGCACGTGATTGGTTAACTCCAAACTACGTCAACAATTGTGCGAGTGCGAGTTACATATTTTGACAGTTTATGAAGTAAAGTAAGCAAACGTGAGAAATACGCGATCGAAAAGTTTTCACCTTGATTTTTATAGTGACAAGTGACATATTGAAAAAAAGTAAATAATATTAATATTGTAATTATTGTCGTAATTATATTACAAACATTGTATTAGTTGCCTAGGCACATATAAAATATATCTACCTGATTTTAATATAATAATATAATATAATATATTCTACCATATTCACACAGCGCCATCTAGTAAGCAATTATATTTGCTTGTGTTATGGGTACTAAACAAATGATATACTACTTAAATGCATTTTTTTTTTGTAATAAATACATATTATAGATAAATTACACCCAGACACAGAACAAACCTTGATGCTCATCACACAAAGATTTGTCCTGGGTGCGGATCGAACCCACGACCTCCGGCTTAGCAGTCAGGGTCACTAACCACTAGACCAACAGGCCAGTCTATATTTATTGTTTATATTGTTTAAGTTAATATGGGAAATAAAAACCAATAAGGAACTCATTTTGAACCAGCCTTTTATTTTAATCAGACCTAATACATTATTATGTCTACATTGCTTGAAACTATTATAATCTGTCAGTACTTCCATCATCCACAGCCTATTTTGCTCTCTACGCTGCTGCAGTTAGATATTTCTCCAATAATCTTCAGCTTCATCTGTAACAAATATACATATGGATTGTGTTTAAATTGTTAGACATTTCAAACATGTTGGAAACTGAGACTAGACCCCCATAGATTTACCTTTTTACCCGACTGCAAAAAAGGAGGGTAATGTTTTTATCTACTGTGATTGCACGTCTACAACAATTCTATAAAATATTGCTGACTGGCAGACGAATTATTGCTTAGCATTCTAATAGACTTTATTTCATATGAGTAAATGCTGTCCATATAAATTTAATCTCTTTAGCATCATTATCACCCTCTAGACAATGACCTACGATGCATGATTGCATATTTCGGCAAAAAAATGTGAGCATTAAGTATAACATCAATACATACCTTGTCATATTCATTTCGAAGTTCCATCTAATTTTTCATATATTAAGTGTGGCTCTCTTCACAGTCAATGATGTTGGACCACCTACTATTTGCATTGTAGACTGGTTTACTGATATTTCCATGTGCAAGAAGTAATTTTACAAAATAAATAACTTTCACAAAACAAAAATTCATAAGTAACACTAGTAACTTGTTTACTACAAGTGTTCCATAAATTATATTAGGTACTTTTCTTCCTTTCTTATAAGTTTGTATAAATTAAAATACAATGAAATATAAAGCAAGAGGTTGTTAGGACACGACATGTGTCAAAATATAAACAAACACGATATAACTACGATAAATTCGAGTGACAAGTTATTCTATTAAACCGCCTTATAAAATATCATATTAGATTTGTTTGGGTAATCTCAAGACGTAAATGTCGTACCAACGCTACAAAAATAACATACCGTTGTCACGGTGAATAAACGGGGTTCGGAAAGTTAGGTTCGGTAAAACCCACACTCGCTTATTGATTTTCAAAACAGCGGAATGAGAAAATGTTCGCGTTGAGTATTTTGTAACATGTAAATATTTTTTTACTGCATGTTTCTATTTGTATAGTGATTTTGTTCATGTATGTTTATGTATGTATATGTTTATGTGTGTTTGTTTATACTTTGTTATTCATTTGCTTTTTTTTCAATAATTATGAAAAATATTTTTTATTTCTTTTTTATTTGTACAGAATATAGAACAAAATCTTACAGTACACGAACGTTTACCAAGTAGTGCGCCAAAAAGAAAATTAGATTAATCTTGCAAAAATCGATTACAGGATCGATTGGGACGAGGCTAAACGACGACTTTTTGAATCGTTTACGCGCGGATGGAGAGTTCCCATCACTAAATCGCTCATGTGGCGTCATAGTAGGTGGAAAAATAATGGCACGCTTGGTTTCTATACAGACGATGAGACTTGCGTGATCTATTCCATATATATCTGTGGGTACAGTACAATACATATATACATGGTGTCGAAAAAAAAACAGTGTTCAGCCATATTTTACCTTAAGGCATGCAAAAGATAATTATAGAAATACATTAATCATTAATTAATTATCTGTTACAATTTATTTAATAATAATTAATTATTACTGTAATAATTAAAAATATTTATTTATAGAGATGTCAAAAATGGATATAATGTCAAGTGTTAATAATGATATGTCAAATGCCGTGTAATCTTTAATTAACGAGGTCAGTAGTACTAAAAAAAATTATATTTTAGATTTATCATTAAAAGCAGAGGCATAAATTTACGCTACAAAAAAGTTATTAGTCTAGACACCCTCGAACCCCTTATCCTTCAGAAACTCCGTAAGACTATAATATGTTTTGACTGCCAAAGTGCTCCGTAGTTTTTTTTTTAATACTGTTAAAGGCAATTCTTTCCAACTCTTTGGCAATTTATTGTAGATGACCGGGGCCATGCAATAGACACTTTTGTGCATAAGTTCTGCCTTATGGGACATTAAACAGAGCTTGGTGTTGTTTCGTCTGTTACGTGGAATAGCATCTGCGACACGATCAAATCGGCTTGGATTTGATTTTACAAACACAGCTACCAAGCTATATATATAAACATGGCAATGTTAGGATATTAAGCTGTATAAAAAAAAAAAAAAAATGGACGACAGCTATCTGTCATTTGAAGCTTAAACATTGCCCTTATGCAGCATTTTTGGCTTTAAAAACTATATCCTTATTTGATGAGTTCCCCCAAAATATAATACCATAGCGTAGGTAGGACTCTGCAATGCCATAATACGCAGTAACAAGTGCATCTGTACTTATTTTTGATGATAGGGTATATAATGCATACGCAGACTTACTCATTTGTTTACATAAGTTATCTGTATGTGCTTTCCAGTTCAGTTGTCTATCTATTATAAGTCCTAAGAATTTTGTTGATTCAACTTGTCCTACAACTTCATTGTTAGAATGTATGCTAAGTTTAATCCTAGATGTCTGCTGTCTGAAGTTTATAATTTTAGTTTTGATTATATTAATCTTTAAATTATTATTATTAAGCCATTTTATAACTGATTTTAATGTATGATTAATGTCATTTTTAATAAGTCTCTATACTTGCGCAAGGTATCGTCACTGTGCTATCATCTGCGAATAAGGTCAATGGTTGTTCAATACAATTAGGTAAGTCATTGATATACAATATAAATAGCAAAGGGCCTAAGACCGAGCCGTGCGGAACTCCGTATGTTACCTCACGCTCTATCGAACGAGATGTCTCTTCTCGTTTGGTTCTTATATTGATTTTCTGTATTTCAGTGACTTGTTTCCTATGTATTAGGTAAGATTCTATTAAGTTTAGTACATTGCCCCTGATACCATAAGCTTCAAGTTTTCGTAGGAGAGTAGCATAATTGACACAGTCAAAAGCTTGTGTCATATCACAGAAGAGGCCACATACGGGTAAACGCTTATCAACGTTATTAGTTAGTAATATTATTTAAGAAGTCATAAATGGCCATATTAATGGTTCTTTGTCGTCTAAATCCTTTCTGCTCATTACATAAAATAGGTATTAGATTTTTCAATAAATTGATATAATTCATTATAAATATACTTTTCAAATATTTTTTTAGATTATTGGGATAAGTGATATAGGTCTGTAATTTTCTAGCAATTCTCGATTATCTTTCTTAAAAAAAAAAACATAAGTTAATTATATGACTCAGGTGACCACATACATATTTCCATAGATACATGTTTTATTTTTGTACTAATACAGTCGTATCCCACACTATTGGTGTTTTTAGTGACATTATTAATTTGTGTACATCTAATGGTGTGCTTGGTGCAATAAACATAGATTTATTGTTAGTATTTATTTTATACAAATATTTATTAGTCATATATGGTTCTACCTGTATTTTATCAATAAAATAATTGTTGAAAGCATTGGCTATACTAATTAATAATAATAATAATAATAATAAATCATTTATTTGTGAAACATAGGTATATACAATAAAGATGTTAATTAAACAAGTAGTGCTCTATGTTTTGCCATACAGACATACAAATAAGTTAGAACTTATCAACTAAACTAAACGTTTTTAAGAAAATAATAACTTATGAACTAATTAAACTAATAAATCTACATTGCCAAGACAATATACATATTAATAATTAATCCTAAAATGAGTTGTCATTTAAAAACTCATCTACACTGTAGTAACATTTATTAATGAGTAGTTTATGAAGTGATTTCTTAAATTTATGAAGTGGCATACATTTTATTTCATTAGGTATTTTATTGTAGATTTGTGGAGCGATACCAAAGAAACTCTTTTTCATTAAGGCGGTTTTACATGTCAAGTGGCATAGTTGATTCTCATATTGTTTTCGTATTGGGGTTGCTCTAGAAGTTGTCAATTTTTGAAATAGGTGTGGATTAGTTTTTACAAACAATGCTGTTTCAAGGATGTATAATGATGGTAAGGGTAATATGTTGAGCTTTTTAAAATATGGAACGCAACTATCTGTTATTTTTAAACCACACATTGACCTTATGCAACGTTTTTGTATCTTGAACACAAGCTCTCTGTTTGTTGATTGTCCCCAAAAAACAAGACCATATCGTAATACTGAGGCGACTAGTCCATGATATGCTGTTAATAGTGTTTTATTATCTACTTTTTTAGATAACTGAGAGAGTGCATATGCAGATTTACTTAGTCGTGTGCAAATTTTTTCTAAATGAGGTTTCCAAGTTAGTTTATTGTCGATTGTGATTCCTAAGAAAGTTGTGTTACATGTATTTTCTATTATGGAGTTATTAAAAGTAACATTAAATAGTGGATTTTCAAGTCGTTGGTGAAAATGCATCACTTTTGTTTTATTTAAATTAATTAAAAGATTATTATTATTAAGCCAATTTATAATTTTTGATAGTGAATCATTGATGTCATTTTGGTAATTATTAGGATTATTGCATTTTATAATAGCTGTGCTGTCATCAGCAAAGAGTACCATATTTTGTCCTGTAGCTTTTGGGAGATCATTAATATATATTACAAAAAGGAGAGGCCCTAGAACGCTACCTTGAGGTACGCCATATTTGTTTTGCCTTGCTTCGGATGTGTATATAGTTTCAATTTTAGTTTTGGGGCAAATCCTAGAAATCTCTGTGTATTGAGTTCTATCACTGAGATATGACTCTAATAGGTTCAATATATTGCCTCTAATACCATACCCATGTAATTTTTGCAGTAAGATTTTATGATCTACAAAATCGAATGCTTTTGTCATATCTGTATAAATAGCACAGACATGGTTTTTTCTATCAACAGATGTCATGACATTTGATAAGAAATCATATAGCGCCATATTAATGTTCATATTTTTGCGGAATCCTTTTTGTTCATTACAAAATAATTCAAATTTTTCAAAATAGGCATAAATAGAATTATAAATTACTTTTTCAATGATTTTTGAGAAAATAGGAATCTTTGCAATCGGTCTGTAGTTTTTCATATCATTTTTGTCATTTATTTTATAAAGTGGCTTAATAATGACTTTCTTTAGGCTAGAAGGGAATATTCCATCAGAAATGCAAAGATTTATTATATGTGAGAGAGGTGGAGCTATAATTTCTTTGACATATTTTATTACTTGTGTTGATACACCGTCGTATCCGACTGTATTGGTGTTTTTGAGATTGTTGATTATCTTAATTAAATCATTATTTGAAGTGGGCAACATGAATAAAGAATGTGCCGTTAAATTTTCACTGTAGTGTTGTTTTGCTAAATTACTGTTTGTTTGAACATTGTTTTCAACTGTTTCAATAAAATAGTCATTAAATGCTTTTGCAATAGCTAGAGGATCTGTTATTGTGGAGTTATCTTTTCTTAAAGATACTATTGGTTCTTGCGGTAGACTTATTTTGGATTGGTTTATTATTTGCCAAGAGGCTTTCGATTTATTTTGTGAAGTATTAATATAATGGTTATTTTGAACTTTCTGAGTTAATCTTATTATTTTTCTGTAAAGCTTAGAATAATTTTTGAAAATTTGTTTAGTTTTTGGATTTGGATTAAGTCTATATGCCCATAATAATCTCCTCTGTTTTTGACTACATACTTTTATACCTCGAGAAAGCCACTTAGTTTTTCTATTAGTCTTAATAGTTACGGTTTTTTCTGGGAAGCATAATTTATACAATAACAAGAATTCTTCTATAAAATGTTCATAAGACGTATTGGCATCTTTTGCCTGATATACTTCTAGGAATGATAAACTTTTTAAATGATCTTTAAACTTAGTTAAATTGTGTGCAGATATTTCTTGCTTCTTAATTTTACAAAATTTTAATGTACAGATTTTATGAACAGGTATTTTGAGAAGTTGTGATGTATGATCGGAAAGAATTAAGTCGATTATTTTGCTGTTACATTCTTTTTTGTAGGAATGTGCAAAGTTATCTATGCAAGAGTTACTACTTAATCTAGTGGGTTCATTAAGAGCTAGTTTTAAATTAAATTGTAAGAGAAAATATTCAAATTCTAATGTGGTTTTGTTCCTTTTTAGTACATCAATATTAAAATCACCTGTTAAAATTATATTTTTATTTTTTAGTGAACAGATTTTTCGTAATATATTGTCTAATTTTTCATAGAAGATGTTAAAGTTATACTTAGGTATTCTGTATACACAAATAATAATAATATTATATGATATGAGTTCTATACCGCAGCATTCAACAACACCAGGCACCGAGTGTTTAGCTATATCCTTTAATTCTTTATATTGTAATCCTAGACGTACAAAAATACATGTGCCTCCTCGTTTTTCATTTCTTGAGAAGAAGGCTGCTGGGTAGAAATTGGGTATATGACATAAATTTTCGCAACCCGTTTGAACAAAATGTTCTGTAATGCAAAGAATATCTATAACGCTTCCATCATTAGAAAGTTCTTCTAATTTAACTGTTAATAAGTTTGATTTGTTTATTAGGCCAGCTATGTTTTGATGGAGAATATTATGATAATTATTACTATAGAAAAAACTGAGAACACGGGGTAATGGATAACGATTTAGTTTCTTTCTCTTGGGAACAATCAATTTCAGAATAGTTTTTGTTTAATGTGTTGATATAAAGGATTAGGTCTTGTAAATCAGATATCACAATATATAGACCTTTGTTATTTAAGTTCCCATATCGATGGCTATATGTATCGTTTGTGTATGGAAGATTCAGATTAGAGTCTAAGATATGCGCATATTTATATGTCTCCACGTCCATATACATTAAGTTGTTAAATATTTCTATACGGCTATTGAACATTAAATTACTATTAACCATGTATTTAAAAGTAGGTAGACATATGATAAAATTAGTGTGATTTATATTCTGAAGTTTTTCGCGAATGAACGTGACTAATTCGATATAATTATGCGTTTTTCTAAAATCTTCTTCACCAATAAAAATTATACAGTAATCAGAATATGTAAAATTTCGAACCTTTTCATGAATGTTGTTTAGGATATGTTTTAACCCGCATCTAGGTATACGATAATGACACATATTATATTTACATAATTGCGTATTTTCACATATATTATATACTCTATTAGACGTTTCACTGCTGAGGATACAAATTTTGTGCTTATCAGGAGTTAGTGGTGGTGACGGCAATGATAAGGTGTTTTCAATGGTACAATTGTTCTGAATACTATATTCTGATAGAGGACTGTCTTGAGTGGTTTCAGCATTGTTATCCGTTTGAGGTATGCTGTAATTATTCGATTGCAGGGAGGTTGATAATACCGTCTGGTTTTTCTTTGTATGATCAGGGTGCCTAGTGCGAGTTTTATTATATAAATCGAATGACTTTTACCATCGTGAAAACCGAGCAAACAATAAACGCTTCGAGCTTCGACAATAAGCGAGTGTGGGTTTTACCGAACCTAACTTTCCGAACCCCGTTTATTCACCGTGACAACGGTATGTTATTTTTGTAGCGTTGGTACGACATTTACGTCTTGAGATTACCCAAACAAATCTAATATGATATTTTATAAGGCGGTTTAATAGAATAACTTGTCACTCGAATTTATCGTAGTTATATCGTGTTTGTTTATATTTTGACACATGTCGTGTCCTAACAACCTCTTGCTTTATATTTCATTGTATTTTAATTTATACAAACTTATAAGAAAGGAAGAAAAGTACCTAATATAATTTATGGAACACTTGTAGTAAATAAGTTACTAGTGTTACTTATGAATTTTTGTTTTGTGAAAGTTATATTATTTTGTAAAATTACTTCTTGCACATGGAAATATCAGTAAACCAGTCTACAATGCAAATAGTAGGTGGTCCAACATCATTGACTGTGAAGAGAGCCACACTTAATATATGAAAAAATCATGATGGAACTTCGAAATGAATATGACAAGGTATGTATTGATGTTATACTTAATGCTCACATTTTTTTGCCGAAATATGCAATCATGCATCTTAGGTCATTGTCTAGAGGGTGATAATGATGCTAAAGAGATTAAATTTATATGGACAGCATTTACTCATATCAAATAAAGTCTATTAGAATGCTAAGCAATAATTCGTCTGCCAGTCAGCAATATTTTATAGAATTGTTGTAGACGTGCAATCACAGTAGATAAAAACATTACCCTCCTTTTTTGCAGTCGGGTAAAAAGGTAAATCTATGGGGGTCTCAGTTTCCAACGTGTTTGAAATGTCTAACAATTTAAACACAATCCATATTTATATTTGTTACAGATGAAGCTGAAGATTATTGAAGAAATATCTAACTGCAGCAGCGTAGAGAGCAAAATAGGCTGTGGATGATGGAAGTACTGACAGATTATAATAGCTTCAAGCAATGTAGACATAATAATGTATTAGGTCTGATTAAAATAAAAGGCTGGTTCAAAATGAGTTCCTTATTGGTTTTTATTTCCCATATTAACTTAAACAATATAAACAATAAATATAGACTGGCCTGTTGGTCTAGTGGTTAGTGACCCTGACTGCTAAGCCGGAGGTCGTGGGTTCGATCCGCACCCAGGACAAATCTTTGTGTGATGAGCATCAAGGTTTGTTCTGTGTCTGGGTGTAATTTATCTATAATATGTATGTATTTACAAAAAAAAAATGCATTTAAGTAGTATATCATTTGTTTAGTACCCATAACACAAGCAAATATAATTGCTTACTTTGGGACTAGATGGCGCTGTGTGAATGTGGTAGAATAATTATATTATATTATTATATTAAAATCAGGTAGATATATTTTATATGTGCCTAGGCAACTAATACAATGTTTATAATATAATTACGACACTAATTACAATATTAATATTATTTACTTTTTTTCAATATGTCACTTGTCACTATAAAAATCAAGGTGAAAACTTTTCGATCGCGTATTTCTCACGTTTGCTTACTTTACTTCATAAACTGTCAAAATATGTAACTCGCACTCGCACAATTGTTGACGCAGTTTGGAGTTAACCAATCACGTGCACCAACGCTAAACGTGCAAAAACGGTTTCGGCACGTAAAAAATACACTACATAGAGGAAAAACTCACACTCAGAACAAATGTTTCCTAAAGTAACCACCAGATGGAGTGATTTCAATACCATACAAATCTGCGTTTACTTTTACGCCGTGAATTCGTAAAAAAACTCGCACTAGGCACCCAGTAGTCTTGGGTGGTTTTATTTTCTGTTTGGTTGTTTTTTTACAATTTTTCTTATAAGTTTCATTTTCCTCTAATAAGCTTGTATTTATTTGCTGCAAGTTTTTATTTTCAGAAGATAATAATTCAATTTTTTCTTGTGCGATTTTTAATTGAGACTTGAGATTTATAATCTCATCTATATTATTTAATTGACTGTAGTCTTCATCTCCTGACATATCTAGTACGTTATTCGTGGTGAATTCTAACGTTTGGGAAATGATATCGCCACTCTCAATGTCATCGTCGCTAATTTCTTCCGGTATGGTATTATTATTACTCCGGGCGAATATTTTCGGAACGTAATATTTTCTAATAAATTCATGTTGAAATATTTATTTATAATCGTATAATACACAAAAAGTCTTCAATATTTCAAGGATTTGAACGTTCGACTTCTCATATAAGTTTACGCACATTAGCCTTACGACCATTTGAATCTATTTCTATTAGTTGAATTTAATGTTCTTGTTGCACGGGAGATCATTAATTTTGAATTTGCAATATAGATGTCGCTAATTTTATATCCTAAGGTCTGAATAAAATTGTGCAGTTTTATCTTAAGTTACGTTATGTGTTTTTTACTAGATGGCGTTAATCACTGTAGTTTTATTAGAAAGTACAAAGTTTTCAGGTAAATGAACAGAAATAAATTAAATATAGCCCTGTCACTGTTAGTTTGTTGTAAATTATATTTCACATTTGTTTATTCATTTTATTCTTGAAAATAATCACAATGTCAATCAATTTGACCTTAGGTTCAGAACCGCGATCTCCTAATTTTAACACTGGCCAAGGGGATAAATGATAAGACACTCAATTATAAAGTAATAAGAGTCAATTTAGTTAGTCACTGTTTACTACTTTCTTTCAAAATATTTATTATTATTTTGGTGGAGGTGGAGCGGTAAACGTTAATTTTTGAATTTTTGTTTGGCGTCTTTATGAAATTGATTTTTGCACTAAAAGTTTATTTAAGGCATATTAATCACTTACAAAGCACTGTTGGTAGTTATGTTGTTATTTGTATATGTTTTGTATGGTTTTTGTTTTATGAATGACACTTTTTGTTAGGAATTGTTATCTCTTACACTGGTTATTTTACAAAGTCTTTTATTTACACTATAGCTTTACGGAACATTTGGATAACACTTATGAGTAACTATTGACACTAAAACTATCGAAATATTACCAACTTAGCATCACTTGTACTCTATTTATAATTTTAAACACATAAAAAACACGGAGCGTCGTATTTGAGATGTTAACTTAACAACGCCATCAATTGGAGTCGATATATAGTTATTGTCCACGTTTAGCCTGTGTATGCTATGCTTAGGTAGGTTATGCTTAGCGCAATTAATAATTTGCCAAGTTGTTTTATAACAATAATTAGAAAACGCAATTTTATTGTTTTTGTTAGGATTTAACCTATATTGCCATAAGAGTTTTCGCTTTTTTTGACTGCATAATTTAATTCCTTTAGATATCCATTTTGTTTTCTTAATGACATCTATTTTAACTAACTTTGTCGGAAAGCATGAATCGTAAATAATTGTGAAGATGTCTATGAATTCATTATAAGCTATATTAGGATTTTCCGTTTTATAGATTTCTGCAAAAGAGAGACTATTTAGATAATTTTTAAATTTTACTATATTTTCCATATTGTAGTCCCTTTTATTTATTTATTTATATATTCTTTATTGTACACCACTTAAACATTACATACATATTTGGAGAAGGGTACAAAATGTAGGCACAATGGGCGGTCTTATCGCTAATAGCGATCTCTTCCAGACAACCTTAGGATGGATTTGTTGGAAGAGTAAATGGTAATCTGGTGTACTATATATATATATATATATTATATACTTACTAAAATATAATATATTATAGACAATACATAGTTAATACATAAATAATATATACCTACATACATATTAAAATATACCTAATATTAAATTTATATAAATATTCAAAATATATATGTTTATAATATAAATACTTGTGTAATACCTGTATACGAAAATAATGTGCTAAGTGACATTATTGTTTATTATTATAATGACAAATAATGTGCTTTGACCATCAATTTGAAAGAAGCAAGAGATTGAGCGCGTCTGATTTGAATAGGGAGCATATTCCACAATCTTACTGCGAGTACACTAAAAGATTTGTCCCCCTGCCTGTTGCCCTTTTAGTTGAATACCAATAATTTATAGTATATATTTTTTGAGCTGGACAATGAAGTAACTGAGCTGTGTGGTCAGATAGTGCAAACTCTATCACCTCTGCCTTACACGTCTTATTAAAGTTATGCGCAAAGTTGTCTATACATTACATGTCATACTGGCCATTCGAGTCGGCAGATTTAATGCTAGTACACAGACACTGAAAAGCCCTTGTGTGACTATTTTGCTTAAGAATATCTATATTAAAATCACCACAAATAACAACGTTCTTGTAGCGAAAACCTGAAATTTCTTGGAAAAGGGCTTCAAGTTTGTCTAGACATAAGTCGAGATTATTAACATTTGGAATTCTATATACACAGACAACGATAATCTTATATTTAGTGAGTGCAATACCACAACATTCAAATATACCAGGAGAAGACAGACTAGATATTTAAACAAGTTCTTTCCATTCAAACCCATTCCGTACAAGGATGCAAGTCCCTCCCCTCTTTTGTTCCTTTCTACAGTAATAAGTAGCTAGACTGTAATTGGGTACATATAGCTGTTTGTGATAACCCTCTTTAATGAAATGCTCCGAGATACATAAAACATCTACGGCTTTATTTTTGTCTGCAAGCTCATTTAAACATACAGTAAGGTAGTCAGATTTACCTAACAGACCGGCAATGTTTTGGTGCATGACTCTAACAAACATTTCATGTTCCTGATCATTCCCGGATGAGGTTCCTGAAATATAGGACATGGGACAATGTTCCATGTCACTACAAAATATATCTTTTTCGCAATAAATTACAAATTCATTTATCATTTCGTCAAGTTTTACAAATATATTAGTCATACCATAGTTGTTGACAGAGCCACTTTTTCTCCAGAACATATTGTAGTCATAAGATAAATAGTAATTGGAATCAAATAAATAGGCGAAGTTATTACTCATTGTACATCACATCCAAATATAGTAGACTGTTAAACATTTCAATTCTTCCATTAAGTATACATTGTAGAATAATCGTTCATTTTGAATGTTGGCGCACATAATATCACATTTGTATGTTTATTCAATTACTCATTTATTTAATTGAATATTATATACTTATTCACTTAAGTATTTATTTACTTTTAATTTACATTATAATTTTCTTATTTACTTACTTTTAGTTAATGGAACTTCCGCAGTTTCCGGCAGCAGGAGCAGAGGTCCGTTGCATTACTGGGCCCGTTTAGTAGATGCGTTATCCACATCATTATTATCTTTTAATTAATTAATGTTTTATTATTATTTTACTTTATTATACATAATTAGCTACCTAACGAGTAAAGAAGTAATAATTTATATATAGAAGGAGTTTGAAGAGCCGATGTGATTATAGTTCGCTCTTGACCTATTATATAAATGTAGATGATATAATATAATATTAAATTTGGTATGAATCAGCAACTAAAATATTTAGTAAATAATGTAATGGTCGCCGGCTGACGAGAGGATAATACATAGTTCGTGGTTTTCCTTTAATTAAGCGAATATTATCAACAACACATAAAAGCTGATATTAGACAAGGAAAATGTATCGAACGTCCTGTTGACAGTTTGTCCAGTTCAGTGAGTGAGAGTGAGGAACAATGTTGTGACGCGATGACGCGGGGTGGCGCGCTGCTCGTCACTTGCTGCGCCTGCGTCTGCTCACTCAGTAAGTGCTTTTTACATCTCGACCGTAGCTATTAACAAAATGTTCAGTACGGCCAGTTAAAGTTTTGAACTTGCACCAAATTCACAAAACCTCATATATTAAAACTAAATTTCGCGAAGTACTATAGTTTTGAAAGATAATGGTCATAATGTGAAAAAATATAAAAAATAAAGGAAATTCTAGAAAAAGCAGTTGTTACATTGTTAACCGAAACAGATACTAGCAAATTTGTCGTAAGTGAGACATCCTACGATTTTTCTCGGTAGGTAGTTACAAGGTTGTGTCGGATGGTGTGTAGGGGTGTTCATAGGCCTTGAGTATTAAAAAAAGACTTGAAAAACTTAAATACTGTTTTATTAATATCAAATTAAATGTAATTCAAAAATGCAAATTTCAGTTGACAATAAATAGCATTGTATATAGATCAATCATTAACAAAATATAACTCTAAACACTATTTAAAGCAGTCTTTGTTACTTTCATGAAATAATTTGGTACATAATTATTTTAAGGACTCTTATTGGATTTAAAATCATAGATATAAACTAAATTTTAAAATTCTGAACCGGTCACTTCAACAAATTATCATAAAAACCAAAAAACCTATTAAAAATCTCACTACAAACCACTTGGCACACTCTTTGCCTTAAACTCGACCTTGGACGATGATGCTCCGTAGTCCGTACTAGCTAACATCTCGTGGTGCGGAGTCTCTATCCCGGAAATAAAAATGTCACAACGAGAAGTCCGGCGAGAGTTACTGTGTCTCGATGTCCATAAGTCGAGTGAGCCAGACGGCATACCAGCAGTGGTCCTTAAGCAGTGTGCCCCCGAGTTGTGTCCCGTGTCTACGCGACTTTTCGCGCTTTCTTACCACAGTAGGCAAGTTCCGTCTTTGTGGAAGACTGCCCACGTGCACCCCGTGCCCAAAAAGGGCGATGGATCAAAACCCTCGAATTACAGGCTATAACCTCCGTACTCAGTGGCGTGCAATTGGAGAGGCCTATGTCCAGCAGTGGACTAGTACAGGTAGTAGATGATGATGATGATGATGATGATGATGAACCTCCCTTCTCTCTAAGGTGTAGCGTGTAATTAACACCCAGCTCCTAAGATACGATATTAACGCCGGCGCGCGGCGTCCCACAAGGCTACGTACTGTCCCCGACTCTGTTTTTGCTGCATATCAATAACATGCTGTCTATTGGCAGTATTCATTGCTATGCGGACGACAGTACGGGTGACGCGTCTTATACGGGCCGTGCAAACATCCCTCGTTCCATTGTGGAAGAAAGTCGCGAACAACTTGTGTCTGAAATTGACAGTACTCTATCAAGAGTCTCCGATTGGGGCCGGGACAATTTAGTCCGATTTAACCCCACCAAGACACAAGTTTGTGCGTTCACTGCTAAGAAAACCCCATTCACTGTGGCCCAGGTTAGTTCCCTAGTTTCAGGGCACGAATCTTATCATCTCACCTAGTATATGGATCCTCGGTGTCGACATCTCCAACGAAGTTCAGTTCCGACGTCATTTAGAAGATAAGGCCAAGTTGGCGTCCAAAAAGTGTGCTCAACAGAGTAAGGCAGTACTTCACACCTGGGCAACGGCTGCTTTTATATAAATAGCAAGTCTGGCCCCATATGGAGTACTGCTGTCACCTGTGGGCGAGGGCACCTGTATACCGGCTTTGGTCTTTTTACTCGGTTCAGAAGCGCGCTGTGAGAATCGTCGACGATCCTATACTAACAGGCGGTATCGAACCATTAAGTGTGAGGAGAGACTTTGCCTCCCTATGTGTGTTCTACCGCCTGTATAATGGGTTGTGCTCTGAAGAACTGTTTGAGATTATGCCGACGGCCACCTTCTACTATCGCACAGCTCGCTATCGGCAGGGAGTTCATCCCCACACCTTGGAACCGAAATAGTTTCATACCGCGCGGTTCTAGAGAAATTTCCTCCCTCCTCCCTAACGAGGTTTTTAGGAAAAACCTAAACCCCTCCTTTTCTGAAAAGGAGTGAATAGGTTTTTTAAGGGTCAGCAACGCGCTCGTGATGCCCCTGGTGTTGCAGGCGCTCATAGGCTAAGGTAACCGCTTACCATCAGATGGAGGAGAGTGGAGATTCTTCTCCTAGAATAAAAAAGATAAAATTGTCACAATAAAAACAAGCTAACTCGCCTTTTATTTTGCAGTACGTACCATATCCAACCTATATTATACAATTGTTTTCGAATAACAAAGTCGGTACTAACACATCCAACATCTAAATTTAGTAATTTACAATTACAAAAGTTGGTATTACCATATTATTATATGACAAGTACTTTCATTATAAGATCGAATAACAAAGTCGGTAGTACCATATCCAACAAAAACGTGTAAAAGAGGTACGACTAACAAAGTTGGTAGTACCATTTCTGACAAAACCGTGTAAGAGAGGTACGACTAACAAAGTTGGTAGTACCATTTCTGACAAAACCGTGTAAGAGAGGTACGACTAACAAAGTTGGTAGTACCATTTCTGACAAAACCGTGTAAGAGAGGTACGACTAACAAAGTTGGTAGTACCATTTCTGACAAAACCGTGTAAGAGAGGTACGACTAACAAAGTTGGTAGTACCATTTCTGACAAAACCGTGTAAGAGAGGTACGACTAACAAAGTTGGTAGTACCATTTCTGACAAAACCGTGTAAGAGAGGTACGACTAACAAAGTTGGTAGTACCATTTCTGACAAAACCGTGTAAGAGAGGTACGACTAACAAAGTTGGTAGTACCATTTATGACAAAAACGTGTAAGAGAGGTACGACTAACAAAGTTGGTAGTACCATTTCTGACAAAAACGTGTAAGAGAGGTACGACTAACAAAGTTGGTAGTACCATTTCTGACAAAAACGTGTAGGAGAGGTACGACTAACAAAGTTGGTAGTACCATTTCTGACAAAAACGTGTAGGAGAGGTACGACTAACAAAGTTGGCAGTACCATTTCTGACAAAAACGTGTAAGAGAGGTACGACTAACAAAGTTGGTAGTACTATATCCGACAAAAATGCTCGAACTAAAAGCGCACAATAATGTAGAATGTGGCACATTCGACACAAACAATAAAAACATAATCCGTTAACAATGAGCGAACTGGCAGATCCGCGCGATGCGCGCGCGCCTCTGCCCCTTCCTCGCCAAACATCCTAGTGACATACCTACCTACATTATTATTCGTACGCTCCTATAAAATCCGACTTTGTTAATCTGAAAAAACTGTGTTAGCTATTATTTTGATTCACGAAACTTTGTGAGGTCATAGTTATAGATAATTTAAGACCTTAGGTGCAATAATAAGAAAAACGCCAAAATGTAGTTCCGACTTTGTTAATAGCTACGGTCGAACTAAATAAAATGTCCAAACCAAGATAATGAGTGATCAACACTCGAGAAATATAATAAAATAGTTTGTCCATAATTGGTTCACTGTATGATTAGCGCGTCACAATAATTGGTATAGAAAGTGTAAGTAAATAAGTTTGCAGACGCAGCCATGCTTGTGTTGGTGAACAGAGTGTGGGTCCACGAGGCTCCGGCGCCGCGGGACGCAGACAGCCTCGAGCTCGCCGAGCACCGCTACGTGGCCGGCGACGCCGTCGACGTCAGCTGTGTGCGAACGACCGGCGCCTGCCACTTGACCGTCTACTGCGCCCACTTGAACCAGCGCCTCCCTCACAAAGGTATCATCTAGTGATGAGCATTTAGGTTTAAACACTTAAAATGAGTTTCTATTATTTGTTGCTAAAGGGATTTGACATAAAATAGAAAATGCGCAGCAGGACCTGCTGGTATCTTATATTAAATATGTAACTTGATTTTGATTTGGAGTCGTTAATCAAGTTTGATAATTTATAGTACATTCGTTTGTGCTATCCCTTTTGTTAGTCGACTATAATTGAAAAGGGCTTTGATGACTTTATTTTTAGGACAATTTTTTTTTTTTTTTTTTTTTTTTTTTTGAAAAAACAACGCCCGCTATAGGGAACAAGCCCTGTGTCACGGGGAGCTTTACAAACATGCAACTAACGAACACAAAGTACACCCAGACTAGAAACAAATATCTATGAATCACACAAATATTTGTCTCGTGTGGGAATCGAACCCACGTCACCCAGCACGGCGATGTAGTGGCGAGGCGACCACCTTAACCACTGCGCCACGGTGACAGTCGAATTTGTAGGGACACCTGGTTTGATTTGGCTGCAGTTCTTCAGATCTGTATGAGATATCCTAGGTGGGACTTTACTTATGTGAATTATACAATACTATATATATACAAGTTCTCGACGTCTTGAATGAAATATAATCTGGTAAAGAAGTAAATTACTGGTATTTAATATAAGTATTCTAATAAAATATGACTGAAAAATTGTCAAAACAAGCACATGACGTGATCACGTGACCAATTCTGAGTACCTAACACATTATTGAATTAACATATTCTTTACTTATATACTTAATACAATTCAAATGGGTCGATGTCTGTGGGAGGATATACATTTGTTATTATTATTATATAGAAATTAATAAAACTGATAATATTTATGAATGACTCACTGACGCTAACATTTCCAGAGAGGAGTGTAGGAGTGAGAAGCACCCTGCAAGCGGAGCACGACCGCTCTTACGTCTTGTGTCAGTGTCGCTGTGAGCGACACAGAGCTACTGTCAACATTACATTCATTCTACAACGCAATTTGACAGGTAAGTGGACGGCATCTGTAACTGGATTTGTGTAAAGCGTTAGATCTCGTAGAACGACTCGCGCGTCTCGGTGACAGGGTCCTTGTACCATACTACCATGTACTCTGTGTGTGTCAACTAGATGATGCTCCACGACACTAATATTGCACGAATTATTGAGTACAACGCGCTGATAAAGTTAATATACCTTTAGTTAATGGTGCTTAGTGCAGGGAGCAGTGGGCGCGCCACAGGGCTTTTAAAGTTCGATTCAAATATTATTTGTGACCATAAAGAGACTGAGCTGAGCTGTTATTGGATAACTTATTAAGATAAAGGCACCTATTTCCGAGGGGTTCTAAAAATGGCACCATATTCCGATGTACTCAGATTAATGGCTTTTTCAAGTAATTTACGAGTTATTTTTGTCTGCAAAATACATTAATCAATTAATAATATTTTTTATCGAAAACACTTATCATTTATATATTTTCTTTACAAATTGAGGAGAAAATTAGTGTTTAAAATACCGCGGCATTAGGTGCCAAATATTTTAGTTGGTTCCTAAATCCGATGTATGCCACGGATTGCAATTTTAGAGACGTTATCTTTTTTTAATATTTTGATGGCAGTTTTATGATTACACACTTAATATTTTAGTTCTAATTACTTAAATGATCCATAATTATAAAAATCTATTTCCGAGGTACACTGTTGCGTCGCATTTACTAATTATAGCAGGTCAAAAATTGTCTGTTTAAGTACTTTATTAATTCGTTGTATCGAAGAATTAAGTACAGAAAGTAATGGTATTAATGTTTTCTGATGTAATCCTGAGTGTTTTTTATATATTTAGTCAAAGATACCGCAATTATACATTCATTTATTTGTACGATATTAAAATATCTTTTACTTTTTATTACTCGGAATTAGAAAACTTGATTTAAGTACTATCATAACGTTATTCCGATGTATTTACGTCGGAATTAGGTTATTAAGTGTACCTAATTTCGCGGTATTGACACACGTTAAATATAGAGTGTTCAGTATTTACGCAGAATCTTAAACACTTTTATATGGTTTTAGTAACTGAAAGAATATAATTATGTGTCTCTGAAAATTACTTTTATAATCCGATATACTCAGTCGCAGATATACTATACAAACACTTACATACTGTTACTTAACTTTAATAAGCTTAATAAAACTTGATAATGCTCATTAATGTCTGTCTATGTTTATATCTCTATATACATGGAGTCACAAAAGGGTTATTGATATTCATCTTTCAATCTAAGTATACTTAATAATTTTATTTTTCTAAACAACAAATGTAAGTAAATTGTGATACCAATTGTTAGTCATATAAGACAGAGACTAAGAATGATTTAAAATTCAAAGATAATGAATAGATTATAACTGATGGCCGATGGGGCAAAAAAGTTCTCGAGTGGCGGCCACGTATTGGAAAGCGCAGCGTGGGGCGGCCCCCCGCCAGATGGACCGACGATCTGGTAATGGTTGCGGGTGGCCGTTGGATGCGGGCGGCACAAAAACGCTCGTTGTGGCGGAAATTAGGTGAGGCCTATGTTCAGCAGTGGACGTCATTGGGCTGATATGATGATGATGATGAAAAAGATTTGATTTTTGAACATCCTGTATTGTTCTCCCAATAGCCTTTCCATTGATTTTTTTGCACTCGGAATTAGGAACCAATTGCATCAGAATTAGGATTTTTAATTCGGAATTAGGTGCTTCGGACTTATTCATATTTTTGCACCATTTATCATTTTTAACTAACTTTTACTGTCAAACTGTGAGTATTTTTCAAAAATAAGATGTCTAACACTTCTGATAAAAATAACCAATTCTATACAAAAGCATAATAAATACTTAATTTTTAATGTTCTTTTGAGTTGTAGTGAAAACACCGCGGAGTTAGGTGCCTTTACCTTAAGTAGTTTGAAAGGAAAGTGTTCAGTTGGCGAAACGTGGGCGTGAGATACCTATCTCTATAACTCAAGGAAATAATAATGAACCAATAACAAATGTGTTGAACGCAATGACAACGTTCGAGTATACGATGTAAGGATTGACCTCTCGACTCTCGGAACTGAAAGCTAGGCGTAGTTTTACACAAGGTCACCGACCTCACTACTGCATACCTACAGAGTTACAAGCGCGTAAAGTTCGGGTCAATGACCCGCGCGCTAAATCACAAACTAACAGATTTTTCAGGTCTTTCAGTGCAATTATGATTCAGAATATTAAATAAGTAAAGATATTTCGGCAATCATTTTCTTCTCATGTTTACACACTACACAGACACAGTGTACCTACATGTACACAGTCAGCACTTTGGATAAAATTATAAAATGATATATTAACTTACTTATGTATATAACTAGTTTCGCATTATTATAAGCGGCATTATAACAGATATTGGTGTACTTTCATTACAGACACATTGGAACTCAAGTTAAATGGACTCACATGGCGCAAACAACATTCACAAAACAAACAAAACATTGTTTATTACTACAGAAGAAATGTACCACAAACATTTGTGAGTGATATTGACACACGGCACTTTGAATGTAGTTTTACACATTATAATGTAAATAATGGTTACTATGCATTCAGTAAGTTTGAACAAATATCTTATATATATATTAGTTAGTCAATGACGATTGTAGGGTGACCTTATGCAGAAATGAGCACTGCGAGAAGAGGAAAATACGAAACAAACCCTATACATGCTCTATAGTCTATACCAACGCGTTTGGCCAGTGTGCCCAGCAGTAGGACGTTTATGGGTCGAAATAAATAGAAGAGGAAACGTGCTACACTCATCTGATGAAACGATGAGACACACGCAGTATTAGATGATAGCTTGTCATCCGAAGTGTTTTTAAATATATTTATTTAAACACTGTTTAATCCCGCTTAATGTTTCATAATCTTTTGATAGAAAACAAATTTAGTTTAATCTGGTAGTTTTTCACATGGATTTTATGTGTTCGTAGGCTTGCTTACTTTTGTCTGTCTGTAGCAACCTGACAAGTAGCTACGTAGGATCAAGTCATATGTCGTTATGTTTGTGAGGCCTGTACAAGTTCTCCGATATATTTATAAAAATTATTTTCTTAATAGTTAATAACATGTTAAAACGACAAATAGTTCTAGTAAATGAGTGCTCGAAATGGTACTGTGGTGTGGAGGGAAATGTCGAAAGCAGAAAGTTTGAGTAGGAACTTTGTTTGGACGAGTTAGGAGATAAACATACTAAAAGTTAAAGGGGGCGGGGGAGAACAAAGAAGGTCCCGTTTTTGGGTTTTTTGCTTACATCTCGAAAACAATGCGTCGTACGAAATTTTGTTGTAGGTACTAGACAATTAATGCTGATAAAATTCTCTTCACATATATTATATCTGATTAAGATCTAATTCCTGAGGAAACGTACCCAAAAGGCTAGCCACATTACCGCGTTGGATAGCAAGGCTAAGGCGTTGGAATTTGAGAATTATTTAAAAAAAGAATAACTTTAAGAGATTTATTAGAATAATGTAAACATATTTAAAACTAAATAAAAACTAACTATCTACAATACATACTATTTACAATTTATTTTATTTTTATTTGTTTATTTGGGATAAAAAACAGTAGTACAATATAAATTATAGTAATGTTACATAGTTAGACTTACGTAGTTCTAATTATACTACTAACAGCATTATCCACATTACTATAACAAAATATTTATAGAAAAAAAGGTGAATGCTACGTGTTGTGAATACAAAAAAAAGGTAAATACAAGAGGGAAAAAAAAAACAAAAAATAAATCGAGGTTTGTTGACATTACAAATACAAATCATTTTATTTGCAATATAATAGGTAGTACAAATATGTTAGTAGAATGGGGTTAGTAGGTGTCTCTATATTTCGCCAAATCAAGGCATGCAAATATTTAATACAATGTCATAATTATACATAATAAAAATAATACATAATTATGCAAATTACAATAGAGATAAAAAAAAAAGAAATAGTAAAAGGATTTTAAGTTTCTGTCTAAAGTTATAGAGTTAATGATATACATTATAATTATATGAGTTAGGGACACGATTTTGATGTGTTTGTGTTTCTCAAAGATACAAACAAACACTTTTTAAATTTGACAGCAGAATTATTGAAAATATCGTCATTAATAAAATGGGTATTATAATTATCAACGAGCTGCCGTAAAGGTGTTCTAAAATCTAACAATACTACAAATAATAATACAAATGGTAATGTGGGCTAGGCGTCAAAGGACTCGTCGGCATCACTGTCACAAAGGAAAGTGCCCAGAAGGCTGGCAGCATTGCCACGCTGGCGCTGGATGGCAATGCTGTAGAGATGTAACTCAGGGGTGATTGATACAAAAGATGTATAAACTTTCAAAATACGTAATCACTCTTTAATTAACTCGTTTTGAAAATACATTCTTTAACTCATTACATTATGATTGATTTTAGTCAGATGGAATGATGCCGCATGGAAACAAACAAATATGTAAATGTAAGGGGGGACAATAGATACAGAATATTGTGAAATTTTTCACGTTTACTTGAATAAATCTTCTTTAAATTACTATATTTATGGCTTCGTTTCGTCGTGTCGCTTGTTGATCACTTGAAATAATCGTGTCATTCAAATCCAAAGATTTGGAAAAGTTAAAGATTTAAAAGAGTGATATGTATCTTTCGAAGGAAAAGATTTATAAATCACTGATCTGATAGATGATTTAGTTTGCACATGACTACAATGCTGATTCTCTGTGCGAGATAAACGCCCGGCCTCTGGTCACGTGAAGTGTCCATTGACCGCGTCGCTGTTCAGCACTCGGACCCCAGGAACCTACTAATATAAATAATTGATAATTAATAAGTAAATATTCCCGCAGCGCGCTAGCTCCTGTTATCCTGTACCTGCTCTATAGTTAGTGTGCCAACAGATAAAACGAACATACGATCTAAACGTGAACTCGTGACTGTACCTCATAAGCTGAATGTGAATGTACTTTGCGGGGCCTAATCCTCACACAAAAAGACTTGCTCTTTTTTGGAATTTATCTTGCGTCAAATAGGTTAATTACTTACATGTTATTATTTAATTGTTTCGAAAGAATGGATCTACATACGTCACGTATTGCCTATATTTTGAGAATTAATAAAATTAATACTGGAAACGTTTAATTAATACTTAATACGTGTGCGCTCGGGGACTGCCGCGGCATGTTTTATCAACTTATGCAATTATAATATTACTACACCTATATATATACTTTCTCACAAACAGGTACTTACGTATTCATCTGATTTCGTAGCAGCTCGTCTCTTACCGTGCTCACTTCGTAGTGTACAGTGTACACGCACACGTCTAGTCGCACGCACACAAACACCGTGCCGAAGTGTACAGTGTACACGCATACGTCTAGTCGCACGCACACAAACACCGTGCCGAAGTGTACAGTGTACACGCATACGTCTAGTCGCACGCACACAAACACCGTGCCGAAGTGTACAGTGTACACGCATACGTCTAGTCGCACGCACACAAACACCGTGCCGAAGTCTGCCGAACTGAAACGACAACAGACGATGCACGGCCGCACCGCTCTGTGCCGGTCGGAGTGGGGGGTGTTAGGTTTATTTTCGTTACGGAATTTCTTAATTCGGTCGCCGCGCTCAAAGCCTGCGATAAAAGCTATGCAATAGCTTAAAAATATTTAATTTTATTAAAATATATAATATTATAAAATTAGTATATAAAAACGTATCTGTGGATGTACCACGACTGACCCTGACCAACGACACGACACAAAGAGACGAACACACCGAACTGTTTATAGATAACCTCATGTTTCATTTGTTATTTCAGAAAGATCACCTAAGTTTGAGTTTCTACCTATCTATTCTGGACAGTCGTTCTCTAAATATATAGTATACTATAAAGAATTAGATAAGAGCACACAAACAACAAAGGACGAAATATACATAACACTTATGGAACTACCCGACGATTTGTACGGTGAGTCTAACTATATTATTATAATAATAATAATAATTTATTTATTTCCACCATAACATAATGTTTCACACATGTTTCCCAGTACAAATACAACTTATACACTAATACAAGTATAGAGACATTATGAAAACATTGTGATTAAACAGGTACTTATAGGAACTTAGAGGGTGGACTGGAGCCTAAACTAGCCTAAACTAGGGCAAGCCCTGTATTTCAGGTCTCCATTTATGTAGTCCAAGATGACAGAAACAATATGTCCAATATTCGTAATCATTTCAATTCGTAACACATCGATATAAGTTTCCAATAGCTACTTATTTGCTAAATAATAGATCTTCTCACTCAGTGACAATACTTTGTCAAAGTCTCGGAGGGTCCTAGATTCTTTTTACGAGGGGAATCCCCTTGAAATGGTTAGTATATATATCAAATTTGTGCACAATCGATACTATTCCATTGTTAGGGCTCCGTAGCCAAAGTGGAAAAATGGAAGCCTTATAGTAACTATTATCTAATCTGTGCTTTTTGGTGTGAGTTTCGTCATGTCCGTCCGTGTGTAAAATTATTGTACTAAGTATATAGGTTTCGTGAGATTAGATAAAGTGGTGTATGAAACTGCACATAATTTGGTCATAAAACACTATTTTGATGCTATTCGAATATATTGCAAATATAAGAATATTGCAAAAGATATTCGAGGCGAATAAGGAATGAAAAGTGGGGCAAAACAGGATTAAAATATTAAATTCAGAATAAATAATGCATTTGGAGCAAATAAGGAACAAAATGTAGGGCGAACACAGATTTTTAAAGGTGGGGCGAAACCTCGCGATGCGATTGCGTAACAAATCAACTCAAGTTTTATATGTAGGTACCTATATATTGTCAATATGCAAGTTTAATAAACTACTATTTAACAAGAGCTACCTCGTGTTTGAGCTGCTACCATTTGTGTTGGCATAACTTGAGACCTAGCCGGGTTATGACGTCATCCGGGCTCTGATGATGGACACAGAATGAAGAATGAATTGAACTGAAATGAAATCTCGTTTATTCATCTAGGTTACAAGGTAACACTTATGAAAGTCACAAGATAAGAATGAAACAGGTTATCCGAAAAGTAGTGTCAGCTAATTTGCCTACGACCAGTTCGCTGACGACGGGGTGGAGCTATGAGAAGAACTGGCAAGATAGTCACGCCACTCTTTTTAAAAATTTGGATTATTACAATCTTTTGTAATTTACAATTTGGGTAGCGTGTAAAGTGATGCAGCAGAGCACTACACCGTTAGATTAACGAATTATAATGAATGTTTACAAACTAAATATTAAACAGAAAGTAAAAACTAAGGCTCTGTGGTTGCATCACTTTACACATTGCTATGCAGCCATTAGGGACAGTCTGTGAATAAATAAAGTTTTAATTTTGTAAAACATAACTTAATAAAAAAAAATGTTACTAAAAAAATAAAGGAAATGCAAGAGAAACTCACATAAATATTCACAAAGTACCCCCACATCACAAGTGTCATTCTACACAAACAAGATAAATCAAATCAATAATAATATTATTCCCAAGACATTTTAATATATAAAAACGCATTAATTGTATAACCTTACGAATAAGATGATCTTTAACAATGGTTTTGAATTTAAGTAAGGGTAAATTCATAATGTCTTTGGTAATTTTGTTAAAAAATCGTACACAGAGTCCCTCAAAAGAATTATGAACTTTATGTAACCGATGATATGTGCCTACTAACTTATGTTTACTTCTAGTGTTAACGCAATGAATGTCACTATTCTTGGTATATAGATGAATATTTTGTTTGACTAACATAATATTTGCAAATATATATTGGGACGCAGTTGTCAGAATACCTATTTCTTTGAATCGTTCTCTCAGGGAAACTCGTGAACCTAAGTTATAAATAGAGCGAATGGCTCGTTTTTGAAGAAAAAAAAGCAAGAAGCAGCCTTGCCCAAAAGCGAAATACCATAGGACATGACGCTGTGAAAATAACTAAAATAAACTAATCTCGCGGTTTCCACATCAGTAAGTTGTCGTACTTTTCTGACTGCAAAAGCCGCACGACAGCGTATTGTACTGTATCTCTTAGGTAAGAGGCAACAAGACCAAGTGCAGCGTCCCTAATGCCGTAGTGACTGAGTTTTCGAAATATCGCAGAAGACACCAATGGCATCCATTGAATTCTGCCAGTCGTTAAAATATGTTTTAATAGAGTAACACCTGCATCTACATGAGAGCGACCCCTTGTGAAACCATATTGCTCACTGTGTAATAATTTATTTAAATAATAATAATAATAGTGATACTGTGCCTAAATTTGTTATAGTTATGTTTTGAATTTATTGTTTTCATTGTTTTATTTTATTTTATTTTATGTATTTTCTGAATTTAATGAATGTTGCTAGTAATAATTTAAATATTATAATTGTTAATTAAGTTAGTATAGCATATAAGCGATTTGGAGTATACTGTAAGCTTATACTGCTCTATGAATAAATAAATAAATAAATATGGAAATTGGTCTAAAGTGAGTAGGGTCACTCTTAGGTCCATTTTTAAACAAAGGTATAACTTTAGTTTGTTTCATTAGATCAGGAAACTTACCTGTATCTACACATCTGTTAAAAATTGCAGCTAGGTATGGCGCTATATCAAAAATTATATTTTCAACTAACTTGACTGAAATACCCCATAGATCACCAGTTCTTTTTGAATTGAGCGACTTGAATGTTTTTATTATGTCGCTGGGGTCAGTATATTTAATACTAAAAATGACACTACATTCTGTCGTGTTGCTCCTAACCAAGAGTTCAGCCTTAACCGGGCAAGAATCTAAGGAGCTGGTTGTATTTATTGGTTTCGAGATAATGTTATTATTAATGTTTAATTGAATATTATTATCTCGTTGTTTAGTCCGACCAGTTTCGCTATTATGTTCCAAGTAGTTTTAATTTTATTGTCAGACTGTTTAATCTTATTAAATATAAGGACTTGGCGGCAACACAAGTCTTTTTAAAAGTTTTAGAATAATTTCTAAAATAATTTTCAACAAAAGTAGGATCAAAATTATAACGTTTCATGCCGTACAACTTATATACAACTTATCATACAACTTAGCTCTTTCTTTTGTATATTCCGGATGTTGCCCAATCACAGAACTGAATTTTAGTACATTTATTGAATGTTTTAACTTTAAAAATATTGTTAAATTGCAATTCTATAATATAATACAGTTACCTCTGACGGACAGTCAGTCAGTCACCGTACAGCGAACAGCCTAAACTGTTGCACAATATCACAGTGCACAAAGTGTTTGTGTCAACAAGTTTGTAAGTGCAACAGTTCAGTAGTAGTAGTATTCTTTATTGTGGATCATAGGTAGGTACATAATACAGATGTTACAGTTTAATAAGAGCAGCTATGTCCTGGGGTTTGGGCATACAATATTTAAAATTTGATACTGAATATTATATTGCAAGCATTTGAATAAAAGGTTAATTTAATATGTAGTGTTAAATATCAGTATTATGTCACAGCAATTATAAAAATAGGCACAAAAATAATTAAATGTAAAATTATTGAATACTGAACACATCATGACTGAGGTAGACTAGAGTGTGAGTGGAGCAGAGATTTGTCTGTCAAGTACTCATTTACTGTATAATAACATTTATTAATTAATAGTTCATGCAGCTTCTTTTTAAAGATAGTTGTATCTTTAACCAATCTAATAACTCTTGGAATATTGTTAAATATGCGCGAAGCTGTACAAAATAAATATACTCTCATGCATTACATGCGTCTTGCTAGGAACTACTTACGTGCAATTTATCATCATGTCTAATACGCTTACGGTACTTAAATTGCTCAGAGTTATTTTTAACAAATAATGCGACCTCCAGAATGTACATACTAGGCAAAGGCAAAGTTAAAATTTTGAGTTGTTTAAAATATGGCACACACGAATCGGTTTGTTGCAGATCCATCATAGCTCATGCAGCGTTTTTGTGCTACGAGTGCCCGTCCTTTTTCTGAGCTATTACCCCAAAATATTAGGCCATATCTTAGTATGGAACTAACGTAGCCATGGTAAGCTGCGAGAAGGGTCTTTCGATTTATTTTCCTTAACCTCTTGAGAGCATATGAGAACTGATTAATTTTTTTGCAGACAAAGAAAAAATAATTCAAGTTTTCCAATTAATGTTGTTGTCAATATGTAAGTCTAGAAATTTTGTTACTTCAGTTTCTTCTATCTCGCTATCATGATAACGTATTTTTAAGGGAGCCGTGCGTTGTGTTCGTATTTTAAAATTCATTATTTTATTTTTTTCGATGTTAATCATTTTGAGCCAGTAAATAATATTTAGTAAGGTTTGATTAATGTCAAGTTCTAAATTAGTTAATGAGTCATAAGTAAAAAGTATTGTACTATCGTCAGCAAATAGTGTCATGTCATGCTTAGTTACTGAAGGCATGTCATTTATATATACAAGAAAGAATAAGGGGCCCAAAGTACTCCCTTGTGGCACACCAAATTGGTAGGTAGGGAATGTGTGTAACTACGCCGTGACGTCACGACTGTTTGGTGTACAATAAGCAAGGTTCTGTTGTCAGAGGGCACACCACTGGACGTGAGTGCAGGCGAGCGGCGTGACGTCACAACGCTGTACGAGTACGGAGGGGACAAGCTCGCCGTGTGCGAGTACTCGCCGGGCGAGCGCCGCACCCTGAGCTGTGCCACCATCACCAGCGCGGCCCACAATGGCTACGGATACTACGTGCAGTTCGGTGACAGTACGTTAACAGTTTATATTTACATATAAATATAAAGAACATTGTTTGGTCTAATTTTAACAGAAGTATGAGTATAAAGAATGGGAGAGCTTGCCTGGGGCAGACCGTTGCCCAGCAGTGGGACAACAAAGGTTGACAAAAAAAAATGAGTCTGCAAGTTTTGCAACAGTTATTGCTTTCTCCTTCTTTAGCCTTTTTGGACCAATTACTTGGTTTAGGTCTTCTATAAGTCCTTCCATTTTTTCTAGTTTTCCTGAACAAAATTTCTTTGATGTGATATCAAAAAAATTGTGGTCTGCCCACAGGTCCTCTATAACCATGGTCTCCACTGCAGCAGCACGGCAATGTGTCGTGCCCACTATTTTATCTACATCAGAGAATTTGTTTTTTTATCTAATTTGTTCGCTTGTCTATCTTAGTATGTATAGTGGTATTGTATTGTGACTATCAATATCCTTGGGCCGATTGCAGCTTGTGTATCGTGACTTTCGTCGTCACCCAAGAAGGTGAAATGACGAGATTTAACCAAGTGTCCGAGGTGTCTTGCTCAGGCACTTACTTGTTCTATACAAGTGTTCTGCACTTAACAAATAACTAAATAGTGTCATGTTACAGTGTGGGGAGTCAACAGCACCGCACAGCACAGGACAGTACAGCACAGGACAGTACAGCACAGGACTGTACAGCACAGGACAGTACAGCACAGGACAGTACAGCTCAGCTCGGCACACAACAACACGACACTGACGTGCTCGCTCTGGTACTACTTCTATAAGACAGGAGTCACCTGGCCCGTCAGACAGGTCAACGTGCTGTTCCTACTGAGAGAACGACGCAACATCTCTAACGACACAGCTGCACTCGGTGAGTTATATTCAAACCGCTTGACAGAACAGTATGATTCATCAAAACTGTTGAGAATGCCAAAACTCGGCTCTAACAGGGAGTTTTGCTTTAACTTTTCAATAATGAGTATATCTGTTTGTGTTTTATTGTGACTTATAAAAACAATTTTTCACTACCGAAACACAACAATGTTTACGAAACAAGAGTAACTCAATACTCGGTACCATTCTTCACAAACGGGCTCCCAGAAGAGTTACAAGTGTTGTATAGAGAGAATGAAAGAAAGTTTAAGTATAAATGTAAGCATTATTACCTCCAAATTTAATGTACAAAGGATAAAGCGGCTCGCCTCGGTCGGATAAACCCCTAGAGGTTTTTGACCAAGGCAAAATATGTGTAAAAAGTGTGCTTGGAGTTTATTGTATAATAAATTTAATAAAGAACTAAATAAAATCTACAGTTTCTAATATTAAATATTCTGGGTGCCTAGTGCGAGTTTTATTATATAAATCGAATGACTTTTACCATCGTGAAAACCGAGCAAACAATAAACGCTTCGAGCTTCGACAATAAGCGAGTGTGGGTTTTACCGAACCTAACTTTCCGAACCCCGTTTATTCACCGTGACAACGGTATGTTATTTTTGTAGCGTTGGTACGACATTTACGTCTTGAGATTACCCAAACAAATCTAAAATGATATTTTATAAGGCGGTTTAATAGAATAACTTGTCACTCGAATTTATCGTAGTTATATCGTGTTTGTTTATATTTTGACACATGTCGTGTCCTAACAACCTCTTGCTTTATATTTCATTGAATTTTAATTTATACAAACTTATAAGAAAGGAAGAAAAGTACCTAATATAATTTATGGAACACTTGTAGTAAACAAGTTACTAGTGTTACTTATGAATTTTTGTTTTGTGAAAGTTATATTATTTTGTAAAATTACTTCTTGCACATGGAAATATCAGTAAACCAGTCTACAATGCAAATAGTAGGTGGTCCAACATCATTGACTGTGAAGAGAGCCACACTTAATATATGAAAAAATCATGATGGAACTTCGAAATGAATATGACAAGGTATGTATTGATGTTATACTTAATGCTCACATTTTTTTGCCGAAATATGCAATCATGCATCGTAGGTCATTGTCTAGAGGGTGATAATGATGCTAAAGCAGCATTTACTCATATCAAATAAAGTCTATTAGAATGCTAAGCAATAATTCGTCTGCCAGTCAGCAATATTTTATAGAATTGTTGTAGACGTGCAATCACAGTAGATAAAAACATTACCCTCCTTTTTTGCAGTCGGGTAAAAAGGTAAATCTATGGGGGTCTCAGTTTCCAACGTGTTTGAAATGTCTAACAATTTAAATACAATCCATATGTATATTTGTTACAGATGAAGCTGAAGATTATTGGAGAAATATCTAACTGCAGCAGCGTAGAGAGCAAAATAGGCTGTGGATGATGGAAGTACTGACAGATTATAATAGTTTCAAGCAATGTAGACATAATAATGTATTAGGTCTGATTAAAATAAAAGGCTGGTTCAAAATAAGTTCCTTATTGGTTTTTATTTCCCATATTAACTTAAACAATATAAACAATAAATATAGACTGGCCTGTTGGTCTAGTGGTTAGTGACCCTGACTGCTAAGCCGGAGGTCGTGGGTTCGATCCGCACCCAGGACAAATCTTTGTGTGATGAGCATCAAGGTTTGTTCTGTGTCTGGGTGTAATTTATCTATAATATGTAGGTATTTACAAAAAAAAAATGCATTTAAGTAGTATATCATTTGTTTAGTACCCATAACACAAGCAAATATAATTGCTTACTTTGGGACTAGATGGCGCTGTGTGAATGTGGTAGAATATATTATATTATATTATTATATTAAAATCAGGTAGATATATTTTATATGTGCCTAGGCAACTAATACAATGTTTATAATATAATTACGACAATAATTACAATATTAATATTATTTACTTTTTTTCAATATGTCACTTGTCACTATAAAAATCAAGGTGAAAACTTTTCGATCGCGTATTTCTCACGTTTGCTTACTTTACTTCATAAACTGTCAAAATATGTAACTCGCACTCGCACAATTGTTGACGCAGTTTGGAGTTAACCAATCACGTGCACCAACGCTAAACGTGCAAAAACGGTTTCGGCACGTAAAAAATACACTACATAGAGGAAAAACTCACACTCAGAACAAATGTTTCCTAAAGTAACCACCAGATGGAGTGATTTCAATACCATACAAATCTGCGTTTACTTTTACGCCGTGAATTCGTAAAAAAACTCGCACTAGGCACCCTGTACTACGAGTAGAGTATTTTCAATGGATTAATCCCTAGCAAAAAAGTATTGAGCAATTAGCTCGCGTCGCGTTGCGTCGCGTCGCGTCCTCAGAAACTTTTAAACTGAGCTTATAAGTATATTTATTGAATAATTTAGAAAAGAGATCATGACATCGCTGCCTCTTTTATCGACTTTATGGTCATTTCCTCCCATAGTGAAAGAAGAAATAAAATAGTAAAACCCTAAATTGATGGTATCAAGCGACGCGCGACGGACGGAGATAGGTACTTATCAGATGTTGGCTGAGCGCAGTGAGTACTACTAGGTACCTACTACTAGGTACTACTAGGTACCTACTACTAGGTACTACTAGGTACCTACTACTAGGTATTTGACGTAATTTGTATTGTACGTTCAAATGGCGAAATATGAATCTTGCACTGATTATAAGTACCTAATCGTAGAATATAGGTATATTTAGTAACAGTGTTTTACGAGTAATTTCATAATTTGACTTGAAATAAACAGGTATTTATTTATGCGACGCGACGTGCTCAAATAAAATTTAAATGGCGGATGCATGGTGAACTTGTGCGTAAATAATGCAATAATGCGTGAGAAAACTAGGTGTGTGCGTGAGTGTTTGTATTGTGAGGAGAGAATATTATTATGACTGCGGATGGAGGAGATAAAGCGGGATCCGGTTCATGTAGGAGTAGCACCAAATACTTAGAAGGGAGATCAGTGCCTACCTGTGGTACTTCGACAGCTTGACTCGTCTCCCACTCTTCCAGGGTATTGAGGTGACGGCTTCAGCGGCGGAGAACACTAATTCACTTGTTTAATGTTCATTAGAGAATAGAGTCATATTATTTGGTTTTAGATAATTATGAAGCACAAAATCACGAATCACAAAAACGGGCTTGAGTTTTGCACTCACATTTGTAAGGAAACGGAAATGGAAGGAAGGTGTAGTGTTGCCCAACAAAAGGATAAAAGCAATTCAAGATTATCTCTAGTTTATAAATTAGGTCGAATCATGAAAGTCTAAAGACTCCGTCTATAACCCAAAATAATGACAAATTCAAATAACGTAATTTTCTACTTGTGCTGCAAACTATGATCGTTCCGTTTTAATCAGTTTAATGGCCTATCTAAAATGTTTCACCATTTATCATTGTGTATTTCTCTGGAACCGTGAAATTGTCTAAAGTATTAGGTACCTAACATGGGTATGTTTCGGTTTCTTTCGCGATTGATTATTGAACGCATAGATTCCTTCGACGGCATGTAAGGTGCGGAAGTACTAGGCACATTTTGTAAGCATTTCTGAATTATTTGCCCTGCTCTATCAAAGCTATTACTTGCTTGTCTTTTCAAAGAAGTCCAAGTAGAGTGAAAGCTCTGGAACTATCTTGATCGGGTTTATGAAGATGTTTAATACTATTTGATGTTTGTATATAATGTTTCTCACATTCTCACCCACCTGTTTGGTAGACACAGCCGCGCCACACTTCAATACTGCTTTTCTGATGGTATTAACCAATAGAATGCATTGCCAGTTTATCTAATGAATATAGATACCTATCCATCTCGTAGTAACTGATCTTTATTTTCATGAGACTACGAATTCACAAGGTGTATCCATTTTTACAAGAATAACTTAATTATCTTGCAATGGATGCGACAAACATTAATTAATTGACATTTAACGACGACAAAGCTCGATATAAAATTTTAACTACCCTCAAGATTTTATTTAACACAAACAACACAATACTTGTACGAGCCTACTAATTAAAGGAAATAGTAATGCTAATAAATAAAACAACTTCAATATTGTGAACTAAGACTAACTCAGAACTAATTTATATTATTTATTTGACAAAAAGGATAATAAATACGTACTTAATAATTAAACATTATTGAATTAGTTGCGCCTGTCACTAAAATAGGAGCAATATTTTGCGTATGTATATGATTGCTATAAATTTACATTAAATAGGTATTAACATTACAATATACATACTTAGGTAGGTACAGCAAGATGACAGAGAAGTACACAATCATAAATGGTGAACATTATACTGATTAAAACGAAACGATCATAGTTTTCAGCACGTACGTACTTATGTACTTACTTACTCATTATCTTTTGATCTAATTAAAATTAAATTTGCTTACAATTTTTGTTCATTTATTTAACATGCCAACGATATTCCCGCTATCACCGACGACGCCTGCAACACGCTAGGTAGGTATTGCGACGTCGGGCATGTACAAAGACTAGGTATGTACATAAGCGACATCGCAATAGCGTTTTATCAAATTACACCAAAAATGGCAGTTTAGAATTTTCGCGATAACGTAAGTCGCAATAGTAAACTTTCGCTGTAAGGTACATCGCGATATTGAACTTCGCATCTCGGCAACTATGAACTACACTCCTTTTAAGCCTCCAGTATATTTTAAAAGTCTGTTTTGTTATTGCATGCCGGTGTCCAAACCCTTATTCATACTGCAGCTGTAGATGTAGACATGATTGCACATCCTATATCTTCTAAAAATAGTAATATTTATGTTGTGTAAGTATTTCAAGAAACATTTCATTCAAAATAAAAGTAATCAGTTATTAGTATCCATAACCACATCTATTTGCATTAAAATAAAATGTGTATTGGGTTATATTAAGATAAGCTTCAAATTATTTAAAGGAAGATATTTAAAGGAAAATTGTTCCAGATATGGCTATTCCTTGAACCAGAATCAATGAACTTGATTTATAGTTTTTGAATAAGCCAATTCATCATCTAGAATATATATTATTAGAGATCAGAAGTGTTTAAATATAAAAAAAAACAAGTATTAAGCATAATTAGTCTAATATAAACTAAACTTAATGTATTTCAACAATATTTTACCAATTCAACATAATTTGAAACTTATAAACAGCCATTAATTACCACATGTTACGAATAATCACAATTACACAAAAATAACCTCCAAATTAAATATGGAACGAACTTACAGTAAGCAGCGTCGAAACCAACCACCTTACCGACCGACGACTGAGAAGCAAATGGGCGGCACTCGACTGAGCGCTCGCTTTTATAGGCGGCGGTGGGAATCGATACTGCCTGTCATAAGTTTAGCTAATACGGCCTCTCCTGATCGTGCACCGTCCCCGGCTGCACTGGAGTTGTCCTCTTCCGAAGCACTGGCGACTACGGAGGTACTTTGTCCGCCGTCTTCACCCATGTGTGATTCGCCCGTACTTAAAGTACCAGCGAGATCTGTATGAGCTCCGGAGGGTTCACAAGCATCGTCAACGTCATCATCAGAGTTGTCATCTGTATGAATAAAAAAATGTTGTTAATCAATCATGACAACATACGTTGTTGCCTATTCTTTCATTCATCACGCGTACAAGGCCCTCACTCAAAAATACACACTCATAACAGATTAAAGCACTTCACTTTCAAAAGTATGCATACATCATCACTCGGAATAACTCTATCATACTCATACTTGAACTTGCAAGTTCCCACGTTAAGCGTGAACCAAGGCTACGTCTGCTAGGACAGAGCCTTACGCGCATTCAAAGAACGCGACTCGCAGGGACAAAGCCCTCCAGGACAAAGCCTGATGCGTATTCAAGGAACACGACTTCCTGGGACTGAGTCCACCATGTGTACGGAGTCCACGTCTGCCAAGGCCGGGTACTCCTGGACACCACCCTCAGGTGCCACCACTGAACCGTACCGGCAGTTCGTTCCAACCAGCAAGGCCAGCACTCGCCTTTTACTCCCACACATGTCCGCATACACACCAAGTGCACTAAAAACAGAATAATATGAAAGGTTTGGTTGAAACTTACTATCAAAAAATGCAGATCAACTCTCAGGACACCATTCGCCTTTCCAGGGAACCATATACTGAGCAGCAGCTTGAGTGGTCTTGCCTCTAGCTCCACTTAGCAGCCTCATCTCATAGCGGTCACTTGGCAGGACTTTAGTGACACGGTAGGGACCCCTCATGCCAGAGTCAAGTTTCCCAACGGACTGAGAGTATTTAATTACAAATACTTGGTCGTCAACCTGGAATTTCTTCGGCGGGTGTCTTTGACGGTTTACCCGTGTATCTTGACAAACTCTGTTTTCATCAAGCGACGTCTTAGCGTTGCTCCTGCTGAGTTCTCTTGCGGCCTCGCGATTGGGGCTGGAGTTCTCAATGGCAACATCTCGGACCAGCGCACGAATAACAGGAGTGGTCGCATTAGTACCGATTAGTAGGTATAAAGCTGAGTACTGCGTGGTTTTCTGTTTAGTAATATTTAAGACTAATTGAATTTTATACAGAGCATCAGACCAAGCAAGCTTCTTATTGTTACTCTCTACACGGATCAAGTTAAGTACAGTCCTCACATAACGCTCGGCCTGCCCGTTGGAGTGGTGCATTTCGGGCGTTATGTAATGGACATCACTACCTATTTCTGATATCCAGTTAGTGAAAGCTGACGCTTCGAACATGCGACCACGATCGCAGACTATTAGTTTGGGCGTCCCAAATAAAGACACTGCGCTACTAAAAACTCGTTTTAATTCGCTCGTGTCCTGTCGGTACATCGGATAGAGTAGACAAAATTTGGTGAATGAGTCTACTATGACAAGCACGAATTTATAACCATTGGATTCTGGTAAGGGACCTAACACATCCACATGAATCGTATTAAACGGGACATCAGACTTCGCCCACGAAGTAATCGGCTGGCAAGGAGCTCTCGGGACACGTTTTTTGGATAAGCAGATTAGGCAATGGGAAGTGTACTTTCGGACAAATTGTTTAAGGCCAGGAAACCAGAAATGTTTTAGAATAAGGTCGTAAGTCTTATCAGCCCCAATATGCTCGTGCTCGTCGTGAAAGACACGTAACAAGCTGAGCCTGTGCCCTTTGGGAATGTAACATAGTAAACGCGACTCCTCGCCTACTGGTGAATAGCGGTAGTAGAGGATGTCATTTTGACATACATACCGACTGGAGTCTAACACGCCATCGCTGAGTTTCTGTTTAAGATCAAGAGTTTCCGAATCAGCCGATTGGGCCATTTGCGCCCAATTCAAAGGCCGTTCGATATTATTTACTTGCAACGTTGGTGGATTCCTACTCAAATAGTCTGCGTGGCCCATCAATACGCCTTTACGATATTCAATTTCAAAATTGAAGTCCTGCAGATAAATCCACCAGCGTGCAACCCGTGGAAGAAGATCTTTTTTGCGCTCGGTGGCCTTCAATGCATTGCAATCGGTTATAATTTTAAAGTTTACACCGATCAAATAGTGACGGAAATGTTGCAATGCCTTGACGACCGCCAGCGTCTCTAACTCGTACGAATGGTACCTCGCTTCTGCGCCTTGAGTGACTTTGCTAAAATAGGCCACCACACGCTTAGCACCATCCGCGTGAGTCTGCATGAGCACAGCACCGTATCCTGCACTACTGGCGTCGGTGTGTAGCTCAGTAGAAAGGTTCGGATCAAAAATCGTAAGTATAGGCTCGCTTGTTAACCGCCTTATCAGATCTTGGCGGACCTGATTTTGTTCAGGTCCCCATTCAAATTTTGCGTCTTTCTTTGTAAGTCGTGAGATACATGCGGTTTTCGTCGCATATCCTTCGATGTAACGCCGAAAATATCCTGCAAGGCCTAGGAATTGGCGTACTTGTTTGACGTTAGTAGGAGTAGGGGCCTTAACCAACGCCTCGATTTTGTTAGAGCTCGGCCTAACCTGACCATGGCTGATAAGGCGCCCTAAGTATTCTACCTCCGTGACAAGAAAAGAGCATTTGCGTACATTTATAGAAAATCCGGCTTCAGTCAGAGTTCTCAAAACTTCGTGCAATAGAGAGATGCCTCCTTCGATAGTCATACTCAATATAAGTACGTCATCGATATACACGAGGACATTCCCAGCTTCTATAAATCTACGCAGAGTATTATTGATGATGCGTTGATTCACTGTAGGAGAATTGCATAAGCCATACGGCATTTTTAGGTACTCGTAGTGAGCTTCAGTTGTTACGAAGCCTGTTTTATGGATCGAGTCTTCATCAATTGGTATTTGGTGAAAACCCGACGCCATGTCTAAAGATGTAAAGAATTTCGAGCCCCCAAGTCGATCTATGTGATCGTCAATTAAGGGCAAGGGGTACCTATCCTTGACCGTTACACGATTAAGTGCCCGAAAGTCAACGCACATTCTATCTGAGCCATCTTTTTTCTTGACTAAAATGACTGGACTCGCGTACTCGGAATCGGACTCCCTAATAATTTTTTTATCTAGCAAATCCTGACATATGTCACGAACTTTAAGTTTCTCCTGATAGGATAGGCGATACGGGTGATAAACTACAGGTACATCACTTGTCAAGTTGATATGCATCTTGCCAGTTTTTACAGTCGTGATTGCTGTACCGGATATTAAAAACTGAGAGAATTCGTCTACTATGGTCATCAACTTGACGAGTTCAGCACCTTTGAGAGGCGTATTTATTCTATCAGGCTCGCTAATATTGACCGCATTTACTTTTAGTACTCGACCCGATGTGCTAGACGGTGTGCGAGTCAAATAATGCCCATGCTTTGTACGAATAAACAATACACCATCACGATTGAGTACGTCTGTCCCTATGATGATGGGAGTATTCATATATGCCGCGGGTACAATAACAAAGTCTACTTCGAGTGTGATATTATTGAATTCTACTGTTAGGGTAATATATTCACGAGCAACAAACTCTTTGTCGCTTATTCCCTTCAGAGAACAGCTAGCTTGCTTTCGTGGACCCGAAAAGTGACCGACTATCGCTGATGATATTAAGGATACGTTGAGTGCGCCACTGTCTATAAGGACGTCGACCGGTACACCCTGGATCACGGCTGTACTTATATCATTGTTATTATCCACATTTAAAACCTCACGACATAAATTAACTTTACGTTGACTGTTGCCTTGAGGTTCAGATCGAGCCTTGGCAAAACACTCGCTCTCTTTGTGTCCTAACTTTTTACAAAAGGAACAAGTAGGTTTAGTACTACTAGTACTATCAGCAGTACTCTGTTTCTTAGGACATTTATCTTTAAAATGACCTTTTTGCTTGCAAACAAAACACCTGTTTTCGCTTCTGTCAGAGCCGTTGAAATTACGCTTTTTAGCTGCACTAGAATTTAATGATACGTGTTTTTCAAAGTTGCGATTATCAGATTTGCGGGTAGGCTTGACATAAGTGGCTAGAAATGAAATAAGATTGTCTGTCGTTAAGTCAGCGTTGGTAGCTGCTGCACGTACTTGCACGTCACTAATGCCATGGATTACTATTTGGACCATAAGTTCTTCACTTAACCCTTTTACCACACGTAGGCGTAATAGAGAACGACGTGCATACTCAGCGTATGACGAGAACTTATCAGATGTTGAATTTATAACCTCATAAAGGATCTGTGCATAGTTCATTTTTTGTGGACACAAGGACTTAAACTCCCTAACAAAATTAAACCATGAGCGATCATTCGTAGTCCACTCATTTAACCAGGTTTTTGCGTCACCCTTCAAACAATGAGCTACACGAGAGAAACACTCAAGATCATCCCAGCAGTTCGCACGTTTGGCTCTTTCCACTTCATCACACCACACCTCAAAATTATTTATGGCTGGGTCAAAGTTTGAGACATAATAATTACTAGACTTATTTTTTGTCAACATAGCCAACGCATCAACGAGTGATTTACTTACGGAAGCGCTATTTACATCTGGCTGAGGTGTGTTGCCACGAATAGTTGGTGGTTCATGCGAACCACTAGCCGTACTCTCTTCGACAGCGGTTAATCGTGTCATTATAGAGCCTAAGGCGTCGTTTATGGACATATCGTGGTGGTAGAATTGAGACTCACTCTGGTGGTGACGCGACTTGATCGATCGTGATCTAGATCTTTCGCGAGAATAATAATGAGCCCTAGTACGCGAGTGACTGCGGCGTGAACGAGAACGTGAGCTATCAGAACGCGAACTCGAACGGTTCTTAGTGTGACGTGAGCGTGTACGCGACCGCATCCTGCCATGACTCGACGGTAAACATGATCTGTTACCACGCGAATGAGAACGGCGTCTGCTACGTCGCGAAGAATCACTGTGACGTCTACACTCGGCTCCAGAGCGAGGCGGTGTCCCAATGGACTGTGCATGTGATGCACGTGGCATCTTATGTTTCGAAATTAAGGGCTGTTTACTTTTTACAAGGCTAGTTGTGAGCGAAATCCTATCCCACTTCTGATATTAGAGATCAGAAGTGTTTAAATATAAAAAAAAACAAGTATTAAGCATAATTAGTCTAATATAAACTAAACTTAATGTATTTCAACAATATTTTACCAATTCAACATAATTTGAAACTTATAAACAGCCATTAATTACCACATGTTACGAATAATCACAATTACACAAAAATAACCTCCAAATTAAATATGGAACGAACTTACAGTAAGCAGCGTCGAAACCAACCACCTTACCGACCGACGACTGAGAAGCAAATGGGCGGCACTCGACTGAGCGCTCGCTTTTATAGGCGGCGGTGGGAATCGATACTGCCTGTCATAAGTTTAGCTAATAATATTTATAATACATTGAACGCCAGACTACAGACACAATGGAAATTTAATTGTTTGTCGGACAACGGTGTCCGACATGGCGTTTAAAGATTAAATAAAAATTTAACATTCATTTAGATACAATGTTAGTGGGTATTTTTTGTTTTGTTCACATAATTTTGTACGGACCGTAGGTACGTCTGTTTGCATCCGTCGTGGATTAAAAAAATAAAAAATTGATGAACAATGTGAAGTTAAAGGCAGGTGGCAATATATAATAATATTCTATTATTCTACCACATTCACACAACGCCATCTAGTCCCAAATTAAGCAATTATATTTGCTTGTGTTATGGGTACTAAACAATTGATATACTACTTATATACATTTTTTTTGTAAATACATACATATTATAGATAAATTAAATATATGTGTAGGTACTTGCCTGAGATATACATTACTTAATTGAAACTAACTCGGTATTCATAAACAAACAATAATTATTGTTTGTTTATGAATACCTAATTCTTAATTTAAAGCACTAGTTTTAATATTGAATTGGAGAGGCATGCAATTTAGACTACCTAGGTCTATAACCTAATTCTACCCAACTCTCAAGATGGCTGGATAGGGTGAAGTATTTGAATGATAAGGTATCTACATACATACCTTGGATTTAAGATGATATCCATGTGTATAATCTATAATGATATCTTGTCCGGTAATATCCGGGATAATTGCCAGTTCTGTTGAGATGTCGTGTGTCTACTGCTACCGACCACTCGTTGCATGTAGTGTTGGGTAATGCTAATAATTGCCAGTTCTGTTGAGATGTCGTGTGTCTACTGCTACCGACCACTCGTTGCATGTAGTGTTGGGTAATGCTAATAATTGCCAGTTCTGTTGAGATGTCGTGTGTCTACTGCTACCGACCACTCGTTGCATGTAGTGTTGGGTAATGCTAATAATTGCCAGTTCTGTTGAGATGTCGTGTGTCTACTGCTACCGACCACTCGTTGCATGTAGTGTTGGGTAATGCTAATAATTGCCAGTTCTGTTGAGATGTCGTGTGTCTACTGCTACCGACCACTCGTTGCATGTAGTGTTGGGTAATGCTAATAATTGCCAGTTCTGTTGAGATGTCGTGTGTCTACTGCTACCGACCACTCGTTGCATGTAGTGTTGGGTAATGCTAATAATTGCCAGTTCTGTTGAGATGTCGTGTGTCTACTGCTACCGACCACTCGTTGCATGTAGTGTTGGGTAATGCTAATAATTGCCAGTTCTGTTGAGATGTCGTGTGTCTACTGCTACCGACCACTCGTTGCATGTAGTGTTGGGTAATGCTAATAATTGCCAGTTCTGTTGAGATGTCGTGTGTCTACTGCTACCGACCACTCGTTGCATGTAGTGTTGGGTAATGCTAATAATTGCCAGTTCTGTTGAGATGTCGTGTGTCTACTGCTACCGACCACTCGTTGCATGTAGTGTTGGGTAATGCTAATAATCCGGTTAATATCATTTTGATAATAATCGATTAAAAGCAGTTAATAGCCATTAATAGCCAATTATGGCTAATAACCCTGCTGTTAATGTTATTTTAGTGATTGAAAATTTCCCTTCATGGTTTTCAGGCTTAGGACTGTCAGATTAGACTTTATTTTCATTATATTAATTTGTCGTAAATTTATGTGCAATTTAAAACTAATCTGGCCCATATACAAATTTTTCAATCAGCTATTTACATAATTTTTAGCAGTTTATTTTTTTTGTACTTAGTTTTACTTTTTTTAAATTCTTAATCAGTCATTTATATCAAAATGTAGTTTTTTATTGTTTTCGTTTGTTTGATCAAAAATAATCTTCAGCCTAATTACTGCTAGAAACACTGGATTCTTCTAGTAAATCGATTGGCTCGGACGCTAATCGATCTATTTCTGGTGTATTTAGATGTACAGGTTGATTACTGTCACAGGATATTTCACCGACTCCTGATATTGGAGCGAAAGATTCCGAATAATAATTCACGTGGAAATCACTTTTTACTACACTAACTACTCTTGATGGTCTGTTTTCCAAATTCCAGTTGTGGGATATGTAAGTTATTTTTGCTGCTGATTCAGTATTTATTTTGTTTATTTTTTTTGTATGTACATCAGCTTGACTACTAAAGGTTCTTTCCGTAGCTGCTGCTACGTAAGGAGATATCGATTTTGGTGTCAATCAGCCCAAATACAACAAAGTTTAAGATGGCGGGTATTTTTACAATGTTGACTTCACAAATAAGCCCAGTGATCAATGGGATCGTCAGATATCGATTTTGGTGTCAGTCAGCCCAAAAACAACAAAGTTTAAGATGGCGGGCAGTTTTACAACTTTGACTTCAGAACTATGCCCAGTCAATGGGATCGTCACTTCGTCAGATATCAATTTTGGTGTCTGTCAGCCCAAAAACAACAAAGTTTAAGATGGCGGGCAGTTTTACAACTTTGACTTCAGAACTATGCCCAGTGATCAATGGGATCGTCATTTCGTCAGATATCAATTTTGGTGTCAGTCGGCCCAAAAACAACAAAGTTTAAGATGGCGGGCAGTTTTACAACTTTGACTTCAGAACTATGCCCGGTGATCAATGGGATCGACACTTCGTCAGATATCGATTTGGGTGTCAATCAGCCCAAAAAAAATAAAGTTTAGTAGTTTTAGATGTAAAAAAATATATTTTTGTAATATTTTCTCAATACAGCGACTAAAGGACTATAATATGTAGACCTTAAAATATATATTTTTTTCTATGAATATCAATTACATTAGTGCCTGTTGAATCGCAAAGTGAGTTTGTTTCGTAGAATTTCTTAAAACACTGTGCGAAAGAACTGTTCTAACTAAAATACTAATAATAAATAGTCAGTTTTTCTTAATACACTTTTTAGACAAGAAAACTGTTGTTCATATATGCCAAGAATTACTTAGCTACATATAAAGTTATATTAAGAAGCGAATGTTGAAATCTCGTGATTTCATGTATTTCTGTATGAGCCCTCTTAACACGTTTGCCCATATAAAAAGTGAAAATAAATAAAAAGAATAGCAATATCACTGCGTACACTCACCTAATTTATGTTCACACCAACAGATTTTAGAGTAACACAAAGAAAAACATTTATTTTTCAACAAAATATTAATAGCAGGGTTATTATCCATTGCAAGGCTATTAATGGCTACTTATGGATTATAACTGATAATAACCCAAAGCATCCGGCTATTTACCCATCTCTAGTTGCATGTGACCGCTGGGAGTCGACATGATGTCGAGAGTGAGATCACGAGAATACCCAATTTAAAGTTTCTCACTTCTGTCAGATTTTGTGTTCGTATTTTAAATATCTCAGAGATTTTATCTCTATTGCGGGAGAATAAGGCCCACGTTTAAAAATGCGTAATAATAGTGTTTGAGTTTAAGTACGAGTAAGTAAGCGTTTATAAATAAATTAAATATTCACATTGGCACAGTCAGCGTATTAGGAAGGAAAGGGAATACGAAGATGATTGTGCGGAGGAATTAGACGCTAGTATACTGGTACTTAGGGTCGATATTCATGTAACAGATATCTACTTTGTTAGTTTCATCTTTGATCTGAAACTGAACATTATTGGTGTGCAGCCCCCCAAGGCGCCGCGGGCTGGTGGGCTCCGTGGCGCGTGGCGACGCTGGGCGCGGCGACGCTCGGCGCCGCGAGCGTCGCCGGCACCGCGCTGGGGTGCCGCGTGTGGCGCCGGCGCCGGCGCCGCAAGCTGCAGCTACGTCAGGTACGAACTACAAGCTCCGTCGTGGACAGTACCGGTCAAGAGACCAATACGTCATGACCTTACTTCGAAGACAATTCACAAACTTACACAGAGGTACTCATTGTTCGCTTGATAGGAATGTATTTCTTTTGTAAACTAATTAAAATATAGCGAAGTTACAAAAAATATATATGAAGGTAAATTAGAAATAAAACGAAAAGAGTGGAGAATAATAGTATGAAGGAGATGAGCCTATTGTTAGGTATGTTTGTGTCGCATCGACCACACATTTAAACTTTCTTGTAATGAAACTGTTTGACACATAAATACGAGCTAAAGCGAACACGTTGAACAGTTGAGTGTATCTGCGCCTAGCCTAGCGGTCAAGGGGGTCGTCTCTAATGGTTGTCTCACCGTGTCGAGTGACCTCATGACGTGGGTTCGATTCTCACCCGACACACATATTGTGTGATTCATAAATATAAAGTTTCGAGTGTGGGTGTACTTAGTGTCCGTTAATTGTACGTTGGTAAGGTCCCCCGCGACACAGGACTTGCTCCCTGCCGCGGCCGGCTCGTCCACTCGTCTGTCATCAGTGACACAGCACAGATCAACATCAGCAGAGTGCCCCGAGGCTCGGGAGGGACACAGACGACGTCCCGGCCCCAGTGAGCTCTCTCGCATTAAGCTAGCTACTGTACTGTGATCATTGGTCTGTTGCGATATCCCAGTAGAGCCACCTTGTCACGGCAGCAAGCACTCATGATACTGATGCAATTTACGTTGATAATAGGTACAGGGAGCTCCGCCACATGACGACAGCTTGGCCCCCACACAGAGCCACTGTGACGCGAGTGCCGCAGCTACAGTAGAGCTGCACTACGCCGACCTGGACCTGTGTCACTACGTCATCTCGGGACACGCGCCGCGCGCCGCGGAGCCCCCGTCCGCCGCGGAGCCCCCCTACGCCGAGGTGCTCCCCGGCCCGCGCCCCGCACCAACAATATAATTATAATACTTTATATAAATAAATAGTTCACCTCACTCAGAATAAATATCATTATAAATTTATCTATTTATCTAATCGTAATAAATGTGATATAAATATCTTACACAAATCATTACCTTACGATTCGATAAGTGCTTCATTTATTATTTACTAGCTTTTGCCCGCGACTTCGTCCGCGTAGATTTCGATATTACATAGATCTTTGTTTTAAGTGCAATTTATGAATTCCACAACACCCCACAACTGGAGTTGAATTTCATTTTACGTCAATATAGATAACATTTTCGTAATCAGCGTCCCTGAAAACCTTGAAAACGACATCCATATCAATTTCTAATAATTTTCACACCTATTTCATCCCTTAGGGTAAGTTTTTCAAACACCAAAAACAACCCATCAACTCACTTCTTAACTGAAGTCCTAATTGCGTATTATCCGTCCATAAAAACCTAAAAAATAACGACTAAGCGACTGAGTAAGACCAAACATATATCTTGAAAAACAAAGAACTATCTATTTAATATTTCACCCCTGAACTCATCCCTATCAAAAATATTAAAAACAACATTTTAAGTTCCTATCCCAATACTAATTTGCAAAACGTTAACTTCAAAACAAAGATCTTTTCATACACCGTTTCATCCCCAATTTCACCCTTCCAAAGCCACCCTTGTCAAAAATATTGATTAGATTATTTTTTATTTTGATAGTATCCTCAAAACAAATTTTGAAATCTATAAGTTAAAAAACAAAGGAGTTTCATACAATCGTTTTTATCCCTTTTCATCCCCTTAGGGGTTGAATTTTAAAAAACCCTTTCTTAGTACGAGTTACGACATTAGGACAAACACACCCTCCAAATTTCAAGTCGCTACGACCAGCGGTTTAGGCTGTGCGTTGTCAGTCAGTCAGTCAGTCAGTCAGTCAGGACAAAGCCTTTTATAATATGTATGGATTATTATGAGATAATTACAATTTTTTTACAATTAATTACAACCATAATAGATCTATTCCAAAGTATAAGTAACAAATAACCTGACAATTCATTTATAATGTATTTAAGGCATAGATAATAATCGATCTCACGTACGGAGTGTTGCCTCGCACGAGGAGGTTACTAGCGCCAGTAGCTCACACTCCATCAGTGGGCAACTCTGAAACTATAAGAGATACGAACATCTGTTCTCAGGAACCTTGTCATCTAATTTAAGGAAAAGTAAAATTGCATTCATACATTTTTTTTTATTTATGAAAACGTCAAGTTTTTTCTTTTGTAAAACTGGAGTGTTTCTAGAGAAAACCTAAATAATCTCAATAACTTACATTAATATAATTGTATTAATTCCATCATCATCATCAAGCCTTCTACTAAAAGCACTGCTGCTGGGCACGGGACTATTATTTAATTTATTTAATATAATACAATACCTTTTGAAATTTCAAAATGATTCAGTTTAACATCCTGACCCTGACATATCAAACACATAAAAACTCAAAATGACCTCTACCTATTACTATTAGGTACTTTATAATGTTATAAAAAGGCCAATCCTACTAATATTATAAATTCGAAAGTTTGTAAGAATGTTTGGATGTTTGGATGTTTGTTACCAGTAAACGAAAAAACCACTGAACAGATTTCAATGAAACTTTGCAGTAATGTATCTTATACATCAGAATAACATATAGGCTATATTTTATACAGATATCGCGTAAATTGGCTAAACCATGAGAACAAATGTAAAGTAAGTCGGAGAAAAATCTGCCATCTTATAGCTATTTCTGCTTCCTCTCCCTAAACCGTTAGTTTTACATAAGGACAATGTATCGAGGAATTGTTACTCTTAAATAGTTATAAAAAAAAGTCCGCGACAGCATATGCCTATCTTTTATGTGGAAGTCGATATAGAGAGAATAGTGAGCCAGAAATACATTTAAATCGGATACTGCACTTAAAGTGCAAAATTTCATGGTATTAAACTAATTCCTAGGAATGTAAATAGCTTTATCATTTTTGTCATTTAATGTAGATAAATTTTGTCGTTTACACTAAGTTATTTCGACAAATAGTTTAAAAGTTATTACGATATTAAATGAAATGTATATAATCCCAAAAATCTTATAATAATACTGTATGTCACCCGTGACTTCGCTTACCTGTTATTTTGCTCCTGTGACCACAGCAACTTTTCACTTTTAGAGAGGAAATTTCGGCCAATGTTTTCTAAGCACAGATATTACTTCAGATTAAAGATAACCAATATTACGTGATTGATTAGAATAGTAATTATCTTTGTGAAACATCCATCCCGTGTCTTTTTAGTTAAAATTATCAAACATCCAAACAAACATTCATCCTTTCAACTTTGTGTGTGTATATTGTGATGACAATTCAGTATGTCAGATTAAAAAGAAATCAAAGATCTCTATTTTCTTTTTGCTTACTATACAACCTCATCACTTGAATATATCACTAATCATTCACCAGTAAATTCAAAGAATATAATATTATGACAATTGTGTAGTAAAATTATGAAATAAAGTAAAATAGGTATGAAATTAAATATTTTTCGTAGAAAAGTAAATATATTGCAGTATCAAGGTAGTATAATAATAATAATAATAATAATAATATTCTACCACATTCACACAGCGCCATCTAGTCCCATAGTAAGCAATTATATTTGCTTGTGTTATGGGTACTAAACAACTGATATACTACTTAAATACATTTTTTTTTTTTTGTAAATACATACATATTATAGATAAATTACACCCAGACACAGAACAAACCTTTATGCTCATCACACAAAGATTTGTCCTGGGTGGGGATCGAACCCACGACCTCCGGCTTAGCAGTCAGGGTCACTAACCACTAGACCAACAGGCCAGTCGATATAGTATAGTAGCAGAATACAAATACCATAGACCTAGGATCTGCGCGCCATTTGTTTTCGGTCTATCATTTGACATTTGATAGTGAATTATCGAATTATCATTGCATGTAGGTATTCGCGCCATTTATTTTCGGTCTATCCTTTGACATTTGACAGTTAATTAAAGTTGTAGTGCTAAAGTCAAAAACTAATAAAAATTAAACAATTGTGGATATTGTAAAATATGAAATAAAGTAAAACATTAATTAAAATATTTTTCTTAGAAAAGTAAACTACGATGTTTTTTTATCTATGGCGGTACGAAGTTCGCCGGGTCAGCTAGTCACTCATAATATATAATGAAATATCCCATTTTATTATAATGTCTAAATTAATCTAAATCTGAGAACTTTCTAGTTATTTGCACACACGGACTAGAAAAGCTTATGATTTGTTATAAAATAATATTTGAACACTTTGTTGGTTTCATTTCAAATCAATGCACCATAAGTATAAAGATTTATTTTGTAAACACAGTTATAAACTAGCGTTCCAACAGTGTGCTTGATGGGAGCCTAGTTGCCATCCGTGTAGTTTGTATGAAATTAAGTTTACAATAGCCGGCTACACGGTTGGAATCCACCAAGGGCACCTCTGTGGAAGCAAAGTTTACAGCCATGTAGGACAGCTTTAAATCTTCATAATTAAGATAGGGTAATGATATTTCACAAAATATTTATGTAGCTTGAACATTGTGGACAAATCAACACTGTGACCAAGCTAGTGTTAATATAAAGACGTAGATATTCGTGACATAAAATACAAACTATTTATATATCTCTCGAAGTAAACCGTCGCTGTATTGTGCAAATGTGCAATATTAAAGAAATATACAACTACTTACTGTTCAATCTAAAAATATAACATGAACTAGCCATTCTTACAATCTAAACAACGATACTATCCAATTTAATAATAATGATTTAAAGTTTTAAAATAAGTACTGACGCCATCTTTCAGGTGTTTGTTCATTCATATTTACACATTTTACTAAAGTAACAAGATTAGCTATTCTCGAGCAAAAGTGTAGCCACTGAGCATATGGCCGGAGTCTTATATATGTAATTGATTAGATTAGCCAGGTTGTTAGCTCCATACGAACTAATAATTTATAAGTGAATACGTGATGGTGTGAATATGTCTGCCGGGCGCAACGGGCGTATGTAGGACTGGTGCTGGTGCTGCTGGTGCAAGAGAGAGAGAGACACATCGACCTACACCCAGTTGGATCTAAAGTTCACTAATGACAGCGTCTACATAAATACATTTTCAAACATTTGAAATATTGCACTCTTCGAAAGTGCCACTCGACACAACAAAAAATACGTCATTGGGTCTGGCATAGTGAATAGTGGTCACTAAGCGACAACAATCTTGCCTCGTGCACGTAAAATAACTGGCGACAGGTGGCGCTATCATCACGACTGTTACCAGCGGTTACCATAGCCTATGGGCGCCTGAACCACCAGGACTGTCACCTCCCTGAGGCTCGTAAATAAGTGTCAGAGACATAACTTGACAATATCGGTAGATTAGCTGATAGCGAGTGGTTCAATCAAAGCTGGGCGTTGTTCATGAACTAGTACACACTACACGACACTTCCGAGATGCTCCGTACACACGTTTGACCTTCTAGTTGTGTACATCAATGGTTTAATGATTCAAGGATATTGTTAGCTTGAAACAGTGTTCAATCAACACCTGGATATTGAAATAAATAATAATAAAAAGTAATAACAAACACCTAGAACAAACTAGAAGTCATTTTGAATTGTGTTATTATTTAAATTTTATTTATTGGTTCAGTTGCGCCTTCGTAGAACATCTATTTGTTTGTGGATTTGAATACGTTTAGTAGTTAAGTACATAATATATATACAGTGTGTGTTGTTCGCGTACTTCATAATGTACACACACCATCATGAACACGATAGTGGTACGTCTCAGTTCTATCATCTAATAAGTACTAATACATTAACGGGTTTGTCATTGTCTATTTATAGTTTAGTACCTATGCGAGTAGTTATAGAGAATGACTCTAATCTATGGTTAAACATTTATATTTATTATGGCCGAATAGATAAGTGACCGGTGCGGCGTGCTAAACATGCGGTTTGACTTCAATACCCAGCGCCAATAACAATGTGGATTTTACTTTGTGGAATTTATATGTACTAGTCAAGTGACTTTGTTGACAGTGAAGGAAAACATCGTGAGGAAACCACAAACCCTAGAAGTAACTCTAAGTGTATGTTTGATCCATCATCCACACTACACGGCCACACTATATGGCCCAAACCCTGTCTGCTCTCTAGATCTATATCTCGGCTCGGGTCTCCTCTCCTCTGAGACTTCTCGGAGACCCGAGCCCAGCAGTGGGACAGTAATGGGCTGCTGATGATGATGTTGACATGAAAACGGTAAATTAATCACATATTTGATGCCGGTCACCTAACTGTTCGGTCTTTATCATTTTATGTATTTATGTAGGTACTTCTAGTGTTGGTATCTTATTACCTTAATTATTCTATCGTTTCTATTTATTCTTAAAACCTACTATTACTGAATTAATATGTTATCTATTTAACGGAGCATTGTGTAGTTGTGTAGCGCCCGCGGCGACATGTTCGGTACAGTGTTATATGGTACAACATCATCACGACACGTCGCGTCGCCTCGTCAGCGTTATACAGTATGTTACCGGCAAGTGTGCTATTTTAAAAGTAGAGCAAAGTATTTAAAGTAGTATATAAAGGTTCTTTAACTTAACCATGGCCTGAACATAATTAATAATAATTAGTAATAAAACGATTGTGTGTGACAGATCCTTACTTCCTGTCTGCTGCTGGGGACCACGTGCTTGGCCACGCCGGCTGGACAGTCCAACTCTAAGGTCAGAGCGACCGCCATCAGCTCCGGAAATGCAAGTTCGTCGGCGAGCAGCACCGTGAACAGTGACGACAGTGACGAAGAAGGTGACAGTGACCTTATCACCAACCTAAACTCCACTGCCATCAGCAATAGCGAAGGAAGCGGTAACTCAGTCGCTACGTCTGACTTGACGGCCGATAACACAAACATTGGCAATGGCACTTCAACTATTAACGGCAACTCATTAGCCAACAGCACCAACACTGGCGAAGGTAATTCAACCTCTAACGCAAGCTCGTCTTTGAACAGCACAAATACTGGAGATGGTAATTCAGAAGTGATTTCTGACGTAGCTGCAAACAGTGATAATACAAAGAATGGAAACTCAGCTGCTAACGTCACATCGACAGCTAATAGCTTGAACGCCGGTAGTGGTAACTCAACCTCAAACGGCAACTCAACTGCAGATAGTACTAACTCAGGAAATGGCACTTCAAACGCTAATTCTAATTCTACTCTAAATAGCAATAATTTAGGAGATGGCAATTCTACTGCTAATGGTAACTCGACAGTGAACAGTTCTAATGGAGGGAATGGAACTTCAGTAGCTAACGGCAACTCAACGGTTGATAGCACTAACACAGGAGATGGCAATTCTACTGCTAACGGTAACTCGACAGTAAACAGTTCTAATGGAGGGAATGGAACTTCAGTAGCTAACGGCAACTCAACGGTGGATAGCACTAACACAGGAGATGGCAATTCTACTGCTAACGGTAACTCGACAGTGAACAGTTCTAATGGAGGGAATGGAACTTCAGTAGCTAACGGCAACTCAACGGTGGATAGCACTAACACAGGAGATGGCAATTCTACTGCTAACGGTAACTCGACAGTAAACAGTTCTAATGGAGGGAATGGAACTTCAGTAGCTAACGGCAACTCAACGGTGGATAGCACTAACACAGGAGATGGCAATTCTACTGCTAACGGTAACTCGACAGTGAACAGTTCTAATGGAGGGAATGGAACTTCAGTAGCTAACGGCAACTCAACGGTGGATAGCACTAACACAGGAGATGGCAATTCTGCTGCTAACGGTAACTCGACAGTGAACAGTTCTAATGGAGGGAATGGAACTTCAGTAGCTAACGGCAACTCAACGGTGGATAGCACTAACACAGGAGATGGCAATTCTGCTGCTAACGGTAACTCGACAGTGAACAGTTCTAATGGAGGGAATGGAACTTCAGTAGCTAACGGCAACTCAACGGTGGATAGCACTAACACAGGAGATGGCAATTCTACTGCTAACGGTAACTCGACAGTGAACAGTTCTAATGGAGGGAATGGATCTTCAGTATCTAACGGCAACTCAACGGTGGATAGCACTAACACAGGAGATGGCAATTCTACTGCTAACGGTAACTCGACAGTGAACAGTTCTAATGGAGGGAATGGAACTTCAGTAGCTAACGGCAACTCAACGGTGGATAGCACTAACACAGGAGATGGCAATTCTACTGCTAACGGTAACTCGACAGTGAACAGTTCTAATGGAGGGAATGGAACTTCAGTAGCTAACGGCAACTCAACGGTGGATAGCACTAACACGGGAGATGGCAATTCTACTGCTAACGGTAACTCGACAGTGAACAGTTCTAATGGAGGGAATGGAACTTCAGTAGCTAACGGCAACTCAACGGTGGATAGCACTAACACAGGAGATGGCAATTCTGCTGCTTACGGTAACTCGACAGTGAACAGTTCTAATGGAGGGAATGGAACTTCAGTAGCTAACGGCAACTTAACGGTGGATAGCACTAACACAGGAGATGGCAATTCTACTGCTAACGGTAACTCGACAGTGAACAGTTCTAATGGAGGGAATGGAACTTCAGTAGCTAACGGCAACTCAACGGTGGATAGCACTAACACAGGAGATGGCAATTCTGCTGCTAACGGTAACTCGACAGTGAACAGTTCTAATGGAGGGAATGGAACTTCAGTAGCTAACGGCAACTCAACGGTGGATAGCACTAACACAGGAGATGGCAATTCTACTGCTAACGGTAACTCCACCGTGAATAGCACTAATTTAGGAAATGGCAACTCAACCGCTAACGGCAATTTAACAGCGGACAGCAATAACTCAGGAAACGGTAACTCAGAGACTAATTCTGATACGGCTACCAATAGTGAAAACGTTGGAAATGGCACCTCTGTAGCCAACTCTACTTCGATCTCAAACAGCACAAATACAGGCGATGGCAATTCTACTGCCAGCGATAATTCTTCAGTAGATAGTACTAATTCAGGCAATGGCACTTCAGGGGCTAATTCTGGCTCAGCAGCTAACAGTACAAATACAGCAGATGGAAATACCACCGCGAACGGTAACTCGACTGTAAATAGTAGTAACTCAGGAAACGGCAACTCGACTGCTACCGGTAGCACAGCTGCAAACAGTGTCAACTCAGGCTCCGGTAATTCAACAGCCAATGGTAAGTCAACTTCAGACAGCAGTAACATTGGGGATGGTAGCTCGGATGCTTTATCTGACACAACAGCAAACAGCACGAACACCGGCGATGGAAATGCCGTAGCCGACGGCAACACGGCAACAAACAGCACTAACGTAGGAGGCGGCAGTTCAGCGGCAGGCAGTAAAGCGACTGTCGTTGCGCTTAACCAGAAGTGATAACTCGACATCGGAATCCAACTTGGCAAATAATCAACAAAACAAAGATGTACCCGTAATCGTGACTGTTCACACTAACCCAATAGATCTTATAGCAATAAACCTATCCTAACTACTCACTGTTTTATTAACCTACATAGTCTCCTAACAAAAGGAACATAATATAATGACCACACGGAATAGAGTTGCAACCACATTTTAATTCGAGTTAGGTTTAAAGAACTTTATTACTCAAAAGAACATTACAGTCCACTTAATGAGCATTTTCATGTACATTTTACTTAATTTATACATACAATTTTACAACAGTAGTTCGATAGTAACATGCAATCTTATGTTATATATATGTTATGTACTATATTTAATTATTACTATTAATTTAGGTAATCATCATTTTTTTTTTTTATAATCACTTCAATGACTCGAAAAAGCCGATGATAATCACTACATACCTATTATAAAACGTCTGTCCCTATGGACCCTATGTATCTTTAGATCTTTAGAACTACGCAACGGATTTTGATGCGGTTTTCACAAATAGATAGAATGATTTGTGAGAAAGGTTTATAGGTATATATTTATTTGAGTTGCATGCATGTCCTCTCCACAGCTGTATTGTGTTCTGATTCTGACGACACCACTCCGTTGTACTTCAACCCTAATTAATAAATCTGAATAGTTTAATAAAAGTAGCAGTAAGATCAGCGAGCAGCCTCACATACTGAGGGGAGCAGTAGCACACAACACGCATTACATGATGATGTGACACGTCGAAGTAATTACAATGTGGATCCATTGTTTCTTGTTGATGTTGTAAGAGTCGACTATTACTCATAGAGGAACAATTCACAAGGTGTCTGCACAGATCCGCTGTGTGAGGACCAGCGACAACAACACTCCTGTGGCGAGACCCATGCCTACTCCATCGACATTAAATTTTATCGATCGATTAAAAGCGTAATCCTATTTAATACTAAGTATCGTATTTAATAAATTGATTAGTAAACATATAATAGATAATAATTATCACGGCACGATCAGGGGCTCGTCACTCGCCACCACTCACCTGTCAGTGCAGTGAATATTGTTTTGTTACGTCATGATGAGTAGGTATATATATAAATATATACTAGGTAACACTGGTACTCGACAAACTTAGGTTCTAGGAAAGAGCAGCTCCATGTCGATCCGGTGTGCTAGTATGTAATTAATTAATCAATAATCATTCAACAATCTCTTTTTAATAATGATCTGACAGAAGATCCGTCGCGCGTCGAGTCGATGCGTTTCATCGGTTTAATAACAGATAACAGCACAAAATGGGTCATCTTTTTTTATTATTATTACATTTATTCAATAAAATATTTACACATAACTTAAAAACATACACAGCTAACCTATTAAAAGAAAAAAGAAGCAGATATTCTATTTACAGGAAATTCCTATAAATAGAATATTTGAAAATAATAATTAAATCAATCCAAGGCGCGAGATGGTTGATGCAATGAAAAATGTTGTTCAGCTACAATATATTGTCAAAAAGTTTGTAAAAACTAAGTTTATTAAAATGTCTAAAGCTAGTAGTTTTGATAAACTTAGGTACGATTCAGACCAACCAGCTCGCGTCGCGCCGCATCGGAACGGAGCCGTACGCGTGCCGCGGCAGCCGAACGCGTCCATCGGAGCCGTACCACTACCGCGGCATGCGTACGGCTGCCGCGGTAGCCGTACGGGTGCCGCGGCAGCCGACAGCGTCCGCTGGAATCCGTACGCACTCCAAGCGCCCAGAAGTGCCGCTCTCTTTGCGCCGCGTAGACGTAAAGTGAAATATTATTTAAAATATCGCTTAAAGAACACAACTTGAATGATTCGCTAGCTGTTGCTGCACCGTAATCTCCGTACGACACACGGCCGACCGGCTCCGAGCGGACCCGGCTGCCGCGGTAGCCGTACGGGTGCCGCGGCAGCCGGTCGGAGCCGGTCGGCCGCACAGTAGATCGTTCCCATACAAGAGGTGTGACATAGAATCAAAAATTGAAATTTCCAAAAAGTAAATATACAGTTGCATTCCTCTATTGGAGAGCAACAATAATTGTTACTACGGTTTTTTGATTTGACGAGCACTTTTCGAGCAAATCGATGAAAACTGTGATTTTTTATTATTTTTGTATGGAAATAAACACAAAAATGTCTGTATCTCATGATTCCCTCCTTGTTTCGATATGCGGTTTTCATTACTGTTACTTACTTATTTTATGCCACATTTTCTTCGAAGACACATGGTGCCCCCAGAGCGCCCCTTCCGAGATATGATACCTACACTAACTATATTTGTTATTGTATTACTGATGGAATAGAAGCACATTTTGTATACTTATTATTGAGAATTAGTCATCTTTAAGCAGTTCCTTAAAGAACAGGCACATTGATGAGTACTTTAATGACTTATTAACGCTTTTGTTGCAATATAACAAAAGCGTTAATAAGTCACTAAGGAACTATTACCAATACTTGCTTAATCTAATTAGTTATAGTAATTACTAACCCTTACCACAATTTTAACAACCCCTTAAGCTCTGCATTGTGATTGGCTCATGTCATCGTTAGCTTATCAATTCCTTGCTAGTTGCAAACCTGCTGCCTGCCTGCTGCCCAAATGTAATTCAGTTATAATTACAATCTGTACTAAGTGTTGTCATTATGTCTTTTCGTGGGTTTTCTACTTATGTTGCTCTTCGCAATCATAAAGATCTTCGTGACTATGATAATGTATTTAATACATTGAATTCGAATAGTAATATCCAGTTAAGTGAAAATGATGTGTCGGATTTAAAAAACTGGTGTCGACGATTTTGTTATCGGATTTATTCAAAATGGGTGCAATCCAGAAGGTCATTCGACAAGTTCATGAACAGGAACAGAGAGTGGCTAAGTTCCGATATTATTTGGCCAAATTACTTCAAGGAAAATATTGTTCACACTGAAGAAGCTGAAAATGAGGCAGAAGAGGTAATCAGTCCATCTAAATCGGATGCATCAACTTCAACACATAAATCTTCTCGCAAACCCTTTGAAGATCTATCAAGTAGACAAAAAAAAGACGCATTGATGAAAATATTGCTAGTTGCAGTAGTCATCCAGATGAACTTTTAGATACTGTTGAAAGTGCACTTAAGTCTGCCGAAAAAAATGATGTGGCCAGAATAATGAAGCATTTGCTGGGAAATCCTGAACAGGTCTCAAAAGTTTTGAATATCATGGAAACTAAAGATACTACATATTTCACTTTGTGAAGTTCCTACTCATAAAGCACTTGCTCTTTACGTCTATATGCAGCAAGAAAAAAACAAGAAGAAGAAACACAGGCTTCCTTCTGGATGTTGTAAAGCAGGGTAGTGGCAATACAAACACAGGAAATGCTGCTAGAAGGTTTTCGCCAACCCTGAAACGACTGCAGAAATTACAAAATTAGATTTCAATTTAATTAGAAGACTCGCCGTAATTTTGCAATGCATTTCTCCAGGCGAAATAATCGAAGTTACAAATTTTTATCACAATATGTGATGAAAAAGCAAATTTATTCGTGCAGTTATATCCATGGTACAACATGCCATTAAGTTTGAATAAATTGCTGGTTCATGGATCAGAAATATTAACAAATAATAAAGTATATTATTATTATATTATTATAGGTTTTTTGTCTGAAGAAGCATTTGAAGCAAGAAATAAGGAATTTCGTAAATTTCGAGAACATCATACACGAAAGCACAGTAGCATTAGTTAGCACATAGCCACTAATGAAGACATTCTTCATAATTTTCTGTTATGCTCGGATCCTCTTCTTACAAGCCTAAGACCCAATAAAGTTAAAAAGTCTTCATTTGTAGAACTCGAGGATTTTCTTATACAGGAACAGAGTGGATTAGAGTTCATTGATATTTCAACTGCTACAATCGTAGGAGCAGATTCCGAATGTAGTGACATTGAAGAAGATGATGACAGTGATGATCATGATGTCGATATTGATGAAGATGAAGAAAATACAGTTTAAATCTTATAGTGATAATATAATTGTTAGTATTAACTAGATGGTAATATTTATTTATTTATTTTTAATTATAATTTATATTTAGGTATATTTTTATATTAAATTGTTTTAGGTTTAATTATAATTTACTTTAGGTTTAATGATATTTTACAGTGTTATATTAAATTAATAAGATTGTATTATTTATCATATCCATTTTTTAATTTTTCGATCTATTAACAACTCATTAACGATATTTTTTCAATTTAAAGAACGCACTAAAGCGCCTATCCTTCACTTGACTTCCTAATTTTGTGTTATTCTTAGACAATAATTAATTAGATTAAGCAAGTATTGGTAATAGTTCCTTAGTGACTTATTAACGCTTTTGTTATATTGCAACAAAAGCGTTAATAAGTCATTAAAGTACTCATCAATGTGCCTGTTCTTTAAGGAACTGCTTAAAGATGACTAATTCTCAATAATAAGTATACAAAATGTGCTTCTATTCCATCAGTAATACAATAACAAATATAGTTAGTGTAGGTATCATATCTCGGAAGGGGCGCTCTGGGGGCACCATGTGTCTTCGAAGAAAATGTGGCATAAAATAAGTAAGTAACAGTAATGAAAACCGCATATCGAAACAAGGAGGGAATCATGAGATACAGACATTTTTGTGTTCATTTCCATACAAAAATAATAAAAAATCACAGTTTTCATCGATTTGCTCGAAAAGTGCTCGTCAAATCAAAAAACCGTAGTAACAATTATTGTTGCTCTCCAAAAGACGAATGCAACTGTATATTTACTTTTTGGAAATTTCCATTTTTGATTCTATGTCACACCTCTTGTATGGGCACGATCTACTGTGGGCCGTCGCGACGCGTCGCGGGATGCCGACGGAGGTAACTATGCGTAAGTTGCATGCAAATATGAACTGTAATTACTGTTAATACATTTCAATGTTCTTTAACGCATTGTAAAAAGCCGCCCGGCGCGGGCCGATGCGAGCCGGTTGGTCTGAATCGTACCTTACACTTAATTATAATGAATTAGTCTATTATATTATTTATCTATAATGAAGTGATTAGTCAGGCGGTGTCCATGCGACATGTGGACGTGTAGTGACGAACACGACATGAGCTACGTCAGTGTTGTGTTCGTGATATATGAGCTGGCACCGTCTCGTGGCTCTTTCTAGTTGTCGGTGCTGTCACAGCTTCAAGCTCCTCCGCTGTTACTACACATTATGACATGTAATAACAATGTTGCAGAAGAATCGCTCGCGCTGAGTGCGTAAACACTGCACCAATCAGCATTGGGCAGAGTATCGAACCTTGCGGTACGCCGACGACTGGTGATGGTGTCGCAACATACACTAAGAGTTATAAACCACTCGTCAACCGAAGCTGGCGAACCATCTGCAGATATTCTTGGGAATTCCTTACAAGAAGCTCTGGAGATCACTCATCAGCAGAACAACATTACCGAGCCCGTTGTAGCAACTAGGTAGAGGTGTTCAATTTGTTCAGGTCACATCATCGATATGTCCATATCGACACGGAAATGTATAAACAACCAATAGAATTTAAATATTGTCAGTTCAGTCGTCGTCTAATCCGATATAAATGAAGAGATATAGACGCGCAGGTAAAGTCCAGCTCGCTATCAGCTGGCCACACACACAGTGGAGGCTCGCGGTCCGCGCCTCCACGCGCGCGCCACGCGCTCCACAACTTGTCACTGGTGCAATCTTACAAAGATAATGTTAAGTATACTTTGGCTTACATAAGCTTAAGTTGGGCCATCGTTTGAAGCCGGCGTTGATAATGAAAATGATTGATGATGAACAGGTTTTGTCTGTGTCACGTCGGCCGTTTGGACTCTGTTCCCGATGTCGTCGTCCCTAGTTTCGATACTCATAATTCAGCCAATCGGTCACACTCTCGTTTTATATACTTAAGTAACATAATAGTCTATTGGCGTCCAGCAACAAATGTTCTGAATTTTCCCGTTGCTAAGATTCCGTGCGCATCTTTCTGGATATCACCAGACCGTGAAAGTTCCGTGTGTACAGTGTAAGAGTTACACGTCAAACCTAATCACTTGAAGAATTTTGACTGACAGCTATTGAGTCCATCACGAACAGCGATGATGCCTCAAGCCCACACGATAAGAAGAAGCGATTAAATAACAAAAAAAGCTAATCATAAGTCCCAGAGCTCTTAACCACTGACAAATTCCACTATCCACCTCCTGGCTCCATCATCATATCAGCTCCAGGATACCTAAATATCGTATTGTCTTAAATGTCTAACACACACCAACCAAATTTCATTCTTCTTTGGCTTCAACATTGTTCGTCGACTTTCAAGATTTGATTTTAAAGTTAGTTAGTTACTCGTAGTTACAAGTGAAGCTAGATAGTTAAAAAATGTGTTAATGTAATATATGGAGGTACTCAGCCGGCGAGATGTTTGTTAGCGATACTTAATGCGACACACTGTAGCACTTGCATGTGTGTGTTGTCAGCTGTGCCTACACCACACTGTACACTTGTGAGGTTGAATGACGAGTCTGACACCGAGCGCGGGTCACCTTCATGCGGCGAGTCTTAACACAAGCTTATATTAACTTACTGTGGGCTAGATGACACTATGTAAAAAAATTACCAATTAAAAAAAATAAGTTAATATTAAAATTAAATTTGTTTTTTTTTTTAATGCAACAGTGTCGTCAGTACTTTACAAACATACATTTAACAGACAAAAAGAACACCCAAACACCAAACAATAATAAATGTATGAACCACAAATATTGCCTCGTCTGGGAAACGAAACGAGATTAGTTATGAATTATATAATAACAATAATAAAATTGATTTAGTTCAAAATACAATTAGGTAATAATGTTCTAATTAACCAACTTAACCGCTGCGCCACCGCGAAAACTGCTCGTGTAGATATAGTATAACGCAAACTGACTGATTAATATAATATACTTACCAACGCACAGACCAAATTGATAGGTCTAAAAATTTTGAGATTCCAACGGGATGGCGAACAAAAAAGACTAAAATGTTCTCTTTAAAGTGGCTCTACTGCCGTAACTATAATCCCATCATAAATAAAAACAACGACAATCAGCCTAATCCTATTTAATACTATATAAATACGTTGTAAGTTGATTAGTAAATATAATATAGATAATCATAATCACGGCCCGAGCAGGGGCGCGACACCACTCACATTTGTATGAGATAATGAAATGTGTTTCAGCAATCAATATACATAATTATGTTTAGTCACGATGAGTTCCTACTAGGTACAGTACACCCTTTTTTAAGAGGGGAATGCGTCAACTCGTACCGCCCCATGCGGGGACACGGGAAGGTTATGTGGGAGTCGCCGGTCGAGACCGGAATACCCACTGCTAAACCCCTCTGTGCACCGACTCTTCACTGTAACGGGTGAGCCGTCGGAACTTGATATGACATCAGCGGCACGTACAGTATACCCTATACCACCCCGCACTAGGCCAGTATGTGTGAATTATGGCCTAAACCCTCTCAGCTCTCTAGATAGAGGAGAGTCGGCTTGTTACTTCTGGCAAGAACTGTAGAGTCGGCCGCCTGCCTGTCCGACTGTAAACCTTTTAGCAAATAGTTGGCCCACCTGAATAAATGATAAAATGCTGCACAATAATAATTATAAATGCTATATATTACATATTATTAGGTAACTTTCGAGTATGAATTAGTTGTTATCTAAGCTATTTAGACTTAGTTTTTTTTTTATTTATTTATTTTTTATTTAGCTCAGCAGTGGACGTCGTTGGGCTGATATGATGATGATGATGATGATGAAGCTATTTGAACTTCAATAAGACTACTTAATAGAAATCTCTTGAGCATTTAACGCAACGTTTTTGTTGATATCATTTAATTATTTTACATTTAATTTTATTTTTAGTCTGTAGTATTTTGTATCTTACTAGCTGTTACAGCTTCAAACCCCTTCACTCTTACTTTCGTTTTAGGTAACCTTCTGATCTAAGCAGCAGACAGCAGTGCTGCCGAGATCGGAAGGGGACCTGTACTCTCAGAGTTGCAGAACAATCGCCCGCGCTTAGTTTGTAAACATTGCATCAATCAAGAGCATTGGTCAGATATCGAACCTTGCGGTACGCCGATGACTGGTGCAGGTGATGGTGTGTATATTAATTGTCCAAAGTTGCGCCCCACCTGGAGATATCCTCGGGGGATTTTATAAGAAGCTCTCGAGATCACTATTCATTTGCAGGTTCAGGTTTTCGGTCACACAGACACATCAACGTTCAAATATTAAACGCGACACTACTTTGAGAATATTCGCAGTGCAGTCCTCGCCTTAACCGATATATCGATAGAAGTGAGGAGATAGGAGGCGCAGGTAAAGTCCAGCTCGCTATCAGGTCCCACGCCGCGCCCACATACAGTGTAGTCTGACTGCCGACGCCTCCACGCACTCACCACGCGCCCCCCTCCCTCCCCCCCTCCTAGACAGTATCACCCTTGTCTTATCGTCATCAACACTTTCTGGATTCACACTTATCTAAAGTATTAGCAATTTGCCTATCGTAGGTGTTTAATCTACTTATTATAAATAATTACATTGCATTTTGAGCACATATACCTACATATAACAAAAAAATGGCTATAATTGATGTAACAAATATAGTATAGCGAGCGGCCGGTGGTCTCCCAAGTCTGCTCAGGGCCCGAGCACAGCCATGTCTTGTAATAACTCGTCCGCGTGCAGCGTACCACTGTCATGACGATGGCAAGTTCGTCTATCCTCAAAATTACATTATTACTCTTTATTTCTCTCTCTTTAGTTGTACACTTCATTCAAGCTCTCTTCTTTACACTTATCTCCTCTACACTCTAAGGTTTGCTGTAAGAGAACTCAATTCTGAGTTAAGCTCGCCTTTGTACATGCTTTATATTGTTATTATATGTATTATTTTATTGTGTGCAATAAAGTGTTAAATAAATAAATAAATAAGGTGGGGGAGTGCTTGTCTATATGCATGATAGCCAGAAGAAGTGCGGATACGTTTGTGCATAATAACACACACGGCACGCCAGCTGAAAGGAACAAAGTGGCTAATCGATAAATAAACAGTTTTGTTGAAAGTAAACACGGTCTACAAAAATACATCGATGTTTTTGTGATGGTTACATGCACTCGTTGCAGGTTGCATCCTGCATCCTACTCGATCGCAACTCTTTTTATTACCTTTTCTACCTCTTTCGATTATTTTTAACTTTTGTGTCCACTGCTGGCCATAACCCTCACGTAACTTACACCACTACGACCATCATCATCATCATCATATCAGCCTAACGACGTCCACTGCTGGACATAAGCCTCACCTAATTTAATGTGAGCCGTGGCGTAAATACTGCGACTATACTTGTTTAGAAATAGGCGACTCATCAACTTATTCGTTCCACGATCCCACGAGCCTTGCGTCTCAGGGGGGAAGTGGTAGGAGCAAGATCCAAGATCACGCCTGTCTCCCAACAGAGAAGTAGGGAGACAGTTCAGACAGTATTTCCTTCAAACTTCAAACATTTATTTGCAACTAAGTGGTACATGGTCTTATAAATAGGTTAGTTCATGACTTAGCGCCGTTGACAGGCATTGCAAAAATGAGGGTATAATATAAATAAAAACTTATGTACTTATCTATAACTAACTTCTAAACATAGTGATAAATTATAGGAACACTATACCTATCACATACATCTTATTATCTAATAATCTAATTATTATTCGAAATTTATATTAATAAACTTAAATCTACATCATATTATATCAAAAACATGACTTATATCTATAATTACTATAATATGACAAATATAAATTTAATGTAAGCATAAAAATTAAAGATAAAGATCAGATATTTTAGGATAGAGGGTTTCTTTTGGTTTTAAGGTATTTATTTATTTATGTAAATTGAGATTATAATATTTATTTTTTTATTTTTGCGTTTTGAAAGTATTCTTCTACTGAATAGAATGCTTTCTCTATGAGAAATGCTTTTAATTTTCGGTTAAAGGGTATTTGTTTTGTTTCTTGTTTTATATCTTTAGGTAACTTGTTAATAGTACATTATGATACAAGTGCGGTAAGTTGATAATTACAGCCGAGGCGATATTGCTACAAGAAAGCAAAGGCTGTAATTATCAAACCGCACGTGTGTCATACGATGTTTTATAACATATTTGCGAGGAAATAAATAAAATTCGGACTTTCTTAGAAAAAAACAAATACAGCGAAAAGAAATAGCGCGCGGAATTATTTTTACATGTCACAAATTATCGATGCGCGCGCATCAGCGCTTTTTTTTTAAGGCAAAAACACAAAAACAGCCAGTATTACTAATAAAGTAAATTAATATTTTTGTGTTTTAGTACAGATAAATGGTTGTAATTTATGGTCTAAATTAATTAAATTAAAGAATTAAATGTTTATTTTATATAATTATATCATAATTATTTTATCTACCAAAGTTAATTAATTTTATTCATAAAATGTTGACCACTTTTCTGACATAAAAACTCTTTGCTAAGATTTAAAAAAGTAGGTACCGTTCGTTTTAGACGGAGCCCCTTGATTATTAGTATGTGAGCATGAGAAGCCGTGCAATTTACTTTACATTACCGCACTAGTGCGTAATGAGATACATTACAACACTGAAATTGGTGAAATAAGAGACCCTTTACCAGCAAATATGTTATAAAAATTTTTACTGCCATATAATATGGACTTTGGTTTAACATTTTGATTCGGGAATGAGGTAAATAAAGCCCGCTCCTACCTGCTGCGGTTTTTTAACATTATAATAATGGTGCGATGATGCGGACACAAAGGTTTATCGACCAACTTTTATATAGTTATAGCAAACGGGTTCCTTACTTGTCATACTCGTAACGTATACGTGCTATAAGCATCGGATTGACGAGCAGCGGTCAGTGTTATTTGTTGCAATGTAGCACGCATAGTAAGCTAGTTCATTTAGCCACCTAAAAAGAAGATCAAATAATATAATAAAAAAAAGCAAGGAACACGTTTTTGTGTTTTTGATCACATGTATAAGGTGCCGAACTGCCTTGGTGGCGCAGTGGGAAGTGTATACGACTGCTGTGCAGGAGGTCCCGGGTTGGGTGAAAATGGAATTGAGATTTTCTATCATGAAATTCCAGTATTGAGATTTTCCCGGAGTTGGGTAAGCAAATGTGAATGACAATAGGCTGGCCCCCTATTTCATGCGACCAAACATATAACCTGAAAAACAAAGAACTGTCTATTTAATATTTTACCCCCTGAACCCATCCCTAACAAAAATATTAAAAACAACATTTTAAGTTCCTATCCCAATACTAATTTGCAAAACGTTAACTTCAAAACAAAGATCTTTTCATACAACGTTTCATCCCCAATTTCACCCTTCCAAAGCCACCCTTGTCAAAAATGTTGATGAGGGTATTTTTTATTTTGATAGTAGTACCCAAAAACAATTTTTTCACCCCCTTAGGGGTTAAATTTTAAAAAAACCCTCTTTCTTAGTACACCTGTAGACATTAGGACAAATACACCCTCCAAATTTCAAGTCGCTACGACCTGCGGTTTAGGCTGTGCGTTGTCTGTCTGTCAGGAGCAGGTCAGGAGTCAGCAAAGCCTTTTGTAATATGTATGGATTAATTTATTATTGTTGACTTTATGTTGTAAAGTGACGGATTAAGAATACAAAATGTCACTACTCCATCTCAAACCGTGGGTGTAGTAAAAGGTGACTGAGGGAGTAACCTAATAATTTTAATGTAATAGTTGCACACCGAAATGGTAAAATATGGACTGGACAAACTTATGTAAGCTAACACCTATGTATTTACCCATATTTGCAAATAAATATTTTGAATTATGAATTTTAACTTTATGCAGACGAGCACTGCGAGAAAAGGAAAATTCTAAACAAACCCTATACCAACCCGTCTGGCCAGCGTCGTATACTAGGCTAAATTCCCTCCACAATGTTTGGAGGAGCTCCGTGCCCAGCAGTGGGACGTTTATGGGTATTTCAACCCATAAACGAAATAATTTCAGATGTCGATGATATGTTCTACAGTGCGCACCATCTATATTCTATAAGTAGGTACATTACTTATCTCCTTTAGGGAATGTTCCAGAAAATGAATGAGAGATGTTTTGTGACAGCTTTGTATACAAGTGCTCAGTCCAGCTCGTGGATATCTTCGCGTGCTTCATACTAACACGTCACCTGTTTTATTTATGTAGGTATCTATGTCACTCCTATGTGCCAAACGAGATGACGGTTTAGGCGCATTAGGGCTAATTTTCATTATGGCAACCGACTCGCTTATGGACTACTTCTCATTATGGCCACTTCTCATTTTGGCTACTTCTCCCTTGGACTACTTCTCACTTGGGCTACTTCTCATTAGGGCTACTTCTCATCTGGGCTACTTCTCAGTATTTGGGAATGCTTATTGAGTAATTGTTGTTCCCATTGCTAAGAACAGGACTGGTGACATGGCGGATCATAATAATTACAGACCCATTTCCTTAGCTACGGTTATCGCCAAAGTGCTCGATGGTCTATTTCAGACACAGCTTAATAGATACATCAAGTTGCACAATAATCAGTTCGGCTTTCGACCTGGTTTATCTACTGAGAGTGCCATACTGTCTTTGAAGTGGGCCGTCGGGTACTATGTTGATCGTAACCGACCTATCCAGGACATTTGATCTGGTTTCCTACGATATTTTGTGGAGTAAGTGCCATGAAGCGGGAGTACCGCATGAGCTGATTACTCAACACTCTTAAATATTGGTATGGAGACCAGATCAATTAGGTACGCTGGGCTGGGGCATTGTCGGAACCTTACCAATTACAATGTGGAGTGAGACAGGGGGGGATAAGCTCGCCCACACTGTTCAATCTTTATGTGAATGAACTGATCGAGACGCTCAGCAAAGAGCGATTAGGTCGTTACATAGACGGTGTCTGTGTTAACAACGTCAGCTATGCGGACGATATGGCTCTGCTGGCATCTTGGGATGTATTGCGAGTATCTGAGGCGCTGCTCCAGTCTCACAACTTGTGTGTTGAGCCTGTAGTGTCTCATTTTGTGTCATAGTATTAAGTAAACTAACATAGCATTAAGTTTAATTGTTACTAACAAAACGAGTATTAGATACTTAAACAAATTATTATTTATTATTAAGTATATTATTATTATGTAAAAAGCGGATGAAACTTTCAATGAAAACTTCGTTAGTCTGTAAATATAATATAATGCCGTGTGCCCATATAACTTCTCTTTTCGTGATATAGGTACCTACTGATTGTTTACGACTGGACAAATCGCGAGTCCTACCAACCGGCGCCGGCGCCAGCGCCGCGGCGGGCCACTGGAACATTTCTCACATATTGAGTAGTCGTCACTAGTCGTAGTATATAAATTTAACGTAAATAATGAGTCAATATTTATCTATATTAATTAGTAGTATTCAAACAGATGGATTAAACTGATAGTGAATTAATTAAGTACCTAATATCTGTTCAATTACATATTAAATAATTATACATAAATACATGTTATCTGCGTCATCACGTTGATATATTTGGTTATCTAAGTAGGAAGGTCTGCCATCAAACAGGACTATCTATGACAGCTACTTGATTACCTAAGGGTGGAGGGCAGACCGAGTTGGAGTCGCCATGCGCCATGCGGAGAAGTGATCGTGCCGGTGCACGTGTCTACCGCTCTCTCGTGTACATCTACAGCTGCTTCTGCTACACAAACATGGCGTCTTACTACATACCTACTACGTTGACTTACATTCTAAGTAACTATTTGAGTTATGGGGTACATAATTGTACACATAGAGTCTCAGTGTAAGATATCAGAATGCAAAACAAACCATAAAACTATTTTGTAAGTTAATACAACATTTATTACATAACAGGCAGACAATAAATATAGATTCATGTAGGATGTGGGGCGCGCCGCTAGGTGTCGCAGGCGCGCAGGCCGGGCCCGAAGCACGCCGCGTACGCCATGACGTGCGGGAGCTGGTTCTGTTCGTACAGGCCCGTGAAAAGCCCGTGGCGCGGGCCCCACGCGAACACCGCCACGTCGTCCCCGCCGTGCGTCTCCGACTCCAGGGGAGCGTCCACGTGCGACATCCAGTCCGTGGTTTCTGTGAACATACAGATAGCTTAGCGGTGGCTCTCACTGACCACTAATTACACTAGATATCCAATAACAAGCAAACTTACTGTATGCCGACTCGAGAGTGACGTCAGGTCTGATTCTATTGACGTGTGCTCTGAAGCCGGGTCCGTTGGTGTAGGACAGAGTCATGAAGGGCACGCCGTCGCTGTCCGTGCGGGCGGACGGCCCGAGGATGTCGCGGCCTCGCTCGGAGTAGCCGTTGAAGGCCATGACGTGCGCGTGGTCTGACGTCACCACGATGAGCGAGTCCTCCTCGGAGAGCAGTTCCCTCGCTCGTGCGACGGCCTTGTCCAGCTCCAAGGTCTCGTCGAGAGCTTTGTGCGGCATGTTGTCGTGGTGTCCGTGGTCGATGCGCCCCCCCTCCACGAACAAGAAGAAGCCGTTCTCGTTGCGACTCAACATCTTGATGGCCGTCTCCGTGAGCTCGGCGAGTGTAGGCTCGGTCTCCAGGTCTGCGTCCCAGTGGTACTGCATGTGGCTGCTCTCGAACAGCCCCAACAAGTATTCGGGAAGGTTATCGTTGAGTTGTATTAGCTCTGTGCGATTCCAAACGTACTTGTAGCTGAGGCCACGCTCCTTCTTGTCCTGCTGCCACTCCTCGATGAGATTCCGTCCGTCCGTACGTCTGCCCCGCGAGCCTTCCTCGTCTCTCGTCGTGTTCGGCAAGAAGGTGCGTCTGCCGCCACCCAACACCACCTTGAACTTGTTCCCGGGATGTGAGTGTATGAGCTGCTGCGCGATGTCGGGACAGGAGGCGGCGTCGTACCCCCCCGCCGTGACGTCAGCGTCCGACTCCCAGCCGCGCTCCGCCGACTTGGCGTACACGCCGCCAGGGGACGCGTGCGTCACGCGCGTCGTCGTCACTATACCTGCGCACACAACATGCTCAGTACCCTGCTGTACGTGACGATGTCAACAGAAACCAATGAGTCTATGTAGGGAGCGAGCAAATAAATGTAAGATTCTTGATCATATTTGATAAGTCTGACACACTTGTATAGATTGGCTGCCGAATGTTAGATCAGCTACTGGTGCTGTGCCGTGAGTTCTGAACAGCACAGAGGTAGATCATCACTGACCTGCGTCTCGTCCGTCGGCCAGCGCCCAGTCGGCGAGCGACTGCAGGTGCGTGGACACGTCGGCGGCGGCGGCGCAGTCCCCGCGGGGCACGGCGGCGCTGAGCCCCAGCACGCCCTGGTTGGTCTTGACGCCGCACAAGTACGAGGTGGCCGAGCACGCCGAGTCCGCCACCTGCGCGTCCACACAGTACGTCTGTTGCGACACACAACGACCGTTACGTTTAGAAAGGCAATCAAACCAGCTGAGTATGTATACAGGTTTCTTAGATACATACTGAGTGAACAAAACTGGAGTCAGTACAAGAGATTTGTAGGAGGTAATCAGGATTTTTTTTTTAAATCTGCTTCCTTATGCTTAAGTCTGGGATCGAAAAGAAAATTATTTAGTGTTGTATTACTTATTTATCTAAGGAAAATGAGCTAGATCGAGAGTTGGAAAGCAATAGTCTCAAATATTCAGTAGGCGCTGTAAGTATACCTTGACCAAGCCCACGGTGGGGAAGGTCTCGAAGGAGAGCTGCGCCTCCTCACCGCCGCGGGTGGCGCCACTCCTCTGACCTCGGAGGATCCTCGCGGCAGCGAGCGTGGGCACGGACATGCCGTCCCCCAGGAACATGAGCACGTTGCGCGCTTTGCCCGTCGGCACCGCGGCCCGCAGCCGCTCCCCCAGCGCCTCCTGCGCGCGCTGCACCCAGTACTGCGCCTCGCGCTCCGGCCCGCCGCCGGCGCTGCGACCCCCCTGCCCCGGCCCATTCGGGTGGTAGCGGTCCCCGCCCACCAGCGCCCCCCCCGCCAGCATCAGCGCGACCAGCAGTACCCTCATGTCTCTCGTCTCTCGTCACTCGCCCACTGCGCCGACATGCTGGCGAGACGCACTTATATGTGCTCATCTATATCTAATCTCTCAAATGTAAGCTCAAGCACCAGTCCAGATCGTGCACAACGGGAACTCACGCACATAATATATAATCAAAGGATTACTCGATAGTGAACCAAGATAAATTAATTATAAACTTAATTCCCATAAACCAACTAGTCATGTTACAAAATAATGACTTTTTTAACAAAAATTAAGAATCAATGTCTCCTGATATTATTAGTTTGAATCTTAATTCGATTCACTGAAATATCATACACAAGTAATTTCCTGAAATATAGTTAGTCTCTATGACTGAAAGTGTAAGTAAGTACTGAGTCTGGTACAATATGTGGGTACCTCGCGATGTTTGCCTTCACCGTCAGCAGATGGTAAGTGACTTGACTAGTATGGTCGACATCATAGACCTAGGATCCGCGCACTACCGTCTCTACATGCTTAAATTCCACAAGGTAAAATCCACCATGATACGCGCTACCGCTTGACCTCGCTTAACTATGAAACTTACGAAAAAGAAGTTTCGATAGCTTTTGTTTGACAGATCAAGAAGAAAATCAAAGATTTTGTAGTTATTAATGTGTGTTATTAATAAATAATAAATTCTCTTTGGATTTGGCTATGAACATCTATGCTAGTGTTCTACTATTAAGTCTGTGGTATAGTGTATAATCTATGATAAACATGGCCCGCACAAAATTTCAAGTTAAATAAAAGAAAATGACGCCCGCAAGCATGTATATGTATAACACACAACATTTCAAGCGAAATAAAATGTATAATGTATAAATACGCTAATATATTCTAGATATAATGGAGTCTGGCACAACTATAGTTAAGTTTCATTATGAATAACAAGGGCTTTGGGATGTAATGTCAGCTGTCTGATGGTTAGTCGCCGGTCGCTGTCCCCGCGTGCAGCGGCTAGCTCACAATCTGTATCTAGTTGCCAATTTTCAACTCTTGAGATAAAACAGCCTCTACAGGCTGGAATTGAATGGAATAGAATTTATTTATAAATGATACTTATATTTTACTTTTTGATTTAACGATCAACAACTCTAGTTTTACGGGGCACCTTTCCTTCGGAGTGCCCCCATTAGAAATATTTATTTTTGTTATTTAACTACTAAACTTGGGCCCACACAAGTCACCTATTCTACAAATTTCCTCAATATAGGTATATACATCGAGTAGCTTTTGAGTGAAATGCCTGTGACTTACAGACAGACATGACGAAACTGTAAGGGTTCCATTTGTGACTTTTTGGCTACGGAGCCTTGACGAACGTTCTAGCGAGCGTTCTACCGAATGGACGAGCTATTTGTCGATTCGACCATTCTACCAATTCATTGTTCCACCGCCGCGCCCACACCTCCCGCACCACTGTTTTATTTTGTTGACATTATCACTGCTAACAAGTTTTAATTTTCTTTTCAGTATAATTTCTACAAGAGAGTAGAATAATGGCAACACCTCCAAACAAAGCCTCCAACAGAACCATACCATAGCCTCAAACATGTAACAGACCCAACAGATAGTGCATGCCATCTCCGCTCAGTTCTCTTTGGAGACAATAATGTAGTTCGTTGACCCTCAAAGCACATACTTAATATAAATAAGTACACAGATAAATTGATATTGACACGGACGACGGAGAAATGTAAGAAGTAATTTAGTTTAGTTTACAGTTACACTAACAATGTTGGCGAAAAATCTTTATTTAAAATACTGTCTGAGTTTTCATCATTGCATACAAAATATATGATAAAGCGAATCCAAACAAACTTGTAGGAGTTTTCCTTGACAGTCAGTCGCTGCGGCTCGTCGGCTGCGTGTAGGGCTTCGCATGTGGGAGAGAGCTCCTCCGATATATTGTTACACCCGCCATAACCATCAAAAACACATGGACTCTAATAACTTGCATTCCTTTTGTGACTTTTACAGAGTGTTGCAACAATAAACAAACTATCTTTAAATGTTGTGAGTTGTGTGTGGATGAATTGAACACAAGATATTTTGAACGACAGATTTAATTTGATGTCGGTACTCTAAAATATTATGTAAGTGGCACCTAATTAACCTAGTGTTAGGTATTTACTTTTAGTTAGTTGGTCAACGTGGTACTTAAGTGTTCATTAAATGATTACAAATACAAAGTTGGCACCATAATGATGATCCCACATAGCTGTGACACAGTAATTATAAATTACCTATTGTGTTGGACAGATGGTCCACAAACTATTTGCGAAGAACTATATTTTTTATTATATTTCGAAACGTCAATACCTAGCGCCAGCCTATACATGTACCTACCTACTCGGACCAATAGTCGGCGGCGTCGGTCGCGTCGGTCGCGTCGCGTCGTGCGTCGTTTAGAACATCTTACCTCCCCAATGAGGTTGTTTTGACTCTTGACTCTTGTGCTGCTTATACACAGAGTGCAGAGCGACAATCGTTAATATAAAGAACCCAGCTGTGTACACATAAGTTTATGATACACTGTACATGTAAATATTAATAAGCTGTTTGTAATGATATTAAATGAATAATAAATAGACTTACTATTCAAACGCCCAAAAAGTAAGCTTGTACCTACTAGGGCATACCTAGCAGAAGCGGTAGCAAACAGGAAAATGATATTATTATTTCAATTATAGAGTACAATGTTGTATGTAGGTACCTACCTAGTGACCTTCCCTGCACTTATATGTCATCTAATTAGGTTTTAAGTGATGAATGGATATAGGTAATTATTTAATGATTTTGGTTTCAGTTTAACGATGGAAGACTGTGCCGGAGGACCCTACTGTTGGTGGCTGCATTTACTTTTTTCGGTGAGTGGCTTATCTCGTCGTAAACCAATACCCTGACAGTAGCCGGTCACTGACCCCTAGTCTCAGACCAAAGAAAAAATATTTTTGTGATATATAAATAAATAATGCACTGTTTGAGTCTTCTCCTTGAGTGACGGTCCAATAAGTCCGGTTTCATTCACTACCTACACTATCTTTTCCTATCCAATCTGTCCTTCTTTGAAATGCCCTTCCTCATTCCTGTTGAAATCAGGACGGCCACTAAGCGCGATGCGTTTAATGGAATTGTATTTGAAGCTATTGGCTGTATAATCATCTCATCATTTATATTTGAATATCTATGTATTGTATATACGTATATAATTATTTAAAAATCATGTAGGTACATATATTTATTTCCGATTATGTTCATAATAATTTAAGTCGGACGGACGGATAGATAGACAATCTTTTTGCCATTTTGGCTACGACCCGAACCTACAAAAAAGATTGAAAAAAAAAAAACGTTTACCTAGGTAGGATATAGAATATTAATTAATGTAGGATATTGAAATTGATACGATATTTCTAGAGCGTGGACTTGATTTAAAATTAAATGAAGTAGGTAGGTACTGTAAGAGGTTGCGTAAATCCCAGTTCGGGATGGTTTGGGTTTCTTGAAATATGTTGAATTAAACACTTTTATAACTTTTATATTTACGTTTATTCAGTTTTATTATCGCGATTAGATCTTTAAGAACGGTAGTAAAAATACACACAGCTATTATCATGGGCCAGCTGCCCACACCCAAGTTCACATTCAACTCTTTTCTTCGAGAATCTCCCCGAAGCTCTTACTTTTACTTCCGATCAGAATTCAAAAAGTGACAGCGCGAGCGTAAAGAGGTTTGCCATATTAACAGAAAAGGTTATATGCATGGTAAAACTCCACTGTACCTACCTACTATATTTATGTCCAAAACCACTGGTCCAGTCAAGTTATTTTTTGTATGTTCATAGTAGGTATTATACAGCTGAGTGTAGGTATGTAGCTGTGTCATAGTGATTAGAGTGGTCACTGCTCACTGCTCGGGTACTTGTTACTTATTCGCATGTAATCTTCTCACAGGCAACCAAAGGAATCGACCCTAGGAAATGTGATGCGGGCCGGTATGATCCTGCAGTTGCAAGATTCACCAGGTTTATACTCCCATGGGCTCACCGTAGGCGTGAGAAAAATCGCAACCTTCACCGAAGAGGCTCATGTGGTGCCCCTATTGGTCATCAATGTTACACCAATAATTATAGCAATGAGGGTGCTTGTTTCGGGGGGGGAGGTTGTGACCATGGGGTTCTTTGTGGCAATGTGGTTGGTTGTGACCATTGTGGTGGTTACGGCCATGTGGGAGGATACGGCATTAGTGGTGGTTATGGCAATGGGGTTGCTTGTGGCAATGGGGTTGGTTGTAGCAATGGGGCTGGTTTTGGCAATGGGGCTGGTTTTGGCAATGGGGCTGGTTTTGGCAATGGGGCTGGTTTTGGCAATGGGGCTGGTTTTGGCAATGGGGCTGGTTTTGGCAATGGGGCTGGTTTTGGCAATGGGGTGGGTTTTGGCAATGGGGTTGGTTGTAGCAATGGGATTATTTGTACCAATGGGGTTGGTTATAACAATGGGGTTGGTTATAACAATGGGGTTGGTTATAACAATGGGGTTGGTTTTGGCAATAGGGGTGGTTGTAGCCATGGAGGTTGTTGTGGATATCGTGTTCGTTCCCTTAGCTGCTAAAGCGAAGTGACCAGACTACACGTCACAAACCAACTACTATGGTAAGCAAGTACTGACTTTTGTTTATCTATTCAGATTATAATATCTAGAATTAGATTGAGCCGCTCAGTTTAACACAGAACGAGTATAACAAACTGTATTATTTGATATATTTTAATATTTATTTAACTTTGAGCAATATTAATTGTTTTGCATAGTACCTACCTACCCTACGTAGTACTAGGTACCTGCGAAACTTTGATGGTCTCATTTGATCCTCCACTGAACTTTTCTAAAATCCTTACATTGTAACTTTAACTACCTAGTCAGATCCTGTCGGGCGTTGTACCTCAATAAATGGGCTATCAAACATTACAAAATTTGTACAATTTGGACCCGCAGTTGCTGAGATTAGCGCGTACAACCAAAGAAAATCTTCAGCTTTATAATATTAAAGTATAGATCAGTTCTGTGGTCAGTTCGAGGGGTGTCTGATAACCACGTTGCCAGATATTTGCAGGGGTGCTAGCATGTAGCATAAGCAGTATGGTGGACACTCTCAGCCTCACTCTCAGTCGAGGGAAGTTTCTCATTGATCACGATGCGTTTGATAGCAGATATTAATAAAAACACCATAGTATATTTTATTATTTATATAGATACTATATTTTATCATTTAGGTATATATTATATACTTAACTCATTAGTTTATTTCACACGCTTATCGGGGGCATACAATTATTTATTAATATGGCAACATTCGTTGCGTATGATCAGGAAAGCCTCGACCAATCAGAGCCATTACATAAATTATAAAGACGTGAGTGGATGAAAGTGTTTAGTCACATTTTCAGATTTTGGCATATTTTTGCGTGTACAATAAAATATTCGAATGACTTAAGACCTTAAAATATTCGATTTAAGACATATTTTGGAAAATAGAGAATAGATAAAGGTGCTTATGTTGTGAATTATCTTAACAAAACAAAAGTACAACTACAACTACTATTTACTTAAAATTAAAATTAAGCGACTTATCACCTTCATCACGAGTTGATGTCGTCACACCAAGTTAATACTTACTTTTTTTTATACCACGACGGTGGCAAACAGACGTACGGTCCGCCTGATGGTAAGCGGTTACCGTAGCCTATGGGCGCTTGCAACACCAGGGCATCACGAGCGTGTCAAGAAATAGTATAATAATAATAAAATATAATCAAGTATTATTTATTTACTTTGAGTAAACTAAATGAAATTTATAGTAATTTATCAGTGATGATATGAAAAGGAAACCACGAAGAACATTGTACTGTTTATTTTAATACAACAGGTTCATCATATAACACAATGAAACAAGAGGTACTGTATACCCCTAACAATAGGTTATAATATAACCAATAGGTCAAGGTAGGTCATAAATAAATATATCAGAAATTATCAAAATCATATTATGAATTTTAATATCCAGCTACATAGTAATATGAATAATTATCATCTTAACAAACACATATCATAATACTTTATTTAGATATAACAACCAACCTAAAACTTAATGTAATTAATTATGATATTATGGATATTAATTTATAATATTATCAACAATTATTAGAACATGTTCAACAATTCCTAACAAATATTATTATTACAATTTTAAAGAAAAAATGACAAGAGAGGTACTTAACTCTGAATTGATGTGATCCCGTCGGCAGCCAAACAAGAAGTGTCTGAACACCCACTGAGGTTGGCTTTTATACTTTAAATTGTACTGACATAAGTCAAACGATTGATTAATTAATTACAAATTTAGTAAGAGGAAACAATACTTCTATTCTAAAATTATTTAAAATATCAGTAGTTAAATTAACAATACAATAATTATAGAATTTCTAAAATGATCAATCAGAAATTCTAATGAAAGTTACAATAAGAAGACATTCTATCTCGATTTCCGTTACTTGTTGACAACAATTAAATACTATTTATTTCAGTAGTTGCTATTTATAGTAATTAACTATATAATAATTGATATTTAAACTTAACCTATTTTGACACGGCCATACTGACATGTAGTTCGCTCTCGGACTACATAAAATAAAAAAAACTTAATACTAATTTATTATCACTAACTTAATGCTAATACATCATAATTTTTATTCATTGTTCTAGTACATCTTCTCACATTAAGAGCACTAAGAACAACGGTCAGTACTTTGACATTCATCTAAACCCCTCACCTGCTGCACATGAGTCGGGTTAGAGCAAAGCCACTGACTTCAGCAGTTCCAATGAAATATATTTCATTTCCATTAATGTCACATCCGACATTAATACATACATATAGAACACGCCTCTTTCCCAACAGAGGGGTAGGCAGAGACCATTTCCTTCCACTTGTCTTAAGTCAAAGTCAAAGTTTTCCCAAGTCTCAGTCTCAAGAATCGTAGATTCTTGCCATACATCTTTCGCTTTTTCAACATTCATCATTAATAGGCATAAAATATATACATCTATATATATATTTTTATCAAACAAATCATACATAAGTGACATTATTTAACATCATCAATCCCATCACCGACCGAATTTGTCTTTGGCTACAGTTGTATTTCTTAAATTGCTTATTCCCCCCCTTTAGGGAGTATCAATCATTAGGTAAGATAGCTGTTCTCTCAAATAGGCTTTTATAACTATTTCCAACTGCAAAAACTTTATTATTTCGTCTTACTGCATCAAAACGAGCTTTGCATTTGTTTGTCTTAGAACAAAAACGTTGACAAGCTATAGTAGTTTTTATAGTTACATCTACACATGTTATCTTCAGAAATATTTACATAATTCAAGTGAGCTTGGACAGAAGGAATGTTAGTATTACAACCAATAAGTAAACGAATTGGTGTAAAACCCGTAGAGCTCTGAATAGTGGTGTTAATTGACTGTTATACTTTCCACAATCCGCTTGGCCAATCTGACACATCCGACACTTATTATTACAAAACCCAATACAAATTATTGGAAGACCAAGAAATTCTGAATTAATATTAGGTCACCTATTGAATTTTATTTCGTAATCAAAATATTTATTTAGGAACAAATATTATTGATTATGTAATTTAAAACACGAGTTTTAGGTCAAATAACTAATTAAACTGCTTGTGAGGCAACTTCAGGATTACCATAACTTTCAATGATAAAAGAATTGCCACGTAAATAAGTATTTTAAATATCAACCGATTAAAATTTAAAATGTTTCTCAGTTTTGTTTTGCCAGATGCCTATACATGATAACCCTCTCCACCCGTTGCTGGTGAGATAGACTAGCACCAAGAAGACTGAAGACTAGCCGTTTTTTACTTTAAATTCTAATTCTTGCAATCACAACTTATACAAATTAAACATTAGTTTAGTCTTAATTTTAAAAGCGTCCACTTCGATAATAAAAGAAGTTGGCATCTATATAGCACCTATTCTAAGTTACATAAGAAATCTCTGTATCCAACAAGGAATATTTCCCAAAAAACTAAATCAATCTATAATTAAACCTATTCATAAAAAAGGGATACTTTAAATATTGGAAACTATTATAGACCAATAGCTTTAATAACTATATTTGCAAAAATATTTTAAAAAATAATATATAATTCCTTATACTCATTTCTAGAAAAAGAAGATGTAATAATTACACAACAATATGTTTTCAGGAAAAATAAAAATATTAACATGGCTATTTATGATTTTCTGCAATGTGTCATATATAACCTGATCCAATCATACTTGTCAGATAGGGAACAAATTACTCAAATCTCAAAAATGTGTATTACTACAAAAACCGAAACATTATACCAATCCAATATCCGAATATACATAATCCGTCAAATGTGTAGTACCGGGCCTCTTGTTTCTATTATGCCAATTAATATAAATGAAAAAATTACACCATTTCCAGATGATTGTACCATACTTTTTCTGGTCCCAATTTAAAGTCTCTAGAATCCATAATTAATAATCATTAACAACCATTATTCATTGGCTAACAGTTAATAATCTAAAACTAAACTTTGATAAGACAAAATATATAAATTTCCGACAACGTCCTTTAAATGCAATAGATGATACAATTACAATTAATTACAAAGGTACTAAAATTAATGAAGATACATCTAAAAAATGTTTAGGGCTACATTTAGATCCAAAAATGAATTTTAAACTTCATATTGATCATGTATGTAAAAAAATCAGTCAGTTTGCATATGGATTATATAAGTTAAAAGAAGTTACTAATAGACATACAGTATTAACAGCATATCATGGATATGTATCTTCCACACTACGTTATGGAATAATGTTCTGGGGTAACTCAACAGTTTGGCTTTGTGTATAAGGCACAAAACGCTGTATACGAACGATATTTAACCTTACCCAAAGACAGTCATGTAACCCATATTTTATCGAACACAAAAATTATTATCATTACCCTGTATCAACATTTACGAATCAGCTGTATTTATAAAAACAAGTTACCATTATAATTAGTAGGTATTAAATTTGCACACCTTTTAGGTAAGATAAGGTCTAAAGTAACTAAGTTCATTGTACCCTTATGACCATCTACATTTTTGTAAACCCTTATCTATGCAGAATAAAGATATTCGTATTTGTATTCTCAATATCAATAACAATATTTTTCTATTTATCTATCATTTTTGACAATACGTTTCCATCAAATAATTCACAAAGCCAATATGTTAACTTTTCTTTACTTATTAATTTTTTTTTTGTTTCAATTACCTATTTCTCATATTGCAAAACGATTACTAGATAGGATAGACGAATTTAATATGTTTCTTTAAATAAATTTCATTATGTTTGGTTTTGTGAAACGTTAATAAGACAGTCTAACTTTTCTTGGTCAGCTTCTATGTTTAGTAAATCTATTGAGATTTGTTCCTATAACTACGAAAATAAGAATCGAGTAACGTTAAATTTCTTAGTATTTTCTTCTGTATTAGGAGTTTAGTGATTTGAGCAACGATTAATCTATATAACCTTCACTGAACTCAGTAAACGGCTCTATTTATATAGTCCAGATGAAATATGAATCTATTAAGTACAGTTTTTGTTTAGGTTAAAGAGAAAAGGAAAAGAAATTATAAGTATACGTTTGAATTTTGGTTCCCCAAATAAATTACCCTCATTTAACATGTCCTGATTTGACAAACAATAACATTATCTTTCGTCAGAATTCTACGTTTGTACCGACGTATTTACTAATGCCAGTTTTGCTCTGTTTTATGTAATTTAAGATTTAAGAATATTTTTCCACATAAATATTGATGGAGGCCATTCTAATATTTGCAGCAGTAACAATTTAGTTAAGTTACATTCCGTATACAAAACATTTGTATTATAAAATATCTAAGATTTAAGACTCTAAGCAAATGAAAGCAGAGCCCCTTAGGGCCTTACCATTTTTTGCTTCAGTTTTGAAGCTGCTCCATTCGTATTCTCCGGACAGCTCCTCGATGTTGAGACACCAGCCGTTCGCGCTGAAATCGATTGACGCCGGATCAAAGACCGAAGTGTAACGTCGTCATCAAAGCAATGATGGCTCCCCTCACAGATTGCCTCAGGAAGATCTTCGAAGATTGTAGGACCCATTCTGAAACTTGTAATTCAATGTATTAGTATATGGACATAGTGCATCCCACTTCTAATGTCAAGAAATAGTATAATAATAATAAAATATAATCAAGTATTATTTATTTACTTTGAGTAAACTAAATGAAATTTATAGTAATTTATCAGTGATGATATGAAAAGGAAACCACGAAGAACATTGTACTGTTTATTTTAATACAACAGGTTCATCATATAACACAATGAAACAAGAGGTACTGTATACCCCTAACAATAGGTTATAATATAACCAATAGGTCAAGGTAGGTCATAAATAAATATATCAGAAATTATCAAAATCATATTATGAATTTTAATATCCAGCTACATAGTAATATGAATAATTATCATCTTAACAAACACATATCATAATACTTTATTTAGATATAACAACCAACCTAAAACTTAATGTAATTAATTATGATATTATGGATATTAATTTATAATATTATCAACAATTATTAGAACATGTTCAACAATTCCTAACAAATATTATTATTACAATTTTAAAGAAAAAATGACAAGAGAGGTACTTAACTCTGAATTGATGTGATCCCGTCGGCAGCCAAACAAGAAGTGTCTGAACACCCACTGAGGTTGGCTTTTATACTTTAAATTGTACTGACATAAGTCAAACGATTGATTAATTAATTACAAATTTAGTAAGAGGAAACAATACTTCTATTCTAAAATTATTTAAAATATCAGTAGTTAAATTAACAATACAATAATTATAGAATTTCTAAAATGATCAATCAGAAATTCTAATGAAAGTTACAATAAGAAGACATTCTATCTCGATTTCCGTTACTTGTTGACAACAATTAAATACTATTTATTTCAGTAGTTGCTATTTATAGTAATTAACTATATAATAATTGATATTTAAACTTAACCTATTTTGACACGGCCATACTGACATGTAGTTCGCTCTCGGACTACATAAAATAAAAAAAACTTAATACTAATTTATTATCACTAACTTAATGCTAATACATCATAATTTTTATTCATTGTTCTAGTACATCTTCTCACATTAAGAGCACTAAGAACAACGGTCAGTACTTTGACATTCATCTAAACCCCTCACCTGCTGCACATGAGTCGGGTTAGAGCAAAGCCACTGACTTCAGCAGTTCCAATGAAATATATTTCATTTCCATTAATGTCACATCCGACATTAATACATACATATAGAACACGCCTCTTTCCCAACAGAGGGGTAGGCAGAGACCATTTCCTTCCACTTGTCTTAAGTCAAAGTCAAAGTTTTCCCAAGTCTCAGTCTCAAGAATCGTAGATTCTTGCCATACATCTTTCGCTTTTTCAACATTCATCATTAATAGGCATAAAATATATACATCTATATATATATTTTTATCAAACAAATCATACATAAGTGACATTATTTAACATCATCAATCCCATCACCGACCGAATTTGTCTTTGGCTACAGTTGTATTTCTTAAATTGCTTATTCCCCCCCTTTAGGGAGTATCAATCATTAGGTAAGATAGCTGTTCTCTCAAATAGGCTTTTATAACTATTTCCAACTGCAAAAACTTTATTATTTCGTCTTACTGCATCAAAACGAGCTTTGCATTTGTTTGTCTTAGAACAAAAACGTTGACAAGCTATAGTAGTTTTTATAGTTACATCTACACATGTTATCTTCAGAAATATTTACATAATTCAAGTGAGCTTGGACAGAAGGAATGTTAGTATTACAACCAATAAGTAAACGAATTGGTGTAAAACCCGTAGAGCTCTGAATAGTGGTGTTAATTGACTGTTATACTTTCCACAATCCGCTTGGCCAATCTGACACATCCGACACTTATTATTACAAAACCCAATACAAATTATTGGAAGACCAAGAAATTCTGAATTAATATTAGGTCACCTATTGAATTTTATTTCGTAATCAAAATATTTATTTAGGAACAAATATTATTGATTATGTAATTTAAAACACGAGTTTTAGGTCAAATAACTAATTAAACTGCTTGTGAGGCAACTTCAGGATTACCATAACTTTCAATGATAAAAGAATTGCCACGTAAATAAGTATTTTAAATATCAACCGATTAAAATTTAAAATGTTTCTCAGTTTTGTTTTGCCAGATGCCTATACATGATAACCCTCTCCACCCGTTGCTGGTGAGATAGACTAGCACCAAGAAGACTGAAGACTAGCCGTTTTTTACTTTAAATTCTAATTCTTGCAATCACAACTTATACAAATTAAACATTAGTTTAGTCTTAATTTTAAAAGCGTCCACTTCGATAATAAAAGAAGTTGGCATCTATATAGCACCTATTCTAAGTTACATAAGAAATCTCTGTATCCAACAAGGAATATTTCCCAAAAAACTAAATCAATCTATAATTAAACCTATTCATAAAAAAGGGATACTTTAAATATTGGAAACTATTATAGACCAATAGCTTTAATAACTATATTTGCAAAAATATTTTAAAAAATAATATATAATTCCTTATACTCATTTCTAGAAAAAGAAGATGTAATAATTACACAACAATATGTTTTCAGGAAAAATAAAAATATTAACATGGCTATTTATGATTTTCTGCAATGTGTCATATATAACCTGATCCAATCATACTTGTCAGATAGGGAACAAATTACTCAAATCTCAAAAATGTGTATTACTACAAAAACCGAAACATTATACCAATCCAATATCCGAATATACATAATCCGTCAAATGTGTAGTACCGGGCCTCTTGTTTCTATTATGCCAATTAATATAAATGAAAAAATTACACCATTTCCAGATGATTGTACCATACTTTTTCTGGTCCCAATTTAAAGTCTCTAGAATCCATAATTAATAATCATTAACAACCATTATTCATTGGCTAACAGTTAATAATCTAAAACTAAACTTTGATAAGACAAAATATATAAATTTCCGACAACGTCCTTTAAATGCAATAGATGATACAATTACAATTAATTACAAAGGTACTAAAATTAATGAAGATACATCTAAAAAATGTTTAGGGCTACATTTAGATCCAAAAATGAATTTTAAACTTCATATTGATCATGTATGTAAAAAAATCAGTCAGTTTGCATATGGATTATATAAGTTAAAAGAAGTTACTAATAGACATACAGTATTAACAGCATATCATGGATATGTATCTTCCACACTACGTTATGGAATAATGTTCTGGGGTAACTCAACAGTTTGGCTTTGTGTATAAGGCACAAAACGCTGTATACGAACGATATTTAACCTTACCCAAAGACAGTCATGTAACCCATATTTTATCGAACACAAAAATTATTATCATTACCCTGTATCAACATTTACGAATCAGCTGTATTTATAAAAACAAGTTACCATTATAATTAGTAGGTATTAAATTTGCACACCTTTTAGGTAAGATAAGGTCTAAAGTAACTAAGTTCATTGTACCCTTATGACCATCTACATTTTTGTAAACCCTTATCTATGCAGAATAAAGATATTCGTATTTGTATTCTCAATATCAATAACAATATTTTTCTATTTATCTATCATTTTTGACAATACGTTTCCATCAAATAATTCACAAAGCCAATATGTTAACTTTTCTTTACTTATTAATTTTTTTTTTGTTTCAATTACCTATTTCTCATATTGCAAAACGATTACTAGATAGGATAGACGAATTTAATATGTTTCTTTAAATAAATTTCATTATGTTTGGTTTTGTGAAACGTTAATAAGACAGTCTAACTTTTCTTGGTCAGCTTCTATGTTTAGTAAATCTATTGAGATTTGTTCCTATAACTACGAAAATAAGAATCGAGTAACGTTAAATTTCTTAGTATTTTCTTCTGTATTAGGAGTTTAGTGATTTGAGCAACGATTAATCTATATAACCTTCACTGAACTCAGTAAACGGCTCTATTTATATAGTCCAGATGAAATATGAATCTATTAAGTACAGTTTTTGTTTAGGTTAAAGAGAAAAGGAAAAGAAATTATAAGTATACGTTTGAATTTTGGTTCCCCAAATAAATTACCCTCATTTAACATGTCCTGATTTGACAAACAATAACATTATCTTTCGTCAGAATTCTACGTTTGTACCGACGTATTTACTAATGCCAGTTTTGCTCTGTTTTATGTAATTTAAGATTTAAGAATATTTTTCCACATAAATATTGATGGAGGCCATTCTAATATTTGCAGCAGTAACAATTTAGTTAAGTTACATTCCGTATACAAAACATTTGTATTATAAAATATCTAAGATTTAAGACTCTAAGCAAATGAAAGCAGAGCCCCTTAGGGCCTTACCATTTTTTGCTTCAGTTTTGAAGCTGCTCCATTCGTATTCTCCGGACAGCTCCTCGATGTTGAGACACCAGCCGTTCGCGCTGAAATCGATTGACGCCGGATCAAAGACCGAAGTGTAACGTCGTCATCAAAGCAATGATGGCTCCCCTCACAGATTGCCTCAGGAAGATCTTCGAAGATTGTAGGACCCATTCTGAAACTTGTAATTCAATGTATTAGTATATGGACATAGTGCATCCCACTTCTAATGTCAAGAAATAGTATAATAATAATAAAATATAATCAAGTATTATTTATTTACTTTGAGTAAACTAAATGAAATTTATAGTAATTTATCAGTGATGATATGAAAAGGAAACCACGAAGAACATTGTACTGTTTATTTTAATACAACAGGTTCATCATATAACACAATGAAACAAGAGGTACTGTATACCCCTAACAATAGGTTATAATATAACCAATAGGTCAAGGTAGGTCATAAATAAATATATCAGAAATTATCAAAATCATATTATGAATTTTAATATCCAGCTACATAGTAATATGAATAATTATCATCTTAACAAACACATATCATAATACTTTATTTAGATATAACAACCAACCTAAAACTTAATGTAATTAATTATGATATTATGGATATTAATTTATAATATTATCAACAATTATTAGAACATGTTCAACAATTCCTAACAAATATTATTATTACAATTTTAAAGAAAAAATGACAAGAGAGGTACTTAACTCTGAATTGATGTGATCCCGTCGGCAGCCAAACAAGAAGTGTCTGAACACCCACTGAGGTTGGCTTTTATACTTTAAATTGTACTGACATAAGTCAAACGATTGATTAATTAATTACAAATTTAGTAAGAGGAAACAATACTTCTATTCTAAAATTATTTAAAATATCAGTAGTTAAATTAACAATACAATAATTATAGAATTTCTAAAATGATCAATCAGAAATTCTAATGAAAGTTACAATAAGAAGACATTCTATCTCGATTTCCGTTACTTGTTGACAACAATTAAATACTATTTATTTCAGTAGTTGCCATTTATAGTAATTAACTATATAATAATTGATATTTAAACTTAACCTATTTTGACAAGCGCGTTAGAACACAAATACATATTTAACATTCATTTACCGTTACGTATACGTAAAAAGTGACATTTTACACAAACACATAAAAATAATAACAATATTGTTCCCAAGCCATTTTATAATCTAAAAACTCATATATTGTATAATACCCCTTACGAATAAAATGGTCCAAAGCAAAAATAAAATCCAAGATTGAGGGTCCAATCCTAACATGGAGGTCTAATGGATCGTATTTGTAGATGAGGTCGAATTTTGAGGGTACGCAGCCCGAAAATTGGTTCAATTAACAAAAAAATAATTTCAAATTAATCATAGTCCGACCAGAATATTTTTAGATACTTAATCTACAATGACAAATAAATATTTAATTAATTGAACAGATGGGTGCATATCGCTAATTACACAAGGGAACAAATTTTAAATTTTTTTATACAACCGTCAAAATTTCACTTGCTTCGGATTACATTTACCTGACGTAAATAAAAACTAAAAGTGAAATTATTGTAACAGGTCTAAATTTAAAGATACAGGTATAGATACAAAAATTTAAAAATGAACATAAAAAATCATTGTAATAAATTATATAAATTAAAAGCCTAACAAATTTTAATATTTTGGCATTAATTTTAAATTATACACTATTATACAGTATTTTGAGCTAAATGAAACAGATTTAATTAGATTAGTGACTTTTCTTTTGCCTTTTGTGCGATCTAAAATCTTCTTTTTTGAGGAACCAACAAAAATCTGCCATCATAGCGGGATCCCACCGTCCTTGGTATCTTATTTCTATTGTTCGCACATCTTGATGGAACCTCTCTCCTTGTTAATCACTCACCACACCAAGGTTTTTAGGAAAAAAGTCTAAATGAGAGTGTAGAAGTGAATTTTAAGCGACATTCTACTTCAAAAGTTATGATACTACCGAAGCAGTTCAACTATTAAAAATTGGTAGTTTTCTGATTTTTTATTACCTAAAAACCTTTCTATAACAGCAACAAAGCATTTCCATGCATGTAATCCTTCTTGATTTAATTTTTGGGAAAACAATTCATTCTTAACTAATTTTCTTATTTGGAGAACTCTAAAAACTCCTTTTTTCAGCTTAGCATCACTGTTGATGATAAATTTGGATGTCTTATTTTATGTTTATTCTTCTTCGAGTATCCAGAGACACTTAACATGCAAAAATAGCAATAATTTATATGATTGGGAGGCTCTTGCCACAACAGAGGAACTGCAAAAGGCATTTTCTGTTGTTTACCTTTCATCCACTTTGACAGTCTCATGTAACAAAAAACACAACACATTTGAGGTGTCCACGACTTCACAAGATCTTTAATTCTAAATCCAAAATAAGAGAAGTAAGCTGCTTTTATTTCTATCGTTATTTTTTTTTTAATTTGAAACTATATAACATCCGCATACATAACAAAATCGAATTGGTGGATTTTTACAATATCTCTTCTGATCACTAGTAATGTTTTTATATATAAAACTTCTGTATAACTTAATTTAACTCAATAACAAAAAAAAACTTGATAATTAGTAATATTTAAAACAAATCATCGAGATGACTAGTGTACAGCAGGTCAATTATAGTGAAATTATGAAACTTGAAATAAAACTTATATTAGACCTGTCACAACACTTTAATGACTAAATGTGTAAAAGGTGAGGGTAGTTCTATAAAAATACATGATTACTTTTCTGGTTGCCAAACCCTTGTTCCCTTGTGTTATCGGATCTTAAACCATTGAAGATGACAGCTGTCGTCCGAATCGGAGCACGACGGGAGTGATTTTTGCTGGCTCTGTCCAAAACATACCTATACTCGTATAGAAGGAATAAGTCAATTTTAAAACTATTTTGAAAGTAGATTAATTTTATTAGAGTGAAATACAACTTACTACAAAAAACTTTAGTTTTATTTAATTTTATTCCTAGAAAATATTACAATTGCATTTGGAAATTAATGAATATAATAAGTAATTTTTAATTAAACAAAACTAGCTGTTATTAAATTTGCAGAGTATCGAACTTCCAACTGGATAAAACAGTTAAGTATCAAGATTAGTTGAGGCAGTACATGCGATGCTCTACGGAGGCACAGTGAGTGGCGCCCAAATTATGTATTTTGTACAATTGCCAAGCTGTACGTTGCTACGATACATTACTCTTTGTTACCCACGCGGCCACGACGGAACGGAGACGGTAAATGCGTTTGGGATGAGAGGCTCTGTGTTTGTGTTTTCTGGACTTCCTTACATAGTATAACATAAAGGCGCTTCCCTCTGTCTGAATATAAAAATTATTATGAAGCTGAAGAGTTTGTTTATTTGTTTAGTTGAACGTGCTAATCTCAGAAACTACTGAATTGAATTGAAAAATTATTTTAGTGTTAGATAGCCCATTTATTGAGGAATGGCTTAATACGAGCTGAATAGGTATTAGCCAAACAAAGAGCACATGAGTGAACCCGAAGCCCCGCGCCACCGGAAACTTATATTGGTTATTTACTTAGTTTCTAGTTTTCTACTAATTTTATGCAACTAATAGAACGTCAAAAACTAAATTGCATTTTTTTTACATAAATGAGAAAAACAGACAAATTCAAATCATTTATTGCGAACACAGGTTACATATTTGGTGTTGCATTTTATATTAGACGCGTCATATTCCACCTTTTAGCATGCAATGTAATAGACAACAATAGACAATACTTGATTGTAACGATGGTGCTAGTGAATAAAGAAAATGGTTCCATTTCATGACGTTTTAGCTTTTTCCGAATTATTGACCTTCAATTTCTGAGTATTGGATGTAAACTTTTTACACAAATTTATTGCCATGATGCGATACTTTCCCTCGGTGGGATTACAAAATTCCACCCTATTTTAATATGTATTGTATTAATATGTCTAACTTTATTAAATTATTTAAGAAAAATATATAGTAGGTACCTAATTTCAGATTTTATATAAAAAATATATTAAATTTATTATTTATACACATTTTAGTCAATGGTATATCGCGGGAGCTTTCTGAAACGCTATCAGCAATATCTTGTGCCTCCTTTAACATACCTCTTCAACTTACTCTTCACAACTGGTGTCTTCCCTGACCTATTTAAACTTGCCGACGTAAGAGCGGGGACAGAGGCTGTATTAACAACTACAGGCCCATTTCCATTCTGCCTACACTATCTAAAATCATAGAAAAATTGCTAAACAATCGTCTGACCAACTACTTAGAAGCTAATAACATCTTATCAAATTCCCAGTTCGGTTTTAGAACAGGGACTTCAACTAATAACGCCGTTCACGAATTGATTGACCATTATAGTCAACAAACGGAAAAGGCGGAAAAAGGTTATATCAATATTTTTCGACCTGGCTAAGGCGTTTGATACAGTCTCTGCCCCACTCCTACTAAATAAACTCGAAAAGATGGGTATTCGCGATACCCAACTTAAGCTATTTAAAAGCTACCTCACTAATAGGCAGCAACGAGTAAAAATAGGCGAGATCACTAGCGATGATCTGCAGGTTGAATGGGGCGTTCCTCAGGGCAGCGTGCTAGGCCCGACTCTCGTCTTAGCCTTTATTAACGACTTGTGTGATCTCAAACTGGTAAATGGCAAGACTGTGTCTTTTGCTGATGATACTGCCTCGGTTTTCCATGGGGACACTTGGGAAGAGACCTTACAGCAAGCTCAGATTGGTTTCAATGGGGAATCTTCATGGTTGAGAGATAACGGACTAACCCTTAATGTCGACAAGACGAAATACCTAACCTTCTCTATGAAAACAATTCCAACTGGTACTCTAAGTGGGTATTCAATTATAGCCCATTCATGCCCTCTCAACAATGAATGCACCTGCAAACAACTGACTTGCGCCACCAGTGTTAAATACTTAGGTATAGAACTGGACAACACTCTGAGCTTTAATCGCCATACAGACCTACTTTCTTCAAGGATGCGAAAATTGATGTACGTTTTTAAAAATCTACGCCACGTTGCATACCAAAATCTAATAAAAATGGTATACTTATCTCTTTGCCAGCCAATTCTTACGTACTGCATTACGGCGTGGGGTGGTACCAGCAAGGCGGGAATGATTAAAGTGGAGAGAGCCCAGAGAGCAGTCCTGAAAGTAGCCCACTTCTTACCTTTCCTCTATCCAACGATAGATCTGTATCGTCTTGCTGATGTCCTCACGGTTCGCCAGCTCTTTGTTCTACAGATTACTCTCAAACAGCACTCATTTATTTATTAATAGGACAACTTACAAAACATACACTTTGGAAAGAATCACACAATGTTCTAAGTGGCTCAAGCTATAGTGCTGTTTCAATTACAAGTTGCCACGACATGCATTAAAGTTAACAAGGTATATGAGCAAACAATGTTGCTTGCATTCAACTCTTCTTCTTCACACAAGAGAATAAAACATAAAGTCTGTCCAGTTACGGGTAATAGTTGGTCTACAGCTTTTTCTGGTAAATTGTCTGGCTTTCTAGGGGGATATTATTTGTATAATAAAATAAATAAAGAGATACCGATATACCATCTTACCAAGCACAACTGCAAAAGAGCTGTCACCTCGTGGCTAAAGTCGCTTGGGTACGACGAAACTGAGCTGCTGTTACATATACTCGCATAATATCTACCCAGCATTCTATCTATCTGTTTGTATCTTATATTCATTCCTTATACACTCTTTACTATATTCATACTCCTATTAATAGACTAATATATATAATAGATATACTATTAATAGACTGTACATAATTAATAATTATAACATCATTAGTCCATATCATTTTTGATCTCAAGACTTGGCTTCGTAGGGTTAACATATTCATCAATCAACATTCACTCACACACACACACACACACACTCACTCACACATACACACACACATACACTCATACATGCACACACACAACACATCACACACACACATATACACGTGCATAACTTTACCCACTCACGCATTCTACAATCATGACGTATAATAACGAACATACATACTAGCTCCATTCACACATATTCCACCTATCCAGAGCACGGAGAGGCTGGTGATCTATAATACAGGACCTCCTAGTACAGAGACCAGTCTCTCACACAGACTACACATTCGCTGATTTTTGTTATGGACCCATTGTTTGTTATCTTAAATGTTTCATGTACTGTGTGAGAGGACGAATAAAAGTATTTTGTATTGTATTGTATTGTAGCTGCGCCTCACCATGGCTCGTGGGGAGCGGCTCTTCTGATTGTTCTACTTGTTGTTCGTCCTTGATGACATATGAGATCATTTTCTTAAAGTCTTCCGAGCGATCTCTGGCTGAAAACACGCGTAATAGACAAAGAAGTTCTGATGGTTTTGTTTGACAGATGAAGAACAAAAGAATAGCATGGTTGACACAAAATTACAAGTCAAAAGAGAATTTTAACCACCAGTATGACAGGCATACATTTTCAAGTGAATTAAACAAAAACATAGACCACAAGCATGCCACACAAAATATCAAGTGAAATATAATAAAGCATGAAACCCAGTGCTCTCAAGATGTAACAGAGCCTTGCCACGACTGTAATTAATCTAAAGTTCATGATGAATAACAAGGGAGCTTTAATCTTTTGGTTCCTGTGCCTGCTGATTTTACAGGTGGGCGTCCGCATTTGTCGTCAACCATCAAATGATTTGGCTAAAAATTTAGAATAATCCTGTAGGCAAATGTTTACCTGGAGACGGATTTGTTGATTACATTTATATTTTATTTAAGTACTTACTGATTTTTGTGGGTCAGTATCGCTCGCTTTGGCGGAAATTAGGTGAGGCCTACGTCCACTGGACGTAACTGGGCTGATATAATGATGATGATTATGCCTGATTTAGATTTAAAAAAAACTTCATTATGGATTTTCAAGATGATAAACTAATACATACACGACATACTTAATTTAAAATTTAATATAACATTAAAATTTAAATATGCCTAGTTTTAGATCAGGCGTATCATCACGCCTGTTAGATATTTTATTTACGGAATAATCCTAATTTAAAGAACATCAGATATTATAAGTAACTTATTTAGTAAGCAAAATGATGAACAAAATGTGATGGACCAGCTACCCAGGGACGGACCAGTTTGTGAGGCCCTGAGCTGATACTAGTCGGGGACCTCTAGGGGGTCTTTTCAAATCATCAATTAACTCCCCTATTCCACTTTAATCCATTAACCTGATCCATCAATGGATCTACTGCCAATAAAAATAAAACCGGCCAAGTGTAAAGTTTTTATATTAAGAAAGTAAAACATATCATTTAATAAATATTTTATATACTTTACCACAGGTATGATTTCTTTTAATTCACAATGTTTTCAATTGGGACTGGGGGCCTCTTATATCGGGGCCCTCGGGCTGCAGCCCCTATGGCCCCTAGATAGATCCGCCCCTGCAGCTACCAGCTGAAAGAGTTACATTTCTTAAGAATGGTGTTGACTGTGCAGAACCTGAGCACATGAGGACATCAAAGGTCAACAAACGATACATATGTCTACTTGTGTGTGGACACCAAAGCCTTGCACCTAGAGCCTGTTACAGACCTTACAGCTCAAGGAAATTTATTTATTGTTTTATGGCACTCCAACGACTTACTTACAAAACTTACTCAATAGAGTGAATTTGTCACTTATGAGTGTATCAGTGTACAGCACTCACATATATTGAGATAGTCAATATTTGAGACCGACATTTTGTAAAAAACATTATTGTAATATGTAATGCATGTGTGATATTACAAATTAACAAGAACACACACGATACCTAAGTACTCACTTTAGAAAAGTTTACCGAGTTATTTTGTAACAGTTCGTTTTGGTGGCGGGATGTTTTAAATTACTTAAACCTTATTGCCTAGTGAACAGTATCATAGTGGTACTGTATATAAAGTACTTATTTGTTTGTTAGTTGAAGTAGCTATTAGTGCAACCACTAGGCAATTGGCAACAGTTCCGCCTGATCGTAAGCGGTTGCCGTTGCAAAGGGGTGGCTGCAAGCCCAGTGGTACACGAGCGTGGTAGTGTTACTGTAGAAGTACTGGTCCCTCAGACAGTGAGTGCGTGCTGCAAGAAGAAAAGTTGCTGCGTGCCAGTGTGCTGCATGCCGCCGCGCTGCTGCTCGCCGTGCTGAGTGCGTCCGCCTTCCGCGTGCTGTCTCCCCCCGCCCGTCGCCCTCACCAAGTACTACCTTGCTTATTCCTTCATATATAAGATCTGGACCTCACCTCCATCGCCCTCTAGTCAATTTCTTATTGATAAATAATACATGCCTGCCAATTTAAAATCTTGGCGGCTTCGAGTAAACTTGTCATCATTTTCTCTAAGTTTAACAAAAATATCAAATGTCATTATTATTTATTAATACCTAATGTAACTAAAAATTACAGTGTGGTACCTATTGTAGTTTGGTGTGTTCCCACAATCATAAATAAATAGATACTTCACATTTATATATTATTCACCGCCATTAATCATTATCACTACTAAGAAGTTTAATTTTGTTTTCAGTATCAAGAATTATATTTACAAGAGAACTGAATAACCAAATAAAGGCTCCTACACAAGCATACCATAGCCTCAAACATGTACAGTCAACGTTCAATAAGTATGATGAGTAGTATGAAGAGTTTGAGGACATCTCGTTAACATTGTGGAGACCAACGTCAAGTTGTGGCTATAGCTTCACGTATAATAAGTTGGTGAGTTCAGTTCACTTGTATTCCAAGCTGCACGATTACTTTTACAAGCTAGCCATTAAACAAAAGGAGAGTCATGGCAACTGGCCAACATACAATAGATGCTAGGAAGCCCAGGCCGCGCGCCGCCGCGGAACCAGATAAATCTAGGAATCAAACACTCATCATTTCAACCCATATATAATTATGTGTTGCCACTGCTGGGCACAGGTCGCCTCCAAAGTCCATATTTTTTTTTAGCATTTGTGTCATATACATGACACTTATGAACGTCATACAAAGCCACAAAAGGTGGCAAGATTAGCTTGGCTACCTGCCTCTCCTGCACTTTGCTAATTTATTTTTGGTTGATTAACGATGATCTAATTACGATTTCAGTTTCAGATTTACTTACAATGTCGCAGCGCAAGCACTGCTGTGGGTTGCTGCATCAGATAGCGGGAGAGGCGGTAGAGGTGGGTCTTTAACTCGTCGTAAACCAATACCCCGACAGTCGCCGGTCATTCGCTAGTTCTGTGCTCCTCAGCGACTAGTTCGTAGTGACAGAGCAGTGTGTGGAGTGCTCTGTATCTACTGGACAACTTTGTCAAACTTCATCGGATGATCGCGCGACCATTATACACATCGGCGATACGGCTACGGTGGTGATCGGAGATAAGTATTACATATCTGGACCCGCCTTTCCTAACCGTTTCATCATCGTCATCACCATTTCAACCCATAAACAGCCCACTGCTGGGCACGGGTCTCCTCCAAAGAATGTGAAGGGAATTAAGCTTATGGCCAGATGGATTGATATGCTGGCTACTTAAGGTAGCCCTTAGTCACATTTCACGACACCCACGAGTTGAGATGGGGTAGTGACATTATGTATTCTTACTGCACTACATGGATATTTCACGACGACGACTTACGACGGTTAGTCCTTCCGGTCGATCTTGAGGTACAGAGACATGCTGCAATATACCACACAACAGATGATAACATAATATCAACTTGTTGCCACCACGTGACCACCTCGGAATTACTTGGTTGTTTACACAAGAAACTGCTCTCTATAAAAACTTAATAGAAGAATGGCAGGAAAGGTGGGATACAACAACCAAAAGGCACCATCTGTTGTTGAAGGATGTCGAAGAAATGGCTAGACGTCGATCATTGTGTCGCCTAGTTCCTTACGGGGCATGACTTACTGATGAACTTTAGGAGCAAATTATTTTCCTTTACTTTAATTGATTTGCTCAATTGTCAATGTTGATTTTACTAAAAACAATCTGCCAGTGCCTATCACATACTTTGGGAGTGTAGTCTTTGGCAAAATACGCGGAACGTCATGTTCATGTTAGATAGTTTGCAAGTATTGTCAGTAGTGTTGTAGTACAGAGTACTTGCGGGATTTTGTGTAGAGCCAGGTGATGTTTTTTGTGCGTTCAAACGTTTTTGCCATACTTACTACTGGAATCGGACACTGGTGCTATTTCTCTAATAGGATTAGATCCTATACAGATTTATTTTGTCTCCCGCGTTCCTATGGGGGGAAGTGGATAATTTCGTTCCAACTCCTGATTAATTTCGTTGCGGGTTCCAAGACAGTACGTTAGGCATTCCCTGGGACTCTCGAGTGTCAAAACCCGGTGTTCGCAAGCGTCATCGCTGTTAATCCTGGCTCACAGGAGTTGCAGTGGTGGGCATGATTGTCCCGTACACAAATCTCTAAACATAATATAATTATATACCTTTTTATTACCTACCTCAATTTACTTACATTATAAATATAACCAGTTTAGAGATACGTACCTATGGCAAGCAGTGGGCATCGTTGGGCTAATATGATGATGATGATGAATCGTACGGAACCCTCGGTGTGCGAGTTCGACTTGCATTTGGGCGGTTATTATTGTTATAATGAATGCCTGGCTTTGCAAAGTCCACTCAGACTTACAACTTGGTGGCCGTTTGTGGTACACACAATTCATAACGTGAGGGTAGAAGCCACAATTAGTTGCATACTGCCTCCATACGACCTTTCTATGAGCTCGAGGCACAGAATTAGTTATAGTCCTACCGTCTCTAGCCAGTCCTTACACTTGTATGTAATTTTGTTTCAGTTTTTTAAAGATTACCAAGCCGTCAAAAGTAACTGTTATGATCAGTCTAAGGGTTACTATAGGCAAGCTCGTACTTGCAAGCATCACCATGCAATACATCGGCCAGTATACCATCAACGCTGTTGTCCCCTACATCATGAGTGTTGTTCCCAACGCAGAAGGTGTTGTGGTCGCACTTGTGGCCACAGTTGAGGCGACACGAGGCCCACACGATGCGACTGTGGCGCCACACGTGTCATAACCAACTGTTACGGTCAGGTAAATGCCTTATTTATTAATTTAGCTCATCCAAATGGTACTCACGAAAGTAATATAAAAATCTAAAATATATGTAAGGTAAGGTACTGACAAGAAACTTGCCAACAGCCACAGATGATTATTAACAACTTATAAATTGTATAAAAATCTATTAAGGATACCTTTTATTTCATTTATCTATACTTGTTGTCAATTAAATCAAATGAGTCCAACTTTACCGTTACCTACTTAACTGACCAATGTGGTAGTAGTGTGCTGACTGGTACATAACACATACCGAATTATAAGTAGTATATATAATGATGAAAACTCAAATTTGAGTTAAGTCCACCTATATTTCATTCTTTTTATTATTTAAGTATATTTTGTGTACATTAAAGAATTAAGAATTAATTGTTAGCGTTTAGTAGTTAGGGCGTTATCCACATTATTATTATTTTTCTCAATAAAACGGTTTTTTTTTCTTATTTTTTGCAGATGAGGGGTGAAGATAAAAAAAGAGTGTTGAAGTGTGATGCGCATCTGCTCTTGATCCTGAACAAGAGAACAAGAGCGGAACTTGGCTTGTTTGACTTGTGATAGTACCAAATCTACAAAACTAAATGTGGAATGGAACATTAAATGATTACACTTGCTGGTTTACTGGGAGCCTGTCATCTTCACGCCGACTAAACAAACAACGATACAACAAACAATGGAATTAGTGCACAATGTTAGGACCTATGTGTTGTAATAGTTAAATAAACAATAAATAACTTCTAAAATATTTGTCTTCATCATCTTCACTATAACATCAGCCTCTATTAGTTGACACCAGTCATATACGCCAATTATGAACATCATACAAAAAAGTGTCAGCAAATTTGCCTAAGGCCAGTTCGCTGACAAGCTCTGTAAAGAACTTGGCAATGGCAACAACCTCAGGCCACTCCTGAATCACCGAATTAGTTACAATTTCAATTATTATTAGTCTGAAAATATCACAGAATGATACAGAACCAAAATACCAATATACTACTCAGGTAGTAGGCCCGAAATCATAACCCCGTAGAGGGTTAGGTCAGGCCTCCGTCACTCCGACACGGCGCAACACACGCTGGAGTCTTGTCCGGCGTGGGACGAGCAGCGCCGTGACCTCGTCGCAGTCGTCGGAGAGGACCTCTCGCTGCCGGCCGTGATACGCTCCATGGCCGACAGCGACAGGAGTTGGGAGGCGGTCGCATCCTTCTGCGAGGACGTCATCTCGCAGAAGGAGGCGGCGGAGAGAGTCAGAGAGGAGTGTTTGCTCGCTGACCCAATCCGCCGCCAGCGAACTGGGCGGCGTCGGCGCGCACATCTGCGCTTGATGACGCCTTAGTGAGGCTGCGGGTGGGGGATCGGGGTTCATTCCCTCACCCGCACCCTTCCGCGTAGGCCGACGGCGTCCCCGGTGCACCCGGACGCCGTCGCTGGGTGTTGGTGCCCCGATGGGGGCTTTCGCTGGGTGGGCCGCTGATGTCATATCAAGTTCCGGCGGCCCACCCGTGACGGCGAAGAGTCGGTGCACAGAGGGGTTTAGTGGGTATTCCGGCCTCAGCCGGCGAGTCCCACATAACCGTCCCGTGTCCCCGCACGGGGCGGTATGCGTAAACGCATTCCCCTCTTAAAAAAAAAAAAAAAAAAAGGCCTCCGTCACTCCCGGCAGACAGGCGGTCCCCTCTGCCCGAACGAAATGTGCGCGAGTAGCGCGAGGCCGCCCGCCTAGCCATCTTGGGCAGGTGGTCAGCTCGGCTGGAGGCTCCACGCGCCGGTTTCCAAACCGTGGAGGCGCTCCAGCCGAGCTTGTCGTTGTGGATGGGTAGGCAGCACGGGACCCTTTCCTTCCGGCTAGTGCAGATCTTGTCCGGGCACGGGTGCTTCGGGCATTATCTGCACAGGGTCGCGAGGAGGGAATCGAGTCCCGTCTGCCACCATTGCGACTGCGACGACGACACGGCGCTACACACGCTGGAGTCTTGTCCAGCGTGGGACGAGCAGCGCCGTGAACTCGTCGCAGTCGTAGGAGCAGACCTCTCGGTGCCGGCCGTCATACGTTCGTGCACCCGGACGCCGTCGTTGGGTGTTGGTGCCCCGATGGGGGCTTTCCCTGGGTGCGCCGCTGATGTCATATCAAGTTCCGGCGGCCCACCCGCTACAACGAAGAGTCGGTGCACAGAGGGGTTTAGTGGGTATTCCGGCCTCAGCCGGCGAGTCCCACATAACCGCCCCGTGTACCGCCACGTTACCGCATCATTACATTGCTATGTGAATATTTGTAGGCGTTTTGTGCGAACAACCACGATCAAACAGGGACAGCCCTTACTTACATATTTTCTGAGAAATGAAATGTCTAAACTATGTGTTTGAAATGAAATGATGATGAATGATTGGAACGCAGATGGCGTGTACAAAAAGCAACAAGAACGTGCTGAACTCGCGGTAAGTAGACTTAAAGCCGATATCATTGAGCTCTGTGAAACAAGAATAACAAGTCACTTGAATCTCAATATTCCAGGGTATGCTTGCTACCGTATGGACAGGCGATGTAATAATACTGGACAAGGCGTGGCAATCTTAGTCCGATCTGATTTACTCCACAACTCGCTACCTTCTCCATGCACGCGTAATCTCGAAGCCATGGGCATCTCCTTAACCCTAAGTAACAACATCAATATATTTATCTACTCAGTGTATCAGTCTCCTAATCTTCCACTTGTCGCCAGTGATATTGACTGTCTAATGTTTTCAGGCACAAAGGTGCTGGCCATGGGTGACTTTAACTCAAAGCACCCTCTGTGGTCACCGGGGCCTAGTAATAAACACGGCAAAATGCTATACGAGCACATGCTCCGCAATGAATATATTATATATTCCCCTTCAGAAATTACCCTTGTTCCTTTGTTGAAATTAAATCTCGTATTAAAGCAAAAATCTCTGCGCATGGTAATACACTCAGTGAGGAAACTTACAGGTCCAAAATGTCTCACATTAATGCTGGTGTTCCCCAAGGATCAATATTAGGTCCAATATTCTTCATAACCTTCATTAATGACCTTATACAATACGTAACTAAAACTGTTGGGGATTCTATTCAGTTAGTAATTTTCGCGGATGACACCAATGCAGTAATATCCGCCGATGACATAGACACCTTAAATGCGAGAGTAAACAACACGTTACACACGTTTTACAACTGGTTTACCGTAAATAGCCTTAAAGTAAATCCAAGTAAGACTAATGCAATACTATTTAGTTCTACAGCTAAAAATAATGATAGGCTAGTCTGTAAAATAAATGCTGAAAGCATCACCCAAACCTCAGTGGCTAAGTTTTTAGGCGTATACATAGACGATAGATTAAACTGGAAACCAGAGTTAATATATTTAGAAAATGCAATTAGTTCAGCCTGTTATGTACTTAGAAGCCTTAGACACGTCGTAAGTCGAGAGCATTTAAAAATGGTATATTTCGCTTTAGTTGAGTCGAAATTAAGATACAGCATCCTTTGTTGGGGAGGAAGCTATGAGTACAATATTCATAAGGCATTTGTTGCTCAGAAAAGGGCGATCAGGACCATGGTAGGAATCCAACAAACAGAGTCATGTAGACCATATTTTAAAGAACTCAGAATACTGACAGTCCCGTGTTTGTACATCCTAGTATTACTCACTCATCTATCAAAAACTATACATGAGTATGAAAGTCAAGAAGAAAGACAATTTAGGGAGAGCACTAGAAGGCAGGATTTGCAAACTAATTTTCTACCAAGTCTTGATGTTGTGAAACATAGCGCTTTTTACAGGTCGGTTAAGATTTTTAATAAATTGCCTATAGTAGTAAAATCACAATTATTGTTCCTTATGTAGATGTGAGAAGGTGTATTATTGCTTGTAATGGTCCTGGATGTAAAAAACAACGTGTATTCGCTTCAACTATTTATTTGCAACTAACTTATAACTAATTACATTGACGGATTGAACATGCCGCCCACCAAAAGGGATATAGCCTTTTATAAAACTAACTAGACTATCTCACTGACAAGCTGAAGGCTCGGTAAAATAAAATTACTTCTAAGTACATACTAACATAAGTAATCGTAAACAACCTTATATTTATAAGTAAGTTAAGTTATTGTAACAAATTTACTCTGGTTTGGAATTAATTGGCAACGGACATAATTTACTGATACATCTTTTAGTTACGGTATCTCCAGATTTAACACTATACACACGAGTACTACCATCAAGCCCTGGGTGTTTCCCTATTACACGTCCCATCAACCATTTACCAGGAGGGATGTTGTCTTGTTTCACTAATACTATTTCACCTATGTCAAATTCTGTTTTTTCTGTTAACCATTTAGGCCGTTGCTGAAGTCTAGTGAGGTATTCATTTGTCCATCTATACCAGAAATTGTTTAATAATTTTTGTAAATATTGCCATCTATTTAAAAGACTAATATTAACTCCGTGTAAATCTGGTGCGGGCACGACAACTGTAGGCTCTCCGATTAAAAAATGTCCGGGCGTCAGTGGGTTTATGTTTTCAACGTCTGTGTCATCTATTGGACATAAAGGGCGTGAATTCAAACATGCTTCAATTTGGCATAAAACCGTCGACAGTTCTTCATATGTAAGGGTCGTAGTAAGTATTCTTTTTAGGTGGTACTTTATCGATTTTACGCCCGCCTCCCATAAGCCACCAAAATTAGGGCTATAAGCGGGTATGAAATGCCACTGTGTACCGTCTTGGGCAAGTAAGGTTGCTATGTTATGCTTGAAATCAAGACTAGCCTCAGTCCATGCCTCGACCAACTCCTTATTTGCGCCAACAAAGTTTCGCCCTTGATCGCTCCATAAGTCAGAACACCGGCCTCTTCGTGCAACAAACCTTCTGAATGCTGCGATAAATGATTGTGATGTGAGATCGCTAACTAATTCAAGATGTATGGCCTTTATGCTCATGCATACAAAGATTGCAATGTATGATTTTGTGGTTCTTACGCCTCTTCCTCGTGTCATCAGTATGTTGTACGGACCAGCGAAATCTACGCCACTGTGTACAAATGGACGAGCAGGAGTAACTCTAGTCTTGGGTAAGTCTCCCATTATTTGAGATCTAGATTTAGCTTTAATCTTAGCACATATTAAACATTTGTGAATATGCCTTTTAACAGCACTCTTAGCCTTTATAATCCAGTATCGTGTTCGCAGGTAAGACAACATCAACTGAAGTCCTCCGTGTAGCGTCCTCTGATGAGCATCAGCTACGATAAGTAAGGTAAGTGGGTTTTTATTACTTAATATTATAGGATGTTTATTTTCAGAGCTGAGATTGGCATGCCGCAATCTTCCACCTACTCGAAGTAGGTTCTCCTCATCCAGGTAAGGATTCAACGATTTAATGTTACTTCTCTGTTTTACTGCCTTGTGTTTCTGTATACGGTCTATATCTTCACTAAAATCTTCAACTTGTGCTTTTTTAATAAATATATTTAATGAAAAATTCAACTCTTCGATAGTTAATGCCTTGTCTATGTTGGTCCACTTTTTGTTATACAAGAATCTTCTACAATGTGCAACCACATTCTTCAATTCAGTAAGTGATTCGAACTTTTCTACATTAATCCATGATTTAGTGTCATCTTCATTGGTTAATGTGAGAAACATTGCGTTGGTTGTTTTCCTTTTTTCTAGCTCTGTTACTGTAATGTCTGGTCTCATGATTTCCAACCTCTTTTGTGACAACCATTTTGGTCCCTGCCACCATAATGTGTTATTTTGTAATTCCATGACTGTAACACCTCTTGATGCAACATCGGCTGGGTTATTCTCTGATCGTACATGGTGCCAGCGGTTATTATTTAAGTGTTCCGGAATTTCCACGACTCTATTAGCCACAAATGGCTTCCATCTACCAGGTTCTCCAAAAAGCCAAGCCAATACGACTGACGAGTCTGTCCAGGCGTAAGTTTGTGTGATTGGAACTCTCATGGCCTGGGCAACATGATGTAGAAGTTTTGCAAGTAGGACAGCACCACATAGTTCCAGACGTGGTAAAGTTACTGTCTTCACCGGTGCTACCTTTGTACGAGCAGCTACAATGTTCACAGTGATGGAACCATCAGGGTTTTCGACTCGGCAGTAAACTACAGCTGCTATGGCGTGCATGGAGGCATCACAAAATCCATGAAGTGATAGTTTGTTCTTGGCGGTTTGGTAAGTATTGAGCCATCTCTTTATCTTAATTGCCTTTACGTTATTTAAGTCTTCTCTGATTGCTATCCATTTCTTTTCAATGCGGTTGTCTATTTTATCATCCCAATCGACTCCTTCTAACCATAATCGTTGAATTAATATTTTGGCCACGACAATCGCGGGTGCTATCCAACCTAGCGGATCAAAAAGGCGCTGCAGATCAGCCAAAATAGATCTTTTGGTGATATTCGTTGCAATAGGTGGAAAATTCAAGGAATAGTGAAACTCGTCTTCTTTTAGATTCCATGATAATCCGAGAGCTTTTACAGTACCATCGATTGTTATATCTATTTTGGCGTTTGCTGATACAAGTTCAGGATTGATAGATTTCAAAAATTCCAAATTGTTAGATGACCATTTTTGCAAGTTCATTCCTCCTTTCTGTAGAATATTTTGTAATTGCTCACTAGCTACAATGGCTTCCTCAACTGTATCAAATCCAGATATGACGTCATCAACGAACAGGTCTTCGTTTAGTATTTTTGATGCCACAGGGTAACCATTACCTTCATCTTTTGCGATCTGTGTTAGCGTTTTAATAGCTAAATAGGGAGCTGATGCTGTTCCAAACGTAACAGTTAACAATCTATATTCTTTGACTAACTCATCTTTGTACCACAAGATCCGTTGAAAATCGGCGTGTCTCTTCTGTACTAAGATCATTCGATACATTTTTTCAATGTCACTAGTGAAACAAATTTTATGCGTACGCCATCTCATTATTATACTTCTTAAATCCTCTTGAAGTAATGGACCGATCATCAAATCGTCATTCAAGCTGACACCACTGAACCCTTTACTGGAAGCATCAAAAACAACACGCACCTTAGTCGTCTCCTTGTCTTCACGAATAACGGCGTGATGAGGTAAGTATACCGCACAATTTTCACGTTCATTATCTGGTACTTCTTCCATATGCCCTAGTTCCAGATACTCTGTAAAAACATTAGTGTAGGACTCTTTTAATTTTTGGTTTTTGTCTAATTTTTGTTTCAATTGCTGCAATCTTTTCAGCGCTATACTTCTGGTATTGCCTTCTGCAGCTCGCGGAGGATCAAATTTAAATGGTAAGTTCACTACATATCTTCCTATCTCGTTTCTTGTATGTGTATCTTTATATATTTTTTCACAAGTTGCTTCTTCTTCCGTTAATTTTCTTTTGTTATCTACATCTTGTTCCCATAAAATCTTAAGCATGTCATCTATCTCTATTTTCTGGTGCATTACTATAATTGATCGCTCTGCATTTGAGTCATTGTAGATTTTACCAAATAAAATCCAGCCCAGTGTAGTTTTTTGGGCACATGGGGTACCAGGCGGACCTTTAATGACGTCATTCTGAAGGATCTGGGCATATTCATCTACTCCGAGAAGCAAATCAACTGACCCTGGCGTATGGTACTCTGAGTCAGCCAGGGTGAGTCCTTCCAGGTGCGACCAATTTTGTGATAATATTGTGCGTGTGGGAATCTGTGCCGTCAAGTAATTGGATATGACATATGCTTTAATGCTCAAGTTGCATTCAGTTTGACAATTTGATAAGACCTGAACTTGAACAAAATGTTTAACTCTTGCCGACGTAGTTCCCACGCCACGTATGGTTCCTCTAATGGAATGTCTTGTACATCTCAGCAGCTGCACGGCCCTTTCAGTTATCAAACAACCTTGTGATCCAGGATCAATCAAGGCTCTAAGTATGGTAGAATAGCCTTCTTTATTCTTTACTATAACTACTGCAGTTGCTAACAAAGCTGTACTGGTTGTTGCAGTAGCAGAGTTGCGTGACGTCATCATTGTGTTGACCTGAATCTCCTCTACCTCTTCTACATTGGAATGCAATGTATGGGGCTGTTCTATGTCTTGTGATGAGCCTTCTACATTACTCGCAGAACGGGGTTCATGTAGCAGAGTATGATGACGTTTTCTACAAATTCTACACGATGTTGATAATCGACATGTTTTTACAGCATGTCCAGGAACCAAACAATTAAAGCAAATGGAATTATCTTTCACAAAAAGGCTGCGTTCAGCTGGTCCCATTTTTCCAAATTCCTTGCAGTGACAAAGTCCATGGTTCTCTTTACACATGGGGCAACTTGTTTCAGGAGAGGTGGTGACATGATGTGAACGAATGGTAGACCTCTCTTTCGACGAAGTAGGTGTAGTTAGTTCTAATGTACGAAATCTTGTTTCCAGAAATTTTTCTAGTGTTGTAAATGTAGGTAAATCATTCTCATGTGTTTTACTTACATAATCTTCCCACTCTTTATGAGATTCAGAATCCAATTTTTGTACTAATAAAAATATAATTAATGGATCCCAGCCATCAACGTTCACTTGTAGATTTTTAAGATTGTTCAAACACTCAACAGTTGTGTCTAACAATGATTTAATATGACATGCTGTTTGAGTTTGCATCTTCTTTTGATTAAATATACGTTTTAATATGGAGGACACAATAAGCCTTTTATTGTCGTACCTATTTGTAAGCATTTGCCAAGCCTTGTCGTAATTAGCTTCTGTAACTTGAATGTGCTTGAGCAATACACCTGCTTCATCGTTCACACTCAGTTTGAGGTAGTGCAATTTTTGGACTCCGCTTAGCGATGTGTTTTCATGAACCAATGATTTAAATAAATCTTTAAACGCTGGCCAGTCTTCATAACTGCCTGAGAATGTAGGTAACTGAATTCTGGGCAATTTCACTTGAGGTGATACACTTTCCCTTGGAATGGGCATTTGTGCTGGTATTGGCGCCATTAAATCTAAAATGTTCGCCTTTGTTTCAGTATATTTGTCCTCGCAACTACCATAAACATCTTGAGTAAAATATTCTAATTGTTTACGTTCGTCGCGTGATACTATCTTCAATAATTGCCCGTTTACGGTTTTATATGCCCTCCAATACTCATCGAGACACTGCAATTTCGTTTGTAAATAACCCTTTGTTAATCTAGCCTTCGGGCACTTCTTAACGTTCTCGTGAATCTTAACAATACGAATAAAAATGTCCTCTAATTCACTGATTGAGTCTTTCGCTTGTGCCATGGTTATTTTACAGTTTTTACGCGTAAAAATCACACCACTATATAGTTTATGTCTTTACTAACACTATCCGCTAGGTAAAAAAGTCAAATATTCAAATTAAAACTGGAAACTTCGTATTTTCACTTCGTACGTAATCTTGTTATTCTATAAAAACAAACACTTCGATGTATAGGCGCAGGTATGTACGGGCGCCGGCCGGCCGCTTCCAAGAATTCTTTTATTCGCTTATCGGTCAGCCGTGGCTCACTATCCGGCTCTGTATAGGCCACTATGTTCCTTATGTAGATGTGAGAAGGTGTATTATTGCTTGTAATGGTCCTGGATGTAAAAAACAACGTGTATTCGCTTCAACTATTTATTTGCAACTAACTTATAACTAATTACATTGACGGATTGAACAATTATATAAAAAAGATTTCCAAAACAAACTCAAGCAGTTGTTGTTAAAAGAATGTTATTACTCCATCAATGACATTTAATATGCTGTTAGTTAATTTGTGATATGACATGTACCTTTAAAATTTATTATGATATACTTGACATTGCATTTTTGACATCTTAAATTAATTTATTTTTCATGTATTTATTATTTTATTTAGTACCTAGACATCACAATATGTAATTTTTGTTTTATCTAATTTTTTATTTTTTATAATGTATTATTGTTCACACACAATGTAAAAATTGTTCTTGGACGAAATAAATGAAATGAAAGGGTGAAATAAAAATAGCTATTCAAAACTATATTGATAAAGCATGGCACCAAAAATTAAAAAGAGTTGACAACCCCAACACTGACCTTTGGCGCTTAATTAAATCAATGCGATCTGACGCTACTTTCGCGATTCCAGCATTGAGAAAAGAGGATGGTTCCTTCACTGCTTCACAGCATGAGCAATGCCAGGTGTTAGCCAAAGGTTTCCTTAGTAACATGCTTCTTACTAATGCATGGCCTAGCGCTCAGTTGTCTAACATACTCCATTCTACAACCATTTTAGAGCAACCATGCTCGATGATTGACCATGCTATGTTGGTACGCCCGGGGGAAGTAAAGAAATTAATATTAAACTTGAAACTCCGAAAGGCTCCTGGACCCGACCAAGTGTCAAACCTCCTCATTAGAAATATACCCCATAAATGCATTGTTTTGTTAACTCAAATTTTTAATGCCTGTCTTAAATTAAATTATTTTCCAACTCCATGGAAAACGGCAAAGGTTATAGCTATTCACAAGCCTGTCAAAGCTCCTGCTGAGCCAGCTTTATATCGTCCAATCAGTCTTTTACCTTGCTTAGGCCAACTATTTGAAAGGATAATTATACCGTTTGGCAATATCAAGAAAACGCTGCAGTTTTATTTTGTACAACTTGCCTGAAATGTGGAAAAAGGGGGCATTTTGCAAAAGTGTGCAAAAGTGCAGTGACTGCGCCACCACCCCAAAGGAGTGCCTTTACTAGTGCTATAGATGAGCCGAACATCGAAAATGGAGAGTCGCAGAAATTGTTAACATGTATCGTGGCCGCCACAACTGATCTCGATCAAGCTATGATACCATTACGATACGCACAGGCGACTCAAGTATCCTGCAAGTATCGGAGATTAGTCGCCACCAAGTATCTCACATACATTTGAATGCAGGCTCGCACACTACCCTACTGGTATCCTACGCGTCCGCGACTAGTATCGTGAGACTCGCCGTGTCGGTCGCTTGGGCGTCGCGTCTCTTCCGCGTCTCGACAAGATGGCGGCGGAGCAAGAAATGAATATTAAATTTGTACAAGAAGTTGAAAAAACTGCTTGTTTATATAACTACAAGTTACCAGAATACATGCGAAATAATAAAATAGACAAGACTTGGGCAGAAATTGGGATTTCAAAAAAGATAAAAATTCTTATCATCATCTTGTAGTTCTTGTGCTGCTTCAAAAAGTCTACAATTTATGTTTCTTTCAATATATGGATGAATCCAGTATTTTCTACTCTCGCGATGACGTCTTCTGCTTCTATAAAACAGAAAAATCGCAAGGGCTTCTTCGTCACGGGAATCGCTTGTTATAACGTCCGTCCACAAAAAAACGAGTTAGCACAAATGATGAATTTAGTCAGTTTTCAGTAGCATAATATGCGAGCGTCAAGTGGCGAACTACTATCCAACCAGTATTCTACTCACGTATCGTATCCTACAAATGTTGTTTGCATTTATACTCCATAGAAAATAAGTCCCTGGCCCTGGGACCTTGGTAAATGCGGTCTATTTTCTATTTAAGTAAGTTTACTATAAAACCTTATTACATTAAACATAAATATTATACAAGATTAAACCTATATATTTATATAATAATGTTATTACATATTTTAAACTATCTACTTACATATCTACAAATACTATTTACAATACTATAAATAAATAATAATACAAAAGGTAATATTATGGGCTAGGCGTCAAAGTACTCGTCGGCATCACTGTCACAAGGGAAAGGGCCCAGAAGGCTAGCAGCATTGCCACGCTGGATGGCAATGCTGATTCTCTGTGCGAGATAAAAACCAGCCCTATGGTCACGTGAAGTGTCGATTAACCAGGTCGCTAGTTCATTATAAACGCGGAGAGCACTCGGACTCCATGAGCCTAGTGTTTCGACCCCAAACGGCTCAAATAAGTAATTATCAGTTAAATTACTGTATTTGCGCCGTTTAAGGGACTCTGCAGCTGCAGCAGCAGCACTAGCACAACCCGCTGTACTCGGAAGGTGTGATGGCGCAAGGGTATCGACGCAGGTAGCGTCCCACACCAAAGGCCTGCCCATCTTCCAAGGCAGTAACGTCATACCATCAGGTCTCTTCCCATCGTCACGTTCTCCTGCTACAGGACAGGCCATGGTGGCTGTCGACAGCTTCACCGCAGTGACAGTGATGCGGAGAAATACATGGAGCACCCAAACGTACAGCAGAAGGCGGAATGTGGTGTCGTCCAACATAGTGCCTATGTTGTGCATGTAGCCACAAACCAGACTCCCATTTTCCACAGCAAGCAGGCGAGCTCGCTCAGCAGCATTGGAAGCAGTGGAAATTATATTATTTCTTATAATGCTGCAGAGTGGCGCGTCCCACTGCTTCTGAGAAAATGGGTTAGTGGGCAACAAAGTATTTGGGCAAGCCATTTTCCAAGCATTCAAAGCCTCAGTCTTGCACAACACTTCCGAATTAACCAATGTGGGTTCTAAGATTTTCCTGGTTACATCTTCAGTGCTGTGGACCGAGGATAAGAAAGCTGGTAAACTTACACTTGAAATTTAGCGCACGCCGAGGCCACCAAAGTGGATCGGTAGCGATCCTTGGAGCCTGGAGAGAGCTATGTTTAATATTAAATTATACAATTACATGATGTTTATATTACTTTGTTTTAACAAACTGTACTGTACTTACCATAGATAATATCAAAGAGAATATAACCACTTCGTATGATTAGCAATCTCTGGTTCAAAAACTTGTCAATATAAAAAGTAGTTCCGATAGTTTACATTGACAGGCTCAGACCAAGAAGCACTGAGTCATCAGTCATCACTGAGTACATTTTTATACACCTACAGGAAGAAGTAGGTTATAGCAAGATATAAAATGTAGTGTTATATTCTCTTAGCCACCACCACCACCACCACACGGCCACAAGCATGACACACACAAAATTCAAGTGAAATCAAATAAAAATGGACCAACAAAAAAGCTTTCAAGATGAGATGCAAATTCAATAAAATTAAACCGGTGTAAGGCAGTGCGCTTACTTCCAATGGGATTCTGGTATGATTTTCTATTATCGAAGCAACGAAGATGTTGGAAAACAAAACGTTGTTTTTTATGGAAATGTCGTCCACCACTAAGTTCGTATCCAAAATATCGGTGTACTCCACCATTGAGACCTCCTAAAACGTGGTATACTCCGGATTGTAACCGATCACAGCGCAGTTGGCCAACAGCACCACGCTGTTCATCATTGCCATATTATCCACAAGCGCCATGTGTTCCAGTTAGCAGGGATTTTGTTGGACAACAATATGAAAAACCAGCGGTGACTTGTAGAGAATTGCGACGTGGTCAACCAACGGATTGTGGTCCACCACTGCCATGTTGTCCACGAGTCCGATTGTGTAAACGATCGCGATATGGTCAAATACCGATTTGTTGTCCACGACATTGTCCATTAAATCAAAAACCACCATATTGTAGATGTTGCTGTCCAAAACGACAATATCCAAAATGCCAGCGACATACTTCACAACATAAACATTGTCCACAAATATTTTTTTTGCATTATCCATACTTATTATAACGGCCAAATGTGTGAAACCAAATTTTCTGTAACATCTCTACCTGCCATGTTTGAAGTAATAAATTATATTATATGGGCCTTTCTCTACTAACTGGAAACTTGTCTATTGACAGTTGTCCCAACCCTATATTTCTAGAAAATTAAAAATATAATAATAATAATCCATATCCATACATATTATAAAAGGCTTTGTCCTGACTGACTGACTAACTGACAGACAACGCACAGCCTAAACCGCTGGTCGTAGCGCTTTGAAATTTGGAGGGTGTGTTTGTCCTAATGTCTAGAGGTGTACTAAGAAGGGGTTTTTAAAATTCAACCCCTAAGGGGGTGAAAAGGGATAAAAACGATTGTATGAAACTTCTTGGTTTTTTAACTTATAGATTTGAAAATTTATTTTGGGGTACTACTTTCAAAATAAAAAATATCCTCATCAATATTTTTGACAAGAGTGGCTTTGGAAGGGTGAAATTGGGGATGAAACGTTGTATGAAAAGATCTTTGTTTTGAAGTTAACGTTTTGCAAATTAGTGTTGGGATAGGAACTTAAAATTTTGTTTTTAATATTTTTGATAGGGATGGGTTCAGGGAGTGAAACATAATAATAAAAACTTACCCTAATGAAATAAATACATACATACATACGTAGCATCACGCCTTTTTTCCCGAAGGCTACCCCTTTGCAGAGGTGTTTCGCACATGTTTCGCACCCACATTTCACCAGCTGTTTCGTTCGTCCCATGAAATAGGAGGATGAAATAGTTGTGAAAATTATTAGAAACTCCTGTGGTGGGGTGTTGTGAAATTCATGAATTGCAATTAAAAACAAAGATTATGCAATATCGAAATCTACGCGGACGAAGTCGCGGGCAAAAGCTAGTTATCATATAAGACGGAAGGATTGCTCAAACAAAGCTTTATGAATTCGTTCCTGTAGTGATGGATAAGTGTTTCTGAACTAGATAAGGAAAAATACTCAGAACCTTTTATGTGCAACATTTAATATAGTTGCCTAAAGGAACTATAGTCGATGCCAAATCTTGTGCACGGAACGGTAAACAAACACTTTGTATGGAAATTGCCACTTAATTATAAGAATTAATTTAATTATAAGAAAAATACAATAATAAAAGCCCAAGAGGCCCATTAAATTGTATCCAAAAAACTGCGCTTCTCAACAAAAGGACGTAAGCGCTATAAACATACGCTCTTTAGCGCTGCTTAAAAGTGGAAAATGTTATTGTATCATAAGAATTATTATAATTTCTATTTTATGTTAAGTTACTTATGTGGCATTAATAAATTTTTTTTTAAAATTAATGTCAACAATCAAACTTACCAATTTTTATTTATAATCATGGTCATCATCATCATTACAACCCATAAATATCCTACTGCTGGGCACGGGTCTTCTCCTCCCTTTTCTCATAGTGCAGTGCTCTTGTCTGCCTAAGGTTTACACCCTTACACCCACGGGTTGAGATGGGGTAGTGACATTATGTATTCTTAATCCGTCACTACACTATAATCATAGTAATAATGTTTATTTTCACCCGAATGTCAGCGCCGATTTACAGGTTACAGGATTAATCCATTTAACTTGTAGACGTGTGGTCAACTCGCTCTTAGTTTTTTTCGCAGTAATTCGATTACTAATAACAACAAAACCCAACATTTTTTTTTAGTTTTTTCTGAAGTAGTCTTTAGTAAAAATTTTTACTAAAGGTTAAGCTTTACTTTTCATCAAAATAACTAGCGAATGCTACGTAAATTGACTTTTTCTTTTGAGAAGCGTTTCAATTGAGGGACCATCTTTAACTGATTGTAACTTTTTAATGGCTTCTTTTAGAAACTCGACATTGAATTTACAATTGTTCTAGAACTTTTACTAACGCTAGACATATTCAAAATATCTGAATTTTACTTTGGTCTCCACCAACGGTGAACTAGTGGTGTTCGATTGAGGGACCACCTTCTGCATGCTATTTATTTTTACTGAGTGAACAAGAAGAGTTAATATTTTGTAAATTAGTTCAACAAATCTTTTACTAACAGTCTTCATTTACAGCAGCTTTAAATTTTATCTAGATTCTGAGATATGGATGTCTGCCATGCACGACTGAGGGACCACCTTTAACTGACTGCAACTTTTGAGTGCCAGCTTTTACAAATTTTTGGCTGAATTTACAATTGTTTGATACATTTAAAAGTTTGATACATTTAAAATTACATACATACATACATATACATAAATTACATTTAAAACTTTTACTAAAGGTTGATACATTTAAAAGTTCAAAAATAGGGTATGGTCCCTCAATGGGAACGCACACATATATATTATAAAGTGTATGTATTATTTATACGTAATTTTTTTTTAACTAATGTGCAATAGAATATTTTCGGTGCTATCATATGTCATTGTTTTGAGCCAATTAGAAACTTTTATTTTTGCCTCTTTTACCGAACACTCTTTAATGTCACAATATTTTGCAACCTTATTGTATATATAGTTATCATTGTGAGAGCTGAAACGTCTCGCAAATGATGTAATAACTTTAGGTACCGTGATTCTGTATACTCGGCGATTGAGAAGTTGTTTATAGTCTTTACAGTGAATAACATTTTGGTGTACTTTAATGAATGTTCTTAATATAAACAATTGGCGCACATTAAGTAGCTTGCAGTCTTCGTAAAGTTGTGATGTGGGGTACCGAAAGGGCTTCTTGAGCATTGTTTTCAGTACTGAACGTTGGGCTCTTTCCAGTTGTATCATAAATGTTTTGGCAGCACCACCCCAACTACCTATGCAGTATGTCATTACCGATTGACTTAACGCATAATAAACAGTCTTCAAGACATCTTGTGATGCCGTAGAACGAAGCAGTTTCATTATATTTACTGTCTTCCTAACACGTTTCGATACAGTATCTATGTGCGCTTTAAAGTTTAGGTTACTATCAATAATCACGCCTAGATATTTTATATTATCTGCTTTTTTAATTGACTCGCATTTGCAATCTATTTGATCATTACAGTCATGTAGTTTGATATCAAGACAAGTGCTGGGAGCTGACACTACTGTTTTATGAAAGCATAGATATTTGGTCTTGTTAGCGTTCAGTGTCAACAAATTATAGCGTAGCCACTTCAATACACGCGTCATGCCCAGCTCCGCCCTTGAAAACGTTTCAGACCAAGTTGAACCATCAAACATAATAACCGTGTCGTCAGCATAGCATATGATGTCTGCATTGATAGAGTCATGTATATCGTTCATGTACATTATAAAGATAGTAGGTCCGAGTACACTCCCCTGCGGGACGCCAAAGTTTATTGTGTGTAGTTCACTTTTTTCACTACCCACCCTGACACACTGCCTTCTTTCAGTTAAATAACTTTTGAACCATTCCAATGCAACCCCACGTATTCCAAATTGACATTCTAATTTTTTCAGCAGTATTGGAATTGAAACGGTATCAAAGGCTTTAGCTAGGTCCAAAAATACACCTATGCTAAGCCTGGCTCTGTCAAGATGAGATGACACCGTTGACGTAAGTAAAGTTACAGCTTCCTCTGTTGATTTACCTCTCCTGAAGCCGAATTGTCTAGGAGAAATAAAATTACCAGTTTCAATATACCTCATTAACCTATTATTAACTAGTTTCTCCAGAAGTTTAGAAAAAGCAGTAAGTAATGAAATTGGTCGGTAGCTGCCGGGTAAATTTTTTGGACCATTTTTGTATAATGGAGTGATTGAAGCAATTTTCCATGCATTATTTGTGTAAATAACATCAATTACGCAGATGATATGGCACTGATGAGTGCGTCCATTTGTGGGCTAAGAAAGTTAGTGGCTATATGTGAAAAATACGCCACAACTCATGGCCTGATATATAATGTTAAAAAAAGTGAGGTCATGGTCTTTGAGGCCGGGGATAGATATGATAATATTCCACCAGTTAGACTCAATAGTACAATTTTAAAAAGAATATTTAAATTTAAATATCTTGGTCATATATTTACCCCCGACCTAGGTGATGACCTTGACATTGAACGAGAGCGGAGAGCGTTGTCCATTACAGCGAACATGCTGGCCCGCAGGTTTGCACGTTGTTCACTGAGTGTAAAACTCACGCTCTTTCGGGCCTATTGTACAACTTTTTACACGTGCAGCCTGTGGGCTAAGTATACTCAAAGATCGCACAGCGCTCTCCGCGTTCAATATAACAACGCGTTTAGGGTGTTGGTGGGGCTGCCTCGCTTCTGTAGTGCATCGGGTATGTTCGCGGACGCGACGTTGTGGATCCCTTGTGTGCAGGGTGCGGGCCAGCTCCAACAGCATCCTAAGCATGATTGCACAGAGGCTCGACTGTATTTATATAAACCGATGTGCTGCTGTCTCACACGGAACATAGTCGAGCCGAGTGTTTTGTAATTGCAGTGTAAGTAAACCCCATTATAGCCATTATTGTTACTAACAATAGTTCCAGCTATTCTTGAACCGAATGGCTTGGCACGTGACGATGGGAAGAGACCTGATGGTTTGACATTATTACCCTGGAAGATGGGTAGGCCTTTGGTGTGGGACGCAACATGTGTCGACACCCTTGCGCCATCCCATGTTCCAAGCTCAGCGGGTTGTGCTGGCGCTGCTGCTGCAGCCGCAGAGACCCTCAAACGGCGAAAATACCATAATTTAATTGGTAATTATATTTTTGAGCCGTTTGGGGTCGAGACTTTAGGTACGTGGGGTCCGAGTGCTAGGTCTTTGTTTAAAGATCTGGCAAAAAGGCTTATCGACGCTTCACGTGATCAGAGAGCTGGTGTGTTTCTCGCTCAGAGAATTAGCATTGCCATTCAACGTGGCAATGCCGCCAGCCTTTTGGGTACGTTTCCGGTTGACAGTGATGCTGACGAATATTACGATGCATAAACAAGTTTTCTTTGGGTTATTTGTTTTTTTTTTTGTTTAAGTTTTCGTTTTAGTTTCTTTTTTTTTGTTTGTAATTAATTGTAAGTATATGTAGTTTACTTACAATTAATTACAAACAAAAAAAAATAAATAAATTAGGTGAGGCCTATGTTCAACAGTGGACGTCATTGGGCTGATATGATGATGATGATGATATGTAGTTTTAATATGTAAGTAGATGTTTAATTTAATTATTTTCATTATTTTAATAAACAATAAATTTGTATCATACAATAGTTCTAAGTTTTTACTAATCCATTATGAGTCTTGGTCACTTAAATAAAGTAAATTTTATTATTATTATTGCGACAGTGAAGTTAACATTATTTAATCCTAATACTTAGCATACCTTATATTAAATTTATGTAAGTACATGTCCTTTATTAAATGTCTTAAAATAAATATCTTATAATATTTATTATAAGTGGTTATTGTGAAGTCATTCAATGAGCACACAAACAAATGTACTTGTTCAGCTACCACGTTCAATATTATGTAATGTTCGCGTCACGGACGCTTCTTGTAGTAAGTTAGTACGAGCGACGGCGACGGCGGCGGCGACGGCGGCGGCGACGGCGGCGGCGGCGGCGGCGAATGCGGCGGGTACCACCAGCGGAACACATAACTTTATTTCCCGTAGGATAGAAGGATTATAAACTATACCACGAATCACTTTAAGCAAGTAGGAATGTAGCCAGTACATTACGTCTTACTGCTAGCTGATGGTAACCTACCATGCTAAAAACAATGTTGGATAGACCAATAGATATCCTGGATAAACTCTATATAATTTAGTAGTTTAGTAGTATATGACATTATGTAACCTATTCACAGATATTTCACAATTTGCACAATTATGGTACTAACAAAGACATTAAACTGTAATGACCCATTTGTTTGCCTTTTTGTTCAAAACACTTGGCATCGACTATAAAGGGATTTGAACATAGACTATTACATAGACCTAGCTAGGATCCGAGCGCCTACGTATTATAGTGTTAGGAAGCGTGGCAAGAGGTGCAGTGTCCCTATTCGCTCTCAATGATCATACTTACTGTTATAAAATATAAATAAATATTTTAAATTTATAATTACTTGTTTTTATTATTTTAAATCTAGACAAGCAAATTAGGCGATGGTAGCCGAAGTGCTAAGAATACGGCATGCAAATCATGCGGTTTGAGTTCGATTCTAAGCGACAGTTAGTAGGTACGAATTGTGCACCTACTAGTCATATGACTCACCATCCTGCTAACGGTGAAGGTAAACATCGTGATTAACCCAACAGGTCCACCAAACCCACCGCCTGAAACCAACGGCCATAATATACCTAAATCAAAACTTACGCGTAATCTCTGGCTGAAACAACTTGTCAATAGAAAAATAAGTCGCGATAGTTTTGATTGACAGACCATGAATATAAGCAAATATAAGCGTCAGAACCATAGATTATACACTATACGGTCAGAACAATAAAGCAAAACTTAGGCCACAAGTATGACACACACAAAATTCAAGTAAATAAAATAGTAAATAATTAAATGAATTAGATATAAATAAAAGTTGCAGGATGTAACGCAGCCTCAACGTCCATGATGAACAACAATCGCACTTGGATATTATGGTTAATGTGTTTGTTATTAGTACATGTGAGTAACTTGTTGGTAACCAGTGACCACCACCGCCTCCGCTGGTGTATAGCGACTAGCTTGTTGTAGGTATACATAGCATCACGCCTTTTTCCCCGAAAGGGTAGGCAGAGGTGTTTCACACCCACATTTCGCCAGCTATGTTTGGTCCCATGAAATAGGGGGCGAGCCTATTGTCATCAACCGGGAACATTTGTTTACTTTGGTAAAATCTTAATAGGTACTGGAATTTCATGATAGAAAAACCCAATACCATTTTCACCCGACTTTCACCCGAATCGAACCAGGAATCTCTTGATCAGCAGTCGTATACACTTCCCGCTGCGCCACCGAGGCAGTTATTATTTTAATAAATTAAAACCTGTACCTATCTGATTGCTTAATACAATACAGATAAAGTTGAAACGACCACACAAATAATAATATTGTGTATCGATCGACACAGTCACAGTCGCAGTTACCAATTGTAATAAATTTACTGTCTTACAGTTATTTATTATTCTATATTTAGCGAGTGTACTCGTGTACTTACATGTAATGTTTTCGCAGGTAGTGAGCGTGCTCGTGTGCTTACATGAAATGTTCTCGCAGGTAGTGATCATGCTCGTGTACTTACATGTAATGTTTTCGCAGGTAGTGATCGTGCTCGTGTACTTACATGTAATGTTTTCGCAGGTAGTGATCATGCTCGTGTACTTACATGTAATGTTCTCGCAGGTAGTGATCCTGCTTGTGTAGTTACATGTAATGGTCTCGCAGGTAGTGATCGTGCTTGTGTAGTTACATGTAATGGTCTCGCAGGTAGTGATCGTGCTTGTGTAGTTACATGTATTGTAATGTTCTCGCGGGTAGTGATCATGCTCGTGTGCTTACATGAAATGTTCTCGCAGGTAGTGATCCTGCTTGTGTAGTTACATGTAATGGTCTCGCAGGTAGTGATCGTGCTTGTGTAGTTACATGTATTGTAATGTTCTCGCGGGTAGTGATCATGCTCGTGTGCTTACATGAAATGTTCTCGCAGGTAGTGATCGTGCTTGTGTACTTACATGTAATGTTCTCGCAGGTAGTGATCGTGCTCGTGTACTTACATGTAATGTCTCGCAGGTAGTGATCGTGCTTGTGTAGTTACATGTAATGGTCTCGCAGGTAGTGATCGTGCTTGTGTAGTTACATGTATTGTAATGTTCTCGCGGGTAGTGATCATGCTCGTGTGCTTACATGTAATGTTCTCGCAGGTAGTGATCGTGCTCGTGTACTTACATGTAATGTTCTCGCAGGTAGTGATCATGCTCGTGTGCTTACATGAAATGTTCTCGCAGGTAGTGATCGTGCTTGTGTACTTACATGTAATGTTCTCGCAGGTAGTGATCATGCTCGTGTGCTTACATGTAATGTCCTCGCAGGTAGTGATCGTGCTCGTGTACTTACATGTATTGTAATGTTCTCGCAGGTAGTGATCATGCTCGTGTACTTACATGTAATGTTCTCGCAGGTAGTGATCATGCTCGTGTACTTACAGGTAATGTTCTCGCAGGTAGTGATCCTGCTTGTGTAGTTACATGTAATGGTCTCGCAGGTAGTGATCGTGCTTGTGTAGTTACATGTATTGTAATGTTCTTGCAGGTAGTGATCATGCTCGTGTGCTTACATGAAATGTTCTCGCAGGTAGTGATCATGCTCGTGTACTTACATGTAATGTTCTCGCAGGTAGTGATCCTGCTTGTGTAGTTACATGTAATGGTCTCGCAGGTAGTGATCGTGCTTGTGTAGTTACATGTATTGTAATGTTCTCGCAGGTAGTGATCATGCTCGTGTACTTACATGTAATGTTCTCGCAGGTAGTGAGCGTGCTCGTGTACTTACATGTATTTTAATGTTCTCGCAGGTAGTGATCATGCTCGTGTACTTACATGTAATGTTCTCGCAGGTAGTGATCGTGCTTGTGTAGTTACATGTATTGTAATGTTCTCGCAGGTAGTGATCGTGCTTGTGTAGTTACATGTAATGTAATGTTCTCGCAGGTAGTGATCGTGCTTGTGTAGTTACATGTATTGTAATGTTCTCGCAGGTAGTGAGCGTGCTCGTGTACTTACATGTAATGTTCTCGCAGGTAGTGATCGTGCTTGTATAGTTACATGTAATGGTCTCGCAGGTAGTGAGCGTGCTCGTGTACTTACATGCACCTAATATTCTCGCAGGTAGTGAACTCACACTGTCAGCGGAAGCCACGCGAAATTTATCTACTACCAGTGCGTTCTCCGCAACTACCTTTGGAAGTCTAAGAGTGGTTGACACGTGTGAAACTGTAATACCTACACATTATGGTAAGTTGATACCTTCTTATCTGTAATCTTCAAGTTACTATTCAATAATTCCCAGCACAGCTGTTAATTTTATTAGATCATTCTTCATCAAAATATTAAATCTAGTACCTAGTTGACTCCATTAATCAATTAATATCTAAGAAACACATGATAGTAAGTATTTGTAGTTGATTTTCAAATTAATTTAATAGTTGTGTATCGAGTTGCCTTTTATTATAAGAAATAGAGTTTATCTATTCTGATTACAAAAGATCACGGACTTATAAAAAGAGTACAAATCATTTATTTAAAAAGGTAATACTGATGTTTTTTTTTCAAATTCAAATTCATTTATTTATGCTGAACATACATGGTTATATACATTACAAGATGTTAGGTTAATGCTTAGTCAATATGTTCTGCCTATGGGCTTGCAAATTACTTATTCATAATTAAAATTAAAGTGAATCATACAATTAAATATTCAAATAGTTAAAATGTCATAATGGATACAGAAATGTCAATAATGGATACAGAAATGTCAAGAATGGGTACAAGAATGTCAATCGTATATTGACATTCGACATTATAAAATACAGTTCAAATTAGTCATTATGTCATCAAACAGTTATAAATTAATGTCATTATCTGTAAGGTATTCATTTACAGAATAATATGCCTTATTAATAAGTAAAGATAACAATTGTTTTTTTGAATACACACAGGTTTTTGTTTTCAATTACATATTTTGGTAGTTTATTGTACACCTTGGGTGCCATGCCCAGAAAGTTTTTATTATAAATAGTCTTTTTGTGTTTTTCGAAACATATTTTATCCTTATGTCGTCTGCTTTTTAATGTGTCGAACAAATGGAAGTTACATTTAACAAACAAAGCAACTTCATAAATGTAAATACATGGCAGGGTTAGTATACGAAGACTTAAAAAGAAGGGTTTACACAGATAGCTGTGCTTTGAATTCCGCAAATAGACCTTACACATCCTTACACATGTTATATAAAACTTAACATTTTGTTTGTCTTTATTTCAGAAATACACTATTAGTCCGGTCAACGAAGGCTCTAAAAGGGCGTTGAAGAGTGCGTGAAAAGGAACCAAAGCGATTTCTTCGAAAACTTGTTAAGGATGCTTTAAAGTGAACAATAAAACCTTATCAAATTGTCTACAACTTAGTGCTGTAGACTTTTCCGAATTCCCAAACGTTTTTGAGATGTGGCGCACATAGCACCAACCTTGTACCTCGGTAAATAAATCCATCTTAAAAAGTTATTAAAACATAATAAATCCATGTTTATAAGTAATTTGCATTGTTTATTCACTGATTTATTATAATTAATAAAAAAATAATATTTTTGTTTGGATCCACCTGTCCCGGTGGCTGTATGTCATCAATCTTGCAATATAAATTTAACCTACTTAATTATATCCGATTTGAGATTAAACTTGGGATGCCTATAAAAATCGGATGCATTGCAATATTTTAATAAATTGGAGTAGATCTGATGTTGGACCGCGAGGTGACTACAGGAACTCGGTCTTCAATTGACGCCACCCCATCGAGTTTAGGCTCATTTGACTTGCCTTGACGAGCAATTTAAAAAAGTAAAATACACAAGTTCCTAAATCACGGAATTATTAAGCAGTTGAATTATTTTATAAAAAATTGTAACGTCAAGACAGTCCTTCTAGATAATTTAATATATACATAGCACTAAGTAATATAAATAATATTGTCACTGTATGCACATATATTTACTTCGTAATCCAGCTCTGTATTCTTCTGTTATTAATATTTTACTGTATTTACGATTGTGATGTGTTTTGTGCATCTTAATAAATAAATAAATAAAAGTTGGGTGATTTTCTGTTGACTGCAATTCGAAGAAAAATGCATTAATGTTTTTTCGATTGTCAATTGCCTTCCTATCACTAATTAAGCACTACAGTCAGTGAATGAAGAGGAAGATCTGCCAACATTTACTAAGACAACATTATATCGTAATAAGTAAATGTTAAGTTTCGTGGAGCATAGCCGGACTTGTAACGCAGTGTTTATTACCTATAGGTTATTAACTTTTTGTATTCCGCTATGCTGATTGTTTTCTCTATTATCTAGGTAGGTACTATTATTTAAGAACTCGATCTGAAATAAACGTAATTTAATGACTATTATATCTCTTTTATTCACGTCTGTACTTCTCTCTTTGGTGAGAAATATACCCGATTTTATAGATCTCTGAAACGGTTTACCGCAAGTCGAGACAATGTTGCTGTATCTAATAGTAACCGTATACCACACAAATATATAATTTGTTCACATAATAATACACACGCCGCACTCGACATACCTTATCCGTGTGATCAAAAAATGTGATATCAATAAAATTAAACAAAAATACCTAATTTTGTTGAAATGGCAACTGAATGAGTGGACAAAGGAACATAATTAAAAAAAAGCTAAATGTGTATACCATTTCCATTTCCACCGTTGGCAACCCTAAAATAAAAATATGATTTTCTTGCAGCCTGACATCACAGCTACCTCCAGGTAACGGGTTATCCATTACTTAGGACAGACGCTGTATATGTCACCACTCCCTTTGGTGTCGGGATGTCGTAAGATCTATCTGTCTATTCCCCTTAGTCGCCACTAAGGGGAATAGCGCCCTTTTTTTTTTTTTTTTTTTACTTGGGGAAATGCCTATGGTTTTGTGGGGCTCGCACCCACTAAAACCCCAAGATGTTCCTCTCGTCGCGCTCTGCTGTGGTCACGGGAGCTCAGGAACATTCGTCCGCGACAAGGGGAATAGCGCCCTATAACAACTGCGCTAGAGAAGAAAAACTCGAAATAAAATCCTGTACCAATCTGTCTGGCCAGCGTCGTAACAGTAAAAGGTAAGGGTTAAGCGTGGTCGTTCGATGCAGGCGGCACAACTTCGCTCGTTGTGGCCAAGGTTAGGTGAAGCCTATGATTATACTAATACCAGCCCCCTGATTCTACGCCATCCGAAAGTTTTACGATCGGAAACTGATAGCTTGACACAAGGCAGGAACTCGATCCGACGGAAACAAAAATGCTATTCATAGATCCGAACACATAATCCTCGGAAGGGATGTGTTTAAAGATAACGTTACAAAATGGTAGAAAATTTACTAAAGTAGTAGAAAGCTATAAGTATCAAATAAAAAATATGTATTTATGTCTTTATACAAATGAATGTAATGGCTACCTAATAAGAGCAAAACGTTAATTAATATTTACAATTGTTTTGATATAAAACATTTATTTTTCTTAGACTAATAGTTTGATAGTAGGTAACTTTGTAAACACTGCTTCGAAAACGTCAAAGAAGTAAATATTGGGTGCTTTGAAATTAAAAACAAAAATCGAAAGATAGAAATTTGTTTGAAAAATGACTTACTTATTCAAAAACCTTTTATTTAATTAAAAGAATAATAATTATGACTGTAAGTAGGTACTGTAACATAATTCTTTTTTTAAACGTTTCATGTTGTTTTTATCGGGATCGATTGTGTAAATTTTAATAATACTATTTAGTTTCATGCATGTTCATGAAGACCTTGCACGAGGGCAACTCATAAGCCATTTATTTCAATATAATGTTCCTCGGAAGTTGTATCCGGCGCAAAATTGTTGGCTGGAACTTTTGCCACAATTAATGTCATCTATATGTCAAAAGTTTCCCATGTCGGATTTCCCGCTTCGTAAACCTTGCCACTCGAATACGGAAAGGGCAGTTTCCGACGGCTTAGAATCACCCCCCAGGCTAGCGGCACTTTTCCTCTGTCAAATATGTATGTGAAAGCAAAAGAGTATTTTACATAGCACTGTATGTACCTTCGGTACGTTTCTCATATCTTGCCCTTATATGTAAAACAAAGCCAAAAGCGTGACCATATTTGCATATTTGCACCCATACACCCGCCATGCTTACACATTTCATATCTCACGAGTCCTCGACCTTGTTCTATATTATAGATAGAAACTTACTAACCATCTCTGGCTGAAAACACCTGTCAATAGAAAAAGAAGTTCCGATAGTTTTGATTGGCAGAAGAAGAACAAAAGAAATTTAGACTACAAGCATGACACACACAAAATTTCAAGTGAAATAAATAGAGAATGAATAAATACACATAACAGAGCTTTCACGATGTAATGGAGGCTTGTTACAACTATAAGTTTCAAAATGAATAACAAAGAAATTGGGATTTGGTGGTTGCTTGTTCTACTAATATTACAGGTGGGTGTCTAACTCGTCGTAAAGCAATAACCTGTCGCCGGTCACTAAGTCTGTGCTCGTTATAGTTCGTAGCGACGGCGACGTAGACGTGATCTGATTGTGCTCTGGATCTACTTGACAACTTTTGACTAATTTAATCCAACTTTGGCATACAATATATAATATTGAGTATATTAAGATATTAGGTGTACCCTCTATGTATTCGTATTTATAAGTGGATATGACGTACATTTTACTTGCTGATTTTCGATATCAATAATATCTTTATTTTGTAAGTCAAAGCAGGCTCGGCAAATTTGTTACACATACAAATTACAATTATAATATATATGTAGTTGGGTACCTTCAGTTACAGAGATATTATTTTTATATTCCTTTATTACTTTTTTGTATTTTTATATTATTATTAGGTACCTAAGGATATTTAATTTATATAGAAATCCAGATAAGGACACTAATAACGCGCTCGTGATGCCCTGGTGTTGCAGGCGCCTATAGGCTACGGTAACTGCTTACCTTCAGGCGGACCGTACGTCTGCTCGCCACCGTCGCGGTATATAAAAAAAAAATTAGTTTCGGCTGTCTACAATCCAATGATGTTTCCTAACACGCTGTTATCCGGCACCTTATCCTTGAGTCAGTGTATTGATTAAGACACACTGTGTACTTACGTGTTATGTTCCCGCAGGCATTGAGCGCACTTGCATGCAAGAGGAAACAGCCGCGTTGTCGGCCACCGCGTTGTCCCGGTGGGTGCAAACCTAAGTTTTGGTGAAACAAGGCGACACAAGAGACAAGACGACTTAACGCTACTAGTGAGATCTATCTATTATGGTCAGTAAAATTTACCTTTGTTTATTCGCTTAGATCTAGATGTGAGACAGTATTACTAAGGATAACTATTCACTGGTACCTTAGTTTTACTATGGAGAAGCTGGCAAGAAACTCAGATGTATTCAATCGCCAGAAAAAGAAGAAATTCTATGAGTATGTCTGATCCACCAACCCGCACTAGGCCAGCATGAGTGGATTATGGCGTAAACCCTCTCAGCTCTCTAGTTAGAGAAGAGGAGACCCGAGCCCAGCAGTGGGACTGAATGGAAATTGGTGAATTGCTGATGATGATGAATAATAATAATATTCTATCACATTCACACAGCGCCATCTAGTCCCAAATTAAACAATTATTTTGCTTGTGTCATGGGTACTAAACAACTGATATTAAACTACATAACGTAATATATAAATTACACCCAGACATAGAACAGAAAATCATGGTCATCACACAAAAAATTATCCTGGGTGGGAATCAAACCCACGACCGGCCTAGCAGTCAGGGTCACTAACCACCAGGCCAACAGGCCAGTCAAATAATATTAAACATTAATGCAGCAGTTTCATTGAGTTGTACACAAAATTAAGTATTTATTTATAAACGAATTGCAGCTAGATGACTTGGTCCTGATGAAAGGGGCAGTCTAGCTGTAATAGCTGCACCTGCGTACTGCGCGTGCGTTCAGTTATAAAGTTGTAGACAATGCCAGCACTAGGGAGTAGTTACGTTTGAATAGTACGGCTGTAGTATAGTAGTTTAGCGGTGGTAACTACGAAGACTGTTGTGGTTGCACGTAGTTGTGATGTGGTCGGTATCACACACGCGGTCGATAATGACAACAAAAGGTGGTCCTTGTGAATTTAACAAGTGGTGTGCTTGCGGTACGTGTAAACAGAGTGTAAGTCAAATGAAACTTTCAGTTGCCGAACTGGGCGTTGACGCTGTGCCTCTGGATCGTGAGCCTGGCGGCGGGCGTGTGCGGCTGTAAAAGGAAGTTAGTCTGCCGCGCCCCCAAGGGGGGCCAGCCCGGCTGCAGTCCCCCGGCACCGCAGAAGTAGGAAGGTACTATCCGTTTCTAAACTTATACCTACTTTGTATGCCCTCATTAATATAACGGCAAAACATGTAACATTGAGTACCTACCTAGGTAATCAGGTTTTAATTTTCTATACGTTAACCTATTTTCTACCAATAAATAACTTAGACCGTAAATAAACTACGATCTATGATTTGAAAAAGTAAGACTTATCGCGAGCTATTATTTATTGATATTAAATAATATATTAGGTAAATGAAATAGTCAAAATTGCATCTCTGTCTCTGACCCGTATTGAGGCAATTTTATTAGTATTGAAAACGTTGTAGCTTAACTTAAGATTCAGTTGGTTCGATTCGACTGTACAAAGCACCACAAACTCAGACCAACAAAAAAGTAAAGACGGAGCATCACGAACATCAAAATGAAGCCACCTGTTTGTCTATGTGTTTGTTGGCAGGGTTGCCACTTGTTAAACATTTTCCCTATAATTTGGGAAATCATATTATGTGTGTGGGATAAGTATGTATATTGTACGTGTACGAGTAAGATATTGTTGTGTATGTATTGTATCTCAATTGTTTAGAATGACTTCTATTGCGTATAAAAACTTCATACATTCATAATTCGGTTCGCATAAAACAGTAGGAATAACATATTTAACATTCACAGATATTTTACCACAGGCCTTTATTAAATCAGACCTCTAGCAACACATTGGTGAAATTTATTTATAATTTATAAATTGTGGGTCATCAATCATAGGTGAAATTATACGCGTATATACCGTACATTTATACAGACAGACAGACAATTTTGGCTCCTGTTGCCATAAAAAGACCTATACTTTTTCTTTAAGATCTATAATGTACAGACATCAGCCAGTTACATAATTATATTAAGATAATTTCTAAATTTTATTACGTTTCATCCCCAATTTCACCCTTCCAAAGCCACCCTTGTCAAAAATATTGATGAGGGTATTTTATATTTTGATAGTAGTACCGCAAAACAAATTTTCAAACCTATAAGTTAAAAAACAAAGAAGTTGCATACAATCGTTTTAATCCCTTTTCACCCCCTTAGGGGTTGAATTTTAAAGAACCCTTTCCTAGTACACTCTAGACATTAAGACAAACACACCCTCCAAATTTCAAGTCGCTACGACCAGCGGTTTAGGCTGTGCGTTGTCTGTCAGTCAGTCAGGACAAAGCCTTATAATATGTATGGATGGATGTTAGTAAAATAAAATCACTGATTTTGAGAAAAAAAATTACCTATTTTTTACCCTTGTAGACACAACGCTGTAGGTAGTATTGTTGTCAAAATAAATATTTTTTTATATCTAAGTATAAATCGTTTTATTTGCAATGAATACTATTTACTAGAGACAAATTTAAATTATTTCGATTTATGTGTTCTGAATCGTTAAAAAAAATATTCTAAAAAATTCATAAATTTAAAATTAATTAATTATTTATTTAATATCTCATTTTTATAATTATTTTAAATCGAATCATGAATTTGTAAGGTCATTACAAATTTCACAAAAGAAAACGAATCGACAGAGTATAATCTGTGGTTTAATAAATGGGGAAATATCAAATCATAGCTATGGCCACATTATTATTTTTGTTTTGTTGGCAGTATTGGTACCAACTAACCTAAAAGTAACCTTAAATTTACAGTTTCATTAATTAAGAAATGATGTAAATTCAAGTATTTACAAGTGATAAGTGATTCCATGGGATTTCTTTTGTATATTACTGTTGTTTTTGCAACCTTTCACAACACAGGTAGGCATTATCACTTTTTTTTATTTTAGTTATTTGTTTACGACGCGGCGGCGACTCGTGACGTACTAAGAGAAATTGTCTCGGTTTTAGTGTAGGTGTGTGCGTGAGGTTGTGTGTTTATTTGGAATGTCTTGGTCAAGTTGACTTCACTGCAATTGTTCGTGATGCTCTGTCTTTACTTTTTTGTTGGTCTGAGACCACAAACAATTACAAAGACGGAATTTCATTTTCAGCCGATTATAACAAAATGTGTGAGATACCTACTTAGAAGAAACAACATCATAGAATTCGATTGTTCTGATGCCGATGCCGACGCAGCTTGGAGAAACTTCACGAGGCTAATGCATGACTCACCTACCTTTAACCACAGATACCGCAGTTGAAATAAAAATAAACCTTGAATGAATAATTACTTTTGTGTTATGTATTATGACAATAAAAACGTTTAAATAAAGTTATTAATGAAAATAATGTTGTTTATTAAAAAGTTCTGATTACTCTTACAAAGATTAAAAGCCCGGCTACATGGTTGTAAACTTGCCTTCCACAGAGGAGGACAGGTCCCTAGGTGGATTCCAAACGTGAAGCCGGCTGTTGTAAACCAAAACCAAGCTCCCACCAAGGACACTCTGTTGGAACCCAAGTTTACAAGCATGTAGGTTCCTAGCACGGCTATAACGCAACATGTTAACCTTAGTCAGAAAATTAAGAATAGAATTTGAAAAAGGAATCGTGAACAGCGGACTCTAGTCAGGGTGGGTTGGTTAATGATAGAAGCTTCGGTACAGGAGTACAGGACATAAACTTTAATTATTGTAAAAGATTTACTTACAAGATACATTCGACACACGCGCGGCCATTGTTCGAATAATTGTGTTACCAAGTTACATAATAGATACATCCGACATCGCGCGGAACGAAAGGAAACTGCTGCGACGACCGCTGTCATCGGTCGGCGCGGTTCTCTTTGTTCGGAAACGGACTAGGTACGGCGTTGGTTCCGCTCGATTGTTGCTCGAAGGTATAGAATTTTAAAAGTAGGTATTTTCTTTTGAAAAAAAACGAAGATTTCGTCATTAAAATTATACCTACTTAATGAAATGTCAAACATTATACCTACCTTGCTGGCTTCGTTATGTGTTTACCTATGTATGTATTGATATAAATATAAAAGGAATTAAATCTGACCTGACCTCGCAGTGGTGTAATAGGTACCTATGTTTTCATTTTAATAATTTTCGTTCACATCACCTTAACACTTTATCACAATCACAATACACCGAATCTACACATCTTTTCACCAAAATGACACTTTATTCCGATAAAACACATGCTTAGGCATTCATATTATAACATATTTCACTTCCAAAGATATTATTAGCACAATATCAGGTATTATTTACGCGAAGCCAAAATTCCCGCGTAATGGCTGCCGACCACAGACTAATATGCCGCCGACAGACATGACCACAGAACACTTATACCCACGTGACGCACGGCACTGACCAGTGACCACCACAAACTAATAAGGGATACATCCAGTGACCACTGACCTATGTAGGTACCTATCTCTCGCTCGCTGCACAGTATCTAGTAGGTAGCCAAATTATGTAAATGGATAAATAAGCTAGCTATTTTTAAAAACAATACGAAATACGTAGTACTAATATCCCTTCTTATTAGTCTGTGATTACGCAAGACGGTGGCCATTGCGGTAAAATTTAGTAAGTACCTACTTACATTTTAAACTTTTGCCACTTTTTCAGTTGTTTCGATTACTTTTCGAAAAACAATTAGGTACTATGGTCACCGAATAAGGGTGTCGTATGCTGTTTTTCGAAACAGCGTCTTTCGCGACTATTTCATTCGAGTCCATGAGCTTTGGAACCTGTAAGGCAGTGGATAAAAAAAATTCGCAACAGCGTGTGTCGCAATAGCGGCGTTCGAAACAGCATACGACACCCGGCGACCGAATATGGACCTTTGGAACAAACTTAAGATGATAGTCCTTTGCCTGCATGCCCTGCATTGCTCAAGACGTGTGACTTAGCCTAAACCTGATCACAGACGTCGAAGTCTTCGGGTTTGCGACATTTCCTGCTTAGTTTTTTTTTTAAATAAATTGAATGTGTTGCAGGTCATGACGATCCCGCAGTGACCTGCACCAACACGACCCACTCGGCTCCGTCGACAGAGCAGCCACCACACTCAGTGCACAACACAACAAGAAATAAAATAAATAATGGTTACAAATTAAACAACAAACTTTACACTTTAAATTTTTTTATTAAGCTTAAATAATATACTCCTTATGACTACAACCGGTCAGTAGTTCCTGAAACAAAATGCTTTCATTAGACATCAATAACTTTTAATAGGTAGTAATAGTTAACAGGAATACTTTCTGGACTTGTAGATTAGATTTTACTATAGGACCGGACCGGTATCATTGGACATAGGCCCCTTCAAGTAAAGTAAAATTTATTATTGAAGTATTATGGTAAATATGTATAAACATAACTTTTATGATTAGCCTGTACTAGGTAGTAAAACCTGTGCTACAGGTCAAACAGGGTTAGGTTTGGTCAAACACTCTTGTACTCCTTACAATGTAGAGAGAACAAGAATTGTGTAAAAACTATATAAAAAAATCATAATAAAACTAAACAAACAATTAAACTACAATTCAATTATAAATATTATGTAACAGATTTGATTACAACTAACATAAATTTTCGGTTTGGTCATAGGACAAACTTTGCAAATAATTATAAATGACACATGTAAAATAGTTACAATAAAATATAGAGAATGCCTTATTTACTTTCTTATACAGAATGAGAAAAGGTCCTAAAAAGTGATAATAATTATTTGTAAACATATAGGTATCTAGATTCTGAAATTGTAGTGCAAACATTAGGTATATTTCGGCCTCTTGGTGTTAGTGATGCTAGGGTCGTACGTAAGCGCAGTGTGATGTTTTAGTACAGCAGACAAGATAAATAGTTGGCGAACTGTTAAAACTTTACAATTTTGGTATAACTGGACCGTCGGATATCGGAAAGGGCGAGGGGTAGTTACTTTAAAGATGCTTATCGTGCTACTACCAACTGCCCCAGTGAGTTACTCTGTTCAGCAGTACCAATGTGGAATTTATTACGTACTTGTCATGTGACTTACTATCCACTAACAGTGAAGGACCACCAAAACAATTTGAAGGGTTGGGTATTTAACTAGCACCATGTTAATTTTTGCCTTTAGGGTCCGTTCACACAGACCGGCTCAAAGAGGAGAGCAGATTTTTATTACGTTTAAAAAAGAGTTGTGAGTCATTGTAATAAGGTTGATTTTTACTTGTCAGTTCTTTTATTATTGATATTTTTTTGTTATTGATTAATAAAATAAGTGAAAATAAACCTTATTACAATGATTCAAAACTCTGTTTTAAACATAATAAAAATCTGCTCTACTCTCCGAGCCGGTCTGTGTGAACGGACCCTTAGCCTTTGCGAATGTTACAGTTGGGAGAGTAGATAAGGTAAGGTATACATTAGTATAATTATATTATATGGCTGAACTAGGTACACCTACGTGTTTCAGGCAGAATTAATCTAATAGTAGTATATTATTATTAACTATTATATATTATGTATTGTATTTCTGCAAAATATAGATGAATTACAATCCCAACATCAATGTTAATCATGTTAATAAAATTATTACATAAATTAAGTTAAATTAATTAAGATTTGTAATTTACTATTTGTTCTATTGGACATGACGTGATTGAACTAAATTGTACGATTTTTCGCGTATTTATTCCATAAAAATACATGCTATACAAGTATATAAGTACTATAATAATGTATGGTATATAGGTAACGAAGAAAATTAAATGATCTTTGAAAAATTTACGTGTTCAAACAAACAAACCCTTCAGCTTTATAATATTATCTATACATATAAGTACAAGAAGGAAAAAGAAAACTTCTTACTTCATCATCATCATCACATCAGCCCAATGACGTCCACTGCTGAACAAAGGCCTCACCTAATTTCCACCATTCTTACTTACGAGTGTCTAATCATATTCTATATAATACAAATATAGGCACTTGTAAACACTACTTAACTACATATATATTGCTAAGAATAACCTAAACGCACTTCACAAATCATGTGGAGACACTGCTTTTAATTTCTAAATACTAATGTACTTATTTTAGGAAACAAATTTTATGCACTTAAGAGTTAATTTCTGGAAAATGAAGAATTTCAATTTCATTAGATCAAATTTATAAAACAAATATCTGTTTCATGAAACAAGCAAAATATTTGTTTTTCTCAGAAAAAGAAACATTTGATTCAAAGAAAACCTACAACAAGACTTTTCCACATATACAATGTTTACACAATTATATTATTTGTGAGTTGTTTAAAATGTATGCACAGATATTTATTTGATCCACTGACTGAGCACAGTCCGTCCACAATCACATCCCTGGTTCTGCCCTCATGTTTGGTAATTGAATTCAACTTTAACTTACTTAGTCAATATGCCATCTTTCTTGGTAAGTCTAACGATGCAGTCGTCAGACTCGCCCATGCGCCTGATGGCCCCGCAGACGACATACATCTTGGAGGATTCGGCAGCGCGGCCCGATGCTGGATCAACATCCGCGATTACCAGCTGTACTGATGCATGGTCCTTGGCGTGGATCAAGCGGTTGGATGCCGAGCTGGAACATAACACAATATTTTCTAATAAATACCTGAAGTCAAGATACATAAATAAAGTACACTCACACTCAGAGCAATGTCATTTTAAGACACACACTACAAACTTCTACTTACTAGCTGCTAGCACAATGCTGTATTCCTACTGGCCAAGTTTCCAGTGGGCTCTAAGAATACATTTCATAGTGCCTTCATTCACATTTCCTCTTGTTTCTTATCTATTTATATCTATAGTACCTAAATTGAAGATTATTAAATTAATGAGTTACACCTATGTACCTTGTTTATTCAAACATCTATCACTCTTCTTTGATACATAGTGATATTGTATTGGTTAACTTGTTACAAACAACATAGTAGGTATCTAGTAGGTACGTCTAAGTCTTTCTTCAAAAATTAATCAATTAATAAACTAGACACTGGAAGTCAGATTTTGATCTATTTTAGTGGTCGTTTGTATTGTGAAACAATCTTACGACAAGACGGACTTATCGCCGGTCAATGTATTATAATATATACATATCCATTGTTTCATGCTGTTTCGATGGAAGTTAGCCACGGTAAGTTGTACACTTGTCGTACTAAAGTAAAAAACATAAAATCAGCGTGCTCTGTCGTGCAATGTGGTCAATAATGTAAGATAACCTCAACGGGCTTACCATTTCCTCGGGCAATACAAGTCAACGAATTCACCGGCGTCGTTCTGCATGTTGTATATCTGGAACACAAAAAGTTTTAACGTCACCACACGCTGTATTCACATTGAAATCCACTAAAATGTTAGAAATTTACAAAATCTTCACCTAAAGCACACCAGTCACGGAAATGACAGAAGCGAAAGAAGGAACAAAGATGCCAAAGATGGCAGGCACCATAGATAATACAGATGGCAGTATTTAACGACCATAGATACAGGTCCAGTGTTGCTAACCTTTGTATTTTGTCCCGGTTAGAATAACTTTAAAATAATATAATATATTAAAACACCTCAACTCAACCCGTGGGTATAGTAAAAGGCGACTAAGGGAGTTACGAGAGTACCTTATGCAGACACTGCAAAAAAAAAGAAAATTCGAAATAATCTTTATATACCAACCCGTAGGCTAAATTCCCTCCCGTAGCGGGAAATTGAAGTAGCGTTCTCAACGAGTAAAAATATATTGTATTCCTGTTAGTGTGTTGTAGTAATTATTTTATTTATACGATTAGATTGTAACTACCTAATAGGATTTCACGAAAAATTTGTGATAGAGTCACATAATTATAAAAATAATGTCTGGCAACCCATCTTTTGCATAGTTTTTAATTCAACTTTCCCTCTCTTGCACAGATTGCAGGTGTGGTGTATTGTGATTTGTTCCTCTTTACTTACCAATTACCATGTTATCCGTTACCACTCTACTTCTATTAATTAGTACCTACTGGAACTCTATAATATATATCTGTTATTTTGAGTACACAAAATAAATGGTGATACCCTGTGCACCTTGATAAGTATCTCCACCATATATTATTAAATACCTATGTATATGCGCTATAAGTAGGCCTGTTGTCTTAGGTCAGCGATGAACGCGATAAAGCGACGCGACGCGATGCGTAAATGTCAAGTACTTGCTTTACTTAAACTCAAACACTATTATTACGCATTTCTTAACGTATCATTTCGTAGGGCAATATTACACCTTCCATCCATTTCCGTTTCCTTACAAATGTCAGTGCAATATTCAACCCCGCGGCGTATGCGCCGCGAATTTTTGTGATGTGCTTCATAATTATCTAAAACCAAATAATATCACTCTTTTCTCTAATGAACATTAAACAAGTGAATTAGTGTTCTCCGCCGCTGAAGTCGTCACCTCAATACCCTGGAAGAGTGGAAGACGAGTCAAGCTGTCGTGATACCACAGGTAGGCACTAATTTCCCTTCCAAGTTTTTGGTCCTTCGAGCTGGATGCCTCTTTATCTCCTCCATCCGCAGTCATATTCTCTCCTCACAATACAAACACTCACGCACACACCTAGTTTTCTCACGCATTATTGCATTATTTACGCACAAGTTCACCATGCATCCGCCATTTAAATTTTATTTGCTCACGTCGCATAAATAAATACCTGTTTATTCAAATTACTCGTAAAACACTGTTACTAAGTATATCAGCTATATTCTACGATTAGGTACTTATAATCAGTTCAAGATTCATATTTCGCCATTTGAACGTAAAATACAAATACCTAGGTACCCACATCTTTTTATATTCTCACTGCGCTCAGCCAACAGTCTGATAAGTACCTATTTCCGTTCGTCGCTTGATACCATCAATTTAAGGTTAATTTTACTATGGGAGGAAATACCATAAAGTCGATAAAAGTGACAACGATGTCATTACCTCTTTTCTTGAATATAAACAACAAAACCTCTTTCAAATTATTCAAGAAATATATAACATCAGTTTAAAAATTTCTGATGAGGTAATTGCTAAACAGTTTCTTGCCAGGGTTCAATCCATTGAAAATACTCGTATAGAATATTTAGAAACTGTAAATCAACTCAATAATGCAAAATTAAAGCAAAACCCTCGGGTAAAGCTGAGTTTTAGCATTCCCAACACTTTTGATGAATTATACTGTTATATCAAGCAGACGGAGACATCTCTGGGGCAACAGCTTAGTGATGCACATAAAAATGAAAATTATAATCACATGTTGCCCCCGTTAAAACTCACAAGTTTCGATGGTACTCCTAGTAAATGGCTAGTGTTTTATTGTAGTGTTATCCACACAAATACTCGCCTCACTATGGCAGAGAAAATACAGTATTTAATTGGTTGTCTCTCGGGCTAAGCTCTCAATGTTTGTTCTGAAATATCCGCTACAGCCCAAAATTATGATATCTTATGGCAAGCTCTGTTAGATAGATACCATGACACCAGACTGCTTATGTAGAACAAATATGACAACAAAAGCCAGGATACTCACCTGAAAATATAGATAACTTTTGCTTTGCTGAGGACGCTTTACAATGCTTGCAAACAGAGTTTTTGTCAGATTTTATTATAACTTATTTAGCATTAAGTAAGCTTGAGAAGCCTGTGGTAGACTTGTTTGAACAAGCTCATAAACATATAGGTATTCCTAAATTTAAAGATTTGAAACAGTTCCTATGCAAACAGTGTAAATTTCAAGTTATACATGCACCTGCCCGCTCTCAAGTTAACAATAATAATCGCACTCAATATGATAAATCCGCACCACAAGTAAACAAACAGAAAACGGTTTTTTACTGAAACTACGGACAATACTTCTCAATCTCAACATTGCAAAATATGTAATTCTATTCAGTCTCATCCTTTGTCAAATGTGATATTTATTTTTACAACACAATGTTAAAACGCGTAATGAATTGTTCGTCAACATTCCTACCGTATTAACTGTCTACGATTCCATCATATAAACACATGTAAATGATCGAGAAGGTGTTCTATGTGTAAACCAACAAACATCACTCGTTATTGCATTACGAAAACATTGCCAACTGAAATACATCTCGTTTCCCGCGTTCATCCGACTCACAATTTTAATTCTGACTACTTAACCACTGCGCTATCGCCGCATCGCCCCGAGTGCACCGCGCCCCCCGCGCCCGCGCGGCTGATGGCCAGCGCTGTGGGTCCGCCGTGCGCGGATTTACCGTCTCACTCGCACTCGCACTCTCGCCCGCATGTAGACAACACACCGGGCTTCCCGCGTAAATTCAAATTATGACAACAGCAACTTAACGTTGACAAGTATTGTTTCCGCGCGTTTTTCGAGCAATAATACTACAGTATTGTTGCCACCTGCGTCTGTTATTGTTTATAATGCAAATAATAAACCGAATCGAATGCGATTATTTCTAGATACGAGTTCAATGAGTAACTTCGTTACGAAGGCTTGTTGTGAACGCTTAAAAAATAAATCCAGCGCCTTCTGTTTTTACAGGTAATAGGTCAACTCAAAAATCATTCATTTGGAAATACGCAATTTAAAATATACTGTCGATTTTCGCTGTGTCTATTCTGTTAGCGCTCTCGTTATAGACACCATAACAGACTTTTTACCTAACTTTGATATTGATACTACGCATTAACACCTGACCAAACAATTTTAAAATCATATCATAATGACAAAACGGAATCACAGAAACTCAAAATCGCCTCTGTCTACGTATGTACGTTCTATAACTACGATAGACGCATCTCATCTCATTCAGGATCTCGCAGAACGCTGCTCTTTATGGAACAAATTTATTTGCTCTCTTGCTTGTGTACTTCGCTTCTTAAAGATACTCAAATCTCATGGTTCTTTAACTATACAGGATATAGAACACGCTGAATATTACGAAATGAAATGAAATGAAATCTCGTTTATTCATCTAGGTTACAAGGTAACACTTATGAAAGTCACAAGAATGTTACAGGTTATCCGAAAAGTATGTCAGCAAATTTGCCTACGACCAGTTCGCTGACGGGGTGGAGCTATGAGAAGAACTGGCAAGAAACTCACGCCACTGTTTTTAAAAAATAGATAGTTACAATCTTTTGTAATTTACAATTTGGGTAGCGTGTAAAGTGATGCAGCACAGCACCACACCGTTAGATTTACGAGTATAAAAGAATGTTTACAAAATAAATAATAAACAAAAAATAAAAAGTTAGGCTATGAATAATATAATATAATTGGGTTACTTTTTAAGATTACTAACACATAGAATAAGTTTTACTAACAAATATGAGTTGTAATACTCGAAATAAATAAATTATTATTATTATTATGCGGTTGCATCACTTTACACATTGCTATGCAGCCGTTAGGGGCAGTCTGTGAATAAAAACATAGTTTTAATTTTGTAAAAACATATTACGCATTACGCTACGTACAATCGAAGTAATTTTCTCAAGAAATAAAGGCACTTAAAAATAATAAAACATGTCCCACTCAATCAATTTCAAAACTCAATCCCATTCTCGATAATTTAGGTTTCCTACGCCTAGGAGGAAGGCTTACTCATTCTCTGTTAATTTCAATAAAAAACATTCAATATTATTATCATCTAAAGGGTGCATAGTTTCACTTGTAGTTGATCACTACCTGAGTCACTACCATATTTCTGACTTGCATCCCGGACCCGGTTTAGTGTCGTCAGTGTCACTAAGGCGTTAGAAATATTGGACTCTCTCTGCTAGGAATTACTCTAGAGCGATGGTGGTACTAACATTATAGGCGCCAAGCTCAAATTAAACGAAATTTATACGCTAATACAGTCCACCGTTCATAAAGATTATATAAATCATTACCTCACTCTACAAAGAAAATCTCTTTAAATTTCTACATAGTCCACCTTATGGGCCGCATTTTAATGGAGTGAGTGAGACCAATGTCAAATTCGTTAAAAACCACTTATTCAAAGCTATTGAAACTCAAATTATCAGTTACGAAGAATTAAGTACTATTTTAGTGCAAATTGAAGGCCAGTTGAACAGCCGTCCAATTTGTGTCCTATTTTCGGATCCATCTGCATTGACGCCTAGTCATTTTTTAAATATCGCATCATCGCATCAGCAACCACTGCTGGGCTTGGGTCTCCTCTCCTCTTACTAGATAGATAACTCCGCATAAATTTTTACCTGCTGAACCTATTCTGACTCTCCAATAGACTCACTCGTAATCAACTCTTGAATAAAATGGTTCAGAGTTATTGGAAAATTTAATATCTCACTTCACTCCAGCAACCAGAAAAATGGAATTCACCTTCGAAACCTGTGAGGGTGGGTACGTTAGTCATCATCAAGGATGATAATTTGCATCCCTTGACACTGATACTCGCATAGACCTAGGATATACTAAATCTATGGATACTCGCTGTTGTTATGTCACAGAGGTGTTACCGGGCAAGGATGGTATAATTCGCGTGGCGAAGGTTAAAAACTCCGTCGGGAGATTATGTACGACCCGTAACGCGGCTCTGCCCGTTGCTTACCCAATAATCTCGTCAAAAAAAACCTCATTATTTTTTCTTAACTCATTTTTTTATTTAATATATTTATCAGAGGAAAACCTCTAAACCCCCGAAGTTGGCTGCCCTTTTAAAATATGGCGGCTTCTTCTAGTCTACTCGTCATGACATTACAAGCCAGATTACATATACAGGGTGGAATTTTGTGACGCCATCTGGAGGGAAGTATTCTAAATACAGAAAATTTTACTCAAAGGAACATTCCTTTTTGTTTTAAGAAAAAATATGCATCTCAGTAACCCTCTCCACAGTAGGAATAGGTTTTTGGAAATTGGTTATTGTGACTTGAATATTGGGTTTAACTGCTGCAAAAATATAATCAAAAGTGTTGGTAAGAAGCCACAATACTCTTTAAATAAACTTGTACATTTCTTAGGATATAAATGATTACTTATTACTTATTCCTTTCTAAATAAATAACGTTCGTTGCCTTTCTTCATTGCCTTTGAAGTTTTTGTAGAACTAAGAATTTCAAATACTAATTTTCAAGCAACAACGCAGAGTACTACTTTCCCATGGTTAAAATAATAATGAACTCGTCGCGTTGGTCGCTTACGAAATGGGACACCCTGCCTCGTCGCGTGAATGTATGATGATGAAATGTATTGTCACGCATCGCATCGCGTCGCTTGTCGCGTTTCGTGATTCGTCACGTAGGACACACGCCGAAGAAGTAAAGTACTTTAGTAGTCAACAGTCAATGGTAGTTAAACCCGAAGTAACGTGGCGCGTGCTAAAGCAAATCAAATTGTAAAATTTTAAATAACAAAACATCTTTTGGTTAATAAGTCCTTTATTAATTGAACATCACAAGAAATCAATGTACCTATATCTACGTATTTACTATTTTACTGAACGGTTCTCATTTAGTCAGGCAGGGTGTTTGTGAGGCATTCTCCGGTTCTGCTTAGTACTGGATCCTCGTAGCATTTGTATATGTTCAGGACTAGGCTATCAGTTGCGTAAGTGTAGTCAAATGATAACCCACCTGCCTTACATACATGGTTGACCTGAAATTGATTTATGGTGACTGGAAACTTTCGTCTCTTTTTGTAACCGACGCCAGCCATCTAAAAAGTGGACTACATAGAGTACATAGGATGTTGAATTGATTTTCTTTGTGTCGCATGCGCATCAGGTTTTATAACTGTGTTGTCACCTATATTGTAATATAGGTGACAGTAGCTTGCAGGCACATTTACGCGGTGCAACTTTTATGTCTCCTTGTCTAACTCACCGAGAAGTCATTTGTGACTTGCTGTGCAAAACTTGCATAGTCTGAATTGGCTTTAGTCTAGTTTTCTAAAAATATAATAAATCTAAAATGTCTGCAGATCATATTACAAAATTTGAAAAGTGTGTTTGAAATGGTTACCCATAGAGAGTAACAAGAAATTAAAATTAAAATTACCGCAAGTCGCAGGGATTAGGTTAGTGCAGTTGCGTGTTGAGGCGCGTCCCCAGTGACGAGCGACGTAGGGCCACGAACGCAGCGGGACGCGAGGCTCCTGCGGGACTCCGGTACTGGCGCGGGGCCCGACACGACGACGATGTACCAAGCTCGTACGCTAACGAACGACAAACATGTACAAGTGAACCAAACGTGAAACAAAATTGTTAGAACACTCAACGATTTTTATTGGTTTTTTTTTAATAAAAGAAGAATATATTTATACGTACTAAGCCGTTAATATATATACTAAGTATATCACAATGCATGTCCCGATTTTTAATGCGGCTGCTCAAGCGGTCAGTGGTCAGTGTCCCTGCTACAGATATTATAAGATTTATTTATTTATAAAGCATACATTGTTTTTACAGGAATGCAGCAACAGAGAACAAATCTAGAAATTAAACTTATAACTAAGACAATCTAGTGTCACCTTCTCAAATTCCGCCAAGGAACAGACATGAATGTCTTTGCGTTGGCCAATCTCATTAATAATACTTAAAGCCCTGCCTATTGGTGCAAATTTCTGCAAGTTAGTGCGCGATGACGGTATATCAAACACCCTAGTTCTTGGCGCCTGCCGCAGTCTTGTGTTTGGAACAAGCAACTTTAACGATTCGAAAACCTGAGGGTTTCTCAATTTACCCCGGAACACAGACAAAACATATTTAGCTAAGGCTCTAGCTGCTACGTCTCTGCTAAGTCTCGCCTTACCTCCAACTTATAGTATCCAACCATCCTTAGAACAAAGAGGGTTGGATACATAAGTGGGTAAACGCCGTACTGTTTTAGGTAAAGGTACCGAGTAAATTTTCTCCACCATCAAACTATATTTAGTTTCATGGGGGTTCCAGATGACAGCACTAGTCTCTAATCTACTCCTAACCAATGCATTATATAAGCACTTTACCGCGCTCGCTAGTGTTATTAAAGTCCCTTGTCTCTCGCATAATACACCCTAAGTTCTGATAGGCCTTTTTACAGATATTAACAATATGTTGTCTGAATGAAAGTTCGGCAGTAAATAAGACGCCGAGGTCTCGCACCATCGTGACACGCGGGATAATTGCACCGTCCATTGTGTTTGTATAACGCAAGGGTTCTACAGCGCGAGTGAAAGACATTATATTGCATTTCGAAACATTAAAAAGTAATTTATTTCCAATACTCCAATCCACAACATGTGAAATGTCTTCTTGAAGTCGCTCACAATGTAACAACTTTAAATCATCGGCAAACAGAAGGCAGTTGGCATGCTTGATCACCCCTGGGAGATCATTGATCATGATGAGGAACTCTAAAGGGCCTAAATTGCTACCTTGACTCACTCCTGTAATGGTGGGATATGGATCAGAAGTATAGCCCGCATACTCCACGAACTGTTGCCGATTTCCTAAATAGTCAGCAAAAAAGGATAAAAGATCTGGTGTAAATCCGGCCATCGCGAATTTTTTTAATAAGATGTCATTATCTACACTATCGAAGGCCTTCTGGAAGTCGAAGTACGCTACATCCAGCTGTGCTCCAGCCTCAGAATCGAGAACCGGGACAGCCTGGTTCATAAAGCACAATAAATTGGAATTTGTACTGTAACCCGCCCGGAACCCGTGCTGGGCATCGCTAAGCTGAGCTGGACATTGATCTGCGAGGTTATAATAGATATTACTAGCTAGTAACCTTGATATGTAAGCCCCTTCCTCATGGCGGCTCTTTCTCCTTGAGGTAACAACGCCTCATCATAAATAAAAACCTCACATTATATGGACGCAACCTGGAAAAAGGCAACAGAGATTACTCGGACTATCCCAAAATGTGACGAGAACCTGGCAATCAGAGACAAACCTATGACCTTTCAGTAAAAAAAACAATCAGCCATGAAGTATAATAGTAATAAAACCCAGTTTAAATTTAATAAACATTACAAAAAAACACTTCGCTAAGGATAGGCGCAAATGGCTAGTGGCCGTCGCTTGCTTCTGACACTGTTACAAATGGACGGCACGGAACGGTTGGCCAACGGGAAAAAAACAAACTCCCCAAACCTCTTTTTATTTGCATAATCAGAATAAAAAATATAAATTTAGGTAGAATTAAACCTCACAAAGTTGTAAGTGCATTTTTTCAGTATTTTATCAGTAAATTGTTCATGCTTATTTTTATTAAATTATTATATAACGGGTCTATGTCACGTATTATATTTAAGGAATATGAAAATACCTTATTTGTTTGCCCGACGTTTCGGTCGAATTACACCGACCGTGGTCACGGGCTGACTGCTGAAACAAATAAAGTATTTTCATATTCCTTAAATATAATACGTGACGTAGACCCGTTATATAACAATTTAATATGTGTACAAGTCGCGAAAGTTTAAAAGATTTTATTCTTATTTTTGCCGCGCGATTTTCAAAATTTGAATACATTTTTGGTGCGCAGGGTGTGGGGCAGCTCCAATACCGTTCTGGAGATGATTGCCGGTAGACATTGCTGTAGACATGTTGCTGGCTCTGTCAGATAGCGTTATTATTATAGTATGTATTTTTATTTGTGTCGTTTTTTATAATAATTTATGGGTTTTTGGTTGCCTGAAATAAATGTGATCGTCAAAATGAAGGGCCCAAGTCTTGGATGTCTGTCTCACACATATATGTTTAATACCATTAATCTACTATTTGCTACCATTGCCATAACTTTAGCTACCTCTACATTACGCATATATTATAACAAACTTCTTGGTCCCTACATTATGATGTCAAGATGGAGGACCCAAAAGTAATATTCATTTTGATTGGCCGAAACATATATGCGTAATGTCCTCTACATTAAATACAATAATTACATTAGCTAAAGTTATAGCAATGGTAGCTAATAGTAGATTATTGGTATTAATCATATACAGGGTGTCCCGAAACTCAACGTCAAGCGGCTACCGGGCGATGGTATAGGCTGTACCTGTTCAGAGATAAATATAAAAAAAAATCCAAGTCATATGGTTCAGTCATAAAAATTTGTTTTTTGAAAATTATGAAAATCGACAACTCTGTATACATTTTTAGGTACTGCTATGACATAGTGCCAGATATTGCCAAGATTTTTTACGTAATCGTTATTAAGTATACTATAGTTTGCTGTTACAAATTCAAAAGATATTTGTGTAAATTTTGAAGAAATGGTAATAAAAGTAAATAAAAAAAAGTAAAAATGGTAAAAAAAAGTGTAGTATTCAAATGTTTGAGCCCTATTTTCTTTAAAAATATGTTTTAAGCTAATCTAGGCAAGTTATTTAAAAAAATAGCCCATTTAATCAAGAACTTATAATAGTACGCAACTTAGTACTTATCTCAAAAGAAAAAATAATAATTTGTTGTTTGCAAAAGGGTCATGTATGTGTAAAAAGAAGTTTTCCTGCATAATTCCTCTAAGTTAGCTCTATCTCACTCTCTCACATTCGGTCTATCTTATTTGTATTACGGTAAAACCAAAATGGAATGGAAGAATTATGTATGGAAACTTCTTTTTACAAATGACCCTTTTGCAAACAACGAATTATTACTACTTTTTCTTGTGAGATAAGTATCAAGTTGCGTACCATTATAAATTCTTGATTAAATGGGCTATTTTTTTAAATAAATTTCCTAGGTTAGCTTAATACATATTTAAAAAAAATGTCTACAGAGTTGTGGATTTTCATCATTTTCAAAAAACAAAATTTTATGGCTGAACCATATGACTTGGATTTTTTTTTTTTCTCAGAACAGGTACAGCCTATACCATGGCCCGGTAGCCGCTTGACGTTGAGTTTCGGGACACCCAGTATATATGTGACAGACATCCAAGACTTGGGCCCTTCATTTTGACGATCACAAATAAATGCTTTTTATTTTATAAAATTCTAAATGAATAAACAAAATATGAACGTACACTGTTGGCGCAACAGCCACGTCGTATCGCTTCACCTGTAGCTCGCTTGTCACCAGACATGATTGTGAACGTGATGATGATGACCTGCCGACGTATGGTGATGATGGTGGGGGTGATGATGATGATGTCCACCACCAGCGCCACCACCACCACCGGCACCACTACCTGCATTACCACGACCATGATGATGATGGCCGTGGTGATGATGACCGTGGTGATGGTGGTCGTGGTGATGATGGCCGCCACCACAACATGGCAAGTGAAAACGTGCTATAGCACACGTCGCGCATCTCGTCTTACAAGACGGCACCAACTGCTTATGCTGCATATAACACTCTTGACAATTCTTTTTAGAATTGCAGCTCGAACAGACCTGCAAGAACAATACATATAAGTATACAAGCACGATCGCTACCTTCGAGAACATTACATGTAAGTAAGTACACGAGCACGCTCACTACCTGCGAGAACATTACATGTAAGTACACGAGCACGCTCACTACCTGCGAGAACATTACATGTAAGTACACGAGCACGCTCACTGCCTGCGAGAACATTACATGTAAGTACACGAGCACGCTCACTACCTGCGAGAACATTACATGTAAGTACACGAGCACGCTCACTACCTGCAAGAACATTACATGTAAGTACACGAGCACGCTCACTAACTGCGAGAACATTACATGTAAGTACACGAGCACGCTCACTACCTGCAAGAACATTACATGTAAGTACACGAGCACGCTCACTACCTGCAAGAACATTACATGTAAGTACACGAGCACGCTCACTACCTGCGAGAACATTACATGTAAGTACACGAGCACGCTCACTACCTGCAAGAACATTACATGTAAGTACACGAGCACGCTCACTACCTGCGAGAACATTACATGTAAGTACACGAGCACGATCAATACTTGCGAGAATATTTTACATGTAAGTACACGAGCACGCTCACTACCTGCGAGAACATTACATGTAAGTACACGAGCACGCTCACTACCTGCGAGAACATTACATGTAAGTACACGAGCACGATCAATACCTGCGAGAACATTTTACATGTAAGTACACGAGCACGCTCACTACCTGCGAGAACATTACATGTAAGTACACGAGCACGCTCACTACCTGCGAGAACATTACATGTAAGTACACGAGCACGCTCACTACCTGCGAGAACATTACATGTAAGTACACGAGCACGATCAATACTTGCGAGAATATTTTACATGTAAGTACACGAGCACGCTCACTACCTGCGAGAACATTACATGTAAGTACACGAGCACGCTCACTACCTGCGAGAACATTACATGTAAGTACACGAGCACGATCAATACTTGCGAGAACATTTTACATGTAAGTACACGAGCACGCTCACTACCTGCGAGAACATTACATGTAAGTACACGAGCACGCTCACTACCTGCGAGAACATTACATGTAAGTACACGAGCACGCTCACTACCTGCGAGAACATTACATGTAAGTACACGAGCACGATCAATACTTGCGAGAACATTTTACATGTAAGTACACGAGCACGATCACTACCTGCGAGAACATTACATGTAAGTACACGAACACGATCACTACCTGCGAGAACATTACATGTAAGTACACGAGCACGATCAATACTTGCGAGAATATTTTACATGTAAGTACACGAGCACGATCACTACCTGCGAGAACATTACATGTAAGTACACGAGCATACTCACTTTATTATTCTGCCCAGTTTTGAGCCATTGTTGATGCTTCTTCCACCGCTAGAACGTTAAACATTATTTTATTATGTCTATCATCTAAACTTTCAAATCAAAAAAATATATAATTAAAGTATATTGTAGCCAATGACGCCAGCCCAAACGTTCACACTGAATTTTGTTAAGTTCTTTGGTAAGGTATTGGTATTTTTTTGTGAGGATTTAGGTCTAGTCTTTTTGCTCGTTCTTTACATTAATTGGAGTTCGGTAGCCAAAAGGGCAAAATCGAAACCCTTATAGTTTCGTCATGTCCGTCCGCGATGTATGTCCGCGTCCGCGTCCGTATGTCACAGGCATTTTACTCAGGAACTACTCGACGTATAGGTACTACTGATATACTGATGGAATTTGGAGGATAGGTGTTTTGTGTGAGCCGCTTAGTTTGGTAGTTAAATAATAAAAACAAGGAGGGCACTCCGTACATGTAACAGAAGCTGTTAGAGGTATTTAAGCAAATTTGGATACATTATTGTACTTGCATTTAGAACACAACAGAATATTAACTGTTCCTTGTATCTACATTTATTAGGTCTATTTGAACTAATGCATAAAGAAAACAAAAGACAATCAAGGCGTTTGGATTTTGAAATGCCTATCCCTAGACTAGAACTCTTTAAGCGCAGTTGTGTCTACATGGCTTCCCTTATCTTCAATTCTTACCAGTAGATATGAGAAACCTTTCTTATATTAAATTTTGCAGTGTATTGCGGGACTGGTTAATTAATGAGTATCGCGTCTGCAACCCATTAAGTCCCATTGCTGGGCTCGGGTCTCCTCTCCTCTAACTAGAGAGCTGAGAGGGTTTAGGCCATAATCCACTCACGCTGGCCTAGTGCGGGTTGGTGGATTAGACATGCTGAATGTGGGCTTCCTCACGATGTTTTCCTTCACCGTTAGCAGATGGTAAGTCACTTGACTAGCACATATAAATTTCACAAAGTGGAATCCACATTGGTACTGCCGATCGGGATCGATCTCGAACCGCGTGATTTGTACGCCGGTCCCTTATCCATTCAGCCACCATCGCTGTACATAAATGAGTGCTTTTATTCAATTGAGGAATTACTATGAAAGATTTAATTTTTATTATTTGAACCGACTCAATAGACATTATTTAACGTATTTATTTAATATTACTTTTAATAGTCTATAACTATTTTGGTCTCTAACTGACATGATTGTATTAAATTAGTAATGTAATGGATGACACTATATACTATACTGATACCTACTACCTACCCTCTGTAATTTGCACGCGTTTAGATGTAAATGTGTGAATCATTAGGTATGTATGACACCTACCACCAATGTTGGCCACATTTGAGCTAATAAATGGATATGAATATGAACTTTGATTGTCAAAACAAAATCCCCCGTTTACTGATTTTTGTCGGGATATTCAAAATGATTTTAATACCTACATATTATTGCATTCCACACGTATCGTGTTTCCGCGGTAGTTGGAAGGTAAGCACTTTTGCTCCGGCTTGCTATTCATAAAAATCCACCCTACGCCATTGGACGATTCTTTTACAATAAATAGGGACCCTATGGGCCTTCCCACGACACTACATAAAATAATTCGACAATACAAAAAAATATACTGCAAAGAAATTAAATTCCTGCGCATTGCTACGTGGAATATAAACGACTTATCTCTGAATAAGCATGAAGCGGAGTTATTCATAAACCACAACAAAATAGATATATTATTTATATCTAAAGCACATATGACAAACCTAATTAACAAGTAAATATAATTAAAAAAATTTAATAACCCGACTGCAAAAAATCAAAGAGAACAACCCACTAAAAATACCGAAAAATTATTGTAATATTATTATTACCTGATTAAATATAAATACATATGTATATATTTGTAATCTCCATCTGTATCCCTTTATTTTGATATTCTACTCGATAGGTTTGGTTAAAAAAAATAGTAGTAATAGTAATTTTATTCTTAAAACCTATCTAAGGACACTTGGATTTTCTAGACGAATCTAACGATACCCTAATTGTCAAAATCCATCCAGTCGTCTGGAAGATTCGTGGGAATAAAGAAATTTACAAACATACAAGATACGCGCCAAAAACAATACCCGTCCTGACAGTCTGGTAAAAACTAGTTAAAATTAAAGAATACAATATACAAAGTGATTTTGGGGTCGGTCGTGAAGCAACAAATGAACATTAACTTATTGTCTCTACAATAACACGATAGGGTAGAACTAAAGGAGCAACAAACTGAGCTTTTCTGTTGTTACGTTATATAATCATCATCATATCAGCCCAATGACGTCCACTGCTGAACATAGGCCTCACCTAATTTCCGCCACAGCGAGCGATTTTGTGCCGTTATATAATAAATAATTATAATTATTTAGAACTACATTTATCTTGTGTCACGTGCTTGACGCGATCAAATCCCATTGGTCCCAAGTTGGCATGGCTTCATATAAGCCCAGTTTGTTTGGGCCTTATCAGTATTCCCATGAATTAATTTATATAGTACAGCAAATAACCAAAAACAAAACGAGAGAGTTACTCTTCTGTTTCACAAGAAAACTTAGGTCAAGTGCATGTATAGTGTACAATCGTCGCAGTAGATGACATCTCTCACGTGCTCTCGCAGTGTTACTTGTTTCATGGTAACAAATAATGTGATCGTTCGATATCGAAAATAGGTACGCCAGAGACATAATAATTAATTGCTTCATTTCTTTTCATAATTTTAAATCTTTGTTGTAACGTTTATTGATTTCAGACGTAATGTAACTTTATTATACTAATATTATAAAGCTGAAGAGTTTGTTTGTTTGAACACCAAGATCTCACGAACTTCTGGTCTGATTAGAAAAAAATGTTTTAGTTTCACATTCGTTCTATCTCACTTGCACTACGGAAAAACCAAAATGTATGTACTTAGAGGGATTATGCAGGGAAAGTTCTTTTTTCACATGACTCTTTTGCAAACAACCAAATATTACTACTTTTTCTTGTGAGATAAATACCAAGTTGCGTACCATTATAAATTCTTGATTAAATAGACTATTTTTTATAATAACTTGCCTAGGATAGCGAAATACATATTTTTACCACTTTTATCAAGAATCGAAATTAAATTCTAATTCAAAATAAAATAATGTATGAAATATTTAAACCTCAATATGATAAAACCAAATATATAGATACCTAATACCTCTTTTAAACACATAAATTATTATGATTATTAATTATAACAAGATGGAGTTTTCAATAAATACATACCCACCTCCCCACTACCTTTCACACGTCACACTTACTCCATTCCATGTAGCCACAGCGCGGCGCTGGTTTCCAGTACTAACCTCGAGTGACGTAATGAACGTCGCATGCTAAAAACATGGTTGTACATACATACAAACTTTCTGTGTGTTTAAGTGGGTATGTGTGTGTGTGATTGCTAAGTTTAATAAATTATAGATATTAATGAAAATAATTACTATGTAGGTTACATTATGATGCCCGCATATAAATAAAAACATACCAGAATGTGATTAGTTAAACTTTGGTATCTTGTAGGTTTTTCCAGCGTTCCGGAGCAACACCTCGTCGGCTGCAAAAATGCCTCCTGTCCATAAGATTGCCAATAATAATATTATTAATAAGTATATTAAACAATTTACGAAGTGTAGTTTTGTAAAGTAATTATAATAATTTTAAATTATTTATAATTTTGTTAAGTAAATATTTTTTAAATAGATTTTTAAGAACCTTCCTCTATATTTAGGCTTTTGGCCGAGTGTGGCATAAGGGACTCAGTTAAAGCTACTACTAATCTGCATAATACTGCTTACATAATCTTACAGTCTTACGTGTTCGGTGCTGGGACCCGTCCTATAAAACAATCTTTACCACTGACCTCCCCATCTCAGAAGAAGTAGTAACTGTTAACTATGCAGACGACACTGTAGTTCTCTAATTTAATAATACCTCGATAATTCGTTTCCGCAAATCTACAAGAATGTCTAGACCACATTGGGATATGGCCGAAGACGTGGAAAATCCGAGCAAGACCATCAAAATCTAAACCGGATCCTCTACTGAATTTGTTTTTTTTACTGTCCTAATTTAGAAATTAGAAGAATGAAGAATATTCATGTGCATTCGTTAGTACACAGTTTATGCCCCTTTTAATAATATGATTAATTATGAAATATTTATTATATGTAAGAAAATCTAATATTCTAAAATACCAAAAACATCTTAAGTTTGAGGTTTCTAACAACAATAAATTGAATAGACATTCTAAAATATCATTTATAATAACTCGTATAATGGCGAATTAAAAAAGCTTGACTGTATGTAAGCCTTCCATTGCTGAGTCAGAGTAGACTACATATTGGAGGGATTGAACAGGGAAGAAAATTAAGTTTGTATTTGACCCTATTGAGCATTCCACGACAGAAGTCGGTCAGTGCTTATACGACTTCAAAAAAGAAGTAGGTTATTTAAGGTAACAAATGAAATTACACGAGCACGCTCACTACCTGCGAGAACATTACATGTAAGTACACGAGCACGCTTACTACCTGCGAGAACATTACATGTAAGTACACGAGCACGCTCACTACCTGCGAGAACATTACATGTAAGTACACGAGCACGCTCACTACCTGCGAGAACATTACATGTAAGTACACGAGCACGCTTACTACCTGCGAGAACATTACTAGGTTATGCCTGTTGGACAATGCGCGAGCGTGTTCTACAAGACCATCAGTTAAAAGGGACCTACCGCGTGCGTGGAGCTGCTGTGGGGGCAGATGATTTCGGTTCCTATCCGACCGGTGCTTAGGGCCTTTTTAATCGCTGGCATCGTCGCACTTTGTGGTCTTATATGTTGTTTTTCTTGTATGTCCGCGGACACCTCATGAGTAGTTTGCTTTTGAGGCTGTAACTTATTTAAAAAAATATGTTTCTTACATCACCCCCATCATCTATAGACGTGCACCGTAAAATGTAACTAATAATGTCTACGTTCGCAGAATAGTCCAGAGAATAAAGAATGAAAAGGAATACGGAAAATAAGAAGAAAGCTGCATTTTAGCGTAGACCTTCCTTTTTAGGCCAGTCTTTAAAACCAAAAAATAGGGTTAAACCTGCGTTTCCACCTGAGATATGCTGTGAAACGGTGTACAGAATACTAACAGACACAGTCTAGTGATTAGCAGCGATAGCAATTACTAGATAGCATACATTCTTTGCACACCTCTCTTGCTCTGCTTTGTCGTTTCCACAAGAACTGCGCCGTGCATCGATGGGTAAATAGAGCAATTAGATTTTTTTTAACAAAAGCACTACCCTGGTTTGCAGTCTTACTCTCGGAATGAAAGCTGTAAAGCTAAAAACCGGCATTCTTAACGTTTTTTGTTGTTGAGGTTGACTAAAATCTAGTGTCCGCGCGTATTATTTCATCATCATCATCATATCAGCCCAATGACGTCCATTGTTGAACATAAGTCTCACCTAATTTTCGCCACAGAGAACGATTTTGTACCGCCCATATCCAACGGCCACCCTTATTATTTATAAATTATATATTTACCTAATTGGCAATTTTAATCTAAGTTCTATTATCTGGGACTCTGTAGCTGAATTGAAAGCACAGAAAAAGGTTCCTGCTCTGCGTGAGACTCTTATTGATTTTACATAATATATATAGTCAACAAACTCTCTCAGGCAAATTATAATAACATCCGAAAAGTCTCAGGGCTCATACTTGACTTAGTTTTTACATTTATATCTGGTTGAACTATTTGTGAAAGTTCAATTTAGGTTCAAAAACGGTTTTTCGAAACCTTTGACTCCACTTATCATAATATAGCTGCAAAGAGATCGATGGTCACTTTCATGTAGCTGCACATGTTTTTTATTTATTTTTACAAAATTAAAACTATATTTATTCACAGACTGCCCCTAATGGCTGCATAGCAATGTGTAAAATGATGCAACCACAGAGCCTTACTTTTTACTTTCTGTTTAATTATTTAGTTTGTAAACATTCATTATAACTCGTTAATCTAACGGTTTAGTGCTCTGCTGCTTCATTTTTCACGCTACCCAAATTGTAAATTACAAAAGATTGTAACTATTCATTTTTTTAAAAGAGTGGCGTGAGTTTCTTGCCAGTTCTTCTCATAGCTCCACCCCGTCAGCGAACTGTCGTAGGCAAATTTGCTAACACTACTTTTCGGATAACCTGTTACATTCTTATCTTGTGACTGTCATAAGTGTTACCTTGTAACCTAGATGAATAAACGAGATTTCATTTCATTTCATGTTATCGTTTAAAACCACAAAATCAAATTCTATGCAAAAGTAACTCGTATACATAATATGATACTTGTTCATCTATGATATAAGTTTAGACAGTAGTTGAGGGTGATAAGGTTCAACTTTCTTTGCACTGTGTAATTGAATATTTAAATAAAATGCGACTGTCTTATGAGAGGTTTATTGGCAACTAAAATACATGTAGCTGATGCATCTACTTATATGTATCTATGTCAGTATGAAATCGACGTAAACAACAGTAGTTACCTCCTCAACATGGTAGCCTTTGTCTTGGGGCTTCTCGTCCCACTTCTTGGTCTCCTTGAGAAAATAACCATACTAGTTACTAATCACTTTATTTACACAGCATGGTGTCTTGCTTCTGTGATATTGCAAATATCATTGATTGTATATCATTGAATTTGTAATCAACTACCGATTTCAATAGCTGCATTAGTTAATCCAAAAAAGTGCTTAATCCAAATATTGGCTTTAGTAATATTATCTTGTGTATGACGTACATAAACATCTAGGGATGTAAATGAATAAACAAATGTATTGCATTACCATGTTGCTCACACATGAAGCGCAATGGTCCTATATGTCAGTACGTTCTACGAGACGGTAGAGCACAACGCCCTGGCTGCTAGCAACACCTCCTCTTACAAAAATAAGCGACCCGGAATACCTGTGGGAAGTTAACATGTTATTATACCAGCACGCGCACTACCTTCCAGAACATTGCATGTAAGTACACGAGCACGACCACTACCTGCGAGTACATTTCTTGTAAATACACGAGCACGCTCACTACCTGCGAGAACATTACATGTAAGTACACGAGCACGCTCGCTACCTGCGAGTACATTACTTGTAAATACACGAGCACGCTCACTACCTGCGAGAACATTACATGTAAGTACACGAGCACGCTCCCTACCTGCGAGAACATTGCATGTAAGTACACGAGCACGACCACTACCTGCGAGTACATTACTTGTAAATACACGAGCACGCTCACTACCTGCGAGAACATTACATGTAAGTACACGAGCACGCTCACTACCTGCGAGAACATTACATGTAAGTACACGAGCACGATCACTACCTGCGAGAATATTACATGTAAGTACACGAGCACGATCACTACCTGCGAGAATATTACATATAAAATACACACGAGCGTAGTGAGTCGACGTATTTTGAATTTTTGCTGATATTTTTAGGTTATGCAAAAAAAGTATTAATAAAAAAGTTATAGATCTCTTGATCACCTACAACGTTGCTATTAAAAATGTTTCGATAGGAGTTGCAGTTTTCCCGAAAATCACGATAAACCGATTTACACATTTTAAAGCTCACCTCCACATCCTTCCCGACCTCCTCTTTTTATATATATTTTCTGACTTGTGCAATGGGTGTCATACTCTTCCGATTTTTATCCGCGTCAAAAACTACCTACCTGGCCTATTATTATCATGCGTAGAAAAATTATGTTATACTTAAGTGATATTGTGCGTCAATATCATTGAGTTAAATAAAAGTATGCCTTATTATGATTATGTTCTATGTCCGGAGATTATATGAGAATGAATGAGGAATCAATTAAAATATCTGATTGATGTTGAACTCTCAAGGAATATGTATGTACCAATATTAACTAATTAAATGAATTGTTTACGAATGGACTACACAATCAGCTGTACATTTATCTAACTACATCTAAACTCTTCTTTCTCTTACGTTATATGCTTAGAATTGGATTAAATTTAACAAAAGTTGTCAAGTATGTATATACAGAGCACTACTCTGAATCAGACACGAGATCACGTCGTCACTACAAAGTAGTCGCGGACGACAAGGAGCGGCGACTGTCAGGCACTGCTTGAGACGAAGCAAAGTCACTCACCTGTATTATTAGTAGAAACAGGAATCATTAACCCAGTATTAAAATCCAGCACACTTGTTATTCATCATGAAAGTTATAGTTGTGACCAGACATCTTAAAAACTGTTAGCGTATGTATACATTTTCTATTTCGCTTGAAATTTTGTATGTGTATCATTCTTGCGGCCGTTATATTCTTTTAATCAACTTGAAACTTTGTGTGGGCCATGTTTATAGCCAAACCTTCAATTTTGTTCTTGATCTGTCAAATAATACTATCGGAACTTCTTTTTGTATTGACGCATGTTTTCAGCCAGGGATTATTTGGAAGTTTTTGGGAAGTTTTTACTGAGAACTCACGAAAAATAAAAAAACGTGTCAGTAAAAGAATATTTTATATTTGTAGGTAGTCTATGGTGTAGGAGTATCTAATTATCTATAGGTGGGTGGGTGTAGGGTGTCTTAGTTTTCGTCTGTGAAAACCTGTGGTGAAAGCATCGCCAGGACTGTGGTCCTGGACGTCAATCCATCAAATCCACTTTGATGTTACAATTTTTATCCTCACTACTACATAATACTAAAGTACTTAAGTATACCATTAAGTTCACTCTTTCTTAACAAGTAAATATATATTTGTAATTCCCATTTGATTCCCTTTATTTTGATACTCTACTCGATAGGTTTGGTTAAAAAAAAATACAACTACTTGCAATTTGGAACCATTCAATTATGTCTAATCTCTTTTTGAATATATGTAATCTCCTTTTGATTCTCTTTATTTTGATACCAAACTCGATGTGTCATGCTCCGGGGCAGGACAGTTGACGATTTTGGGATTTTGTCTCGGTGAAAACAATTGTGCATAATGGGTGCATAATTAGTACTACCTTACAATAAATAGTACTTCTGTAGTTTAAGAGCACATTAACTTGAAATTGGGACTGCTGCGGAGCATCCTCTCCAGCAAACCATAATGCAAATTAGCGCTTCTGTGAATGATTTTAGCACGAAACTAGTATAAAAAAAATGTACAGGAGAGATATAGAACATAAAGAATTGAATTAATTGCAGGCGCCGAATAACAACATTTTTGTATTTCAATTTATAATATGAAACTGTGCCTGATCCAAATAGTATAGTAAAGTTTCTTTTAGCTAAATTGAATATTAATACAAATATCATCATCATCATCTCAACCTATAAACGTCCCACTGCTGGACACGGATCTTCTTAAACAATATTAAATTATTATAAAACGGGTCTACGTCACGTATTATATTATAAGGAATAGTAAATACCTTTTTTATTTGCCCGACGTTTCGATCGAATTACACCGATCGTGGTCACGGGCTGACTGAGGTGGCTGCCGAGCTCTGTCCTCGATGCACGCGGGTTTCTGCGACTACCCTCACTTTTTTCAATATTTTTATTTTTATCAGAACTGTCAGTATTTTGACACACTACACTAATGACGTCTTTACACTGGTCTACTTTGTCACCTCGGCGATGTTTACACAAGCTGATAACGGGATTCCATGTTGTTGATAAGCGGTATCCATGCTCCCGGTTGAAATTTGAGTATTTCAACAATATTTTTTTTTGTATCATTTCGGTGAGATTTTTTATAGTTAACAATGCTTTTTACATATATATTTCGTAAAAAAACGAAACTTTAACCTTATTTGTAACATATGCGTAAGTGAACATCAAGTAACATCAAAACTTACTGAAATATTTAAGGTTGAATTTTTGAGAATCCACTGAAATGAAAAATTTACATTTCGGTGGACGATTTACGTCCAATTTCGCGAAATTTCGCCTCGAATTTATAATAAAATTTTGATTGCTTCCAAAATGAAATTATTTTTGTCCCCATATAACTGAAATGATATATATTTACATTTTGGCGGGAATCCACGGATGTTGTGGTGCGTGCGTGCGCTCCGACGAACAGAGGCGGACTGATTCGAAGTGACGAAAGAAACGGGGGGCGCAAGCTACTCTACTAAAACTTACTGTCCACCAAAATGATACATGTAAATAAATATAATAATGATAATGATACTTTTTTCAGGACAAAAGTTGTCTGCTTATCAAATCTATAAGAAATAGTATAAACAAACAATATTAGTTTTTTTTTTTAATAGGTTATATTATAATTTATTGATATAAAAGTCAATTTTAGTCCAAATAATAAATGCAACTGCAGGGTAAGATATTTTACGAGCGGAAGTAGACTCAGGACAGGTCACCGTAATGATAAAAGACACTTTGTAATATTTTTTTTATGTAATAGAGGACATAACTCAATAATTTTTTTTGCCATGGTAGAGAAGGACCTATGAAAAATTATCAAAATCATAAAACGAACACATTGCACTACCGTTCTCAGGATTGCCTTGTTGTATTTTTTTTTTTCTTGTGCAATTCACCATTTCTTGATTTCAATATGTGTACAAGTCGCGAAAATTTTAGTTTTTATTTCTCAAACGAATTTCGTGGGAATTTAGACTACTATACCACGCTGGCCAGACGGGTTGGTATAAGATTTGTTTCTAATTTTCCTTTTCTTGCAGTGCTCTTGTCTGCTTAGGGTGCTGGAAATTGATGTAGACCAGTTAGTAACGCCCCAATATTGCCATTTATTTTGTTTTTTTAATCTATGGAGAATAACAGATAATTCCAATTTATTTGAGACTCGAGAAATTGCGCGTTATATCCTCCAGTATGATTTTTGTCCGTATTTTTGCAATTTTTTAACAAAAAAATGTTTTGACAAAAATCGTACTGGAGGATATAACGCACAATTTCTCGAGTCTCAAATAAATTTGAATTATCTGTTTTTCTACATACATTTTTTTTTCAAAAATCTTTTTTCGCCTCAATACCGCCCTGTGTACAAAAATATGACAATATTGGGGCGTTACTAACTGGTCTACACCAATTTCCAGCAAAAAAAATTAAAGTGGTCTAAGTCAATGAAACGCGATTTTCGTTCCACAGTGCCTCGGGTTGAAATGGGGTAGTTAGTGACATCATGTATTCTTACAGTCACTACACGGATTACGAAACGGACAGTGAAAATCTTATTGACCAAAGTATCAAGATTATGTAAGATGACAATTTGGTATATTAGTACTAGTGATGTATATATATAAAAGATAAAGATAAAAGAAAAACCAAAAGTTTTGAAGCTTACCAGATTTATTACGAAAGTAGTGTTGTGGACAGTTCAAAATTAGGGAATTTTGTTTTATACATTGTATCTGTATTTCTTCTAATATTACAATATTTACAAACTATTGTTAAAAATAAGTACATACTTTATTTGTATCCAAATATACTTGTCAAAAACTGAAAACAATTCATGAATGAAGTTTAACGGACCGAAATTAATGGAGTAGTTAGTGTCAGGTACGTATCCAGTCACACCAATCGTCATGTCAATGTAGAAACGGCGAGGCTCAAACATAAGTATTTAGAAAACCCGAAGCGACCCGCAACGTGACGCGTGTTAACACATCAAGTTGTTCTTTTACTTACATCATGAGTATACGGGAGCAAACAAACTGGGCTTTTGTGATGTTACGTTCGTCAGAAGACATCAGTTTTCATACTAAAAATATGATTTATTTAGAACTATATTTATCTCGTGTGACGTCACTGACGCGATCAAATCCCATTGTTGGTTTGGGACCAGACAAGCTCAGTTTCTTTGCACCTATACTCACGATGCGATGCGGGCCATTTTACGTTTTGTAGCGTAAGGCTTTTGAAACTATGTTTTCGTCTTCATTGATAGCTTTGCTGCCGGCCTAAGGCTCATTCACAAGGTGCAACTTTTGTACACCTCCGTTCCTTACTCACCGAAAAGAAACAGAGAAGGCATTAGTGCCTTGCTCTACAAAACTTGCATAGTTTGAATGGGCTTTACTGTCAAAACTATGAAGTTTGTCGAACAAACTACAGAGCTTGTACAGTCTTTGTTTCAAATGATGTTTACCCAGAGTGTAGACACGATATTAAAATTAAATGGTGTTTTCGTCCGCGGCGCAAGTCGCAGAGATCATGTTGGTGCAGGTGCGTGCTGAGGCCACGCCCGCAGCGGGAGGCGAAGCTTCTGCGGGAACTGGGGCAGGACCCATCACGACGACGATGTACCAGGCTCGTACGCTTCCCAACTATAAACAAATACACCTTGGTAATTAAAACACCTGTCTTAGTTTATTAATAATCATGGACTTTTTGGGTTTTAGTAACATCATAGGATGGACGATTAAGCGTATGAAAAAAATGATGTTGTATAAAATTTTATGACCATCATTAGCGAAGCGAGATAAAAGCAAAAACATTCTTTGTGACCTTTGATCTTAAATGACTGGAGACGCGCACACAAGATTGTTGTTGACTTTGGAGACAACGTAAAGAATGCCAAAATGAAACCTTTTTCAGGTTTCCAGTTTTATAGCTCACATTCAACGGTTGACTCTCTCTCTTGGCTGATTTGAATTTTGTAAGTATATATTATATATATATATATACTTATGAAAGTCATACAAAGCCAAAAAAGAATGTGAGCAAATTTACCTACGGCCAGTTCACTGACAAAGTTGACCTCTGAGAAGAACTTGGCAAGAAACTCAGGCCTCTCTTTTTAGTCGCCATAGTTGTAACAATTTTAATTGGTTACCTTTTGAAATATCACAGAAAGGTACAGAACCAAAACACCATACTAAATCAAATTCAATAAAATTTGGATATGAGAAAATAATAATAAGCAATCAAACTTTAATTTGTTTTCGTCAAGAAGTATGGTGTGTGGGATCATCACTTGGTACCAACTATGTATTTGAAAACGGTAAAAACATTTTGTGAAGCTATTGTTTTGTAATATAAGAGTAAAAAAAGAGGAATTGATTAATTTAGGAGCGCGAATCATTGTCCAGCAGATAAAAAAAGTGAGTTCTTTTCGCATGCAGATGAGTTTTATAGTTTCTGATAGTTTGTACTTAAATAGTTCTAGCGTTTTTACCCCAACTCTTTCGCTTTTCGCATATTCGTATGAGAACTATAATCTAGAGCTAGATTGGAGTCTGGAACTCACGTCCCAGTACCAACAGATCATGAGAGAACGTTAAAAAACTCGAAAAATATTATTTTTATCGTTTCAAACAATTCTCAAAGGTTAGAACTTTTTCGCTTTTCACATATTCGTATAAGAACTATAAATCTAGAGCTCGATTGGAGTCCGGAACTCACGTCTCAGTACCAGCAGATCATGTGAGAACGTTAAAAAGTCGAAAAATATCATTTTCATGTTAGTCGAGAAATGTTTTTTTCGTGCATACGTTATGGGCAGTCATATCAAACGAGATATTGTCAGGCTCCAGTGTTGAGTCATGAGGTTCGTCGAATTCCATGCTGTTTTGCAGCTTCGGCCTTAGAGGTGGATTGAGCTCCCAAAGATTCGTTGAGGCCGGTGTTATCCGGGGCTTTTGATAATTCGTCTCGGCTTTATAGTGAATCATCCGTCGTCTTGCAGCGCTCTTTTATTTTGTCGCTGATTCGCTAAGATGTTACATAATTAATCTGACTGGGCGCATCGGAATTTTGCCCTGAAACTCGCGCTTCATATCTGCAAATTCGGATTTGACTGCAGTGGAGGTGGCGGTTACTGAACCTCTTCCAAAAATAGGCACCATGATTGCGGCCCATAGAGGTTCGTATGGAAGGAGATGACTGTTCAACCTTTTAGCGAAATCGATACTGTAGCATGAATTGATAGTATCGCCTTCCGACGACTGATCAGCGATTGCAACTGCAGCGTCGTACAATCTATCACAACATGATTTCCAGCCTGGTTTGTGCATTCCTTTTTTGATCAGATTCTGTTCTGGATTTGAATCAGATTCCTCGTCAATATTATCAACAGGTAAGACCTTGTCATCGCGTCCGAACCCAATGAATTCACTGAGTGCAACGACGAGAACCGATTCTAGGAAGTACGATAAGTCTTCTAGATTCGAGATTAGGCAAGTTTTTCCAACACATCGCTTATAAAATCGCTGTACTTATCCTTTTCTTTCAAACTGGGTTATCGCGTAATCATTGATGACAGATGACATACGTCTAGTCGCATAAACGTTGATGGCAGCGATGATGCCTCATGTCCAATAGCATTATAACACTTTTGCAAATAATCGTTTAAACTTGCGCATTGGCAAAAATTCGCGCTACCGCAATCAACAAAGACCACCCGAAATCAGTTACGACAATCGGCGGGATAGGAGCGTTTGCAGCAAGAATGTGGCTCAAAAAACCAGCGACGATGATGGATCTTTGAGACTTGCCCGTTGGTCTAGTGGTTAGTGACCCTGACTGGTAAGCCGGAGGATACCGGAGGAGATTTGTCGGTGGGGATCGAACCTCGTGGGTTCGATTCCCACCCAGGACAAATCTTCGTGTGATGAGCATAAAGGTTTGTTCTGTGTCTGGGTGTAATTTGTCTTTATTATGTATGTATTTACAAAAAAAAATGTATTTAAGTAGTATATCAGTTGTTTAGTACCCATAACACAAGCAAATATAATTGCTTACTTTGGGACTAGATGGCGTTGTGTAAATGTGGTAGAATAAAAAAATAAAATAAAAAAGAAATCTTTGATTGGCTGAAACCATCTGAAAAGTTGGCACTCTACCGTCTTTCGTCACGAGCACACACTCATACAAAAAAAAGTCCGGCTTCTGTGACTTATCGCACTTAGCAATGCCCCTCGTAGCATCGATTGATAATGTTGCGTTAGAATCATTTCGACAACGAGCGATGTATATTTGGAGTTGTTCGGGTAGCCAATATATACAGTTGAAGCGATACACTGCGACGGATTGAATAGAACCTACAACTTACCATGTTGAGCGATTTTTAATAAATTTAATGCTGGGTTTCCGAATTTCAATTCATATTTATTCAAAAATCGCTGTTCCTTAGCTTTTCGGACGACTTCATTACTCGGTAAGATAGGCGGATTTTTACCTCCAAATTTCTTTATGCGTCCAGATTCTTTTCGTCGTCATGTCACCGCATCTTTACAACCATCGATGAGATAGTCTGCAACTTCGAAGCGACGAGCGCCTCTAATTGTTTTCTTTTGTTTTCTGGATGGGATTAAGGCCTAATGCCATCAATATTACATTGGAGTATCACAATAACTGTTTTCGATGGCTCTTTTAACAATGTGCAATAGATCTTTGCGTGGCAGTCGCGGCAGAACCATTCTATTGTTAAGATACCTACATTTGGAAATTTAACTTAAGTATACATTGTGATTCTTGAACGTAAATAATAAAATTAAAAAAAAAGCTACCACGTCTGTCCACCCTTCTCGTAACTTCCAATATACGCGCTTACTATATAATTTTTCGTGGGGTTTCATACTTTGCCATTTCCCTGGAAATAGTATAGCGTTGGACTCGTCCGTACACTTCTCAAAGCTGTAATTGGTGTCATTCACGGAGATGCTCATTTCTGGCTCTCGAATACCAAAAACTTCCATGATGATATCTCGAAACCCAGCACGATTATTATTAATAATAATTATTGTTAATTAGTTTGAAGTATGAATATCGTTACAATATCAGCAGCCTTACCCCATAGCAAAATACCATAGGACATAACGCTGTGAAAATTATTTAGGCATACGAGTCTCGCGGTTTCCACATCAGTAAGTAGTCGCACTTTTAGATACGGATAAATTGATTTGTCTTCAATACAAATGATATGCATGCAATGGTGTTACAATTTCGAAAGCACTACATGTTATGCCGCTGAAGGCGTACAAATATAATAATAATAATAGCTAACTAATATTTAACCCTTAACTTGGTAGTGTACATCCCGTTGTACGTACAGTACAAAAAAATATTTCTCGTTAACTATAAAAAAATATTTCGTTCCGTTTCTCAAAAAGATATAGTCAACCGTAATAGAATTGGTACAAAATTATTTTGCTGTGTAAACTTACAAAACTAATATCATATTCCAAAATTGTTAAAAAAGGACAGGCAGCGCGTGCGACGCGGGGAAAGTTTTTTTATTTTATTCAACTTTTTTTATATAAAGAATATCTATTATTCAATAAATACATTCTTACGTAACAAGCTAAATGCTAACTTATGTATTTGAGCAAAATAAATGTATGTAAATTGTACTGCACATTGCCAATAACGCGCTGAAGTACTTGCTGTAGACTATGGTAACCACGCTAGACATTGCCAGGTTTACACACTTTAAGGTTTTGGTTTATACATATTATATTTTTGATAAGGGATGTTTGATATGAGATTTTTTTTCTCCTTTTTGTCTGCAAAACTTAACCCTAACTCATTCGCATAAGATATTGACTTTAGTACCTACAAAAAAATGTATGCTTTGTGATAGTTTTACATCCGACGAAGGAAACCAATGTTATTATACAGCCTACGCCAGAAACTCCTGATCCTCCTTCTCATTACTTTATTACATAGTTTGACAGACCCAATAGAGAACAGAATGACGTCTCAATCAACTTTACAAACACACACTATAACAAACATTTGGGAGAAGTGCATTTGGTGAGTATATTGACTTTTAATATTCATCCCCCTTCATTATTATCTGGGACAGTATTATCTGGGAATATTTTTGCAACTAATAGATGATGATGACCAAGTCTGATATATAGAATAGTTGATAATACAAATGACACAGAAGACAGGAGAGGATTTAAAAATTCATAAATCAGTAGAAAAGGTTTCATCATCATCATCATCAGCCCACATTAACCCATTGTTGGCTCTACACGCCTACACTACTACTCTACAGCGCCACTTTCCACGGTCCTGTGCCAGCCGCGTCCAATGAGATCCTATGATCTTGACGAAATCGTCCGACCATCGGGCTGGTGGTCTGCCCACTGGCCTGATATCTTCTCTAGGCCTCCATTCTGTGGCTGCCTTGGTCCACCGTCCGTCATCCATTCTTGCCAAGTGTCCTGCCCAACTCCACCTTAATCTCGCCACCCGCTTCCCGACATCTTCGACCTTTGTTTTCCGTCGGATCTCGACGTTCGGTACGCGGTTAACGAGGGAGATACCTAACATGGAACGCTCCATTGCTCTTTGTGCAACTTTAATTTTGTGCATATTCTGCTTAGTGAGCGTCCACGTTTCAGCACCGTAAGTGAGGGTAGGCAAGACACATTGGTTATATACCGTGGTTCATCAAGTTTCCCAAAAGCAGCCCACCCTAATCATATTCGCCTTTCGATCTCCTTAGCCTGCGCGTCTTTGTCAAAGGATAAATGATGTCCAAGATAAATGTAATCGCTGACCATGTGTATACTGTTGGTACCTACGGTTACGCAAGGTCTGCGTGTAGAGCGATTTGACATAATTTTAGTCTTGGACATGTTCATTCTAAGACCGACCTTCGACGATGCTTCATGCAGTTCTGCGAGCATATGTTGGAGATCTAAGACGTTTTCGGCGACGAGAATGAGGAACCGAAAAATGAATCCGCGAACCTAAGATGCGACATGCGAGTCCCGTTGATAAGGTTCAACTCCTCTCTCGCTTCACCATCGTTCACTTCGCTCACCTCGTCCAACATCTTCATTACGTCCTCTAAGACGTTGGTAAAAAGTTTGGGCGAGAGATTCTCACCTTGGCGGACACCCCGGCCTATAGGCACAATGTCTGTGTTTCTGTGCATGCGCACCTGCATCGTCGTGGACCCGTACAACTCCCGGTGGATATCCACATATCGCTTGTCAATACCGTAGCGATGCAGAGAGTGGAATACGGCCCAGTGTTCGACGCTGTCAAATGCCTTCTCGAAGTCAATGAAGGCGAAACACAAGGGCCGATCATATTCTCTGCACTTCTCCATCAGCTGCTTGACGGCATGAATGTGGTCCAATGTTGAGTATCCCATCCGGAAGCCAGCTTGCTCTACGGGTTGGTATTCGTCGAAGACGGTGGTCAGACGGTGACACAGGACCTTTGCGAAGAGCTTGTAGACCTGGGAGAGAAGGCTTATAGGGTGGTAGTTTGACAGCTTTGATTTGTCCCTTTTGTGGAGGATCGTGACAGTTGCATTCTTCCAGGAACCTTTTTTTTTTTTTTTTTTACTTGGGGAAATGCCTGACGCATACCCCTCGGTCTTGGGGAAAGAACCGAGGGGTTATGTGGGGCTCGCACCCACTAAAACCCCAAGGTGTTCCTCTCGTCGCGCTCTGCTGTGGTCACGGGAGCGCAGGAACATTCGTCCGCGACCACAGCGACGATGGCCCGCTACGGGCCCCCTCTCTGCCGGAGCTTAGCTCCGGCGGTGACGTGCGGGAACACGCACACGCCACCAGAAGACGCTCGCGGTCGACTTTCCCCAAAGTCGACCGGTCCTGGCGTGGCGGACGCGCTCAGCCGGGCGCGTCCTCTTCTCGGGCTATTACGGCGGGAGGTCGCGGGCGTAAGCCCGCCTTCTCCCGCCTACCCTTCGACGGCGGATCGGGTCACTGAGGGCATCGTCTTCCCTCTGCCGTTCCGCCTCCTCCTTCTGCCTCATCACCTCTTCGCAGAAGGAGAGCACTGCTCCCCAGTTCGTCTCGCTCTCCAGCATGGCCTTCACCACTGCTGGGAGCGAGAGATCCTCGCCTATGATCGAGGCCAGTGCAGCGCGCTGACCCGCCCACGCCCCGCACACCTCAAGGGTGTGCTGGGCTGTGTCCTCCGGGGAGCCGCAATGATGACAGATACATTGCGGCTCCCTCCTCGCGACCCGGCACAGGTACCTCCCGAAGCAATCATGCCCCGAGAGCACCTGCGCCAGGCGATAGGTCAACGCCCCGCGTCTTCTTTCGGCCCATTCTCTGAGAACGGGCCGAATGGCCTCGATCGTGCGGTGACCGGCGCACGGTTCCGCGAGCCGCTGCTGCCACCCGTGAAACAGGGCCTCTCGAGAGAGGCCCCGCAGGTGGCGCAGTTCCTCCGGTGAGGGCTCTAGCCCTCGGCTGCGGAACTCAGCCGTCAGCCTGTACACGTTGGCCAGCACGATGGCCTCCAGCTCCCAAGGGGGGGCCCCCGCCAAAGCGCAGGCCGCACCGTATGAAACGGTGCGGTAGCACCTGACTGCCCTGCGCGCCATTACCCTCTGCGGTTGTCGCAGAAGGGCAACGTTCTTGGCGCACAGGGCGTCCACCCACACTGGAGCCCCGTAGAGAGCCATCGATCTGATGACCCCCGCGTACAGGCGACGACACGACGCGCTCGGTCCCCCTATGTTGGGGAGCAGGCTGCCGAGAGCCAAGGCGGCGCTGGTGAGTCGCGGCACCAGCCGTCGGAAGTGCTCCTTGAATGACCATGTGCCATCCAGAATGAAACCTAGATAGCGCATGGCCGCTCCCACCGCTATGCTCTCACTGCTCAAGATGAGCTGGGCCCCGGGAGGTGGCTTCCTCCGGGGTCCGTGAAAGCACAGCGCTTCCGACTTGTGTAGGGCCACTGTTAGGCCCAACCGCCTTATACGACCGGTATAAGGCGGTTTACGGACCAGGTTTCAAGGAACCTTTTTTTTTTTTTTTTTACTTGGGGAAATGCCTGACGCATACCCCTCGGTCTTGGGGAAAGAACCGAGGGGTTATGTGGGGCTCGCACCCACTAAAACCCCAAGGTGTTCCTCTCGTCGCGCTCTGCTGTGGTCACGGGAGCGCAGGAACATTCATCCGCGACCACAGCGACGATGGCCCGCTACGGGCCCCCTCTCTGCCGGAGCTCAGCTCCGGCGGTGACGTGCGGGAACACGCACACGTCACCAGAAAACGCTCGCGGCCGACTTTCCCCAAAGTCGACCGGTCCTGACGTGGCGGACGCGCTCAGCCGGGCGCGTCCTCTTCTCGGGCTTTTACGGCGGGAGGTCGCGGGCGTATGCCCGCCTTCTCCCGCCTACCCTTCGATGGTGGATCGGGTCACTGAGGGCATCGTCTTCCCTCTGCCGTTCCGCCTCCTCCTTCTGCCTCATCACCTCTTCGCAGAACGAGAGCACTGCTCCCCAGTTTGTCTCGCTCTCCAGCATGGCCTTCACCACTGCTGGGAGCGAGAGATCCTCGCCTATGATCGAGGCCAGTGCAGCGCGCTGACCCGCCCACGCCCCGCACACCTCGAGGGTGTGCTGGGCTGTGTCCTCCGGGGAGCCGCAATGATGACAAATACATTGCGGCTCCCTCCTCGCGACCCGGCACAGGTACCTCCCGAAGCAACCATGCCCCGAGAGCACCTGCGCCAGGCGAAAGGTCAGCGCCCCGCGCCTTCTTTCGGCCCATTCTCTGAGAACGGGCCGAGGTTTCCAGGAACCGGGTGTAACACCCTGAGAAAGAACGGTGTTGAAAAGTTTTACAAGAACATTTAATACGGGTGTTCCAACTGCCTGTAGCATTTCAACATGCACCCCGTCCTCTCCAGATGCTTTACTCCGTTTCATTTTACCTAGAGCGTATTTTACTTCATCTGCTGTGATTAGAGGTAGATCAGTATCCTCGCACCGTTCTACAGGTACTGCTCTAGGGTCAGCCGCATCCAGTGATTCCAGTTCCGATGCTTTGGACTCATATAAGTCCCTGTAAAACTCTTGTACAGTCTTTATAATTGGGTCACGATCCGTCACTAAATTTTTGGCTTTATCCGTGAGCTTATTAATTTCCATTTTGTTTTTATCGATCTTCTTTTTAAAGACTTTTGAGCTCCTATTGTCTTCGATGACTTTGGCGATAGTTTGGGTATTAAAAGCTCTAATGTATGCGCGGATTGCCTTCTCGATTGTCTTATTTATGATGTTTAGCTCTCTCAAGTCTAATGTGGTGCTGTTTTTCATGTCCCTCCTTTTTGATAGTAGAGACAACGTGCCATGTGATAGTTTAGCCTCTTTAGTTGGTCTTATCCCCCCTATGTGCTTCTTAGTAGTTTGAGTAAGCACATTGCAGAGCGTATCATTTAACGAGTCCACATTATGGTTCTCTTCCATTAACCCCTCGAAAGAATTCTTCAGTTCTAGCTGAAATTCCTTTTGCAGGAATTTATAACTGTTCTGGTCATATTTTGGCCTGGTTGACTTTATCAGCTTAATTCTTTCTTTGGGCAGGTTATACCTAAATGTGGCTCTCACCAGACGATGATCGCTACTGGTCTTAAAGCGACTAAGAACAGAAACGTCTGTTATATTCGACTTATGTGAGCTGAGTATGTAGTCGATTTCATTTTTCGTCCTTCCGTTTGGACTAGCCCAGGTCCATTTCCTCGAAGGGCGCTTTTTGAAAAATGTATTCATAGCAAAGAGGTAGTGTTTCTCAAGGAAATTTACCAGGGTTTGCCCACGTGGATTTCGACTACCTAGCCCAAACTGTCCAACAGACGTCTCATTTTCTACTAGGAAAAGAAGAAAAGGTTTATGAATTTTTAAATCCTCTCCTATGACTGTCTGTTGGACGTACAGAGATACGTCCAACAACAGCATCCAATTTGATATCATAGGTCATCTACCAGAAGCAGAAGAGGAAACAATGCGATGCAAGTATGCAAGACTGGTAGGATAACAGCTGTCTATTGTGTGAAATGTAACTTACAGAACTTGTGTGTTGTTGAGGGGAAACAAGCTCAACAACATGAGATGATGACTATCGTAACGTAAATACTTGAATAACTTTTGAAAGTAGATGAAACAGGTAACATGTGCCTATAAAATTTGAGGGTTGCCCTCGATTTCTTTGAGATTCCATCATCAGAACTGAACGTGGTGAATAGGGGACTAATTCGGAAGTATACCCTTTATTCTCAAGCGGCACGGGGGCTGGAAATCTACGACTGTGGCAGAGAGTTACATTGACAATCAATGACAAGTAAGAATCAAGTGTCCAACACTATAATGAACACATAGAAAATAAAGCCAATAAAGTGAATATAAACATACCAGCACCAACTACAAGCAGAAATACCGCATCTGACGAGAATGCAGTAGTTAACATTCAATTTCATAACTGCACCACGCACTGCATCCACAATTTAAATAATTACTACACCAAATTGTGTTTCTAACATTCGGCATTGTGAACTTGACACATTTAGTTTTCTTTGAACTCAACAATAGATTATTTGCTGTAAACCAGTCCAGAACTTTAGCGAGATAACCATTTACAACATCTAGATTATATTGATTGCAATCAATCAATCTGCAAAAGCACTATATCCCAAAAATCAACATCAAAGAAAGGCAAATCATTTATGTACCCTAGAAATAGAAAAAGACCGAGAATTGAGCCCTGGGGGACGCCCATTTTTATAGGTAATCCAGAAGATTTATTTCTAGGTTTTGAGTTATTCACTTAGGTAGGAGATCAAGTGTAGCATCCCTAATTCCATAGTGTTTTGAAGGAGCGTATCATGTTTAACACACAATCAAAAGCTTTTAAAAGGTCGCAAAAGACACCAATAGGATCCATCGATTTTTCCCAAGAGTTATAAATATGTTTTATAACAATGTAATGTTGTTTTGCTCGTAAAGGTTCCCTTATTTCACCAATTTCATTTTTTTCAATTTTATGTCGTAATGTATCTCATTACGCACTAGTGCGGTAATGTAAAGTAAAATGCACGGCTTCTCACGATCACAGACTAGTAATCAAGATGCTCCGTCTAAAACGAACGGTACTTTTTTAAATCTTAGCAAAGAGTTTTTATGTCAGAAAAGTGGTCAACATTTTATAAATAAAATTAACTTTGGGAGATAAAATATTTATGATTATATGTAAAATAAACATTTAATTCATTAACTTAATTAATTTAGACCATAACTTACAACCATTTATCTGTACTAAAACACAAATATATAAATTTACTTTATTAGTAATACTGGCTGTTTTTGTGTTTTTGCTTTAAAAAAAGCGCTGATGCGCGTGCATCGATAATTTGTGACAAGTAAAAATTATTCCGCGCGCTGTTTCTTTTCGCCATATTTGTTTTTTTCTTAGAAAGTCCGAATTTTATTTATTTCCTCGCAAATATGTTATAAAACGTCGTATGACATTCGTGCGCTTTGATAATTACAGCCTCTGCTTTCTTGTAGCAATATCACCTCCGCTGTAATTATCAACTTACCGCATATATATCATAATGTACTATTATTAGTGTGACGCCTGCGTCTAAACGTAATCCGAACTTCCTGAATTGTACACAGTTTTGTAAACACTCTTTGTACCGTATTATGTTACTTACGTCTTTGTAGCGCTTCTAGAATGTTTACGGAGTATCCGACTGATGGCCCTCGTGCTGTCCTCCGTAAAAAGACTGCATCACTCTTGCTCCGGATCAGGGCCAGTGACAACAGCATTCTATAAGAAGTTTTTTTGTGAGGAGGACGATTTCCTAATTTATTTGGTAAGTATTGTTTATTTGTATATAATGTCTCTTATTTACTAACACAAACTATTATTGTAGCCAATATAATGGATTATAACAACAACCCTAAAAGCTACTCCCCGTACTTCTAGAGTACGTCGTGTACCGGCACGGCTACAACACTAGTACTGTACGCCGTGCCGCCAAATTGTAACGGACACTTTGTCAGTTGGTCCCGGACGCCCGATGCTTGCGCATGCGCTTAAACTCGCGTGCCGCCTCGGCGCTCCGCCTTCTCAAATCACTGTACACGTGTTCGACCTTATTGTATTGTATGTAACAGACTTTACACAATATACAAGTTTACATCATAGTTGGGTGTTACTTGCGTAGAGAGTACCCAGACTATAGGATTTAAATTATGTTAATAACATTATAATAAATATAATATTATAACCTATAAAAAAACTAACATTGTTTATCTTATTTCTTATACATTTGATAAGCAGTCAACTTTTGTCCTGAAAAAAGTTATCATTTTGGTGGACAGTAAGTTTTAGTAGAGTAGCTTCGTCAAAATTGCGTTCTTGCGCCCCCCGTGTCTTTCGTCACTTGAATCAGTCCGCCTCTGTTCGTCGGAGCGCACGCACGCACAACAACAACCGTGGATTCCCGTCAAAAACTAAATACACAGGGTGGAATATTGTAATGCCACCTGGAGGGAAAGTACTCTTAATACAAGAGATAGATAATTTTACTCAAAGGAAACATTCCTTTGTTTTTAAAAAGAAACAAATCTGCATTTAAAAAAAGTTCGAAAATTCGCTTGCCATACCCGGGAATTGAACCCGTTAAAATCCAAAAAATAACAGCCTGTACTTTTATGCCATTGATCGATAGGGTTAACCATAAGGTGCTGCTCAGACGACAGACTATCCGTGACGCACTTTTTAGTCTGTGAAAATAGAACCTATGTAATTATATGCAGTAACGCACACGACGCGCAAAAAGTCCGGCGCACAAAAAATCCGTGTAATTCGGGCAGACCGCACCGCGCCGCACCGCGCCGCGCCGCGCCGCTCGGCACTAAAAGTGTGTGAAAAAATGTAACGTTTGCTTCAACGCGCGCTAACGCAGACGGCACACACTTTAGTCGGCAATCTGCATTTGCTAGGGGTGGACGTAACGCACGCGATCTATTATCATGGCGCCAGAGGTCGATGTAACGACGTTAATTCAAGAAATACAAAACAGACCCGCAATTTATGATACTTCTAAGGCAGAATATCATGATAGACATTTAAAAAGAAAAATGTGGGAAGAAGTGTGCTGTAATGTTTATTCCGCTCCTGTTTGGACATGTATGACGTCTTAAAATAAATAGCAACTCATCAAATGTAGTAACAGACATTTTATAAAATTTGAAAAATTTTTCCGGATGTTTCAGAATTGAATGTTTAGTATGGAACTGTCTATTCTTATAAAACTCTCTATTTCTTCTTCTTTTTCTGTACTTCATGTACAAAATAATACTTCGCGATCTCTACACGATTTCCATAGCGTCTACGTCCCTACAGCTCTGCCGACAGAATGATCGAAGATGTGCGTCGTGTGCGTTGAGTCTGTGAAAAATCCGCCACCGACTTTTTGCGCGCCATGCAGACTATTTGTGCGCCGCAGACTCGATCGCACAAAAAGTGTGCCGTCTGCGCTGCCCCTAAGGATCGAATCTTACTCACAAACATGGTTAATCAAATAAGAATAAAACCCTAAAAATCTAACTTACGTTACTTACAATAAATACATTTGAAGTTTACGTGGTAACTCTAGTGCCTTATGTAGTAAGTCGCATCCTTTTATTTAGTAGACCTGTATAATAAAAATACATTGTGAATATCCCAATCTTCTAACTAAATAATTAAGATAATTGATCTTTTTTTTCTTTGATAATTGATGAATGAGATAATTATTAATTGCGAACATAAGAGTAAAAGTGATTTAAATTTAATTTCATGGAATTTATAGGTTACGACTATTTTTATGGTTTTGTATTTATTTAATTTACCACGTTTGTTAGAGAGATTCGATCCTTATGATTGACCCTATCGGTGAACGCCATAAAAGTACAGTGTTATTTTATTGAATTTTAGCTGGTCCGATTCCTGGGTAAGCGAATTTTCGAACATCGTTAAATGCAGTTATATTTATTTTAAAAAATAAAGGAAAGTTTCCTTTGAGTAAAATTATCTATCTCTAGTATTTATAAAGTACTTTCCCTCCAGGTGGCATTACAAAATTCTACCCTGTATATATCGTTTCAGTGATATGGGGATAAAAATAATTTCATTTCGGTGGCAATCAAAATTGTATTATAAATTCGAGGCGAAATTAAAATTTCCACTCACGCATATGTTACAAATAAGGTTAAAGTTTCGTTTTGTTACGAAATATAATTTAAAAAGCATTGTTATAAAAAATCTCACCGAAATGATTCAAAAAAACCGGTCAAGTGCGAGTCGGACTCGCGCACCGAGGGTTCCATTCCGGAAGGATTTTTTTTTGTGATTAAAATCTAAGAATGATTAGGTAACGGGATAAGTCAAGGTGTGCAATAAAAATTAACATATTTTTACCTCTGGGTGGTTTAAAAAGAAAACCTTAACCTAACCAGTCCGAGTCGGATTGCTCTGAATCGGGGGATGTGAAGTTTAGCTATCGCACAGAGGTAGCCGGAGCCCCGCTTTGCGGGTCTCCTACTTCTGGCTGGTTTGAAAAAAAAAATAACCCTAACCTAACCAGTCTGAGTCGTATTGCTCTGAATCGGGGGGTATTAAGTTTGGCTATGGCACAAAGGTCGCCGGAGCCCCGCTTCGCGGGTCTCCTACTTCTGGGTGGTTTGAAAAAAAATAACCCTAACCTAACCAGTCCGAGTCGGATTGGTCTGAATCGGGGGTGTTAATGTTGGCACATAGTAGGTCATGATCACATTGTTTACGTTTGCCTACAACCTCAATTAGTTAGTCCAATTATATTGCTTTACAATCATTTTAATATCTAAGTAGAGTTTCATCTTCTCAGCATTTTAACATATATGTACATACTCACACAGATGTAAATAGTAATTATAAATACTCTCTCATTTACTTAATAAAAATCATTCTGAACACGCAATCGTAGTTTTCACTACATTAAGCTAAGCTATCGCACATTGATCGTCGTAACCCGACTGTCCTCGCCGTTAGCGCAGATTTCCACCTATGCGTGCGTGCTATCGCACAAATAATGATAATTTGGCTACACCCTGACCACGGGATAGCTATAAGTTAGAATAAATAAGGTAGGTAGGTGTTTATATAACGTCAGTCCGGAATAAACTCTCACTTTTGCTCAATTTTTTTAGGCTTATCATTGTATACCCCAGTACTAATATTCAGTGATATAAGGACACGAGATCGGTTATCGGATTTTTGCCTTTACTTGTGCAATTTGATATTACTTCTTGCCAAATTTCATGATTCTAGGTCAACGGGAAGTACCCTATAGGTTTTGACTATTTTGATCGTCTATCTGGATGACAAAAATGGAGCAAAAACGGCTGTATCTTTTGATTGCGTTAACTTAGAATTTTGATTTAATTTTTACACCGAGGGTTAATAGACCCGAGTATATGATATTAATTTCAGCTTTATACCTCTACGCGATCTTGAGAAAAAAATTCTTGACAGACAGACAACCGTGTGATCCTATAAGGGTTCCGTTTTTTCCTTTTGAGGTACGGAACCCTAACCTTATTGAAAATCACCCATTTATTAAAACTAAATATTATTAATAAGTATCAAATATTTACATAAAACTGCTAAATTTTCGTTCATTTCAAGTCAGGGTATGGCAGTCTCAGACGGATTTTCTTCGGATTGTTTTTTACTCTACTTATTTTCTTTTAGTGGGGATTTAAAATAAAATTATTTAAAACATTTTACAAGTTTCTCTTCTATTGTACAGATGTTTTTTTATTTTTTTATTGCCTGTAGTGGCAGACGAGCAAGCGGCTCACCTTATGGTAAGTGGTTACCGCTGCTCATGGACGTTGGCAATATCAGGGGCTCAGCCAAGCCGCTGCCTACCTTGAGAGGATAGCTCTCTTTAAACCTCGTTTGAAGAAGGACATGTCATAGCGCTCAGGAAACACCGCTGTAGGAAGTTCACCCCAGAGCCTGCACTTACGTGGGAGGAATGATCGCTGGAACCTTAGCGTTTTAGACGGTATCGGCTCCAGGTAGTGTGGGTGAAGCCTACAGCGGCGTCGAGTGGTACGATGATAGAAAGGCGACGATGGCACCAAATCATGGAGTTCATCGGAGCACTCCCCATGAAATAATCGATAGAGCACGCAGAGTGACTCAAAGTCTCTTCGTTGCTCTAACGATTCCAACTTGTCCGTCAGATCGGGATCAACGAAAATTCGAACAGCCCGCCTTTGGAGGGAGTCAAGTGGGTCGAGCTGGTATTTGGGTGCTCCTGCCCAGAGGTGAGAGCAGTACTCCAGGTGCCGCCGAACCTGTGCCTTGTATAGCACAAGCTGCTGTTTGGGTTTGAAGTACTGCTTCGCCCTGTTCAGGACACCCAGTTTTTTGCTCTCCAATTAGGCTTTGTCCTCCAAATGACTCCCAAACTGGACTTTGCTCGAGATTTCAACCCCTAGATACTTTCGGACAACGCGAGATACTCCTTCAAACTGAGGCGCCATAACAAATGCGTCCTTCTTCGCAGTGAACGCGCATAGTAGTGTCTTCGTGGGGTTGAATTGAACCAAGTTCTTCAAACCTCATTTGGAGGCTTGCCCTAGAGATGCCTCGACTTCAGACACAAGTATTGACCATTTCTCCTGTACAGTGATCCGAGGGATGTTCTGGTGGCCGGTATACCGCGCATCACCCGTGCTGTCATTCGCATAGCAATGCATGCTATCTATGGACAACATGTCATTGATATGCAGAATGAACAGCGTTGGGAAGAGCACCGAGCCTTGTGGCCATCCCTGGGAGTATGCACCGTCGACGACGACCTCGATGCTCCTCCCATCTAAAAAACTGGCAATCCACTTGCAGAGTCCCTCGGGGATTCCGTACGATGGTAGCTTCGACAGAAGGGCTCTATGCCAGACCCTGTCAAACGCCTTTGCGATGTCAAGGCTCACAGCGAGAGCCTCTCCTCCGCTATCTAAGGCTTCTGCCCATCGGTGTGTCAAGTACACAAGAAGATCACCGGCTGAGCGACCGTGACGGAAACCGTACGGTGTCGGTCGCTAATCAGCTGGTGCTCCTCAAATTACTGTAGGAGCCGTGTGTTGACGACTCGCTCCATCACCTTAGATAGCAGGGACGTTATTACGTATTTGACGGGTCCGACCGGTCACCCTTTTTAGGGATCGGGTGGACATGAGAAACCGGTGCGATAATACGGGGGTCAACTCAGGGGCGCACGTCTTAAGCACCACCGCAGGGATGCCGTCCGGCCCACTCGACTTGTGGACGTCTAGGAGTCGGGAGTTCCCGCCTGACCACACGCTGCGGGATGCGAATCTCAGGCAGAGAACTCTCACACCGTGTGATTGTGGGTGGTATGGCTACTCCGTCGTCCAAAGTCGAGTTCGAGGCAAAGGGATCGGCCAGAAGATCAGCCTTCTCTTTTGCACTATGGGCCAAACTGTCATGAAACTTCCGCAGTGGTGGGAGATTGGACTGACAGAAGCTGCCTTGAGCAGCCTTGGCGAGCGACCAAAAAGCTCGACTTCCAGTGGGATGGCCCTGAAGTCGCTCGCCAATTCTGGCAACATGTTCTGCCTTGGCTTCGGCAATAGCCTTTTTGCTGAACCTGGAGGCCGAATTGCACTCCCTCCTTACGTCTATGACGTTTGGATCCCGACGCTTTACTTTATTTTGTTACGCAACTTTAAATCGATATAGATCCTAAACGGTGAGTCGAATCGAAAAATGTTGAAAGTGAACTAAAAATGATTTTTAAATACCTATTCAATAATACCCCACTTGACATAGTTTGTGGACTTTCACTTTTTTCATTTTTACAATATGGCGTCCAGTAGTCGCCATATTGAATTTTCACTAAAGTCATGTCTTTAGTGACACTCGCCGGACTAAGAGGAATCAATTGACGTGTGAATCATAAAAATCGGCCCAGGCGCGACAAACATACATACATAGGCTGATAAACACATTACCACTCCTTTGCGTCGCGCAGTCGGGTAACAAAGGTACTTACATATCTTATTGATGGTGCTCACAAGAGCTGCGTTGTATCGCGTCACTTCTCATGTATGGCGGTGGTCAACAATTGTGACAACATTTTGTGCTACAACATTTTTGTTCGCAGCATTTTGGTTTACAACATTTTGGCTCACAGCATTTTGGTTCACAGCATTTTGGTTTACAACATTTTGGTTCACAACATTTTGGTTCACAGCATTTTGGTTTACAACATTTTGGTTCACAGCATTTTGGTTTACAACATTTTGGTTCACAGCATTTTGGTTTACAACATTTTGGTTCACAGCATTTTGGTTTACAACATTTTGGTTCACAGCATTTTGGTTCACAGCATTTTGATTTACAACATTTTGGTTCGCAGCATTTTGGTTTACAACATTTTGGTTCACAGCATTTTGGTTCACAGCATTTTGGTTTACAACATTTTGGTTCACAGCATTTTGGTTTACAACATTTTGGTTTACAACATTTTGGTTCACAGCATTTTGATTTACAACATTTTGATTCACAGCATTTTGATTTACAACATTTTGGTTGACAGCATTTTGGTTTACAACATTTTGGTTGACAGCATTTTGGTTTACAACATTTTGGTTGACAGCATTTTGGTTTACAACATTTTGGTTTACAACATTTTGGTTTACAGCATTTTGGTTTACAGCATTTTGGTTTACAGCATTTTGGTTTACAGCATTTTGGTTCACAACATTTTGGTTTACAGCATTTTGGTTTACAGCATTTTGGTTCACAGCATTTTGGTTTACAACATTTTGGTTTACAGCATTTTGGTTTACAACATATTGGTTCACAGCATTTTGATTTACAGCATTTTGGTTTACGACATTTTGGTTTACAACATCGTGGGGGGCAACAACGCAAGTAACAGCACGGTTTCACCTGCGAAAACATTACATGTAAGTACACGAGCACACTCACTACCTGCGAGTACATTACATGTAAGTACACGACCACGATCACTACCTGCGAGAACATTACATGTAAGTACACGAGCACGCTCATTACCTACGAGAACATTACAAGTAAGTACACGAGCACGATCACTACCTGCGAGAACATTACATGTAAGTACACGAGCACGCTCATTACCTACGAGAACATTACATGTAAGTACACGAGCACGCTCACTACCTGCGAGAACATTACATGTAAGTACACGAGTATGATCACTACCTGCAAGAACATTACATGTAAGTACACGAGCACGCTCACTACCTGCAAGAACATTACATGTAAGTACACGAGCACGATCACTACCTGCCAGAACATTACATGTAAGTACACGAGCACGCTCACTACCTGCAAGAACATTACATGTAAGTACACGAGCACGCTCACTACCTGCGAGAACATTACATGTAAGTATACGAGCACGCTCACTATCTACGAGAACATTACATGTAAGTACACGAGCACGATCACTACTTGCAACAAAATTACATATAAGTACATGAGCACACTCACTGACGGTTTTGCGAAGAACGGTTTAATCTGCGAAAACATTATATGTAAGTAAAAAATAATAAATAAAAATAAAAAGCATTTATTTCAGGCAACCTATAAACCCTTACATTACATACATACACAAAAATACGACACAAATGGGATACAAATACAAATATATACTATAATAATAACAATACAAACACTATCGGATAGAGCCAGCAACATGTCTGCTACAGCAATGTCCGATCAGCAATCTAGTCACTCGGCAATCATCTCCAGAACGGTATTGGAGCTGTGCCCCATACCCTGCGCACCAAGGACGGCAAACATGCCAGAGGCATTGCAGAAGTGGGGCAGCCCCAACACCGCTCTGAATGCGTTGTTGTACTGGATACGGAGGGCACTGTAAGCCGCTCGTGTGTACGAAACCCATAGGCTGCACGTGTATAGGGAAGTGCAAAAAGCTTTAAAACGCGTAATCTTTATTGAACAACGTGCAAACCTACGGGCTATCATATTTGCTCTTTTAGACAGTGCCCTCCGCTCTCTTTCCGTGTCTATATGGACCCTCAGGTAGGCTGTTACATGCCCCAAATATTTAAATTTTTCCACCCTTTCTAAAGGAATATTATTCAGGCGTATAGATGGTACGTGTTGCGGACACTTGGGACCCGCCTGAAAGACCATGCTCTGACTTTTACCAGTATTTTACATGAGGCCATGACTGCTAGCGTACTGCTTACATACTTGCAATAGCGTTCTAATTCCACAGACCGACGCGCTCATTAGCACCATGTCGTCTGCGTAACTTAAGTTGTTATGATGACTTCATCAATATATATATTGAACAGTGTAGGTGAGGTTAACCCACCTTGTCTGACTCCACATTCAAGCCTGTACGGCTCAGTCAATACACCCGCCTGTCTGACACTGTTGACCTGGTGTGCATACCAGTACTTGAAGATGTTAACAAGTTCATGTGGCATTTTTATGTCCTCAAACTTTTACCATAACACACACACATGTAAGTACACGAGCAAGATCACTACTTGCTGAGAAGAGTCCAGATTCCCGCAGTTGTGACATGCAGTAGGTACAATTATTAGTAATTAATTATCTTTTTAAGTTTTTATTTTTTATCTTAAGTACTTTTGTTCCTACTAATGTCACATTGACTGTGGAGAATAAATGTTTTTCTTTCTTTCTTTCTTAGATTATTACATGTAAGTACACGAGCACGCTCACTACTTGCCAGAAAATTACATATAAGTACATGAGCACACTCACTGGAAATTTTGGGCAGCACAGTCTCATCTGCGAAAACATTAGGTATATGTAAGTAAAAATATTTCAGGAAAAATATTAACATTTATTTCAGGCAACCTATACTTAAACCCTTACATTACATACATACAAAAAATCACGACACAAATAGATATACAAATACGTACTATAATAATAACAATACATACACTCTATTGGACAGTGCCAGCAACAGCAATGTCCGATATAGGGACAATCTAGTCGCCCGGCAATCATCTCCAGAACGGTATTGGAGCTGCCCCATACCCTGCGCACTAAGAACGCGCACCGCTTGCGCATAGTGGTATGGAAACAATCGATGCGCGCCCACGCAAATATGCCCTAGGCACTGCAGAAGTGGGGTAGCCCGAACACCGCTCTGAATGCGTTGTTGTACTGGATACGGAGGGCACTGTAAGCCGCTACGAAACCCATAGGCTGCACGTGTATAGGGAAGTTTAAAAAGCGTAATCTTTACTTCATTTGAACAACGTGCAAACCTACGGGCTATCATATTTGCTCTTTTAGACAGTGCCCTCCGCTGTCTTTCCGTGTCTACATGGTCCCTCAGGTCGGCTGTTACCCAGTGCCCCAAATATTTAAATTTTTCCACCCTTTCTAAAGGAATATTATTCAGGCGTATAGATGGTACGTGTTGCGGACTCTTGGGACCCGCCTGAAAGACCATGCTCTGACTTTTACCAGTATTGACTGCTAGCGTACTGCTCACATACTTGCAATAGCGTTCTAATTCCACAGACCGACGGGCTCATTAGCCCCATGTCGTCTGCGTAACTTAAGTTGTTTACACAAACTCCATCGATGTGGCATCCAGCATGGTGGCTACTGTGCTCTACGATGACTTTATCAATATATATATTGAACAGTGTAGGTGAGGTTAACCCACCTTGTCTGACTCCACATTCAAGCCTGTACGGCTCAGACAATACACCCGCTTGTCTGACACTGTTGACCTGGTGTGCATACCAGTACTTGAAGATGTTAACAAGTTCATGTGGCATTTTTATGTCCTCAAACTTTTGCCATAACACACACACATGTAAGTACACGAGCAAGATCACTACTTGCTGAGAAGAGTCCAGATTCCCGCAGTTGTGACATGCAGTAGGTACAATTATTAGTAATTAATTATCTTTTTAAGTTTTTATTTTTTATCTTAAGTACTTTTGTTCCTACTAATGTCTCATTGACTGTGGAGAATAAATGTTTTTCTTTCTTTCTTTCTAAGATTATTACATGTAAGTACACGAGCACGCTCACTACTTGCCAGAAAATTACATATAAGTACATGAGCACACTCACTGGAAATTTTGGGCAGCACAGTCTCATCTGCGAAAACATTAGGTATATGTAAGTAAAAATCATATTATTAATAAAAGTAATTTATTTCAGGCAACCTATAAACCCTTACATTACATACATACAAAAAATCACGACACAAATAGATATACAAATATATACTATAATAATAACAATACATACACTCTATCGGACAGTGCCAGCAACAGCAATGTCCGATATAGGGACAATCTAGTCGCCCGGCAATCATCTCCAGAACGGTATTGGAGCTGCCCCATACCCTGCGCACTAAGGACGCGCACGAAGCCGCCCGAACACCGCTCTGAATGCGTTGTTATACTGGATACGGAGGGCACTGTAAGCCGCTACGAAACCCATAGGCTACACGTGTATAGGGAAGTTTAAAAAGCGTAATCTTTACTTCATTTGAACAACGTGCAAACCTACGGGCTATATATTTGCTCATTTAGACAGTGCCCTCCGCTCTTTTTCCATGTCTACATGATCCCTCAGGTCGGCTGTTACCCAATGCCCCAAATATTTAAATTTTTCCACCCTTTCTAAAGGAATATTATTAAGGCTTATAGATGGTACGTGTTGCGGACATTGGGACCCGCCTGGTAAAGACCATGAACTGACTTTTACCAGTATTGTACATGAGGCCATGACTGCTAGCGTACTGCTCACATACTTGCAATAGCGTTCTAATTCCACAGACCGACGCGCTCATTAGCACCATGTCGTCTGCGTAACTTAAGTTGTTTACACAAACTCCATCGATGTGGCATCCAGCATGGTGGCTACTGAGCTCTACGATGACTTCATCAATATATATATTGAACAGTGTAGGTGAGGTTAACCCACCTTGTCTGACTCCATATTAAAGCCTGTACGGCTCAGACAATACACCCGCCCATCTGACACTGTTTACCTGGTGTGCATACCAGTACTCAGAATCAGAATCAGAATCAGAATATTTTATTGCGATAAATGTAGGTACAGAGAATACAGGTGTTATGGTTTTACATAATGATCCAATACATTTTACCAGACGGCATGCAATTTTAATAGTTTTACAAATGTCATATTTCTTACTAAATTAATAACGGAATATTCTTATCATAATCATGAAAATAATGATAAAGAGAACTGTTATTCATATAATTATTGTATAAAGTGATGTCATAGAGAATTCATACGTCAAAGAACAATATTATAGTGAAGTCAGTTACAAGAATAAAATTTAATAACATTACATAGTGAATACAATTAATCAATGTCAATTCCAAATTATAAACATGAAAGTAAAAAAAAAAAAAATGTCAAAGAGAATTATTTATATTATTAATAAAGTGCAAATAAAACCATATTCATAGACAATTGTCGTTGATAAAATCGTTCACACAATAATAACATTTTGCGATCAGCAGGGCTGTTAATTTCTTTTTGAATATATGAGTTATGTTCTCTTTGATTTCTCTTGGAATCTTATTATAAATTGTAGGTCCCATTCCGAAAATATTTTTTTGTAACAAAGTAGTTTTATAATGACCTGTATGTAAAAGGTTTTTGTATTGAGATCTCATTTTCGTTGGTCTCTTTGACTGGGTAATTCTTGTTTCAAATAAGTCTATGTTAGTTTTTACAAACACAGCAACTTCCAGAATATAAAGTGAGGGGAACGTTAATATTTTTAGAGACTTGAATATAGGAACGCAACTGTCAGTGGAACATTTGCCTGTCATTGATCTTATGCAATATTTTTGGGCTCTAAATACCCTTTCTCTTTCACTGCAATTGCCCCAAAACACTATTCCATATCTTAGGACTGAAGCAACCAGACCATGGTATGCTAAAATGATAGTCGCAATGCTGATTTTTTTTGACAAATTGAACAATATGTAGGCTGATTTGCTTAAAGTTTTGCAAATTTGATCTGCATGAGCCTTCCATGTCAGCCGGTTGTCGATCAATATCCCCAAAAATTTTATAGTATTTGTGCTTTCTACGTTTTGCCCATTATAATTGATATGTAAGGTTTCGGGATATAAACGCTGGTAAAAGTGCATGATTTTTGTTTTTTGCAAGTTAATTACTAGATTATTAGAGCAAAGCCAGTTTATTATATTTTTTAGTGTTTCGTTAACATCATTTTCGTAAAATTCTTTATTTATGCATTTAACTATCGCCGTGCTGTCGTCGGCGAATAATACCATCGGTTGTTGAACAAATTTTGGCAAATCGTTGATGTATATCAAGAATAGTAGCGGCCCAAGGACGCTGCCTTGAGGCACGCCGATATTGACTTCTCTTGTGTTTGACTTATATTTATACTCTTTTTTATGTGTTGGACATATTCTAGAGATTTCCGTGACTTGTTTGCGGTTACTTAAATATGATTTCAAAAGATTTAAAACATTGCCTCTAATGCCATAGCTGTCAAGTTTTTGTAAAAGAATGTCATGATTAACGAAGTCAAAAGCTTTAGTCATGTCAGTATAGATAGCACAAACTGGTATTTTTTTGTCAATATTTGACATCACATTATGAAGAAGATCGTATATAGCCATATTTATGTTTTTGTTTTTTCGAAACCCTTTTTGCTCATTACATAGAATATCAAATTTGTTTAGGAAAGAATAAATTGATTCGTAGATAAGTTTCTCGAAAATTTTAGAAAACACCGAAATAAGAGGTACTGGCCGATAATTAGTCATCTCCTCTTTATCGTTCTTTTTGTGAAGTGGCTTAATTATCACTGTTTTTAGTGCATTCGGAAAAGTGCCTGCGCTAATGCAGAGATTCATAATATGACAAAGCGGAGATGCTATTACATCTGAGACGAATTTCACAACATTAGTGGCTATACCGTCGTATCCAAAACTTTTTTTATTTTTCAGTATTTTTACTACTCTTACTATGTCATTAGGTATAATCGGTTTCATGAATAATGAGTGTTGATTTTTTTCTATAGTAATATTTGTTTGCAAGGTAATATTTTTCAAGTTTTGTATTGAATCTATGAAAAAATTGTTAAAAGATTCAGCAATTTCTTGTGCATCTCTGATAACAGCATTTTCCTTTTTGATTTGTAGAATAGGTTCTTTTATAAGATTATTACCATTTATTATCTGCCAGGAGGCTTTGCACTTATTCGATGATTTTCTGATCGTATGGTTATTTTGAGCCTTTTGCGTGAGTTTTATAATTTTTTTAAATCGTTGAGAATACTGTTTGAATTTAAGTTTATTTTGGTTGGAACGTTTTTGCCTGTAATTCCAAAGCAGCTGCCTTTGTTTTCTGCTACAGATTCTAATTCCTCTTGAGATCCATGTTATTTTGTTTTTAGATTTTAAATTGATTAATTTAGAAGGAAAACACAAGTTATATAGTAGACTAAATATATCTATAAAGTTGTCGTATGCGTCATTAACATTATCGGAATCGAAAATGTCTGAAAACGATATTTCTTTTAAATGTTTTTTGAAATTTATTAAGTTAACTCTGGATATGTCCCGTTTATTGATACGCCACGAGTTAATAGAGCATGTTTTGTTGACATACATTTTTATTAATTGAGCTGAGTGATCCGACAAGGCAAAGTCTATCACTTCACTTTGACATTTCTTTTTACAATTATGTGCGAAATTGTCCAAACAGGAATTGCTAGATGGTCTGGTTGGTTCTCGTATTTGTAATTTAAGATTGTGATTGAGAAGTAGCGTTTCAAAGTCCAAGGTGAACTTATTCCGCTTCAGAATGTCTATATTGAAGTCTCCGCACAATACTACTGTCTTATTCCTTTTAGAACACAGTTTGTCAAGGATAAGATTAATTTTCTCACAGAATAAATTAAAATTAGACATCTTAGGCGGTCTATATATACAAATAATTATTAATTTTTGATTGATTAACTCTATGGCACAGCATTCAATAACTCCGCTGATGGACAAAGATGCTACTTCTGGCAGTGGCTTAAATACATAGCTATTTTTAATAAGGATGCAAGCGCCACCTCTTCTTTGTCCCTTCCTTGAGTAAGTCGCGGCAAGTTTGTAGTTTGGGATGTTGATTAATGTTTCTTGTCCTGACATTACAAAATGTTCAACGATGCAGATGACGTCAATATCAACTTGTTTGTTTACCATTTCTTCAATATGGACGAGTAACATATCAGCCTTGTTTAAGAGACCTGCTATATTTTGATGCAAAATGTAGATGTGATTATAATAGAAAAAACTCATTACTATCCTTTGTCAGTTGTAAGCGTTCGCTTTCCTTATCTGAGTATAGGACCTGTTTGTCTATTTTATTCAGTGAGTAGTCCTCAGTGCTAACAAATTTGTAGTCGATCATTATGTTGATCATGATCTGTTCATAAATATTTTTCCATCCGCTATAGTTAATTTTCCCTGTATTGTGATGGAACATTTCGTGTGTTAGGGTTCTATTACTGTCGTAAAAGTATGCATATTTGTTGTTTCTTATATCTAGAAAAAGTAGGTTATTGAAGAGCTCAACTTTATAATTATGTATTAATGCTCCTTTTATATAAGTTGGAGAACAGACAACAACATTTGTGTTCGTAATGATTTTTAATGATGCTTGTAAACCATCTAGTTTGTTTATGTAGTCGCTTTCCTTGATGTCATTTTCTCCGATGAAAACTAGACAGTAATCGTTTAGTGTAAAGTTTTTTAATTTATTATTGATTGATTTCAGATTGTCAATGGTGCTAGTATTTGGTATCAGATAGTGGCAGTATTCAAATTGTTTTGAGAATATTTCATTTATTAGTGACAATGTTCCTTTGGTACAGCCGCTGCTTAAGATGCATAATTTATTTTTATTCGTCGGAATTTTGTTCGCATTTGGTATTTTATTCTTAATAATTTTGTTCTGTGATAATTCATTTTGACTGTGTTGTGTTAATGTGATTAAGTCTGTGGTAAGAATGGAGGTTTGAGTTCCCTTATTTAGCGTAGCCATTTCTGATTTCTTGGTTACTGTATGAGAACAGGTATTATCACTGGTTTGTGTCTCCTTATTTTGCATGATTGTCGCATTTTTCACGTTGTTGTGTTGTTTTTTATTCTGGCGTAATGGTGTTATACTTTTTCTGTTAGGCGTCGAGCATATCGTTTTGTATCTATTATTTTTTATTGTCATATTCTCTAAGTCAGTTTTTATTCGTAAGTTTTCGCAATTTAAGTTCTCAATCTCTTGATGAGCGCTCAATAATTGGTTCGAGAGTAATTTTACTTGTTCGCTGAGGTCATTGATGACAGTGCTATTACTACTGTTGTTCAAGCTGTCAGGAATGCTCAACATTGTACTATCGAATATAGTTTTATTTGTAATATTAGATTCTATTTCTCTTTATTTGTAATATTAGATTCTATTTCTATTTTTCTTTATTATCATTCAGAGAACACGTTCTGCTAGCTTTTCGATATGTGATGTTGTCGTAACTCATTGTACTTGTTTAATATTATATTAAATATCAGAATTTATTCACAAAAAGAACTCGCGGTTGGTGGGATTCGAACGCTCGATTTCTGCGCGCAAATCCTTAATGTTTCCAATCAGCTACCAATGTTGTTAGATTTGGCTTCGAAAAAGTGTTTCTTATCCGTAGCACTGTCCGGTAACTGTGTGGGAGGGAGAAAGGTATAGTACCACGAAAGAGAGCGGCCGCGTCGCCGGTGCGTGGGGGTCGCGATAACACAGATATCGACACAAGACGCTGGTGTTTCCAACTATGTACACAGTTTCTTTTGCAGTTTGTCCGTTATTCAAAATGTTTATTATAAAATTAGCTATAACTTTTAAACCACTTCGTTGTTTTCAATTTTGTTTTCACAATATTGTAGTCCGTTCCTTACTAAATATCACTCAATGTTTTGTTATTCTATTTTGCATATTTTGCTCACTCACAGATTTTAAATTTACGGAGCTAACGAAAACACGTCTCTTCACTCAAAACTTTTTTCACATCCCAGCCTACTCGAAGATGTTATTAAGTTCATGTGGCATTTTTATGTCCTCAAACTTTTGCCATAACACACAAATTCCCGCAGTTGTGACATGCAGTAGGTACAATTATTAGTAATGAATTATCTTTTTTTTTTAAGTTTTTATTTTTATCTTAAGTACTTTTGTTCCTACTAATGTCAATGCCCATTAATGTTCATACTGAATTTTGTTAAGTTCTTTGGTAAGGTATTGGTATTTTTTTTTTGTGAGGATTTAGGTCTAGTCTTTTTGCTCGTGGTTCACATTAATTGGAGTTCGGTAGTCAAAATAGCAAAATCGAAATCCTTATACTTTCGTCATGTCCGTCCGGCCGTCGTAACTCGTATGTCCAACATGGGGGCTACTGAGCTCAACGATGAGTGCATCAAGCAAGAGCACGCTCACTACCTGCCAGAACATTACATGTAAGTACACGAGCACGCTCACTACCTGCCAGAACATTACATGTAAGTACAAGAGCACGCTCACTACCTGCGAGAACATTACATGTAAGTACACGAGCACGCTCACTACCTGCGAGAACATTACATGTAAGTACACGAGCACGCTCACTACCTGCGAGAACATTACATGTAAGTACACGAGCACGCTCACTACCTGCGAGAACATTACATGTAAGTACACGAGCACGCTCACTACCTGCGAGAACATTACATGTAAGTACACGAGCACGCTCACTACCTGCGAGAACATTACATGTAAGTACATGAGCACGTTCACTAATTGCCAGAAAATTACATATAAGTACATGAGCACACTCACTGGCAGTCTTGCGCAGCACAGTCTCACCTGCGAAAACATTAGGTGTATGAAAGTAAAAATTATTAATAAAAAGCATTTATTTCAGGCAACCTATAAACCCTTACATTACATACATACAAAAAAACACTACTCAAATAGATGTACAAATACAAATACATACTATAAAAATAACAATACAAACACTCTATCGGACAGAGTCTGCAACATATCTGCTACAGCAATGTCCGACATAGGGACAATCTATTCGCCCGGCAATCATCTCCAGAACGGTATTGGAGCTGCCCCATACGCACCAAGAACGCGCACCGCTTGCGCATAGTGGTATGGAAACAATCGATGCACGCAGGGCAGTCCCAACACCGTCCTGAATGCGTTGTTGTACTGGATACAGAGGGCACTGTAAGCCGCTACGAAACCCATAGGCTGCACGTGTATAGGAAAGTGCAAAAAGCTTTAAAATGCGTAATCAACAACGTGCAAACCTACGGGCTATCATATTTGCTCTTTTAGACAGTGCCCTCCGCTCTCTTTCCGTGTCTACATGGTCCCTCAGGTCAGCTGTTACCCAGTGCCCCAAATATTTAAATTTTCCCACCCTTTCCAAAGGAATATTATTCAGGCTTATAGATGGTACGTGTTGCGGACGCTTGGGACCCGCCTGAAAGACCTTGCTCTGACTTTTACCAGTATTGTACATGAGGCTATGACTGCTAGCGTACTGATCACATACTTGCAATAGCGTTCTAATTCCACAGACCGACGGGCTCATTAGCCCCATGTCGTCTGCGTAACTTAAGTTGTTTACACAAACTCTATTGATGTGGCGTTCAACATGGTGGCTACTGAGCTCTACGATGAGTGCATGAAGCTAGAGCACGCTCACTACCTGCGAGAACATTACATGTAAGTACTCGAGCATGATCACTACCTGCGAGAACATTACATGTAAGTACACGAGCACGATCACTACCTGCGAGAACATTACATGTAAGTACACGAGCACGATCACTACCTGCGAGAACATTACATGTAAGTATACGAGCATACTCACTATATCATTCTGCCGAGTTCTGAGACATTTTTGATGCGTCTTCCACCGCTAGAACGTTAAACATTATTTTATTATTTCTATCATCTAAACTTTCAAATAAATAAAATATATATTTAAAGTATATCGCAGCCAATGACGCCAGCCCATTAATGTTCATACTGAATTTTGTTAAGTTCTTTGGTAAGGTATTGGTATTTTTTTTTGTAAGGATTTAGGTCTAGTCTTTTTGCTCGTGGTTCACATTAATTGGAGTTCGGTAGTCAAAATAGCAAAATCGAAATCCTTATAATTTCGTCATGTCCGTCCGGCCGTCGTATGTCCAACATGGGGGCTACTGAGCTCTACGATGAGTGCATCAAGCAAGAGCACGCTCACTACCTGCCAGAACATTACATGTAAGTACACGAGCACGCTCACTACCTGCCAGAACATTTCATGTAAGTACACGAGCACGCTCACTACCTGCGAGAACATTACATGTAAGTACACGAGCACGCTCACTACCTGCGAGAACATTACATGTAAGTACACGAGCACGCTCACTACCTGCGAGAACATTACATGTAAGTACACGAGCACGCTCCCTACCTGCGAGAACATTACATGTAAGTACACGAGCACGCTCACTACCTGCGAGAAAATTACAAGGTTATGCCTGTTGGACAATGCGCGAGCGTGTTCTACAAGACCATTAGTTAAAAGGGACCTACCGCGTGCGTGGAGCTGCTGTAGGGGCAGATGATTTCGGTTCCTATCCGACCGGTGCTTAGGGCCTTGTCAAGCACTGGTATCGTCGCACTTTGCGGTCTTATATGCTGTCTTTCTTGTATGTCCGTGGAGACCTCATGAGTAGTTTGGTTCTGAGGCTGTAACTTATTTAAAAAATAATGTTTCTTGCATCATCCGCATCAGACTATAGACGTGCACCGTAAAATGTAACTAATAATGTTTGCGTTTGCAGAATAGTGTACGTTACCCCAGCAGGAAAGTAGCCTCTAGGATGATATGAGTAGAATAAGTTATTAGTTCTCAATCTGCTGTAAATGTGCGCCGAATAAAATATTTGTGCATATTGTTGTTTTTAAAAAAAACGGAAAAACCGTTTCCTGCTGGGGTAACGTTATTCTAGCAGGAAAATTCTAAACGAGTGGTCGGAGAGAGAAATATTGTCAGAGAGCTTATATTTGTGCTAGCAGTTGTGCCGCAAATATAATTAGTGGGTGTTCAGGTTTTCGAGATATTGCATTTCCTGCTAGGGTAACGTTTTGCAGAATCATGTATCTCTAAGACCATTCAATGTGCGCCTATAGAATAAACATGCACTAGTAGGACTTGATTTGTGACAATTAGTGACAGGATTAGATTTAAGAAAATATTTACAGTTTTCGAGTATATACACTTTTTTTAATCACTAAAAATCTTCATTACGCCTAAATGAGAAAACTTACAAGCTCACTGAAACCTATATTCGGTTGTTCTTGACTCTTAGAATAGCCATAATAAGTTTCAAAAGTTTATATCTATGGGTTATTAAATAATATGTATTAGTAAAAGTCAAAACGATGGTGTCGTAACTTTGACGTCAACGTGCAAGAAACTGGCTCAACCCAACAGGTGTGAGTAAATACCAAAAAGTAGTGCCATGCGTCATATAATATAGTGGAAATTTTCAGCTTCGAATGTTTCGTATTTAAGCAGATATAAACTCAAATCCAAACATCACAAAATCCAAAAATCAACAACAGAAACGGTTAGGTAGTTATCCGAACAATTTCGAATGGCTACAAAAAGGCGACGGTTTCATACAAATCGATGACCTTCCTAATTTTACTCACAACCGGTTCTGATATATATTATATGTCAAAAAATCAGTGGCACCGTACACTGAAGTAGAAAATGGTTAAAGAAGAAAATATAATTATGTTCTTGTATTGGATTTTCCCGTGTGGTGACGGGACTAAGAATACATATGTCACCTCTCCTTTTCGTTCCAGGGATGTCGTAGGAGGCGACTAAGGGAAAATCGCACCATGACAACTGTGCTAGAGAAGGAAAACTCGAAACAAAACCCTGTACCAACCCGTCTGGCCAGCGTGGTAACAGTAGGCCAATAAACCACCTAAAATGAACGGCCCAACAAAAAAACGGCCCCCAGTACCCGGCAGCCCCGCCAGCCCAGGCCAAGGTAGCGGCGTGGGTTATGGCGGGGCAGGGGGTGCTAAGAATCCCCGGCACGGATATGGCTACCACCACCGACGACGACTGGCCCTGGCAACATACAACGTTAGAACATTGCGGGCCGACGAGAAAATAGTGGAGCTGGAAGAAGCTACTAGGAAGTTACACTGGGACATAATAGGGTTATCAGAGGTCCGAAGACAGGGACGGGACACGATAACTCTGAACTCGGGTAACTTGCTGTACTACCGGGGGGATGACCAGCTATCCCAAGGTGGTGTCGGGTTTATCATCCACAAGTCCCTCGTCAATAACATCGTCAACATCGACAGTGTGTCGACCAGGGTTGCGTACCTGATACTCAGAATATCCAAAAGATATTCGCTGAAGGTCATCCAGGTCTACGCACCGACCTCGACACACCCAGACGACGAAGTGGAGGAGATGTATGAGGACATATCTAAGGCCATACACTCCTCCAAAACACACTTTAAGGTCGTGATGGGGGACTTCAACGCGAAATTGGGCACACGTTGCGGCAATGAGCTGAGGGTGGGGCAATTTGGAATTGGCCAACGGAACTCCAGGGGGCAAATGCTAGCCGACTTCATGGAGAAGGAAGGCCTCTTTATGATGAATTCCTTCTTCGAAAAGCGGCCCCACAGGAAGTGGACCTGGATGAGTCCGGATGGTTGTACAAAAAATGAGATCGACTTCATCATGTCGACAAGGAGGCAAGTGTTCGATGATGTCTCTGTGATCCACACGGTGAAAACCGGCAGTGATCACCGTATGGTAAGAGGCACATTGAACCTTGACCTCCGATTAGAGAGACGCCGAGTCGCCGACTGATGAAGTCCACGCTCCGACCGACAACCAGCCACATCCAAAACCCCGAAAGCTTTCAGCTCGAGCTTCAAAACCGCTTCGAGTGCCTAAATTTCGCTACAGTGGATGATACCAACGATATGTTTGTGGAAACTGTCCATACGGTCGGGTCCAAATTCTTTAAGACCCGCCGTACAAATAGAACCAAAATAATCTCGGATTCGACCTTAAGGCTCATGGAACAGCGACGGGACCTTAGGCTACAGTCTTCGAGTGACGCATTGGCATACCGAGGGCTCAATAGACAGATCTCGAAATCACTAACACGTGACAGACGTCTCTTTAATACCCAGCGTATTAAAGAGACAATAGAGCGGAACCAAGGCTCCAAAGTGTTCGCGAAAGATCTGTCTATTGGGCAGAGCCGGTTGACAAGGCTGAAGACCGAAGACGGTAGCATCGTCTCGTCCAAACCAGAGGTCTTAGGGGAGATAGAGAAGTTCTACGGGCAGTTATACACGTTGACATCGAAACCCGTTGGCAGTCCAGCGAAAGACCCAAGAGCTGGACTGACTCGGCACTATACCGAAGATATCCCGGACGTCAGCCTGTACGAGATTAGTATGGCTCTGAAACAGCTTAAGAACAACAAGGCACCGGGTCAGGATGGTGTTACGACCGAGCTTCTGAGAGCGGGTGGAAAACCGATACTCAAAGTCCTCCAGAAGCTCTTTAACACCGTCATACTCGAGGGTAACACGCCACAAGCATGGCACAGGGGCGTGGTGGTACTGTTTTTCAAGAAGGGCGATAACACCCTCCTTAAAAATTACAGGCCCATCACGCTCCTGAGCCATGTGTACAAGCTGTTTTCGAAAGTCATTACGAATCGTCTCGAGCGCAGGCTTGACGACTTCCAGCCTCCCGAACAAGCCGGGTTCCGAAGAGGCTATAGTACCATAGACCACATACATACGCTGCGGCAGGTTATACAGAAGACCGAAGAGTATAACCGGCCACTATGCTTAGCGTTTGTGGACTATGAGAAAGCCTTCGATTCGGTGGAAACATGGGCAGTGTTACAGGCACTCCAGAGATGCCGAATTGACCATCGGTATATCGAGGTGATGAGGTGTTTGTACAGAAACGCCACCATGTCAGTTCGTCTCCAGGATCAGAGCTCGAAACCTATCCAACTGCAGCGAGGTGTGAGACAGGGAGATGTAATATCTCCGAAACTGTTCACAGCTGCGTTGGAAGATGTCTTTAAGCTTCTGGACTGGGACGGATTTGGCATCAACATCAATGGCGAGTACATCACCCACCTTCGGTTTGCCGACGATATCGTGGTCATGGCAGAATCGCTGGAGGACCTAAGCACAATGCTCGGTAGCTCCTCGATAGAGCTTCCCAACGGGTGGGCCTCAAAATGAACATGGACAAGACGAAAATTATGTCTAATCGCCATGTAGCGCCCGCCCCTATTACTGTGGGGAGCTCTTATCTCGAAGTTGTTGACGAATATATATACCTAGGACAAACGGTCCGGTTAGGTAGGTCCACGGCGTATCCACGGCGTCTCGTTCCCCGCCTTTGTCGCTCAGAGACAAGGGCTCGGGATACGTTGCCGCCGAGTGGGGGGGAATTTTGCTCTTTGGAGTGTATTTCTCCCCCAACCGGAGTCTGGCGGATTTCGAGGTCTTCTTAACATCTCTGGAGACCTCGATACGGCGATTGGCACCGGGCCGCGTTTTAGTCCTGGGGGATTTTAACGCCAAGTCCGAGACCTGGGGATCCCCTAGGACGGACGCCCGTGGAAGAGCGGTCGAGGATTGGGCTGATTCGGTGGGCCTCCGTCTTCTCAACAGAGGTGCCACCAACACGTGCGTTCGGCGGCAAGGGGGGTCGATAGTGGACCTCTCGTTCGCTACCCCTGCCGTCGCCGCGCGTGTAAGGAGCTGGTGCGTCCTGGAGGAGGCGGAGACTCTCTCGGATCACCGTTACATCCGAGTAGAGCTCTCCCGAAGTCCCCAGGACCCCGGCAGGGGTCACGCGGCGGACAGAGCTCCCCGATTTCCGCGGTGGGCTGTGAGTAAGCTGGATAGGGACCTACTGGAGGAGGCGGCCATTGTTCAGGCTTGGCTGTCTCCGCAGCCTCCCTTCGGGGGGGTTGACGCTGAGGCTGACCGCATCTGCGATGCGTTTACGCAGGTTTGCGATGCGGCCATGCCCCGCGTCCGGCGTCGGCCTCCCAGGAGGGGGGTTTACTGGTGGTCCCAGGAGCTGGCTGACCTCCGTGCGGCCTGCATTCGTGCCCGGAGGTCGCATACTCGCAGTCGGCGGCGTCACTGCGAAGATGAGAGGGAGGGCCAGCTGTTCGAGGCTCTGCGCGAGGCGCGAGAATCGTTCAAGCTGGCCATCTGTCGCGCCAAAGAGCGGGCAAGAGCAGAAATGCTGGAGGGACTCGATCGTGACCCCTGGGGTCGCCCATACCGCGCGGCGCTTGGGAAGCTCCGCGCGCAAGGCCCCCCCCTTACCGAGTCTCTCCGGCCCAGCTTCGTCACTGAAGTGGTCGAGGGTCTTTTTCCTCCTCAGGCGGAGCATACGCCCCCGGCGATGGCCAATCTGGCCGATGTCCGGGAGGCTAACTTAGATGTTCCGCCTGTCACGGAGGCGGAGTTGGGGGCGGCTGTTCTGCGGATCCGCGGAAAGAACACCGCCCCCGGGCCGGATGGAATTCCGGCCCGAGTGTTGGCTCTGACCCTTGACCACATGGGGGACCGCCTCAGGGACCTTTTCGGCGCCTGTCTGGCGTCCGGAAGGTTCCCTGAGCGCTGGAAAGTGGGGAGGCTGGTGCTCTTGCCGAAGCCGGGGAGGGCCCCGGACTCGGCCGCGGCCTACAGGCCTATCGTGTTGCTGGACGAGGCGGGGAAGTTGCTGGAGAGAGTTCTCGCTGCCCGCATCGTCCGGCACCTTCGTGAGGTCGGCCCCGACCTGTCGGACGCCCAGTTTGGTTTCCGGACCGGGCGTTCGACGGTTGGCGCCATTCTGGCCCTGAGGGCCGCGGCCGAGGAGGCCGTCATGGGAGGCGGCGTGATGTTGGCGGTGTCGTTGGACATCGCCAACGCCTTCAATAGTCTGCCATTCAGCAGCATCGCGGAGGCGCTCCGGTATCATGGAGTGCCCGCATATATCCAGCTGCTGGTGGCAGACTATCTGAAGGAGAGGAGCGTCCTGTACGAGGACCGAGACGCCAACGTTGGGCGCAGGGCGACGTCGGCCGGTGTTCCGCAGGGGTCCGTTCTTGGCCCCCTCTTGTGGAACATCGGTTACGACTGGGTCCTGCGCGCCGAACTTCCCCCCGGGCTGAGCGTACTCTGCTACGCTGATGACACGCTGGTAGCAGCCCGGGGACGGAACTTCGAGGAGGCGGCGCGCCTGGCCACCACGGGGGTCTCCCAGGTGGTCGGGCGCATTGAGGCGCTGGGGCTTAGGGTGGCCCTTAATAAGACGGAGGCCCTGATGTTTCACGGGCCCCGTCGCGGTCCACCTGCCGGCGCCTCAATCAATGTTGGCTCGGTTCTCGTACCGGTGCAGGCCCAGATGAGGTATCTGGGCCTGATTCTAGACGGGCGGTGGCTCTTCGACGAGCACTTCCGACAGCTGGCGGCAAAATTGGAGGGTGCTGCGTCCGCCCTAGGGCGTTTACTGCCGAACCTGGGCGGACCCAGCTTGCCTTGTCGCCGGCTTTACACGGGGGTAGTCAGGTCCATGGCGCTGTACGGCGCACCGGTGTGGGCGGCGGCTCTGACCGCCCAAAATAGAGATCGTTTGAGAAGACCTCAACGAATGATGGCGGTCAGAGCCATACGCGGTTATCGCACCGTGTCGGCAGACGCGGCGTGCGCGTTGGCCGGGACTCCCCCGTGGGACTTGGAGGCGGAAGTGCTCGCCGAAGTGTATCGGCGGGTGGCGGCAGTTCGGGCGGACGGGCAGTCCCCTCAGCCCGAACAGGTGCGCGAGTGGCGCGAGGTCGCCCGCAGAGCCACCGTCGTGAAGTGGCAGGGTCGGCTGGGGGCTCCACGGGCCGGTTTCTGGACCGTGGAGGCGCTCCGGCCGATCCTACTGGAGTGGATGGGGCGGCAGCACGGGACCCTTTCCTTCCGACTGGTGCAGGTTTTGTCCGGGCATGGGTGCTTCGGGCATTACCTGTACAGGGTCGCTAGGAGGGAATCGAGTCCCTTCTGCCACCACTGCGACTGCGACGACGACACGGCGCAGCACACGCTGGAGTCTTGTCCGGCGTGGGAAGGGCTGCGCCGTGGCCTCGTCGCAGTCGTTGGAGAGGACCTCTCGCTGCCGGCCGTCATGAGCTCGATGGCCGGCAGCGACAGGAGTTGGGAAGCGGTCGCATCCTTCTGCGAGGAAGTCATCTCGCAGAAGGAGGCGGCGGAGCGGCTCCGGGAGGAGTCTGCCCTTGCGGAGCCGATCCGCCGCCGGCGAACTGGGCGGCGTCAGCGAGCGCATATGCGCCTGATGCCGCCATAGTAAAGGCTGCGGGTGGGGGATCGGGGTTCACTTTCTCACCCGCTCCTTTCCGCAAAGGTCGACAGCGTCCCCGGTGCACCCGGACGCTGTCGTTCGGTGTTAGGGCCCGAAAGGGCCCGGTGTCGGTGCCCCGTAAGGGGCTGTCGCTGGGTGGGCTGCTGATGTTATAACAAGTTCCAGGGCCCACCCATTACGGCGAAGCGACGGTGCACAGAGGGGTTTTAGTGGGTATTCCGGTCCTTTTAAGACCGGCGAGTCCCACATAACCGTCCCTTGTCCCCGCACGGGGCGGTATGCGTAATGCATTTCCCCTCTTAAAAAAAAAAAAAAAAAAAAAGGTAGGTCCAACTTCGAGAAAGAGGTTAACCGCCGAATCCAACTCGGTTGGGCAGCGTTCGGGAAACTACGCGCTATCTTCTCGTCCACAATACCCCAATGTTTGAAGACAAAAGTCTTCAACCAATGTGTGTTGCCAGTGATGACATATGGTACTGAGACGTGGCCGCTAACTATGGGGCTCACTAGAAAGCTCACTGTCGCTCAGCGAGCCATGGAAAGGGCTATGCTTGGAGTTTCCCTGCGTGATCGAATCAGAAATGAGGAGATCCGCAGGAGAACTAAAGTTGCCGACATAGCTCACCGAATCGCATCGCTGAAGTGGCAGTGGGCAGGCCACATAGCCCGCAGAACTGATGGCCGATGGGGCAAAAAAGTTCTCGAGTGGCGGCCACGTACTGGAAAGCGCAGCGTGGGGCGGCCCCCCGCCAGATGGACCGACGATCTGGTAAAGATTGCGGGTGGCCGTTGGATGCGGGCGGCACAAAATCGCTCGCTGTGGCGGAAATTAGGTGAGGCCTATGTTCAGCAGTGGACGTCATTGGGCTGATACGATGATGATGATGATTGGATTTAATTATCCCTATTTTTTTTTTATACCACGACGTTGGCAAACAGACGTAGGGTCCGCCTGATGGTAAGCGGTTACCGTAGCCTATGGGCGCCTGCAACACCAGGGGCATCACGAGCGCGTTGCCGACCCTTAAGAAACCTATTCACCTATTCCTATAATATATTATTTTAATTATACTTACTTGTTATTCTTTTTACCATTTTGGATTTATGATCAACTGATTTGAGTTTTGTATTTATTTTATAAAATAATAAGTGAATTAGCACAACAATAAAAAAGACATAAATTACATAATAATATATAACTACGTTGATTTCAGCTGTATATTACATTTAGGTAACATTCGTTTTTTAAAAGACTTTTTCACTTCACCTCTACGCGCCGCGCCACCGCCGTTTTTTGTGTCTGACCCCGGCCCCCGCGCGACCTGCTGATGTCGAAGGAGTCGCTTTGTCTAGCTTGATGTAAAGTGAGACAGCAGTGAACGTACGATATTAGTGTGACAGAGACAGATTCATTAACTTAGCTCAATGATGCGAATTGCGAAGTGTTTTTTTTGTTCTAAGAAGTGCATTTAGGTAGGTTAAGTATCTAATTAGTAAACAAACAGTAGCAGTTAAGACGTCAAAGTCAGGGTCATGTTGAGTCACACGGTTGCATTTGACGATGGTTGATGTGTTAATTTTATGATGTGGGCTTGACTGAAAGTGGTGCAAGAAATTTAAAGGATCATTCTTAAAAAAGTGGCACTTGGTGGTTATAAAATCAATTTTAGTGAAAATTGATTGTTTTTTGTTATTAAATCTGTAGTACGTATTCCTTACATCTAGAATTATTTAAAGGGAACAAGATTTATGCATTTGTTTGTGAAATACAGCCTTTTGAAAAAAAGTAATACAGGTTAAAGAAAATAATTGTGTTTATTCCTTCTGTTTAACTAATTCGTATGGTCTTATCACATCCGTTTTGTACTAAAGTTTCAGTTTAAGAGTTCCATGACCAATAATGAAGCAATTTCGGCCTTTGACTGGCCTGTTGGTCTAGTGGTTAGTGACCCTGACTGCTAAGCCGGAGGTCGTGGGTTCGATCCCCACCCAGGACAAATCTTTGTGTGATGAGCATAAAGGTTTGTTCTGTGTCTGGGTGTAATTTATCTATAATATGTATGTATTTACAAAAAAAAAATGTAATTGCTTACTTTGGGACTAGATGGCGCTGTGTGAATGTGGTAGAATATTATTATTATTATTATTATTGTCATATTATCCCAAACCATAACAATATCCTTACAATTACGAAATAAATATTCTGGATTCTGAAGATGAATAGGGTCCTTTGGTTCAATCATTTGATGTTTGTCAATTAATCAATCAAACAATTCAGCCTATTGCATTCCACTCCTGGATATAGGGCTCTCCTAGCACGCATCATTCCCATCATTGCCTTCAGTTCCCGAGCTGCCGCATCCAATCAGATCCAGTGAATTTTTTAGGTCATCAGTGCACCTAGCTGGAGGCCGTTCTACTCTACTCTTGCCGGATCGGTCTCCACTCCAAACATGCTTGCTCCAACATGCATCGGTTCTTTTGCATATGTAGCCAACTCACTTTAGCTTACTTATTCTACAAATTGCTGTTCTTAGTAGAATAATTCTGTCGTTCAAAGCGAAGCCGAGCATAGCTCGTTTAGCAACATTAAGCTAGTGAGCTAGAACTAACGTGAGTAACCACATCTCGGGACTGTAAGTCTTAACAGGGAGGACGCATTGAATTCGTCAAAGGTCAAAGGTCATATTCAAGTATTCTCTCTCTTCTCTCTCTCTCTGGTTGTAAACTCGCTGAAGCTGCTTTTTACCTTAGTTTTCTAGATAATTGTTGAGCATGGGGAGATAAAACTTTGGTTGAACTCACCGAAGAAATTTTTTAACTCGCCTGACTCTTGATCCCAGATTAGATTCAGTGGTTACGTAGTTTAAGTTATTAGTGCTAATCGGTGTCACTTGATGGCGCTGTGTAGATGACAACATCAAAATTAAAAGTCGATGTTAAGGTTTTCCTCGGGTGAATGACCCCAACGAGGTGTTTTGAAATGAAATGAAATCTCGTTTATTCATCTAGGTTACAAGGTAACACTTATGAAAGTCACAAGAATGTAACAGGTTATCCGAAATGTTGTGTCAGCAAATTTGCCTACGACCAGTTCGCTGACGTGGTGGAGCTATGAGAAGAACTGGCAAGAAACTCACGCCACTCTTTTTAAAAATATGGATAGTTACAATCTTTTGTAATTTACAATTTGGGTAGCGTGTAAAGTGATGCAGCAGAGCACTACACCGTTAAATTAACGAATTATAATGAATGTTTACAAACTAAATATTAAACAGAAAGTAAAAAGTAAGGCTCTGTGGTTGCATCACTTTACACATTGCAAAGCATTGCATTTTGTAAGTAGTGTAAAAATTTGTGATTAAGAGTCAGTTCACGTGATCCAAATATAGTGCAGTGTTACCATACAGGTTTTTTGGTTTTATTTAGTACCCTGTAGGAATACAAAAAAAGAACCCGCACACCAGATCCAGACGACCTCGCGATATATACACCCAGTTATCCTTCTGTAGTAAATACCAGGCCTTCTGGCTCATTTCTATAGCCACTATCAATGTGGTCTTTAATAATATTTCCTATATCACTGAAAAATGGATTGTTGCACTCAATAAAACATTGTACTTTAGTTTTGTTTCTTTTTTTTGCGTTGATACGCCTTTTTTGCTTCTTCTCTCGATTTCTTTCCATTATTTGATCACGTGATGTTGAACTGATGTGTATATGTAACTTTGCCTTCTTTTTTACGTTTCTGGTACTTCTCTTAATCTTTTCCTATAGAACAAATAGAAACACATCTCTTTAACCTGTGCATTCTAAACAGGTTAAAGAGTCACAGGTTAATGAAAATATGGTAAAAATAATTTAATAACAAAAAATCTTTGCAACTGTGAAGTTTATATCCATACTATTAAAAAAAGACGCTATAAAAAATATTTAAAAATTACTATTACCCAAATATTTTCACTGCAAATCAAAATATTATAAACAGAATAAAGAGAACATACGTGTTACAAACTCCGATCATTGCTTTTCGATGCTAATTTTGCAAAATTGGTAAAAATTACATAGTCTTTTCGGCGGTTAGTTAGATAGTTGTAGGTGAGTTTACGCGGAACATGGATGCTAAGTTCATAAAAATGTGTGAGTGAGACTTGTTAATAAAAAGGACAGGTTACAGAGAAAATTACGTTGGACATTATATTATCTTGAATATTTCAAAAAGTTGGATTATTATGTACGAATAGATGATAATAAAATACACTTCATTAATATTAAAGACAATACTAAGTAGATGTAAGTGAAGATTCCATAAAAATATCATTTATATCTTTATGTAAATACAATTTAATTTGCCTTAAACTACCTACGTTTGGATATGACAGGTTACGGAGAAAAGCATAGTACAAATTATATTTCCAGGAAATATATTGTCATAAAATCTATAATATATGCAGGCCTCTGTGTAAAGTCTCTTTTAACAAAATAATTAGCAAACATACATATCTCTATACAAAAAAAAACTTTCAATCAAAAACTGCTCGGCAGGTTACAGTGCCACTTTTTTGAGAACGACCCTAAAAACATATTCGGACATTTGTAAATGGATAACTACGATGATAGCACGTTCTGCGGTAGTAAGTACATCACTTTGAATAAGTATTATTAAAAGAATGTGCAGAAAAGGGAATCAATCTTTTGAATTATTTCAAAGTACCTATGTACCTACTTATACCTAACAACTAAGTACATGAAGATGTTTTTCATTATTTATCAATGAATCTAATAAATTATTACATTATTGTATTTTGAAATTTAAGTTATGGAAGTAGGTAAAATAATGTATGAAATATTTAAACCTCAATAAGTATGATAAAACCAAATATATAGATACCTAATACCTATTTTAAACACATAAATTATTATGATATTAATTATAACATGATGGAGTTTTCATTAAATACCATACCCACCTCCCCACTACCTTTCACACGTCACACTTACTCCATTCCATGTAGCCACAGCGCGGCGCTGGTTTCCAGTACTAACCTCGAGTGACGTAATGAACGTCGCATGCTAAAAACATGGTTGTACATACATACAAACTTTGTGTGTGTGTAAGTGGGGATGTGTGTGTGTGTGTGTGATTGCTAAGTTTAATAAATTAAAGATATTAATCAAAATAATACTATCTAGGTTACATTAGGATGCCCGCATAGAAATAAAAACATACCAGAATGTCATTAGTTAAACTTTGGTATTTTGTAGGTTTTTTCAGCGCTCCGGAGCCACACCTCGTCGGCTGTAAGATTGCCTCCTGTCCATAAGATTGCCAATAACAATATTATTATTAAGTACATTAAATTATTTACGGAGTATACTTTTGTTCTAAGAAATAAATAGATTTTTAAAAACCTTTCACTATATACAATAGGCTTTTGACCGAGTGTGCAATAAGGGACTCAGTTAAAGCTACTACTTATCTGCATAATTCTTACATAATCTTACAGTCTTACTTGTAAAAACGAGTATTTCAGGTCAAATGCGACGTTTTTTTGTCACCCATTTGCCAAATAGAAGCAGGTGTGCCTCAGGGTTCGGTGCTGGGACCCGTCCTATAAAACAATCTTTACCACTGACCTCCCCATCTCAGAAGAAGTGGTAACTGTTAACTATGCAGACGACACTGTAGTTCTCTAATTTAATAATACCCCGATAATTCGCTCGTATAATGGTGAATTAAAAAAGCTTGACTGTATGTAAGCCTTCCATTGCTGAGTCAGAGTAGACTACATATTGGAAGGATTGAACAGGGAAGAAAATTTAGTTTGTATTTGACCCAATTGAGCATTCCACGACAGACGTCTTTCAGTGCTTATACGACTTAAAACAAATAAATAATTAAAAAAATAAAATAACCCGACTGCAAAAAATCAACAGATAAGCGACGCGACGCACTAAAGTGACCTAAAAATAGTTGTAATTATTATTCCTGATTAAATTTAAATAAATAACATGTATGTATATATTTGTAATCCCCGTTAGATTCCCTTTATTTTGATACCTAACTGGATAAGATTGGTTTAAAAAAAATATTACTAGTTACAATTTGACGCTACAAGTCCACCGTTTTTTTTATCTAAGGATAGTTGGGTTTTTGAGAAGAATCTAAGGATACCCTAACTGTCAAAATCCATTCAGCCGTTTTGAACAAACATGGGAATAAAGAAATTTACAAACATACAAGGTACGCGCGAAAAACAATACCTTCCACATGTAAGTACACGAGCACGCTCACTACCTGCGAGAACATTACATGTAAGTACACGAGCACGCTCACTACCTGCGGGAACATTACATGTAAGTACACGAGCACGCTCACTACCTGCGAGAACATTACATGTAAGTACACGAGCACGCTCACTACCTGCGAGAACATTACATGTAAGTACACGAGCACGCTCACTACCTGCGAGAACATTACATGTAAGTACACGAGCACGCTTACTACCTGCGAGAACATTACATGTAAGTACACGAGCACGCTCACTGCCTGCGAGAACATTACATGTAAGTACACGAGCACGCTCACTACCTGCGAGAACATTACATGTAAGTACACGAGCACGCTTACTACCTGCGAGAACATTACATGTAAGTACACGAGCACGCTCACTACCTGCGAGAACATTACATGTAAGTACACGAGCACGCTCACTACCTGCGAGAACATTACATGTAAGTACACGAGCACGCTTACTACCTGCGAGAACATTACATGTAAGTACACGAGCACGCTCACTGCCTGCGAGAACATTACATGTAAGTACACGAGCACGCTCACTACCTGCGAGAACATTACATGTAAGTACACGAGCACGCTCACTACCTGCGAGAACATTACATGTAAGTACACGAGCACGCTCACTACCTGCGAGAACATTACATGTAAGTACACGAGCACGCTCACTACCTGCGAGAACATTACATGTAAGTACACGAGCACGCTCACTACCTGCGAGAACATTACATGTAAGTACACGAGCACGCTCACTACCTGCGGGAACATTACAAGGTTATGCTTGTTGGACAATGCGCGAGCGTGTTCTACAAGACCATTAGTTAAAAGGGACCTACCGCGTGCGTGGAGCTGCTGTGGGGGCAGATGATTTCGGTTCCTATCCGACCGGTGCTTAGGGCTTTTTCAACCACTGGCATCGTCGCACTTTGTGGTCTTATATGCTGTCTTTCTTGTATGTCCGCGGACACCTCATGAGTAGTTTGCTTCTGAGGCTGTAACTTATTTAAAAAATAATGTTTTTTGCATCATCCGCATCAGACTATAGACGTGCACCGTAAAATGTAACTAATAACATCTGCGTTTGCAGAATAGTGTGTACGTTACCCCAGCAGGAAAGTAGCCTCTAGGATGATATGAGTAGAATAAGTAATTAGTTCTCAATCTGCTGTAAATGTGCGCCGAATAAAATATTTGTGCATATTGTTGTTTTGAAAAAAAAACGGAAGAACCGTTTCCTGCTGGGGTAACGTTATTCTAGCAGGAAAATTCTAAACGAGTGGTCGGAGAGAGAAATATTGTCTGTGAGCAGAGAGCTTATATTTGTGCTGGCAGTTGTGCCGCAAATATAATTAGTGGGTGCTCAGGTTTTCGAGATATTGCATTTCCTGCTAGGGTAACGTTTTGCAGAATTCTGTATCTCTAAGACCATTCAATGTGCGCCTATAAAATAAACATGCACTAGTAGGACTTGATTTGTGACAATTAGTGACAGGATTAGATTTAAGAAAATATTTACAGTTTTCGAGTATATATGTTAGGAGAGGCCTACGTCCGGCAGTGGACTGCAATAGGCTGAAATGATGAGTATATACACTTTTTTTAATCACGAAAAATCTTCATTACGCCTAAATGAGAAAACTTACAAGCTCACTGAAACCTATATTCGGTTGTTCTTGACTCTTAGAATAGCCATAAAAAGTTTCAAAAGTTTATATCTATGGGTTATTGAATAATATTAGTAAAAGTCAAAACGACGGTGTCGTAACTTTGACGCCAATGTGCAGGAAACTCTCTCAACCCAACAGGTGTGAGTAAATACCAAAAACTAGTGCCATTCGTCAAATAATATAGTGGAAATTTTCAGCTTCGAATGTTTCGTATTTAAGCAGATATTAAATAAAATCCAAACATCACAAAATCCAAAAATCAACAACAGAAACGGTTAGGTAGTTATCCGAACAATTTCGAATGGCTACAAAAAGGCGACGGTTTCATACATATCGATGACCTCCTTAATTTTACTCACAACCGGTTCTGATATATATGTCAAAAAATCAGTGGCACCGTACACTGAAGTAGAAAATGGTTAAAGAAGAAAATATAATTATGTTCTTGTATTGGATTTAATTATTTCTATAATATATTATTTCAATTATACTTGTTATTCTTTTTATAACATACTAGCTGACCCGGCGTACTTCGTACCGCCATAAATAAAAAAAATCGTTGTAAAAAAAAAAGCGCGCGGATCCTAGGTCTATGGTATTTGTATTCTGCTACTATACTACCTTGATACTGCAATGTATTTACTTTTCTACGAAAAATATTTTATTTCATATTTTACAATATCCACAATTGTTTTATTTTTATTATGTATGACTTTAGCGACCATAAATACATACAATGATAATTCACTGTCAAATGTCAAATTTTAGACCGAAAATAAATGGCGCGAATACATAAAAACGGCGCGCGGATCCTAGGTCTATGGTATTTGTATTCTGCTACTATACTACCTTGATACTGCAATATAATTATGTATTTACTTTTCTACAAAAAATCTTTTATTTCACATTTTACTTTATTTGATAATTTTACTACACAATTGTCATAATATATTCTTTGAATTTACTGGTGAATGATTAGTAATATATTCAAGTAATGAGGTTGTATAGTAAGCAAAAAGAAAAAAGAGATCTTTGATTTCTTTTTAATCTGTCATACTGAATTGTCATTAGGGTTGACGTTGATATATATAGTAATATACATACACAACAATCACGTAATATTGGTTATGTTTAATTTGAAGTAATTATCTGTGCTTAGAAAATATTGGCCGAAATTTCCCCTCTAAAAGTGAAAAGTTGTTGTGGTCACAGGAACAAAATAACAGGTAAGCGAAGTCACGGGTGACATACAGTATTATTATAAGATTTTTGGGATTATATACATTTCATTTAATATCGTAATAACTTTTAAACTATTTGTCGAAATAACTTAGTGTAAACGACAAAAATTATCTACATTAAATGACAAAAGTGATAAAGGTATTTACATTCCTAGGAATTAGTTTAATACCATGAAATTATTGACTTTAAATGCAGTATCTGATTTAAATGTATTTCTTGCTCACTATTCTCTCTATATCGACTTCCACATAAAAGATAGGCATATGCTGTCGCGGACTTTTTTTTATAACTATTTAAGAGTAACAATTCCTCCATACATTGTCCTTATGTAAAACTAACGGTTTACGTAGAGAAATCAGAAATAGCTATAAGATGGCAGATTTTTCTCCGACTTACTTTACATTTGTTCTCATGGTTTAGCCAATTTACGCGATATCTAGATAAAATATAGCCTATATGTTATTCTGATGTATAAGGTACATTACTGCAAAGTTTCATTGAAATCTATTCAGTGGTTTTTTCGTTTACTGGTAACAAACATCCAAACATTCTTACAAACTTTCGCATTTATAATATTAGTAGGATTTGCTCGTAAAGGGTCTCTTATTTCACCAATTTCAGTGTTGTAATGTATCTCATTATGCACTAGTGCGGTAATGTAAAGTAAATTGTACGGCTTCTCATGCTCACATACTAATAATCAAGGGGCTCCGTCTAAAACGAACGGTACCTACTTTTTTAAATCTTAGCAAAGAGTTTTTATGTCAGAAAAGTGGTCAACATTTTATGAATAAAATTAACTTTTGGAGATAAAATAATTATGATATAATTAAATTAAATAAACATTTAATTCTTTAATTTAATTAATTAAGACCATAAGTTACAACCATTTATCTGTACTAAAACACACAAATATTAATTTACTTTATTAGTAATACTGGCTGTTTTTGTGTTTTTGCCTTAAAAAAAAGCGCTGATGCGCGCGCATCGATAATTTGTGACAAGTAAAAATTATTCCGCGCGCTATTTCTTTTCGCTGTATTTGTTTTTTTCTAAGAAAGTCAGAATTTTATTTATTTCCTCGCAAATAAGTTATAAAACGTCGAATGACATTCGTGCGTTTTGATAATTACAGCCCCTGCTACAAGAAAGCAGAGGCAATAAGCAATATCGCCTCAACTGTAATTATCAACTTGCCGCACTTATCATAATGTACTATTACCATTTTGGATCTATGACGAACTGATTTGAGTTTTTTATCTATTTTATAAAATAGTAAGCGAATTACTTAGTACAACAATAAAAAAGACATAAATTACATATTATGTAGCTAGCTTGATGTAAAGTGAGACAGCAGTGAACGTACGATATTAGTGTGACAGAGATAGATTACTTAACTTAGCTCAATGATGCGAATTGCGAAGTGTTTTTTTTGTTCTAAGAAGTTCATTTAGGTAGGTTGTAAAGTGGTGCAAGAAATATAAAACATTCGGACATTTGTAAATGGATAACTACGATGATAGCACGTTCTGCGGTGGTAAGTACATAATTTGTACATAAGTATTATTAAAAGAATGTGCAGAAAAAGGAATCAATCTTTTGAATTATTTCAAAGTACCTATGTACCTACTTAAACCTAACAAGTAAGTACATGAACATGTTTTTCATTATTTATCAATGAATCTAATAAATCATTACATTATTGTATTTTGAAATTTAAGTTATGGAAGTAGGTAAAATAATGTATGATATATTTAAACCTTAATAAGTATGATAAAACCAAATATATAGATACCTAATACCTTTTTTAAACACATAAATTATTATGATATTAATTATAACATGATGGAGTTTTCAATAAATACATACCCACCTCCCCACTACCTTTCACATGTCACACTTACTCCATTCCATGTAGCCACAGCGCGGCGCTGGTTTCCAGTACTAACCTCGAGTGACGTAATGAACGTTGCATGCTAAAAACATGGTTGTTCATACATACAAACTTTGTGTGTGTGTAAGTGGGGATGTGTGTGTGTGATTGCTAAGTTTAATAAATTAAAGATATTAATGAAAATAATACTATGTAGATTACATTAGGATGCCCGCATATAAATAAAAACATACCAGAATGTGATAAGTAAAACTTTGGTATCTTGTAGGTTTTTCCAGCGCTCCGGAGCCACACCTCGTCGGCTGTAAAATTGCCTCCTGTACATAAGATTGCCAATAACAACATTATTATTAAGTATCCTTCCATTGCTGAGTCAGAGTAGACTACATATTGGAGGGATTGAACAGGGAAGAAAATTTAGTTTCTACTTGACCCTATTGAGCATTCCACGACAGAAGTCTGTCAGTGCTTATACGACTTCAAAAAAGTAAAAGGTTATTTAAGGTAACAAATGAAATTACACGAGCACCCTCGATACCTTCGAGAACATTACATGTAAGTACATGAGCACGATCACTACCTGCGAGAACATTACATGTAAGTACACGAGCACGATCACTACCTGCGAGAACATTACATGTAAGTACACGAGCACGCTCACTACCTGCGAGAACATTACATGTAAGTACACGAGCACGCTCACTACCTGCGGGAACATTACATGTAAGTACACGAGCACGCTCACTACCTGCGGGAACATTACATGTAAGTACACGAGCACGCTCACTACCTGCGAGAACATTACATGTAAGTACACGAGCACGCTCACTACCTGCGAGAACATTACATGTAAGTACACGAGCACGCTCACTACCTGCGAGAACATTACATGTAAGTACACGAGCACGCTCACTACCTGCGAGAACATTACATGTAAGTACACGAGCACGCTCACTACCTGCGAGAACATTACATGTAAGTACACGACCACGCTCACTACCTGCGAGAACATTACATGTAAGTACACGACCACGCTCACTACCTGCGAGAACATTACATGTAAGTACACGAGCACGCTCACTACCTGCGAGAACATTACATGTAAGTACACGAGCACGCTTACTACCTGCGAGAACATTACATGTAAGTACACGAGCACGCTCACTGCCTGCGAGAACATTACATGTAAGTACACGAGCACGCTCACTACCTGCGAGAACATTACATGTAAGTACACGAGCACGCTCACTACCTGCGAGAACATTACATGTAAGTACACGAGCACGCTCACTACCTGCGAGAACATTACATGTAAGTACACGAGCACGCTCACTACCTGCGAGAACATTACATGTAAGTACACGAGCACGCTCACTGCCTGCGAGAACATTACATGTAAGTACACGAGCACGCTCACTACCTGCGAGAACATTACATGTAAGTACACGAGCACGCTCACTACCTGCGAGAACATTACATGTAAGTACACGAGCACGCTCACTACCTGCGAGAACATTACATGTAAGTACACGAGCACGCTCACTACCTGCGAGAACATTACATGTAAGTACACGAGCACGCTCACTACCTGCGGGAACATTACAAGGTTATGCCTGTTGGACAATGCGCGAGCGTGTTCTACAAGACCATTAGTTAAAAGGGACCTACCGCGTGCGTGGAGCTGCAGCTGTGGGGGCAGATGATTTCGGTTCCTATCCGACCGGTGCTTAGGGCTTTTTCAACCACTGGCATCGTCGCACTTTGTGGTCTTATATGCTGTCTTTCTTGTATGTCCGCGGACACCTCATGAGTAGTTTGCTTCTGAGGCTGTAACTTATTTAAAAAATAATGTTTTTTGCATCATCCGCATCAGACTATAGACGTGCACCGTAAAATGTAACTAATAATGTCTGCGTTTGCAGAATAGTGTACGTTACCCCAGCAGGAAAGTAGCCTCTAGGATGATATAAGTAGAATAAGTAATTAATTCTTAATCTGCTGTAAATGTGCGCCAAATAAAATATTTGTGCATATTGTTGTTTTGAAAAAAAAAACGGAAGAACCGTTTCCTGCTGGGGTAACGTTATTCTAGCAGGAAAATTCTAAACGAGTGGTCGGAGAGAGAAATATTGTCTGTGAGCAGAGAGCTTATATTTGTGCTGGCAGTTGTGCCGCAAATATAATTAGTAGGTGTTCAGGTTTTCGAGATATTGCATTTCCTGCTAGGGTAACGTTTTGCAGAATCGTGTATCTCTAAGACCATTCAATGTGCGCCTATAGAATAAACATGCACTAGTAGGACTTGATTTGTGACAATTAGTGACAGGATTAGATTTAAGAAAATATTTACAGTTTTCGAGTATATACACTTTTTTTAATCACGAAAAATCTTCATTACGCCTAAATGAGAAAACTTACAAGCTCACTGAAAACTATATTCGGTTGTTCTTGACTCTTAGAATAGCCATAAAAAGTTTAAAAGTTTATATCTATGGGTTATTGAATAATATTAGCAAAAGTCAAAACGACGGTGTCGTAACTTTGACGCCAATGTGCAGGAAACTCTCTCAACCCAACAGGTGTGAGTAAATACCAAAAACTAGTGCCATTCGTCAAATAATATAGTGGAAATTGTCAGCTTCGAATGTTTCGTATTTAAGCAGATATAAACTCAAATCCAAACATCACAAAATCCAAAAATCAACAACAGAAACGGTTAGGTAGTTATCCGAACAATTTCGGATGGCTACAAAAAGGCGACGGTTTCATACATATCGATGACCTTCTTAATTTTACTTAAGGACGTCACATACGGTGAAGATGCTATAATATTTCATCTTAAGATACAATATCGCTCAATATACATTTTCTATGAACCATCACACACAGTTAAGTTAATATATATTTTCATATTACGGCATCTTAAGATGTCGAGCGATATTGAAATATCATGTTAAGATACGAAATATATCTTAACATGGAAAATATCACCTTAAGATCCATAATATATAGCAAGTTCCTTATACAGGGTGTGCACAGAATATATGTCAAAAAAACAGTGGCACCGTACACTGAAGTAGAAAATGGTTAAAGAAGAAAATATAATTATGTACTTGTATTGGATTTAATTATTTCTATAATATGTTATTTTAATTATACTTGTTATTCTTTTTACCATTTTGGATCTATGATGAACTGATTTGAGTTTTTTATCTATTTTATAAATAATAATAAGCGAATTAGCACAACAATAAAAAAGACATAAATTACATATGTAACTACATTGATTTAAGCTGTATTTTACATTTAGGTAACATTCGTTTTTTAAAAGACTTTTCGCTTCACCTTTACACGTCGTGCCACCGCCGTTTTTTGTTTCTGGCCCCTGCCCCCGCGCGACCTGCTGATGTTGAAGGAGTCGCTTTGTCTAGCTTGATGTAAAGTGAGACGGCAGTGAACCTACGATATTAAGCAGTGTGACAGAGTTAGATTAATTAACTTAGCTCAATGATGCGAATTGCGAAGTGTTTTTTTTGTTCTAAGAAGTGCATTTAGGTAGGTTAAGTATCTAATTAGTAAACAAACAAACAGTAGCAGTTAAGACGTCAAAGTCAGGGTCATGTTGAGTCACACGGTTGCATTTAACGATGGTTGATGTCTTAATTTTATGATGTGGGCTTGACTGAAAGTGGTGCAAGAAATATAAAACATATTCGGACATTTGTAAATGGATAACTGCGATGATAGCACGTTCTGCGGTAGTAAGTACATAATTTGAATAAGTATTATTAAAAGAATGTGCAGAAAAAGGAATCAATATTTTGAATTATTTCAAAGTACCTATGTACCTATGTTCAGTTTACAATAAGGTTCTATTTTGCTTGCGACGTGGGAGATAGATTGAAATTACGTGTTATCTTTAGTGAGTTTATTGTGCTACTGAATTAAGTGGTTTCACAAACATGAAACTTAGATAGACCAGGTACAAAGTAAATGGCGTAAACATCCCGCCCACCAAAACGAACTGTTTTACAATAAAATTAAGTATATATATATATATCTATATCTCATGTTCAATTTATAGGAATTTCCTGTAATACAAAAGTCCAAAATTTTTAAGCTTTGTGTTAAATATAGTAGGTATCTAATAAAAATGTTACAAATCAAAACAATGGACTGTATCTTTATGTGAAACAATAAACTAACAATGCTGAAACAATAACTAAAAACAATAAAATTTTCTAAAGTAAGTAGGTATAATTTGTATATTCTAACATCACACATGCATTACTTAATAACTTATCTTATTTATCAATATTGTGGGCGTTTGGCAAAATTATAAGTATTGACAATGGTCTCTTTAGTTCATGATCTCCTTTACATTGTACAGTGACAACACGAACTAATTTATCAGACCCGGGATGAACAACTTTCACTCTTCCTAATAGCCATTTATTAGGTGGTAAGTCATCCTTCTTTATAATGACAACATCTCCGATATTTGGCGAAGGAATTTTTGAATGCCATTTGTATCTTTGCTGCATAGTGTTGAGATACTTCATTTTGCCAGCGCCTCCAAAAGTCTTGATTTAATCTTTGTATCATTTGCCATCTAGTAAGTAAATTAATATTCTTCTCCTTATAATCAACATCTGGTATACTGATGAGAGCTTCTCCCACCAAAAAATGTCCAGGAGTAAGTGCCGTAAGTGTCTCTGTGGTATCATCAAGTTGACACAGTGGATGCGAGTTGAGGCTTGAATCTATTTGTGCCAACAAGGTTGCCATATCTTCATAGGTCAGTTTTGTTCCTTGTGTGATTCTTGTCAGATGTCTTTTTGCTGATTGTACACCAGCCTCCCATAAGCCACCATAATTTGGCATTCTCGATGGAATAAAATGCAAAGTTGTACCATCGTTGGTTAAAGTGGAGCAACTTCTTGTGTAATATTAGCCTGTCCCTTTTTAAACATTTCCTTAAGCTCTTTAGCGGCTCCAACAAAGTAAGTGCCGTTGTCACTCCACAAGTGAATACCCTGTCCTCTTTGAGCTACAAATCACCGAAATGCTGCTATAAATCCTTGAGCAGTAAGGTCTGTAACCGCCTCTAGGTGCAAAGCTTTGGTGGCCATGCACACAATTAGGCAAATATAGCCTTTTACCGATTGGTGACCTCGTCCCTTTGATGTTCTTATGTGCACAGGTCCTGCATAGTCAACTCCACTCTTAAGATATGCTCTGCAGGATTAACTCTTTCAGCTGGTAGTTGACCCATCATTTGTTGGTTTGTCTTTGCCTTGTCCAAAATACATATTTTACATTCTCGACAACATTTCCTTACAGCTGCCTTCAAGTTGATGATCTAATATTTACTACGAATGTAAGTAATCATTAAGTGAATGCCGCCGTGCAATGTGCTTCTTGTATCAACAGTTTTGCTATGTGGGTATCCTTTGGCATTATAATAGGATGTTTTGAAGTTTCAGGTAATTCAGAGTTTTGTAGTCTATATATAGTCTATAACACACATGCATGCTGTGTTTACTGCCTGATTACAATATCATATTAAAATTTAGATATATTATGATGTTCCTATCTCTATGCATGTATCAATGTAACAATTGTAAGTAAACCAATAAATAAATAAATAAATAACCCTCTCGTCTAAAAATGGTGATAATGTAATTGTCGAACTTTTAGACTTAACTTTTCCCTTTTTCTGAATCTCTTCTATATCCGTTTCGTAAACGAAATTTTGATAATATTTGATGCATTTTTCTACAATTGTTTCCATTTCTTCAACGGTTAAATACTCTTCTATATGTTTCTTATTTTTTATTCTAATCGGTTGCTCTCCAGGTTTCTTTGAATGTCCGCAATTCCATTTGCTACAAATGTGCGCCATCGATTAGGATTCACACTACCATTGAATCAGTGTAGTGTGCGTTCGTCCAGCAAAAAGTACTCGCCTTTCAAGAATTGAATGCTACAAATAAATAGTGCCTTATCTCGTGTAAATGTGCATGAAATTTGCAATTCGTGCGTGCAACGGCTTCAGAGTGATTTAAGAAAAATTGATTCTGCTGCACGAACGTTCGCCCAGCAGAATTTTTTTTATTTGATGCATCTAGCTGGAAATGAAATATGCAGAAAGGTAGCTTATTATTCCAGTAAAAATGTGCGGTGAAAGCCAAATTAGTGCGCATTAAGATTTCAGAGATATTTCATTTTCTGCTGGGCGAACGTTTTGGCGATTGCTATATATCGGAAACGGTTGGCCGTACAGACATGATTACTTTTTTATGCGGATACAGTACATTAGTGCTTATTTGTGCCCAAATGGTTCAGGCTCAGAATGTCCCTTTCCCAAAATGTCCCTAGGTTTCAAATAGTCCCTTTCCCATAATGTCCCTTTCCCAGAATGTCCCTTTCCCGAAACGTCCATTTCCCAAAATGCTCCCTTCCCGAAATGTCCCTTTCCCAAAATGTCCCTTTCTTACTGTAGCTATGCGGTTAACCGGGAATAAAAGTTGATTAACTAAGAGGTTATTAATTTGAGATTAAATACTTGGCTTATGTTTTTAAATATTCCTTTAACCGTTTAATATATACATATAATATTATATATTAATATTATGATGTATTTATGTTTTTTGCTTTCGACATTTTGATATTTTATATCCTATATGTGATTAAAAAGTTGATTGACTACTTGACTTATGTTATTTAAATATTCCCGGTTAACCGCATAGCTGAAGTAAGAAAGGGACATTTTGGGAAAGGGACATTTCGGGAAGGGAGCATTTTGGGAAATGGACGTTTCGGGAAAGGGACATTCTGGGAAAGGGACATTATGGGAAAGGGACATTTTGGGAAAGGGACTATTTGAAACCTAGGGACATTTTGGGAAAGGGACATTCTGAGCCTGAACGTCTGGAAGGTTGGAAGGTTTTATGAAGACCACGGACTTCGCGTTAGTGCTGTCTGGTACCTGTTATATATGCACACGATCCTGTAAAGTTTCGCCGGCCTACTGCTTATCATTAGCGAGTTTTTAACATTTTATTGCTTTTTTTTGAGGTTATCTTGAAGTAAATTATTTCGAGTTCGGAAACAGTATTTTTCTGTGAGCTGGCTTATTACATTCTTCAACAATAATAAGTGATCTATTTTAAGAATGCGTATGCGAAAAATAAGCTATGTACACCCGTTAATTTAGATGATAATGATAAAAATCCATTCGAAATCTTTTTTGTAAATTAACCGACTCAATTCGAATGAACATTAAAAAGCGGCCGCACGATACTTCAAGCTATCCTTCCTCACTTGACGGTGTTGTAATGAAATGTATAGTACAGATGCGTACAGAATTGTTATGTCGGAAAATATTTTATAATAGGCACATGAAATAAAATGTGTATTCTTGACTTGACTGACTCCAGACCTTGTGAAATAGGGCTCAGTACTATGACCTGCATAATCCACGTACTGCCTCCTATCACTCATATAACTACCAAAAAATTTTAAAAGGTATGGGGTAAAACCGACAGCAACTAACTTTCCTAGCAAGACATCATTATTGACCAAGTCAAAAGCTTTTCGTAGATCGAAGTAAGCGGCATAGATTTGTCCCCCACCATCCACCACTGGTATAATATGAGTCATATAAGTAAGTAGATTACTGTTAGTACTTCTCTCCGGTCGGAAACCGTGTTGAGCCATTGAGAGTTGCGCACTTACTTGTGGTAAAATGGCTTTTTGAATATTAGATTCCAAGAGTTTAGCCGGCGTAGACAGTACCGCTATCGACCTGTATTTTTCCACTGCTATTCCAGAACCACCTTCAGGTACTGGCACGACTCGTGTAATTTTCTACATATCTGGAAATACTGCTTCTTTCAGACAGAGGTTAAAAATATGAAGCAACGGTTTATCTAGTACGTAACAACAATCTTTAAAGATATAAGGCGGAATGCCGTCAGGTCCTGTCGGAGGGCACACCATATCTCGTTTAAGTGGAATCTATCTAAATGAACCCGTGCTCCTTCGTTTTTACCTGCTGAAACTTTCATAGCTGCCTCTATATTTAATTTGGGCACTTCCGTACTATATACTGAATGAAAGTATTCTGCAAATTCTTTAGCACATTCATCGGTAGAAAGAACTTTCTTATCGTTTTTCAAAATTTTCTTTGGCAAACGACTACCCTTTTTGGACTTTATTAAATTCCAGAAGCTTTTAGGGTTCTCCAAAATCTGATTTTGAATACGTTGTTGGTATTATTCATGAGCCTGTTGCTATTTGTTTTTTAACCTTCGACCCATATAAAACAAACGCTTTGTAGTCGATACTTTCCTTACTTATTTTGTACCGTTTATGCAATACTGCTTTCGATTTAATGTCACGAATTATCTCAAACGTGTACCACTCGGGATATGTGTATCCCAGGTTTCCACGACTTCGCTTTTTCTTAGGAACACAGTCCATAATTGAATTAATGCAGTCATAAAAAAATGTATACTTGGTTCTAACTCTAAATTGTAACATGAAACTTAGATAGACCAGGTACGTAGTAAATGGCGTAAACATCCTACTTAAACCTAACAAGTAGGTACATAAAGATGTTTTTTATTATTTATCAATGAATGAATTATTGTATTTTTTAAATTTAAGTTATGGAAGTAGGTAAAATAATGTAAGAAATATGTAAACCTCAAAATGATAAAACCAAATATATAGATTAGATACCTAATACCTATTTTAAACACATACATTATTATGTTTATTAATTATAACATGATGGAGTTTTCAATAAATACCACCTCCCCCCTACCTTTCACACGTCACACTTACTCCATTCCATGTAGCCACAGCGCGGCGCTGGTTTCCAGTACTAACCTCGAGTGACGTAATGAACGTCGCATGCTAAAAACATGGTTGTACATACATATAAACTTTGTGTGTGTGTGTGTGTGATTGCTAAGTTTAATGAATTATAGATATTAATGAAAATATTACTATGTAAGTTACATTATGATGCCCGCATATAAATAAAAACATACCAGAATGTGACAAGTTAAACTTTGATATCTTGTAGGTTTTCCCAGCGCTCCGGAGCCACACCTCGTCGGCTGTAAAAATGCCTCCTGTCCATAAGATTGCCAATAACAATATTATTATTAAGTACATTAAACTACTTACGGAGTATACTTTTGTTCTATGAAGTAAATAGATTTTTAAAAACCTTTCTCTTTAAACAACAGGCTTTTGACTGAGTGTGCAATAAGGGACTCAGTTAAAGCTACTACTTATCTGCATAATGCTTACATAATCTTAGAGTCTCACTTGTAAAAACAAGTATTTCAGGTCAAATGCGACGATTTTTTGTCACCCATTTGCCAAATAGAAGCAGGTGTGCCTCAGGGTTCGGTGCTGGGACCCGTCCGTCCACTGACCTCCCCATCTCAGAAGAAGTAGTAACTGCAGACGATATGCAGACGACACTGTAGTTCTCTAATTTAATAATACCCCGATAATTCGTTTCCGCAAATCTACAAGAATGTCTAGACCACATTGGGATATGGCCGAAGACGTGGAAAATCCGAGCAAGTCCATCAAAATGTAAACCGGATCCTCTACAGTAGTTGTATTTTTTACTGTCCAAATTTAGAAATTAGAAGAATGAAGAATATTCATGTGCATTCGTTAGTACACAGTTTATGCCCCTTTTAATAATATGATTAATTATGAAATATTTATTTTATTTTAGACTGGCCTGTTGGTCTAGTGGTTAGTGACCCTGACTGCTAAACCGGAGGTCGTGGCTTCGATCCCCACCCAGGACAAATCTTTGTGTGATGAGTATAAAGGTTTGTTCTGTCTCTTCAAGAAAAAAATGTATTTAAGTAGTATATCAGTTGTTTAGTACTCATAACAAAAGCAAATATAATTGCTTAATTTGGGACTAGATGGCGCTGTGTAAATGTGGTAGAATATTAATATTATTATTATGTGTAAGAAAATCTAATATTCTAAAATAGCAAAGACATCCTATTTTTGAGGTTTCTAACAACAATAAATTGAATAGACATTCTGAAAATATCATTGATAATAACTCGTATAATGGCAAATTAAAAAAGCTTGACTGTGTGTAAGCCTTCCATTGCTGAGTCAGAGTAGACTACATATTGGAGGGATTGAACAGGGAAGAAAATTTAGTTTGTATTTGACCCAATTGAGTATTCCACGATAGTAGTCTGTCAGTGCTTATACGACTTCAAACAAGTAAATAATTAAAAAAATAAAATAACCCGACTGCAACAAATCAACAGATAAGCGACGCACGAAAGAGGCAAGACCTATACCTACAAGACCATTAGTTAAAAGGGACCTACCGCGTGCGTGGAGCTGCTGTGGGAGCAGATGATTTCGGTTCCTATCCGACCGGTGCTTAGGGCTTTTTCAACCACTGGCATCATCACACTTTGTGGTCTTATATGTTGTTTTTCTTGTATGTCCGCGGACACCTCATGAGTAGTTTGCTTCTGAGGCTGTAACTTATTTAAAAAATAATGTTTCTTGCATCATCCGCATCAGACTATAGACGTGCACCGTAAAATGTAACTAATAATGTCTGCGTTTGCAGAATAGTGTGTACGTTACCCCAGCAGGAAAGTAGCCTCTAGGGTGATATGAGTGTAATTAGTTCTCAATCTGCTGTAAATGTGCGCCGAATAAAATATTTGTGCATATTGTTGTTTTGAAAAAAAAACATTCCTGCTGGAGTAACGTTATTCTAGCAGGAAAATTCTAAACGAGTGGTCGGAGAGAGAAATATTGTCAGAGAGCTTATATTTGTGCTAGCAGTTGTGCCGCAAATATAACTTGTGGGTGTTTAGATTTTGTGGTTTTAAATGATAACTTGAAATTGACCATCGATCTCTGTGCAGCTACATTATGTTACGTGGAATTAAAGGTTTTGAAAAACCGTTTTAAAACCCACTTTGAACTTTCACAAATAGTAATATAAATTAATAAACAAATGTATTGCCTTACCATGTTGCTCACACATGTAGCTGTGGTCCTATGTGTCAGTACGTCCAACGAGACGGTAGAGCTTAACATGTTATTATACCAAAACGCTTACTACCTGCGAAAACATTAGATGTAAGTACACGAGCACGCTCACTAACTGCGAGAACATTACATGTAAGTACACGAGCACGCTCACTACCTGCGAGAACATTACATGTAAGTACACGATCACGATCACTACCTGCGAGAACATTACATGTAAGTACACGAACACGATCACTACCTGCGAGAACATTACATGTAAGTACACGAGCACGCTCACTACCTGCGAGAACATTACATGTAAGTACACGATCACTACCTGCGAGAACATTACATGTAAGTACACGATCACTACCTGCGAGAACATTACATGTAAGTACACGAGCACGATCACTACCTGCGAGAACATTACATGTAAATACATGAGCACGATCACTACCTGCGAGAACATTACATGTAAGTACACGAGCACGATCACTACCTGCGAGAACATTACATGTAAGTACACGAGCACGATCACTACCTGCGAGAACATTACATGTAAGTACACGAGCACGATCACTACCTGCGAGAACATTACATGTAAGTACACGAGCACGATCACTACCTGCGAGAACATTACATGTAAGTACACGAGCACGATCACTACCTGCGAGAACATTACATGTAAATACATGAGCACGATCACTACCTGCGAGAACATTACATGTAAGTACACGAGCACGATCACTACCTGCGAGAACATTACATGTAAGTACACGAGCACGATCACTACCTGCGAGAACATTACATATAAGTACACGAGCACGATCACTACCTGCGAGAACATTACATGTAAGTACACGAGCACGATCACTACCTGCGAGAACATTACATGTAAGTACACGAGCACGATCACTACCTGCGAGAACATTACATGTAAGTACACGAGCACGATCACTACCTGCGAGAACATTACATGTAAATACATGAGCACGATCACTACCTGCGAGAACATTACATGTAAGTACACGAGCACGATCACTACCTGCGAGAACATTACATGTAAGTACACGAGCACGATCACTACCTGCGAGAACATTACATGTAAGTACACGAGCATGATCACTACCTGCGAGAACATTACATGTAAGTACACGAGCACGATCACTACCTGCGAGAACATTACATGTAAGTACAAGAGCACGATCACTACCTGCGAGAACATTACATGTAAGGACACGAGCACGCTCGCTACCTACGAGAACATTAGATATAAAGTACACGAGCGTAATAAGTCGGCTATTTTGATTTTTCGCTGATATTTTTAGGTTATGCAAAAAAGTGCAAAAGTTATAGATCTCTTGATCACCTACAACGTTGCTATTATAAATGTTTCGATAGGAGTTGCAGTTTTCCCGAAAATCACGATAAACCGATTTACACATTTAAAAGCTCACCTCCACATCCTTCCCGATCTCAAATCACCCGTGATTTATGTTTCCTCTTTTTTATATATATTTTCTTACTTGTGCAATGAGTGTCATACTCTTCCGATTTTTATCCGCGTCAAAAACTACCTACCTGGCCTATTATTATCATGCGTAGAAAAATTATGTTATACTTAAGTGATATTGTGCGTCAATATCATTGAGTTAAATAAAAGTATGCCTTATTATGATTATGTTCTATGTCCGGAGATTATATGAGAATGAATGAGGAATCAATTAAAATATCTGATTGATGTTGAACTCTCAAGGAATATGTATGTAATATTGGTATATTAACTAATTAAATGAATTGTTTACGAATGGACTACACAATCAGCTGTGTATGGATGGAACGAATGGACTACACATTTATCTAACTACATCTAAACTCTTCTTTCTCTTACGTTATATGCTCAGAATTGGATTAAATTTAACAAAAGATGTCAAGTATGTATATACAGAGCACTACTCTGAATCAGACACGAGAATCACGAGATCACGTCGCACTGTGAAACGCGTCCATACAAAACTGTTGGACATGTTGTAGTGAAAGTACTGAATGTCGATAAACTTGCATCTTATATGTATTTCACAAAGAAGACACCCCAAACTTTTGGGTTATTATAGTTTTAGCCCCTAAAACTCTTGTGTATAGTATATACATAGCTCGAAAGATTAAATTTAAACTCTTCTCAAAATGACCTCAGTCTTTGTGAATAATATTTGTAATGTTTGCGTTGATTTGAAGAAATAGTTTTTACAAAAATGATTCATTAGAGTGTATTTATGTTTACGCGACAATTATTTTTTGAAAATGTACTATATTTTGCCATTAAATATTTCCTTAGAACATTATAGGTCCACTCTGTGCCACGTTTTGGAGAAAAACAGAAAATTAAGTTTAACGCCTAAGTACTGTTTAATTTCTGAGCGCAAATTGCAACTTGCGGTGTTGTGATCATGTTGTTGTCATTTGTTGTGTTGTTGTTGTGATGTTGTGATCATTCACTAAAATTCATCGATGATGTCGAAGATGAATAAATTATTAAAATATTTTAATTAAAAGGTGTACTAAAGAGCACCTGCGCCTGACAGAGTAGCAAGATGTAGCGTCATCGTAATTCATGGATATTTGACGATCTTTTTATCAGGCTATTTTTGATTGCTTTTCAGTTAAAAACATGAGAATATTGAGTTGTTTTGTATTTATTTTAAGAAATCTAATGAACTATGCGATATATCTATTATTTCAGAATAAACGTCTTTAAAATATTGGTATATTTCAGTAAGTTTTTTTAGGTTGTCACATTTATTTTTAATTAATTTTACATAAGAAGGAGGAATCTTTGATATTATACAGTAAAAATTTGAAGTCTCTACGGTGACTCCATCTGGAGTTATCTTTAAATAATTGAAAGAGGTAACGATTTCGGACTGTTTGTATGGCGGCGAACCACAGTGCGTCGTCACTACAAAGTAGTCGCGGACGACAAGGAGCGGCGACTGTCAGGCACTGCTTGAGACGAAGCAAAGTCACTCACCTGTATTATTAGTAGAAACAGGAATCATTAACCCAGTATTAAAATCCAGCACCCTTGTTATTCATCATGAAAGTTATAGTTGTGACCAGACATCTTAAAAACTGTTAGCGTATGTATACATTTTCTATTTCGCTTGAAATTTTGTATGTGTATCATTCTTGCGGCCGTTATATTCTTTTAATCAACTTGAAACTTTGTGTGGGCCATGTTTATAGCCAAACCTTCAATTTTGTTCTTGATCTGTCAAATAATACTATCGGAACTTCTTTTTGTATTGACGCATGTTTTCAGCCAGGGATTGTTTGGAAGTTTTTGGGAAGTTTCTACTGAGAACTCACGAAAAATAAAAAAACGTGTCAGTAAAAGAATATTTTATATTTGTAGGTAGTCTATGGTGTAGGAGTATCTAATTATCTATAGGTGGGTGGGTGTAGGGTGTATTAGTTTTCGTCTGTGAAAACCTGTGGTGAAAGCATCGCCAGGACTGTGGTCCTGGACGTCAATCCATCATATCCACTTTGATGTTACAATTTTTATTCTCACTACTACATAATACTAAGGTACTAAGTATACCATTAAGTTCACTCTTTCTTAACAAGTAAATATATATTTGTAATCCCCATTTGATTCCCTTTATTTTGATACTCTACTCGATAGGTTTGGTTAAAAAAAATACAACTACTTGCAATTTGGAACCATTCAATGACAACTACACTAATGACGTCTTTACACTGGTCTACTTTGTCACCTCGGCGATGTTTACACAAGCTGATAACGGGATTCCAAGTTGTTGATAAACGGTATCCATGCTCCCGGTTGAAATTTGAGTATTTGGGTGATTGTCAACAATGATTTATTTTGTAAAATTTCGGTGAGATTTTTATAACAATGCTTTTTACATATATTTCGTAATAAAACGAAACTTTAACCTTATTTGTAACATATGCGTAAGTGAACATCAAGTAACATACGTACGTCTGATTGCCACCGTCGTGGTATAAAAAAAAAAAAAACTTACTGAAATATTTAAGGTTGAATTTTTGGAAATCCATACATTTCGATGGACGATTTACGTCCAATTTCGTGAAATTTCGCCTCGAATTATAATAAAATTTTGATTGCTTCCAAAATAAAATAATTTTTGTCCCCATATCACTGAAATGATATATATTTACATTTTGGCGGGAATCCACGGATGTTGTGTTGCGTGCGTGCGCTCCGACGAACAGAGGCGGACTGATTCGAAGTGACGAAATACACGGGGGGCGCAAGCTACTCTACTAAAACTTACTGTCCACCAAAATGATACATGTAAATAAATATAATAATGATACTTTTTTCAGGACAAAAGTTGTCTGCTTATCAAATCTATAAGAAATAGTATAAACAAACAATATTAGTTTATTTTTTTATTGGTTATATTATAATTTATTGATATAAAAGTCAATTTTAGTCCAAATAATAAATGCAACTGCAGGGTAAGATATTTTACGAGCGGAAGTAGACTCAGGACAGGTCACCGTAATGATAAAAAGACACTTTGTAATATTTTATTTATGTAATAGAGGACATAACTCAATAATTTTTTTTGCCATGGTAGAGAAGGACCTATGAAAAAATATCAAAATCATAAAACGAACACATTGCACTACCGTTCTCAGGATTGCCTTGTTGTATTTTTTTTTTGCTTGTGCAATTCACCATTTCTTGATTTCAATATGTGTACAAGTCGCGAAAATTTTAGATTTTATTTCTCAAAAGAATTTCGTGGGAATTTAGACTACTATACCACGCTGGCCAGACGGGTTGGTATAAGATTTGTTTCTAATTTTCCTTTTCTTGCAGTGCTCTTGTCTGCTTAGGGTGCTGGAAATTGGTGTAGACCAGTTAGTAACGCCCCAATATTGTCATATTTTTTTTTTTAATCTATGGAGAAAAACAGATAATTCAAGTTTATTTGAGACTCGAGAAATTGCGCGTTATATCCTCCAGTATGATTTTTGTCCGTATTTTTGCAATTTTTTAACAAAAAAATGTTTTGACAAAAATCGTACTGGAGGATATAACGCACAATTTCTCGAGTCTCAAATAAATTTGAATTATCTGTTTTTCTACATACATTTTTTTTTTCAAAAATCTTTTTTCGCCTCAATACCGCCCTGTGTACAAAAATATGACAATATTGGGGCGTTACTAACTGGTCTACACCAATTTCCAGCAAAAAAAATTAAAGTGGTCTAAGTCAATGAAACGCGATTTTCGTTCCACAGTGCCTCGGGTTGAAATGGGGTAGTTAGTGACATCATGTATTCTTACAGTCACTACACGGATTACGAAACGGACAGTGAAAATCTTATTGACCAAAGTATCAAGATTATGTAAGATGACAATTTGGTATATTAGTACTAGTGATGTATATATATAAAAGATAAAGATAAAAGAAAAACCAAAAGTTTTGAAGCTTACCAGATTTATTACGAAAGCAGTGTTGTGGACAGTTCAAAATTAGGGAATTTTGTTTTATACATTGTATCTGTATTTCTTCTAATATTACAATATTTACAAACTATTGTTAAAAATAAGTACATACTTTATTTGTATCCAAATATACTTGTCAAAAACTGAAAACAATTCATGAATGAAGTTTAACGGACCGAAATTAATGGAGTAGTTAGTGTCAGGTACGTATCCAGTCACACCAATCGTCATGTCAATGTAGAAACGGCGAGGCTCAAACATAAGTATTTAGAAAACCCGAAGCGACCCGCAACGTGACGCGTATTAACACATCAAGTTGTTCTTTTACTTACATCATGAGTATACGGGAGCAAACAAACTGGGCTTTTGTGATGTTACGTTCGTCAGAAGACATCAGTTTTCATACTAAAAATATGATTTATTTAGAACTATATTTATCTCGTGTGACGTCACTGACGCGATCAAATCCCATTGTTGGTTTGGGACCACACAAGCTCAGTTTCTTTGCACCAATACTCACGATGCGATGCGGGCCATTTTACGTTTTGTAGCGTAAGGCTTTTGAAACTATGTTTTCGTGTTCATTGATAGCTTTGCTGCCGGCCTAAGGCTCATTCACAAGGTGCAACTTTTGTACACCTCCGTTCCTTACTCACCGAAAAGAAACAGAGAAGGCATTAGTGCCTTGCTCTGCAAAACTTGCATAGTTTGAATGGGCTTTACTGTCAAATCATGAAGTTTGTTGAACTAACTACAGAGCTTGTACAGTCTTTGTTTCAAATAATGTTTACCCAGAGTGTAGACACGATATTAAAATTAAATGGTGTTTTCGTCCGCGGCGCAAGTCGCAGAGATCATGTTGGTGCAGGTGCGTGCTGAGGCCACGCCCGCAGCGGGAGGCGAAGCTTCTGCGGGAACTGGGGCAGGACCCATCACGACGACGATATACCAAGCTCGTACGCTTCCCAACTATAAACAAATACACCTTGGTAATTAAAACAACTGTCTTATTTTATTAATAATCATGGACTTTTTGGGTTTTAGTAACATCATAGGATGGACGATTAAGCGTATGAAAAAAATGATGTTGTATAAAATTTTATGACCATCATTAGCGAAGCGAGATAAAAGCAAAAACATTCTTTGTAACCTTTGACTTTAAATGACTGGAGACGCGCACACAAGATTGTTGTTGACTTTGGAGACAACGTAAAGAATGCCAAAATGAAACCTTTTTCAGGTTTCCAGTTTTATAGCTCACATTCAACGGTTGACTCTCTCTTGGCTGATTTGAATTTTGTAAGTCAAAGTCAAATCTTTTTATTTCTTTTTGATCACATATATTAAACTTATGAACGTCATACAAAGCCAAAAAAAATGTGCGAGTAAATTTACCTACGGCCAGTTCACTGACAAAGTTGACCTCTGAGAAGAACTTGGCAAGAAACTCAGGCCTCTCTTTTTAGTCGCCATAGTTGTAACAATTTTAATTGGTTACATTTTGAAATATCACAGAAAGGTACAGAACCAAAACACCATACTAAATCAAATTCAATAAAATTTGGATATGAGAAAAAAAATAAGCAATCAAACTTTAATTTGTTTTCGTCAAGAAGTATGGTGTGTGGGATCATCACTTGGTACCAACTATGTATTTGAAAACGATAAAAATATTTTGTGAAGCTATTGTTTTGCAATAGAATAGAATATTTATTTATTAAGTGACTAAGACTCATTAGGTTAGTAATACTTAAGACTATGTTAGTAACTTATAAAATCAAATTAAATCACCGCAGCACCATCCCATGAGAGATAGCACTGCAGCGATTCATATACGAGCAGTCTAACCTGCTTGCTATCATGCTCAGAATGCTGTTAGCGCTGCCCCGCACCCTGCTCACCAGAGATGCACATCGCTTTCGCATAATGGTATAAAAGCAATCTACTTTAGCGTCTGCAAACATCCCTGATGCGCTACAGAAACGGGGCAGCCCCACCAGCACTCTGAACGCGTTGTCGTATTGAACCCGAAGGGCGTCATACGCTTTTCGAGTATATCTAGCCCATAGAGTGCATGTGTAGAACGTGGTACAGTAAGCACGAAAAAGCGTGATCTTAACGGCAAGAGAGCAGCGTGCAAACCTACGGGCCAGCATGTTCGCTCTCACGGACAACGCCCTCTGATCACGCTCAATATTGGCATCGTCGTTGAGGTCAGGTGTCAATATGTGGCCTAGATACTTAAATTTAAATACTCGCTGCAATGGACTGCCATTGAGTATTACCTACCGGTGGCATATTGTCTGTCATTTTCTTTCCTCCTCCCAATATAAGATTTAAAAAAAAAGGAATTGATTAATTTAGGAGCGCTAAAGCACAGCATGCGACTACTGACCAATCACCCCAAGTAGCGCCCTCCCTTCCCTATTAGATGTTTTTTAGTAAGTTTGAATTTCTGTAAGGGTAGGTTTATCATCTCAATGGGTAGTTTGTTATATAAACGTACCTCTAGTCCAACAAAAGAATTGTGGACTTTATGAAGGCGATGGGAAATATTACAGAATACATTAAATTTTCAACACATTCAATTTTCTTCTATTTCAACAATATATTATTTGCTGTAAACCAATCCTGTACTTTAGCGAGAGAACCATTTACAACATCTAAATTATTTTGATTGCGATCAATTAATCTGCAAAAATCCTGTACAAAGTCAAATCATGTATGTACACCAGAAATAGAAAAGGACCGAGAATTGAGCCCTGGGGGACGCCCATTTTTTACAGGTAATCCAGAAGATTTATTTCCATTTATTTCTACGTATTGAGTTCTATCACTTAGGTAAGTGGCTATGAGATCAAGTGCAGCATCCCTAATTCCATAGTGTTTAAGCTTTCGAAGGAGCGTATCGTGTTTAACACACTATCAAAAGCTTTTGAAAGGTCACAAAGACACCAATAGCATCCATCGATTTTCCCAAGAGTTATAAATATGTTTTATTAGTGTGACGCCTGCGTCTAAATGTAATCCGAACTTCCTGAATTGTACACAGTTTTGTAAACACTCTTTGTACCGTATTATGTTACTTACGTCTTTGTAGCGCTTCTAGAATGTTTACGGAGTATCCGACTGATGGCCCTCGTGCTGTCCTCCGTAAAAAGACTGCATCACTCTTGCTCCGGATCAGGGCCAGTGACAACAGCATTCTATAAACAGTGGCGGAGAGTTGACTCATCCATTAGGAAGTTTTTTTGTGAGGAGGACGATTTTCTAATTTATTTGGTATCTTTTATTCGTATAATTATAATGTACCTTATTTATGTTTTCCGAATAAATAAATTGAAATGTTACAATACATTTCAAGCTCTTTTTTACCCACGACGGAACGGAGACGGTATATTATGCGTTTGGGGTGAGAGGCTGTGTTTGTGTGTTCCCATATAATGCCTTTTATCTCGTAAACGATTTGACCGATTTAGATGCGGTTTTCTGTAAAGTGTGTGCGATTCTTGGGGAAAGGTTATTAGTTAGATGTTATGTTAATAGTTCGCCAGGGGGCGCTACAATACACTGATTTTGTTAAAACCTTTGTACCCAAGTATATCTAAAACGATTTGACCGATTTCGATACGGTTTTCTGTAATGTATTTTTTCGCCAGGCGGCGCTGCAATAGACTACGAAAACCTATGTTTGCAGTAATCTGTAAAATAATTAAACCTGTTACTATATATAGGCACACGTAGGATTGTAGTACTAAGATATTGATTACACTCATAAGGTTAAATAACTTCGGATAAGGTCAGTTCATAGATGGGTGACCATTTATGCATTGATATGATTTTTTCAAAATTTTCAATTTTGTTTTTTTTTATATAATGTCGATTATGGTAAAAATATCACAAAATATTTCACAAACCCTCGTAGACCACACAAACACATTACATTAAGGAGACCTTACTTCAAACTGCGCCTCTAGTGGAGACGAGCTGGTCCTCTCCTCATTCAGATGTTTGCCTTCTTGCCAAGAAATAAATTAATAAACAAAGGTACTTACATATCTTATTGATGGTGCTCACAAGAGCTGCGATGTATCGCGTCACTTCTCATGTATGTCGATGGTCAACAAGTGTAACAACATTTTGTGGTACAACATCGTGGTCTGCAACATTTTGTGACACAACAACGTGGTGGTGGTGCACAACATTTTGGTGGTCCACAACATTTTGGTGGTCCACAACATTTTGGTGGTCCACAACATTTTGGTGGTCCACAACATTTTGGGACACAACAACGTGGTTGACAACATCGTGAGACGCAAGGTCCACAACGCATCGGACAAGGTTTTGCGCAGCACGGTCTTACCTGCGAAAACATTACATGTAATTACACGAGCACGCTCACTACTTGCTAGAAAATTACATGTAAGTACACGAGCATACTCACTGGCGGTTTTGAGCAGCACGGTCTCACCTGCGAAAACATTATATGTAAGTGCACGAGCATGCTCACTACTTGCTGAGCAGAGTCCAAATTCCCACAGTTGTGACATGCAGTAGGTACAATTATTAGTTATTAATTATCTTTTTCTTTATAACTCTTTTTTTTTAGTCTTAAGTACTTTTGTTCCTACTAATGTCACATTGACTGTGGAGAATAAATGTATTTTCTTTCTTTCTTTCTTAGATTATTACATGTAAGTACACGAGCACGCATATTTTGGTATTATTGTCTAACTTTATAAAAAATCTATAAAATTGAAACTGACGAAGAAAGAAAGGTTAGAGATACCACCCGTAGGAAAGATATACCGTCAACAATACAACCAAAACTCAATGTTGTGCAACATAGTTCAAGAGTACAATCAGTTTCATTATACAATAAGCTGCCCACAGAGTTTAAAAGTATTTATAGTGCGAACTTATTCAAAAATAAACTTAAGACATATTTATTGAGGAAAGGCTATTATAGCATTGACGAGTTTATTAATGACAACCACTAGTTTTAATTATGTTTTTTGCTAACTATTTGAAAATATAAATTGGTATATGAATTTATTATTAGTATGAAATTATTTTTTATTTTTATTTTTTATTATATTGGACATTTTATTTATTATTATATAAGATTACATTATTAGATTATTATATTAGACATTTTTATATTGTATTGGACATATTTAATTTAATTTATTTTAATAATTATTATGAAATTGGTACATATTATATTGTGAATTTTAATAATATTGAATTCTAATGTGTAATTTATGATAGAATGTTGTGTACCTGGTAGTTATTATTAATTTTAAGTAGTTTTTTAATAGATTTTCAACACAATTCAATATTGTTATGAAATAAAATACTTATGACTTATGACGCTCACTACCTGCGAGAACATTACATGTAAGTACACGAGCACGAAATTAGTGTCGGAAATTAGGTGAGGCCTATGTTCAAAAGTGGACGTCATTGGGCTGACCTGCGAGATAGATAGATAGATAGTTTATTGAGTTCAACAATATTAAAAAAGAGCCGCAGCAGTCAGCACAGGTACCCCCCCTCCCCACTCCCATGGTAGTTTACACTGTGTTACAGGAGCGACAAGGATATTCCCGAACAGTACGCCTACAGCTAGTTCGATTTGAAATTAGTAGGTGGGTACATGATTTACTGGATCCTCAAAAAAATCTAACTGTACTAGGAAAAATCCCGTGTTACAGGTGATATCTAGTTCTGTTTATAATATTGATATATACGTACAGGAAAATATAAGTCTAAAATTAAATTTAAAGTCAATAACAGCATTATTTGCTTACTTAACTTTAGCCATATTATATATATTTAAGTAGGCACTAAATTATCAAATTTGTAAGTGTGTAATTTTTTTTAAAAGTGCATTTATTATAAATTAATTATATTTGAGTAGGTACAAATTATGTTTAAACAAGTAAATGTTATAATCAACAATATTATCTAGGACAATGAAATAGCATTGCATAAAACTATTTAAATTCGCAAGTAAGTATTGTTAAGGCAGAAATGCTTAATACGCAAGAAAGAACAATTACGACAAATAGAAAATTACGTAATGTTCTTGTTATTGTTATAAAACAATTACTAAACCTACAGTAATTATATATTATTACCACTACAACTAAAATACAACAGGTAACGCTAATCACACGTGTAATCAACAGTGTTGATATGTCTATGTTCTGCAGCTATTGATTGACTGAGTTTAATTGAGCTCAAAAAGGATTCCAAGGACATCGATGGGAATTTATCGGCTAGGTTTTGCTCAAAGATGCATCGGTAAACTTCTTGCTCCGTCATAGAATTGGACACTCCCACAACCACAATGTTATTAATATGCTAGCAGACACAGTATTTAAGATCACTGCTAGTCAGTCCTTTTGGATTAAATTATTTAGATCTTCTTCGGAAATGATTCTAATTCGGTCGGTTGTGTTTTCGTCCTTTCTTAGAAATATTTTCTGGTTTGAGGTCCAACTTGGTTGTAATTTTTGGTAAAGTTCCGAGCTTGGTAGAATAGCCTCCTTTTGGAACCAGGTAAGTATTCTGATATGTATAAAGGGGATGATTGTCCAGGAAAACCGATATGGTTGACGTTCAGTTTTTGGTCCATTGGTCTGGTCTTGTATTCACGTACAGAAGTGAGTATTTTTTGTTGTAAAATCACCGTGTTTAGATCTACGATTAATTGTCCTGTTTCGGCCTGGCTTCCTAGTGAGAACATTACATTCAAGTACACGAGCACGCTCACTACCTGCGAGAACATTACATGTAAGTACACGAGCACGCTCACTACCTGCGAGAACATTACATGTAAGTACACGAGCACGCTCACTACCTGCGAGAACATTACATGTAAGTACACGAGCACGCTCACTACCTGCGAGAACATTACATGTAAGTACACAAGCACGCTCACTACCTGCGAGAACATTACATGTAAGTACACGAGCACGCTCACTACCTGCGAGAACATTACATGTAAGTACACGAGCACGCTCACTACCTGCGAGAACATTACATGTAAGTACACAAGCACGCTCACTACCTGCGAGAACATTACATGTAAGTACACGAGCACGCTCACTACCTGCGAGAACATTACATGTAAGTACACGAGCACGCTCACTACCTGCGAGAACATTACATGTAAGTACACGAGCACGATCACTACCTGCGAGAACATTACATGTAAGTACACAAGCACGCTCACTACCTGCGAGAACATTACATGTAAGTACACGAGCACGCTCACTACCTGCGAGAACATTACATGTAAGTACACGAGCAAACTCACTACTTGCAAGAAAATTACATATAAGTACCCGAGTATACTCACTGGCGGTTTGGCGCAGCACGGTCTCACCTGTAAAAACACTATATGTAAGTACACGAGCATGCTCACTACTTGCTGAGCAGAGTTCCATTTCCCACAGTTGTGACATGCAGTAGGTACAATTATTAGTTATTAATTATTATCTTTTTCTTTATAACTCTTTTTTTTAGTACTTTTGTTCCTACTAATGTCACATTGACTGTGGAGAATAAATGTATTTTCTTTCTTTCTTTCTTAGATTATTACATGTAAGTACACGAGCACGCTCACTACCTGCGAGAACATTACATGTAAGTAGGTACACGAGCATGCTCGCTACCTGCGACAACATTACATGTAAGTACACGAGCAGGCTCACTACCTGCGAGAACATTACATGTAAGTAGGTACACGAGCATGCTCGCTACCTGCGAGAACATTACATGTAAGTACACGAGCACGCTCACTACCTGCGAGAACATTACATGTAAGTACACGAGCACGATCACTACCTGCGAGAACATTACATGTAAGTACACGAGCACGCTCACTACCTGCGAGAACATTACATGTAAGTACACGAGCACGATCACTACCTGCGAGAACATTACATGTAAGTACACGAGCACGCTCACTACTTGCGAGAACATTACACAGTTTCAAGAATTTTCTTATTATGTTAATGTGCTAAGTTTGTGACAATTATACTTTTAAGTAATTTCTGTTTATTAATATTATCTAACGTAATCGTAACTAAAAAACCTAACGTACGCACAAATGATTGTAATACAAATTAAATACTAATTTGAATCATGTTTTAAGCAAATAAATTATTGGATTGATAAATGATTGAGTTCTCATAGCTACCCCCAGGCTTCATCATCAGATCAGCCCCATTTTATTAAAATATTGCATTGCATTCGATTTATATATTTATGAATTCGAAAGGAGGAGCGGCAAAAATGTATGGACGCTGGTCCAAGAACCAATAACGCCATGACATATGCCATTAGAATGGTATTTCAATATATGTACTACAATAGTAACTATGGGAGCTCGTTTCAAATCACTGGGAGAAAAAAGTTATCGTCTATGAATATATAATAATAATAATATTCTACCACATTCACACAGCGCCATCTAGTCCCAAAGTAAGCAATCATATTTGCTTGTGTTATGGGTACTAAACAACTGATATACTACTTAAACATTTTTTTCTTTTTGTAAATACATAGATAAATTACACCCAGACACAACAAACCTTTATGCTCATCACACAAAAAATTGTCCCGGGTGGGGATCGAACCCACGACTTCCAGCTTAGCAGTTAGGGTCACTAACCACTAGACCAACAGGCCAGTCATATGTTTTTTATATTACAATATTTAATAATAAAACTGCGTGTTGTTAACTATCTGCACAACTTCTGATGTGGAACGTTCGCGAGGACCAACAGTGCAAGGAACGTACCCGACGGCAGCAGGTGTGTGAGCAGATGATGTCCCGCAGCGGCCCCGCGCGCGTCCTGTTGCGCGGCGGGCTCCCCGCCTGCTGCGACGCGCACACCTTTTTGACAACTGATCTCTCCGCAGCGACCTCTTCGCCACTAATCCTGTTATGCTGCAACTACATTTTTTTCATCAACAACAAACATAGCATAGGCCTTTTCACAGTGTAATGACTGCAAAAGGCCTAATACTATATTTTGTACCTATAATAGTACAAGTCACAAGTCCCCCGCCACATAGGGCTTGTTCTTTAATACCTACAGGCGCTATATTTACAAAAGACGTAAACGCCGTTGAACTCCCTTACGAGGTTCTCCCAATGGACTTCAGTCAGTATCATCATCATCATCATCATTACAACTCATAAACGTCCATTGCTTGGCACGGGTCTCCTCCAAATTCTGTGGAGGGAATTTAGCCTACTATACCACGTTGGCCAGACGGGTTGGTAGGGTATATAGGGGTTATAGGGTTTGTTTTGAATTTTTCTTTCCTCGCAGTGCTCTTGTCTTATTAAGGTCCCTAAGTCGCCTTGTACGACACCCACGGGTTAAAATAAGGTAGTGGCATTATGTATTCTAAATCCGTCACTACACGGGCATACGGTATAGGACTCCCTTTGCTCTATAATTCGCGAGGAAAATTACCGACCCACGCTGCGCCGTCGTCTATTCTGCGCCTTACCATAAGACGGGCCGTATGTCTGTTTGCCACCGTCGTGGCACTAAAAACCCCATCTGTGGGCCGCGAAGACCACATTTTCCTCACGGCATTAAGAATTAACCCTGGAATGGCGCACGAGATACAAACAAAACACTCTGGAGTGCGGTTTACGATGTGACCGCAATAAAAAGCTGCGGCTAAAACCGTCGCTTTATGTCCTGATGCAAAGTAGATTGTTACAAGTGTGCATAGTCAGCTCTATGATATAAAATGAGATAATATAATAGCTAGTAGGCAGTTACCTCGACATGGGAGACCACTTCCTCGTGGTGGGTCGCGCGCTCGTCTGCTTCCTTCAGTAAAAAACAATATTTGTAATTAACAGATTAGATCTACTGTTCGACGAAAAACCCATAAGCATGCCAGTATAGGTTTAAAATTAGGTCATCTTCATCATATCATCACAATGTGAACGTAATGCAAAGTCGAAAAAATTTCAATGTTACAAAAATCCTGGAAGAATATACGGTTATAAATATTTATTTCTCAATAAGAAATACAAAGTTAAAACTTGACGGTTTCTAACATAATTTAAAAAGTTTTTTTTTTTCATATTCTGCTCATAAACGTCCCACTGCTAGGCACGGGTGTCCTCCAAAAAATCTGGAGGGAAATTCCTTCCAGATTTAAAAAGTATAAAACATTAAATTTGCAGGTAGATAGAAAACGGAGATCCTTCGTGGTGCCAATAACTCATGGTGTCAAACGGCGAAGTACCCTGTGGGGTATATCAATGTCTTTGATGGCTTGAGAGTAATTCGAAATTATGTTAGAATCTAGAAAACTCTTTTAAGATGTGGAAGTATATGGAATGGCAAATCATAGATCTGTATAAGTACTAAAAAACACAAATATTAAATTTTTCCAGACCTTGAAAATGTGTTAAAACAACGTAACGTTATACCTCTTAGCATGGTGCCTTGTTTGTGCTGAGTTATATGTATGTTATGATGATAATAATATATTATATGATATTAAATAAAATATTTATGGAATTTGTAATGAAAAAGCGACTAAACAGGTGGCGTGAGTATCTTGACAGTACTTCTCTTTACTCAATCTTGCCTGGAAACTGGTCTTAGAAAAACTGTCATCTTTTGTATTTTATGACGTTTATAAGTATTATCTAGAATTCTTGATCTAAATAATAAATAAACAGAGGTAATACTCGCCATAGTAGGTCCTGCTCACTCGTGTCGCGCCACAGTCCTATGTGTCAGTCCGTCGAACGAGATAGTGTCACACAACGCACTGGCCGGCTACGCACTGGGCCTGCCAACAACGCCTCCACTTACAACGACGGCACCCGCTCACTGTCTGCAAGAACATTACATGTACATCTAACTACAAGGAATATGCCTTTTCTGTTAAAAAGTTACAAAACTTCTAAAAACGTCCCACAGAAGAGGTTAGAATACTTTGCAAACAAGTAATATTATAAATTTCAATTGTATTAGTTTATAATATGTACATTGCAATGCCCGATCGGGTAGGCTGTTGATACGACATCTGTTTTTAACACCATTGTACACAGTTGATGCAATAAATATCTTTATCTTTATCTTCTAATGTGGGTTCGATTTGACAAACTGATTTATCATTCTAGACTGTTGAAAGTACGGCGAGCTATCAGCATCAGCTATCAAGTCTATCAAAAACATTTTATTTTTAGCCTTATTATACGATGCAGTAATGTAAATAACGATTTTAGAAAAAATGTTCTAAGTCCTAGCACCATTGCGCCCCCAAGGATACTACACACCAACCAGTGTTACTGTTTAATCTTGTTGTAAATTAGATTCTCAGACCGATTCTTTCTTCAACAGTAATTGTATTGATTAGATCATCAATGTTTTTTTTTAAATCTCGATTTATCATAACTACATCACTAGACAGCAACGAGAAGCCAAGCACAAGCTTTCTATCTATATAAAATTTACAAACATACTGATATCCAACTATACACTTACTTACCTACAGGCTACACCTAACTCTTTTTCTTAGGTTCTATGATAATAATTGAATAAAATTAGACAAAATTTAACAAGCAGTTACCGAGAACTGCTCTGAATCAGATCATTTCACTACGAACTAGTCACTGACGGCCACAGATGAGGCGACAGTGACCGGCGACTGTCAGACACTGGTTGACGACACCCACCTTAAGCATTAGGTACCAGATAGCAACCACAGAATCCCAGCGCTCTTGTTATTTCTATTGCATCTTAGGGGTGTGACCGGACTCGTTACGTATTGAATGCATTGTTAGGTGTATTTACTTATTTTCCATTTTATTTCATTTGAAGTTTGGGTGGGTCATGCTTGAAGTTTTCTTTTGTTCTTGTTCTGTCAATAAAACTATAGGAAATTATTTTTCTATTGACGCATGTTTTCAGCCAGACATCGCTCGTGAAATTGTATGAAGAACGAGGTGGAAGCCTCACGAGAAATAAACCAAACGTGCACATCAGCTCGTATCTCGTTCGTCGAGGTAAACACTGTCGCTCTTCCACTTCTCTTCTTCTTAAAACTCCTTCCTTCCTCTCCACACTTCTAGCCGTTATGACGAGTCTTTTACAATAAAAGCGGTAAGGCTATGGAATGCTCTTCCTCACACTATACAAGGAAGTTCCTCTTTAGATGTCTTCAAGAGAAGAATTAAGCAACATTACGTTTCTAAGTTATAAACTAGTAGTATATACTATACTAGCTTTTGCCCACGACTTCGTCCGCGTAGATTTCGGTGCAATTCATTAATTCCACAACACCCCACTACAGGAATTGAATTTCATTTTACGTCATTATAGATAACATTTAACATCAGCGTCATTGAAAACCTCGAAAATGACATCCATATCAATTTCTAATAATTTTCACAACTATTTCATCCCCCTGTTTCATGGAACCAAACATAGCTGGCGAAATGTGGGTGTGAAACAACCTGCAAAGGGGTAGCCTTCGGGAAAAAGGCGTGATGCTATGTATATTTATTTATTTATTCATTGAACAATTATTACATTGTATTTGAATACACATGTTATAAATATTAAAAATTAAAGTATTACAATATAAAATAATTAATTAAATTTACAATATGATTTCATTTACATTTAATATGAAAAAAAAAAAGAAAAATATAAAAAAAATAATAAATGTATTTCATCCCTTAGGGTAAGTTTTTATTATTATATTTCACCCCTTGAACCCATCCCTATCAAAAATATTAAAAACAATATTTTAAATCCTATCCCAATACTAATTTGCAAAACCTTAACTTAAAAACAAAGATCTTTTCATACAACGTTTCATCCCCAATTTCACCCTTCCAAAGCCATCCTTGTCGAAAATATTGATGAGGGTATTTTTTATTTTGATAGTAGTACCCCTAAACAAATTTTCAAATCTATAAGTTAAAAAACAAAGAAGTTTCATACAATCGTTTTTATCCCTTTTCACCCCCTTAGGGGTTGAATTTTAAAAAACCCTTTTTAAGTACACCTCTAGACATTAGGACAAACACCCTCCAAGTCCCAATGATATTGCACCTTTTTTACCCGACTGCCAAAAAGGAGGGTTAATGTTTTTCGCGCGTATTTATGTATGTATGTATGTGGGCATGTCTGTTCCATTGTGACCTTCTGTATCCTAAATGGCTTGGCTGATTTTAAAGTGTAAGGTGTCATTAGATTTGTATTTTTTCCCCGAGTGTCATAGGCTATTTGACGTCAACAAAAAACCAATATGGCGGCCGTAAACTGTCAAAACAGACGTTTTTTTAGTGCTATCGCAATATGGTTATGAGTTGAAAGCTAATTTATAGCCTAATTCAATTATATATGTACTAAATATTGCCCGCGGCTCCACTTGTCTCTTGTAACCTAAATAGCTTAACCGATTTTGAAGTGCAAGGTGATATAATATTCATATTCATCCCCGAATCTCTATTATTATCTATACTAATATTATAAAGCTGAAGAGTGTATTTGTTTGTAAGCTATATAACATCATGCTATGGCGTACGGAGTTTCGCTCCCATCGTTCTTTATTTAGACACTAATCAGTTATGTGAAACAGTTAAACGATTTTGATAATACATTTATAAATAGCTGAACCGATCTTCATGAAATTAATATAATTTATATTTATATTAAGTAAGTATGGATCTGGTAGTTTACAAAACATTACCTTTGAAAAATGAAGGTATCGCCTTACTTGATTTTTGTCGTGCCAATAAACCACAATGCAGTGGCCAGAAACATCGCCGGGTCCACGCAAAAAATTGCTCTCGTGTCTATTCTACAAATCAATATCCTCATGTATAATCTAAATTTTAACGACAGAGCGCGTCGTGTCGTAGCGCGAACAAGATTTTTTTCTGTTAATATGCTCTAGAAAATGCTCTAATAGAGTAGAGCGTAATAGAGAGCGAGCGTATCGTTGTATCCACTGCGTGCGGTCTCACTCATTCTCTATCTCGCTCTAGTAGATGACGGTTATATAGGACAGAAGCATAGGAAAGTGCATTTCGCTGCGACTAGGCACAAGTTACAATCCTTAGCAATACTCGGAGATGTAGGAACCTAAACAAGCAGTCAAGCAATCAGTTCTGAATGTGCTGATTGGAGGAGATGGTACAAGATCCCATTAAGAAATATATACCCTCATCTGTTATTTATTAGTGGTAAGACATAAATGATCGATAATATTCACATTGACTTATTGCAAATAAATTGCCTAGTTAAATCTCGCCCAGATAATATATAGAGATTGGAGTCCAATCTAGGATACCATGACCATCAACTTTTTAATAAGGCAACCTAATACAGTTAAGAATAAAATAGGCTTTTATTTGATGTTTTTTTTCGACTAAATAAGTGATGAGAGCACTTTATGAAAAAAATAAAAGGTATGGACTCCCAATCTCTCTCCAACAAAAAACTTTGCGCACGATATTAACATTATCCGGGCGCGATTTAACTAGGCAGCTTATTTGAAATAAGTCAATGTGAATATTATCTATCATTTATTTCATATCACTAATAAATAACACATGAGGGTATATATTTCTTAATGGGATCTTAGACGAAGAGGTAGAATCTCAATAAAAGTCATTTCAGTTTTATAAATTATTTCATTTTATTAGTTTCTTATAGCTATTGTACGATGAACACGAAGATACATTATTACGGACTCCTTGTGGGCCTGGTGCCTTAGGGCACACTGTTATTGGTCAACAAGAGACGCCTGCTGGACATATTAATTTGAGCGGCGTGAGGGGACCACATACAGAAAACACACGGTTTGAGTGGCCGGACATTGACAGGCCAACTTTGGTTAAGTGCTTTCCGCATGTGGCAAGAGCCCGCATGACCACGTGACAGACCAATGATAATGAGCCTTTACGTAGATTATGAAACAATTTATATTACAAACGCGGCATTACATACCCTAATGTGTTACATTAAGGTTCAATTATCTAGTTCAGTTCCAAAGCTATTACATTTTTGAAGAGCTCAGAAGTTAAAGGGATGTGAATGGAAAGAAAACTACTGAACTCCATAATATTAATTGAGCTACGGAACTAGTTAACAAAGTAATAAAAGAGTAACGCACGTCTATGTAGTCTAACAGAGGCATGTGTGTGTGTGTGAGAAGGCTGTGTATAAGTGTGAGTAAGTGTCCAGTTTGTACTGCACGAATCTGTGTCACAAGTATAAACTTTACGGCGATACAATTAAAAGGTTTTATGGTTAACTTTAGTGTTGAGTTTCAAAACCTTTTCTGCTTGTCTTGCCGAGGCCTACTACCAGTTTAGCCGCTAGCTTGTCTGTCACCACCTGTAATCAAAAAGCCATATTCCCATAATCTAGTCACTATACTTATATTAATTAAGGGTGAGTGAGTGGGGCCCCATTCTGCTAACACAATGGTAAGCCCATGGTCAGCTGTGATTGGCTTACTTAGTGAATCGCGCCATATTGCCGGCCTGTGATTGGTTTATATTAGTCCATTGGTCAGCTGTCAACGTGTAATTTAGCAGGATCGGGCCCTTGATGTGGAGAGTCATCATTTCAACCCATAAATGTCCTGCTGAGCACGAGTCTCCTCCAAAGAATATGGAGGTAATTTAGTCTACTATACCACGCTGGCCAGACGGGTTGGTATAGAGTTTGTTTCGAACTTTCCTCTTCACGCAGTGCTCTTGTCTGCATAAGATTACTCCCTTAGTCGCCTCGGTGTCGTAAACACCCACGGGTTGAGATGGGGTAGTGCTATATGTATTCTTAATCCATCACTACAGGTATGGGGAGAATGCCACTCATCATCATCATCATCTCAGCCTATTGCAGTCCACTGCTAATGCCACTCGTTTATTTAATTTTGTTTAGTACGACTTTATAAAACATTACAAAATATTGTATCTATACTTAATATTATAAAACTGAATAGTTTGGTCGAACACGCTAATCTCCGGAACTACTGGTCCGATTTGAAAAATTCTTTTAGTGTTGGATAGCCCATTTATCGAGGAAGGTTATCGGCTGTATAACATCCCGCTACGGCCAATAGGAGCTGAGCAGTGGCCAAATAAAGAATGACGGGAGCAAAGCGCTGCGCGACCTCTAGGTAGTCATACGTAGATAGTAGGTAGTTACCTCGACGTGGATGTCCACTTCGTGCAGAGACAGCGAGTCGTACTCCCGCTAGTGGCGCGGCGCACGAGGGTCTAGCAGCACGGGCGCGCGGCGGCCAGCCACGCTACCCACAGACATATCGCCCACGCCCAATCTGGAACCTGAACGTCACATCACTCATGACTGGCCTGTTAGTCTAGTGGTTAGTGACCCTGACTGCTAAGCCGGAGGTCGTGGGTTCGATTCGCACCCAGGACAAATCTTTGTAAGATGAGCATGATTTTTTGTTCTGTCTGGGTGTAATAAAAACAATGGGTGTAAAAAAATGTATTCGTCATCGCTTTTTAAAAACAATTCTATGAAGCTACTTTTCTTTAAAAGCAATGATTGCTGATTGGATTTGGGACCGGCGTGCAAATCATGCGGTCTGAGTTCGATCCCAACCGGCAGTACCAATGTGGATTCCATTTTGTGGAATTTATATGTACTAGTCAATTATTGGCTAACCATCTGCTAACGGTGAAGGAAAATATCGTGAGGAAACCCACATACCCTAGAAGAAATTCTATGAGTATGTCTGATCCATCAACCCGCACTAGGCCAGCGTGAGTGGATTATGGCCTAAACCCTCTCAGCTCTCTAGTTAGAGGAGAGGAGATCCGAGCCCAGCAGTGGGACCTAATGGGTTCTGATGATGAATAGTTGTTTAGTACCCATAACACAAGCAAATATAATTGCATAATTTGGGACTAGATGGCGCTGTGTGAATCTGTAAAAATATTCATATTACTTTATATTTTTTTTATTATTTGAAATAACGACGAGTCCCCACATCTATTTTCAGTAAATTTTCAGAACACACAATATTTAACCGACTTCTAAACCAAAAGGAGGGATGTTCTCAATTCGACACGTATGTTTTTAAAACTAAAATCGTTAAAAAACAAAAGACAACTTTCTTTTATTTTTCCTATTTTCTTTGAATTAAATGAGTTAACGACTGTCATTTGTTTTACGTTCATTTCAACTAAAAAAATAAAATGCGTGACTATTTCTGTCTATTTTTGTCACGTAACAAAATGTGAGTAAAGGTGAATATTGGTGCTGTGCGTTTCAACTGAGATTAAACGCGAACGAAGAACGCTTAACTTGCGACTTTGTTTTTAACCACTCAAAAAAAAACAACATTAAGACGTTTCCACCAGATATGTGCGAGGATGCGATGATTATTATGAACCAATAGAATCGCTTCATTTATCTGATGTCAGGTAAATGAATGATTGATGAACCGTGTAATTGATGAATTAACAAAGTTGTTTAATAACTTACCATAATGGGGACTGATCACGTGTAGTTCAAGAATTCTATGCCACTATGTCTGGAACAAGGCGGTGGCACTCAACGCACTGACTGCTGATAATTCCCTGGCTGCAGAAAACGCGCTGGCTCCTGACAAGGTATTGTTTAACAACACCTTCTCTTACAACAACAGCACGCGTCCACGTGGAATACCTGCGAGATTAGATTAGAGCAAAGATCAGATTCCAAATACTTAGTAGGATTACCCTTTAAACAATTTCTGATAGTACCGCCGAGTACCACCTGAAGAAATAATGCGCTCTGTAAATCCGAGTTAATCATTTCATCATCATGGTGGTGACAATTTCCATGTACAATTGTGAACTTGAACTAAACTTATTACAATATGGTTTGATGCAAAATGTTGGATCAAATTTGACAAAAGTTGTCAAGTAGATACAGAGCACTGCGGAGTCGCTGACGGCCGCAGAAGGCGACAGTCAAGCACTACTTGGTGAGAAGCTAAAGATACCCACCTGCATAATAATTACCAGACACAAGAACCACAATACCCCGGCGTGCTTGCTATTCATGATGTAATTTATAATTGTGACCAGATTGATACATCTTCAAAGATCTGTTATATGGATTTATTCTTTTCCATGTTCTGTTCTATTTTTTCATGATTCTCTTGAAATTTTGTGTCTTGCTAGCGTAGTGGAAATTTTTCTTTTGTTCCTAATCTGTCATTCAAAACTACCGGCATTTCTTTTTTCTTTTGGGTCGTGTTCAGCCAGAGATCACTCGTAAGTATTTATTAACTTGAACGAAGTTGGGGACTCGCAACAAATAAAATGTCATTAATTTGTTGATTGTTGTTAGCTTTCAATATCTTTCTGTGGCAACTTGTTGCTACTATTCATAATTTTATTTTCTACATCGGCAAACTATTTTCTGGAGCGCTATTTAGCTAGGTCTGCCGCCCTATCGGACCTATCATACGTCTTCGGTGACATGGTCCTTACGGCGTGTGGAAGCAAAATCAATAAATTAGTCCCACTGAAATTTTCTTCCCAAAAAAATAAGCTGATTATACGAGACAATGAACTTCATATAGGTCTTCATTCCATTTAATCGCAAAAGGTGAAAAGTGAAAAGAAATGGGCCTTTACGGTCAATAATCTTCTTGTGTCAGATCCAAGAAGGTTGAAGGTCAAATTACAAAATTTGAACAGTCTATGTTTCAAATGACGGTTAGCCATAGAGAGTAGAAACTCTATATTAAAATTAAATGGTGTTTTCGTCCGCGGCGCAAGTCGCATGGATTATGTTAGTGCAGGTGCGTGCTGAGGCGCGCCCCCAGTGACGAGGGACGTGGGGCCACGCCCGCAGCGGGACGCGAGGCTCCTGCGGAACCGGCGCGGGACCCGACACAACGACGATGTACCAAGCTCGTACGCTTCCGAAATACAAACATGTACAAGTAAACCGAGGTACGTTCATCGACTGCTGTGCTCCATCACGTGTGCATCACTTGCGAGCGGCTCGACCGATTTGGCAAATTTTTGTTTGTTGAGAACGACATCGTACGTCAAAGGTTGACAGATTTAAGGCCGATATAGTGGGTAGCCCCTGGACAAACTCAGCCGCTCCGCTGAGGAAGAACCCCTGCCCTACAGAAACCCACAGCCAGTAAACACTGTGTCGTGTTGCTACTGGTAAGTTATGGTATTCAGAAATCATTGGGAGGGAAGGGGTTCTAAGGTCACCAACGCGCATGTGATGCTATTCGTGTTGCAGGCTACGCTCACTGCTTGCCCCCGTGTCGGTCGTGGTGTAGGTATTCCCCTTTTTCCTCCTCGAAAACTGAGCCGATCTGCTATAGCAAAATTTAGCAAGAGTATGGCTTGGTTCATGTTTCTTTCATGGTAATAAGTTTTCGAATTTGTCTTGGGCCAAAATTTAGCAAATTGCTATTACTTAAATTTTGCAAATTGCCGCCGTATTTAGAATACGGCGAGCGGTAAAAATGAGTCAACTTTTGTAGGTAATATTTGGCGGGCTCCCTCATAAGTAACAATGTAATGAAATCTTAGAAGTAAATTGTAACAAATGGTGTTCTGAAATTTGCTCTAAACGGGCAACAAATTCTACATCACAATTCGTCAGAGAACTATTTGCTGTGAAGTGGGAGCCCTTTACGGCATGGTGTCTCATATCAGATGCGGCTGAGTGCTAGCTACGAGTCTGACTTAAATTTACGTGTAATTTTAATATTGAAATGACACTAGACATAGGTACATATAAAAATATGTATGTACGTATTTTGGAAATGTTCTGACGATGGCGCCAGAGGTTTAATGTTAAAATCAAAGCAAAGGAAACTTTAATATTTCTATTCTAATCAAATGCAAGAATAAAATCAGCATTTCTGTAATGTTATGCATTTATTTATACAAATAAATAAAATTTGAAGTGTCAATCATAACAGCTTAATAGAGTCAGCATTATGAGAGTATATAGGTATGCACTATATAAAAAACGCACTTTATTAAATTTTTTGCTTATTGTTTGATAGCTAATGTCATAAGGAGTAACTTAGGCAACTTTGATTTTTGAAAAATATCAGGGTTCCGTGAAAAAACCAAGTGAACGAGGTCGCGGGCACAGCTCGGAAAATAGCTATAAGAAGTGTTCAGTGGCTAATAATAAACGACACTGACATTAGCTGTAATAACAATGACAGTGAGTTGTGCTTGTCTTGTGCAGCATGTCGGCAATGTCAACGAGGTCGTCGTCGGGCTCGTGGTCGGAGGAGGCGCCGCCAAACATCATCGACCTCGACAAGTACATCCGCGGCTCCGTGCGACCCTCTCGGCGATCACACTCCGAGGTTCGGCACATGCGGAGGTACACACACTAGTGGCTATATGCGGACACACCATCATCACACTACACAAACAGAACATCACAGATCTAATGACAAGCTAATTACAGATCGACTTACATTTACATTTTTCCGATAAAACGTTTAACTACACTAAACTAGACGGGCCCTCGTGTACCTGGTTGTGATTGATCCTAGAATTATATCGACAGTGGAAAGGAAAAACTTCTTTTCGAAAAGAAAACAATACCCGTCCTGTCAGTCGGGTACAAAACATAACTTTTTAACATAACGTTTAAGAAAAAGTTATTAAGTAATACCGAAAAATATGGCTCAAAGATCAGACTCTTAACCGACTGCTATCCCAAATCACCAGAAATATGTCATTTAAGAGGCTGAAAATTAGATGATGCCCGTAGTGATGATAAGGAAAACTTCCGAAACGCCAAAAATGTATATGCTCCGACCGATGAAAGTTGTACCAGTCGACGAAGAAATAAAAATCTTGTCCGTTATAATATAACTCATTTTGGCCGAATTGCCGCGGTACATAGAAGCTCTGTAAATAAAATATTTATGCAATTAATAATTATATTACTCTTAAACAATCACACTTTTTACACAAAATCGCTCGCTGTATCGATAGTTAGGTGCAGCAGTGGACGTCATTGGGCTGATATAATGAGTCACACTTAACAATCCAACCAACATCTGCTATCTTCTCTTTTATTCTTTTGTTAGGGTTCCGTAGTCAACTAGGAACCCTTATAGTTTCGCCATGTCTGTCTGTCTGTCTGTCCGTCCTCGCTTAATCTCTGTGACCGTTAGCACTAGAAAGCTGAAATTTGGGACCAATATGTGTATCAATCACGCCGACAAAGTGCTAAAATAAAAATTGGAAAAAAATGTTTTATTAGGGTAGCCCCCCTATATGTAAAGTGGGAAGTGTTTTTTTTTTTAATTTTAACCCTAATGTGTGATATATTGTTGGAAAGGTATTTAAAAATGAATAGGGGTTTACTAAAATCATTTTTTGATAATGTCAATAATTTCGGAAATAATCGCTCCAAAAGTAAAAAACAAAGCGTCCCCCCCCCTCTAACTTTTGAACCATAAGTTTAGAAAATACGAAAAAAATCTGAAAAGTAGAACTTTATAAGGACTTTCTAGGAAAATTATTTTGAACTTGGATGGAAACAACAGATGGAAACTGCAGTTAACCAATATAATTTGGTCCCTGAATCGTATGAGCGCCTATACAATCCAGAGGTCAAGTTTCATTTGCCCGTATTTTTTTCTCATATGGAACTCATAAGTGGGAACACTTATTGTGACGGACGGGAAACTACGGAACCCTACACTGAGCGTGGCCCGACACGCTCTTGGCCGGTTTTTTTTTTCTATTTCTGTCCCATTCATCGAATATTTTTATCGCTAGATAAGCGAGTCTCATTATAGGATCACTCCGTTGTCGGTATGTCTGTCTGTCAAGAATATTATCTCAAGCACGCGTAGTGGTATCAAGCTGATATTAATATCAAATACTTGTGTCTGCCATCCCTTGGAGAAGTAAAAAATCATAGTTCTAAGTAAAACGCATTCTAAAGATACAGTCGTTTAAATGTATATTTACGATCGCAAAAATCAAAACCTATAGGGTACTTCTCGTTGACCTGGAATCATCAAATTTGGCAAGAAGCAATATCAAGTTGCACAAGTAAAGGAAAAATTCTTAAAGCCGTATTCGTGTAGTTGTATATACTTGAGCGGCTTTTTTAACCTCATCTCATCTGTCTTTTGTATCTCCTATGAGACCATATAAATCGTGATAATCATCACTGATATGATCGTCCAGTAAGCAGCTGGTTGTGGACGCTGGTATTGTGGAGCGTAAGACTCCCGCGATGGGCCCGTTGGACGGGGCCCCCCAAAAAATGGGCCGCGTGCCGCATGCGGCCTGCACGCCCGTAGCGACCTCTGGCAAAGTCTCCAGCAACACGGACAGCGGCCACCAACCACACGCCAAGCGGTACTCGCATGACTCCGGCTTATCGGACGGGAGCTATCATCAGCGCAAGCGCAGGACGTACAGGTGACATAAGCTTCAAGTTAGAACAATTTCATAACTTTCACTAATGACGGCGCAAGTCATTCAATTCGGAATGCCTGTGATTGGTTCGTCATAGTGACATGGCCCTGCGCCCCGCACACTCCACCAAAGAGATCTGTTAAATCATGTTCTGCGCAGATAAAGTACCTACCTACATTATCAAGTTAACTAAAACCTTAACAATTTGTGAGAATGAATTTATTTAAGAGCGTATGTACAAACAGAGTGGCAGTTTAGTGTCATATTTCGTGGTACATAATCGGAGCTATATTTTAAAAATATGTTTTCTACACTGTTTAGAATTACGTAAGTGTTTAAAAAATTAAGTATACGTTATTTATAGTTATTTTACTATGAAAATAACGCCCTGCAAGTTCCAATGTGTGTTAGCATATAAATATAGAACTGTAAACGCAATGATTTCTTACCTTTTACGCACTTTGCACCTAAATCTAAAAAGTGTAACAAAAATATTTTTAAAATTAAATAATTAAAATTTAAAACAAGGAGGCTGTTTGTAGATAATATACTCTAAAAGAAATATTAATTTGACGAAGGTGAAGTCGATATTTTTAAGGTATTTAATATCCTTGGTAATTGGTTTGACAGACACTCAACGGCGGGGGACGTAGTGCGGCCCACGGGGTCCAAGCGTACCCCCAGCTCCAACGACTCGCTTCGCGCCTTCCGCACTGTGTGCGAGCGCGCGCTGCAGGACCAGCAGGTCAGCCGCCCCATGTAGGACCACTCGAGACCACAGGAACTCTGCTGTAGTCTCTCGCCTTCATGCCCGTGGTACAGTTACGATAGTCCGGTCCACCAGACCTCACCGGATAGTGTTGACCTATTTATACTGTTGTCTAGTCATTTACCCACAATAATACAATATTACGCACATCTCACATAAGAACCATATGCGCAGTTCATGCATTCTTTAAAATATAAAGCACAAACCTACTAAAAACAACAATAATATATGAGAAAAGGGTAAATAAAAATATTAAAATACCATAAATTAAAATGCGTCGAAGAACTCCTCCGCATCAATGCCGCTGTCCGCCAGAAACGTGCCCAGCAGACTGGCAGCATTGCCACGTTGGATGGCAATGCTTATTCTTCGCGCCAAAAAAAACCAGACGCTGATCACGCATATATAAAATATATTTTATTTTTAGAGATTATAGATTTAGACCACCGGATACTTTTATTTCTCCGCTGTCCGACTGTACTGCTGAAAGACAAAATTTACAAAATGTAACTGTGCCACGGGTAAGTAAGGATAATATCTCTGCACCCGTATTCAAGTTGAAATTACATGTGAAGGCGCAGATAGCACACGTGGCGCATCTGTGCGAGAAGATGACGTCACGGCGCGTCGTCCCGGCCCCCTTCGACTCTTCGTCACAGCGCTCCACCGACACCTCCTCGAGCCTCTTCAGCGACACCAAGGACAAGCAGCGGAAAGATAAGCACCGGGTACTCATTGTCAATAGAAAACACATCCAACATGTCGGCCAACTTGCTAGAGACCGACAAGTCTGTTGAAGACTTGTAACTGTTGATATGTTGATATGTTGGATGACGTTGAAGAGACCAGCTACATACAATGTAGAGTATAGTACCTAATGTGTTGTTTAAATAGTAGCTGCCTATATGTCCTTCTTCAAACGAGGTTTAAAGAGAGCTATCCTCTCAAGGTAGGCAGCGGCCTGGCTGTGCCCCTGGCATTGCTAACGTCCATGAGCGGCGGTAACCACTTACCACCAGGTGGGCCGCTTGCTCGTCTGCCACTAAAGGCAATAAAAAAAAAAAAAAAAAAAAATATGTCATAGCCTGGCGTAAACGCTTTTACAAACAGGTAATGCGTGCTTTGTTCTGTATAGACGGAGGAGTGTAAAACATATAAGATAATAATGAATAAGTTGGATGAACTGAACGGGCTGTTCACGGCGCGCGCCCGCGCGGCGGGCCCCGCGGCGCCCGCGGCAGGGCGCTCGCGCAGCTCCGCGGGGCGCGTGCCCCTGCGCCGCCATGCCTCGCTCTCCTCTGGCTCGGTCTCCGTCAGCGACAAGTTCGTCTCCACTGAGCCTGCACTGCTGCAAGTACCTACTCTTTTTATTTTAAAGCATTATTTATTATAAGATCCCCTGACTTTCTATGATCCCCTGACCTTCTATGATTCCCTAAGTTTAGAGGTCCACTGTGAAACATCTTCCCCTAGACGCTTTACAGCGATCGATCCGTGATCACCTTCATACGGAGTCATTGTTGCATGCAACGGCTGAAATATAGCACAGACATAATCAACGACCTGGAAAAGGATTCTGATCGATATATAGCCAACACCGCGCGCAAAAACTGGCATATTTTAAAGGCCGTTAGAACAAAAAAGTTCCGGTACATTTAAAATAAATAAAAATTAATTGTAACAGAATATTATGATGATGATGTAGTAGGTACAATTATACTTGTACTACATCATCATCATCATCATCATTATTTCTAAGATGGTGTTTAGAGGTTAAACACTACAGATAAATAGAAATATAAAACAGAAACGCGTGTACGTGCTTACACTTGAACACTCTCGCGAACGTTGCAATACACAAATATTAACGCGAGTCGACAGTCAACTTACAGAACAGTGAGTTCCCGTTTGATATTTCATAGTGTCATGCAACGTGACTGTATACTATACGAATCTTATTGAAACTGTGAGCACCACCATGTGTGATGATGGACAGATGGCTCAGTGCCCGCAGCACAAGTGCGGGGCCGAGCCCGGCTGCGAGCTGCCCGACGCGCGGCGCCACCTGCAGGCCGTGCCCAACACGTGCTCGCTGGATATCGTGTCGGCGGTGGCGCCCTCGCTGCACTTCTCCAGGAACTACGTCGCTCAGAGGTACCACGCCCCACACTCCTCGCACACTCCGGCCCCCTCGCAGCGCTGCGCCGCTCACGCCTACATCGAGCTTAAACAAAGTCACGCAAGGTCAGTCCACGACGAGTGACCGACTCATACTATGTACGATCCCTTAAGTGGGCAGACACTATGTGTCGCGATACCGACGCACTCTAGAGATTGTGTGTTGTATTGTACTTGACAAGTGAATACACATTAAATATATATTAGTCAATTGATTACTATTTAATTCACCACCCCGAACACTACGTGTGTAGACAGTGAACACAGCCAACACTCCCGGTTATCACTCCATGTGGCGATCGTTAACTTGGAAGCCTTCTGGTAAACTTGATAAATTTCAACACTAGACCAACCTACTTGCACACTAATGTGTACAAACAAACATACTTTACAAATAATTAATTAACCACAAAAATACTTACCATTATCAACTAAAAAAAATTATTGCCCAGTAGCTTTTACCAAAGTGCTCAGATTTCTTATGAGTCACATTACATCGCTGTGGCGGAAATTAGTTGAGGCCTATGTTCAACAGTGGACGTCGTTGGGCTGATGTGATGATGATGATGATGATGACATTTATCCATACATAGCCTAGTTTGTGAAACAGCTTCAGACTGTAATGTAAAATGAGTATACTAAATCGTTATCGACAATAAAGTATTGTTATTATAATTCAGTGTGACTTTGTCAGATGATAATAATAATATGTGTGGCCCGAGTGCGTATTGCGTATTGGCGCAGGTTGACATGACTATATTTGTGTGATATTGCTTGCAGCAGTCTGTTGGAGAGCGACAGAGAGCAGCGCTGTGAGCCGCACCACTTCGACCTGGACAACCCTATTCACGTGAGTACTTATATGGCCATGCTCTACCTCTTCAGAAATGGTTACAATGCACAATAGACGTCTGCAACCCCTTCGCTCTCCAATGAGTCTGTACACACTACTCACCAGGAGGAACTACCAGGGGCCCGATCCTGATAAATTACACACGTCGATAGCAGACCAATCACAGGCCGGCAATATGGCGCGATTGACTTACAATAGGACAGCTATTTGTGTGAGACTATGCCTACCTGTGTTATGTATGTATGTATGTACAGTTGTACTCGCAAGCCAAGCGGCTAGAAGCGCTGGCGGCGACGACGCAGCAAGCGCACCAGTCGCGGCTGCAGCGGCTGGAGGGGCCGGAGCGCGGCGCCGAGGCGCACGTGGCCACCACCTCGTACCACGAGGTGCCCGACACCTCGCTGTGCTCGCTCTGCCGCGGCTACTGGCGCTCCTTTAGGCAGTCAGTATACTTTACAACTCCTTAGTTTGTTATCATTTGTTATTGTGTTTATGTTATCATAAATGCGGAACAGACTATGTCTCGGTTTCACGGCTAAACCACTAAACGAATCTCAATGAATTATAACATAGAAATACTTAAACTAAGTCCTGGAGAAGCACATGAAGGCTACGTGTTAAAGGCCCCACAGGCTATCAGTTCTTCGCCGGATGATGACGGCCGATAATCTGTGGGGCCACTTACTGAGAGAAACCTCGGCCACAAAACAAATAAAACATCAATTCTCTAGACACGTTTATTGTGAAACACTCAAATGGCGCAGTTGCTTCACCTATTTGCTCTCGTCAGACTTCGCTATTATGTCTCCGGCGGAGAGCGGCGATCCGTCGTCTCCAACTCTATCATTGTTCTGTTCCGACTTGTTTATAGCATTGGCTGCAGATGTTCCGTTGCCAACGTTCTGGTTGGTCGCGATAGCGGTACCTTGATTGATGACGTTGTTGCCGTCAACGGCTGAGTTGTCCGTCGGCTTGCCGGCGGCCATGGCGACGAACACGGCGAGAGACACGAGGAACTATAACATAATAATGATATATCACGTTGTCCGAAAATTTTTTTTCTATCCAATTTGACAGCTCTTGTCGGTGACGTCTGTACGGCCAGTGGGTTTGATTAGGGATGATCTATATTAGACCGGGCCGTGTCCGTGTCTGCACTACCGTGGTGTAGACGAGCGTCGTACGCTAGTAAACGAGCCCGGCCGGGACACGGATCATGCACTGTGTAACATAAACTGCTTCATACAAAATGTATTTAACGTTTCAAATACGTGCCCCGTCCGGGACACGCACACGACAAGACGTGATGCTATGTATGTATGTATTTCATCCCTTAGGGTAAGTGTTTATTATTACATTTCACCCCTGAACCCATCCCTATCAAAAATATTAAAAACAACATTTTAAGTTCCTATCCCAATACTAATTTGCAAAACGATTAACTTCAAAACAAAGATCTTTTCATACAACGTTTCCCCAAACTTCACCCTTCCATAGCCACCCTTGTCAAAAATATTGATGAATGTTTTTTTTTTATTTTGATAGTAGTACCCCAAAACAAATTTTTCAAATCTATAAGTTAAAAAACAAAAGTTTTATACAATCGTTTTTATCCCTTTTCACCCCCTTAGGGGTTGAATTTAAAAAAACCCTTTCTTAGTACACCTCTAGACATTCGGACAAACACCCTCCAAATTTCAAGTCGCTACGACCAGCGGTTTAGGTTGTGCGTTGTCTGTCAGTCAGTCAGTCAGTCAGGACAAAGTCTTTTATAATATGTATGGATTATGTATACAAATAAATATAATTGAAATGTCTGTTTGTAAAATAAAATAACAGCTTTTTAGAGTTAGCATATGAACGCATGTACGTTACTTAAAACAAAACACTTTTAGACACTTTTAAAAAAAAAATAACTGTTTGTTTGAGGTAAGCTCTGAAATGACTGAATTGATTCGACGGGACTTTTACTGGTCTGTCTTATTGGTGGATAGTTGTATCTTCCGTGAAAAAAATATTACGGTTCAGTGTTAATAGAATCCGAGATTAGTTCTCCACGTGAAAGTAGTCGCGGGCACAAGTAGTTTAAAATAGAAATAAAAGTCTTACCAGTACAGTTTTCATGTTGGCAGTAGGTTGGTACGAGTATAGTGGTTATACTTCTCAAATAGCGGTATATATACCTAGCGGGCTAGCAACCGTTGCATATTAACAAATAATAATATAAATAATGGCACTAACAAACATAACATCACACCTGCGCATACTAATAAAGGACAACCATTGTTACAAAATATAACGATTTTAATAAATTATATTAAATGTATTTATTTATTTTTTTATTTATAAAAGTCTTTATTTAACCATAATATACAATTAAGTACTTACGAAAAGGTCTTATTCTAATTGCAGACCGTGTAAAGTAGGTTGTTAGTAGGGCTAATACACCCTTTTCAACATATAACATGGATCACTATACTAATTAAAACATATTGGTAAGTCAAATCATGACTTTTTAGGATCAGGTGTAAGGTCGTTGACCCTGAGGATTAGCCTGGAAGGGAAATACTCAGCCGGACTGCTGAGTACCTACTAGGGAGAGGAGAGTCCACTGTACCAACCGGCCAGGCTGGGTAGCCCTTGAACCGTGGAAGAGTACATCTGAACTAGGTAGGGAAGAAGAGAGAAAGGAAACGCACAAGACGATTGAACTTAAATTATATTAAAAATAGCTTATTTATATTTACATGTTAACTAATGCGTGGTTTGATACACCATACATTTTAATGAACATGATAAACAATATACACGAGTATAACATTTTATGTCAATAATATGTTATACTACTATGATTAAATGTATTGTTGACACTCTTATAAAACAAAGTAATGGCTAAAATACGTGATTTTAAGTAACAATTTGCTAATTCATTAGACGTAAGTAAGTAGATATTTTATATTATGTATATTGTGGTATATTATGTATATTTAAATATTACTTGATTATTGCATATCAAGTTTCTCTAGAAAAGTAGTTCACAAGCTTTAATTACTAATTATATTTGTGGAACATGAGGTTTATAGCAAGTAAAAGAAATCATTGAACCCCTTCACGCCTTTACCCTTGCAGCCTCCCCTCAAAGGTGCAAGTGATACAATAGATAAATAATAAACAAAAATGTAAATGTAATCATTTTTTTTATTATATGTATTTTTAATGCACAAACTGTCAGTATCACCTCGTAAATTAATTGAAATTTGAAGGAACCATTTTTTTAAACATCCTTTTCGTACTTGTGGTTATAATGGCAGTGTTACAGCCAAAACTCTTAACCAGTCAAAAGTAATTATGACTGGCTATATCAGTATTAGTAAGTAAAGAGGTCGGCACTTAACGAGTTTTCAAAACTGTGAGTTAGTTTGTATAATTATTATCATAAAACTAACCTAACATAAATAGTTAGTTCCGCCTCCTTACTTAAGAGTTTGACTGTAACAGCAGCATTACTAAAATAATAAGTCTCTTACACAAAAAACTACTCTGTCCAGTAAACACACAACAAATTAATATCTAAATAAAGGTTTGAGTCGACTGAAAGATTTCGCCTATAAAATAGCAACGTTGGGCTCATTCAGAGTGACAACGTCACATCCCCCAAAGCTAAATGCCTGATGATTTTTTGCGAGCAAATGCGTAAACGGTTTTGAATAGGCGGATATCAATGATATTGTATGTTAAAAAAGGTGTAGATAGGTTACCTACATAGCGTTCGATCTTTGGAAATGGCACACAAACGCACACATAGATATCGTAATAGTGCAATGTCAAAATACCTTCGTCGTCAACGGGACATTAAGATGAAGTTTGCTAATAAGACTGTTTTTAGTGTGCCACTTTTCGAGCGCTTATAACCTATCTACACCTTTTTTAACATACAATATCATTGGCGGATATAATATTATCGCTATAATGTTTGAAGAAAACTTACGACAAACGACGGTACAGAACAAGGGGTAAGAACTAAAGGGATATAGACTATGTGCCGATTCATGAACGGATTTAACATAGGTAGGTACTGTAATCAGGGTAATTAAAAAACTGCCTAATTTAACAATGTATCTGCGACATAGTGTAAATACTTTAAATAAATACAGTCCCCCTTATTACAAAATATGGACTAAGTATTAAACCAGGTTTAAATTTACATAAGCCATTGTTTTTGTGTCTATTTTGTAATAAGGGGGAGTGGGTGCACAGCTGTTTTAGTTGTTTTATGTCTGTACAAACAAAAAGAAAATAACATTATGATATAATTAACCTTTAGACAGCGTATTGAAGTGATTATTTAATTATAACCAAAGATCAGCCCGACTATTATAGGTCGTCAATTGATAGTCGTCGTGACAATGTCATTCCGTAATAGTTTATTAAAAGAAACTTGTCAATTGCTTCAGTGTAGCTTTTATAAATATGTAGAAATTTTCATGTATCATTTTTGATACAAGTGATGATACAATTTTATACCTACTTAATTTTATTTTTTCTCCTATTCTCAAGGGCATCACATTACGTTTGGGAAGCCCTGATGTCGATGGTCATAATTTGTTCTATATGCTAATGACCATGTGTTTGTTCTGTGTCCGCAGGTACGTAGTGACACAAATGTTCAGCAGTTCGGGCATCAAGGACGATCAGTGACAGATTTGTACGTTTGCATGTTTGTTAGTTATATTTAAAATCATTAATAATAAAAATATGTGCTAGTCCTACTTCTCTGTTACCTCGTGTTCTTCATTCTGTATTTACAAGTACCTACCCTCTAAGACTGACTTCCCAAGCTTTGTTATTGACTAGAACGTCTGCTAATAAGAATATAATATGTATCTTTTTTTATTGTACACTGTTTTTTTTTTAAAGATGCTTCCACACCGCTGTTACTTTTTGTGGAGCAACAGAATTCAACACTATATTGTAACATTCTTCAAGTTTTTCGACTAAGTACTTGAAGTTTGTTTGATCGCATCTATACCGCCAATAAGTTATAGTAACAAATGGTAACCAGCATAATTGTGTTATCACTACAGGTTGACGCAACTTTTACTCATTTTTCTCATTTTAATCATTTTTACACTGCAAAATGGAACAATAAGGCGCGGTTAAATCACGTAAACATCACAAAAATCACTTTTGTGCCATGTATTTTAAGCTGAACTGGAGCCTATTTTGGTGACTTTAATATAAAATGTTAAGCTGTGTTCTGTTTGGTGTTTGTGTTTTTTGGTCACACAATAAAATATTTTTCTTTCTTCTTTCTTTTTAAAACAAAGCAGGGCACAAGAAGACTGACTCGACGCGATGTAAAACACGACTGGAGACGATTTAAGGTAGTGGTCAATTAGAAGTGCGTTGTGGCACGCGTGCCCCGCCCACTTCACACTTCCAATTGTTTTTTCTGTTCCGTGCCTAATACGGCAAGTACAACAATATTAACAACAAATAACTTTTTGTCATCGGATGTTACATATACCATTTAGTTTTTGGTATGCATTGCTTATATAGACTAACATTGTAATTTCATCAGTACCTCTACCTACACGTAAAGAAAGCAAACATTTTATATATTTTATGGATCTGTTTTGGTCTGTTTGGTCATAATGCTTTAAAAGTTTGTATTAGTTTAAGAATGTTTGTTTCCTTAAATAAATAATACTAATAACACTTGGAATGTTGCTCCATAAAAAGTAAATGCGGTGTGGATGCACCATTATAAATACTTAACTTACAAATAACACTCAGATGATTTTTCAGACTCACTTATAACGGGTTACTTCCATTAACCCCCTTGGGAATTGGCGGAGGTCTAGTATAATATACGAAGTTAAAATAAAACATTACAGCTAAAGTTCAAAAATTTAATTGTTTCTCGCGGCAAATATTGTCCTACCTCTTGCGGCGCAGTGGACAAGTTGTTGTAGAATCTGTTGGCGGTGGTGTAGGATCGGTTGGGGGTGGTGTAGGATCGGTTGGGGGTGGAGTAGGATCGGTTGGGGGTGGAGTAGGATCAGTTGGGGGTGGTGTAGGATCAGTTGGGGGTGGAGTAGGATCAGTTGGGGGTGGAGTAGGATCGGTTGGGGGTGGAGTAGGATCGGTTGGGGGTGGTGTAGGATCGGTTGGGGGTGGTGTAGGATCGGTTGGGGGTGGTGTAGGATCGGTTGGGGGTGGTGTAGGATTGGTTGGGGGTGGAGTAGGATCGGTTGGTGGAGGTTTAGATGGTGGTGCTGTGTTATCTCCTATAGAAGTTGGTGAATCCGTATCTCCTACTTTACCGGTGATGGTGGTCACGTTGTTGACAGCGTTTGCTTGAGAATTGCCATTGCCTACGTTCTGGTTGTTGGCGGTCGCTGCACCGTATGAGTTTATGTTCGTGGTCTTAGTCCCAGTGTTGTTGGCCGCTGTCACTGAGCTGACAGCCAGCGCAAGACACGCCACCACCTGTCACATAGCATCAGTTCTCAACTTATTCTCTAACATTGTACCAACTAATCGTTTATGTCTATTGTTATTTATTTAGTAGCGTTGCCCGCGACTACACCCGCGCTGAATTTTAATTTCCCTGCGGCAAAACGGGACCTATAATTTAATTTAGACCACTGGCAATTCAATACGCAAAATTACTATTTGTCCTGTGCTGGATTGCGGGTAAGAAGAAAAAAGAAATTAAAGAAAAAGGTTTTATAAATAGGGTTGAAAAATCATTAAGATACAATTCAACACTTCTACCAAACTGTACAGCAGTTAGTTTGCAGACGAGACGTAGCACCCATTGAATTATTATATTATTACATTATCTTACTTACAATACTTTCTCTTTTAGGAAAAATCAAACGTACAGTCAGCGTCAAATAGTTAATCAAATCAAATCAAATCAAATCGTTTTATTTGTTTAAACACAGGTGATAAGGATGGTTAATATTAACTGTTGTACATTTCTGTGTTTTGCCAATGTTGGCGTACAAATTTTAAACACTTAAAAAGTAAAAATAAAATCTAAAACATAAAGAACAGAAAAAAAAAAAAAAAATCTCGAAAAAACAATAATAAAATAAAGAAAATAATCACTTTCGCTAAATTCTGTCGCTTAGGAAGTCTGTGATGGAATAGTAGCTTTTTTCTATCAATAATATTCGCAATTTCTTTCTAAATAGGGTAGTATTTAGTGCCTTTATAGATTCTGGCAACTTATTAAATATTTTTGGTGCCAAACAAAATACACTCTTCCATACGAGTGCTGTGTTTACTCTACGGATGCATAAATTATTTTTACGCCTATTACGTACGACGACATCTGATAAGCTATTAAATAGGTGTGGATTAGTTTTTACAAATACCGCCACTTCAAAAATAAATAATGACGGGAGTGTCAAAATCTTATACTCAATAAAATATGGTTTACAGCTGTCCGTTACTTCTAGACCGAACATAGCCCTAACGCATCTCTTTTGGAATTTAAAAGCAATTTCTTTATTCGTAGAGTTGCCCCAAAATATTATGCCGTATCTAAGAACGGGTGCAACCATACCATGGTACGCCGTTAATAACGCTTCCGTGTTAACCTCTCGAGACAGTTTTTGTAATGCATAGGAAGAACTACTGATTTTTTTACAAAGGCCCTCTATATGACTCTTCCAATCTAATTTGCTGTCAATTATTAATCCCAAAAATTTGGCATCATTTGTCGTGCTTATATAATTATTCTGGTAACTTATTTTCATATTGTAGTCCATGGTCAATCTTTGACTAAAGTGCATTATTTGAGTCTTACCTAGGTTTATCTTTAAATTATTATTTTCTAGCCATGATATTATGGAACTAATTGTTTCATTAATATCAGATTCATAGACTTCAGGTTTTTTGCAAGCTATAGTGACCGTGCTGTCATCAGCGAATAATGTTAAGGGATGTTGTACCGCATTCGGTAAGTCGTTTATGTATAAAATGAACAACAGCGGGCCCAACACACTGCCTTGAGGCACCCCGAAAAATATTTTACGCTTTGTTGACAGATAAGTTTCTTCTCTTTTAGTAGTGCAATTCAGGTTATTTATTGCGACTTGTTGTTCTCTACCATTTAAATAAGACTTTATTAAGTCAAGTACATTTCCCCTTATGCCATAGGCATCAAGCTTGCTTATCAAAATATTGTGATCAACATAATCAAATGCTTGTGTCATATCACAGTACACAGCAGAAATCGGGATTCTCTTATCCAAATTTGACATTATTATATTTAAAAAGTCATAAACAGCCATGTTTATAGTCCTATCTTTACGAAAACCTTTTTGTTCATTGCATAAAATATTATTTGTTTCGAGGTAATTGTAAATTTTACTATAGATATACTTTTCAAAAATTTTAGAAAATATTGGTAATAGTGAGATTGGTCTATAATTTTGCATGAGATTTTTATTATCTTTTTTATGCAATGGTTTAACAATCGATGTCTTAAGCCTTTCAGGAAATTTACCATGGCTGATGCAAAGATTCAAAATATAACTAAGGTGACCACATATTATGTCTGCTACAGTTTTTATGATTTTTGTTGAGATTTCATCATAGCCTACACTGTTTTTATTTTTCAATTCATTAATTATTTTAAAAATATCATTTTGTGTACTAGGAACCATAAACATTGAATTTAAATTTGAATTTATATTTATATTTCCTATTTATTTAAGTCAATAATATCGGTACAAGCAAAGTTTCCACATTGTTGTCAACAATTTACGCGCTCATAAGTCGAGACGCTCCACAAACCACCATAAATATGGTTACAGTCATACCGCCAATGGTATTCAAGCATCCAAGTGTTCAAAAATGTGTATCACATTAGAAACTTGTACCGAACTTTGCTTGTACCGATATTATTGACTTTTTGGTTGCGTCTATAAATTTGAATACCTTGAGTGTCACTAACTATTTGACGCTGACTGTACAACAGCGTCTGTACATGTACAGTAGCCGTCATGCGTCGCGTATTACGTTACGATGACCACTAGACCATCAAGTTGTCTTTCTTTTTCAAATATATATTAATATATATATATACACACAACTACCTATATGATATCATAGGTAGATACATAAGTTCATACAATACTCGCCTAATTACTTTATCTGTATGTATGTATGTCATTGAATATATTTCTGGGGTACCTATATATTCACAATGACATCTTCACAATACTTGGTACAAGAAATATATCAAAACCTAATTTTCTATTATTCCAATCACTATTCTAAGATGCTGTTTAGATGCTAATACATTCTGCATACATCATACATCTTCGTTAACTCGTTCACATAATTCGTGAACAATTCTCGTGGTTATGTGCTTGCAACATTAAGAAAATTACTGTTATCTTTCAGCATGTACTTAATGGTTATTTGGCCCAAACATATTTTATAAAATGAAAGAAATAAATAATAATCAATATGTATCTTAAAAAATCACCAAGTAACGTATATCAACCCGAAACCGTTTGCATATAAAGAGCTGGTTTTGTATAGGTAGGTACATATACTATTTCTATAATTCTCTCTGCCTACCATAATTGGAGAAATAGTAATAACGAAGAAATGTTAATTATCTCAAACTTACCAGTAGCGTGTTCATGGTACCTAGTTACCGGTAAATAATGTGGTAAATGTTCTCTAAACACGATATATATAAGCTGACAGAATTACCATCTGTTGTGTGCAATTATTGCAATTGACATAAATGAGAATTTATGTGTTTGAACAAATGCATGTGCATGGTACATCTGAACAAAACAATATGTAAATACCTACACTTATATATTATTGTATAACGTATAAAATAATTAAAATATGGTACTGGTCTATTTGTCTTTTTAAATAGTTATACATTATTACAACGGACAATATGAATGATATATCATTTATAGTCTGTTATAGTCCCTCTACTACAGCATGGGTCAGCGAGATGTCTATGCGATGGTTTACGATTTACCACTACCCCACACCATACATTTAACACTTGGTCAGTTTAAAAAAAAATCCCTACACTGTTCCTTAGTAAAACTTCACTAGGAAATTAATTCGACATCCAGTGAGTTTTCGGGGAAAAAATCCTCTGAAACGTAACGTAACGGTGCGAGACTATGGTGTAATCTACGACAGGGAGTTCCCCTGACGATAGCCAGCGGTGCGGTGACAAAAGATGTATAATATTAATTCTAAAAACTTGCGCTAGAAACATATACAACAGTATTATCCCTAGGGATTATTTAAGATTTCTGTTTAATTATTTTTCTTTGTATATGATCGGGGCGAAGGGGAAACTCCCTGTTTCCTCGTGGTCATACTAGTTTGTCATACCATACAACTACCAGGACATGTAGGGACCTATATGTGGCAGCCATATCGTATAACAGACCGTATTAATTAAGAATAGGCGCGTCCCATTAAAAAACGTCGCTGTTTTGTAATGTGGCTACCTTTCATTCAGCTGGATTTCAATTCGGCCGAAATAAAGTACGCCATATTGATTGAGCACTTTGCGTTCGTTAAAGCGCCTTAGAAACATGTCGCCCACTTAAAAACGAGCGCGTCGATACGCCGCTTTGAAAGTTTTAGTTCCATTTAGTTTTAATATTAATTTTAGAAGTGCAAACGTTGATAACATTCGTGAAAATAGTGAATTCTGTCTGTTTACTGTCTCACAGAAAAGTCATTAAGTTTCAAATCGATGTTTCAAATATGTACCTAGTTTGTAATTTGTTTGTACCTTATTATATTCCTATTTTGTTATTAAAGATTAAGATAAAAACATTCAGAACCTAATTCTAACAAATTATTGTAAGCTTTTAAACATAAAAAATCATCACCATATCAGCCCAACGACGTCCACTGCTGAACATAGGCCTCACCTAATTTCCGCCACTGCGAACGGTCCTGTGCCGCCTGCAACCAACGGCCGCCCGCCACCCTGAGTACTACTAGAGTACTACTTAAACAGTGTATAGTTGGATTTGGTACCTTTGTAGCAGTACACCCGCCGTTCTAACATCAGGATGGTACGAGTACCGTGTGTGTAGGAGTGGGACACAATGGTACCAAAATAACTGCAATAATAAATTTAGGTACCTAAATCTGAAAAGTACACTCGCGATTCTGATGTACAGTCGAGTTCATTAATATATTGGCACCATCATTACATATTTTTGTTGAAAAGGGTGACTACAACTTATTGCATAATGTACAGCATATTTTATTGAACCATTCACATGAGGACATATATTTAATCCACAGGTTCTATAGTATTTATTGAGCTATTCAACGCTCACAATATTTTGAATCCTTGATGGTGCCAATATATTAATGAACTCGACTATTACTACAATTGTACATACAGGATATTCAAGGGCAATATGGTCCCCGAGATAGACAGACAAATATTGAAGTATATCTTTGTTATATACATAGCATATTGTAAAAAGTTGTTATTTTGATATTCCAAACAAACACTTTAATTCTATAATATTTGTATGTATATTTATATAATTTAGAATACGAAAATGAGTGCGTTTGTTCCACTTTCAAGACCAAATCATTAAATTTGTCACAGATAGTCTTAGGTTCAAGGAGTTAGTAATATATAAAACAAGTCATAGTTACGGCAAGTTAATTTTATTACAATTAATAATTACGAGTAACTTCATTAATTAATTTAACGACCGCAATTGTGTGCGTGCTCGCATGTTCGGAGACGAAACGGTCTGCCATCTATGGAGAGACCTCGCCTACGTTGCTTAACCTCGTTGAAACAGTAGACATACTGTAGCTGCTCGAGTCGTTCGCTTGTCACACAACTGTGACGAACTAACAAACGTACCTATATACATATATATTAAATGTACTCAACAAAACAATTCGTAACAATATCATCAATAACAAATCATTTAATAATAATTATAATTACATAAAAACATAATTCATTTTGATACATATTATATTTTAAATAAGAAATTAATATTTCTTATTTTTAATAAAAATGTCTTTCTACAAACTCGAGTAGGTACAGGACAAATTATAGTGCATAAATGTCTCATTCTCTATTCTCTCACTCTCATAGTGTGGTAGTGTGGGAGAATGTGGTAGAATATTATATTATTATTATTTTTCTTTTCCTTTTCATTTTGTTATTTTATTTTAATATTTTCACTTTCGTTTAATTGAAGCTGTACGTCATGGAAGCTGTGTACGTTATTAATTGGAGTGCAGATTTAAAAATGTTATTAATTATAAGTAGTTTTAAGCACCAATTGGTCTGTATTCTGTAACTGTACCATTTTTGGAAATAAATAAATAAATTATATATTATAGTGTGTTGCAAATAAAATGGTTTCCTGGGTGGTAATCCTGGGCCTGATCTCTGTCCCGTCACGTCCAACAGTGTCCCATTAGACTATGGGAATGAGAGTACGTCTGAGTGTGTACACACTTGTGAACTATAGGTACATCCTACGTAGTTGGCTTGTATCTATTGAGTTAAGACTAGAAGGACATTATTATTGTTAATAATTGTTGTATAATATATAAATAATAAAAAACCTAATATCACAGTGCTTACAACTACAACACTATTGGTGTCACACACAACACTATCCGGTCGTAGTGTCAAACGTTACTCTCTAATGTCACTAGCAGTAGTAATAGTAGTGCACTCAAACCTCTTGTGAGAGTGACACTTACTGTCGCACTCAGAGACGACAATTAGCAGTAATCTGTCATTGACACAATTTTGTCATTGAATAATCGTCTTTATGCGTGTAGACTTAAGTATTACATGTTTTTACTAAATAAACTTTAAATTTAGTAATGTCTCTGAGTACGGCAGTTAACAACATAAATCAGTAGAAAAACGACATAATAATACATTACACATCATTCAAAATTTCGATCTTAGAACAATATACACAAGATTGAAAATTGCAGTTATTATTTTAGTGTCTTGTCATATTATAAAAATAATAATCAATTGGCGTATTAACAGCGATTGGTGTATATGAACCCGCGATTGGTGTATAATTATTGGCTGAATCGCGAGATTGCGTAGATAATATTATATAATCGCAATTTACAGATCTGTTTGAACAATTTTTATTAGTTAATTGATAAAATAGATTATTGGGTTTAGAATAATTGATAACAAATATTGTTTAAAATAAAACACACGTTGCCATAGCAACAGCGACATTAATTGTACACAAGTTCAGTAAACACAAACATACAAACACGCACACACACTACAGTACATAGTCCTTCGTGATCCGCGCGTTACACACATAGACAACACCACGTAAACTGTATATTATTATAGTGCACTGATAGCTGGTAGCTCTGTTCATTCGTGCAGCTGACGCGAGTTATAGGTCGTTGACACCTTTTGTCAGGTGATTTATTGTCTTGTTGATTTTACTAGAATGTCTTTTTTTAATGATAAACTATCGTTTCATTAACGTGTTTAGGACTCCACAGAGCGATGTGAGCTGGTAATAAAAGTTTTTTCATGATGTCATTTTTTTACTTTATATTTTCTACTTAATTGATAAAGAAACATTTTAATATTTCACAGAAATGTTACACATTCAAAAAAGATTTAATAACAATGCACCACCTGACGCATAGTGGTTAAGGTCGCGAGTCAGCTGCGCGACTGATTACGTTTCCTCATTTAACAGAAAACAGCAAATACAATAAAATCGCCACATACCATTTATTGTAACTTAGAATATCGGACACAGAGTTATTTAGTATCTGTGATTGGTGTATGAATCGCGATTGGTGTATAGTTAGTAGTTGAATCGCGAGATTGTGCAATATAATCGCCATTCACAAATCTAACTGCTTGAACTATATAGAATTCTTTGTTTGGTTCGTTTGTAAAACTTGAGTCTGAGATCTATTTAAAGTGGTTACGCTCAGAGAGCTGGCAACCTCGCGTTTTTACCAAAATTTACATGTTACAAGATTTTTGTGGTATCATATTAAAATTCCGCGATACTTTGTACGGGTTGGTTTTATATTATACAACTACTAGAGAAAACATTAAAATAACTAAATTATGGTAAACATGCGACGCAGCCAGCCGACCGCATCTCAACACTTCGTTATCAATGTATTTATATGCCACAGTAGTGGTGCGTGTCGTGTCCGCGTGGTGGCGCTGGTGACTAGAGCGTGGTGAGGTCGGGCGGGGGCGCCGCCGCCTGACGTCACTGACTGTTAGCTAGCTCGTCCATGCGACATCTGCAACAACACAGCTTGTATTAACTTCATTTCTACTTTTTTATATCATGAGGTGACAACCAAACATACGTCGCCCCTGATGGTAAGTGGTTACCGTAGTGTATGGACGCCACAGCAGGAACACAACTCTGTTATTATGGTAGCAGTCTTCTGTAAGACGGAGGTACTTGGAAGTCTTTAAACTTTATTCATATTATCGAAAAAAAATTATATTACAATAATTTGGTATCTTGGCGCTGATCTGATGATGTAGCTAGGAGCGGGATAGTGGAACTCTTCGATGGTTATCAGTAAAGTCTTCGAGTTTGAGGTATTTGTGATACTTTTTAAGTACTCGCCAAGCGCAAGCGTGCCCTTAGCGCCGATGTCGGTTATAGTCGACAAAACTCAGATCCATAAAAATACAAAATAAAGATATTACATCCTTACTTTTATGTTTTAATAAAATCTTAAAAAAATAATTTTGTGGCTATGTGTGGCGCTCAGAGCATAGAGATGTCGATTTAACATGGCGGTCAAAAAAGTAATAATATATACCTGACGGCCATCTCGGCGACCTCCAAGCTGGGGTAATCGAGCTCCTTGACGAGACACAACACGGCAGATAGCAGGTTCGAATTCTGCAATAAAAACAGTATTTTAATTCACAAACAGATTTTAAATACTACACGCTATGTATAAGTACTATATATATTTAATTAATTGCATGGTAATAGAGCCGTATAATAAATATAGTCCATAGTGATCCATCTCAGATACATCATTGCTTAATACCGTAGACTATGGTATATTCATCATCTATTGGTGTAGTTGGTGGTAGAGTTCCGTGGCGAGACATAACGTGGTACGTACCCTGGCGACAGGTCTCCTGGTGAAGCCGCGGTGCTCGGCCATGACGGCGGAGGGGTAGTCGCGCTCGTGTGACGTCACGGGCGGCGCGTGTGACGTCACGTGCGCGGCGCGTGCTCGCTCGCTGTCCCACGTGTCGCCGCAGCGGCTCGACGGCACCGCGCCGAACGACTCCGACCTGACACATCACACTTGATCACCACTGGCTACACCATAATACTTATTTTTTTTTTTAAAGATAACGCCCGCAGTAAGAAGCAAGCCCCGCATCGCGGGGGACTTTACAAACATACAACTAACGAATACGAAGTGTACTTCGTATTCGTTAGTTGTATGTTTGTAAAGTGATGTTATTTATTGTGAGTCTGGGTGTACCCAGACTCACAATAAATAACATCATTATCTACAACATCATTAACCTCAACTGAAAGTCAGATATGTATGTCAGAATCGTAGCAAGTGAAAGGAATTAATCTCTGCCAACCCCTCTGTTGGGAAAGATGCGTGATCTATATGTACCTGTATGTATATATTATCGACGTACCTGTCGGGCCTCTCGTAGTAGCTGTCGTGATAGTTTGGTGGCGAGGTCACGCCCCCACCCGAGCCCACTCTACACTCGCCATTAGACCCGTAAGAGTACTCCTGTAATACATACATAATTAAAGTTATAATATATATTATATTATTATTATATTATCACATAATGTGTGTATTGATGGAACCAAACATAGTTAGCGATATGTGCGTTTGATGCACCCCTATCTACACCTTTGAGGAAAAAGTCGTGTTACTAATGCCCGGTTTCTGAACCATCAGGTAAAAGTTATTTAGCGATTAAAGTATAACCTAACTGAATATAAAAGTAAAACTATAGAAGTAGTTCATTCACACAACTGTAATTTTTAATTTAAGTTATATTTTATCATATCAGACATGTTATTAAATTGCTCCCGTAGAAGACGGATTTGTGTACTAACACAAATGAGACAGGGGAAGGCAAATGTCACAGTATGCAACGCAGTGGGTTTACAAATATACAATCAACGGATACAAGGTACTATACTCCGACTCGAAACAAATATCTATGAATCACACAATCATTTTTCTCGCGTTAGAATTATGAGTTCTTTTTTACTGCCTGTCACCTGATGGGAAATGGTTACCCTCGGTCAAGGACGTTAACAATGTTAGGGGCACAGCTAAGTCACTGACTACTTTGAGAGGATAGCTCTCTTAAAACCTCGTTTGATAGTGTCCATACCCAGGTCCTAGGTTCTTTATTAAATACAAAAACTGTAACTAACTAAAGGGGGTTAGGATCTAATACAAATCTTTTCTAATAACAATAAACCCATTTTTTTTTCTATAAACACAAGATTATTATTGCAGTACAAATTAATTACATCATAGGCTTTTTATATTAAGGTTATTCATTGTAATATAAAATGTTATATATGATAAAAATTATTCACTTTAATTAAAATAGCAACTTCTTAAAGTCCCACTGCTGGGCACAGCTCTTCTATCCTCTGTCTCTAGAGATCTAATAAGATTTTTTTTTAAATATTTATTTGACTAATATATGGTTCAAAATTTGTACTACCACCGGTCGGAATTCAAAACTCGAGAGTTCGGAATTAATCACTTTATTTTAATTTCTGTGCCGAGCATTGACTTCTATCGACTTGTGGTAAAAGTAGGATAATATCTTTTTAAAAGGAGGGATCCGCGCCCAGTAAGTGGTACTTAATGGATGATGTTGAAGATAATGATTTTATGGGTAAAGAATAATGATGCACATTTGTATGACTGGCTCTTTGAGTTTTGTGTGAATGTATAATACTAACAAAATATGAATGTCTGAAATTAAAATAATTGTATTTAGGAACTTATGGACTAATATTTCAGTCAACTTCTCACTACTGTAACGTGTAACCTGATTGAACCGTCAAGCAAAATTTGGTGAATAACTATAGCATGATGGTGTATATTATCTTGTACAATACTGAATATTGGTGATATTTTTTTATACAATGAAGATGGCAAACTATTCATCAGGGGCATCACGTGCGCGTTGCCGACCCTTTAGGACCCCCTGATAAGACATGGTGTGTGTGTGTGCGTGTACCTTGACGCTGTGTGCGGAGAGCGAGTGTCGCAGGGAGGGCGCGTCGGGCGAGCGCGCCGCGTGCGGGGCCTGCAACATACCACGCGACACTACAGACACGCCACTACAGAAATAGTCGGTATCTTATTTATTTATTCAAATGATAAAACTTAATTTCTGTACTCGTATGATGATGATAATACATGCGCCAATTTGAGACCAAAACATGAATAACTACAACTCTTTAAAGAATGGTAAAGGGATAAGAAATCAAATAAAATTTCGTTTATTCATCATCATTTCAGCCTATTGCAGTTCATCAAGATTTAATTTCTAAATGAAATCACGAAGAAGCAGGTATCGTCGGTGTCGTTTCGATCACTTATTTTATAGTCACCGTTATTTTAATAACTGTTATCACTGTCATTTCCATAACTATAGACACCGTCATTTTTATAACTATGGTCACCATCATTTTTATAACTTTAGTCAGCGTCATTTTCGTAACTACATATAGTCAACATCATTTTTATAACTTTAGTCACCGTCATTTTCGTAACTACATATAGTCAACATCATTTTTATAACTTTAGTCACCGTCATTTTTGTAACTACATATAGTCAACATCATTTTTATAACTTTAATCAGCGTCATTTTCGTAACTACATATAGTCAACATCATTTTTATAACTTTAGTCACCGTCATTTTTGTAACTACATATAGTCAACATCATTTTTATAACTTTAGTCACCGTCATTTTTGTAACTACATATAGTCAACATCATTTTTATAACTTTAGTCACCGTCATTTTTGTAACTACATATAGTCAACATCATTTTTATAACTTTAATCAGCGTCATTTTCGTAACTACATATAGTCAACATCATTTTTATAACTTTAGTCACCGTCATTTTTGTAACTACATATAGTCAACATCATTTTTATAACTTTAGTCACCGTCATTTTTGTAACTACATATAGTCAACATCATTTTTATAACTTTAGTCACCGTCATTTTTGTAACTACATATAGTCAACATCATTTTTATAACTTTAGTCAGCGTCATTTTCGTAACTACATATAGTCAACATCATTTTTATAACTTTAGTCACCGTCATTTTTGTAACTACATATAGTCAACATCATTTTTATAACTTTAGTCACCGTCATTTTTGTAACTACATATAGTCAACATCATTTTTATAACTTTAGTCACCGTCATTTTTGTAACTACATATAGTCAACATCATTTTTATAACTTTAGTCACCGTCATTTTTGTAACTACATATATTCAACATCATTTTTATAACTTTAGTCACCGTCATTTTTGTAACTACATATATTCAACATCATTTTTATAACTTTAGTCAGCGTTATTTTCATAACTACATATTATAGTCACCATCATTTTCATAACTACATAATAGTCACCGTCATTTTTTTCTAACTTAAAGTGTTGTGGTTGAAATAAACGTATTTGTCTAAATTTGGCACATGTAGTGATTGGTGAGAAAATTAATTTATTATCAACATTACACAGTAATATTATTATACTAAGTATAAGATGTAACAGAATTGTGTGGTCTTATATAATAACTTTTGACTCGACGCAACTTAAAAACAAAATATTTTTTCTATAAAAACGGCAGTTCACTTTTAAACATATAATGTAGGATTTCCAAAGAATTTTGTTGTTTTGAATTAGCCAATTATTAATTGAACAAAAAAATTCAGCCAAATCGTTCGAATCGTTCTTATATGCTGAAATTTCATACAAAATATTTTTATAATTTACGTTGACCGTATGTTTCTATTACACCTTACATAATTTAATAGCATATTAATTCAGTAACAAGTGTTAAATATATAATTATATCGACCAAATACATCACTAAGCAGAAGCACGATCATGATGTCGTTGGTTAGCTACTACAACACTAGTGAGTGATATGTTATGACACTACGCCTCTCATGTTAGAAATTAATTTATTACACAATATATTTTGGTGACTTCTTTAAAAAAATTATAAAAATATTTACTCCTATTTTTGATAGCGAAACATATATTTGTAATTGAAGCATTTTTTTTTATTATTTGCGACATACTGTAGTGTCTAGCTCAGTTGTTTAAATAGGAGTAGTGCTAAATCCTATTATTATGTATTTATGTATCTTCTAGTTTAAATCTGTGGTTTCGCACGCGAGGTATAATAAAAGAAGTTCAGCTCCTAGACTGTTTGTCTTCTATCGTATCTATTGTTTCATAATAAACACATCTCTGTTGCAACCAATGTAGTATTAGGGTTGGACTACATCTAGTCGCACAAAATCGCACTTTCCAGTTTTTATCCCTTTCTGTCACTTAGAATCGTCATTTACTAGAGCGAGGTAGAGAGCGGAAGTGCGACCGCACGCGGCGGAACCTCTATCTCGCTCTAGTAAATGACGATTCTAAGTGACAGAAAGGGATAGAAGCATAGGAAATTATTGTTCGGTGCGGTTAAATGTTGCGCAACCCTTAACTTGCCATTGCATATAATATCCGCTCCAAGGTAATGTGTAGAGTGAGATATAGTTAGTACATACGTCGTAGTGCGAGCGCGTCATGGCGGGGTGCTCGTAGCGCTCGTCGCAGTCGGGGGACGCGCCCGCCGCGCGGGACCGCGGGGACAGCGGCACCTGGCGAGGACAATATCAACTATTAGCTTGATGCTGTGTACGTTACAAGTAGCCTATGTCTTTCTACAGGCTCTATGTATGTATAAATTTCATGAAAATCGATTGAGTAGTTTTGAATATTACCTACCCTCTATATCCAATCTCACAAAAATTGACATCTGACAGAAAGGAAAGCGATAGAAGCTTTACAATGAGAGATAGAGCTGTGGAGCCCTCCGTTCTACAGAAGACTGCAGACATTATAACACTACTTCATGTATTGTTGTGTATTCTGCTATAACAGTGGTAAACAGACGTAGGCCCCGCTTGATGGTAAATGCTTACCGTAACGAGCGCCTTCCGACCTTTTAACCCTTTGAACGCCAGAGACGTCTATACACGTAAAATAAAAATGTGCTCACCACGCCAATGACGGCATGGCACGACAAAAATGTACTGCATTTTAAAAGCTTGGCGCTCAAGGCACGGCGATACCGATTTGATGTGGCGGTCAAAAGGTTAAAAACCCCTTCCCTACTCACCAGTAGAAATATGCTGTTGTCTTCTGCATGGCGGAAGTACTTCTCCAGGCAAGTGGCTCAATTCGAGCGGGGATACCCGTTGGGCCCTACCTTTTTAAAGGTTGCACCATCTGTGCGCACCGAATCGCACTTTTCTATGCTTCTAACCTTTTCTGTCACTTAGAACCGTCATGTACTAGAGCGAGATAGAGAGTGAAAGCCGGGCGCATCGACACGCCGCGTGCGATCGCACTATATGGTTATAGGTGATAGAAGCATAGGTAAGTGCAGTTCGATACGAACAGATGTGTTCTCATTATGTACAAGTCACATACTACGTTTTAACTATAGTGATGTTTGTATCACCTGTGGTTCAGAGCGCGCAGAGTCGTGCGCGGGTTCGACTCCCGGCTCCGAACTGTCGCTGCCCGTCTGTACACACGCGTGCCACACGATGTTGTTAGTCACATGACTATTAGTTATAACGCACCCTCCATAGAAAAAGGACATAATATACTATGTCTCAGGCAATATATATCTTGTGTTTATTAGCTTACAGTTCAAAATTGCCTTTAATTACTTCTGCCTTTTTTAATCGAAGATGCGGGTAATATATATTAAAATTAAAATGTTTATATTATAATGTTATTTCATTACACGATGCATCTGTAAATGTTATTAAATAAATATATAAAAACATTAATGACTTCAATCAGGCCGCGTCACTGTCTACATCAGAGATACAGCCCAATCTGAGGTTACGTTAAGACCAAATTTAAATTAATTTATATTATTAACATTCAAAATTTGTTAACATAATTATAGACAAACAAAATCATTAGCAAATTTCAAAACATAATTCAAGCAAATGGTACCAAGTTATAAGATATAAGACTCCGAAGACTCTCGACTCACTCCGAGTCCATTACCTGGTGCAGCGAGTGTGCGCAGTCTTTGGGAACCTTTCCTCAGGATTCTGACTTATATATTCTACTAGCTGTTGCCCCGTGGATCTATATTTGGCTACTACTCGGCTCCTATTGGCCGAAGCATGATGTTATATAGCCTATAGCCTTCCTCGATTAACAGGCTATCCAATACTTAACCATTTCAATAAGGACCAGTAGTTCTTGAGATTAGCTCGATCGACCAAACAAACAAACTCTTCAGCTATATAATATTAGTATAGATTTAAGGTTATGATGTAAATATTGTAAGTATACAGGGTGTATACGACGATACGACATTAAATGACAAGGCAGCCAGTGTTAACCCTTATAAACATATTCTAATATAAATTATTAAAAAAAAAAAGAAAAAGAAAAAAAAGCTACACATTATTTAAAGTCAAAAAATTTAAGAATATAAAACTAAACATTATTTTTCTATCATGACGTTTTCGACGTGACGACGACAACTGTGCGGAACAGAGTAAGAGATAAGATAATATGAAAGAGTCAGAGATATTTAAATGAATTGAATGACGTAATGACTACATACGATCAACGTAAATACCTACAGGTTGTTTAAAACTGTGAACAACTGTGACATAAAGAAAGTTTGCGTCAAACATTTGCGTTTAAACTATTGCAAATTTCTGTTTAATTTTTTTGGTAGTCTTCTAACATCACATACTACACGTGGTTTCATTTAATGTCGTACCATCGTATACACCCTGTATAACGTTTTAAAGCCTTTTGAAATACTCGCAGTGAAATGTCTCCCAATATGAAGTGGCACAAGTATAGTCACCTGGTCATGCCTGGTGGAGGGCGGCGCCCTGCTGTAGTAGGGCTCCGGGTCTCGCTCAGGACTGGACTCGCACGACCGCTGCCGCCTGTACTGACCGTAGCTCTCCTGCTGCAACATACCGGAGATGGATTATAACCCAACAAAGGAAAGGAGGGTAATGTGTTGTCAAGGCATATGAGGATATGGAGCGTCAAATATTACGTTATATTTGGGTTTAGTAAAGTGCAGACGGGTAAAACTTATCGAATTGCGTGTAATTGCAAAAGGGTTTTTGCAAAATTTCACGAACCACGATAATATGATTTATCGAATTGTGATTCCAAAACATTCGCCTGACCGCGTATTTAAATTTAGTGGCTGGTGAATTTTCGCGTTAATTTGCAACTAAGTATGAGAATAACCGAATTTATCAAATTACCCAAATACACTATGTACCCACATCGTATTGGGCATCTTATACCCGAATGGGTACATCATCATATCAGTCCAATGACGTCCACTGTTGAACATAGTCTTCACCTAATTGCCGCCACAGCGAGCGATTTTGTGCCGCCCGCATCCAATATAAAATATATTTTAAATAAATTAATATTTCTCGTAACATGTAAAAGATATAATTTTTTGGGTATGACATACCTCAAAATTTAACCAAAATATATAATAGGTACTAAAAAGAGAAATAACGTAACGTTTGGTATGGAACTACCTGTTGTGGATAGCCCTCGTCGTCGGAGTCAGGTATGTGTACACCGCGCCGCATCGCCTCCTGCACCTGAAAACGGGATTCCATATTTTAATCACTCAAACTCCGATACGAATAATAGATCATACAAATATTTATTCTGACCCGGGAATTGAACCCGAGACCTTAGAAACCTCGACAGTATACACTACCGCTGTGCCACCGAGGCACAGTGTTTATTATGACCCAAAAAAAAAATTCCCTCTGCTGTTTATGGTATTAATCGATCAAGGGATGCATTTAAAATGTATGTACAAATGTATTTAAGTAGTATATCAGTTGTTTAGTACCTATAACACAAGCAAATATAATTGCTTAATTTGGGATTAGATGGCGCTGTGTAAATGTGGTAGAATATTATTATTATTATTAAAATGCACGAGTAAAACACCGACGTGTCTAATTCAAATAACTTTTTTTATAAAAAATATTTTTTTGGTTCATATCAAACACAGTGCGAGGCACTCGAAGTCCTATATGTGTACATACATCAATAATATGCATTTATAGCGATACTGAAGATGCGCCTCCAACAATATCATAGCTCACACACTCGGACAACATTTACTTACTACACAACACAATTTATAAAAAAATATATAAGTATACGAAATAAAAATGATAAAATGTGAAATTTGACGTGTCGTATAAGCATTGCCGTCTAGATAAACAAATTTTATCAATTGAAAGTTTTCAGTCGACGTGAACAGATCCTGTACCTCATCCGGTTGCACCAGCACGTTGTCGAGCTTCTCCAAGTTGGGCAAGTTCCTCAGCACTGTCATCCTGTATCTGGAACATTTAAAAAAAAAAACATTAAATCGGTCGAGCTGTTTTGGAGGAGTATGACCACAAACATCAAGACACGAGATTTTTAAATAAAGGATAACTAGACTGGCCTGTTGGTCTAGTAGTTAGTGACTCGACTGCTAAACCGGAGGTCGTGGGTTCGATCCCCATCCAGGACAAATCTTTGTGTGATGAGCATAAAGGTTTGTTCTGTGTCTGGGTGTTATTTATCTATAATATGTATGTATTTACAAAAAATATATATATTTAAGTAGTAGGTATATCAGTTCTTTAGTACCCTATAACTAGATGCCGCGCAGGGCTTCGCCCCCGTCTTTATTTGGCCATTGCTGAGCTCCTATTGACCGTAGCGTGATGTTATATAGCCTATAACCTTCCTGGTTAAATGGACTATCCAACACTAAAATATTTTTCCAATCTCTACTCTGCTGGGCTGCACCCGCGAGGTGGATGTAGATGTTTTCTTCTAAATATTTTGTAGTGGTCTACGAAAACCACTGACTCAGAATAAATAATACGAGTAGTACCTACTCCATTGATCAGGAGAACCTGTTGTATGAGTATATGTGATGTAGTCAAGTGAGGAGCTCGTAGCGTTATGGTAATGAGATGTTTTTTTTTTACGATCATCAAGTTTAAGCAACACTCGGCAAGGTCAGTCCATGATGGGTGACCGTTTGTGGCAATTTCATTCTCGAGCGTCTCCGTGCTTCGGAAGGCACGTAAAGCCATTGGTCCCGGTTACCACTTAATGTGGTAGTCGTTAAGTTAGGCGACTTGATAAATTCTAACAGCAGGGTCTGGCTCAATACCGTACAATAAGAAGAAGAAGTGAAGTACTGACTCTGGATGCTGCGTGCAGGGGTTCTCGTCGAGCCAGAGCGAGGTGAGGTCGGGCAGGTGTCGCAGATGTCTGATCTCGCTGAGCTCGCCGATCTCGTTCTTGCGCACGTACAGCTCGCGCAGGCGCCGGCACCCCGCGAAGTCCACCAGCGTGCGGATCTTGTTTATACTGCAATAACAACAACAACTTATTAGCTCACTGGATCATTACATTTTGGATTTTGGTTTTAATTAAAGAAAAATGTGTTTCAGTGTTTTTGGAAAATCAATCTTTATAGGAATAAAATACCTAATATCCACAAGAAGAAGGCGCTGTAAGTCGCTGTAAGCTATTGTAATTGAAAGCCGTGATACTAATATTGATAAATACGTCAAAGACATAGCCTTAAGTTAAACAATTTATGTAGGTACCTAAGTTTTAGAGCTAAATGTGCATGTTTCCGCAATTGCAGCAGAGACAAGGCCGTCCGCCAATCAGAGCGTAGCGCGGGAAACGTTACCCAATCACGCGCAAGCACCGCACACCGATTGCCAATCACCGCGAGGACCGTTGTGCTTGCAAATTGTGAATATTTCAATTAATTACTATTGTTTATTTTGATAAAGGTACCTTTTAAAATGGTTAACAAAGGCGAATTAAGTTGGAGGTTTTAGAATTATTTTGCTTGACCAAGTTGACCAATTCCGATCAGGCTATACTGGTCGTGATCACAACAACAAGACTTAATCTGTCTAAGACAGGGCTGGACTTGGGTCAGTGCTGGACTTGAGACTAATTGATCCCCAACTTTTAAAGTTATCTTCGGTCTTGTGACCCTTTGAGTCTAAACCAATGAATAAAAAATATCCTAGGCTAGCCTATGCATAGGTTTTAGGCTATAGAACATCAGGCCGTAATAGGCAGACAGACAGACACCGTACAAAATACACAATCCTACAAAGTGTAACAGTCAGCTTAGTGACAACAACACAGTGTTGTGTGACAGACAGACAGACATAAAACAATGTTCTTTTGTGTATGTATTCTTTAGTAAAACAATAAAACACGTGGCTCGGTGGTTCCAGTTCAGTTCCACGAACAGCTGACACTTTGTTGACAAATAAACGGTTCAAAGTGATTGTTATGTCGGGAAATGGCTTCTATTGCCACCCAGTGTAAACAGGCGTACGGCCCGCCTGATGATAAACAGTTTGCGTAGTCTATGGATGCTTGCAGCACCAGAAGTAGGTACCTATGACGAGCGATGATGACATTTTTGTTGGTGAATAGCACTGGCTTCAGGAGTGAAAAAATTTTACAATTAAACTGCAGTTGTCGAAAAAAACCTCTAATTCCAGCCGAAACTCTGAACACCTATCTACGGAGAACGCCCATACCGCACCTTGGACAACACAAGCTATCATCATCAACAACCCATTAATTTCCCACTACTCGGGTCTTCCCTCCTCTTTCTAGAGAGCTGAGAGAGTTTATGCCTTACTCCACACACGCCGTAGGCCGGCGTTGGTGAATCAGACATACACTTAAAATTACTTCTAGGGTATGTGGGTTTCCTCACGATGTTTTCCTTCACCGTTAGCAGATGGTAAGTCACTTGACTAGTACGTATAAATTCCACGAAGTGGAATCCACGTTGGTACTGCCAGTCAGGATCGAACTCGGACCGCATGATTTCCATGCTGGCCACTGATCCATTAGGGCACCATCGCCTTATTTTACACAAGCTATAAAGCAACAGTTCGTTATTAAAGCAAACTACACCTAGAGGGCGCGGCTCATGTCGCAGACAGTAAGGTACATTACGACATTATTATAAGCTTCTAGACGGGTCACGACCTGAGATGTAAAGCGCGTCGCACAATTAGAGGGAAGGGACGCTACGTTATTAGCTATAATATTTAAACATCTACACAGAACCACTTTTTTGTGGACAAATACTTGCTCTTTGTGAGGATCGAACACAAACAAGTGGTCCCCGAGGGTACTCAAAATAGTCAGTGAAATAATAAATCTAATATTTTCTTGACCATATTTGCAAACAAAATAGTTTGAAATGATTCCTCATTTTAAAATACGCGAATATTCATACATAAATTGGTCAACATTTCGACCAGGTCACACAGTCCCTAGTCAGGTTGTGAGTGTGACCACGGTCGGTGTATGACGATCACGGTAAATACTCATTGCACGATCGCGTGAATTCCTCGCTAATGCAGTTGAATAGTATCTCTGAGCACTCGAACACAAACAGATCGATAGTGAAGTAATAAAAAGGATTATTGTAAGCTTCTGTACAATATTGAGGACTGAGCACGTCGCAGACAGTAATGTGAAATTGGATATTGTAGCTAATGACTAGCCCAGACGGAGACAGGTCACGCCCTCGCTGTGCGTTTTATAGTTGTGTATCGTAAAATATTAACAAAATCCCGCTGTACCACCAAGATTTCACTGAATTATCTAGCATACAATTAATTTTATAAATATTTTTTGTCTTTTCTCCCTACTATATTAGATCCCACTTGGTATCGTCTCCAAAAAGTTTTTAATTCTTTATTTTTTGGAATAAAATTTGCAAAAAAGAATCTTACAGTCGGCCGCCATCCTGATGACCTGAGACTGGTGGATTGAAAATAAAAATTTATTTACGTTACAAAGTACTCTTATGTTGTTCTCATTTGTCATATCCCGCCACCTAGCGGTTGACCTTAGTGATAAACATAGTCTCAAGGTGAGTTTGTCGCCTCAAGAAAGTGGATTCCACAAAGAACGTGTAATGCTGCAGACAATATAGTATAATCGTATATTATGTGAAACGTCTAGCCGACACAGACGGGTCATGACCTCGGGTATACAGATGATACTTATACACTATCTAATAGATAAATTAATTTTAAATAACTACAAACAGTAGGTACTCGTGTTTACTTTATTATTGATATGATAGAGAAGTTATCAAGTTAGTAATAGTGTCACTGAGGTATTCGGTAGATTTATCTAAATTAAGCAACGTTCGGTTTTAGACCCCCCCCCCCCCCCCTCCCACACAATATAACGTCTAGTTTTTATACAGAATATCCTAAAATATTTTCAGAAAAATACTCTTCAATACAATATAACCGAATGCTAGAAAATGACACAACGTGAAAAAAATGTCCAGAAGACGTTATTAGGTTTAGAAATCGCGCGTTCAAAGAAAAAATAAGTACAGCTCTCCTCCCCGCCTACTGATAATATAGATATTTCGTGATTTTTTCCGAATCCCCTATTCCCTTCCCCCTTCGACTCTCACGTGATTAATGGACGATAGGTGCTGAAAAAAAAATGATGCCGCTAAAGATTACCCCCTTTCGGGGAGTAAGACCTGTGACCTTGAGCTATACTATTAACAGTGTCCTTTAAATATATCTGACACACTAAATTGATACGTCTAGAAGGTAATATTGTCGACTATGACACACAACACACATGTACACTGGACAATATCGATTATTGTTTAATATTTACACAGATACGTCATAGTGTGTGTCTGTGTGTAGTCGCAACTGTATGATATTGCTCTTTTTATATCTTCAAGGTTAACAGCCGAACATACAGGGGGTATATACAGGGTGGAATTTAGTAACGCCAACTGAAGGTAAAATTTTATTCAAAGGAAATATTCATTTAATTTAAATTTATTCTCTCGTCACGTCGAACATTAAAATAGAAGAAGGTTACCTGAGAGCGAGCACCTCCACGTTGGGCATCCGTCGCAGTAGACTGACGTCACCTAACTCCGCACCCCTACGGACAAACAAACAAACACTATTAGCAATTGATCAAAGATATTCGTTACGATCGCCGAGGTTAAGCAAAGGTTGATCATTTCACTGCCGCCGGGCGTTTCCAGGCTTCGGAAGGCACGTCGCAGCGTTGGTCTCGGTTGACAGAATACGCTCAGTCCCGGGGGACGTGCTCATTTTTTTTTAAGAGGGTAAATATCAAATATATCAGACACCTGTACATACAATGCTGGATGTCAACACTGCCTTGCTAAGAAAGAACGACGTATTGACCTTATATTGGTCACAGAAAAAACGCACGTAAAATAAAGCACTTACGATTTATTATTCTATGAACTTTATGTGCATTTATATCGTTTTTCGTTAGCAAGGCAGAACAGTACTTGAGTGTTTTTCAAGCGGCGGGGACACTTCAGGCCACTAGGTATTTCTGTGAACACTGTTCGGGAAATCCAGAAGTGTCGTAATTTAGTGTCCTGTACCGGTTACTTACTTAATAATATTCATAAACTCACTAATGCTAGAAGAATTAAAAAGTCCTTTAAAAAAATAAAATACTCTGCTGCAGTCAAAACTCATAATAATTAAAATAAACCTCCTTACATTGTATTCTATCAACTTTTACAATGCTCGTAATATACACGGCACGAGAATCGATCCGCAACCACTGTAATTAACTGGCTCCATTGACTCCGTGACTAATTACAGTCGCAGCTGGAACCATTAACTGTTTCTAATTAACAATGGCTACGGGACATTGCCACACTCATTGACAATGTAATGTCATATATAGTAACTGCTGGTACTGTCCCTTCAAAACATAAATAATTTAAAACCCTACTGCATAAAATCAACAGAAGCAACGCACTAACAAGTGTGTATTTAAAAAACAACAAAAAACCCGACTGTCTTGCCTTGCCAAAAAGTAGTTTTCGTCAGTCAATATTATAATTTATTATGTAGAGCCGCGGGCAATAGTTAGTGCATATATAATTGAATTAGGCTATTAATTAGCTTTCTGATACCCATATTGCAATAGCACTAAAAAAACTTCTGTTTTGACAGTTTACGTCCGCCATATTGTTTTTTTTTTGTTGACGTCACATAGCCTATGACACTCGGGGGAAAATTACAAATCTAATGACACCTCACACTTTACAATCAGCCAAACCGTTTAGGCTACAGGTCACAATGGAACAGAAATGCCCACATACATACATACATACATACATACATACCTATACGCGTGAAAAACATTACCCTCCTTTTTGGCAGTCGGGTAAAAAGACCGAAAACAGATTAAAGTACAAAAACCTAATAAACTCTACTTTTGTTTAATCTGTTAAACCATGAGCTATTATAAGCCTATGAGCAATTTGTAGTCATTTGGCGCTAAAAATCCGCCATTTTGTTTTTTAATCCTTATCTGGTTTTTGAGATGTGGCAATAAAGAAATTTAGCTTTCCTCGGCTGTCGGGTAAAAATATAGCTGTACCGAATCAGCATCGAAATCATGAAAAGATGAACTTTTAGTTAGTGGCACGATTATGACAGTGAAGAATTCTTAGCCCAATGTTTCTGAATGTCGATTAATTAATATTAACTATGTATTTGTGTGTGTGTATACATAAGCCAAGTGTGCTAGTGTGCTAGGGTTGTGCCGTTTGCGCACTAACACAAACAATTTGTTGCGAAAATTATTATCGCAAATGTGTACAACAGAAATACTCTACATACACAAAGTTGTATGTGAGAATCAAACACTAGCTAATTTTCAGCAGTACGAATAGTACGATCAACAAAAGTCATGGCATCAGTATTAAACAATAATGCTGTGAATAATAATATAATAATAATATTCTACCGCATTCACACAGCGCCATCTAGTCCCAAAGTAAGCAATCATATTTGCCTTGTGTTATGGGTACTAAACCACTGATATACTACTTAAATACATACAACATTAGATTTATACTTAATATAAGAAAGTTGTATTACACTAAGCATATGGATGTTGTCCGAAATAAATGAATATTATTATTATTATTATTATTTAATACATTTTTTTTTGTAAATACATACATATTATAGATAAATTACACCCAGACACAGAACAAATCTTTATGTTCATCACACAAAGATTTGGCCTGGGTGAGGATCGAACCCACGACCACCGGCTTAGCAGTCAGGGTCACTAACCACTAGACCAACAGGCCCGTCTACGTTACGAATGTTACTATTAGTTGGGAGTACGGGACAATCCCACCTTCATGCACTCCACTGCAACTCTTATAAGTCAGTTTTAACAGTGACGACCCTAGCGAATATAGAGTTTTTCCAGGGAAGGATGTATGTAGGGGCTATAGGGTCTGCAACCCGAGGCCCCCGGATATGAGGGGCCCCCAGACTCAATGGAAGACATTGTGAATTTTAAAAAAGTCCGCGGTCCGTCCCTGAGGATTACCTAACCTACTGTATTGGAACCCGCCACGAAATAAATCAAAAGTAAAAATTAAATTTAGGAGTTGGAAAGAAACTATCCACCTTTCCTCCACAGCAAAGCGGGAGACAAAAGTAATCTGTATAGAATCTAATCGTATTAGATACTAGACTAGGTGTGAGTAGCAGCCCTGTCGCGCGGGTGCGGGTGCAGTGCACTCTGCTGACACTACATCCACTAATAGATCGCAATCACGACGACACCGACTGTGTGTTGCGACATAAGCCATGCTTGTGTCATTACTGTTGCACTCACATGACATAATATGCAAGTACCTACATAGATTAGTGGCGAGTTTATTGGTTTCCAAGGGAGTGATTATTACAGATTTCCGTAGCCATAATGGCGAAAATTAAATTTCTAATTTTATCCAATACTTAGCCTAACCACCCCAGATAAATAGACTATCCAAACTAGTAGTTCAACAGAGATCGAGATAGAGATCCTAGCGTTCAACTGAACAAACAAACTCTTCAAGTTTATCATCATCATCATCATTTTTTTTTTGCTCAGCTCCTATCGGCCGTAGCGTGATGTTATATCCCCTATAACCTCCTTAGATAAATGAGCTACCAAACGCTAAAAGAAGTTTTTTAAATCGGACTAGTAGTTTCTGAGATCATAGCTTTCAACCAAACATACAAACTCTTCAGCTTTATAATATTAGTATAGTATAGTATAGATAAGTACATAAGGGTCATCGATCACTTGATGTAGAGGGAAGTGTCTGTGCTGCGCTACCGGGGTCGTTGACACTGAGAGTGAAACTACGGACGATTGTTCATGGACACAGACACAGCGGTACCATGATAGTGCATTCTTCATTATGGACTAGGGTTGTCATTCTCCGTCTAGTTTTTTTTTTTTCAGATACATATTTTTAACATTTTATACACAATCGCCAAACTGCACAAGCAGTTTGTTGGCCAAAGAGGCGCTCTTACTAACTAAATACATTATAATTCAAATTTTTACAAAACTCCAGTGAAGTTACGGAGTAGGAATGTGTCACTGGATGCCGTTAGATTAAAAGGACCCCAAAGACTATCAGTTTGCCGGACGACGACAAGCGATGGTGGCCGAATGGATAAGTGACTGGCGTGCAAATCATGCAGTCCGAGTTCGATTCCGACCGATGAGGATTTAACTTTGTGGAATTTATATGTACTAGTCAAGTGACTTACCATCTGCTAAAGGTGATGGAAAACATCGTGAGGAAATCCACATACCCTAGAAGAAATTCTATTAGTATGTCTGATCCACCAACCGCACTAGGTCAGCGCGCGTGTGTGGATAATGCTCTAAACTAAGTTTTATTTTGTAGTATTTTGATGTTACAAACAGACACTTAAATTTTATTTATTTGTATAGATATTAGATACTCGCCAACCCTACATCGGAACATTATTGACCTTCAACATGTAGCTACAAAAAACATCTTCGTCCAATTAATTAACCGACACGCTATCATATGACTCAGTGGACATGCTTCACAAATACCTACTGATTTATATTCCGAATGACGTGTATTCGATTTCCGCACGAGACAAATATTTGTGTGATCCTATAGATAGATATATAATAATAATATAATAATATTCTACCACATTCATACAGCGCCATCTAGTCACAAATTAAGCAATTATATTTGCTTGTGTTATGGGTACTAAACAACTGATATACTACTTAAATACATTTTTTTTGTAAATACATACATATTATATATAAATTACACCCAGACACAGAACAAACCTTTATGCTCATCACACAAAGATTTCTCCTGGGTGGGAATCGAACTCACGACCTCCGGTTTAACAGTCAGGGTCATTAACCACTAGACCAACAGGCCAGTCTAGTTATCCTTTATTAAAAAAAATCTCGTGTCTTGATGTTTGTGGTCATACTCCTCCAAAACAGCTCGACCAAACAACTAACCAACAAAAGGCCAGTCAAATATTTGCTTCAAGTCTGAGAGATTTATAATGTGACACAGGCGTTGTTACCTAAAGTGGGCGTTCTCTATAAAAAAAAAATGAAGTCCCCCGAAAACAGAGCTTGTTCCCTTGTGTCGTCGTCAAGTCTTACCGCACAATACAAGTACAGTAAACTTTCTTCAGTTACGGGTGGTAGTTAGATGCGCACAGAACGCATGCGGCATGCGTCAGTGACCATCAATCAGTGCGTTTCATCTTGTGGCAGTGAGTGCGGGATGCGTGAGTGATGCGTGCGACGGCTTAAGGCGCTGCTTATACAGGGTGGAATGTTGTAATGCCACCTGGAGGGAAAGTACTTTATTAAATACTGGAGACAGATCATTTTATTCAAAAGAAACATTCCTTTATTTTTTTAAAGAAACAGAACTGCATTTAACGATTTCCAGAAATTTGCTTGCCATACCCAAATCAACTCGAATCGAACCAGCTAAATATCCAAAAAATAACATCCTGTGATTTTATGGCGTTCACCGATATATCGGTATCGTGATAGGGTCAGGGTCAATCATAAGGATCGAATCTCTCTAACAAACGTGGTACACTAGAATTACCACGTACCTAAGTAACGTAAGTCTAAAAGTAAAAAAAAAATGGCTTATTTAACTAACCATGTTTGTTAGTAAGATTCGATCTTTATGGTTAACCCTATCGATCAATGCCCTAAAAGTACAGAATGTTATTTTTTTGGATTTTAGCTGGTTCAATTCCCGGGTGTGGCAAGCGAATTTCTGAAAAATTACGAATGCAATTTTGTTTCTTTTTAAAAATAAAATCTCTAGTATTAAGAGTACTTTCCCTCCAGGTGGCATTACAAAATTCCACCCTGTATACCAAAACTTTTTTTTTTACCACGTCATAACGAAACCTACATATCCTAGAAGTAATTCTAAGTCTATGTCTGATCCACGAACCCGCACTAGGTCATCGTGTGTGGATTATGGCCTAAACCCTCTCAGCTCTCTAGAGGAGAGGAGGCCCGAGCCCAGCAGTGGGACTAGTATCGGACTGGCTTTGGTTAGATTGTTTTTTTTTTGTATTACAATATGAGACTCAAAATCAATTGAACTCATTGCCACCATTGTATTAAATGCTTTGTTGCAAATACAATAGGGTATGGATTACACTGCAGGTGTGTTAGTTCAATAGGGTTGTCGGCGATGTCACGTGGCAGCACAGGGGTGAGTGACCCCGGGTGTATGTAATGTACTAGTATTATTGCTACTTAACTTACTACCCCTACTAATAAATTTATGTTAATAAAGCATAAAGTTGAAGAGTTTGTTTGGTTGAACGATAGGATCTCAAGAACTGCTGGTCCGATTTGAAAAAATATTTTAGTGTTGGATAGCCCATTTATTGGAGAAGGTTATAAGGCTATATAAGATCACGCTACGGCAAATAGGAACTGAGCAGTGGACAAATAAAGAGCGACGAGAGCGAAGCCCGCGATATCTAGTAAATAAAAGATAAACCGAGTTGTCTGTACACAACATTGCGTGCTCAAAACGCGCATACATAATATATCTACAAACATATAAATATAGCCCAAACACGCCACAACGTATCGCAGTGACGATACAATACGATTCATCGATTACCGATACAATCGAACATTCGTTCCGATTGTTTCGATATATTTGTATAATTGCACGAATGTTCGGTAACTGTATTTTCAATGTGTAAATCTATACAAATTTTAATAAATAAAATTTAAGTATCTTTTTTGTAACGTCAAAATAACGGGTTTTTGGTCGCGGTACTGTTTCACTTTCAAATATTTGTACGGCCTAATAAATATTTGTTTCAGCTTTATACATCTATGCGTTCTTGAGAAAAATATTCTAGACAGACGGACAGACAGACAGACATACAACGGAGTGATCCTATAAGGGTTCCGTTTTTAATGACATTTGCACTATTCGTGTAGTAAAGGATTAAGAATACTATGTTAGTAAAATAATTTTCTAAATAAGTACATACACAGGATACATAAACAGGATACCACTATTACACATACCGGTTATATGTAATTGCGGTATCCTTGGTTATATAGACGCGTGTCCAATGCTGCATAATGACACTGTCCACATCAAGCCTGTTGGCCACAGTCTTCAGGAGACTGTTGGAACTGCCACGGACCCGCTGTAGCAGGGACGCGATTCGGGTTCTAATGATAGCCGAAAAGCTATCATTAGAATATCACTAGTCACGACGGTAAAGGAGATAGTGGAGTACATCCGAATAAAGACTAACTGGACTTTGAGGGTCGAGAAGTTGGAGGCGCGCCATAGCACGAGTTTTAATTCGTTCGTGGTGCGGGTCCCAACTCATCATCTGGAAACGTTCCTCAAAGAAGGGTTTTGGCCGAAAGGTTTTATTTATCGTCGTTTTCGCGGCAGATTATCTAACACAGTGCAGCGTAACACGACGCCGACATTAACGTGTGCTTAGTCTTTAAGTGTTTATAATTGTATGTATGTTTAGAATAACTATGGAATGTAAAAAAAAAATATTCCGAAATAAATGATTTATTATTATTATTATGTTGATATTGAATACGATCATTTGTTTATCACGCCTTTTCCCTCGAAGAGGTAGGCAGAAAGGCACATTTCACATGTAAAGAATTATTTCATAGGAGGCGTGCTTATGGCCAACAAGCGGGCACATTATTGGAGACAGACTACTACTGAGAATTTTAATGATACAAAATGTAAAAAATTAATAATTTTTTTTTATTGTTGGATAGCCCATTTATCAAGGGAGGCTATAGGGTATATAACATCTCGCTATATCTAATATGAGCTGAGCAGTAGCCAAACAAACAACCACGGGAGCGAAGACCCGCGCCACTGCCAATATGAGATATTTAAAAGAACTTTCCTATGAAATAGTATACAAGTAATTGTCTGGCAGAGTGCCAGAACTTGCGGTGACCTGGCAAAGGTAGGTCAATGACGCAGCTGACATATTTAGGTACAGCATGTGGAGTTATGTGGAAGTACATCTTTCGCTCCCGAGTATCTTTATTTGGTCACTATTCTACTCAGCTCCTATTGGCCGTAGCGTGATATTATTATTATATAATAGTAGTAGTATTCTACCACATTCACACAGCGCCATCTAGTCCAATTAAGCAATTATATTTGCTTGTGTTATGGGTACTAAACAACTGATATACCTACTACTTAAATACATTTTTTTTTGTAAATATATACATATTATAGATAAATTACACCCAGACACAGAACAAACCTTTATGCTTATCACACAAAGATTTGTCCTGGGTGGGGATCGAACCCACGACCTCCGGCTTAGCAGTCAGGGTCACCAACCACTAGACCAACAGGCCAGTCAACAGACAGATATGATGATGATGATACCCTATAACCTTCCTCGATAAACGGATAGCCCGTTTATATACGCTCAACATTAAAAGAATTATAGAGCAAAACCCCGAGCAATTTTCCAAATAATTTATCAGACACATAATAAATCAGCCAATGGTGTAACAGGGTATAAGTTAAATCTATAAGTTAGTAAGTAGTTAATGTTTTTTATTAATCGATATATTTTAGGCGGGCCGGGCCGGGCCGGGTCACCTATTTCCCTAAATTGTGGCGTTGCTCGATGATTCATGACTGTGCTTGTTTGACGACCGATACACACACCCCTCGGTACTAACTACTACTTAATAACGATAATTTGTTCTGTCAGATAGCTGTCGGTCAAATAGAGTTTTGTTGAGGAATGATATTTATATAGAACTAGTTTGTGTTGCGACTGCGACTTCGTCCAATACGCCTCGTCTTTTTGGTAATGACTTATTACCTCATTCATTGAGAAAAAAAATACGAAATAGATTTGACTGCGAGACTAATATTTATTGTAAAAAAGTGATAAAATGTATTGTTCTGTAAGAAAGTGTCTACAGCGCCAGTGAAATGTAGCGAGTGTTGTCGAATTACTAGAAACACTAGAAGTCGCGCGGGAACTCGCTCCCGTCGTTTTTTATTTTGCCACTGCTCAGCTCCTATTGCCCATAGCGTGATGTTATATAAGCGAAGCCCCGCGCGATAGCTAGTAAATAAATAAATGTACACACAGGACATAACACAGAGTGACGGGACCACTGTGCGCCGGCGCCGCTGCTCAACACGCCTAGTTCAAGCGATTATTCACACGTTTTGTATAACGTAGTGTGATGTGTTACTAATGGTGTGAGATATTTATTGTTTGCGTTCATTATTGCTTTCTTTTTAGAGGTCTGTATAGAATATATGGAGAAAGGAAGTCTTATAGGATCACTTCTGACATTCTGACATTTTATGTTCGTGCGTTTCTCTAAAAAAATTTTATCACTCGCATTTAATTATTTTTTTTTTATTTTTATATAAAACATAAATATTTCTGTTTCCGTTTCAAGATTTAACTGTTATGTCCTACCTTTTGTTATACTTTATATACTTTCCTCTTGTGTGTGTGATCGTGTGTAACAAATAAATGGTTTTTCTTTCTTTCTTTTATTTAAGTCAAACGCTATAGGGTACTTCGCATTGACCTGGTATCATAAAAGCACAATCAACATCTTGCATCGCATGCGCATTCAGTGGAAACACATAAAGGACAATCCCTCACTATGACTCCTCTAAGTATTAATTTTTATTTAATATTACAAAATGCTAAAGTAACTCTGTTTGTTTGTTACGTTTTCACGAATAAACAATTACACATGTCACTACTCTTCATTAAATTCCATATGTTACGGCTATACAAAGGAAAGCAAACATTTGTACTACTCGACAAAATAATTAGGTGCATGACAGCTAGATTTTTATTTTTATAAAATTAACTAAACCAACATTTATAAACGCTAAAGTGATCATTGTCAAGAGTCCACGACTGCTGTCATTTCGCTAGGGGAAGAGAAGGAGTAGAAGCCAGGGTGCAGGCGCCGTAACCGCATTTTTGTCATGCATCTAATTGTTTTGGTCGAGTAGTATAAGGTCACAAAAAAACATAAATGTATGTACTAATTTTTCACATTTAACACGTTTGTATAACAATACGAATTAAGGTAAAGGACAGGTCGCGCGCGCATTCTCACGTCACACATACAATAGACGAAACTTGTACGCGCATTATATATTACGACGCGTATAGTGCGTATACGCTGTCTGTCGTACGTTACTTACAGCATGACGCATAGGGCTGCCAATAAATAAATAAATAAACAAGTAACTTCAATGACACGACCAAGAATCTACTTTCGACAATTCTTCAATTATTTATTAATTCTATATAAGTGGAGGTCTCTGAAGGCACCCAACGTGGTCTACAAAACGAAATTACCTAACGAAGGAACTTAAAATATTTATAAGATTATTTCAACTAATCAGGAATTGCCTTTATTTGAATTAGAAACTGTTTTACTATAGTTGTTATTCAATAATTGAATACCTTGAAGAACAGAGACAGCGTTAGTCTAGACTTGTTTTTTATAAATTAAAAAAAAATATTCACGGGTCAGCATTTCAGCAACTACCATTCAACAGCAGGATCCTAATATCATGAAGCTTCTGCTCTCAATCTGGCTCAATTTCAACCAAATACGTTTTTAAAAACAAGAATCAAATTTCAAGAGATTGTATCAAAACAACATGAGAGTGAACAATGAAGTGGTGTGGCAGCCCTGCAGTACAGGCGAGTGGTCACGTGGTCACGTCCGTGGTCGCACGTGGTGTTCCCCGGAGTGGCGGGTCCTTGACGGTGTTGCCACGTCACAGACGCAGTGGCAATGACCCCGATAAGGTTCACAAACCGCAACTACAAGTCGAACACTGATTCTGTACTCGGAGTATGGAAATTTCTTTTATTTTTGAACTGGAAGTCGCGTGGGGCTTCGCTCCTGTCGCTTTTGTTTGGCCACTGCTCAGTTCCTATTGACTGTAGCGTGATGTTATATTCCTCGATAAATGGGCTATCCAACACTAAAAGATTTTTTCAAATCGGACCAGTTCCTGAGATTAGCGCGTTCAAACAAACAAACTCTTCAGCTTTATAATATTAGTATAGATAGATATAGATTTAGCATTAAAAACTACAAAATGTTTTGGAGCAGGCGTTTTTTTGGTACCTACACATTGTCTGTTACTATGGACTCAAAATTACAAATACACAAAAATAAACTTTTCGTATGTGGGGATCGAATATAAACCAATATTCAGCAGTCGCACACATCGACCACTAGACCATAGAATCATATTACCCGACTGCCAAAAGAAAAGAGGGGATAATGCTTTATACCTACTAACACTTTCTCTCTCGTAATGGTAGTAGGCAACAATACCAAGAGACACACCGACGCCAATCCAGCTCTACTGATAAAGAACGACACAACTACATGCCAAGTTTACACAAAAATGTGTCTAAAATGATTCAACCTAGATAACATTATTCCAAGACTTCTCTAACGCAAAGTAAGGCACACCCAGCAACCAGCTGGCTCTATGCCCACTGAGACACTCTCGTTCAATGACTCAACGTTTAAATACCACTATTTAAATATATCTGTTATAAAAATACTTAGATATAGTCATTTAGTATATTTGAACATGTTTTTTGTGAAGATTGTTGCTATAAATAAATCTGTGTAATTCTGTTCTAAATGTCAAATTTATTTAAGACGATAAAACGATGTACCTATAAGTATCGCGCTGTCGTAAATTAGATGAGGCCTAAGTCTAGCAGTGGACGTTGTTGGGCTTATATTGCTGCTATTATATGCTTATATGATGATGATGATGAAAACGATATGGATGCATGTTTGTTACCCAATAACGCCAGAACGGCTCAACGGATCTATATGTAATTTGACACACAGATAAGATTATAGTTCGGAATAGCACAATGGCTACTTTTTACCGGCATAACAAGTGAGCGGAGCCACGGCCGAAAGTTAGTTACTGAGATAGAAAGTCTACAGGGTCACGCTTTATATTCCCGAAGGGGTAGGCAGGGGCGTATCAATCCTACATTTCACTAGCTATCATCAACAGCAACCCATTAAGTCCCACTGCTGGGCTCGGGTCTCCTCTTCTCTACCTGGAGAGTTGAGAGGATTTAGGATTTTTTTATTTTATTTTACATAATCCACTCACGCTGGCCTAGTGCGGGTTGGTGGATCAGACATACTCATAGAATTACTTCTAGGGTATGTGGGTTTCCTCACGATGTTTTCCTTCACCGTTAGCAGATAGTAAGTCACTTGACTAGTACATATAAATTCCACAAAGTGGAATCCACATTGGTACTGCTGGTCGGGATCGAACTCGGACCGCGTGATTTATCGGTCCCTTATCCATTCAGCCACCATTGCTTTCACTAGCTATACAAGTTCCATATACGTAGACGGCGCGAGCCTATTGCGATACTGACAATTTCCTAGCAGATAACTCTATTGTTTTTGCTCAAAATCGGAATCCAACCCATGACCGCGTGGCTATTGTACATGTGTACTGCGCCGGTGAGAACGTCTTAAATTTGAAATTCTATCTGGTACTTACTTACAACAGAAATATCTCTCTTCTCTCATCGTGTTGTCTCGTGTCCTGTTCGGCAGAGCCCTAACAGAAGTGAGTACAATATCGATTAAACGATTTGTACTTAGCCGCACTGGCGCGTGCCGCGTGCCGCAGCAATAACTGCCGGCGACGTGTCACACTACCTTACTTTACGAGATCATATATATTTTATTTCTCAGAGTAAAGTAATAAATAACTCTGTACTTACTCAATTTTTAGTATATCTTAGGTGATTGAGTCTATTCCACAATGTACGTGTAGTGACGGATTAAGAATACATTGTACTACCCCATCTCAACATGTGGGTGTCGTAAAAGACACTACACCACTAAGGGTGAGCAAAGGAAAATTCGAAACAACCCTATACCAACCCGTATAGACAGAAATACAGCATGTTATAGTAGGCAGAATTCACTTCACATTCTTTGCAGGAGATCCGTGCCCAGCAGTGGGACGCTTGTCGGTTGAAATGAAGATGAGGTGATTAAGAATTTGGATCACCAAAAGTCATTAGCTTCATCCTTACGTGTGTATATTCGACAGTCTCGAAAGCAAAAAATGAAATCGGCTCGCGTCTAACCGACACTTAACTTATTGACAAGTCCTTGAAAGTGCTTCGCTCGATAGATTGAATGCTGAATGTGTGGACTTAAAGCTGAAGTCGTCATAATACCCGCGTATGTCTAGACGGAAATATGGAGGTAAGAATTTCGGGCTAATTATATAAGTACGGCCATCTGCCGAATGAATCCTGGTCTTTCTGATTATTATAAATTCCTCATTTTCAACTACATCGATGTCGCAGCAGGAGTTTATAAAACTATTATGGAAGAGATCCATGGTTCAATTCCTGGGTCGGGCGAAAATTTTATTACGTTTTTTTGACATAAAACTTTCAGTCATCATATCAACCCAATGACGTCCACTGCTGGACAAAGGTCTCACCTAATTTCCGCCACAGCGAGCGATTAATGAAATAATGGACCGAAATTCTCAGTGTTGGATCACTCAAGATTTCATAAGACATAACATGGCTATATCGAAATATGGGTTTATGATGTAATTCTGCCTACCCCTTCGGAGATAAGAGACATGACGCCACGTCCACCATGCATCAAGACAATGTCTCAGCTTTCTAGACGAATAAAAGAGGACCCGTGCCTATCTGTGGGGCTTCGATGGATTGCTTTTAATCATGATATTTCAACCCTCCCCCCCCCTCAGCTATAACAAGGAGGACCCTCCACACGAAATATGCCGCAGCAATATTAGTGGTTCATTGACCTCTATTCGCATGTATTTATACACCGATATAGATTCATGACTATCGTTCACTGACGTGGAACATGCACTCTAGTACTAACACAGGCTTTAAAGCAAATTAGTGGAAAAATATTACTGCGGAAAGCTAAACTGAGGGTAGTGAGGTCATGACCATGGGGTAGGGGGAGGGGGTGCGCGATATACTGCCTATGCCGATGGATTTTTGTTACTTGATGATGCAAGAATAGCTGCAAGAGTATGTTTGTATGGTACCTATAGATAGATATTATATTATATAGTACTGACTGAACAGCACATAGGCTAATAGGTGTTCTACACAGTTATAAACTTGCGTGCCAACAGTGACCTTGGTGGTAGCTTGGTTGCCATCCGCGTAGTTTGTATGAAATTTGGTTTACAACAGCCGGCTACACGGTTGGAATCCACTAAGGGCACTTCTGTGGAAGGTAAGTTTATAACCATGTAGCACGGCTTTAAGTAATCTTCCACCAGCGGAATATTGGTAGTAGATCTTAGTTCTAACTGATTAGTGATGTGCCACACGGATGTATTTGCGCTTCAACAGAAGTGACTTTGATAAAATTTGTATTACATGTGCTGTTTAGATCATCCAGGTGAAATCACATCCGTCTAGAATGCGTTTTACTCTCGAGGAGTCTTGTGAGTATGTATTGTATGTTTATGCATATACATACTCAGGCCTTGCATTGACTGCAGACGTCTACCGTCTCGCTCGCACACATCACAAGACACACGCGTGCGACAGAGACAAAACATGATGCAGCAACGTCTTAAATGAGCTGTGAAATGATGTGAATTGTTCAGGGGCAGATCTATATAGGAGCTACAGGGGCTGCAGCCCGGGGCCCCCGGATATAAGGGGCCCCAGCACCAATAGAAGACATTGTGAATTAAAAACTATTGTTTAAAAGCATGTCGGACCATACTCAATGTAGGGTTCCGCAGCAAAATCTCAATATTACTTAGCGGTCCACACAAGACACCTATTCTTCAAATGTCATCGATATACCTACATCGAGTAGTTTTCGAGTAAAATGCCTGTGACATACGGACGGACATAACGAAACTATAACGTACACTATACGTAGCCAAAATGGCAAAAACGGAACCCTAAAAAATGCATTAACGTACGGAACCCTCACTCATAGCCGTTTTTTTTAAATGGCAGTTAATTAATAATTTACACAAGCCCCCGAGTAGTGATAGCCCAGGGCCCCACAAACTCACAGTCCGCACCTGGAATTGTTATTGGTATACACACGTTTGGTAAGCAACTGTATTAGATGCTGCATCTTTATCTTGCACTGTGGGAGTGAGCGAGACGGATGGATGACATTGATGCTGTCAAGGATATAGTATAGAAGACAATGGAAACAAACGTAGCGTAGAGAAACAGCGTATTGTTGTAGTGAAGGTGCTACATATGAGTATCTTATATCAAAACACGTGACACAGCTTCCGTACTAGAAAACCTGTAGCATCACAGATAGTGGCGACTGAAACGTGAAAAAGTTGGACACAAAAAATTATTCATCATCATCATCATCCTCGCTTAGTTTGTTCCCATTGTCTTCTATACTATGCGACGCGACCTCTTGAATGATCAAATTTACAAACTTTTTAGTTTTTAGTCAATTTTATAAATGTAAAACGCAGAAATTTAAAACTTCAAAATCTGGAAAAGCTAAGTTGACGCGCACTTATACCCATAATATTATATTCTTGACTAGAAGTCGCGCGAGGCTTCGGTCCCTTCGTTCTTTATTTGCCCACAGCTCCGCCCTTTATTGGTCGTAGCGTGTTGTTATATAACCTATAACTTTCCTAGATAAATCGGGTATCCAACACTAAAAGAATTTTAAAGATCGGTTCAGTAGATCTCGAGATTACCCCCTTCAAAGTCACAAACTTTACCTCTTTATAATATTTGTATAGAAAAATAAATGGCTGAATAAACATTTTTGTTTACTTAACAGTATATACCTACCTACTATTGAGACGTAGTACAAAATGTATCATTGTTTATTCCAATACCCAACTCTCAATATGTTCGTACATAAACACTTATTTGCGAGACAAAAAAGCCTAATTCAGTGGAAAACCTTGTGCTAACAGTTACATAAGACAATTTAGTAAGAAATGTCGTGAATAATATACCTAGAGTGAGCCGCCTCGCCTCGTTGTGTGAGTCATTTGTACCCCCTATTGGGGACATTCGTGCTATCTACGTGTATTACAGCTTGTTACGGTATGTCTCTGATATGTTCTGATTAGATTGTGTTTTAGGGATGAGCAGAAGTGTACGTCATGGCGTATTGGCTGATATTTTTTTAGAATTTCTGAATACTTCTTACATTCTGAAAGTTTAAGTCGTCATGAAGAAAATAATTTTAAAAGAGATAGGGGCGTAGCTCCTCATTCTTTGGAGGAGACCCGTGCCCAGCAGTGGGACGTTAATGGGTTGAAATGAGTGAGAGAGTGAAAGGGGCATAAGACACGTTGTGTGCCCCTCGCTCAAAGTGAGCCGGCTACCTGGTGAAGTATGCGATGTTTCATAGTCGCTATGACATGTCCTTCTTCAAACGAGGTTTAAAGAGAGCTATCCTCTCAAGATAGGTAGCGGCTTGGCTATGCTCCTAACAATTAACTGGCACCTAACATTGGTGAGGGTGGGTAGGTAAGTAACTGACCCCTACGGGGGTGAAAGGCGTGACGCTTAATGACGCTAAGTATCAGAAGAAGATTCCGTCAAGGGTTTCCATTCTTACGGAGTCCCGATCGGCGTGTAACCATTTAGTAGATAACCAGACAGTTGGACAGAGTGATAACAGTCGCAGATCTCGATAACGTATCTGTAGATAGCGCGGTATTACATTAATATGTATGTAATCACAGTCGACACTTGAGATAAGCGCAGCTTCCGTACCTGATAACAAAGATAGTGTGTAAACATATTTAATAACAAATTAAAGTATTTGTCTGTGTTTACGTTCTCAGAATGAGGCATTTTTAATAAATATGTAATTATATATTTTACTAGCGGTCGCCCGCGGCTCCGCCCGCGTTGATGTCGGTTAGTTTAAATTTTAAATAAAAAAAATGGTTGTTGTGCCTCACTCGACATAGATAGGTATAGTGTGTCGCGGACTTTTTTGTAGATATTTATAAGATCTACAATTAATTAGAACATTTTATGGTTCTATCTTTTATAGTTTAGGCAGCGTACGCAAAATAAGTAACTTTTCTGGTTGATTTTTTACACCTTGTGTCCGAAAAACCAAATATCTTACGGAACCCTATTTTTTTCCAAAATAATAGCCTATGTTACTCGTGGCTAATGTAGCTTTTGAATGGTGAAAGAATTTTTAAAAACGGTCCAGTAGTTTTTGAGCCTATTCATTACAACCAAACAAAGTTTTCCTCTTTATAATATTAGTGTAGATAAATGAGCGCTGGACATAATAACGTTCAGCCTATGCTGAAATGGTGGCTCCACGGCAGGGATGTGCCGGGCATTTATATTAATTTTTATTGTATATTTATTTTAATACCTATTTTTCTATCTTTTCATTTTAACTTTAATATGTACTACCACTACTACCTATTGTGTTTGTGTGACCGGCAGCTGTCTGAAATAAATATTGCTTTCTTAGTTTTTTTTTTTTTTTTAATAAAGTGGTATAATAATATAATAATAATAATATTCTACCACATTTACACAGCGCCATCTAGTCCCAAATTAAGCAATTATATTTGCTTGTGTTATGGGTACTAAACAACTGATACACTTTTGTAAATACATACAATCCATATTATAGATAAATTACACCCAGACACAGAAAAAACCTTTATGCTCATCACACAAAGATTTGTCCTGGGTGGGGATCGAACCCCCGACCTCCGGTTTAGCAGTCAGGGTCACTGACCACTAGACCAACAGGCCAGTCAGTCAGAGTTTCTTCTCATACTCGTATCTCATTCCAGGCTAAGCTAAGAATTTCGCGACACAAAACAACGTCACTATCTGATATAAGAACCTAACTTGGTTCTTCGAAATCGTGTGCACTATGCATCAGTGTAAGGTTATACTTATTACGTCACCAAATCACTATTTTTTTATGATAATCAATATTTTTAAGTATCAACGATTTGTCATGTTAATTGGCAACAGAACATTTTAAACATTAAAGTTCTAAAATAAGTCGTCAATTAAATTTACTTAGAAATCTAGGACGATACTTATATAAATGTATTTATAGCAAGCCCACAGCCCACATAACACGCGATAAATTTGTTACTTATACAAAACAATTCACTATAATCAATATACAATTCTAAGGAAGAATCATCATCTCAACTAATAAACGTCCCACTGCTGGGCACGGGTCTCTTCCAAAGAATGTGGAGGAATTTAGCCTACTATACCACGCTGGCCAGACGTCTTTATAGGGTTTGTTTCGAATTTTCCTTTTCTCGCAGTGCTCTTGTCTGCATAAAGTTACTCCCTTAGTCGCCTTTTACGACACCCACGGGTTGGGATGGGGTAGTGACATTATGTAATCTAAATCCGTCACTACACGGACATAAGGAAGAATGAGAGTATAGAGATTTTTTTTTAGAGCGGCAATATTCAGTAGTTAGGACGCAAAGGGAAGATTCGTTACCATACCTGATGGGGCCTTGATATTTAATTTTAACTGCCTCGGTGGCGCAGCAGTAAGTGTATACGACTGCTGTGCTAGAGGTCCCGGGTTCGATTCGCGGGTCGGGTGAAAATGGTAGCGGACTTATCTAACATGAAATTCCAGTATTGAGATTTTCCCGGAGTTTGGTAAACAAATGTTCCCGGTAGATGACAATAGGCTCGCCCCCTATTTCATGGGACCAAACATAGCTGGCGACATGTGGGTGTGAAACACCTCTGCCTACCCCTACGGAGAAAAAGGTGTGATGCTATGTATTTAATTTTAAAAAAACCATTTATGCCATCATCAGCATCACTGACTGAACAGATAAATTTGTCATATGTTTTTGATAAATTGTCAAACGAAACAATAATATAATATAATAATATTCTACCACATTCACACAGCGCCACCTACACCCTAACCTTAGTCCCAAAGTAAGCAATTATATTTGCTTGTGTTATGGGTACTAAACAACTGATATACTACTTAAATACATTTTTTTTTTGTAAATACATACATATTATAGATAAATTACACCCAGACACAGAACAAACCTTTATGCGCATCACACAAAGATTTGTCCTGGGTGGGGATCGAACCCACGACCTCCGGCTTAGCAGTCAGGGTCACTAACCACTAGACTAGACCAACAGGCCAGTCAAAAATAAAATAAAATAAAACACGTCCTTAAACAACAAGAATGGTATTTTTTATAGCCCACGTCCACGATGTGAGCACCATACTTGTACACTCACAGTGTGGGCGCGGACATGTATGAAAAAAAAACACCAACCTACTCCTTATAAAGTTGATTAAGGTCGATTATAACTAACTTGTTGTTACGCTCTGTGAGTCAAGTTTGTGCTCAATTACTAATAATGTGATTAAACAGGCCACTGTTCATTGTGTGGTTTAGCATCTAGACTAATTAGTGGTTTCTTAACTGACTCTATGAAAGGAGGAAGTTATTTTATCTGGCATAACATAGCTGGCGAAATGTGGGTGTGAAACACCTCTGCCTATCCCTTCGGGGAAAAAGGCGTGATGTTATGTTATACTAATATTATAAAAAGGTAGTTTGTGAGTTTGAGTCTGTGACGTTGTAGGGGGTAAACTCGGGATCTACTGAACCGATTTTTAAAATTCTTTTAGTACTGGATAGCCCATTTATCTAGAAAGGTTATAGGTTATACAACACCACGCATACGGCCAGTAGGAGCTGATCAGTGGCCAAATAAAGAACGAAGAGAGCGAAACGCGCGCGACTTCTGTTCTAATACTGAATATTAATAATCATAATTAAGATTTTCAAAATCTCCAGAAACAAAAAATCTTCGGACTTCCTCAAAAGGACCTTCGATAAAACGAGAAGAAAAGACGGTAATTTTATAAACAATCCAAAAGATATTCGGTGCGGTGTCACAGAATAAGTTATAGCACTAACGTAGCGGTGTGTGAGTAGGTTCACTGAGTACTTATGGTATTCTAGTGATTCTATAAGACACATGCCTTCTCTTCTTACTTTATATCCGCTATTAGACGTTGGTTCAATTTTATTATTATTCCATTACACAATAGGGTTTATTTTCGTGTGGTTTATAAGTATTTTGTATAATAAATGTGATTATTGTTCGTAAGTAAGTACATCTGTGTGCAGCTGCATTGTTGGGCAACACGAGGCGGAGGTCGCGCGTCCTCCCACGCGAGTGGCGACGGCGCCATATACGGGCCGCGGACTGGTGCTGCGCCACACCGGGGGCACGCGCCCTTGAAGCACTACGGCTCACACTTCACATACATGCTTTGCTACTTATTGTAGCCTTCCATAAAAGCATTAGGACCGAATACAATATAGGTCGTAGGCAAATTTGCTGACACTACTTTTCGGATAACCTGTTACATTCTTATCTTGTGACTTTCATAAGTGTTACCTTGTAACCTAGATGAATAAACGAGATTACATTTCATTTCATTTATCCAAAAAAAAAATGTTACGACTTTGTCGGCATGACAAAGTACAGCTAAAGAGTCTTTGAGCTAAGCTGAGGACAGACAGACGGACAATGACATGTCGAAACTATAAGGGTATCTTGTTAACTACGAAACCCTAAAAACGGTTTACTGGTAGATAAAATTTCAACTCTTCTTTAGAAATTATGAGTAAGAGAAAACATTTTAAGGAGAAGTAAGCCGCAGCTGGTAACAACCGCCCGCGTGGGGAAGTACCTCCCCCCTACAGAAAACCACAGACAATAACATTGTGTTGTGTTCTTGCTGTGAGTAGTGGGGTACAGAGGTCATTGGGGAGGGAAGAGGATTTAATGGTTGGCAACTCGCATGTGACGCTCCCGGTGTTGCAGGCGTCTAGGCTACGGTAACCGCTTACCAGTACGGTAAGTTTGCTTGATCGTAGTATAAAAAAACTTGTGACAGACCTGTACATTTATAAATAATAAAACAATAAGGAACAACTGCTATTTAAAATAGCGAAGTTAATTCCTGATTCACCATAACTCAGTTCGTGGTACTACATCATACATTATTGTCTCTTAATATTTTAATTAGTAAGTTGTCCAATGTCATGCTCACTTTGTCTTAATATCTGAGCTTCTTCTTAAAAATATATGTTGTTAAGAAATCGCGCGGAGATTCTCTCCCGTCGTTCTTTATTTGGCCACTGCTCAGCTCCTATTGGCTGTAGCGTGATGTTATATAGCCTATAACATTTCTTGATAAATGGACTATCCAACACTAAAGGATTTTTTCAAATCGGACCAATAGTTCCTGAGATCCAAGCCTTCAACCAAATTGGTCGATTTTGAAAAAAATATTTTAGCGCTGGAACTTGGATAGCCCATTTATCGAGGCCACATAACATCACGCTAAGACCTATAGGATCTAGGTAGAGGATAAACAAAGATCCACGGGAACGTAGCTCCACGCAACAGTCTAAGATACAGAGAGACGTAGAAAGTGAACAAAATTAAATTATTTTGAGTAGGAATAAATCAAAATGTCGGTGAAACACATTCATTAGCACCAGTCACTTATTATTACTTACGTTTCAATTACATTAACATAAAATTGTTATAACTAGAGGTAATCAAAACTGAAAGTTTTGTTCATTTTCTGAAATGAAATAATTGTAATATAGCACTTTCTGTATAAAACAAGCCGTAAACTCAAATATATTGTTGAGGCAATATTCACCGTGTAATAATTCCTATAAGATTGAAAATTGCTTAAAATTGTTTACAGAAGATACAACATAAACTTTCTCTTAAAAATATAGGTGTTATTAGAGAAGTGACAAGGATCTTGTTCTTACGATGAAGCCTAACCCTTCCCTAGGGTTTTTAAGACTATTTATAAAAGTGTAACAAACAGAAAAAATATTTTCGCAATTATTAATAATGCATGTTCGTTCCTCAGTGCGCGTGTCAGACTCGCACTTGACCGGTTCTTTATATATATACATAATTATATTTTGAGCACATATAGGAAGCCATTATAACAGAATATAACACGAGTGTAGTATCTATAGAACTAATATGGCCGCTAGAACAATGCCGCGCTGACTCACAGACAGAATCTAACACTCTAATTAGATTAGTTGAGTCTCGACAACAACTACCTCGTGAGGTAAAGTACATTATGTACAGAGGTTCATTTATATAAAGGTCATTTTGACAAGTGATGACGTGTTTGTTAAGTGTAATACCAGCCTCATCATCATAATCATATCATCCTTCGGTGGATGTTGGGGGTTAGTAAATGAAACAGCGATGTCTGAGGTAAGTAAGAATAGAATGTGTTTATTTCTACTACGCAACGCACAAAGTTTTTCGAGACACCCACACTAGAAAATATTACATTGAAAGGGTTGAAGGTAAATACCAAATCATTATGTTCTACGGCCGGTGCGCGCCAGTATAAATAGTGCCGTATAGCCGGCGCGCGCTCAGTGACTTAGAATGATTTCAGCGCATGCTCGCTACAATCCCAATGACGTCCATTGTTGAACATAGGCCTCAACTAATTTCAGCCACAGCAAGCGATTTTGTGCCGCCCGCATCCAACGGCCACCCGCAACCTTTACTAGGTCGTTGGTCCATCGGGCGGGGGCCACCCCACGCTGCGCTTTCCAATACGTGGCCGCCACTCGAGAACTTTTTTACCCCATCGACCATCAGTTCTACGAGCTGCCCACTGCCACTGCAGCGATGCGATTCGGTGAGCTATGTCGGCAACTACAGTTCTCCTGCGGATGTTCTCATTTCTGATTCGATCTTCTTCTTATAGTCTACAGTCTCAGTCTCAGACCCTAGTGTTGGAATTGAATTGAATCAAGTCACCTAGAAGGCTTCCAACTTGACTTAACGACTACCACATTAAATGGTAACCGGGACTAACATTTTTACGTGCTTTCCGAAGCACGGAGACGCTCGAGACTGAAATTGCCACCAACGGTCACCCATCACGGACTGACCTTGCCGAGTGTTGCTTAACCTCGATGATATATACCACAGTGCTACGAGCGCCTCAACTCTCATTCGATCACGCATCGAAACTCCGAGCAATGCCCTTTCCATGGCCAGCCTAACATAAGATAAATATATATCGGCAAGACTTCCTTTAATCAATATTCTTAGACGTGACGCAACGAGAAAGCGTGTCCGCAGCGTCCGTCCGCAACTGCGCGCAAAGATACGCAACACACAGGGTTGACCACTGACACTTTTAACTTAACAGTGGTGGAACTGAACACGAGGTAGTAGAGCTAGGGAACAAGCCCTGCACCGCGAGCAACTTTGTCAATACTAAGATTAAAGCATATCATCATAGATGGATATGGCTATCCAACACTAAAAGAATTTTTCAAATCGGACCAGTATTTCCTGAGATCCTAGCGTACAAACAAACAAATTCCATAGCTTTATAATCGGACTATTTTCATTAATTCGTCATTTTATCCATAAGTTTTACAGAAGTCACCTGTCTAGCACTGCACAATCATTCTAATGCATCTAATGTTTGTAATTTTAAGAGTTAGGTAGTTTTTCTTAACTGATCTTCAACTCATCTATGGCCGATTTCAATAATCTATCTATCTATGGATTTGGCTACTAAACTTATAATTTTGACATAAGCTACATTCAAAATGTGTCTAAATTCTAACTTTAGTAGCCAAATCCATAGATAGATAGATTATTGAAATCGGCCACTAGTTAACGCCTAACTCCGACACCTAGGAGATGAGATGGGATAACTTCTTATCCGGAGACTGTATGGGAAAAAATCTCACTCAAATTATATAAATAGCAACCCTACACTCGCACACATAATATAATATATAATTAAACATTACATAACTAATTAAACACCGTGACTCTGCTTGTTAAGATAATTTTATTATATAATTAATTCAACATGTTAATTTAGAGGAAACATAAAAAATTTAAATGTCTATTTAACCAACTGATAGTGGAAAGGTTAAAGATATTTATTTATTTATTGCTAGCTTCCGCCGGCGACTCCGTTCGCGTGCTATGTCGGTTGCATAATTATATCCTTCAGCACTGTATAGGCCGGAAATGGAATGAAAACCGGTTGAGTAGTTTCGAAGAAGACCCCCCCCCCTCACTATTTCAACCCATTAACGTCCCACTGTTGGGCATGGGTCTCCTCCTAAGAATGTGGATTGAATTTAGCCTATTATATCATGCTGACTAGACGGGTTGGTATAGGTTTTGTTTCGAATTTTCCTTTTCTCGCATTGTTCTTGTCTGAATAAGGTTACTTACTCCCTTAGTCATCGATGTACGGAAGTGAAAGCTGGGTATGGCAGAAGATGCATGAAAGTAGAATAAATGCTGTGGAAATGAGAGCTTTGAGAAGTATGATTGGGGTAAATTTGAGTGATAGAATAAGAAATAGTGTAATAAGGGAACGTTGTGGCTTAAAAATAGATGTTGTGACACGAATAGAGAAAGGAATGTTAAGCTGGTTTGGACATGTAGAGAGAATGAATGAAGGAAGAGTGACAAAACAAATATATGAGGCGAATGTGAAAGGAAACGTTGGAAGGGGAAGACCTAGAAGAACGTACCATGACCAAATAGGTGATGTTCTAAAGAAGGGACAGATCAGGAGTACCCTCAACCGGCGAGAATGCATGAAAAGACTGATGAATGTTGAAGAAGCCAAAGATGTATGTCAGAATCGTAGCAAGTGGAAGGAAATGGTCTCTGCCTACCCCTCTGTTGGGAAAGAGGCGTGATCTATATGTGTGTATGTATGTTAGTCGCCTTTTATGACACCCGCAGATTGAAATGGGGTAGGTACATTATGTATTCTTAATCTTTAACTACATCCCCCTAGATCTAAACAAACTACCTCTTTATAATATTAGTATAGTTATGTGAAGGTGACAGCAAAGCCAGGGCTTCTGTTGTTGGTAAGTGGTAACCATGGCAACAGCTGCAATATTGTACATTAACAGTGTCCGGGACGTTACCGAGCCATTCTCTACTCTAAGATCCGAACTCTACTATACAGAAAGGAGGAAGATGTTTTAAGCAGCCAATAGATATGTGTAGTGTGTGACAGTCCAATTACTTCTTTACATTAAATATTAAGCAATTTCCATCGCTTTGGTTTAAAATTTTATATAAATGCTCAGATGGAAGAGCACTGCACACGGAATGGCAGGGTCGCGGGTTCAAGTCCCGTCGTGGGTTTGAATTTTTCCATTACTTGTTTAGCATTTATATAAAATGTTAAACCATAGCGATGGAAATTGCTTAATATTTAATGTAAATATTGAGTTTCTACTTTCATTACGATATTAACCTACCTGCAATGGAGGAATATCGTCCGTAGGTTTCTGTAACGAGCCACGGTGTAAGTAGAAAAACGTTGTCATGACGTCATCATGCTAACAGGTAATGTATAAATTCGATCTCAGACTTCCACCCGCGTAGCTCAGATGGAAGAACACTGCACACGGAATGGCAGGGTCGCGGGTTCAAGTCCCGTCGTGGGTTTGAATTTTTCCAATTGCTTCTTGTTTTTAGGGTTTTATATAGTACAGTTCATTTCAAGTCGGTGGTGGAGGCATCGCCGCTGCTCTCTGTAGATAAGAAGGTGGAGAACCTTCTTATCTTATACTGAAATTGTTTTATACAAATATCATCATTTCCAGTCTCGCCTTTTCTTTTAAAACCTCTCCTACAACCATATCCCCAAAATTTACACAATTACCATCAAAGTGTGTCAGTAGAACACTAGAGTATTGAGTAGGGCACAATAAAACGCTACGCTTCATAAAATTAATGATCAAACACTTTTTAATTACACACACCTAACAAAACAACTCGAAAATTAAGAATTATAATAGAACATTAAAGTTTTTTTATAATGGTCTGCGCAGACCCACGACCGCGCGTTTCGGTGTAACGGCCAGTTTTTTGTATTGCCTGAAGTGGCAGACGAGCAGGCGGACCACCTGATGGTAAGTGATTACCGCAGCTCATGGACGTTGGCTATTTTAGGGGCACAGTCAAGCCGCTGCCTACCTAGAGAGGATAGCTCTCTTTAAACCTCGTTTGAAGAAGGACATGACATGTCATAACGCTCAGAAAACGCTGCAGGAAGTTTGATTGAAGTATTTCGCCCGTTCTTTTCATACACACAGGCAAGAGCAAAAAGACTGGAAACAAAACGCTATCGGAACTACTTTGATCTCATTTTTTAAGGGAATAATGATGTTAATAACGATCCTAATCTAAAACTATTAAAGCATTTTGACTATGCATACAGAAACATAATATATTAATAATATGTTTTTGTATGCATAGTCAAAATTCTTAATAATAATTCTTATTTAATAGTTTGACTGGGTTCTAAATTCTAATCCAGTCATATTAGCCAAAAAAGAAAACAGACGGGGCGGTGCCACGGACCGAAGGTTATTCTAGCTTCCGTCCGCAGCCCTGCCCATCTAGTGTACATGGACCTTTAAAAATATGGAACAAAGAGCACTTATTCATAATTTGTATGTCAATGAATCTCATATACGAAACGGCTCGGTATACTTTCATTAACAATTATTTCCACCCAGATGTTAGCTCAACGCTTACACACCGGGTTCGTTACCTAATATGTATATATAACAATAAAGGTTATATAATATATAATTAGATTGTATTGTCTGATTGTTATTGTTTGGGCTATCGGGGTCATCGGCTTGGTATAATTGATTTTATACAAACTGATATCATAAATATGAAGATATTATTCGTTTTAGCGCACCATTCTCTGTAACAATTATTGTGATATTTTTTTCAAAGCGGACTAGTAGTTTCTGAGATTTTGTTTGTACGGTTGCCCAAACGAACAAAACCTTTAGCTTTGTAATATTAGTTTAAAGATGTCGTAAGATATTTTAATCATTCGAATGTTCTCGAAATTCCTAGGAATTTTGCGATAACTCGGATAATATATAGACAATGGTGAAAACTTGTCTCAACCTTATCGGAAATAGGCTAGGATTTTTGCTTTTTATGCCGGATCCGACATGGATAAGTTAGGTTAGAAGGTTGAGGTCAGTCTTCGAGGTTTTTTTGGTAGATATTAGAAGTGACAGATCAGGAGTACCTTCAACCGGCGAGAATGCATGAAAAGACTGACGAATGTTGAAGAAGCCAAAGATGTGTGTCAGAATCGTAGCAAGTGGAAGGAAATGGTCTCTGCCTACCCCTATATCTCTTTTGGGAAAGAGGCATGATCTATTATGTTGTATACATTTTCAACATTGCCGAATTTTAGTTATCAAATCATCCTACGACATACATATTTATTATTTTATTTGAATTATTATATTTGACTGGCCTGTTGGTCTAGTGGTTAGTGAGCGTGACTGCTAAGTCGGAGGTCGTGGGTTCGATTCCCACCCAGGACAAATCTTTGAGTGAGAGCATGATTGTTTGTTCTGTGTCTGAGTGTAATTTATCTATAATATGTATTGTATTTACAAATAAAAAATGTAAGTATAAAAAAACACAAGCAAATATAATTGTTTAATTTGGGACTAGATGGCGCTGTGTGAATGTGTGAAAATATTATTATTATATTATGTACGAGTAGAGTATGTACAGCTCACGTATCTAGTATGTAAATATAACTATTTACTGTCGTTATGCAATCTAGTTGTCATCACGTCAAGGACTAAACTTAGACTTGCTAAATAGCTGGTAGATCGTGTTGTGCCCAATATGGACAGACAGTCAGACAACTAAGTATACTTAACTATAAGTACTATAATAATATAAAGCTGAATCTGAGTTTATATGTTTTGTTGAGCGCGCTATTCTCAGAAAGTACTGGTCCGATTTGATAAATTATTTTGGTGATGAATAGCCCATTTATTAACAAAATCGATACAAGCGGGGCACCTCTAATTCAACCGAATACACATGTATAATTCTTGTCCCATTTTAGCCGGACTTCTGACAACATTACATGGAGAGCCTATCTATGTCCTGTCCTAGAAGAATTCGACCATTTCTTTATGTGATGTAACAAAATTAATTATTATTAAGTACACCCTAAACACAATTGTGTTTTTCGAAATTGCTACATACTAAAGTTTATGGTACTTACAAGTTTATATTCACGTATGAAAATGGACAAACAGACAGACAATGAGATCAGAGTTTAGGTATTTTCTTTCTGAGGTACAGAACCCTATAAGGGGAGGTTTTAAAGGGTCGGCAACGCGCTCGTGAATCGTAATACCCCTGATATTGCATGCGTCATAGGCTACGGTAACCGCTTACCATCAGGCGGCTCTTACGTCTGTTTGCCACCGTGCGACGTATAAAGACGCTTAGATATTACGTCAATAATACAATAGCCTATGTTAATAAATTGATTACTTACAAGTCGATATCACTGTTGTATCACATTCCCATGTCCAATATACAGCGCCATATAAGTCTCAAGGTTGTATGTCAATTAGATTATATTATATCTATATTATATGTAGATATATATATAACTACGTGCTATACATAATTATCTGATTTTATAAACATGTAGAATGTTTATATTTGAGAATATAATATAATACTAATATTATAAAGTTGTAGAGTTTGTTTGTTTGAACGCAATAATCTCAGGAACTACTGCCCGCTCATTCTGAGCTGTCGGTAAATTTTCGGCCCGAAATGTCAGTGTAATTAAAGTTAAATAACAGTGTTAAAGAAATAAATGCTTGTAGGAAAAAATCTTAAATTAATCAGAATTAAATTTTCTATACGGTTGACTATTATCTAACATTAAATAACTTAAGCCGTAAAAATACGTCGTACTAAGATTCGTAAAAGTTTACGATCCGGGAGCAATCCGACGAGTTAGAATCAGGGGGCTGGTCCGATTTGAAAACTTTTTTAGTGTTGGATAGCCCATTTATTAGGGCGGTTACCGTTACCCTTGGACTGCTGCAAAAACAGCTATACTACTGCAAAATACGACAAAATAGTTCTTGCGCTAAAGACTGTTTGTCTTTGCACATGTTTATCTCAATATATTTTAAAAAAGAAGGCGGCTACCTGTGTTGCCAAAATACAGGTGTGTAGAGTCCTTTACCGCCACCATCATACCATGTAGGCCGCATATACATTTGCCACGTAAAAAAACATAAAAATGCGGAAGTAATATCGTACAAAAGAGTACGGAGGCGGCAACAATACAATTAACTTGGCACTGAACTAACACGATATAGTGTGAGAATAACTTACAATAACATCGCAAACTTCTTTGTGAAACATTCTCACGGAAGGTGCGCGCGCGCTTTGTGAACCATTCATTGAAAGATTAATTGAAGTATGAAATTATAACAGTATTATTAGATAGGTTCTTTCTGGTAACTCATCAATTCATTAGCGGATGCATACCGAAGAAGAAGAAATATATTCAACGTGAAAAAGCACAAAACAATATTTTTTCAAAGTAAACTCGTGCCATACGATACGTTTCCTGTGACGCAGGGGATTTTACAATATAATATAATATAATATTCTACCACATAGTCCCAAAGTAAGCAATTATATTTGCTTGTGTTATGGGTACTAAACAACTGATAAATTTTTTTTTTGTAAATACATACATATTATAGATAAATTACACCCAGACACAGAACAAACCTTCATGCTCATCACACAAAGATTTGTCCTGGGTGGGGATCGAACCCACGACCTCCGGTTTAGCAGTCAGGGTCACTAACCACTAGACCAACAGGTCAGTCAAATATATAAGATAATTATATAATATACTTAATTCACAGACGTCTTTTACCCATAGGCTTGGGTGCGGTTTTACATAGGGTTTTTGGACTACACCAAAGCCGGATATAAAAGACCATAATCCCAAATTACCCGTGTAGTAACGCTATCCATGTAATGACGGATTAAGAACACATAATGTCACTACCCCATCTCAATCATGCAGACAAGAGCACTGCAAGAAAAAGAAAATTCGAAATAAATCCTATACCAACCAGTCTAGCCAGCATGGTATACTAGTCTAAATTCCCTCTACATTCTTTGGAGGAGACCCGTGCCCAACAGTGTGACGTTTAAGGGTTTTAATGAATCCCCAATATATACATTACTAGCTTCCGCCCGCTGCTTCGCCCGCGTGGTATGTATTTTACACAGAAACCTTCCTCTTGAATCAGTCTATCTATTAAAAAAAACCGCATTTCGTTCGGTAGTTTTAAAGATTTAAGCATACATAGGGATATAGGGACAGAGAAAGCGCCTTTGTTTTTACCACGACGGAACGGAGACGGTATATGCGTTTGGGGTGAGAGGCTGTGTGTTTGTGTGTTCCAACATAATGCCTTATATCACGGAAACGGTTTGACCGATTTAGATGCGGTTTCTATACTAAGTAGTGATTAGGAAAACTCTCTCCGTGCTTCGGAAGGCACGTAAAGCCGTGGGTCCCGGTCCACTTAATGTGGTAGTCGTTAAGTCAAGTTGGGCGACTTGATAAATACCCACCACACCAGGGTCTGCCTCAAGCCCATAAGATAAGAAGAATTAAATTATTATAAACTAGAAGTCACGCGGCGCTTCTTTCTCGTCGTTCTTTATTTGGCCACTGCTCTGCTCCTGTTGGCTAAGCGTGGTGTTATATACCCTATGTTACTCAGTGATAACGTAGCTTTCTAATGGTGAAACTCTGGTGTGAAGCTCACACTACTTTGGGGTCAAATTCACAGTCGCCTATATATATAAGATGTATATGGTGGACTGTGAATTTGCCTTTAAACTAGCTGCAGTATATGAACCAGAGGGTCGCAAATTGCAGCTATATATGACAACCTGAATAGAATACTCCTACACAGAACAAACAATATACTATGTGTGTTATATGTTGTACACTATGTCACTGAATAATTAATAGTACTATATTAGATTTAATTTTTGTTTAATAATTATTACTTTCAGTAATAGTACGTTTTTTGATTCTGATAATTATTATGTATATGTTACATAGTAAGTAGTAGATGATGTCATTATGAACATTAAAAATATTATTATTTCATTCTGATCATAAAGTTGATTCATTTTGAAAATCAATGATTTTCCAAAAAATATTTACGTTTTATTTATATTGTTCCTATTAGGGAGTCACAATTCACCAAAATTAAGTTATTTATCATCATGGCAGCTAATAAGCAATACAACTGATTATTTTACCATTTTGCTCTTTTAACTTCATGCGCTTTTACCATTTTGCTCCTTTAACATTTTGCTCTTTTACCATTTTACCAGTGCTTACCATTTTACGATTTAAACATTATGCACCCAAAGGTGTAATTATTTTTAAACAAGTAAATATACTTACTTACAAGACACACAGAAAATTTGCACTTAAGTTTAATAAAATAACATTTTTCTATAAACTTGAGGTTCTATTGCATCATTTAGTCAAGATGAGAATGCACCGGACGCATAAGTAACAAAAATAATATCTAAGTAGATATATGTTATTCTCAATTATATATTCATCTCAACATGCTCAGCAAAATAACAATATGAGTCATGTATAGCTTCCGTCCGTCATCAATAAAAAGTAGCCTATGTCATAATGACATGGAGTTGGTGAACAAATGTTCCCGGTACATGACTATAGGCTTGCCCCCTATTTCTTGGGACCAAACATAGCTGGCGAAATGTGGATGTGAAACACCTCTGCCTACCCCTTCGGGGAAAAAGGCGTGATGCTATTTAATGTAATATTCCAGACTATAATCTATTATACGTGCCAAATTTAACACATATCTGTTCAGTTCATCAAATCTATACTAATATTATAAGGCTGAAGAGTATGTTTGTTTGGTAGAATGCTAGGATCTCAGGAACTACTGGTCCAATTTGAAAAATATTTTTAAGGATAGACCATATAACATCACGCTACGCCCAATAGGAGCTGAGCAGTGGTAAAAAAGAACGATGGGAACAAAGCCAAGCGACAGCTATAACTAATATTTAGCTATTGTAATATTGTGTAGGAAAAGTAAAAGCATAATGAAAATAAAAAATGCACTAGCCTTACAAGAATCTATTAAGAATACCTATTCATTAAAAAGATATTTTTATTGGAAGAATGTTTAGTGCAAGCAATGAAAGTTATTTGTGTCCAGTATCATAGTTGTTGATCAAAACAAGTACGATGACTACAGCAGTATGAGTATACTTACTGATAACAAACTAATAGAACCATTGAACTTACAAGTCTTGCAATAAAAACACAATGTACCTACTTTAATAGAAGCATTTGTTGCAGTTATTGTTTAGGAATATGCATATGTTATATCACCATGCTGGTGTTTTATTTGGATAGGCAGACTATGACAGAACAAGTAAATTTTTACTTAATCTAACTAAAAACTTATTCTTTATATTTTTATGGCTGGTTAACCAATGGAGATTTTCACACAGATAAAGTCTAGGAGCTGTAGATAAATCAGTATAAGGATGAGCTACTTTTTATCGCTAATCCAAGTGGGCAAAGACGTGGGTAGCAGGTGGTGTTATTATTATTTTAACATTTCTCAATAGATAGTAATAAATTTGAGGCAGAGTTAAGAAATTGATTTTCTTTTACAGTACAAAACAAAACTGCGGCATCACGAAACATTCTAATAAAAGTGAAAAGAAAAGAAGTAAAGATATAGTCATACAGTGTAATGAAATTACGACAAAACTTTAGACCATGAACTGTGGCTCATTAACGCAAACAAATACGTTAACGTTCCGCCTCTGTGCGCTGCACCGACTACGATTTCACATTTCGAGTATTTCGACAAACCACGACAGTAAGCGGACAGACTAGGGCCATTTAAATTATTTTTTCGAGCGTACAGTTAGTTTCTTTGTCCCTACAAATTGACTCATAGTACTTACCAACAGTTGAGCTTCTTTATTGCGGTCAGATCTGACTGTTTAGATCTCGCGATCACCATCTCCTCAGTGAGCCGGGCCATGGTCACAACACGACACTGCACAGACACAAACTGCCACTAGTGTTTGCATACAAATGTGGTATAAAACGAACACAGCGAGTAAGTTATTCACGGCGAGTGTGCGCGAGGCTCATCGCGAGGAACACGCGACGGCAGTGCGCCACGAGCGCGGTTAAATAACTGAAAAACAATAGCGAGCCCAACTCCGTTCACTTGACATAGCCGTCAGCGAAACTTGTCTGATTAATTGTGTGTGTCCATTGATATCAGAGACTACTTTTGCTTCACTCTAATTTGATATAGGTTTTTATTATAGTTTTTGTACAGTTTAATTTCTATTTTCAATTCGAATTACAGATTCAGTAACTATTTGAATTAAATACACAGTCTAATATATTTCGGATATCTAAACCCCGCGTTTTGAAGCCAGAAAATTAAATATATCGCAGTAAGTATTAGATTGGTTACATTCTGTTTTTAAAGGAAAATTTGAGAAAATTCTTGAAAACCGTAACTTGACAAACATTGGAAACCGATAGAAGGAAACATAGATTATACACTATACGGAGGGAAGGAAATGTACCTACTCACAAAAGTCACAAATGTCATTTGTTGTTGTTTTTTTAATTTGTGTTGCTAGTTGAATGTACCTTTTTTAAAAAGGCTATGATTTACCTTATTACGTACCAAATTTAGTAAAATCGATACCCAATAAAATACATTTGCTACATAGATACTCAAAAAAAGGTAAATATACACCAACCAAAGTCTGCTATCTCCTTTATCTCCTTCCTTACTCAGCATTTGGAAGTAATGATACTGTCATATTGACAGGAATGCCATTATTGACAGTGACGTTTCCAACGTCAACCTAAGCCTTCGGGCTTGCGTGTTTGTTTTTACTATTTTTGAAGAAATAAATCTAAAAATGGATTCAAACGATATATTAGACGACAAAGATAATGGACCGGAAGTTCAGATTAACTTTCCGAGCTCCGTGATGAGCAGAATCGAAGAAATGATGGGAGGAACTGAACAGTTTGATAGTGCAGAAGTAAGTGCCAAAAAACTGCCCTATTTACACCAGAAATAAATAGTATATTTTGCTTAAACAGTGTTTAAATATATGTGACGTAATTTGCTACCTACATACCACTGTCCAATAACTTTATTGTATTCTAATAACACGTTAAAGCTATTCAACATTTAATGTTCTTTTAACTCAAAGTATCAACTTAAAACCTCACTAAAAAAACTCTCATAAAGGTAGAGAGAGCCTGTAGTGTAGCCTAATTGCTGAGATAATAATAAAAGAATTAATATTCGCCATTGTGACTTATAAATATGTAAAAATATTATGTTGCGTCGTATATCTGCCTCCTAACTATAAGGATGAGCAATATTTGAATATCTTGACATGTATAGAAAATGTGATTTGTACTTATCCTGACTTGAATGTCCTAATCCTAGGTGACTTTAATTTGAACTCGTGCAGTATTAATGTAAAAGCTAATTTTGATTTTTTCTGTGACTTCTGCTCCCTAAAGCAATTTAACACAGTCGTAAATAATCGCGGTGGTATGCTAGATCTCGTGCTGGGCAATTTTGAATCCAATCAGATAGCTGTATCCCTAGGTGAGGATCCTCTCGTAAATATTGACCAGTACCATCCTATGCTTGATATAATTATAAAAATTCCACACTCTGGTATATCTTCTTCGTTGGCGTCATCTCCAAAGGAGACAGTTCGCACAGAACCCAGTCCAGACTGGAACTGGCGCAGGGCAGATTTTCGCGGTTTGTATAAGACTTTGGCAGAAATAGACTGGTCCGATTTGTCAAAAATAACCGATATCAACAGCGCTGTACAGTTGTTTTACGATAGGTTAAATGGGGCAATAAGTCTGTTTGTACCCCTAAAAAAACAAATAGCGTACAGGCGGCGATACGTATATCCGAAGTGGTATAACACCGAAATAATAAAAAATATACAAAATAAACACTTCCATCATAAGAGATTTAAAAAAGAAGGTAAAGAATTTAACAAAGCTATGTTTATGTATTATAGAGATAAGGTGAAAAAATTAATTGATTGTGAATATCGGACATATATGACAGTACTACAAAATAATATAATTGACAACCCAGTGCAATTTTGGACATATGTTAAGGAGAAGAAAAGGGACAGAAGATATATAGACTCATATGTATATGAAAACACTGAAGTGAAGGGTCAAGCAGCAGCTGACGCCTTTGCAAGTTATTTTGCATCCGTATTCCATACAGATAAGCCAGTGTTGAACCCGGGTATGGCTGCTGAAGCTGCACATGATCACCGAGATGCTACCTCTGTTTCGATCTTGGCAGTCGATGAGATCGATCTTAGAAAGGCGGTGAGACGTCTTAAACCACAGTCTTCGGGCGGAGCTGACGGCATTCCTGTATTCTTAGCTAAGGATTGCATATCAGTACTCAGAGTGCCTTTACTGTACCTGTACAATCTTTCATTAACTCAGTCAAGATATCCTGAAAGCTGGAAGTTATCCAGAGTAACTCCCGTTCCTAAAGGCGAGAGTGGCACGAATGTTTCATGTTTCAGACCTATTGCAGTCCTATCAGTGTTTGCTAAGATGTTTGAGGCAATTCTAAGTGATCGCATTAATACTCAAATCTGTCATCAACTACATAACAGTCAGCATGGGTTTAGAAGCGCTCGCTCCACCACAACCAACCTAGTCGCACACGTGGACTACGTTTGCTCGCAAATGGATAGGCGTAAGCAAGTCGACGCGGCCTACTTCGACTTTAAAAAAGCCTTCGATTTGGTCGATAATGACATATTGTTAGAAAAGTTGGCGATTATGGGTTTCACGCCAAATCTACTCAGTTTCTTTTCCTGTTACCTGAATAATCGCCGTCAATATGTGCGGTTGGGTGGATATAATTCTGGAGACTACTTTACTAGGTCAGGAGTAAGTCAGGGTAGTACGCTAGGACCTCTACTGTTTGTGATATTTATAAACGATCTACCGGAAGTGGTTTTGACTTCGGAGTGTCTCTTATTTGCGGATGATCTAAAGCTGAGTTTGGGTGTTGAAAGCGAGGCTGATGCCTTGGCACTGCAGAGAGATATTGATGCGGTCTCCATGTGGAGTAATGACAACCATCTTCCATTCAACAACCTTAAATGTAAAATAATAACGTTTACACGGAAATCCAACCCCAAGAATATTAATTATAACTTGACGGACACTCCTTTGGATAGAGTTAATGAGATTAGAGATTTAGGATTAGTATTAGATAGTAAATTAGACTTCCACACGCACATTACTAAAATTTGCAAATCAGCACACAAAATATTAGGGTTTGTCATGAGGACTGCGTCACAATTCGATAACATACGGGTTGCAAAAGTATTATATAATGCTTATGTGCGCAGTAAACTCGAGTATGGGTCTGTTGTTTGGAATCCTTATGAGGAAAAATATGCCCTAGTAATAGAAAAAATACAACGTAAATTTGCTCGTTGGGTATACAAGAAACAGTACGGATACTATCCCTACCTGTACCCTTCTTTATTCGTCTCGGGTATGGTGGACATAGAAACACTTAAACTTAGAAGAGTTATATCTCAAGTTGTGCTATATCTGTCGATAATAAGAAATGGAATTAATAGTCCTGAAATACTAGAGCGAGTCCGTATCCTGGTCCCTAGGAACATATCTGCAAACTCTGAGGGTCAGGTGGCTCCGCGCCGCCGCCCGCGGCTGCTGGAGCTGCCCGCCGCGCGCACCGAGCGCGGCCGACACGCACCTACCAACCGCGCACTGCGCACTATCGGAGACATACTTGCCCAGCATCACGAACTGGACTTATTCTCCGATGGATTAGGACATTTATGTAATAAATTTCGAATGATTTTAAATGACATAATATTATAATTATACTAATTATTTTAATTACTCAAAAATTTACAAATTGTACACTAATATTAAATACATTTTTATTTTTTTTATTTTTATCTGAATTATACATAACATGATATTAAATTTTTCATAAATAATTAATTCAATCATTCTAAATTATTGGTATTGTACTCAATATATATTATAAGGTTCTAATTTATTGCAAATAATGTAGGTATTACATATTATAATTAATGTATCTAATTGTAATTCTAATAATTGAGTGTAATATATATGTATAATTAGACAATTGATCTTATAAGCGTTTTGGATGGCACATCTGTTAGCTTGTAAGATTATGAATGAATGAATAAATGAATAAATAACACAGAATTGATATTGTCATTTCAGTTTGATGCAGTAGCGTACATCAACCGAGTGTTCCCTACAGAGCAGTCTCTATCAGGAGTGGAGAGTGCAGCAGCCCGCTGTGAGTTCCATCTGTCGGGGGTAGAACATGACATACGCAGGCTGGTGCGGGCACAAGCTGAGCAGAGAGACGCCGGGCAGAATGCTCTTGTTGAGGCTCAAAAATGTATTGCTGAGTTGGCTCTACAGGTCTGTAGTTATAAGTTATATATTTATACCAAAAGCTTCCTAACAACTCTTGGCCTAATGGCACTTGCTAGGGTTGCCTGCCCATTTCCAAGTATATAGCTCCTTTTGCACCATCAACATTTCAAGCACATATTGCCAACCCCTTAAAGACCTATTTACTATATACTTTGAAGAACCCCATACTATATTTCCTTTACCTTTACAAATCTATACTAATATTATAAAGTTGAACAGATTTTTTATTTTGTTATGCGCTAGGATCTCAAAAACTGGGCTGATTGAAAAATTCTTTTAGTATTGGTTAGTCCATTATCGAGGAAGGCTATAGGCTATATAACATCATGCTAAGGCTAATAGGAGCTGAGCAGTAGCCAATATTATTATATATAATATAACTAATCAATAACCTCTGTTGCAGGTGGCAGACATAAACAAGAAAGCGGAACGTTCAGAGAGCATGGTGCGCGAGATAACGTCAGAGATCAAACAGCTGGATTGTGCCAAGTCAAACTTGACGGCAGCCATCACAGCTCTGAACCACCTGCACATGCTAGTGGGAGGTGTGGACAAGCTGCGGACCATGACCAGGAACAGACAGTACAAGGAGATTGTGCTGCCAATGCAGGCTATTATGGAGGTGAGGTTATGTGCTCATTATTTTAGTTAATTTTAGTAGTTTAAACTTTATATGTTACTCTATAAAGTATTTATATTTCAAACAATTTATTTCAGGATTGCATAGACCCCATCTTGAAATAAATTGATTGGAAAATCATATCAAAATAATTTATACAAATTCTACAGACATACATACATTATGCGAACCATCTACCTAACAGATAAAGCTACAGATAACACATATAGCCACGCAATGTTATCAAACAATAAAATATTCTTTTATACAGTTTGTAGTAATATCTGTATGGCCACATTATGATATAACCCATTTATATCATAACATGGCCATACAGACGCAGACAAGAGCTGTCAAATTCTATGGGAAAAATATTATCTTGTCTGAAACGGCACATTCCATATCTGTAGATATAAACGCAGCTTTAATTCTCATGAACTGATGAGGCCAACGTTTGTAACCTATACTAGGTCTTGCAACACTTCGAGTGTTACCGCGAGATTCGCGAGCTGAGCTCCCTGCGGGACCAGGTGCACGCCATCAGGAGCGAGCTGGCCACGCAGATCAGAGCCGACTTCAAAGACGCCTTCACCAGTATGTGCATTGTACATCTTATTGCTTTGTTCAATATTTATGACAATTGTTTACATTAAGTACACTTTTTTCTCCATAGAGGTAGACACAGGTCCACAACACCTATATTTTACGTTAAGTTTTATTTTATATAATTTTATGTGAATTTTATTTATGTATATGATACAATGAAGCTGTCTTGACTTTATGGACAGAATATCCTTATTAAATAAATATAAAAAAAGAGTTACTTGTGTGACGCCACACTTCTGACGTAAGATACGTCGAGCGGGCGTATCTTTATTGGTATGCACGACGCACTAATGCTGACGCATCGTCGGTAAGATGTCAAAAGTTTAATAAATATTATATTGTCTGTTCTGACGTCACGCGACACATTTTCCGCCAGACGTGTGGACACCAGATCCTAATGATATAATGTCTTTTCAGCTGGTAGCAAGAGTACGATATCGCACAGGACACTGTCGGAGGCGTGCGGAGTGGTGGACATCCTGGAGCCGAAGGTCAAGCAGGAGCTGCTCAAGTGGTTCATCAATGTGCAACTGCAGGTGAGTACTTTTGTATACCTCGATGGTGGCAAATAGGCTTACAGCCCGCAGTAGGTAAGCAGTAACCGTAGCCGATGGAAGCCTGTAATACCATCACAACATAACATCTTGAATAACATTAACTTAAATTGTTTTATTTTTAAACTTAGGTTTATAAACGTGTCTCTAACATAAGGCATGGTAAACTAAACGTTTAGGTTCCTTCAAAACATTTTCCCATTTCAAGATTCATTGCGAGAGAACTATCAACATAGAAATTAATTTGTTTATGGCCCTTTTAAAAAAATAAATGTATATGCATGTTGCATATAAATAGCGATGCAATATTATGATCGGCATTCCTAGAACTATACTGCTAGATTTTCGAAGAAGCATATTGTGTTCAACGCAATCAAACGCTTTCGAAAGATCTTAGAATACAATACAAACTAACAGAATGCATCGACTTTCCCAAGTATTAATATTATTATTATAGAGTGTATGTATTGTCGGATAACGTATAACATCACCCCCCCCCCAGGAGTACGTGCACCTGTTCTCCCCGGAGCAGGAGTGCGCGTGGATCTCGTTCGTGGAGCGGCGCTACGCGTGGCTGAAGCGGCACCTGCTCGCCTTCGAGGAGTCGCTCGGCAGCTTGTTCCCGCACTCCTGGCGACTCAGCGAGGCCATCACGCAACACTTCTGTAAGGTACGCCTACATCATCGCCTCGTGTTTTTTTTTCTATGTGGCTTATAAATTATAATGTTAAAAAATAGTTTACCATATAGAAAATTAAAAACTGATTATTCTTTTTTAACTTTAAATAAACTGAAATTTCCAGCCAATAATTTTCCGACAACTCAGAATCAGGAGGCAGATATCTCTGCCTATCGTGGAGAGCTATCGTGTCAGATTTTATTGAAATAAACTTTTAATTACCTACTGTTATCGATAAAAATTTTATTACATTCAAAAAGTACTTTGACTTGTCCCCTCTTCGATCAAAAGCTATATATACCGACAAATGTAGACATAAAATATGATGTTCGTTCAGATAACGCGCACAGAACTGAGCAACATAATGTCGTCTCGACGCAACGAGGTGGATGTGAAGCTGCTGCTGTACGCCATACAGAAGACTTACAACTTTGAGCTACTGCTGCACAAGAGATTCACAGGTACTTGATATGATCCTCCATTATACTTCTGAGAGCCTAGCGCCAGTTGTTACAAGGTTTTAAACTTTAAGATTCCATGTAGTCACGGATTATTAATATATCACTACTTCATCTCAACCCGTGTGTGTCGTAAAAGGCGACTAAGGGAGTAACCTTATGCAGACAAGAGCGCAGTAAAGGAAAATTCGAAACAAAACCTTCACCTACCCGTCTGGTATATTAGACTAAATTTCTTCCACAATCTTTGGAGGAGACCCGTTCCCAGCAGTGGGACATTTTTGGATTGTAATGATGAAACGTTAAGAGAGTTAGCACACAGTGGATGACCCCGCTCAAACTGAGACACCCGTCTCGGGAAAGTACCTCCCCCTACAGAAGACTCTGCAGTCTTCTGGGGGGGGGGAGTTGTGTCAACACAATGTTATTATGGCTGCCCATATTGTGTTCTTGCTATGAGTAGTGGAATACAGAGTATATTGGGGGAGAGGGGGGGAGGGGAAGGGGTTTGATGGGTCGGTAACAAGCATGTGATGCCCCTGGTGTTGCAGGCGCTTATAGGCTACGGTAACCACTTACAATCAGGCGGGGCATACGTCTGTTTGCCACGTGGTATAAAAAAATGTAGGGTAGAGGTATTTCATTTTTTTTTTCACATATAAGTTATATTGTAGGTACCGAGCTGGGCGCTGAACAAGTGGAGGTGACCTCCGACAAGCAGGAGTTCGACACCGACAACAAAGATGTAAGTAAGACTAGCGCTGTTGTATTATTATATAATATCAGAGTGAGCTTCGAGGAATGTAGATGTGACGTATAGTCGGTCAATATGTGCTCTATCAGGGGCCTTATTCTCCCGCAATAGAGATAAAATCTCTATAGAGATATTTAAAATATGAACACAAAATCTGACAGATGTCGTGAGAAACTTAAAATCGGTATTCTCGTGATCTCACTCTCGACATCATGTCGACACCCAGCTCTCGACATGCAACGAGTGGTCGGTAGCAGTAGAGATACGAAATGTCACAAGAATTACTATGGAAAATCAAACATGACAAAACTCGGTAAACTTGATTGTCAAAAAATGTTAGGCGGCAAATTTCAATAAAAATAACCTAAATATTAGCGTCAATTAGCGTGTATGTACGTTTTTAGCTAATTTAAAAACCACCGTATAACTGTAAGGTATATATTTGCAGTATTTGTATGTGGTTACTGTATTGTATTTTCGGGTTCAGTAAAACGCAATTTCGAAATAATCTTTCGCCTCGAAGGAGCTCGTCTACATATTGATGAATGATGTGGTTGAGCAACGCATCCAAAAGACAAAAGGAAAAGATATCATTATAGATTATACACATGGATATCATCTTAAATCAAAGGTATGTATGTGGATACCTTATCATTCAAATACTTATAGACATGTTAGTAATCCTAACTATCCACCCAACTTGAGAGTTGGTTAGAATTAGTAGTACCTAGGTATAAATTGCATGCCTCTCCAATTTAATATTAAAACTAGTGCTTCAAATTTAGAGTAGAAATGCTAAAACAAGATTTGCCTAATATAACTATTGTTTGTTTATGAATACCTAGTAAGTTTTAATTAAGTAATGTATATCTCAGGTAAGTACTAAGTACCTACACATATATTGCCACCTGCCTTTACTTCACATTATTCATCAAATTATGTGAACAGAATAAAAAATACCCACTAACATTACTTATATCTAAATGAATGTTAAATATTTATGTAAGTATATATTAAGTACATATTCTTCTTCTATTTGATGATGAATTCAAAAAATATTAAATCATATTCATTAATTCTGGCTGTTGAAGGAATAGCCATATTTGAAACAATTTTCCTTTAAATAGGTACCTTCCTTAAAATAATTTGAAGCTTATCTTAATATAACCCAATACACATTTTAAACTGATTACTTTTATTTCGAATGAAATGTATATATACTTGCAAAACATAACTATTATTTTAATATTTCTTTCAGAAGATATAGGATGTGCAATCAGGCAATGACTTTCTACAGCTGCAGTATGAATAGGGGTTTGGACACCGGCATGCAATAACAAAACAGACTTTTAAAATATACTGGAGGCTTAAAAGATTATTGTACATGGTACACCAAAGAAGACTGACTGCAATTTAGATGTATAATAATAAAATTAATAATGTAATTTCATTTTCTTTTTGTTTTCTTTGATACCAACTATAATATTCCTGCAAACATTTTACTTTCCATGTCAAAAATAAAAAAATTATGTAACTTTTTACTAATTTCACAACTTTCTTTTATTCACAACTTTCTTCACTACAGTTAAAAGCACAATACTTACCACATATATGTAACTATTTATTTATGAGATGGAGTACATTTATATAATAGCTTAGGTATAAGTAAATAAACTTTTTAACTTTTTGTGTAGAATTTAATATATAATATAGGTACTATAAACAATGTTAATTTCACTATGTAATTGTATTAATCATACAAAGTTCCACATATATTTTCCAAAGTTAGAGATAGATTGTTGTCAATAAAATCCCATCCTTTTCCTTTATGATCATGTCGTTTTGTAACTGGAGGCATAAAACACTCCACTTCATTATAACTAAGTAAATGCTTGATTGACTTCACCCGCTACATCATTATTACATGCTAAATTCGGTATTTTACCGTCAATCAACGTTTTTGGATGTAAGCAATGCTTGTAAGATAGATATGTTCAGCTTTTGAGAGATCTTCGCTCAACGAGTTCCTGTAAACTTTTATAGAAAGTCAACGAAAATCTATTGTGAAATAATTCATAGTTGGCTTTCACTCCTTTCTTCAAAGCAGTCCCTTCAGTTAACTCACTTATCTATTACTCGTAGAACGTAACTTTTCATTAATTTCTTGAAATAATATCAGGTTTTTAAAGAAGAGAAATAATATACCTAATATGTAATTTAAATAATAAATTTATACCGCGATCGTAAAGTTAGTTTGATAATTTTGACCACAGATAAATAATTTGACAAGTAATAACGTTACGTTTAACGCTACCATGTAATTAGCTTTGTTAAATGTAAAAATTAAATAACTGCTCCAGGTACCGAATATTGTTATTAATTTTAACACTTTTATAAATAAACTTGCAAATAATAACTATTTATGAAATTATAAATTAAATTTGGTGGAAAATGTTCAAAAGTCTGTTAAGTTTTTATGTACGCATGATGAACTGAACGTATAGGCATATTTTGGTCTTTATTTAATCTGTGCAGGCTTATGAGATTTTGATCACCTTCGACATGAATGTCTAAAGTGCGCGAGAATACGGTTTTGGTGTACTTTCGACATTTTCTAGACATTTTTCTTTAGACATTCATGTTTCGACATAATCTCTAAACTAGAGATAATCTCTAATCAGGGAGAATAAGGCCCCAGTTTTGACAAACGTTTCTGTAAGATCTAATTATCGCTTTTCTAACGGAGTCAAATTTAAATTTGACATAATTATGTCATGAGGTGTGAAGAGAGATAGTCACTAATTCAATGATCGTAAGAGGTTGTGCAATTTAGGGTGAATGACCTTAAACATTATAATAATATGGATAAGCCTTGTGGTGTGGGTTTTTAGAATTAGTACAATATATAATCAAAAGTTTTTCTTCTGACAAATTACTAATTTACTTAATCGCTATACTTACTTTGGAATTGATTTGAAAATATGAAAAGCTGGTTTGAGTGTCAAAAGATTACCAGATGTGTGTATTGGAAGAGATGGGGAAAATGTAATAAAAATGTTTTTTGTCGTGAACTTTGCAGATATTGTGCTGATTGACTCAAAGTAGCTTAGGACTTAATTGTTATAATTAAATTGACCACTTTATAGATGCCAACCGTATGAGATTTAAAGGTATATCCATATTATGATCACATCACGAACATTTTTGTTTATATACACCATTCAATTACAATGGCTTTTAGAATCCGGTACAATTTAATCTATTTTATTATGACGGTAGGCGCTGGTGGAAGGGGAGGGTGTGGAGGGTGGGGCGGCGGGGCCCCGGGGCCCGTCCCCGTGGCTGGGACAGATCGGCGCGTGCTTCGAGCCGTACTTGTCGCTGTACATCAGCTCCCTGGACGCCAACCTGCGCTCGCTCTGCGACCGGTTCATACAGGTTAGCGATATGTCTATACTATATTCTATTTCTTTTTTTTCTTGTCCTGAAAAAAATGAGGAATGCGAGGAACTATTAATAAATATCTCATGTCACCAGGACGCGAAGGCGCCGCCGTCAGCGACGGACACAAGCAGCAACACGTCCGGCGCCGTCATCTCCAGCTGCGCAGACTTGTTCCTGTTCTACAAGAAGTGTCTGGTGCAGTGCGCCAGACTCACCACCGGGGAGCCTATGATCGGTCAGTATACCTAGCGACTCGTTCTAGTTGGAGAGATTGTTAATACTAGGAATATCATCACTATAGTCATCATACTTTGAATCAATATTAATAACAACATCATCATTATTCTCAACATTACCGCTACCGTTATTATTATCTTCTCACACGTCATTATTCTCTTCGTTATTATTATTGACGATATAATCATTACCTTTCACTGTCATTATTGTCATTAATTTCATCATTATTTAAATTTGATTATTTTCATATACTCTTCATCTCTTCCCGTCATCATCCTCATCAGTAATAAGTGATCATTTTTTTATACTTTAGCATCAACATCTGGTCGAACCTAGTATATCTACACGAATATTAAAAAACTGAAGACTTTATTAGTTTGTTTAGCTAAATGCGCTAATCTTGGGAACTACTGGTTCAAATAGAAAAATCTTTCAGTGTTTGTTATCACGTTTATCGAGGCAGGCTATATAACATCAATTATACTGCAAAACCAATGCTGAATAGTGGGTGAACAAAGATCCTTGGAGCTGAGTCCCGGGTAACCTTTAGTATACAATTTCGTGTTATTGCAGAGCTGGCGGGAGTGTTCCAGAAGTACCTGCGGGAGTACGCGAGCAGCGTCCTGCAGGGGGGCCTGCCGCGCGGGGCCGGCGCCGCGGGGGGCGCGGGGGGGCTCGCCGTGCCCAGCATCGTCACCAACCTGCACACGCTCCTGCGGGACGACAACACGGCCAGTGACGCCAGGTAACTTAGGATAGTTAAAAAAAAAGCGTAAGATAGTTTTTATGATTCTTTCTTCTTCATCTCAAGGGCGTAAAGTTCGGGTCAATGACCTTCTAACTAAAGGAAATCAGCTGGTTTAGCTGATTTCCTTCAGGCTGCTCAATGCTAATGTGAAGCGAATTCGTTTTTAATTTAATTCTTATGTTTACGTTTACATGTAATTGGAAAGCACTTTAAACTATGACGAATGTTCGGCACCGAGCGGAATCTACTTACTTCCAAAAACCATGTTCTCCTGGAAATTACGATCAGAATAACAAATATCTATTTCAACAAAACCATTCTCAAGTTTAAGATATTTCATGCACGTGGCAACTGATTATATACTAATATACCTCATTTCCTCTCACAGATATACAAAACAAGAAATCTCAAAGATCACAAGCGTGATCACCACTTCAGAGTACTGCCTGGAGACCACCATCCATTTAGAACAGAAGCTCAAGGAGAAGGTGTCCCCAGGGCTCGCGGACAAGATCGACATGACTCCAGAACAGGACCTGTTCCACAAGATCATCAGCAACTGTATCCAGATGCTCGTCCAAGACCTGGAGCTGGCCTGCGAGCCAGCTCTGCAGGCCATGACCAAGATCTCGTGGCTGAACTTCGACAACGTCGGCGACCAGAGCTCATACGTCACTCAGATAATTATGCACTTAAAGAACGCAGTTCCGAATCTCAGAGACAATCTGTCTTCATCTAGGAAGTACTTCACACAGTTCTGTATAAGATTCGCAAATTCATTTATACCGAAATTTATACAAAACGTATATAAGTGTAAGCCTATTTCAACTGTTGGTTCAGAACAGTTATTGTTAGATACTCATATGTTGAAAACTGCGTTGTTAGAGCTGCCATCTATCGGGTCGGAGGTGAGACGACCGGCGCCGGCGACTTACACCAAAGTCGTGATTAAGTTAATGACTAAGGCCGAGATGATTCTTAAATTAGTGATGGCACCATTAGATGGTAATTTAGAAGGTTTTGTTGGTCAGTTCGTGCAGTTACTGCCGGAGTGTACAGTTGCTGAGTTCCACAAGGTGTTGGATATGAAAGGTGCTAAGTTATCTAAGACTCAGCAGAGTGCGCTTGACGCCTTGTTTAGAGAAACTTGTAAAAATATGAATAATGATTTAAGTAAGTAATAGTTATACTTAGTGGAAGGTTGACGCTGTCGGTTGCTTAAAGTGGTGACTACTGATCTTGGTTAGGAACTCGTATGAGAGTCATGACATGTCATGTAAAATTTATAATACTCTTGTTATTAATTTTATATAACACAGCTGGCACAAGGTCAATGACCCTTAAATTTCCACCTGCAGCTGTGTATATATTCTAAAGGTCAGTGACCTTCATTGTTCATAAAAAACCGCTACAACTATCGACGACAGCGTTTAACTTCCACTTAACATAGTTAGTTAGAAGTACTTAACAATGAAATTACAGAGTGAATTAATATATTATTAATTATGTTCTTATAACATTAATTTATGACAATTAAGCTACAATTTAATGGTTAATTAATATGTGGTGTCTTTATCGTAGTCCCTTGATTTCATTAGGGGGGGGATGAATCCCTGTACAAGGGGGCTGTACTTCTAAAACTACATTCATGGTAAATCTGGAGCTACACATTTGACCAAATCAATGTCGTTTGAAATTAGGTTATTTTATTTTCAAAACAAGACTTGTACAGTCGCGTTCATTAATATATTGGCACCATCATTAGATATTTTTGTTGAAAAGGGTGACTACAACTTATTGCATAATGTCAAATCAAATATTTTATTTTGTAAACACAGGTCAATTTAGGTGTTATTAATAATTGTACAATGGATTCTCTATGTCCCGCCACCAATGGGCATACAAAATTTATACATTAAAATAACATTCAATTACAAATGACAAAAATTAAGATTCCAAACATGTAGGTAGATATTAATGTCATGTAAATACACAAAATAAAATGTCACAATTACATTAATAAATAATTTGTCAACCAAAGAAAAATAAATATAAATGTCAAAAGGAAATAATTAATTTCAACCAGTATACACTAACAAAATAGCAATATAATAAATTAGGCAGTCGTGTAAATAAATGCGTATCTGCTAAATATTCTTTAACACTGTAGTACCCTTTGGTCAGTAATAAGTGTTTTACTTTGTTTTTAAACAAATTGAGTATGTACAGCATATTTTATTGAACCATTCACATGAGGACATTATTTGATCCACAGGTTCTATAGTATTTATTGAGCTATTCAACGCTCATAATATTTAGAATTCTTGATGTTGCCAATATATTAATGAACTCGACTGTACAACGGAATAAGCCCAGTGGGAAGGCCCCGCGATACAGGGCTTAAACCAACTATTTTAATAAATAAAAAACCATGAATACGTGTCTTTAGTCAGTACAGCAATTTAATTGAAAGTAGACATCGGCTCAGCAGTTAGTTGCACTGTCGAGTGCAGAGGTCAGCACTCACCACCGTGTAATGTTAGTTCATCTGTCAGAGATTGTAAGGGTGGCACCACATTACTGCATCGAATTGCACATACCTATGCTTCTATCCTATTCTGTCACATAAATTGTCATTTACTAGAGCGAGATAGAGAGTGAGAGATTCTCCCGCGTGCGGTCGCACTCCCGCTCTCGTTTTCGATTTGGGAAATGACGGTTTTAAGTGTCACCGTGGTGCAGTGGTTAAGGTGGTCGCCTCGCTACTACATCGCCGTGCCGGGTGTCATGGATTCGATTCCCACACGAGACAAATATTTGTGTGATTATTTCGAGTCTGGGTGCTCTTTGTGTCCGGGGCTTGTGTATAGTGCATTGGCATTTAAAAGAAAAAATAAAAGTATGGGTAGGTATTTTTATATAAATGCTAAACTAGGTAATGGATGAATTCAACCTCAGGGACGTCCACCCGCGTAACTCAGGTAGCAGAGCACTGCACTCGGAATGGCAGGGTCGCGGGTTCAAATCCCGTCATGGGTTTGAATTTTTCCATTACTTGTTTAGCATTTATAATATAATAATATTCTACCACATTCACACAGCGCCATCTAGTCCCAAAGTAAGCAATTATATTTCCTTGTGTTATGGGTACTAAACAACTGATATACTACTTAAATATTTTTTTTTTAATACATACATATTATAGATAAATTACACTCAGACCCAGAACAAACCTTTATGCTCATCACACAAAGATTTGTCCTGGGTGGGGATCGAACCCACGACCTCCGGCTTAGCAGTCAGGGTCACTAACCACTAGACCAACAGGCCAGTCAAATTTATATAAAATGTTAAACCAAAGCAAAGGAACTTAATATTTAATATAAAAAAAACCGGCCAAGAGCGTGTCGGGCCACGCTCAGTGTAGGGTTCCGTAGTTTCCCGTCCGTCACAATAAGTGTTCAAAGCAAAAAAAATACGGGCAAATGAAACTTGACCTCTGGATTGTATAGGCGCTCATACGATACAGGGACCAAATTATATTGGTTAACTGCAGTTTCCATCTGTTGTTTCCATCCAAGTTCAAAATAATTTTCCTAGAAAGTCCTTATAAAGTTCTACTTTTCAGATTTTTTTCGTATTTTCTAAACTTATGGTTCAAAAGTTAGAGGGGGGGGGACGCTTTGTTTTTTACTTTTGGAGCGATTATTTCCGAAATTATTGACATTATCAAAAAATGATTTTAGTAAACCCCTATTCATTTTTAAATACCTTTCCAACAATATATCACACATTAGGGTTAAAATTAAAAAAAAAAACACTTCCCACTTTACATATAGGGGGGCTACCCTAATAAAACATTTTTTTCCAATTTTTATTTTAGCACTTTGTCGGCGTGATTGATACACATATTGGTCCCAAATTTCAGCTTTCTAGTGCTAACGGTCACAGAGATTAAGCGAGGACGGACAGACAGACAGACAGACATGGCGAAACTATAAGGGTTCCTAGTTGACTACGGAACCCTAAAAAGCATAGATATGTGCGTATTGTGGTCGGACCATGATAATATATTAATTATGAATGTTACTGGACCTTGTATGAATGATGTATTGTTTATTTTTAATTTGTGATTTTTCCGACATTCCAATAATTAAATGTTTTTATGTGCAATAACTATAATAATAAATATTTGTATTTACATAAATATGTTTGTATATACAGGGTGTATACGACGATACGACATTAAATGAAACCACGTGTAGCATGTGATGTTAGAAGACTATACCAAAAAAATTTAACAGAAATTTGCAATAGTTTAGACGCAAATGTACTTTCTTTATGTCACAGTTGTTCACAGTTTTAAACAACCTGTAGGTATTTACGTTGATCGTATGTTGTCATTACGTCATTCAATTCATTTAAATATCTCTGACTCTTTCATATTATCTTATCTCTTACTCTGTTCCGCACTGTTGTCGTCGTCATGTCGAAAACGTCATGATAGAAAAATAGTGTGTGGTTGTATATTCTTAAATTTTTCGACTTTAAATAATGTGTAGGTAAGTACCTTTTTTTTTTTTTTTTTTTTTTTTTTTTTTTTTTTTAATAATTTATATTAGAATATGTTTATAAGGGTTAACACTGGCTGCCTTGTCATTTAATGTCGTATCGTCGTATACACCCTGTATATATATTAAGTTTTCTTTTAAATTTATTCAGGAGCCGTATTATAATGACGGTGTGTGATTTACGATTGCTGCACAAAAGTTCCCAGTTTCAATTCCCAGTTTAATCAAATTGTTATTATCCTTAAAGACGCGGCGCTGGTGTTTGGAAATGTGCCCGTTTAATGTTAATAGACTTACCCCCATCACATGGAGAAGTGTCAAGTCTGTTCATCCCTTTAAATATAAGTTGCAAACAAACTGGACTTTTGTGATGTTACGTTCGTCAGAAGACATCAGTTTTCATACTAAATATATGATTTATTTAGAACTATATTTATCTTGTGTGACGTCACTGACGCGATCAAATCCCATTGTTGGTCCCAACGTGGTGTGGCATCAATATAAGCATCAATACTGTTTGCACATATATAGTCATGACATGATACATTTTATATTATACTTAGAAGCAGAGAGTGATCAATAGAATCGTGTTGCGAACTAAGATGTATGCTACTAAATCTTGACTGCTGATAAGGTTTCCCAACGGACTGCAGTACGGAGTTCTTCAAAAAAGAAGTGAATAGGTTTTTTAAGGGTCGGCAACGCGCTCGTGATGCCCCTGGTGTCGCAGGCGCCCATAGGCTACGGTAAACGCTTACCATCAGGCAGCTCTTATGTCTGTACACCACCGTCGTGGTATAAAAAAAATTAACTGGTAACCGAGACCAGTGGCGGTCCAAGGGAAAATTTTAGGTGTTGCAATATCAAAATGGCGCCTTCCCAAACACAAAACTTGGGTATTTCCCAAAGCATTGTTTACCCGTGTTATTATTAATAATAATAATATTCATTTATTTCGGACAACATCCATATGCTTAGTGTAATACAACTTTCTTATATTATAAATCTAATGTTAGTATAATATATTACATATTACAAGGAACTTTATAGGGAGACTATTATCTAATGTTAGTGTATATTATTACAAGGAACATTTATAGGGAGACTAGATTGGCAGCAGGTTGTTGGGCACTCACCCACTTTCCCCACATAGGACTACAATTAAAACCCTCCGCTATCACAATCAGAAGACTATTGGAGCTGTCCCTCACCCTGCGGATCAGGGATGCGATCTTTTTACGTATAATCGCATGAAAGCCATCGACTTGTGCTTCTAAAAACATCCAACAACATAATATTAGCTAGCTCAGAGCTAGCCTAGGGCTGCAACAGTCTGCAACAAGGGTGTGAGCTGCCCTTTAAAATTTGGCGTGGCTCTTCAATTCATATGGATATAATTATTATATCATTATTTCGGCGCCCCCATGGTGAGGCGCCTGGTGCGCTCGCACCGCCCTAGGGCCGCCACTGACCGAGACCAACGGCGCGGCGCCACATACACAAACAGCGACCCATCTATAGATTGACCTTACCGAATGTTACCTCGATGATAGTAAACATCTCAGAACCACAATGTTGAAAGCGATGGTAGTTGAACGGATAATTGACCGGCATGCAAGTCATGCAGACAGAGTTCGATTCCGACAGAAAGTACCAATGTGGATCAATATCATTTTGTGGAGTTTAATGTGCTTGTCTAATGACTTACCATCTGCTGACGGTGAAGGAAAACATCGTGAGGAAACCCACATATTCTAGAAGTAATTCTAAGTGTATGTGTGGGCGCTACAATATATCAGTAACTGGTCGCCGTAACAAAGAGTCTCATGGCATCTAACACAAAAAAAATAAGTAGGTACAATGTTAAAAACTCCCTACAAAGTAATGATAAAACCACATTGGGAGGGAACTAAAGAATTTCACAAGATTATCTTGATGAACACTATTTAAGATCTACTTTCCTGTTGTGAACAAACAAACAAACGTTGCCACACATAAAGCCGGCCCCACACATTGGGAATCTTTAAGAGGGTTCGTACAGAGGAATGGTTACGTCGCAATTTAGTTTGTATTTCGTGGTTTTCGATCTTTATTATTTAACCGGAGTTATTATTTTGAAATGTTGTCAATACACCTTTTAGAATTTGTACAAAAGTGTGTAAAAGGTACGAAATCATTGCGTTTACAGTTTTATTTATATGCATATAACACGATGGAACTTGCAAGGTGTTATTTTCATAGTAAAATAACTGAAGCATTACAGATAGGTACCAACTTTTAATATAAACACTAAAAAGTGTATTGAAACATTTCAAAAAAAATAGCTCCGAATAATAATAAAAATCGAAAACCACAAAATATTATGACACTAAATGGCGACGTCGCCATTCGTACGTATGAACCCTCTGAATTCTTGTAACATTTAAACATTTCTCTCCATACGTATCAAGATTACCTAATATAACCACCCCACGCATGTGTGGTGTGGGGTTAATACCAAACAGAATATGTAATCAAAATCACTCATATATACGAGGTTACGAACAACGCCACGTGCCATGTCGTCAACAAAACGAACTTTCTACTACTTGCCCACCAGAAAGTGTACTAATCTTATAAAATTTGTTCTAATAATCAGTTTTGTACTAATGTATAAATTTTGCTTGTACAAAACTGAGTGGGGCGAGGCAGAAGATGTAACGGAAGCCGAGACGGTTGATTATGAGAAGAAAATATTACAAGAAGAAGCGAATATAGTCCCCGGTCTGGGCGAGGGCGGAGAACTTATTCTTATGGACAGTAGAGAGCTAGAAGAAGCTCGTCTTTCTAAGTTGGTGCATGGCATCAACGTTTGGACTAGTGAACAAATAGCTTACAATAGAACATTAAAAGGTTAGTAACTAGTTTTAAGACTTTTCTCAATCAGATTGTCAGTGTTGGATGGTCGCCTCGCTAGTGCCGATAACGAACCCACGACACTCGAGTGTCGTGGGTTCGTTCTCGGACTTGGGAATTAGGATAGTTGCAAGACTACGATGCTATCTAAGATGGCTGGATGGGCCAGAGCTTATATTCTTACCTTTAATGTAACACCTATATGTACCCTATTTAAAGCAATAAAGATTATTATTATGACTTTTGTCACCTTGGCAATAGAGTTTCAAGCGGCTTGGCTAAGTACCTATTACAACTAATGAGTCATGATCATCATCATCATCATCAGCAACCCATTAAGTCCCACTGCTGGGCACGGGTCTCCTAAGCTGTCCTCTAACTAGCGAGCTGAGATAGTTTTAGGCCATGATGATGAACTAATTTGGGTCAGAAAACAAGAAACTAATTAATGAGGTACATTGCAGAATTGATATTTTTTCGAGACAATTGAGTGAGAGTATATAGCCACATATAATGTTAGTTTCTGTTTTTTTTCTTTTATATTTATAATGAGGTATAGTAATTATAAGAATGTGTTATACTATTGCATTGGAAAAAATATATTCTGTAAAAAAAGTGTATGTGTGTATAAATAAATAAATAATTCACTCACGCTGGCCTAGTGCGGGTTGGTGGATCAGACATACACTTAGAATTACTAATGAGTAATGACCTCTCGCTACCCATTCGTAAAGAGTATAGGTAGGTACTGTAAGGCTGTCATAAAAAATTATAACTATCACGTTTCTGTGTACAGACTACCGCGACCCCTTTTGTAAAGACGAAGAATATCCCCTAGGACTGCCATCTGCCTCAGTTATCATGACATTCCATAATGAACCTTACTCCACGTTAATAAGGTCGCTATGGAGCGTCATCAACAGCGTCAGGAGGTCCCAACCTTGGTACCAACAAACCAAATATAAGGATGAAACTGAAAAACACGCAGGTATGAAGAGAAACTTAATACAGAAAAATATTGATTGTATTATTTTTGTTTATTTAAACTTTATGCACATTGGTGTATAGTGTGGTAGAATATTATATTGGTACATGGACGGACTTAATACCGTGGCATTCTCTACCAGTCTACCTTGGGTGATGCAGAGTAAAGCAAAGTAGGTGCACAATGATCATCTTATTTGAAAATAAAAAGAGGAAAATACAAAATAACATAAATATCAGTACTAAATATATATTATACCTATACATACCTTTTTAAATATATAATATATCTATAATAGTGTGAGACGTGATAATTCATGAATTATTTTTGTTATATACTATCCTCTGGCCGCGGCTCTAACTGCGGGGTGTGTTGGTATGAAGTAGCGACTGCGAGACTATAATCTATCTGTTTATCTGTTTGTTTTAATTACCTACATGACATGTACCTTCAGCCATTCTCGCGTGATTGAATAAAGTAAGAAACATCCGTCCGTCTTAGCTTTTATATTTATAACTCTCTCTCTCTTCATTTAAGAGTTGCTCTCTTGTCGGTGGAGTAACTTGCAATCCTCTCTTTTTTCGACGACACCACCCGTACCACAGATTAGATAATAGTCACTACCCGTACCTTCTCCCCAACAAACATTTATTTGGTCGCCAGAACGTGCCAATTTTAACTTTTGGTTGTATACGCTGGTCGCCAATACGTCGCCATAACGTTGAAACCACCGAAAAAGGGCCCATTTTATACGAATTAGTGCCGCAATGGAGTCACTAAGAAGTCGTATAAGTTGCAATATGATCGTGTAGTGGTCATTTAGATGTCGTGATATACATTTTTCGTCATGTAATGGTGGTTATTACCGCTGCTTTACGGCATTTTATCGAAAAGCAGTATTCGTTACGATTTATATACGGAATTTTGATGTAAAGAATAATTAATCGTGACTGAAAATAAATATTATAGAACTAAACAGTTACATTTTATATTGTTTTTAATATTGAAAGTATAAGAAGCCATTTTAATTTAGTATTATACATTATTACATCTTCGAAACTTATGTTGAAGTACATAAAAGTGTTGGGAAATTAATTTTATCGAGTGATATACGCTAGGTTTATCAATATAATGAATGCGCCCTGTAAATTCTTTAAATTAAGCAATATTTTTACCTATTATTTTAACGAACGTGCTAAAAGTTACTATTATACGACTTAGGCTGTTGGAAATAACTTTAATACAACATTTTAACGACTCTTCATTGAATGTTCTTAATTTTTTATCTGTTCTATCAGCCATTTAACGAAATTAGGGTTCATTCTAAGATATAGTAAAACAGTTGTAAATTAAATTAGTGCTTGTTTATTGATACATAGTCTCGGTGATAATAAAAAATGATACGTGATATTATAATGGATGTCGATAAGTTTTTGACAAAATCTGATTTCATCACGTTGATACATATGTCTTTGACATGGCCATGGACTTTACACACTTTGTACTTGCTAATCGTTGTTTCGGTTTCGGATTTCTGATAAATAGCGACGAAACCAAACCTACACATTTCAAAGTGACTGCGGCATATGTTAAGTGTTCAGTCCTGTAACTTACACATATACGACTAAAATGTTTGTTGGGTCCTTGATCCCTGTTATTATAAAAGTTCTCCTTGGTCTACCTCCCCCTCTCTTGCCTTCTATCGTTCCTTCTATGATGATTTTATAAACAGTTCGTGTCGTATCAGGTGTTCAATCATTTTTCTTCTTCTGATAACAATAAGTAAATAAAATATGACTGCGGTCGCTGGTGCATTATCCCGCGTGTTTTATTCCAGTGACGATGATAATAACTTTTTTAATTCAGACCGAACTTCCAAAAATCCTCTTAACGTGCAGATAATGCTCCAGTTACCTAGGTCCTAGACAATACCCGTGCCTTTTTAGTTTTCTTACAAACTTGTATACACGGAACTCAATAAATCAGTTATAGAAAATACAATACAAAAGAAAAATTAAAAAATGCTGGTCTCTATAGAGATAGAGATTCTTGGTTCAATTGTTTTATGGTTATTAGGCGTGAAGCTATATTTATATTTCTTAAGAAGGGACAGATCAGGAGTACCCTCAACCGGCGAGAATGCATGAAAAGACTGATGAATGTTGAAGAAGCCAAAGATGTATGTCAGAATCGTAGCAAGTGGAAGGAAATGGTCTGTGCCTACCCCTCTGTTGGGAAAGAGGCGTGATCTATATGTATGTATGTATGTATGTATGAAGCTATATGCTCTTCTCTTCTTTGTTAGTCCGGGTTACAAGTTGACGACAATTCCCCAGGGTACCCGGGCCAGGACCCGAACTCTCCCTTCGTGTACCTCAAGGAGATCATCCTGGTGGACGATGGTAGCACATCTCAAGAGTTGAAGGGCAAGTTGGACTACTACGTGAGGACTAGGCTACCTCCAGATCTTATACGGATAATTCGACTGCCGAGCCGGTGAGTGAGCAGGATAGATTAAGCCGACGTTGTCAGGGGAAAGAGAGAGGGATATTATTTGTAAACGTACCCTTTTAGTTGGTCCGCAAAACTATATAATATAGTCTACATACACAAAGATAATTGAACAAAATATACCATATAATAAGATAATTGAACATTGTCTGGCCTGTCGGTCTAGTGGTTAGTGACCCTGACTGCTAAGCCAGAGGTCGTGGGTTCGATCCCCACCCAGGACAAATCTTTGTGTTGTTCTGTGTCTGGGTGTAATTTATCTATAATATGTAGGTATGTATTTACAAAAAAAAATGTATTTAAGTAGTATATCAGTTGTTTAGTACCCATAACACAAGCAAATATAATTGCTTACTGTGGGACTAGATGGCGCTGTGTGAATGTGGTAGAATATTATTATTATTATTATATCAGCGTTCTCTTTGAGGTAGATCTACTTGAATTGAAAAAACGCAAAGCAAATAATTGCAAAAATGAAGGTTGTGAAGTTAGCGTGTAGAGCTGGTGAGCTGGTATCATTGCATTATCATCATCAAATAAAATGAGAATTTGCTGTATTGTGTTCATTAAACTAAAACCCCGGCACACTAACGCCACCACGCGGCGGTGGCAAACGGTAAGTGGTGACCGTCGCCTACACCAGCAACAGTTACTCCAAAGGCACCACGTGCACGGTGTCCACACCCTTTAAAAGCTATTCCCTCCTCAATGAGTCCACTCACTACACACAATCAGGAAAAAAAACAATGATAATGCGGCTTACTAGCGGATGGCTCAATTTTCCGTGAGTTCTCAGTGCGGGTGTGGTGGGGGCGCGGCTGGGGGGGGCGCGCGCGGCGCGGGGCGCGGTGCTGGTGATGCTGGACGCGCACGTGGAGGTGCAGCGCGACTGGCTGCGGCCGCTCCTCACCGCGCTCAGGAACAAGCCCAGCTGCGTGGTCATGCCCATCATTGACTTTATTGACAACACCAAGTTTAAGTACTATGACACTAAGTTAGAGGTAGATACGTGCGTTCCAACTTACATTTAATTTGTAAAATTATAAACATACATACATATAGATCACGCCTCTTTCCCAACAGAGGGGTACGCAGAGACCATTTCCTTCCACTTGCTACGATTCTGACATACATCTTTGGCTTCTTCAAAATTCATCAGTCTTTTCACTTTTCATACATTCTCTGTCCCTTCTTTAGAACTTCACCTATTTGGTCATGGTACGTTCTTCTAGGTCTTCCTCTTCCAACGTTTCCTTTCACATTCGCCTCATATATTTGTTTTGTCACTCTTCCTTCATTCATTCTCTCGACATGTCCAAACCAGCTTAACGTAAAATTATATAAACAGGTGATTCCAGATGTTGTTACAAAGCAATGTACAGTACGTCATGTCCGCCGAGTGGCATACACATACAGAAATCAAAAATCAAATAGATGAAGATTGTTACAATTTTATTATTTCAAGTTCATGATGTTGGAATTACTTAAATATATAAAAATATTGTCAAAATAGTGCCTATTTCAAACTAGAGAAAATATAAGCATTAAGGTCGATCAGTCAACAGATGTAAAACTACTACCTACTAAACAAATAACACATCATCATCATCATCATCAGCAACCCATTAAGTCCCACTGCTGGGCTCAATAAGTAACACAAATTAACACTTTTTCCTGGGATCGACCAAAACCTACGAATAATAAAACTAGTTTTATTATTCGTAGACCAAAACCTTGTGTTAGGAGTCGCATACATTAATACTGTTTTTAGACCAGGGGGTGATTCTGATTCGTAGGATTGCTCCCCGATCGTAAATTTTTCGAATCTAATGCTAGAAAATAATTTACCGTAGGTATAGAAAATTCAAAACTACAACCATCTTTTTTTTAACATTGTGTTTCTGAGCTGCCGAAAATTTTCCGGCAGCTCAGAAACAGGGGGCAGAGATGCTATCAGTAATTTAACCTGCAGTAACACTCTACGACGCAAACATACTTGCTCTGTTTGTGTGTCCCCAGCTCGGCGGGTTCTCCTTCATGGGGCACTACAAGAGCTTCAAGGTGACGGCGACGCGGCGACACGTAGCGCAGTTACACTCTGACGTTGTTACTGTCGTGTTTGTATTGTACTTCTATTTAATTAATTCTAGCATGAGAGCCATTAGCCCAGAGCCAGAGAGCAGTCCGCAGAGGGAAGTACCTCCGCTCTGCAGATAACTGCAGCTAGTATAACGCTAGTGTTAGACCTCTTTGGGGAGGGAAGGGGTATAAATAGTGTTGCAGGTGTCCATAGGCTATGGTAACCACTTACCATAAGAAGGCAGTCAGCTTGTTAGCTGTCGTCGTGGTCAATAAAAAATGCTTATACTTCGCTTTGCTCTGTCAATAAAAATAACGTAGAGTCTCATTTAGCAGGTCCTTGATTTTTTTTTTCATTTTCTGCCCATAAACGTCTCTGGGCACAGGCCTCCTCCAAAAAATAGGGAATTTAGCCGACTATACCACGCTGGCCTTGTTTTTTTTTTGTTGGTCCTTGATTATCTGTACGTAAAATTTCTTACTATTTAAGTTCAAGAACGAATCTCCTGTTTTCGTTGCAAAGATCCCATGGCTATCTTTGTGATCATCATCAGACCCTGAGGTAGAATGGGCTTTTTTGGTTAGACCTAGCAATACATTAGTGAAAACCGATGTGCGTACAAAAAAGACAGACGGACAGACACAAAAAAAGAAATTTTGGCTACTGTGCGTAATAGACAGTAGAACGGTGGGTACCTACTTCCACATACTACAGGTACCTACTACTGACAACGAAATTTAATTCCGCGTCCAGGACACCAACCATGACGGGAGGTCTGTTCGCGATTGATCGCTCATACTTCTGGGAGCTCGGCGCTTATGATGACCAGATGAAGGATTGGGGGGGAGTGAACCTTGAGATGTCCTTCAGAATCTGGCAGTGTAAGTATATTAACTAGGTACATCTTATTCCATTATATAAAACAGTACAATACAACTTCGCATTTACGTCATGCCTCGCGACAGCACTTCATAGTAGACGTGATTAGTGTAGTGTGTCGAAGTACCGACAGTTCCAACTATAAAATGTAGGTATATGAAAATATAAATGACCAAAGTGAGGGTAGTAGCAGAAACCCGCACGCATTAGGGACGACGCTCGGCCGCCGCTCCAGTCAGCCCACGGTCGGTGTAATTCGATCGAAACGTCGGGCAAATTAATAAGGTATTTCAGATGCCTTAAATATAATACGTGACGTAGACCCGTTGCATAATAATTTAATGTGTACAATACAAGTCGCGAAGCTTAAAAGATTTCAAGAGCAGTTTGTTTTGAAAGGTTTGAAAACAATAATGTAATAGCACTGTTGTCGTTCGCTTTAGTAAGGTTCAGGTCTAAGTGAGGTACCTAACTGCTATGTACCTATAATATAATCCTAATAGTGGATATATGAGTCGCTCTGCGCATATTGCAGGTGGAGGTTCGTTGGAGATAGTCCCTTGCTCACGCGTGGGACATGTCTTCCGTTATGTACATCCATACAAAAGTCACGGTACACGTAAGTATATATTACCATAACTAGCTAATGCACGCGACTTTGTTTACATAGATTTCGATATTATTCAGTAACATACCTAAACCTTTACAAGTGTTTTGATAAATGTGACAATCTTGAAATTTAGTCATAATTGTGTCCAACCCATAAGCATCCAGTCTAAGCTGATCTCTATTTACTTAATATTTCATAGATCTGTGTCTGAGGTCAGCTTAGGTTGGGAAAAATCAATAGGTACCTAGAAACAGACAAAAATTCTAACAATCATTGTTTTCAGTTCTATTGAGTTTATAAAGAAGACCTCCAGTAACAGTTTATCTCATAAATCTTCCATGTACAGACATCGACCTGTTAGAATTTTATCTGTTTTTAAACGACTTCAAAAAAGGAGGAGGTTATATGTTCGACTGTATGTATTTTTTTTTTTTTTTATGTATGTTCAACGATTACTCGGAGATGCCTGAACCGATTTAAAAAATTCTTTTTTTGTTTGAAAGGGTATACTTCCGAATTGGTCCCCTATTCATCACGTCAAGTTCTGATGATGGAATCTCAGGGAAATCGAAGGCAACCCTCAAATTTTATAGGCACATGTCACGTGTTTCATATATTTTTTAAAGTTATTCAAGTATTTACGTCTGATAGTCAACATCTCATGTTGATGAGCTGGTGATGGAAGGTATAACTCCTTAACTGTTAGGAGTTAGAGGATAATTCTTTCGACATTATAGGTTCTTATAAACCAATAGTTGTATTCTTGTAGGTTATTTAGGTGAGCTGATACTGGAAGGTATAACTCCTTAACTATTAGGAGTTGGAGGATAATTCTTTCAATATTATAGGTACTTATAAACCTATAGTTGTATTCTTGTAGGTTATTCAGGTGAGCTGTCAGTGGAAGGTATAACTCCTTGACTCTTAGGAGTTGGAGGATAATTCTTTCAATATTATTGATACTTATAAACCTATAGTTGTATTCTTGTAGGTTATTCAGGTGAGCTGTCAGTGGAAGGTATAACTCCTTGACTCTTAGGAGTTGGAGGATAATTCTTTCAATATTATAGATACTTATAAACCTATAGTTGTATTCTTGTAGGTTATTTAGGTGAGTTGTCACTGGAAGGGAAACTTCTTAATGTTTAGGAGTAAGAAGATGATTTCTTTAAATATCACATCCATGTATAAACCTTAAGTTGTGTTATTTCAAGTGTCTGAGGTGAGAGCTCTTGATGGAAGAGAAAGTTAAAGTTATATAATTCAAAGGAATTCTTAGATGATATTTTAAGTTTTCCATATAGTATCTAACCTGCATTGTATACCTATACTTGTTACCTGTCGCATTTTATAGGAAAAAAGAAAGACATAAAAAGCTGAGAGTTTTGAGATTCCTCTATTCTACAATCAGGTTGTGTTGTTAGAATATTTAAATAGACGTGCCCTTCTATCGAAGATTCTTTATTTCGGTTTTCCGTCTTAGTTTGCCAGCCAGTATTATTAAATCTGCTAGATAAAAAGTACACTAAAAATGGAAAAATAAACTATTTTTAACAAAAAAATATTAAAACGACTAACAAATCAGTACTAAAAAGCGAAAAATAAACTGAATTAGATATTTAATTCCAAGCTAAAAAATACCTACCTACCCGTTTAAAGTATAATACCCTATTACTAATCTGTTTGAAGTCGGTGCCAGCCTAATGAGGTTGTATCACTCAGTTTGGGCCGTCCACTAGGTACGATCACACGCAAGTGCGAGGTGGTGTGAAGTAGCGAGCGGTAACAGATGTACATACTAAGTAGTACATAGCTTAACAAACTCTTTAGGCTTGGCATCGACTTCAAACAGATTAGTAATAGGGTATTATACTTTAAACGGGTAGGTAGGTATTTTTTAGCTTGGAATTAAATATCTAATTCAGTTTATTTTTCGCTTTTTAGTACTGATTTGAAGTCGTTTTAATATTTTTTTGTTAAAAATAGTTTATTTAAACTATTTTTATCTAAGAATTCCTTTGAATTATACAACTTTATCTTCCATCAAGAGCTCTCACCTCAGACACTTGAAATAACACAACTTAAGGTTTATACATGGATGTGATATTTAAAGAAATCATCTTCTTACTCCTCAACATTAAGAAGTTTCCCTTCCAGTGACAGCTCACCTAAATAACCTACAAGAATACAACTATAGGTTTATAAGTACCTATAATGTTGAAAGAATTATCCTCTAACTCCTAAAAGTTAAGGAGTTATACCTTCCAGTGACAGCTCACCTGAATAACCTACAAGAATACAACTATAGGTTTAGAAGTACCTATAATGTCGAAAGAATTATCCTCCAACTCCTAAGGGTCAAGGAGTTATACCTTCCACTGACAGCTCACCTGAATAACCTACAAGAATACAACTATTAGTTTATAAGAACCTATAATGTCGAAAGAATTATCCTCCAACTCCTAACAGTTAAGGAGTTATACCTTCCATCACCAGCTCATCAACATGAGATGTTGACTATCAGACGTAAATACTTGAATAACTTTAAAAAATATATGAAAAACGTAACATGTGCCTATAAAATTTGAGGGTTGCCTTCGATTTCCCTGAGATTCCATCATCAGAACTTGACGTGATGAATAGGGGATCAATTCGGAAGTATACCCTTTCAAACAAAAAAAGAATTTTTTAAATCGGTTCAGGCATCTCCGAGTAATCGTTGAACATACATAAAAAAAAAAAAAAATACATACAGTCGAACATATAACCTCCTCCTTTTTTGAAGTTATCTTTCATTTATCTTCTATCTGTACATATAAGATAGAAGACTTAGAATTTTATACATGTAGTTGTATGTACCTACCTACACAATAAATAAGATCATGTCACATAAACTTAAAGAAATCTGTATTTATATTTGCTATAATAGTAAGTTTATCATTGTTAATTTCTGTTTTTATATATTCACAAGTTATATAAGTAGCTCTCACACAACGCATTAGCCTTGCTATCCAACGCGGTAATGTGGCTAGCCTTTTGGGTACGTTTCCTCAGGAATTAGATCTCAATCAGATATTCTGTTTATGGAATTTCCTGTAAATAGTTAATAGAGTACCTATCTGGTCCTGTGTATATTTTTAAGTTATGTGTAAATATTTTATTGAATAAATGTGTTTTTATGTTCTCACTAATCTATGTTGCATAAGTTTTTGGAGCCCTTGGGAACATTTTACAAAATAATAATATTAATATTTAATTTTAGTTATGAAGCCCTTGGGAACAAAATCGTTTGTGGGAATAAGCCGTTTTTAGATGTTGTGTACAGTCGTAATTATTGGGTTTCCGATTCAAACTTGTATATCTAAACACATTTACTACCTATTTACCCGACTGATAGGACGGGTATTCCTTTTCGCGCGTATCTTGTATGTTTGTAAATGTCTTTAACCACGTTTCTTCCAAATGGCTGGATGGATTTGGACAACTAAGGAATCGTTAGATTCTTCACAAAAACCCGTGTCCTTAAATATGTATTAATAAAAAAAAACATAACGGCAGACTTTTGGCGCCAAATTGTAAGTAGTTAGTTTTTTTTTTAACCAATCGTATCGAGTAGGGTATCAAAGCCAATAAAGAAAGAGAGAATCAAATGGAGATTACAAATATATTTAAATTTAATTTAATTTACATACATATGTTATGTATTTAAATTTAATCAGGAATAATAATTACAACAATTTTTTAGTATTTTTACTGCGTTGCCTATCTGTTGATTTTTTGCAGTCGGGTTATTATATTTTTTTTTATTATTTACTTGTTATAAGTTTTAATCTGTATCCTGTGCCTGTACCTAATAAATAGAATAAAATTAAGACAAACCTTTAAATGTCCACTGTTAGACAAGGATCTACTCTTGTCTACCTAAAGAGCTATAGAGTTTTTGGTGACAATCGATTCATGAGGTCACAATGGATCAGAATATCTATCTTTGGAATAGCTTCTAGGATATGTGGGTTTATTCACAACGTTCTCGTTATAAGTATTTACTCGTAGTAAGTACAAATAAATTGCACAAAGTGAAACTGAACTCAGTCCTCACGTTTTGCATGTCAGTCACTTTCGTCCAGCCGCTGCTGCTTTTCTGAAAATATGAAAATAATAGGTAATAGTGCTAGTGGTGTCTTTCTGGAGCATTGGTGCCGTATGCACAATGGCGGCTCTGATGCTTCAGAAAGACACATGAATTAATTTAATTTAATTAATTAGGAGATAAGTTGTACTAACATAGTATATTAAGTTATATCACTAACATGTATGGAATTTTATTCTGAATTAATCGAATGATTATTATTATTATTATTTTCTTTTTATTACCCACGACGGAACGGAGACGGTATATGCGTTTGGGGTGAGAGGCTGTGTGTTTGTGTGTTTGTGTGTTTGTGTGTTCCAACATAATGCCTTATATCACGGAAACGGTTTGACCGATTTAGATGCGGTTTTCTGTAAAGTGTGTGCGGCTTTTGGGGACAGGTTATTAGATAGGTGTTATGTTAATAGCTCGCCAGGGGGCGCTACAATACACTGATTTCGTTGAATCCTTTGTGCCCTCCTATCTTTAAAACGATTAGACTGATTTCGATACGGTTTTCTGTAATGTATTTGTGATTTATCGGGGATTGTTTTTGGATTCAAGATTTTGTATTTTTTCGCCAGGGGGCGCTGCAATAGACTAGGCAAACCTATGTTGATTTCGTTGAAACCTTTGTGCCCTCCTATCTTTAAAACGATTAAACCGATTTCAATACGGTTTTCTGTAATGTATTTGTGATTTATCGAGGATAACTTTTGGATACACGATATTGTATTTTTTCGCCAGGGGGCGCTGCAATAGACTAAGCAAACTTATATTTACAGTTATCTGTAAAATAATTAGACCTGTTACTGTATAGGGACACGTAGCATTGTAGTACTGAGATATTGATTACACTCATGAGGTTAAGCAACTTCGGATAAGGTCAGTTCATAGATGGGTGACCGTTTATGCAATTTTAGGGTTCTGTACCTCAAAAGAAAAAACGGAACCCTTATAGGATCACTCCGTTGTATGTCTGTCTGTCTGTCTGTCTGTCCGTCTGTCTAGAATATTTTTCTCAAGAACGCATAGAGGTATAAAGCTGAAATTAATATCATATACTTGGGTCTGCAAACCCTCGGCGTAAAATAAAAATCAGAATTCTAAGTTAACGCAATCAAAAGATACAGCTGTTTATGCTCCATTTTTGACGATCATAATCTATAGGGAACTTACCGTTGACCTAGAATCATGAAATTTGGCCAGAAGCAATAACAAGTTGCACAAGTAAAGGAAAAAACCCGAAAACCGATTTCGTGTTGTTATATCACTGAATATTAGTACTGAGGTATACAATGATAAGTCTAAAAAAAATTAGTAAGAGTGAGAGTTTATTCCAGACTGACGTTATATAAACACCGACCTACCTTATTTATTCTAACTTATAGGTATCCCGTGCTCGGGGTGTACCCAAATTTTCATCATTTTTGCGATAGCACGCACCGTTTTCGAGATACAAGCTATTATAGGTGAAAATCTGCGCTAACGCCGAAGGCAGTCCGGCTACGGCAATCAATGTGCGATAGCTAAACTTAACACCCCCCGATTCAGAGCAATCCGAATCGGACTGGTTAGGTTAGGGTTATTTTTTTTTTTCAAACCACCCAGAAGTAGGGGCTCGGCGATCTTTGTGCGACGGATGAGCACACAAGTCAACAAAAAATAAAATATATATAATATAGTCGAAGCTCCATGCAAATTCCATTCATTCTAGAGCTTACATGGTAAGATAAGGCGCTCCTTAAAAAGTTTAAAATAAGAAAATTAAAATTATAATTTCAAGTTATAAGACTTACTGCAACAGTAAATTAAAAAAAAAATGTGTTTGTTCTATAACTTAGTATAAAACTTTTATTTATCTGTCAAGGTTCTTAAAATTTTATACGAGTTACTCACAGTTAGTAAGATAGGGCGCTCTTTGAAAATATTTAAAATAAAAAACAAAATTAAAAATTTTGAAAAAACCCACGACGATAACATCTATACAAAATAAGAAACGTAACATATAAAAAGGTTTAAATAACTTCATTTTAAATCCCCGACGAAAAGATAATAAGTAGCGTAAAAACAATCCCAAGAAAATTCGTCGGGGGCTGCCAATATCATTACTGTTTCTAGTATTAAATATATATTGTAAACTAAATATTGTTAATAATTAGGTAGGTATCAAATACATAAAACTGCAATACTTTCGTTAATTTCAAGTCAGGGTATGGCAGCCCCCGACGGATTTTCTTGGGATTGTTTTTACGCTACTTATTATCTTTTCGTCGGGGATTTAAAATGAAGTTATTTAAACCTTTTTATATGTTACGTTTCTTATTTTGTATAGATGTTATCGTCGTGGGTTTTTTCAAAATTTTTAATTTTGTTTTTTTAACTGTTTAATTTGTTTGTATTTAATGCCACTTGTAACATGCACAATATTTTTGTGATTGTATCTATCCATTTTTTTAAAAGGGTGGCGTTAATTTCCACCCCGTCAGCGAATTGGTCGTAGGCAAATTTGCTGACACTACTTTTCGCTATAACCTGTTACATTATTAACTTGTGACTTTCATAAGTGTTACTTTGTAACCATTCATTCATTTCACTACATTAGCCTTGGTGTTTTGTATTCACAAAAGGTTAAAATTTACTTGTTTATTGTCTCTCATTTATCACATTTTTCTTAAAAACAATGGATGCATTAATTACATAGTAGGTAATGATTGTTATATTTGTTTTGAAGACACGAACACGATTCGAATAGCTGAGACCTGGATGGATGACTACGCTGAGATATTATACTTCCACTTTCCTGAGTTGAGGGTAAGTATGAAACATACACACATTTGGAGATCAGAGCCCATACATTCGTGTATGATCGACCCGCGGCCGACACTCGGGGTTAGTGCTATAACAAGAGATTTGGTTGGAGGTTTCCCTTTGGAGTTGTGGAAGTAACACTTCCAATACTCACTAGCAAAAATAATAGTATTGAGTTAGTATTGTATGTCAGTCTTAAATAGAATGGTGATTCTTTATGGTATTAGTATATTATCGGTACTTTTAGCAATATAAAACTGAACTAACTACTTGGGACCGTGTGTTTGTGTGTGTGTGTCCCTGCATGGTTTGACTTTCACAAGTCGCACGATCAGGTTGGATAAATTTATATCAGGCCTTTTCATTTCCAGGAAAAAATGAAATACCTAAACATCATAGAGCGCAAGAAAGTTCGTGAGAAATTGAAATGCAAAAGCTTCAAATGGTACCTCGACAATGTATACCCAGAGAAATTCGTGCCAGTACAAAATGTTCATGGATTTGGGAAGTGAGTATCTAGGGCAAGGGGGTGAAAAGACAATAGGACACCTTTTTACACCCCCCGGTTTTAGGTGAAAGGTGATTTATGATTTTAATAGGTGACTGGCCTGTTGGTCTAGTGGTTAGTGACCCTGACTGCTAAGCCGGAGGTCGGTGGTTCGATCCCCACCCAGGACAAAACTTTGTGTGATGAGCATAAAGGTTTGTTCTGTGTCTGGGTGTAATTTATCTATAATATGTATGTATTTACAAAAAAAAAAATATATTTAAGTAGTATATCAGTTGTTTAGTACCCATAACACAAGCAAATATAATTGCTTAGGTACTTTGGGACTAGATGGCGCTGTGTGAATGTGGTAGAATATAATAAAAAAAAAAATAGGTGGTTATGGGTGGGGACGAGTTTAGTTTAGGTAGCTGTTCTACCACCTCCCTGATGATACGGAGCTCAATAAAACAGGGGCCGCGCTAATGTTTAACTTGCCACTATGGGATAAACGGATTGTCCATATAGTGATGGATTAAGAATACAAATGTCACTACCCCATGTGAACCCGTGGACGTCGTAAAAGGCAACTAAGGGAACCTTATCTAGACAAGAACACTGCGAGAAAAGGAAAATTCGAAACAAACCCTATACCAACCCGTCTGGCCAGCGTGGTATAGTAGGCCAAAATCCCTCCACATTCTTTGGAGGAGACCCGTGCCCAACAGTGGGAAGTTGCATGATGACGAATCGGTTAAAAGGTACTAGTTTCGTACCCGGGATTGTGGTTAGTCCATCCACTCGACCTTGCTCTAGAAGCACACAACAGTCGTTTCCAACTGCTGGCTTCACGTAGTGGCTTTAATATAATATGAGACAATGTTCCAGACTGAGAAATAACGCCACAAAAATGTGTTTGGACACGCTCCGTGAAGAGACGTTCACCTTACCCCTGGGACTGGATCAATGTAACAACAAAACCAAAAACGAACAGTTCTTCTCTCTCACCAAGCTCGGCATTCTTCGCAACGAGGACGGCTGTGCCATCATCCAGCCCTTGAAGTAAGTTGCCAATCAGAACAACCAATTTATTTTTTAATTTTTATTTTTTAATGGTAATGAGATGTTAATTTTAAAGTTCTTTTTGAAGAGAATCTTTTCTACTTTTTCACAACGGTCATAGACGTCTTGCTGTCTACCAGTGTTATGACAAAACAAAAGTAAATACAAATATATATATGCATACCATGTGTCTGATCAAATCTATGCTTAAAAAGATCAACAATTTGGCTGTGCATCCGTAAAAGTTTAACTCTGTCAGACGGCTGCCCAGTGCACACACTATACACCTTATTATAAAATATGGACTAATTATACCAGGTTTAAATTGACATATTATTATGCCATTGTTTTAGTGTCATAGTTGTCAATTTAAACCTGGATTAATGCTTAGTCCGTATTTTGTAATAAGGGGCTTTATCCATGTTAGCTGCTGTCGGAAACGGTTCTAGGAAATTGGAGCGTAACTTTTAAAATAGCCTCTAAACACCGGGGTGCCACGATCTGAGATTTGAGACAACTGTCCGTCGTGTCCGTCCACCAAAACTCTTTGAATTACAACAAATAAAAAAGATTGTGAAGATAGATGTTTCGTGCTAGAACTACTTGATACATGGAGGTCTGCACACTGGCACAGAATGAGACTATTTAGTTTCGGTTGTTATAATAGTAACACTTCTCCCCATTTTACAGGGAATTGTCAATATGGGACAGTATAACGCCGGGCCAGGAGCATGTAACGTGAGTACCAAATTTCCTCCCCCACACCTAACTAAAACAGCTGGACCAATATGGGGCCTGTGTCAAAATTAGATAAAGCCTATTTTTATGTGATTGTACCAAAGCTCACAAGGAATGCTTTTTACATAAGAGAGGTAAGGCATAGCGGGTAGTACCTACCACCTCGGTGCAGCAGCGGGAAGTGTATACGACTGCTGTGCAAGAGGTCTCGAGTTCGATTCCCGGATCGGGTGAAAATGGTATTGTGCTTTTCTATCATGAAATTCCAGTATTGAGATTTTCCCGGAGTTTGGTAAACAAAATGTTCCCGGTTGATGAGACTAGGCTCGCCCCCTAGGTATTTCATAGCCTTTCATGAGACCAAAGAGCTGGCGAAATGTGGGTGTACTACACCTCTGCGAGCTCCTTCGGGGAAAAAGGCGTGTTGCTATGTATAAGTTATATTCTATGTATGTGTTATATTAGATGTCGCGCGGGGCTTCGCTCTCGTCGTTCTTTATTTGGCCACTGCTCAGCTCCTATTGCCCGTAACGTGATGTTATATACCTTATAGCCTTCCCCAATAAATATTAGTATAGACTATTATAAATTTGTATGCCAAAACTAGTGAAATGTGAAGGTCTGACTTGCTGATGCTTTAACAGCAATTTTGCACCTATTTTCTCGCAAATAAATTTCTTTTAATAATCTTATTTCTTATAAAACTTATGTGTTGTGTCCAGCTGGTAAGTAACATCAGGTCAGGCTCATTGTGATGGATATGTTTTTATAGAGTTGTCAACGCATGCCTTTGGTGTTGCCAATTTTTAGACTGAAACTGATATTATTATAGAATGCAAATAAGCAGCCGTCCAGTGTTGCTAGCTCCATGTGAAGATATTAGCCAGAAGTGGAGGCGACTCCCGGGAGGTCAGCTGCAGCACGTGGACTCGAACCTGTGCCTGACTGCCGCCTACACGCCCCGCTACATCACGTCTAATCAGTGCAACTTCAGCGATCCGCTACAAGTGTGGGAATTTGAGTATTCAGCGGAAAATCACTTTAGTAAAAATTGTAAGTTTATTGAGTTTTTACCCGGCTGCCAAAAAGGAGGGTAATGTTTTTCGCGCGTATGTATATATGTATGTATGTGGGCATGTCTGTTCCATTGTGACCTTCTGTAGCCTAAACCGCTTGGCTGATTTTAAAGTGTGAATTGTCATTAGATTAATTTGTATATTCCCCCGAGTGTGGCTATGTGACGTCAACAAAAAACCAATATGGCTACCGTAAACTGTCAAAACAGACGTTTTTATAGTGCTATCGCAATGTGGGTATCTGATGAAAGCTAATTAATAGCCTAATTCAATTATATATATATACACTAACTATTGCCCGAGGCTGCACTTGTCTCTTGTAACCTAAATAGCTTGACCGATTTTGAAGTGCAAGGTGTTGTTATATTTGTACTTATCACGGAATCTCTATATCTAAGTTTATAGACCTTTTACCAGTGTATTCATCGAATTCATTGCTTTAAATTGACTGTCGAAGGCAGTCGGGTTTTATGTTTTTTTTTTTATTAATTCTTATTGTTCTTACCACCGAGTCCAGTGAGTCTTAGCAAATTCGTCTGCGTTTGAGTGGGAATAGGTTTAGACGTCAGTTTCGTATATTCAAAATCATCGCATCATAAATATATTACAATAGCTGATGTCCTTGCATCGCTTCCGTGGTGTGTGGCTCCCTACTCAGCTCCTATTGGTAAAGGGTCGTCAAACATTGCGCCTTCATAGACAAGAAATCAAACACAATACTTTACCTATACAAAGAGGGCCGGTTCTCTGTAGTGGCTGTAGGGGCAGCAACCCGAGGCCCCGGATATAAGGGGCATCCAGTCCCAATTGAAAACATTTTCAATTAAAAAATCATGCATATTGTTAAGTTTCTTAAATATTTAATAAATTATATACTTTACACTTGGTCGGCTTTTTTTAATGGCAGTTAAATTGATAATTTAAACTCACGCTCCGCCCCTGTGTACAAAGTTTATAATTGTTAATGCCTGTTGCAGCCACAGACCCCGATGAGCTACACAAAGAGAGAAGACTTCGCAACTTGCGAGAGCTGTGAGTAACATACCTACCTACACATCAGTGCAGGGATGATGAAAATGGACTACTTATATGAAAAATATTAAACCGGTTTCGGTTACGGATATTTTAAGATTTTTTTTTAAATTTATTAATTAAGAATTATTGTAAACTTTTGAGAGAAGAGATAAAATTGTCAAATTGTAGCCTTTTTTTTTTATTTTTTATTGCCTTTAGTGGCAGACGAGCAAGCGGCCCACCTGATGGTAAGTGGTTACCGCCGCTCACGGACGTTGGCAATGCCAGGGGCACAGCCAGGCCGCTGCCTACCTTGAGAGGATAGCTCTCTTTAAACCTCGTGTATGAATTGTAAAAGAAAAACAAAATATATACATACATACATATAGATCACGCCTCTTTCCCAACAGAGGGGTAGGCAGAGACTATTTCTTTCCACTTGTTACACTGACATACATCTTTGGCTTCTTCAACATTCATCAGTTTTTTTTTTTTTTTTTTTTTTTTTTTTTAAAAGACAACGCCCGCACTAGGGAACAAGCCCTGTGTCGCGGGGAGCTTTACAAACATGAAACTAACGGACACAAAGTACACCCACAGTACAAAGTACACAGTCTTTTCATGCATTCTCGCCGGTTGAGGGTACTCCTGATCTGTCCCTTCTTTAGAACGTCACCTATTTGGTCATGGTACGTTCTTCTAGGTCTTCGTGTGGTCGTTCGTGTGGTGTATCGTGTGGTCACGTGTCAGCTATTACAATGTCGAGTTGTAAACAAAACAATAAGTACAACACGAGGTGGTGTTCGAACTTCACATTTAGGTTCAACTTATAATTTGTGTAACTCTAATACGATGTCCAATCATTTGACAAATTTTCATTTATAAAACAACGTTTGACAAAATTATACTTGATTAATTTATAATTTTACAAACTATTGTTACAAACAAACTACTCATTTGACAAATTATTTACCAGACAAAATTTTGTTATGTTAAAACTTCATTTCATATAATGGATTATTTTTTAAACATGTAGTAGGCAAAACAACGTATGGCATAAATAAAATTTGACAAAACGGCTAGGTTAGGTTAGAACTGCGACCACAACTAGCCAGAACCGAATTCTACTTATTTCGCTTAGTTAAGGCAGTGTGTATTTTTTTAAATTAACGTACTTTTATAAAATTACCCAAACTGCCTCCTTTTATAACATAGCTATTTGTTTTTTACTAATATGTTTCCTTCTGTCATTTTGGAAAAACACCAATTAGACAAACGAATTATTAAGTCAAATGAATATTTTAACAAGTGGAATATTTGCGAAGTAAAATATTTGTGAAACCTGTATTTTGTCAAACGATCGTTTTTAAAGTAATGTGTTTTAGAAATGAAAGTTTGTCAAATGATTAGTAATTTTTCAAACGTTGTTTTTAAATTGATAATTTGTCATAATAAGTTTTTTGTCAAACAATAGTAAACTCTAATACTTCCTTGTCTACATACCTAAGTACTTTAATTTTTTACTTAGTCTTTTTCTTTTATTTCAGTGAAAACCAGAGAAATTTTGATTCAACTCGATATCATAAGATCAAGACTTCAATGACTTTTAAACTAAATTAGATATTAATGCTTCAACAATTAATTTGTGACAACATTTAGTATATTTAATGTGCCTGAAGTAGTGTTTTATTCTATCTGGATGCAAGCAGCAATAACCTGCCCCATTGGAAATGTCTGTGATCTCAGCTTATGTCCTAGTGTTTTAGCGATTGCCTATAATATATATATTATTTGTACCTACTACTTTCAAATAAGAGCATAAAAAATTGAGAGCGCACATAAGTAAGTAATGTGTTTACGTAATTTTTCTATCGTCATCATCATGTCAGATATTGCCACGGAACAGAAAAAAATTGCAGTCCACTGCTGGACTATATTTTTTTTTTTTAAATATATATTTTTTTTCTTTTTTTTCCTATAGTACTTATTTTTAAATTAACTGTGCTATACTATATTATCCCGAAGCTCGTAACAAATAGTCCGTACCAAATAGTCTCCCTTTTAAACCGTTAGGTACAGCCTCGCTCTGTGCGTCTGTCACAGTGTTGTCTCGTAATCTACATAAGCTATGAAGACCATGTTTAGAATAGTTTTAAACACTAGGAATGATTAAACTTTATTGATTTAAAAAATTGAGAAATTGTTTTTATTTTCTCAACAAAAGTAGTGAAGTATCATGTAAAAGGGTTTTATTTTAAAACCAATTTTTACTATTTTTACTAAGTACCCACATTTGTTGAGTTAGGATTAAAAACTTGGAAAAATGTATCGTTAGTAAAAGTTAAGGTTACTAAAAAATCATTTTGATTATGTGAATATTTTAGGAAATAAACGCTGCGTTCAGTTCTTATAATACATTTTGAGTCGCCTGACAGTTTTCGCCAGCGTCGCGCTCGTCCAGAGTGACAACATCGCATTTGCAAGCGAATGCATAATACGGTTTTCAATAGGCGCATACAACCATGCCTGTACAGTTTTACGGTACTCACGCTAGGGCTTGCATGTTAGTTGTGCCTGTTAGGTCAAAACCTTCATGCATAATGGACCACACACAAGATAGTTTATGCAGCTCTCATCAGGCTGAGATCTATAGAGCGTAGGTACTTGGACTTTGCTCAGACTTCACTCCAACAAAACTTTGCTCAGCCTAATCTCAGCCAAAGCATTGATTTGGAATCTATAGACAATGTCATTGCTTAGCCCGCGTACGAGTAGATGTTTCATTTCATGCATCATCTTCTGCTGAATTCTTTGCAAAATAAAAGATAAAACAAATGATACAATACTTTTTTGACTGTCACCGTGGCGCAGTGGTTAAGGTGGTCGCCTCGCCACTACATCGCCGTGCTGGGTGACCTGGGTTCGATTCCCACACGAGACAAATATTTGTGTGATTCATAGATATTTGTTTCTAGTCTGGGTGTACTTTGTGTCCGTTAGTTTCATGTTTGTAAAGCTCCCCGCGACACAGGGCTTGTTCCCTAGTGCGGGCGTTGTCTTTTAAAAGAAAAAAAAAAAAAAACTTTTTGTAATTTATTTTTGTAAAAACTCCATTTTCTTAAAATTACTAGATTATTTTTAAATTTTGTTGTCTAAAATTGGTTAAATGTAATTTTTTTTTTTTATACCACGGTGGTGGCAAACAGACGTACGGTCCGCCTGATGGTAAGCGGTTACCGTAGCCTATGGGCGCCTGCAACACCAGGGGTATCACGAGCGCGTTGCCGACCCTTAAGAAACCTATTCACTCCTTTTTTGAAGAACCCCATACTGTAGTCCCTTGGGAAAACCTCGTTAGGGAGTTCATAAGTAGTTAGTAATGAAAGAAATTGAGTAAAGGATCGCTAATGACAGCTGTTCAATGTTCAATGAATGTTATGCGACAAAGTTCAATAGTCATTTTAAAATTATGACATTTGTACACGATTATTTTTTACAGTATAATAGCCAAAGATTTTCGTAAGTCGTCGATTTTGAGAACTTTGACTTTGCTTAGCTTGGGCTTGGATAAAGTCAAAGTTTGCACTATAAATACCAATTTTGTCTCATCTCAAAAGTTTAGTCAGAGCTAAGTCCAAGTACGCTCTATAGATCTCAGCCTCAGTTTTTGCCGTGGCGCATGGCGTAGCGATTATGTTGGTCGCCTCACCTCTAACATCGCTGTGCCGAGTGACGCGGATCGTTTCCCAGAGGTGGCAACTATTTGTGTGATTCATAAATAATATTCCGGCGGGCCTGTTGGTCTAGTGGTTAGTGACCCTGACTGCCGGAGGCCGGTGGTCGTGGGTTCGATACCCACCCAGGACAAATAAATCTTTGTGTGATGAGCATAAAGGTTTGTTCTGTGTCTGGGTGTAATTTATCTATAAGTAAAATGTATGTTTTTACAAAAAAAATGTACCTACCTATTTAAGTAGTACCTATATCAGTTGTTTAGTACCTACCCATAACACCAGCAAATGTAATTGCTTTCTTTGGGACTAGATGGCGCTGTGTGAATGTGATAGAATATTATTATTATGGTAGAATACTTTTAACTTTTAACTGAGCACTTATGGTGCGTTATAACCGCCATACAAATCATAACGTGTGTGTACACTATGGAACTTGGTTATGCCTGGGCCCTGATTCTGACTCAACGGATTGCTCCCGGATCGTAAACTTTTTCGAATCTTAGAACGACGTATTTTTACAGCTTAAGTTATTAAGTGTAAGAAATTAGTTTACCGTATAGAAAATAAAAAACTGATTAATATAGGATTTTTTTGTATATCCATCTATTTTTTTAACATTCTGTTTTTTTAATTTTAAATAAACTGACAGTTCTGGCCGAAAATATTCCGACAGCTCAGAATCAGGGGGCTGAAGGTCAAAACCACCATGCATAACCTAACGTGTGTGTGGCCCATTAAACACACACAACCGAAACCTTACCTGCACATTTACCTTTTTAAGTGATTAAAAATTCGTAGTAATGTTCGAACAATTAATTACAAATGCTATAAACCTAGCCATCATAAAAATGCTATTAATCCTCTGAAACACAAGCGAAAATAAAATCGCGAATGAAAACTAAACAGTTCCTCTAGATTAGGCTGATTGGCATGTTTATGATCTCCTTTCCTGTTTTTAAAAAGTTATACTGTAAACAAAAGAGTAAAGAGACAAACAATCATGGTCGTTGTGAAACGTCAAAGTCAGTAGCTCACGGAGAGCCGTGCCGTGTGGTATTGTTATTGTTTTGGACAATGGTGTATTTTCCTGCGCGAAAGTGCTATCATGCGGCGAAATTAGTTTTATTAACGATTCTAGTGATGAGTATTCTAGCTTTATTCGAACAGTGGCGGGGTGGGAAGCGGAATACTAAAGCCGCATACTTGGATCCTCCGGAAGCTGAGTACGAAAGGGAAATCTTGGATGATGAAGCTCGAATCATCCCTGGACTTGGAGAAGGAGGCATCGGATCTCACCTCCTCGGCAAAGAGAAGGAGTTGGGAGAAGAATCTGAGAAAAAACTAGCCATTAACGTGTATTTAAGTGACAGAATACCTTACAACAGAACTTTAAAAGGTGAGTTTTTTAGTTATTCAAAGTGAAAATTGTTACTGAAAAAGTGTTCATAAATGAAGTAAAGTAATTAAATTTTTTGTGTGTATAAATGATGACGTTGTAGAACACATAAAATCAGTACAATTATGTCTAGATGGCTTGGATGTGTAGTGAAAGTTGCGTGCGGTGTGCCGATATACCGGCTCACAAACCATTTGTCGTGAGTTGTAAAAACGCACATGTTTTATAGATTTACATTTACATAATCAGTTTGAGTGACGAATTATGTTGTATTATATGCCTATGCATATATGAAACAATTCACTTGATAAACACTTAGAACGAAGATGTTTTCAAAAAACTCGATTAACAAACTTTTACCAAGTATAAAATATATTCTAAACTGACAATAAAGTCGCTCCTCATCTTTGTTAAGTCATTGTTTATAAAATATTAGTTATTTTCGTGTGATTCAGTTCCATCTAGGTACTTCAAATATTGTTACTGTATCACCTACTACTTAACTAGTAGTTACAGCATGGTATTTACCAAAGGCTTGTCCCGAGAGACAAGCTATATAGACAAAAATATTTCTATTTACCATAGCCAAATAAGAAATAGACATTTGACTATCTTATAATGACTGTTGATAATTAAATTAAAAAATATAAAAAGATCTTAACACCACTGTTATCTGGAATCTATCGAAAAATATATTTGATATGAAATTTATTGTGATTTGTGTACAAAGATTCTTTGGCCCCAATATACAGAATATGTTTATACAAACTGTTCAGTTATCTATTTTATAACTAATTTATAGTTCTAAAGCTATGCTTATTAAACTATTTAAATAATACTAATACTAGCAAACTAATTCTCAATCACTTTTGAACCCTACACTGCCTATACTCAATACAAGCAAGACTAGCGCTAGTATGCCCTGAGCGCAGATGTCGGCTATAGTCAACAAAACTCATACATAAAAATAGAAGATTCAATCATTACTTCTGTGTGTGTTATCTCAATCTTAAAAACTATATCTCATTTCTTGCTGTCTAGGGCATGAATCCAGATGCCATCATTAAGGGTTAGCATTGAAGAGGATAAATAAAAAGTACTCAAATTTAATTTATGTCTGATGTTTTACAGATAGAATGTACAAGGATTTGTTAGCAGTTTGTAAGAACTTATTGTAATACCTATATTCTTAACAAATGGCTAAACAATGGCTAAAAATGGTCTTGGGTTTAATTCCAGGTCTTGCAAAAACAGTATAGTTTTTGATCATGAAAGTCTTTCAATTTTGCATTAAAGTTTGAAGTCTGTCTCATTAATGGCAATAGGCTCAATCGCATATTCTGTGGGACCTGAGTAACGGAGCTCTGCCAACCTTTTTGACAAAAAGGTGTCATATTGTGTATAATAATATTAACCTATACTTTCTATATTTTATTGAACTCCCATGTTGTAGATGCCGATGGATATTATTATTTTTTTGGTTAGATCCATGAGCGGCTTCTTTGCTATGTCGACCAGTTACTTATTTATTTTAGCGTCCACACATACACTTAGAATTTTTTCTACGGTATGTAAATTTCCTCATAATGTTGCTCTATCACCATCAGCAGACTGTACATCACTTGACTGGTACATATAAATTATGCCGCCCGTTCAGAATATATACTCACCCCATACTTTTTATATTACTTGTGACCCTGCTGCTGATGCTTACGGGTCTCTTACTAATAAGTTACCGGCTTGCTTGCTTGCCTCCTGTATTATTTAAAAATGATTCATAATAGATTATATAAAGTTTTTAATGTCATAATTGGTAATCTACACCAGGCACAGAATCAAAGCTGCCAGTAGTTTAGGACTGTATAAACAGGACCTCTAATCATTTTCATCAAGCTATTATATCTTACAGATGTCCGTTATACACCTATCTGGTCTAATTTTGTTTTGGGGCTAAGTATTTGATACCATGTATAAAAATAAAAACCTATTCTATGTTTCTTTACAAAGCAATTCTAAAGCAACAAATAATATAATGTGGAATTAATCTATTATTTTTATAATAGATTATTTATTATTACCTAAATTAGTTTATAATAATTATTTAATTTATTATACACTTATTATTTAAACTAAATTTAAAAATAATATTTACAGATTGACTAAATATTGTGTTGCTAAGTGCAGAACTCGACAATTACTAGAGCCTGAGGAATGAGGTGGTTAAGAATGGTTAATATCATCTACCATCACAGACTAGAAGTATGGGACTTATTTCCCCATCTGCCCCATTATGGGGCCTCATCAGCGGGATAAATGAGAAAAATTTGCAAACAGAATTAGTGGTTAGGTTATCTCTGGGACAACTGAGTTTCATAGCTCAGTATAGAAGCATTGATCATTGTTAATTCTGACAGGAGTTGCAGTATTACATGTGTGGGAGGGATTAGACTGTTCCTGGGACTCGGGACTACCATATCTAGATGTACAAAGGTTCATCATTGCTAATCCTAACATACAGGTGTCGCAGTATTCCGTGTGTGGAAGGGATTGTACTACAAGTGTATTTAACCATGTAAGCATATGCAATAACCAATAAAAAGTGATGTTTGTGTTCCCACAAGTGGTAGTACAAGCTATAACTTTGAAGTTTCGATTATAGGCACGTTTTACGATCGGTTACTAGTTCGGCATCGCCGTACAACGATAAAACAACACATTATTTACTAACATCACCTATGTTGTGGTTACCTGTTTTGTTTACGTAGGCATAGCGAGGTATTTTGCGTAAATATAGCAGTTTTAATCTTCGGGCATCACGGTTGCTTAATGGGTGGGTTAGTTTGTCTATAAGCTCAAGTTGCACCCCGTCAGGTTGACTGGTAGATGTGCCACTGGCATTAAGTCCACCTTAAGACCTTAATACATAAGTTTTGTGTATTTTAAATTGATGATGATTATAGCCTTTCATTCAGACAACGCCCAGACAATGCCTTGGAGCAATGAACGACGACGGAGTGAAGGCCCCTAATTAATTTCCGAATAAAAACTCAAAATCGTTTATTGCGAATGTAGTTGTTCTAACAATATTAAACGCTCTTCTATATTCTACCATCTGGCACTGACCACAGTATATTTGCTTATGTTCTAAAATTACTGTCGAATGAGACCACTGGTCGTCTGAAAAGGAGTCAGGATCCTCAGCGATAAGGGAACGATTAAAAAGAGAAATAGAGGGAGAGAAGCTTTTAATAACGGAGATTATTATGTAACAAGCTGTTGTGCCTTCGCTCCGGCCGTTCTTTGTTTGGTAGTTTGGTAAACATTGTTGTTTTGTTGGAATTATACTTTGTTATAATCCCTGATAGTACGGAACCCTCAGCGCGCTGATCTTACACGCGCTTGACCGATTTTTACTTCCGACTGACAGGACGGGTATTGTTTTTCTTGTATGTTATAAATTTCTTTATTCCCACGTTTCTTCCAAACGGCTGAATGGATTTGGACAATTATTTTGAACTGAAAAACCGTCAAGGTATCGTTACATTCTTCTCAAAAACCCAAGTGTCCTTAGATAGGTATTATAAAAAAAAAAGACAAAATGGTGGACTTTTGGCGCCAAATTGTAAGAATTTAGATTTTTTTACTCAAACGGATCGAATAGGGTATCAAAATAAAGGGAATCAAAAGGAAATTACATATATACATATGTTATATATTTCAATTTAATCAGGAATAATAATTACAGCAATTTTTCGGTCTTTTTAGTGCGTTGCTTATCTGTTGATTTTTTTGCAGTCGGGTTATTTTATTTTTTTATATATTTTTTGTTGTTTATGTTATGTTGATGCTCGTTTTATGTTATGGTCTTAGGTTCGTCCTTTCCAATGGTTCAAAATAACGTCCCTGTTGGCATTTTTCAATATTATGCAAAGGTAATGTTAATATTAGTGTTTACCATCAGTAGGACTTGTTTGTTCACCACGCGTTGTTTGTCACGATTATAGTAATAATAGTGTTATTTATTCAGTTTGTGTAAACATTGGTACCTATTGTTTAAATCTATAGTGCATAGGTGTGACCTTTTGTCGTACCCTGGCGTGATGTTTCTGTTATGATGTTTGTTTACATGAATTATATTAGAATTGAATTGAATTAGAATTAATTATATTCGAGATATAATTTATAACGTCTAGCGTCTTAGCGACTCTGGCACATGGGGATTAACAGAGGGGGCCTTCTCAACTGAGTCAGTGGCGTATCTATACCATATTTTTACCATTTCATGGAATGGGGCCTCCAATTAAGAGGGTTCGCAACTTAGTGTCATTTTTGTGGATTTCGATTTTTAGTATTTAATCGGAGAAATTTTTTTTTAAATGTTTTCAATACAAGTGTATGGACCTGCATACTTATTTGCTTTACTGACTGTACTCATCTATACTATAAACCTACTATCAACACTATAATAATATTATAAAACTGTTTAGTTTGTTCGTTTGGTTGAAAGCTAGGATCTCAGGAACTACTGGTCCGATTCGAAAAAATATTTTAGTGTTGGATAGCCCATTTATTGAGGAAGGTTATAGGTTATATAACATCACACTATGGCCAACAGGAGCTGAGCAGTGGCCAAACAAAGAACGACGGGAGCGAAGTCCCGCGTTGCTTCTAGTAGGTAGATTATCTTGAACACTAATTGACTATCTATGTACCCGATAGGGATATATTATTTGTTATCAAACTTTGTTTAGATTAACTTCTAAGTAATACCATTTATTCATTTTACATGATTAAGGTTGCGGGTGGTGGAAATTAGGTGAGGACTTATGTCAGCAGCGGCCATTGGACTGATATTATATACGATACCATTTATTATTAGTTAGTTTAGTATTTGTACAATAGTTTCGGAGTTTTCATCAAATAAACAGGCAGACACCATTTTTTTACAAAGTGTGTTTTTCTTATATAACACACTTTCATATGCCTATTCTCCAAAAAGCTGTGGCAAACAGACACATAAATTTAATATAGTTGTAGAGATTTTATGAAACCATTTTGTAGTCCAAGTGCTTGGGTTAATGCTGATATTCCCTCCGTTCTTGTTTCCCGCCTTGCTTGCACACAGCATGGATGTGCCCCACGTCCGGGCCGGTGAAATATTAGATAGGTACCTACCTTTCCAGAGAATATCACCGTCAAGTAGCAGCGTAGATACTGTTGCGTTTCATCTGGTGAGTAGGAGCGCCGGGGGCCCAATTCCTCCTTACAATCCCTCGCCAGATTTCCAACGTTTTCATTATCCTCTCTATATATATTTTTTTATACCAATTCGTTGGCAAACAGACGTACGGTCCGCCTGATGGTAAGCGGTTACCGTAGCCTATGGGCGCCTGCAACACCAGGGGCATCACGAGCGCGTTGCCGACCCTTAAGAAACCTATTCACTCCTTTTTTGAAGAACCCCATACTGTAGTCCCTTGGGAAAACTTCGTTAGGGAAATACCTTATACCTTTTTCCACTTACTTACGATCAGTTCGTCTGCTAAATCGGGTTATAAAAACATCAATAAACATCACATTATGTTCATGATTTATTGCTAATAGTAATTACACTGGTCAACAAAATTTTGTAACAAGAAAGGTGCTTGCTAATTTTAAGTTACCTACCTACCCTCATTTTATTACCATATTTGTTTTGATTCCATCAGGTCTAGTTTTCGTGTTACAGCTACTAACCACCAAATTAAAAATTAACCGTTTTTGTTTCACTTTCGCATTCAAAGAATTTGTTTATTTGAAGAGCGTAGTGTTTTGTTCTGTTTTTAGAGTTAAGTGATTCTTAAATAATGTCAAGAAAGTGTGAAAATGATCCTGACAAGTTTTCTTACATTTGTGGTGACATTACTTTCAAAACTCAGCGAAGGAATTTGACACCATTAGTAACTAAGTTATATGAACAGTATTTTGGCTTTGCCATCGGACAACAAGACAAAGCGTGGGTTCCACACATCTGTTGTGTTAAATGTGTGGGTCTTCTCACTGGATGCGCGAAAAGATCTCGATCTATGCCTTTTGCAATCCCTATGATTTGGACGGAACTAACGAACCACTCATCTGATTGTTATTTTTGTCTTACTGATACATTTTACTATTAAAACAAAAACTAAATTTAGGGAACCTGACCTGCCATCAGCTAAAAGACCGATCCCTCATTGTGAAGATCAACCGGTACCAGAACCACCTCATACTAGCGATCTGGCCGTTACGCCAGAAATCGAAAAAGAGACATTGGATCCTGACCTTCAAGAAGCTTCATCATCTAATGAGCCACATCTTCTATCACAAGGAGATCTCAATGATTTGTTACGTGAATTTGTCCAAAAAACAGCTTAGTAATTTAGAAAAATCAGCTTGGGAATCTTTCATGAAAGTAATTTCCAATTTTCTAGGAAATCACCGATCAAGTGACTATAAATGTATTATCGCGGAGCTTTTATCTGCTTATAAAGCTTTGGGCTGTAATATGTAGTTGAAAATACATTTTCTTCAATCACATTTAGACTTCTTTCATGAAAGTAATTTCCAATTTTCTAGGAAATCACCGATCAAGTGACTATAAATGTATTATCGCGGAGCTTTTATCTGCTTATAAAGCTTTGGGCTGTAATATGTAGTTGAAAATACATTTTCTTCAATCACATTTAGACTTCTTTCCTGAAAATTTAAGCGCCGTCAGCGATGAACACGGTGAAAGATTCCATCAAGAAATTTCTACCACAGAAAAACTATATCAGGGCAAGTGGAGCTCACGTATTTTAGCGGATAACTGTTGAACATTAAAATGAGACGTTCCTGAAGCAAAATGCATACAAAAATCATAAAAGTAAATTCATATTAATGTTGCAATAAATCGAAATAACTTCTTTATGTTGATAAAAATTCAAAATTTCTAAAATGTTACAAAATGATATAACAAAAAATCTTTTTTTTTTTTTTTTTTAAAAGAACAAATGTTTTTTTGTTGACTAGTGTTATTATTATTGTGCTCGGAGGTTTCCGTGAGTCTTATTTCTTTTGTTGTTTCTAAGCAAAACAAAAGAGCAAAATAAAAAAAAGCGATGGTGGCTGAATGGATAAGGTACCGGGCGGCGGCGTGCAAATCACGCAGTCCAAGTTCGATCCCGACTGGCAGTACCAATGTGGTATCCAGTTTGTGGAATTTATATGTACTAGTCAAGTGACTTACCATCTGTTAACGGTGAAGGAAAACATCGTGAGGAAACCCACATACACTAGAAGAAATTCTATGAGTATGTCTGATCCACCAACCCGCACTAGGCCAGCGTGTGTGGATTATGGCCTAATCCTCTCAGCTCTCTAGTTAGAGGAGAGGAGACCCAAGCCCAGCAGTGGGACTTAATGGTTTGCTGATGATGAAGAATCAATAAACAAATTAAAGGCTTAAAGGCGCTTATAGCATTGTCGTACTGAGATGTTCGTTACGATCATCAAGGTTAAGCAACACTCGGCGAGGTCAGTCCATGATGGGTGACCATTTGTGGCAGTATCATTCTCGAGCGTCTCCGTGCTTCGGAAGGTTGATCCCGGTTACCATTTAATGTGGTAGTCGTAAAATAAAGTTGGAAGCCTTCTGGGCGACTTGATAAATTCCAACTGCCTGCCTCAAGCCCTCACGATAAGAGAAATGTGACTTTATAATTATTTTCTTATTGATTCATGGATGATGACACACAAACTATAACACACACAAGTCACAAGCCCCCTGGTGGTAAGTGATTACCTCTGCACATGAAAATTACCGTGTTAGGATAACAGCCAAGCCGCTGCCGACTTCTTTATCTATAACCAAAGATCTTAATTAAATTTAATATATTTCCTTATCAAAAATCTATTATTAAATCAACAGATAAACTTACATGTTATTTTACTATGTTATGAACTAGTCGCGCGGAGCTCTGCTCCGTCACTCTTTATTTGACCACAGCTCAGCTCCTATTGGCCGTAGCGTGATGTTAGACGCCTATAACCTTCCTCGATAAATGAGCTATCCAACATTAAAAGAATTCTTCAAAGATACAAGATATTTTATTTGTAGAAACATGTGTACAATTAATATAGATGTTAAAAATTACATTACAGATCAGCATGTTTGACCATTAGTGTACAAATAGTTTATAAAGTATATTATTAAACATCAAATAATTTAAACATGGATTTGTTTCTCTTTTAAAAGACAACGCCCGCACTAGGGATTAAGCCCTATGTCGCGGGGAGCTTTACAAACATGAAACTAACGGACACAAAGTACACCCATTAAAACTCAACAAATCGGTTCAGTAGTTCCTGAGATCCTACCGTTCATACAAACATACTTTTTAGCTTTATAATATAAACTAATTATTCTCGTAGTACCTAGTTGAACTATACATAACCGTGGCGAATATTACAAATATTAAATTGGCGTATTAAGAGGAGCTAATTTTTAAAACTAATAGGTGTTAGTCACACATAGAGTTACTGTGTGATTGGTTCGCGGTAACTATGTACCATGATATAATACTTGTGTATGTGTGTATAAGTGTCTGAAGGCCTACTCCAAACGTTAATATTCGATTCAGTCGATTTGGATATCGTTGTCAAATGTTTGGAAATGAAAACAGCGACCGTATTTCTATTGTTAAGTATGGTTGCAAAAAATTGTGTTCTGTCATCTAGAAGTCGCTCCCGTCGTTCTTTATTTGGCCACTGCTCAGCCCCTATTGGCCGTAGCGTGCTGTTATATGATGCTAGATGCTATAATCGATAAATTGGCTATCCAACAGTAAAATAATTTTTCAAATCGGTCCAGTAGTTTCAGAGATTGTAGCGTTTAACCAAACAAAGAAACAAACAGTTCTATAATATTAAATAGATAGTATAAAAAAACAGTAGGTTTTCCACCAGGGGCAGAAATTTACAGAAGAGAAAACAACTATGTGGTCGTCAAAATATGAAATTGCAGTCGTAATTAAGTTATAATTAACGTTATTGTACCCATTTGAATACTCAATAAGCGGTATGGCTCAATAACGGTAACGGTAGACCTCGGAAAAGATAGCGATAGTAATAATATGAATTGGGTAAATATTAAATTCGATCCGATTCAAACTTCAAACTTTATTTATTTGCTGAACGAAGGGATACATAATAATCACAGTGGTGTTATAGCTACAAAAGGTGTAGTATCTCTTTGTCCTACCTACTAGATATGCAAAATTTTATATGAATTAATTCATCAGAAAAACTTAAAAATTCAAACAAGTCAGCAATACAAATCATTGATAATTTTAAAATTATCGGAACAATGATTTAGGGAAGATTTATATTAGACCGGGGCGTGCCGTGTGCGTGTCTCGGACGGGGCACGGATTTGAAACTTTAAATACATTTTGTATGAAGCAGTTTTTACTAACGTACAACGCGGCGACGCTCGTCTACACCACGGTATAAATTAGAAAGAAAGAAAATACATTTATTTACCACAATTGTGACACAAGTTGGAGAACAAAAGTAAAGAATTAAGTAATATAAAGAAAAAAATATGACGACGAAAAAAGGAAAAATTATAAAAATAAAATAAAAAATAACCGTTGCACCTACTGCATGTCAAACTTGTGGGAATCTGGACTCTCAGCATAATGCTGTGACGCCAGCAACTAACAGCTGCTGGACACTCAACAGCGCTGATTTTCAGCAGAGCCCCAGGGACAGGATGGCGAGTCAACGACCCGTGTGTTGTGTGTGTGTGTTAGTGTATACTATATAAATACAAATTAATAAACAATACACATATAAATAATGAAAATTAAAATGATACAAAAAAAAATAAACAAATACGTAAACAAAATAAAAAGCATCAGGGACATCGCCGACTAATTGTGCTTTACCTAAACTCTATTTATCTATCTACAGATTACCGCAATCCTGCATGCAAACGAGTGGTATACGACGCGGAGTTACCCTCAGCGTCTGTCATCCTGATCTTCCACAATGAGCCTTATTCAGTTGTAGTAAGGACGATATGGAGCGTCATCAACAGTGCGAAGCGCTCCAGCACCTGGTTCCAGCACGCAAACTTTGTGGATAGGAAGACTGGCCGACTTACTAATATTGGTAATTTGGATTTTATTGCTTTAGATGTATATTATCTAATAGTATTGACTGGCCTGTTGGTCTAGTGGTTAGTGACCCTGACTGCTAAGCCGGAGGTCGTGGGTTCGATCCCCACCCAGGACAAATCTTTGTGTGATGAGCATAAAAGTTTGTTCTGTGTCTGGATGTAATTTATCTATAATATGTATGCATTTAAAAAAAAAATGTATTTAAGTAGTATATCAGTTGTTTAGTACCCATAACACAAGCAAATATAATTGCTTACTTTGGGACTAGATGGCGCTGTGTGAATGTGGTAGAATATTATATTATATATTATATTATTATAGTTTGTATTACAATGTACTGAAACTGACACAAGTAGGTCCCAAGGTTTTTTGGTTATAAATTGTGTGATTACGCTTTGAAGCTGGTACACCCTTATGCCTCGGGTAGCGCGTAAAGCCGTAGGTCTAGCGCCTGATTTCTCTCCAGTTAGGCTAAAACGGTATTGGGTTATATATCTAGGATATTTAGAATTTTATAGTCAGCAACCGTGTGCAGTCCGTGTAGTGACGGATTTAGAATACATAATGTCACTACCCCATTTCAACCCGTGGGTGTCGTAAAAAGCGACTAACTTTAAACAGACAAGAGTACTGCAAGAAATGGAAAATTCGAAACAAAACCCTATACAACATAGTCTGGTATAGTAGGCTAAATTCCCGCCAAAAACTTATTGGACAAGACCAGTGCCTGGCATTGGGGCATTTATGGGTTGAAATGATGACATTCATCAACAAAAGTAGCTGAACATATTCAAAAGATTTGAATTAACGATGATAATTAAATTCTGGTACTAGTCTTGTTCAGTAGTTTATGTAGTTGACTGACCTGTTGGTCTAGTGGTTAGTGACCCTGACTGCTAAACCGGAGGTCGTGGGTTCGATCCCCACCCAGGACAAATCTTTGTGTGATGAGCATAAAGGTTTGTTCTGTGTCTGGGTGTAGTTTATCTATAATATGTATGTAATTACAAAAAAAAATGTATTTAGGTAGTAAATCAGTCGTTTAGTACCCATAACACAAGCAAATATAATTGCTTACTTTGGGACTAGATGGCGCTGTGTGAATGTGGTAGAATATATTATATTATTATTATTGTTATTATTATATTATGTACCTATGCTACGGTATACATGCATTTTGAAATTATGAATATGTTCAAAGTCAAAGTCAAAGTCAAATCTTTTTATTTCATTTGGATCACATACATGATACTTATGAACGTCATACAAAGCCAGAAAAAGTGTCAGTAAATTTGCCTACGGCCAGTTCACTGACAAGGTTGAGCTCTGAGAAGAACTTGGCAAGAAACTCAGGCCACTCTTTTCAATCGCCATAGTTGTTACAATTTTAATTGGTTACAGTTTGAAATATCACAGAAAGTACAGAACCAATACACCATACTAAATCAAATTCAATAAAATTTGGATATGAGAAAATAATAATAGTAATAATGAGCAATCAAACTTTAATTTGTTTTCGTCAAGAAGTATGGTATGTGGGATCATCACTTGGTACCAACTATGTATTAGAAAACGGTAAAAACATTTTGTGAACACATTGTTAGCAATATTAGCTTAAAAAAAAGGAATTGAATAATTTAGTAGCGCTAAAGCATAGCATACGACGACTGACCAGTCACCCCAAGTAGCGCCCGTTCACGGGCATGACGCACAGACCAGCCATCATTCTCTTCAACCATATTTGAGGGAAGAGAATGACCCGGCCAATACGACACCACAAGCAATGACAGTTTAGTGAGCATGACAATCGAAGACACTTGCTTAATAGGAAAGAAAAAAAAATGATCTCAAAATGCTTCCACTTTACAGTAATTGAGTGAACAAGAGTAAAATAAAAGTTATTCCTGCAAAAAAAAAATAGATTAAGAACCGAGCAACTAGTCCCAGTTCAGTTTAGTGGCTGATTGTACCATGTTAATGGCAATTCGTGCTCCCTGGAAGGTAGGTCTAGTGTTCGCGTATAATATCCTGGTACTATACTATCACTGGCTCACCTACATACCAAGCTCCGGGATTGTACTGCACCTACTAAGTAGGTGCATACACTACCGTGGGTCTTAACGTGCAAAATTTGGTCATGATAAAGGTCTGTGATGTGTTCCACGTTATAGTTTCAATGAAACGATTGTAGTCAATGGCCGACTCGACGCAGTTAACGCGTAACTCGATCTTATATGTAAACAGTGTCATTCTGCAGTAACTGGTTATTCAATCAGAACTTATTATAATACTATAAATGACCTTCGTTCTACGGCAAATATTAGTTACCGAAGTACCACCCCAGTAATTAGTTACCGAAACTTTATAAACCGTATTTAAATGAAATATTTGTGCGAAATATCCTTCTCTCTCCCCTAAAATTACTTTCCAGTCGCGTGGTCCAATCTTATAGTATCGAACAACAACTTATTGATCAAACTGTTTAGAGTTCCCAAATTCTTATAATGTCTAGTCGATCAAGTTAGTTTTGAGAAATAATCTAATATTTCCGTCAATTTGGGCACCTATAAAATACTGCCATAATGATTCAACAGAATCGCATCAGAAGGATTTATTAATCCTTAACGTCCAACTACTGGGCACGTGTCTCCTCCAAAGAATTTGGAGGAAATTTAGCCTAGTATAGGGTTAGTTTCGAATTTTCCTTTTCTCGCGGTGCTCTTGTCTGCTTAACCCTTTCAACGCCAGAGACGTCTATATACAAGTAAAATAAAAATGTGCTCACCACGCTAATGACGGCATGGCACGTCAAAAATGTACTGTATTTTAAAAGCTTTGCGCTCAAGGCTCGGCGATACCGATTTGATGTGGCGCTGAAAAGGTTAAAGTCTTCTCTTAGTCGCCTTTTACGACACCCACGGTTGAGTAGTGACATTATTGGATTCTTAATCCGTCACTACACGGAAACCCTTATAGTTTGGTCGCTAAATAACCTAGATTACTATCACTATCTGCACTAGTTACATTTGATGGATAATCCCCAGGGTACCCTGGCCAGGACCCGAGCTCTCCCTTCGTGTACCTCAAGGAGATCATCCTGGTGGATGACAACTCCACACTGCCGGAGCTGAAGGGCAAGCTGAGCCACTACGTACGGACTAGGCTACCTCCAGATCTCATCAGGATATTGAGGCTACCAGACCGGTGAGTGACAGGAATGGGACGTGGAAGGAAAACGCTCTCGATAACGAAAATTGGTGGTAGTGCTGGGGATGACATAAATTAAAATATAACGTTTAGGGAAAAAGTAGAATCTTAACAGACGTCAAATATGTCAAGTTGAAAGTACGGTCCTCTTAACAGTCGGTCGAAATTTCATTTGTGGACACTTTTGCTGGTTTAAAGGATAAAAATAATTTCTGTCCCATTATTCTTAAGGACGTTTACGCTCTGTGGTTTTTCCAAAACTTGGTGCTTTTTTTGATACTGAATTTTTTTTACAACTTCATTCATTTTCATATACCTAGTTAACAATCCAACTTTATTTAGTGGAGTAATCGCGACTATTCTGTCATTCTCCCCCCCCTACATTACTACTTTGTATAGATCACCGGCTCTGCCACTAATATATCGCTTTCGAAAATGTTTTTCACTTGTCCAGTATAAGTACAATAAACAGAGCATAATGTACTCTTTAGGAAGCATGATTGTATGATGATGAAGTTTGCACCTTTGTGTACGTGTTTAGAAATAAAAGTCATGTTATATTTTACTGAAGTACAATTTGTGGACTTCAGCAAAACGACGCGCGTGAGTTTGTGTAAAATTCTCTAGCCTCACGTTATTAATGGATGATCCCTGTGTTTTCGCGCAATTTGTTTGTAAGTATCTAAGGAACAAAATCGCATGTTTGAACATGTAAACTAACAAAATTTATTTTTCAGAATTTATTTTAAAATTTTCAGGATATTTAAATTATGTTTTTGTGTCATATTCCTATATTTAATTACAGCGATAACAAAAAGTAATCAATCATTTATTATTTTTATAGCAACTATTTTAAAAGTAGGTAACAATTTAAAACATACTTCTTTTGGCTGTCAGAACCATGCCATGTCAGGTGTCCACTAGAGATGTGCGTGTGTGTGTGATGTACCTAGCATATGCTAGATAAATTAAGCGATTCTATTGGTTTTTAACAAACAGATCTCTCGCTAAGCATTCTCGCATATGTCTAGTGTAAATACAGCCTTAGTGTTAAGATAATAGGAGCGTTATTTTATTGGATAAAGCTCGTGACGTGAAGTAGTTATTGACACAGGTGTAACTGCGGGACACGGCTATACAATATACATGGGAATGAAGTTGCGGATAGAGTTGCTAGGTGTAGAAACAGGACATTTAGGGTAAAACAGCTGCACACGGGTTATCCAAAGACTTAGCGAAATTTGAAGCTATTACTCTCAATTAAATTTCATCACAAATGAATTTTAGCCTAAAAGCGTATATTCGCACAGGATAGGTTTGACGCAAGCGCGGATGGCTGGCGCGAGGGCGGCCATTGGCAACGTGACCATATTCCTGGACTCCCACTGCGAGTGCGTCAAGGACTGGCTCAGACCCCTGTTGCACAGGATCAAGGAGAAGCGCTCCGCGGTGTTGACCCCCCTCATTGACGTCATAGATCAGACCACCTTGCAATACCATCCCGGAGATCCCTTCAAGTTCGAGGTGATGGTCGTATCAAAAGTTGGGATATGCTGTATTTTCTGTAGATATTGAGATGATAGCTAGATTATTAACTAATCGAGTAGTTGGTGTCAATATTACAATAATTTAATTCTGCTCAGAAATTCATATTCAATAATAAAGGTCTGATCATTCAGAGGTGTTCCACCCGGTTGATCTGCGGGCGACTTGAGGCGAAACACGGCGAGGTTACAAGAAAGAGGCGAGGTCCGCTTTGCAACAGTGTCTTCGCTATTGATTGTCTTCAAAAATTTCATTCCACGACAGTAAAGACCACATATAGTCGCACCGAATCGTACTTCCGAATGCTTCTATTCCTTTCTGCCACTTAGAATCGTCAATTACCAGAGGGAGATAGAAAGTGCGAGCCGACCGACTCGTCGATTTGGCCGCGTGTGGTCGCACTACCACTCTTTCTCGCTCTAGTAAATGACGGCTCTAAGTGACAGAGAAGGACAAGAGCATTGGAAAGTGCGATTTGGTGCGACTAGATGTAATGTCAACTGTAATGGAGTCATAATAGCTCGGTGTTTGCCAGGGTTCATCATTGTCCCGCTTGAACAACATCGTTCGTCACCGGTCGTCCGCAGACCACGGGAGTGACGATCATTCATTTCTGTAGTCAATTTATAAGCCTAACTGTACAGTTCCTATATATACTAGAATAGTCGGTTGTACAGTAATTATACTCATTTTGAACAGTATTATTATAGGGCGTATACTCATTTGGTACAATATAAATTCGTATTTTGAACAATTTTTGAAGGTAAATTAGATATTTCTTTTGTAATGGGAGTTTTAGTGATTCTGTTAGCTATCTTCTAGTGTATATAATGGTATTATTGAATACGTAACGTATCATTTTATATAATTTCCTTTTATACATTTTCTATTCTATTTATTTCTATTATATATTATGATATTGTAAATGAATATGAATTATGTACAAAACAAACGTATATTCTATTTATAGGGCTTTAATTAAAATTAACTTAAGGTTTACATTTTAAAGGGCTGTGCACACAGTGTTATAACGAATTCAATTGTTTATTGTGGAAGGTTTTAGAGCGCAATCAAAACGCGTCGCGTCATCGTATCGTGACACGTTGGGAACTCGTGGACTGTTCGAAAATATGTCGTTTAAATTCTTTAATATTTTCAGCGGTTTGTAACAGACTATGGAACACATTAGAATATCCAAGTGCCGTTATAGTTCTGAAGACTACTTACTTCTTCAGCTTTCGCCATATAGCTGCACTGCTGCACTGAAGGTGGCTGCGAAAGAGCGTGAATTGTAATGTACAGCATATCGATTGGGAACACGGAGCGTCACGCTGTCGTCTTGCACACGCCACGTTGCCGTCCCGTTGACGTCACGTCGCCGTTTCGTGGCCGTCTTGCAGTCGTCCAATCAAGACTCAATAAAAAGTAGAATGTAATAAAAAGTTGTGTATACAGTATCGGGTTGATCCGCGCCCGGCTGGCGGGTGCCCGATACGCGGCGGGTGACGTGGTCATCTTCCTGGACTCCCACTGCGAGGTACAACCGGACTGGCTCCGGCCCCTGCTCACTGCCATCAAGGAGCGGCCCCACGCCATCGCCGTGCCCATCATTGATGTGATTGAGACCCACGACTTCAAATACAGCGTCATCGATCCCACCTACTTTCAGGTTGGCACACAGATTATTACAGATGGGACTTAACAGAACGTGTAATGTGATGCATAGCTTTCTGCCTTACGATACTTATGAAGAAAATTAAAATTTGAATTACGCGTGTCTTGTAAGAGCGATTGATGATATGAAAACTTTACAGTTTTTGATTTATGCACATTTTTAATGAATATGTACTGTAAAAAATATATTTAGGAACCATAAAGTCAAAATATAGTACGCGACATATTATACCCGTTTTATGTTAATTAAATTTAATTATTTAGAGATGAGAGTTGTATCTCCGTGGTCCAGAAGTACTGCGACTGCTACGATCATAAATGCCTAGGCTCGCGGTGGTTGCTTGCAGCAATATTATCGATAATTTAGGCTCAAATTTTCAACTTTAATCTCAGCTCACAATCCTTCCGAGGCTCAACAGATCGTAACTCACTAAATCGCACTTGATGATTATTTAGAAAAGCGAAATTAGGATATATGGATGATTGTTTGTCACCCAATCACACAAGAACGGCTGATAGAACCTGATCTGGAAAAGCACATAGGCTATTTTTAACCGACATCCCCCACGGGCGTGAGCTATTGGTCTATATGTATCGTATAACACGTTCTGTACAAAGTGTACCATCTGTATTTAATCATTGGTTGTTGTGGCGAACGTTGGTCTTCTTCGCTTGCTATTATTGTTTTACACTATACAAGCTTGTGTCTTTTGTTTGCAATACACTTGAAAATGTTATTTGTTTCACGTTCACCGTAGGGCATACGGCAAGTATACCGTGTCTATGGTAAAGTTACATGAGTGTATACAGAGGGAAAGCTTCATAGAACTTTGATAGGTAGATTACTAAGAAGACGCTAGCAAAACTGCTGATGGCTGATAAATATGCCAACGGAAATTCAAACGTATCTGTAGGTAATAAGATATAATCAGTTTTAAAACAACTCGGGGAGAAATTCCAATTGATGCTGCGTACCTTGTTGTAGAATTTGTGAATTTGAATCTTATTACCACTAGGTACTACAGAATTTATGTTGGTAAATTAAATGCTCTGCATTGTCATCTCCCAAACTGCTAACGCCTTACATGTTTCAGTAGGTGATTAAAATCTTCGAAACGACAGTAAGGCCCAAAATTCCTTAAATGAGAAACAAGACGAGCTGACGTATTTCAAACAGCCAATCGAATTTCAATATTTACATAATCATAATTCGTATGCGCTTATCATCCGCTCAGCTCCATGTTCTATATGCTGCCTTTGTATGTATGTATATTACTAACATCGATTTTAAGAATTAATACTAACAACTATGTATATAATATATATGTCGCAGCCAACTGGTTAAATCAGCCATTAAATTAACTGCCTAGCCGTTTTACTAAACGGCGGCGTTCAACTAACTGTCTGAGCGAGATTTTCGAGATTTTTTCCATTCATTTAAACGGCTAGGCAACTGAATTGAATCGACAACGTTTAAGCACTTGCCTTGCCTAGTCATTAAATAATTAAATTAATGTAAATGTGTATTTTAAAAAATAGATTCGAACCCAAAATAGTAGATCTATCATCAAAATGATAGAACTGTCACCAAACAATGTTTTTGGCGGATCCGAAATGGATAAGTTAGGTTAGAAGGCTGGTGGTTAAATTTTTTGAGCCTTGAAATACCTTTAAGGGCAAATGGGACATGGATTGGTTATGTTAGAAGACCGGGGTAAACACTCTTCGCTCTTAAATAAATGGCCTAAGCATTAGCCAGCCAGTTCATTAAAATGTTGCATTTAACGATCCGGCTGAATTTCATTTAGGCCGTTAGTTGAACGCCGCCGTTTAGTTAACGGCTAGGCAGTTAATTAAATGGCTGATTTAACCAGTTGGCTGCGACATATATGCTAAATAACTATATAAATGATTTTTATTTATGTATTAAACTATTTTACCTAATTCAAAGCAATCGTTTAAAGCTCACCCTGTGTATATTTTGTACTCATGCTCTATATCTCTCTGATCAGAGATATCATCTACGACTTCACTTTTTCTTGTTTTTTCGCGCAAAAACTCACTTTTTTTAAATTCACACTTGAAGAATTGATGCACTATCACTGTGTTTGTGAACAGCACGTTTAATTAATACAATTTTGTTTTTATTTCAGCACAGTAAACACCATATTTTTTTTGAATTATTTATTTTATTGAAACTTAGTTGGAACTGGCCAAACCACTATAGGTATATGCCGTCGTATTGAAATAGGTATTACACTCCAGCACTTAAAGTATATTATGATTTTAAAAGAAGCAGTTATATTGTCAGCGCAACAGAACTATGACTAGAAAAAGATCCTATTAAGATATTGAAATTGTCAGCTATTAAAAAGAAATAGTATATTTGACCGACACTTTGCTGACTGTTGATTTTGCTAGTAGCATTTATCGTTCTTTCATTTCATGAAACTTTATATGTATCCATCCGAAAAACTTTCAATCAAAGGCTTTGTTCAAATCTGCAAAATTAACCGCTGGTTAGGGAAAGCGTATAGCATTTTTACCCGACTGTCAGGACGGGTATTGTTTTTCGCGCGTATCTTGTATGTTTGTAAATTTCTTTATTCCCACGAATCTTCCAAACGGCTGGATGGATTTTGACAATTTGGGTATCGTTAGATTCGTCTAGAAAACCCAAGTGTCCTTAGATAGGTTTTAAGAATAAAAAGACTTAAAAGGCGGGCTTTTGATGCCAAATTGTAAAAGTTCAATTTTTTTTTTAACCAAACCTATCGAGTTTAATATCAAAATAAAGAGAATCAAAAGGAGATTACATATATTCAAAAAGAGATTATACATAATTGAATGGTTCCAAATTGTAAGTAGTTCTATTTTTTTTTTAACCAAACCTATCTAATAGAGTATCAAAATAAAGGGAATCAAATGGAGATTACAAATATATACCTATGTTATGTATTTAAATTTAATCAGGTATAATAATATTACAATAATTTTACGGTCTTTTTGGTGCGGTGCTCTCTGTTGATATTTTTCAGTCGGGTTATTAAATTTTTTAAATTATATTTACTTGTTACATTCAATGTAATCTTGCCACAGAGTCCAATAATTCATAATATTGTTGTCCAACTTACACATAGCATAATTTTTAACATAATGTGTGTGCTACGGTTTAAACTCAAAGTTCAAATCGTAACGCCAACCTCCTAAAGGTATAAGCGCATTAGAGGTCTGGCATTCTAGACAAGTGACAGTATCTATTCTGTTTACTACAGAAACAACAGTACATTGATCACGTGACAAATCGAACCTTATATCAGTCGTGTGCTCATAGTCTGTTGAAGTTACTTGTAGAAAAATAATAAAATTTTAACTTTCGCGCTGTAAATAAGTATTGCGTGATCGTAACATACGTTTGTCCAATTGTGTGGTTATGAATGGATTGTTTATTGGACGAACTCTGAGCCTGAGGCTTTGTTCAAATCCAAATATTTTGAAATAATTTTTTTGGTAAATTTTCGACTTAATTTGTTAAAAAAAACATCCAAGGTGCTGGTTGTTGGAATTGATTGTCCATTTGGAAATTCTCTCTGTTATGTGTTATTTGTTTACTCGCCTGTTGTTTTGTTTGGGAGATGTTTTGAATTTTAGATCTGTGCGAAGCATGTCCGCCGGCGGCTCTTTTTGTTTGTCTGCACTATCTCTGTTATTTGCACCTTTAGATTTGACGATAGTGCTCGTGTAATTGAAATTTGCTCAGCTTGTTGCAGCATTGAATATTATTAATGTAGATATTTTAACGATATAGGTACCTATCTCAATATATATATATATATATTTGTATACTATTGTGTACGTTAGCAGACTGCAAGATTGCGGTAGACGCAAGCCACATAAAACCGGTACTATCAAAAATCTCTTGAAGAGTTGTTCAACAGTGGACTAACGACGGTTACGGCTGATAAGATAATATTTATGTACATTGGTAGATTTTCAAATAATTGTATAATATGTATTTGAGAGATTTTCTCATAAATAGTCGGTTATGCATTCATGATTTTGCATTTTTCCTACATCGAAGTGAATTTGATGACGAAGCCTGTCTCTAGAGAAATAAATAAATTTGTTTAATAAATTATACACTTATAAATGTAACACCAGACAAATGTTTATGTGATATTTGTTTTGTCTTCGAGTCAGAGTTAATTGTATGTTTATAAAGTCTCCCACGACACAGGGCTGCTGGTTCCCTAGTGTAAAAAAAATCTCTAAATATGTAGTAAGGTAGGTATGCCAGTATGGTAGGTAGAAAGAAAAAGATGATAGAAGTTATTTTTTCCTAATTAAAACAGTTAAAAGTACTTGCATTATTTACGCATTAGTATTTATTAACTCAAGCAAACACTCGATAATTTATTCTGATTAGCGTTTCAATTACATTTTCGTGTTCACCAAATGTTACATGAAGTAACTAATTGCTTTCTGATATTTGCCATGAACTTGCTTTTTTAGGTTTTACTTTTTAACTTTAATATTTTGGATAGCGGGTGACATTCCTAAAAACTAGAATTAACAACCTATTGGAAGCGAAACGCACTCTTCTGAAATCTGGAGGTAACCCTAGTTAAAAAATGCACAGGTTCACTGATTAATTATTATTATAAGTGACCCTGTCCACCTGTTTTATTATTAAGTCTAACCCCAACCATTCCATTGCATTTATCATCAAAATATTCTATTTTTACGTTAATAATATGTCCATTAATTATTTCGAAAAATTAACCGAAGCATAACATTTATTTAGACGACCTTGTAGTTTTTACAATAAATTAACAGATTCATTCTCATAGTGTGGTTTTATAAGTAAAATTCGTTGCGTTTTAATATAGAACAATTGTTTACAATCGTTGAATGTTTATATAGCATATTATATCAAATCGCATTTTTAGCCTTGCTGTGTTATTAACGTTTTTAAACGCTGCGCTGGTATCAAAAACCTGCCCACCAGAGATCTGGTAGGATGCCTAACGAGGGATGTGTTTGTTAAGAACCAATAGAATCGCTTCATTTGAGCAGTGCTAGGTGAATGAAGCGGTCCTATTGTCGGACACAGCAGCTTTCTGTGCAGTAATGACGTCACATGGAGGGCGTTACTGTCCTTCAAAAGCTGTCAAATAAAAAACTGTAGGAGAGATTTAGTTTCACTCTGTTTGACTCCACAGCTATACACGTCAGGCTATATTAGTTTAACAAACACATCCCATCTCTGGTGAAAACATAGTCTAAACGTCAGTTGGAAAACACTCAAAAGAGTTGGAAACTTTGTTGCAGTTTTTTTATTATAATTCTTTTTTTATATATATTATATCAATAAACTTCATTACCTTGTCAAAAAGTTTTTATGTTATCGTGTTGGCAATAAGTGTGAGAATAAAGTGTATCTGCAGTGAAGGTCTGATGCGTGCCAGACTGCGAGGCGCGCGCTCGGCACGCGGCGATGTGATCATATTCCTCGACGCCCATTGTGAAGTGACTGCTGATTGGCTCAGGCCCCTGCTGCAGAGGATCCTGCACAAGAGGGATGCGGTCCTCACACCCATCATTGACGTTATACACCAGAGCACGTTCATGATAGAATACTCAAGTAACTTTCAGGTGAAGATGTTAAAGAATTATAACTACAAATTTTAAATCCGAAATCTAAAAATTGTTTTAACAATTTTGAAATCAGAAAACTGTTAATTGAAATGTGAAAACAGTTAAATGAATTCGGAAAACTGTTAACTGAAATTAGAAACTGTTTAAAGTTATTGGTGAAATGGATGCTATTAAACAGTAATGAGAAGATACTAACGCTAAGTTGCTGCATTCGTAACTAATATATCTGGTGATGGTTATCCTGGACAGCATGAAGATCATAGTAATAGAAAACTAACCTTTTCACAATGGAAATGGTAAAAATGAGCATGAAACCACTTTTTAACACACGATTATAATCATTGCGTGCACATACAACAGAAGAATAGAAACTTAACTAATAACTGTGCATGGATAAATAATTACAGTATCTGTACTGTATAGTCTTAAGGATTATAATCGCTTGCTACTAACACAGCCTGCTAATAACAGACAATGCATTTAATACTAATTTAAACGTGAATTTAATGTAAAAGGTTGTGGATAAGAAGAATATTGATATACTTTTAAAGTAGGTTGGTGATGCATTAAGGATACAGTATGACTCGTCGTAAGTTCTAACTAGACGAACAAAATACAATTACATCTTTGGAAAAATCGAAGTAAAACCATGGAGACTGATGCCCAGCAATGCGATATGATGGATACTTTTATCAACTACTAGAAGTTGGCGAAGCTTCGCTTCTTTATTTGGACACTGCTCAGCTCCTATTAGCATAGCGTGATTATATATAGCCTATAGCCTTCCTCGATAAATGGGCTATCCAACACTAAAATAATTTTTCAAATCAGGCTAATAGTTTCTGAGATTCTAGCGTTCTACCAAATAAACAAACTTATTCAGCTTTATAGGTACAGAAATTAAAAGATAGATTAAGGTTTTTTTTTTAAATTGGGTATTCACAATATTTTGTCGCTAATCATGGTACCTTTGAAGGTCGTCATTGACCTCTAAACCACGGCACTAGTAATTTTTAATGACGTCCAATTTACGCGTGAGCATCAAGTCTCTGAAAAAGTTTACCCTCTTTCATATCACGCGTAAAACTTAAAAGAACGCGCAAATTCGCCTTTTCTACAAGACAAGTTACGTTTATACGGTCATAGCTGTAGTTTATAACAATTATAACTTAATGATTATGATTTTGTTAACAGACGTTGAGCATGTGACAGTAAGTTTAACTAATGAGTCAATACACACCACAGTTAGTAGAATAATGTTACATCTGCAATAAACTTCTCTTAAAGACAGCGGTTTAGTAAAAATTAAAATTATTAAAGTATTGAATAACACAAAAAAAAAAAAAAAAATACATAACCTCCAACCAGAGCTAAAAAAAACTTCCAAACGACTGCACCTATTTTTATGAAACATATAAGAATCGGCCCATTCTTTTAGAAGCTACGATGCCACAGATAAACATGTCAAACTTATCAACACCCCTCTTTTTGTGTCGGAGGTAAATAGCAGTCGATACAATGATGTTGTTAGCGCGTGAAAGTGTTTTCGTTACTCAAGAAGTACCTATACCAAATCTGCCTCGATTGTTTAAAAAGTAAAAAAAAAATATCATTGTTTGTGGAAAGTTTTTGCATTTTGATTTGTTACGATATTATTATCATTGAATCGATAGTTTATATAATATAGATGTATAATATAACCAACTTTGATAGGCACATGTTATTATAAAACATTATTTTACGTTGTGTATATAATATAATAATATTCTACCACATTTACACAGCGCCATCTAGTCCCAAATTAAACAATTATATTTGCTTGTGTTATGGGTACTAAACAACTGATATATTACTTAAATACATTTGTTTTTTTTGTAATTACATACATTATTATAGATAAATTACAACCAGACACAGAACAAACCTTTATGCTCATCACACAAAGATTTGTCCTGGGTGGCGATCGAACCCACGACCTCCGGTTTAGCAGTCAGGGTCACTAACCACTAGCCAAAATATGGTAGCGGTTTCTAGGTATCGTGTTTGTTCCCCAGTCGGACAAAATATTAGCATGATCTACATGATCTATTTCAATTTTTGTCTCGCACATACATAATAAGTATTATAATATAAAATTATATTAATTGATATGTACTAGCAGCTATTATGTATTAGTTATGTGTAAATTCAGTTTCTCTGCATTATTTAAACGTTTTTCTTCCAGCTAAATATGTATTGTGAGAACAGAATAAATATTTTTTCTTTCTTAAAATTTTTTCTTTCGGATTTTACGTATATTCCATGTATAATATTTTATTTTATTCGGGAAAACAAACAGTTACACAATTTTCTTAAATTAGATCCTAATTTTAAGTTATATTATGTTATTGCGTAACTCACAGCGTTATTGACTATAATATGTATGTTTATGTGTCTGTTTCGATACACTACTTTGACTGGCCTGTTGGTCTAGTGGTTAGTGACCCTGACTGCTGGGCCGGAGGTCGTGGGTTCGATCCCCACCCAGGACAAATCTTTGTGTGATGAGCATAAAGGTTTGTTCTGTGTCTGGGTGTAATTTATCTATAATATGTATGTATTTACAAAAAAAATAATAATTAAGTAGTATATCAGTTGTTTAGTACCCATAACACAAGCAAATATAATTGCTTACTTTGGGACTAGATGGCGCTGTGTGAATGTGGTAGAATATTATTATTATTACTATTACTTTAATGTATTTTGGTACCTACGTTATTATCATATTTTGACAATATTTTTGTTGACAGCTATCTATAAAACGTACAAAAAAGTAAGTGGCTATCCTAATATTGTTATCGGATCTATGATATTATTTAAAAAACAGTAGATAAGTTCGTTATTAGAACGTAAACAATGATTAATACAGGAGAATTTCTAATCATTAATAATCTCTTTCTTTATTTTGTCTTCTCACAATCACCATTATACACCAATCACCAATATTAAATTAAGTAAAACAACAATTTTGTGTAACACAGTAATTGCGAGAGGACTGGTGTCTGAAAAGGCTTTAGTCTGTATCTCAGATCACCAGGCACTCCCCTAGTTATAAACATTGTTTTGCTAACTTTACTCAATTATACATAATAATAATACTAAATTTTGCCGGAGAAGACACACATATTTTGAAGATTACATTACAAGACACGTAAAGAAAATAGTAAAATAAAACATAGGAAAAGACATGTTGGATACCACAGAAAATATTTTGCACGATTGTGAATGTGTGTGTTGTTTTAGATTTTTCATGTATTAATAGACTTAAAATCCATTTATTATATATTATTTTTGGTATATAATAAACACTCAGTAGTATCAATCATATCATAGTTGTTTTAGCCACCTTATGATTTCATTGAAAAGATAAAGATTCTGTTTCTGTAATTCCTTTACGACTTACAGAATACAAATATTTATTTGTCAATGTAGGTAGGTTAAATTTACAGATCTTGCGTTAAATAAGTGAGCGCTACATTGTACCCATAGGCATACAATTATTATTTTAAGATTAAAAAAAATAAGAAATTAATTACAGTTAATACTACAAACTAGACAACAAACATTATATATATATATCATAGCACAAACACATCATACATATTGTGTGTGTTTGTCACTGAATCACTCTAGAACGGCTGAAATTATCTGTATGAAATTCACACACATAGATTATAATAATAATAATAACATAATAATATTCTACTACATTTACACAGCGCCATCTAGTCCCACAGTAAGCAATTATATTTGCTTGTGTTATGGGTACTAAACAACTGATATACAACTTAAATAATTTTTTTTTGTAAATACATACATATTATAGATAAATTACACCCAGACACAGAACAAACCTTTATGCTCATCACACTAAGATTTGTCCTGGGTGGGGATCGAACCCACGACCTCCGGCTTAGCAGTCAGGGTCACTAACCACTTACATTATAGTCTGCAATAGCGCATAGGCTACTATTTACCAACATGCCATGTAGGCGGAACCGGGGAAGGAAGCTAGTTTAACTAAAATTAAAGAAAACATAGGCAGTCTATTGCATATTAACTTAAATATTTAATATTTTGTTGACAGACTCGTAGAACTAGCATAACTGGAAGGTATATTATTGTACATTATTATATATAACATTATATATATATATACTTTATCATTAGTAGAATAATGTTTTATCATCAGAAGTATCAATAACGTTACTATTACACATTTGTCACTCTATTTTAAAACTGCCTTGGTTCACACTGTTACTTATACAAATTTGTCACTGTATTTTGTAACTGCCTCGGTTGCGAAGCGTGAAGTGTAAAAGTATGACTGCTAAAAAAAATGGTCCCGGGTTGGGAAAAAGTTGTATTGAGTTTATCTCTCACAAATATAGTCCATATCAGCCCGGAATTGGGAAACAAATGTCCCCGGTTGATGGCAATAGGCTCGACCCCTGTTACGTGAGTCCGAACATATATATGGGTGTGAAATTTGGAATACAATTTTGTCTTCGGGCAAATTGCTACGGGGAAAAAGGCGTGACGCTATGATCAGTTTAACAAAAACTACTATTAAACTTTCGTGACTTGTACTTACACATATTAAATTATTATGTAACGAGTCTACGCATATATGGTCCTTACGTAAATAATATAATATAATATTCTACCACATTCACACAGCGCCATCTAGTCCCAAATTAAGCAATTAAATTTGCTTGTGTTCTGGGTACTAAACAACTGATATAATACTATATACTTAAATACTTTTTTTTTTTGTAATACATACATATTATATATAAATTACACCCAGACACAGAACAAACCTTTATGCTCATCACACAAAGATTTGTCCTGGGTGGGGATCGAACCCACGACCTCCGGTTTAGCAGTCAGGGTCACTAACCACTAGACCAACAGGCCAGTCGATAATAAGGTATTTCATATTGCTTAAATATGTACGTGATGGACCCGTTGTATAATATTTTAATAGTGAAACATATATTATGTCCCTTACTCAAAGTTCGCATTAATGTGACTTATAACCCAGCTAAAAGTTTGCATATTGCAGATGTAACGGTATTCTACTAATTAAATTATACATATCACGCCTGTCTTTCAGGAGGGTAGACAGACACTATGGTAAACCAATGGTTCCAATTCGAACTGATCACTTTCGCTTCCTTTTCGTTTATGAATTGACCAATCTTTATTAAATATTTATTTATTTATTGTCTTTTTAATAATAAAAATAATTGGATATGTTACCTGGTAAAAGGGTGAATCTATCTAATGTTATTAGTAAACTAGAACTTCTGGTATAAATCTACAATTAGTGTATTTAGTCACTGCTATCTCAGAAATATCTCTAACGATTTTGGATGATTAAATTTGTACATTGACTGCATAGAGGTTTACTATTACATCTTTGCTTGGGAAACCTAAATTTATAATTACCGCAATCCTAAATGTTCGAATTAACTTTATTATTAGTTAGTTGTATACTTACATAACTTGTAATGAAAATGAATCAATTTTCTTGAATTAATATTTTTTCCGCGCATTCATTAATTGAATGTTCGCACGAATTATTTATGACATCATAATTAATTAACTAATTCAAGCAAATTTCATAGTAGGGAAATGAGTTTCTCTAGAATTGCAATGTTATATATAGTTAACTCGTATTTCATTACATTTTAATTTTTTTATACTTAGATACGATTCAGACCAACCGGCTCGCATCGGCCCGCGCCGGGCGGCATTTTACAATGCGTTAAAGAACATTGAAATGTATCAACAGTAATTACAGTTCATATTTGCATGCAACTTACGCATAGTTACCTCCGTCGGCACCCCGCGACGCGCGACGGCCGACCGGCTCCGACCGGCTGCCGTCGGGTCCGCTCGGAGCCGGTCGGCCGTGTGTCGTACGGAGATTACGGTGCAGCAACAGCTAGCGAATCATTCAAGTTGTGTTCTTCAAGCGATATTTTAAATAATATTTCACTTTACGTCTACGCGGCGCAAAGAGAGCGGCACTTCTGGGCGCTTGCAGTGCGTACGGATTCCAGCGGACGCTGTCGGCTGCCGCTGCATGCGGACGGCTCCGTTCCGATGCGGCGCGACGCGAGCCGGTTGGTCTGAATCGTACCTTAGAATACAATATAGAATGTTTTAGTTCACGATATATATTTTAACATTGTATCTAAAATTAATCTATTCCGTAATAAGTTAACACCATAATTTAATATGTCTTGTATTTACCTAGATACATCTAGTTTTCTGTCCTAAAACTATTGTTGAGGTCTAACTTTCTGAATGACTATTATTTTTGGTTGAGTTGTAATTTTGTAGATTGATTTATGCCGTATTTTGATGATGGTTTTGTTGACAGCGGCAAAAGTACAGTACGTTTAAAGTAAGTGGATCATTTTCTATATTTCTTTAACAAAGTAAAATATAGTACTGTTACCCCTCACAATACATTTGTGAAAAGAAAAACTTGAAATAAAACTGTGAAAACCAAACGTCTGGGTTGGCGTGGTAACCAGAAGTTTGGTACTGAGGAAATACTAATATCTCTGCACCATTAAAATATGGAACGCACTTGCCTGTTCATGTCTCTTCTTCCTACAACATGGTATCTTTCACTCGAGGCGTGAAGAAGCACCTTGCAGGCTAATATGGTATAGCTGCCAGCTTCCTTTGCAATCTGGGTTTCTTTTTTTGGCCCCCTGAGCTACAAAAAAATAAACTCTTTACTTGTAAGAGGAGACACGTGCTCAGCAGCGGAACGTGATAAATCCATTTAAATATCCAAAATACCTGATGTCTTTTACGTAATTCTTTCGCTAAGCTGGTGGTGGAAAAAAGACTATGATAGCGATATGAGCTGCATCGGTTTCTTCTAGCTTACCTTGCTTGTGGTGACTTCGCTATTGGTTTCAACCCTTTGTGGCCCGTGGCTAAACCCCGTACGTGTGTCTGCAGATCGGCGGGTTCTCATTCTTGGGTCACTTCACGTGGACCGATGTGAGCGAGCGAGAGAAGAAGCGGCGAGGATCTGATATTGCTCCAACTTGGTAAGCTTCACCCACACTAGGATGATACAAATATTTCTCCTATAAATCTCTAGGGCTCGAATACAACCTTTTTAACAGTCGTATAATACGACAATTAGACCGACGAGGCAGTCAAAGTGAGAAGTCACAGTGAGGGTTATGGCTTAAATTGAGCTGGCTGTAGAAGTAACTCAAGCTTACGGAAGACCGACAGACGTTACAACACTAAACTGCGTTTATCTTTACAGACACGGAACGTTTCAGGCTCGTGCCGTATCAGAAAAATAATATTCTTCTATATAGTATTGACCCATTTATATCTTACAGACGCGGACCGTTGTTGTCTGTAACGATACGTTCCATGTCTGAAAATAAAAAGGCAGCTTAAACTGGTTTATATCGTGTAGGACTTTATGGAAAGAATTATTAGAAATTACTGTACTAGAAATGGTGGACTTTGTTTCTTAGTGTGCCAGCATACTCATTTATTTGAAGAGAGACAGCGATTTAGGTATGTCTCTGACAAATATACAAGGGCAGCGGCTGCAGTTACCCCTTATCACCAAATGGACCGCGAGTGCCTTCCTAATATTCTTTCCTTATATTATATGTTTCCAGGTCACCGACTATGGCTGGTGGTCTATTCGCTATAAGTCGCGACTACTTCTGGGAGCTCGGCGCTTATGATGAGCAGATGGCTGGCTGGGGAGGAGAGAACCTTGAGATGTCCTTCAGGGTCTGGCAATGTAAGTATGCGTTGTTATTGGAAGGGAATCATTATTTCAATATTATCTTTTAAACAAAGCTTGTAAAATTTCGGAATTAAATCTTAATACCGCTAGATACGGATGGAGTTACTTTGCTAAATGTAAAATGACTTTTTTCGCAGTTAAATGGTGTTATAATACCTTAGTCATCTTCAGCTCTGATTATGATGCCTTGTTTCAGGTGGTGGTACATTGGAGACGATACCGTGTTCCCGCGTAGGACATGTGTTTCGTGCCTTCCATCCGTATGGCATGCCGGCGTCCTCAGACACACATGGTATGATACAGGGCATTGATTTATTTATTTTTATCAAGTAGATAAAATATTTTTATCAAGTAGATAGAGAAACAGTACCTCACACAAGTTGATGGTGTGTGCAAGAAGTTGGTGGTGCAATGCTCGTGCAAGTGTCCTTAGAAATTGATTAAGCCGATAAAAGATTAGTTTTCAGATATTTTTTCGACCAAATCGTTAGCCTGCATTCCGGGATACCAGTAGATAAATATAGGTCCTTATAATCTTTTTTTTTTCTTTTCAGAATTTAAAATAAATATACACTAATCGCTGGTTTCATAAAGTGCTAAAATTAACTTTATGCTCTAGAAATATGCCTTATAATATAGAAGGCTCATTTTATTCCAGGTATAAACACAGCGCGTATGGCTGAGGTCTGGATGGATGAATACGCCGAACTGTTCTACTTGCACAGACCTGACCTGAGGGTGAGAATCCACAGGATATAAATAATATAATTATTAATTTATGATTTATGAGGTGGAGGGTGTAAGGCAAGTCAATTTAGCTGCCTACCATTTAAGAGGGTTCATACATTTTCAAGTTGCTCGTAAATAGGTTTTTAAATTACGCACACAGAGCCGAAACATGCACACTTCTCTAATGCTGTGTGGTACAACAATATAGCGCGTACTAATGAGTTTGGTATTTTCTAACCTCGTATTTTGTTAAAGTTGGATAGGACAAAATTTCAAATTAAATTAATCAATAATTAATTGTTATTAATCGTATTGTACTCTATAAACAATTAAAATACAATTTTATTAGAAAGAAAGAAAAATACAATTAATTTTATATAAGACTAACAATTAATTTCTCAATAATAACTGCGGCTGATATGATGATGAATGTGACTATTTGAGGTCAAAGTGGTGAAAATGTCCGCCATCTTGAACTTAGTTGTTTTTGGGCTGATCGCCTCCAAAATCGATATCTGACAATCCCACTGATCACTGGGCATAGTTCTGAAATCAAAATTGTAAAAATGCCCTCCATCTTGAACTTTGTTGTTTTTGGGCTGAGTGATACCAAAATCGATATCTGACGATCCCATTGGTCACTGGGCATAGTTCTGAAATCAAAATCATAAAAATGCCCGCCATCTTGAACTTTGTTGTTTTTGGGCTGAGTGATACCAAAATTGATATCTGACGATCCCATTCGTCACTGGGCATAGTTCTGAAGTCAAAATTGTGAAAATGCCCACCATCTTGAACTTTGTTGTTTTTGGGCTGATTGATACCAAAATCGATATCTGACTATCCCATTGGTCACTGGGCCTAGTTCTGAAGTCAAAATTGTAAAAATGTCCACAATCTTGAACTTTGCTGTTTTTGGGCTGATTGACTCCAAAATGGATATCTGATAATCCCATTGGTCACTGGGCATAGTTCTGAAGTCAAAATTGTAAAAATGCCCGCCATCTTGAACTTTGTTGTTTTTAGGCTGAGCGATACCAAAATCGATATTTGACGATCCCATTGGTCACTGGGCATAGTTCTGAAGTCAAAATTGTAAAAATGCCCGCCATCTTTAACTTTGTTGTTTTTGGGCTGAATGATACCAAAATCGATATTTGACGATCCCATTGGTCACTGGGCATAGTTTTGAAGTCAAAATTGTAAAAATGCCCTCCATCTTGAACTTTGTTGTTTTTGGCTGTGATACCAAAATCGAAATCTGACTATCCCATTGGTCATTGGGCCTAGTTCTGTAGTCAAAATTGTAAAAATGTCCGCCATCTTGAACTTTGCTGTTTTTGGGCTGATTGACTCCAAAATGGATATCTGACAATCCCATTGGTCACTGGGCATAGTTATGAAGTCAAAATTGTAAAAATGCTCGCCATCTTGAACTTTGTTGTTTTTGGGTTGAGTGATACCGAAATCGATATCTGACTATCCCATTACTTATTGGGCATAGTTCTGAAGTCAAAATTGTAAAAATGCCCGCCATCTTGAACTTTGTTGTTTTCGGGCTGAGTAATACCAAAATCAATATTTGACGATCCCATTGGTCACCGAGCATAGTTCTGAAGTCAAAATTCAAGTTCAAGATGACGGGCATTTTTACAAATTTTGACTACAGAACTATGCCCAGCAGATCAATGGGATAGTCAGATATCGATTTCGGTATCACTCAGCCCAAAAACAACAAAGTTCAAGACGGTGGGCATTTTTACTATTTTGACTTCAGAACTATGCCCGGTGACCAATGGGATCGTCAAATATCGATTTTGGTATCACTCAGCCAAAAAAAAACAAAGTTCAAGATGGCGGGCATTTTTACAATTTTGACTTCAGAATTATGCCAAGTGACCAATGGGATCGTCAGATATCGATTTTGGTATCACTCAGCCCAAAAACAACAAAGTTCAAGATGGCGGGCATTTTTAAAATTTTGACTTCAAAACTATGCCCAATGAGCTATGGGATAGTCAGATATCGATTATGGTATCACTCAGCCCAAAAACAACAAAGTTCAATATGGCGGGTATTTTTACAATTTTGACTTCAGAACTATGCCCAATGAGTAATGGGATAGTCAGATATCGATTTCGGTATCATTCAGCCCAAAAACAACAAAGTTCAAGATGGTGGGCGTTTTTACTATTTTGACTTCAGACCTATGCCCAGTGACCAATGGGATCGTCAAATATCGATTTTGGTATCACTCAGCCCAAAAACAACAAAGTTCAAGATGGCGGGCATTTTTACAATTTTGACTTTAGAACTATGCCCAGTGACCAATGGGATCGTCAAATATCGATTTTGGTATCACTCAGCCCAAAAACAACAAAGTTCAAGATGGCGGTCATTTTTACAATTTTGACTTCAGAACTATGCCAAGTGACCAATGGGATCGTCAGATATCGATTTTAGAGTTCATCAGCCCAAAAACAGCAAAGTTAATAATTTGATCTTTAATAAAAAAAAAGTATCAATCAAATAAAGTATCAACTGGTATTGAACTCTCTTGAAATATACAAATATTACGTAAACATCGGACCGGGAGCGCGGGAAGCAAAGCGTTACGTCCTCTCTCTAGAAGGCCTCAGCCGGTACTGATTTCTCACGGCCTGTGCGCCGAAATATAAGGCGTTTTTAGGCTCTTTTCAAAAATCATTTTAAAATATTTCTAAAGGGATTTCGAAAATATTATGGACATTTATAAATGACAACATCTTGCTTAATAATTAAATGTAAAAAAATCGACTTTTTAAACATATATAGTGTACCAAAATTCTAATCAAACTTGATCAAAAATCAACGTTTTTAAAAATTTTAGTTCTTAAGTTTTAGTTATAAAAAAATGAATATTTCTAATATTTTTTCAATACACTAACTAAAGGACTATATGTAGACCTTAAAACAAGCTTTTTTTTCTATGAATTTCAATTACTTTAGTCCCTGGCGAATCTGAAAGTAGGCTTGTTTCGTAGAATTTCTTAAAACACTGTGCGAAAGAACTGTTCTAACTAAAATACTAATAATAAATAGTCTGTTTTTCTTAATACACTTTTTAGACAAGAAAACTGTTGTCTATGTATGCCAAAAATTACTTCGCTACATATAAAGACATATTCTGTAGCGAACGTGGAAATCTCGTGATTTCATGGATTTCTGTATGAACCCTCTTAAAAGTAAATTGTTATAATTTCCAGAACAATCCAAAGATAGGCGACGTCACTCACCGCAAGATACTGCGCGAGAAGCTCAAGTGCAAGAGTTTCCAGTGGTACCTCGACAACATTTATCGGGAAAAGTTCGTACCCGTCAAGGATGTGTACGGATATGGGAGGTAGGTTATATTTGAATATAACGTAGTGTAATGCGAATACATCCAATGTTTCATGTCTTTCATTTTAAATAATAAAATATTTTATTATCATACGCAAAAGATGTAAATTCTCCAAAATTATTGTTAATTCTGGAATATTTATATTGTCAGATTCAAGAACGAAGCGACGCTCCTCTGTCTGGACACCCTCCAGAAGGAAGGCGACGGCGTCCCCCTGGGTCTGTACCCTTGCCACTACGAGCTGCAGGGCACGCAGTACTTCTCACTGTCCAACAAGGGCGAGATCAGGGATGAGAGCAACTGCGCCTCCGTCACAGCTGTCAGGTTAGTCACGTTAAGCAACCTTACCCAGGTCTGGCAAATGATGGGTGACCGTTTGGATTATTTTGACAGTGTCTATTGTAAATATTAGATTATTTGAAATATGTTAATACTATTTTTCCCAGAGAACTTCGTTCCGCCTAGTTTGACAATATATAAACAACTTTTCGCAACTCTGACAATCAAATTTGGCCTCTTCCAAAGCTTTCAATTCAGTGATTTTTTATTATTAAGGTGCTAAGGTGTATGAATAAATGCAAGTATAAAGCTGCGTTATATTTACTGACTATATTGTCTGGAACGTGGCGTTTCAGACAAAATAATATTTTTTGACAGCTATGGTCGGTGACATCTATACGGCCCCGTTACGTTAGATATAAATGGGCTTATACAGACTGTAAGTATAGATTAATTTTTGTCTGACACGGCACGCGTCTGAAACGTTACGTGTCTATAGATATAAACGCAGTTTTGGTCGTTTCAAAAGTATTTACTTAAAGGATATTGTGAATGAAATCGCGGACAAAACCGTTTAAGTTTTTGTTAAAGTATTAAAGTCGCATACACGTTTTGCAGCACGGTATCGGTATGGGATTTAACTTCTATGGAAAAAAATTACACTATGTGAGTACTATTTAACCCTAGAGGGGGTGCAATATAGGCAATGTGCTAATATACACACGTGTTTTATATGGCACCTAAGCGTTGGACCTGTTTATATTCCTTTCTGTTTCATTAAAGAGAAAACATCTACATTTACTTTACTTCTTTATATGTGGCAGCAATATTTGTACATGTCAACTTATATAATAATTAAATTTATTTATTTTCTTCCACAAATAAAAATAATAAAAAACAAAACTTCAGTAGGTACAAACATGCTTACATTCAAATTTGTATAAATTAGGTACTTACACAAAATGACAATTAATTTTATTTGTGGAAGACTGTTGCCTAAACTAAGCCAGAGCTGTATTTCAAGAAAAAACATTTAAAATTTATGTAAGAGCACTGTACCAGATAACTATCAGAAGCACTAAAAACTATTTTCGGTAACGAGACTATGACTCTTCTAACCTTACATTATACACGTACACTTTTACTTGTTTGTCTAGGTCATAGTAATCAGATCATCTAGCCATATTCATCATTTCAACCCATAAACGTCCCACTGCTGGGCACGAGTCTGCTCCAAAGATTTTGGAGAGAATTTAGCCTACTATACCACGCTGCCCAGACGGGTTGGTAGGTAGGGTAGGGCTTTGTTTCGAAATTTCCTTTTCTCGCAGTGCTCTTGATTGCTTAAGGTTACTCCTTCAGTCGCCCATTACGACACTCACGAGTAGAAATGAGGTAGTGTCAACGCTATTTATTAAAAAAAATGGCTTGAGTTTTTTTGCCAGTTTTTCTCATAACTCCACCCCGTTAGCGAACTGGTCGTAGGCAAATTTGCCGACACTATTTTTCGGGTAACCTGTTATATTCTTAACTTGTGACTTTCATAAGTGTTAATTTGTAACCTAGATGAATAAATGAGATTTTATTTTGCTTCAATTACTATGACCTAGACAAAATTTTAGTGCACAGTGTATAAATATGTCAATAATATAATAAATCAATTAGTGTGGTTTGTGGCACATATTTTTTAGTTTTATCTATATGTATATAACATCTATAATTTAAACCATCTTATTTCAGTTCAAACGCAGAGGACGGTCAAAAGAAGTTCCCAGCAGTACTATCTCCGTGCCACGGGAAGGGCCACGAACAGAAGTGGATGAGATTGCCCACGGGACAGCTGAAGCATGTCGAGACCAAGTTGTGTCTCACATCCATTAAATCCGCTGGACAGGCGTTCGTCAGCAATTGTAGGCCAGACAACCTGCTGCAGATATGGAACATTGATTATAATGAGGATAATAATTTTATCAGAGATGGTTAGTATTGGAATCCTTTTTAGGGATTTTATAAAAAAAAATTTATTATAATATTCTACCACATTCACACAGCGCCATCTAGTCCCACAGTAAGCAATTATATTTGCTTGTGTTATGGGTACTAAACAACTGATATACTACTTAATTTTTTTTTTTGTAATAGTACATTATGATACAAGTGCGGTAAGTTGATAATTACAGCCGAGGCGATATTGCTAGCCCGAGCTGCAGGCGAGGGCTACAAGAAACCAGAGGCTGTAATTATCAAACCGCACGTGTGTCATACGACGTTTTATAACATATTTGCGAGGAAATAAATAAAATTCGGACTTTCTTAGAAAAAAACAAATACAGCGAAAATAAATAGCGCGCGGAATTATTTTTACTTGTCACAATTTATCGATGCGCGCGTATCAACGATTTTTTTTTAAGGCAAAAACACAAAAACAGCCAGTATTACTAATAAAGTAAATTAATATTTTTGTGTTTTAGTACATAAATGGTTGTAATTTATGGTCTAAATTAATTAAATTAAAGAATTAAATGTTTATTTTATATAATTATATCATAATTATTTTATCTTTGGTAGATAAAATAATTGTGTGTTCATTAATTTTATTCATAAAATGTTGACCACTTTTCTGACATAAAAACTCTTTGCTAAGATTTAAAAAAGTAGGTACCGTTCGTTACGTACATTACCGCACAAGTGCGTAATGAGATACATTACAACACTGAAATTGGTGAAATAAGAGACCCTTTACGAGCAAATATGTTATAAATACATATTACAGATAAATTACACCCAGACACAGAACAAACCTTTATGCTCATCACACAAAGATTTTTTCTGGGTGGGGATCGAACCAACGACCTCCGGCTTAGCAGTCAGGGTCACTAACCACTAGACCAACAGGCCAGTCTAGTAATTCAAATGAATGGACATAAGAGCGTCACACCTTTTATCTCCAGGGAGCTATGTTAGGGCACGATACATTATAGTGGGTACAGTTGTTAGAAAATAAACTGGTTCACTTCGCTAGCTAGCTTCGCTTTGCTTCCGTAGACACACGGAGCGAGCGTACCTAGATGTGTCTATCCCAACACAATACCTATATTATCATATTTACTCCGCTTAGTTCCGTTTAATTCCGCTTACACTCATTTAAAAAAAAAAAAATAAGTTTTAATTCGGACTTCAAAACATCCATATTTTGTTAGTAACAATGCACTTATAAACTATGTTAGTAGGTACACATAAACAAGAAACAAAAAACAAAAAAAAAAAAAAAAAATTTAAAGGCAATTAAATCCGCTTAGCCCCGCTTAGTTCCATTTCCACCACTTAAACTCAGTTATGTCCGCTTAGCACTGTTTAACTCCAATTGCACCCGCTTAGACGCAGTTAAGTCCGTTTAGTTCCATTTAATTTCGTTTAGCTCCAACCATTACAAAAGTAATTCGTTCATATATAAAATGTTTGTATATGTAATTGACTGGCCTGTTGGACTAGTGGTTAGTGACCCTGACTGCTAAACCGGAGGTCATGGGTTCGATCCCCACCCAGGACAAATCTTTGTGTGATGACCATAAAGATTTGTTCTGTCTGGGTGTAATTTATCTATAATATGTATTTATTTACAAAAAAAATGTATTTGAGTACTATCTATCAGTTGTTTAGTACCCATAACACAAGCAAATATAATTGCTTACTTTGGGACTAGATAGCGCTGTGTGAATGTGGTAGAATATTATTATTATTATAATTATTCCTCTTTATTTAAAAAAAAATCACAAAAAAATTACATTTTTAAAAATATAAAAATTTGGAGGCCCACCGGTATCGGGTACAGGGACCAAGCTACCGGTGGTTAGGGCTCCAGAGAGAGGAACCTTCTCACAATGCGTGCCTTCTGCATCTGGCCCACGACCCATCTACCTAACGCGAGCCTCTTCTGGTGTCGTCTTATTATTATTAATATGTTTGTTACAGTGGACGAACAAATCAGTGCAGAGCGAGACGAGAGGATCAAAAAGTTACGCGGCCAAAGGTTAGTATTGTAATATATTTCGTACTTATATTATTTAGCTAGAGAGCTTGTTTGGTCCAAAGCACTTATCTCAGAAATTACTGGTTTGAATTGAAAAAATCTTTTAGTGTGCCCACTTATCGTGATCCCTCTCTGTCACTCAGAACCGTCATTTACTCTAGTACATGACAATTCTGAGTGACAGAAAAGGATAGAAGCATAGGAAAGAGATAGATTATTAGTATTTTTTATAAATTTTGAAATATTTTCTTGACATGGACTGCATGACAATACATCATAATTTAAGTTTAATTATTTATATTGTAATGTGACAATTGTGTAAGTACCTATTTTGTTTTATACCGCGACGTTGGCTAACTGACATAGGACTAGCCTGATGGTAAGTGGGTACCGTAGTCTATGGGCACCTGTAACACCAGAGGCATCACGAGCGCGTTGCCGACCCTTAGCAAAGCTATTCACTCCTTTTTTGAAGAGCCCCGTACTGTAGTTCCTTGGGAAAACCTCGTTAGGGAGTTCATTTCATATCCTGATATTTTTTGGGAGGAAATTCCTCTGAAATGAATAACATTACTTTTCATAACCTAAATATTTATAACTATAGTGTACCTAAATTCAAATGCTATAATAATTGTTTGAAGATAAAATAAATATGAAATATGCTTAATATATAAGAATGAGTGGAGTCTTGTGAGGCACACATTAAGACAAGATTGTGGTACAGGCGCATCTCTCGCTCGCTGATGTCTTACGCGGACTCGAACAACAACAACGTGGCGGACGACAGCGCTGCCGACACCACTACCACCAAGCCACAGAGGAGACACAACCATAAGGTACAGTATTACAAGCTCTAAATCAGGGTTTTCCCAACCTTTACTTCGCTGAACCTCTGCGAACTCAAAATAAGTTTCAAACAAATATTTTTTATCTACAATTTTTTTTATTTGAATTACAATACAATTCCTACATATTTACTTTTAAACTTTCGCGTTGCTTGATAGTATTTATTGATTTAAAACGGGAATTCACGCGATTATGATTTATGTATTTTTATATCTTATAGTGCTTGACCTTTCGATCAGGTTACACCGGCCGTGGTCACAAGCTGAGTGGTGAGGCGTCATTGCTCCGTCGGTGAGGTAGATTCACTTAAATCTACCCTCACATTATTGTTAATCCACGCACTATCACATACTACACTCACAGTGTCCCTATTCATGCCGCCGTCCGTATTCCGAGCGTTAACCGACTGCGCAGAAAAGCGAGGTTACGTAATTGTAATCACTAGATTCCATGTCGCTGATAGTTTAAATCCGTCATCCCTATCGAAATGATGACTGGATTCAATTTCATCGTCTTTCGTCCCTTAGGGGGGCGTCCCCTGGTTGGGAAGTCCTGGTCTAAATTCACTTGCCATTTATTTATGTTTATCCAACTATAATTTTGTTTCCCCTTGCAATAAAATGTTTGTGGCTTATTATTTCCAGCAATATGCTGAGGTAGATATCATTTCTTGGTCTCATCGAGGCGTGTCATGTAATCATGACTAAACTACTTTGTTTTACTCGACCAAAACAATTAGGCGCATGACGGCTACATTTTTATTTTTATAAAACGAACTCATCATCATATCAGCCCAATGACGTCCACTGCTGAACATAGGCCTCACCTAATAAAAAAAAAAAGTCCTCGAGTGGCGGCCACGTACTGGAAAGCGCAGCGTGGGGCGGCCCCCCGCCAGATGGACCGACGATCTGGTAATGGTTGCGGGTGGCCGTTGGATGCGGGCGGCACAAAATTGCCCGCTGTGGCGGGAATTAGGTGAGGCGTAAAACGAACTAAACCAACAAATTATAATCGCTAAAGTGATCACTGTCGAGAGAGAGTGCTCGACTGCTGGTGCTCAACGCAAAAATACAACGAGTGTGTGACTGACATGTTTCATTGAAACTAAAATGTATTTATTACAAATGTGTCGTAGAGCGTTTACAATGTGATGCTCGCGGCACGGTGCGGACATTCTTTTTTTTTATTTCTTTTTTATTTATTTATTTAAGCACAAAACACATTATAATCTTAAAAATATCACATAATGAATACAATGTTTTGATCTGGATCATAACGTAAAGTACATGTGCATACAACAAAACACAATAGCAAGATGTTAACAGTTCCACATAAATGTAGTTAAAGGCAAATTAAATTGACGCTAGTTACAATTATAATTTATTCAAAACTAATCAAGGCCAGTCTATTATGGAGGATATGTTTATTTTTTCGGAGTACACATAATATTCTACTACATTCATACATCGCCATCTAGTTCCAAATTAAGCAATTATATTTTGCTTGCGTTATGTGTACTAAACAACTGATATACTACTTAAATACATTTTTTTTTTTGTAAATACATATTATAGATAAATTACACCCGGACACAGATCAAACAATCATGCTCATCACACAAAGATTTGTCCTGGGTAGGGATAGGGATCAAACCCACGACCTCCGGCTTAGCAGTCAGGGTCACTAACCACTAGACCAACAGGCCAGTCGACATAAAATTAAAATATTGGCGGTATGCGGTAGAACAAAAATCAGATGTGCACAGCTGACTGCGTGGAATATTTTTTCTACCTTATAAATTATTTAAAAAAATATACAATGTTATAGATTATTCATATGAGCGTCGCTAACAACTGCTGTCACGTCACTAGGAGAAGCGAAGGTTCAGGCGCCGTAACCATATTTCTGTCATTCTTTTCCTACAGTAAAAACGGACTCAGTTACTCATATAAAAGAAGGTTTCCATCTATGTGTATCTCATTAGAGTTGCCAGACACGCCGTTTTTATTTATATCCAACCTGCTCAAGGAGGCGCAGATGTCTGCGTTTCGCACACTCAGCCTCGTAGCAGAGGCTAAAGGTAGGTGTGAACATAGACTTAGATTAGTTAGTCAACGTACTTAGATTATAAACTTAATAAATAAATAAGTTTATTGTATTTTATTTTATTTATTTAAATAAATTAATATTCACTTCTGCCTTTATTATATAAAATACTAACGGACCCGACAGACGTTGTCCTGCAATCGATTGTTTTTTTTTGTGAATCTAAGCCATCCTCGAATCCACTTGAACACATACACAAAAATTCATTCTAATCGGTTCAGCCGTTTAGGAGGAGTTCACTGTCAACACACGTACAGAAGAATTATATATAAAGATTAGTATGATAGCTACACTATTACAGTAGGGAAAATCTGTAAAAATAAATAATAATTGTTCCCCAGTCGAAGCACCACAAGCGTCGCGGGCGGCGGGGGCGGCGCGGACGGCGGCGCACCAAGAACAAGTTCATCCTGAAGCTGGTGCGCACGCTCATGAACGGCACGGACGAGCACCTGGAGGCCGACATCTACTGCAAGCATCGCCAGCTCTACCCCAACAACAGCTTCGTGCGGGACCTCGTCTCCATTCTCAACGACAAGAACGTAAAGGTACACCTTCATACATACACAACTTCCTTGTTGACAACTAATCTCGCATTCTATTTATCATTGAACCCTAATATATTATTTTATTAGCCTAAGTTACTCCTTGTGACATTAGATATCCGCCAGTAAAAGTACCGTCGAAATCGGTTCAGTCGTTTCTGAGTTTATCTCAAACAAACCAACTGACAAGTAAAAATTTGATTGTTTTTTGTTATAAGTAACGAATAGTCAGCGTCATAAGTAGCTTGGTATCTGAATGTTCCAAAAGAATCTCATTGTCAAACATATCAAAATATTTTGACACTATAACATTACAGAAGTGAATGACAATATGTATGTATTTTATGTTATACATAATAGTTCTAGTTTTTTCTTACAATACCTTGATAAACATAAATTAATTTTTAAAAATAGGAAGTAATCAATGCAGCAAATGTTTGTATAAACAATACATAAAAAAATACTTTAGAAAATTAGTTTTTGATCAACTACTTTTGACGCTGACTGTACAAATTTCATATGCCTACTCTAAAAAGCTATTATTTTGATACTACAAACTGACATTTAAATTGTATTTATTTGTATAGATATAAGTGTCTATTCTCCTTTGGTGAGTAAAGACCTATGCCCAACAGTAGTTGTTGTTGACGACAAGTACATTATGTTGTTGATCAGGTGATCAACAACGGTCGCGTGTTCGAGCGGAACAAGGTGACGGAGATGGAGCCCTCCCTCAACAACAAGGTGCTCAACAAGATGGACATCGAGGAGCCGCCGTCCGCCGCCAAGCTGCGCCAGATCGGCCCACATCCGGACGCTGTACGTATTGTACAGTCACCAACAATAGTAGCTGAATATCCATAATTTCAATATCCATAATTTTAATATCCATAATATCAATATCCATAATATCAATATCCATAATATCAATATCCATAATTTTATAACACATGTATACCGTATAATTCAATTCTGTCAGTTTAATATTTTAAACTTTTTTTTATATAATTTAAGAAATAAAAAACTATTCGAATGGAATTTAATAGTTATACATTGCTATCCGATCACCTGTTTATATATTTTATATTTCAGCACAAAGTCAAGAAACCAAAAATGCCCGCACAACAGTTACAGGGGGAGTACAGTCAAGGACCGGCCGCAGGTACGAGTTTTTTTTATATGTCAAGCGATGCCGTCGGTACTTTTTTGTAAACCTTGATCTTTTCTACCTCTATAATACTACATTTTACAAACTGTAGCTATTAATCTGCAGAAAGAAATAAAGCTTGTCTATGAATAAACAATACCTAATCGCATATGCATATATGTAATCAGTGCAGACAAATGTTTTGGTAAAGTTTTACAATCCGCCCACAGAGGATTGTATCGTGTTAATAGCGCTATTATCGGATGATGAACTATTACCCCCCCTCCAATCCCTCCCCCGGACATGTCTCGCACCCCTCCCCCCTCTGTGCGATGGTGACCGAATGGAAAAGTGACCGGCGGGGCGGTTCGAGTTCGATCTTGACCGGCAGTACCAATGTGGATTTCACTTTGTGGAATAAATATGTACTAGTCAAGTGACTTACCATCTGCTGACGGTGAAGGAAATCGTGAGTCTACACCCTAGAATCCATTCTAAGTCTGATCCACTCCCAAACCAAACATATTTTTCTTTTTTAATTGATATAAACTTAGTCTTACAAAATGGTTAATTCATTTAAATGTGAGCAAATATATTTAAAAAAATCGGGTTTCCTCGATACATGACATGCAGTAGGTGCAACTGCTTATTTTTTTATTTTTATTTTTTTTATTTTTCCATTTTTCGTCATACTATTTTTTTCTTTATATTATTTAATTTTTACTTTTTATTCTTATCCCAACTTGTGTCACAAATGTGGTGAATAAATGTATTTTCTTTCTTTCTATACAGGCTTTGTCTAGTGAGAAAACCAACAGAAAATTTAGTTCTCAGTTATAAGCGCTTTCTTCTTTTTTTTTATATATATCACGACGGTGGCAAACAGACGTACGGTCCACCTGATGGTAAGCGGTTACCGTAGCCTATGGGTGCCTGCAACACCAGAGTCATCACGAGCGCGTTGCCGACCCTTAAGAAACCTATTCACTCCTTTTTTGAAGAACCCCGTAATTCTGTAAAATGTACACCAATTATGTCCCAATACCTCAAAAACAGCTGCTAATGTTGTACAATAAACATTGGTGGTGTCCCAGGTCTGGAGCCGAACCAGAGGAGTCACAAGAACCTGGTCATTGAAGACTTTATAGCATCGAAACATATCGACCCACTGAACGCACTGAGGGTATGGTTACATTTGTTTTATTGTAAATTCTTTTTTTTTTATAGTTTATTATTAAAGCTCACACACACATGTACAAAAGACGTGCATAAAACTTAATAGCTTCATTTAAAAAATATCTAGATTACAAAGGGATTTGTATATATTTGTTTTGTAAATAGACCACGCTCACACTGGGGAACAAGCCCTGTAATACGGGGACTTTTACAAAAAGGACACTTAGATTCGAAACAAATATATATGAAACATACAAATATTTTTCTCGTGTAGGAATTAAACCCACGTCACCCAGCACGGTGATGTAGTGGCGAGGCGACCACCTTAACCACTACTCCACGGTGACAGACATATAGAAGAATTATTTGGTGTCCGACACGGCACGCGTCTGACACGTGCAATGTCTGAGACATGATCTATCTTCCATTAGATATGTATGTGTGTAGCCGACGCACATTGTATGTATGTACTGTTCCAGCAACGTCACAAGCGCAGGCGCAAGCACCCCGCCCCCAGCGCGCCCCCCCCGCCCCCCCCGGCCCACCCGCAGCACCCCGCGCCCCACACCCCGCACCCCCGCCCCGACACACTGCGCGTGCCCGACGACGCCAGGTACGTGCCACAACACTAGGAACTACGTCGTAGGCAAATTTTCCGACACTACTTTTAGGATAACCTGTTACATTCTTGACTACTTACTTGTGACTTTCATAGTGGTTACCTTGTAATCTAGATGAATAAACGAGATTTCATTTCATTTCGCAGTGTTCAATTCTACTCAAAAAGTTTCCCTCTGTTTTAGTATTAATCGATAAAAGGATGCATTTAAAATGCAGCGGCGAGCGGTCGCAGCGAACAGCTCCTTCCGTATAGCGGATGGCAAATTTGTATTAAAATGGTGGATCGCCAACACCGAGAAAAGGAATATTCGAAACAAACTCTGTACCAACCCGTCCGGCCAGCGTAGTACAATAGGCTAATTAAAGTAGGCCTTCCACATTCTTTGGCGGAGATCCGTGCCCTGTAGTGGGACGTTTATGGGTTGAAATGATGAACTTAACTAATATATAATTAATACGACAGCTTGGAGTTTAACAACCAGAAGCCTGAAGAAGATTCTCTGGTGGTGGATACTCCTCTCGTCGACTATGGGGACAATAATGGTAAGAATCAATACTATTGTCTTTTTATATGAGCCACTGCTCAGCTCCTATTGGCCGTAGTGTGATATTATAATAATTTTTCGACAGAATTACAAAATAATGACAAAGTCACCTATAGATCTAATTTTATCTAAATAACTTCGGTGTGCCTCAAGGAAGCGTCTTGGGACCGTTTTTGTTTCTTATATATATAAACGATCTTCCACTGTCCACCAATGTCACTAATCATAAAACTATATTATTTGCCGATGATATCACTATTATTATCAAATATGAAAACAAAAACACGTACGAACATGAAATAAACGTTGCGCTAAATAAAGTTATTGATTGGCTTAATACAAACAATCTTAAGATCAATATAAGCAAAACTAAAATGGTAAAATTTCAAAGTTACAAACGACAACAAATTAACCTCAACTTAGTACATAACAATACAAAAGTAGAAGAAGTAGACACAACTAAGTTTCTTGGTATGGTTCTGGACAAGCATTGTAGTTGGAAGGCGCATATTGAATATGTCTGTGACAAACTCAACAAATTTGTGTACGCCATTAAAAAACTTCGGAATGACAGTATCCACAGAAGCAGCTCTAAGTGCGTACCACGGATACGTGTCACCTGCCCTTGCATATGGTCTTTTGTTGTGGGGAAATTCTGTCGAATTTGAAAAAGCGTTTCGTGTCCAAAAAACATGTGTAAGAGCAATTACAGGAGCATGGTATATGGATACCCGTAAACCTATTTTATTAAAAAAATTATATATTACCCCTAGCCTGTATGTACATCAAAGAAGTCTGTGTACTCGTCAAATAACATCCTGAGTACTTCAAGCTTCAGTCGGAAGTAACAAAAAGGAATGTAGTACCCAGAAACAAATATAAACTCTATCAACCTCAATGTAGATTAAATATATTTAAAAGAAATTCATATATTACTGCTATTAAGATTTAAAATAAATTGCACAATGTATTCAAGAGTCTGCCCTTAAGAGGGTTCATACATTTTCAAGTTGCTCGCAAATAGGTTTTTAAATTACGCACACAGAGCCGAAACATGCACACTTCTCTAATGCTGTGTGGTACAACAATATAGCGCGTACTAATGAGTTTGGTATTTTCTAACCTCGTATTTTGTTAAAGTTGGATAATACAAAATTTCAAATTAAATTAATAAATAATTAATTGTTATTAATCGTATTGTATTCTATAAACAATTAAAATACAATTTTATTAGAAAGAAAGAAATAACAATTAATTTTATATAAGACTAACAATTAATTTCTCAATAATAACTGCGGCTGATATGATGATGAATGTGACTATATGAGGTCAAAGTGGTGAAAATGTCCGCCATCTTGAACTTAGTTGTTTTTGGGCTGATCGCCTCCAAAATCGATATCTGACAATCCCACTGATCACTGGGCATAGTTCTGAAGTCAAAAATGTAAAAATGCCCTCCATCTTGAACTTTGTTGTTTTTGGGCTGATTGATACCAAAATCGATATCTGACGATCCCATTGGTCACTGGGCATAGTTCTGAAATCAGAATTCTAAAAATGCCCGCCATCTTGAACTTTTTTGTTTTTTGGCTGAGTGATACCAAAATTGATATCTGACGATCCCATTCGTCACTGGGCATAGTTCTGAAGTCAAAATTGAGAAAATGTCAACCATCTTGAACTTTGTTGTTTTTGGGCTGATTGATACCAAAATCGATATCTGACTATCCCATTGGTCACTGGGCCTAGTTCTGAAGTCAAAATTGTAAAAATGCCCTCCATCTTGAACTTTGTTGTTTTTGGGCTGATTGATACCAAAATCGATATCTGACGATCCCATTGGTCACTGGGCATAGTTCTGAAATCAAAATTATAAAAATGGCCGCCATCTTGAACTTTGTTGTTTTTGGGCTGAGTGATACCAAAATCGATATTTGACGATCCCATTGGTCACTGGGCATAGTTCTGAAATCAAAATTATAAAAATGCCCGCCATCTTGAACTTTGTTGTTTTTTGGCTGAGTGATACCAAAATTGATATCTGACGATCCCATTCGTCACTGGGCATAGTTCTGAAGTCAAAATTGTGAAAATGTCAACCATCTTGAAATTTGTTGTTTTAGGGCTGATTGATACCAAAATCGATATCTGACTATCCCATTGGTCACTGGGCCTAGTTCTGAAGTCAAAATTGTAAAAATGTCCACCATCTTGAACTTTGCTGTTTTTGGGCTGATTGACTCCAAAATGGATATCTGATAATCCCATTGGTCACTGGGCATAGTTATGAAGTCAAAATTGTAAAAATGCCCTCCATCTTGAACTTTGTTGTTTTTGGGCTGAGTGATACCAAAATCGATATCTGACGATCCCATTGGTCACTGGGCATAATTCTGAAATCAAAATTATAAAAATGGCCGCCATCTTGAACTTTGTTGTTTTTGGGCTGAGTGATACCAAAATTGATATCTGACGATATCATTCGTCACTGGGCATAGTTCTGAAGTTAAAATTGTGAAAATGCCCACCATCTTGAACTTTGTTGTTTTTGGGCTGATTGATACCAAAATCGATATCTGACTATCCCATTGGTCACTGGGCCTAGTTCTGAAGTCAAAATTGTAAAAATGTCCACCATCTTGAACTTTGTTGTTTTTGGGCTGAGTGATACCATAATCGATATTTGACGATCCCATTGGTCACTGGGCATAGTTATGAAGTCAAAATTTTAAAAATGCCCGCCATCTTGAACTTTGTTGTTTTCGGGCTGAGTAATACCAAAATCGATATTTGACGATCCCATTGGTCACTTGGCATAGTTCTGAAGTCAAAATTGTAAAAATGCCCAGTGACCAATGGGATTGTCAAATATCGATTTTGGTATCACTCAGCCCAAAAACAACAAAGTTCAAGATGGCGGGCATTTTTACAATTTTGACTTCATAACTATGCCCAGTGACCAATGGGATCGTCAAATATCGATTATGGTATCACTCAGCCCAAAAACAACAAAGTTCAAGATGGCGAGCATTTTTACAATTTTGACTTCAGAACTATGCCCAATGAGTAATGGGATAGTCAGATATCGATTTCGGTATCACTCAGCCCAAAAACAACAAAGTTCAACATGGTGGGCGTTTTTACTATTTTGACTTCAGAACTATGCCCGGTGACCAATGGGATCGTCAAATATCGATTTTGGTATCACTCAGCCCAAAAACAACAAAGTTCAAGATGGAGGGCATTTTTACAATTTTGACTTCATAACTATGCCCAGTGACCAATGGGATTATCAGATATCCATTTTGGAGTCAATCAGCCCAAAAACAGCAAAGTTCAAGATGGTGGACATTTTTACAATTTTGACTTCAGAACTAGGCCCAGTGACCAATGGGATAGTCAGATATCGATTTTGGTATCAATCAGCCCTAAAACAACAAATTTCAAGATGGTTGACATTTTCACAATTTTGACTTCAGAACCATGCCAAGTGACCAATGGGATCGTCAGATATCGATTTTAGAATTCATCAGCCCAAAAACAGCAAAGTTAATAATTTGATCTTTAATAAAAAAAAATTCCATAACAAAGTATCAACTGGTATTGAACTCTCTTGAAATATACAAATATTACGTAAACATCGGACCGGGAGCGCGGGAAGCAAAGCGTTACGTCCTCTCTCTAGAAGGCCTCAGCCGGTACTGATTTCTCACGGCCTGTGCGCCGAAATATAAGGCGTTTTTAGGCTCTTTTCAAAAATCATTTTAAAATATTTCTAAAGGGATTTCGAAAAAATTATGGACATTTATAAATGACAACATCTTGCTTAATAATTAAATGTAAAAAAATCGACTTTTTAAACACATATAGTGTACCAAAATTCTAATCAAACTTGATCAAAGTTCAACGTTTTTAAAAATTTTAGTTCTTAAGTTTTAGTTATAAAAAAATGAATATTTCTAATATTTTTTCAATACACTAACTAAAGGACTATATGTAGACCTTAAAACAAGCTTTTTTTTCTATGCATTTCAATTACTTTAGTCCCTGGCGAATCTGAAAGTAGGCTTGTTTCGTTGAATTTCTTAAAACGCTGTGCAAAAGAACTGTTCTAACTAAAATACTAATAATAAATAGTCTGTTTTTCTTAATACACTTTTTAGACAAGAAAACTGTTGTCTATGTATGCCAAAAATTACTTCGCTACATATAAAGACATATTCTGTAGCGAACGTGGAAATCTCGTGATTTCATGGATTTCTGTATGAACCCTCTTAACAATATTTAAAAATAATTTGAACAAATGGCTGTTAGAAAAATGTTTTTATAGCGTAAATATTTGCACACCATAATGTAATGGTAGAATGTAAATGGGTCATTTTAGAATTTAAGATCATACATTGTACACCTACATTCTTGCGAATAAATGAATTTGAATTTGTGTTTTTTGCATATAAATATAACTGTAAACGCACTTCGACTGTCACCGTGGCGCAGTGGTTAAGGTGGTCGCCTCGCCACTACATCGCCGTGCTGGGTGACGTGGGTTCGATTCCCACACGAGACAAATATTTGTGTGATTCATAGATATTTGTTTCTAGTCTGGGTGTACTTTGTGTCCGTTAGTTTCATGTTTGTAAAGCTCCCCGCGACACAGGGCTAGTTCCCTAGTGCGGGCGTTGTCTTTTTTTAAGATTAAAAAAAAAAAAAAAAAAAAAAAAAAATTATTTCGTACCTTTTACACACTTTTCACCTAACTATAAAAAGTGTTGAAAACATTTAAAAAAAATAGCTCCGATTTTCGTCATTTCTCTGTATGAACCCTCTTAATGATGATGTATTGTTATTATACTACTAGACCCTCGTAAGAAGAACAACCAGCAAGACTGGGACGCGTCGGATGAGGCGGGGCGAGGTGAAGCGGGGCGAGGCGAGGCGGGGCGAGGCGAGGCGGGGAGAGGCGAGCTGGGGCGAGGTGAGGCGGGGCGAGGCGAGGTGGGGCGAGGCGAGGCGGGGCGAGGCGAGGTGTGGCGAGGCGAGGTGGGACGAGACGAGACCAGGCGCGGCGCGGGGGAGCCGGGCGCGGCGCCGGCCGACAATAATGTGCGTCAACAGTCTCTCGGGAAGCGCGACTACGAACTTGACCCGGATGAACTTGCGGGTAAGTCATTACGAATGATGGGCATAGATAGTGCAATTTAAAGTGGGTTACCTTAAATGTTGTAATAATAATATTCTACCACATTCACACAACGCCATCTAGTCCCAAAATAAGCAATTATATTCGCTTGTGTTATGGGTACTAAACATCTGATATACTACTTAAATATATATATTTTTTTAAATACATACATATTATAGATAAATTACACCCAGAAACAGAACAAATCTTTATGCTCATCACACAAAGATTCATATTGCTTAGCAGTCAGGGTAACAAACCACTAGACCAACAGGCCAGTTATATGGATAAGTATGTAATAATATGGATAAGCCTTGTGGGTGTGGGATTTTTGGATTTGTTTTTCTTCTGATAAAAATAAATATTTACTCCATTACTAGTTTACTTTCCAAAACCAATTCACTTATTAAAGGCAAGGCACTGTCTGTGAACTTTAAAAAGTAAAGGAAATTTCGTTGTGTATGCCTATTTTGAAAAGCAAAGTCGCGTCTGTGAATTTGGCTCTAAGTGTAGACATGTTCGATGGACATACATATCCCCCCTTCCCCCCACAGTGTCGGAGGCAAATCCGGCCACGTACGAGCCCCGCGCAGACCGCGACGTAGATACTTACGTGCAGTACAATAAGGACGAGGTACGTACTACTACATGATCATCTTCGTAGAATGTGGCGATAAACAATTCTTCTCAATGTTATGTTTAATTAAATCTTTATAGGTTGTCAGTGAAAATAGTTAATCTGCTTTGTTTGTACATAGTAGGCATGCAAAAAATTTGATAAAATAAATTGTGAATATGTTATAAAATGGATATTATACAATAACGTGTATAATAAAAACAATATAATGAATGTCATGTATTTATAAAATTAGTTGTTGTAACATGTTACAAAATGTTCACGAATAAGTTCGAAAAATTAATAATTTAATTCTACCTTTCAACATCTGGAGATGCCAGGATTGTCTATGCTATGACAACATATTGCAACATAGAAGTCGCGCGGGGCTTCGCGCACGTCGCTTTTGTTTGGCCACTGCTCAGCTTCTATAGGCTGTAGCGTGATGTTATATATCCTAAAACCTTCCTCGATAAATGGGCTATCTGACACTAAAAGAATTTTTCATATCGGATCAGTAGTTCCTGAGATTATTGCGTTCAACAAAACAAACAACAAATTCTTCAGCTTTATACTATTAGTATAGATATGAAGTGTTCTTCCCCCTGACAGCTGACAGCGTTCCAGCCGCACTACAGCCTCGGCCAACAGAACAGTAGCTCGGAGCGCGGGGAGGGGCGGGGCGGGGGGCGCGACACGCGGCGGGGGGGGGAGCCCGCGCCCGTCAAGGTCGTCATGCGCTCCAACCTCACCTTCAACCTCGGAGACGACTTCTTCGCCTGGAAGAAGAAGGCGGGCGCCTCTGATATTTTGTGAGCTCTTTAACTTATTTAAATTAATAATGATATAGATTAGGGTTGGTAGGTTATCCGGCTGGGGGGTCAATTTTGTAAAAATAATAAAACATCGGCCTGCACTAACTTGTTTATCGTATTCCATCTGTTATAAAATTTTAACGGATCAATGTGTGTAAATTAAACATCATCATTTCATCATTTCAACCCATAAACGTCCCACTGCTGGGCACGGGTCTCCTCCAAAGAATGTGGAGGGAATTTAGACTACTGTACCACGCTGGCCAGACGGGTTGGTATAGGGTTTGTTTCGAATTTTGCCTTTTCTTGCAGTGTTGTTGTCTGCATATAATTATGTTTACTCCCTTAGTCGCCTTGTACGACACCCACGGGTTAAGATGGGGTAGTGACATTATGAATTCTTAATCCGTCACTACACGGATAGATAAATAATATGGGGGTCCTTTTTTAGAGCCACAGAAGCCATTATTTTTTAATAATTGTGTTTGTACCCGCGTTCGTATCACACAAATACTACTGCATGGAATTTATAACTGCACTAAAATATTGCTAAGACTTTCAGTGGCGAAGGCTCACAACTACATTCCTACCGGATTCCCTTTGAAAAATTACAATTATCACGCACACATTTATACTCATAACTTTATTTATAATAAGGTACAGTAACGGCAAGATATACAAATATTACAAATTTAAGCACTTAATTTATATAAAGTTGGTATATATGTTTGCCAATTAAAAGCATGCATAATTCATATTATATAGGCAACATTAAAAGTAACTTTAGTTTAAGTTAATTAAAATATGAAAAAAAAATATATAAAAGTAATAATAATAAAATAATAGAACAAAAGTAATAAACGTAAACAATCGTAATAATTAATTTATTCTTAACCAACGAAACTTTATGTCTGGGGGCATATTTGGCCCTACGATTGGTCTGCGTGCTTACTTCTATGAGTCACGCAAATATTGGGTCTCGTATGGGAATCGAACCTACATCACTCGGAACGGCGATATTAGTGGCGAGACTGACAGTCAAAATTCATTAACAAAAATTGAGTTCGCTATTTACTTATTAGGCTGGAGGTACTTCCCCAGTCATGCTTGTACATAACTGGTATCCTTGCAGCTCGGAGTTCCTTGACGACCTGATAATGACGAACGACACGAGGAAACATGACGACCTCGGCGCTGACGAAGCTGATAGGGACGACAACGCGATCGTGGACCGCCACGACAATGCTAAGGAAGACGCCAGGAGTGACAGTAGCGGATCCTCAGGATCTTCAGAGAGCAGTGGGGAATCGTGGTAGAATTATTATGGGTAGTTCTCGCACTTGGGGCAGTAGCTCTATCCGAGGGAGTTGCACCATCCGGGGCAGATGCTCAATATGGGGTAGTTGCCTTATCTGGGTTGGTTTCCCATAATCTCGCATTAACTCTGGGGATTGGAGGAGCTGCTGCATTTTGGACAGTTACTTCATTTTTGTCGTCAAACATGTAACATGATGAGCTTTGGAGGAGCTTGCATCTGGGGCAATTGCTTTGTCTCTGACGGTTCCATTCCAATCTTGAATTTAACTCGGTTAGGTAGTTATAATTAGTCTTGGCGTCATTTGATGAGAATGGGGGAGCTGCTATATCTGAAACAGTCTTCCATTTAAGTAAAGTAGTCATATAACCTCGTTTGCTATCTAATCTGATTTGTATTAGATATTGGGGGAAGTACTCCAGGTTATTCTATTTCTAATCTAATACAAATCAGATTTTTTTGTCTGCTGATTTTGTGATCGGGATCGAGGGACTTCCCCTATGGAGCAACTGCCCCATAAAGGGGTAATAGAATATAAGTAGACAGGTTATTACAGCAATATTATTTGTCGAATATGTGCTCCTGCGCAGTTTACGTACACCTAGTCTTATATATCGTTTAGCAACTTGTGTATACGAGCTTATAGTCGCTTCTATAAGCTTATAGGCTCGTTTAGGAGCTTTAAGACGAGTTTAGGAGCTTATAGACGCGTTAAAGAGCTTGTTATTGGCGCGTTTAGGAGCTCATTTATAAGGACATATCACAGCGTTCCAATATAGAGTGTTCGCGTTATTTGAGCCATGATATTCGACCAATAATGTTGTTAATTGTACATAAATAGTTTAATACGGAATGATTTAATTCTTCTAAACTAATTAGTTGCCAAATGTGTAAGTTATTTTAGTTACGTTAGTCCGAATAAATAATAACAATCGAAAACCAATAAATATGACAGTAAATTGCATCATCGCCATTCCTCTGTGTGAACCCTCTTAATATATAATATAATATTCTACCACATTTACACAGCGCCATCTAGTCCCACAGTAAGCAATTATATTTGCTTGTGTTATGGGTACTAAACAACTGGTATACTACTTAAATACATTTTTTTTTTTGTAAATACATACATATTATTGATAAATTACACCCAGACACAGAACAAACCTTTATGCTCATCACACAAAGATTTGTCCTGGGTGGGGATCGAACCCACGACCTCCGGCTTAGCAGTCAGGGTCACTAACCACTAGACCAACAGGCCAGTCAGAATAAAAACAACTTATGGATTATTTTGAAACTTACATTTGCTTTTTTTTTTCAAGTTTATAATTACATTAACCACGGAGTTGTTTATTGTTCACCGACCGTGATGTAACAGGATGATTGAAAATGGATATTCTTATTAATAGGGTGTTATTGTTTGTTGTTGGTGAAAATAACCATTAATATATTAGGTGGAAGGATAACGCACTCGAAACGAAAATCTGGCAGAAGTGCTGGTTGGTATTTTCAAATAAAAGACCATTAAGATTGAAGAATGTACATACCTATATTACTTTATTTATCATCACTGCAACCCATAGACGGCCCACTGCTGGGTCTAGGTCTCCTCTAAAGAATGTGGAGGGAATTACCACGCTATCATATATATACTTATGAACGTAATATAAAGCCTAAAAAGGTGTCAAAGTTTCATTATTTCCAGAATTCGTTTTGGAGAGCGTTTACCTTCCAAGCACTATAGTCCTAGGCTAATTGAGGCACTGAATGAATAATCGTATATATAAGGTTTTATAAACTCAATAAGCCGGTTTTCCTATAACGTACAGTTATTTTAAGAATTTAGACAATAATTGCTTTAGAGGTCTGAAAGAAAGAAATCTTTTTTATTGTGTACGTCAAATCAAGCGATGTTCAATACATATAAACACAACAGATCTTACACAAGAGTAACAAGATATTTAAAAACACAGATTATACACAATAAGAAATTTATACAATGTCTGCTTTTCCCAATGTCACTCTGTCATCGCTTTGCCTCTGTCTTGTCTCTTAAACATCTTTAAAATTTTTCATACTTAGGGCCGGTATTTCAATGTCACCTTATCTCGAATTGATCTAGGCTTGAACATAAGTAGGACTTATGTGTATTTCAATATAGGATTAAAGTTAAGCGGCACCTAAAGTCCATCCTAACTAACCTTAATCTAAGCGGAGGATTTTTGCCACTTAAGTTCCGATCTGAGATTTGCGTGTGGCTAAAGAAAAAAGTTGCTTCATGATAATTTATTTTTGTACGCGAATTCATAGGAGCCAAGCCTAAATAGTATTTTTTTTTTATTATTATGTGCCAATTTGTTTTTCTTGTTTTCTTGAATAGCACCAATTTTGTAGTAAGGCTAAAAATTGCTAAAACCAGAGTATATTGATAAGTTAATGGCTAACAGGTAGTGCCGTAAAACATTATAAAAAAAAATGCCAATATTAGTGCACCAACTTTAGTGCAATGGAGATAAATCTGCTGATGCTGATGCTGATGATAGAAAATAAAAAAGCGATGCTAGTACGTGGAAGGCGAAAAAAAACTTATCAGAAATGTCGTAAACTTGATTTTAAAACTCAATAATTTATAACAATAATAATAAATAAAAAAATATTCTACCACATTCACACAGCGCCATCTAGTCCCAAATTAAACAATTATGTTTGTGTTATGGGTACTAAAAAACTGATATACTACTTAAATGCATTTTTTTTGTTTTAAATAAATACATATTATAGATAAATTACACCCAGACACAGAACAAACCTTTATGCAAATCACAAAAAGATTTGTCCTGGGTGGGGATCGAACCCACGACCTGCGGTTTACCAGTCAGGGTTACTAACCGCTAGACCAATAGGCCAGTCAACAAACATCAATGTCAACCAAATGACAACAAAAATCATAAACAAATGACATATTCTTTTTATTATGTTGCAATATTGCGATTTATCTCAGATTAGCTAAGCCGAGGAAGATCCAGATTGAAATACACTACCGTCTTTCAAAAGTGACACTTAGATTAAATGTAGGACCTAACTTAAGCAATAAGATAAGGTGACATTGAAATACCGGCCCTTAGGGCCTATTTCACGACTGGCAAACAAGTGAAGATTTTTGACGTACTTCTCTAACTGCTGTATTCAGATACGTTACTTAACTTAAGTTTATTTAGTAAAAACGTGTAATTTTAAAGTCTATACGCCTAAAGACGATTATTCAATGAAAAAATTGTGTTAATGACAGATTACTGCTATTAGACGTCTCTGTGTGCGGCCGAAATACGTTAAAAATCTGTCAAAAAGGTTAGGGTTGAGGGTACTCCTGATCTGTCCCTTCTTTAGAACGTCACCTATTTGGTCATGATGAATGTTGAAGAAGCCAAAGATGTATGTCAGAATCGTAGCAAGTGGACGGAAATGGTCTCTGCCTATCCCTCTGTCGGGAAAGAGGCGTGATCTATATGTGATGTGATGAAACAGGCCCTTAGAATACATCAAATAAGTTTTCGAACTATTTACTTTTAAAATTTCGTGTTGCATTATATTAGAAATATACAAAAATAATGCAATTCAATCAAAATATGGTGTGAAAATAAAGTTTTTGGGCTATTCCGGATATTCTCGGAATGTTTCGACAACTTTGTGTAAGTACATAAAGCTAAGCGGTTGAGATGTTTGTACCGTAGTGATGTATACCAACAAATTCCGAAATTATTATTAAATGTAATCATTTCCGAATTTTTCGGACTATTCCGAATATTAACGCTTGTAACCGCACGTCACAGCGCCCTCTAGTGCGGATACAAAATGATATTGATCTAAACATCATAGATATATATATAGAAATAAATAAATATCTGTCCATAGACGCTTATTGTTATTGTAAAATAAATTATATTCTGTATGTAACTAAGTTGATAATTGTATATTTGTTTTTTCACTAAGATTGTAAATTCTTTATAGTTAAGTATAGTCATTTCACTAAGCGTATGTATACGCTGACTGTTTGCTGCAAACTGCATGCTAATGTAAAACTTAGGTCGGTCGGTCAGCCACATATTGTACGCCTAGTGGTAATTACGCTCAAAGCATAATACTTATTTAGTATTGCATTGTTCCGTCCGTTTTATCGTGTTACTATAAGTAATTATAGTAAATTGTTTTACTAGAGAGAAGATATCCATTAATATGATCTCTATGAAGGCTTATTATTATTGGTTGTTAATTAACTCATGCCATAACGACAAATGGCTTGTTCGTCCATTCGCCTATCACACGTACCATTATTATAAAACAGTTCATAAGACTCTTGTTTATAAGTGGACACCCTAAAGTAGACTGGTAGATGAAGCCTTAGGCCTTAAGTCCGCCTTGTACATTATTTTGTACAGAGAGTTTAATGAATAAATAAAATCTTCACCTAAGGTACAGACAGGTTTCCTGCTCAATTTGGAAGATGTTACTAGATGCGACTAGACATATCTAGTCGCATAGAATCGCACTTTGCTATGTTTGGACCACGGTCCAACCTTTAAATTAAATTAAATGTTGGAAGGAGAAACTTAAAGGTTGAACTTATTTATATTTAAAAAAAAACTAGGTCTTTCATGTAGCTAAAATATATCATCTAGTTGGCCTTACTATAATAGTGTTGGGACCAAATTGTTATTGTTGCATTTATTTAGAGGTTTTGGGGCTTTTGGGGAAAAGGGACTCCGTACTACCCCTTTTTTTCGGAAAATAAGACTTAGTTATAACAACTTTGGCCCTGTTTCACAACTAGCTAGTAACTGTCTGATAAGTTATTCGAAGTGACAGATTTTTAAGTGGGAGACTGGCAGCTGTCTAAGCTAGGCTCGTGGCCTGTATTTGAGGGATGTTTAAAATGAAAAATTTGTCACTTAATTTCAGATACGGTATCAGGGAGTTATCAGCAAGTGTTGAAACAGGTTCTTATAGACTTAATGTGTTATTTATAAATAAATTGCTGGTACGAATGTTGTTAAAAAGCTAAGCGTAACGTTCCTTATTGACGAAGTATTAAATATTTATATAAATAGTAAGTTGTTTTCATTTCCCAAACATCTAACTTATATTTTTGTGTACTACCGCCAACTCTTAAACTAACAAAGATAATGAATACCTTCGAACCTCCTCATCCGATTTAAAAAAAAACTTGTCCCACTAGAGGTCAATAGGATATGAGCCTATCGTGTGCGTTCGTCCAGCAAAAAGTACTCGCCTTTCAAGAATTGAATGCTACAGATAAATAGTGCCTTATCTCGTGTAAATGTGCATGAAATTTGCAATTCGTGCGTGCAACGGCTTCAGAGTGATTTAAGAAAAATTGATTCTGCTGCACGAACGTTCGCCCAGCAGAATTTTTTTTAATTGATGCATCTAGCTGGAAATGAAATATGCAGAAAGGTAGCTTATTATTCCAGTAAAAATGTGCGGTGAAAGCCAAATTAGTGCGCATTAAGATTTCAGAGATATTTCATTTTCTGCTGGGCGAACGTTTTGGCGATTGCTATATATCAGAAACGGTTGGCCGTACAGACATGATTACTTTTTTATGCGGATACAGTACATTAGTGCTTATTTGTGCCCAAATGTTTACTAATATGACTAGCATGGTTCAGGAGTTATTACACTTTATCCTAGAAACACGAAAACCTCTCTGGCTCTGGAATTATGAAGACCACGGACTTCGCGTTAGTGCTGTCTGGTACCTGTTATATATGCACACGATCCTGTAAAGTTTCGCCGGCCTACTGCTTATCATTAGCGAGTTTTTAACATTGTATTGCTTTTTTTTGAGGTTATCTTGAAGTAAATTATTTCGAGTTCGAAAACAGTATTTTTCTGTGAGCTGGCTTATTACATTCTTCAACAATAATAAGTGATCTATTTTAAGAATGCGTATGCAAAAAATAAGCTATGTACACCCGTTAATTTAGATGATAATGATAAAAATCCATTCGAAATCTTTTTTGTAGATTAACCGACTCAATTCGAATGAACATTAAAAAGCGGCCGCACGATACTTCAAGCTATCCTTCCTCACTTGACGGTGTTGTAATGAAATGTATAATACAGATGCGTACAGAATTGTTATGTCGGAAAACATTTTATAATAGGCACATGAAATAAAATGTGTATTCTTTTATTTCTAATAATAGTAGGTACGGATAACGACACATTGGTCTTGTGTGAATATAATGAATTAGTGATTTTGCACCAAAAATGTATAGGCACATACATAGTTTGATGAGCCGTTGTCAGTAGGTACATTTGTTGTTTGAATTTTGTATAGGTAGTAGGTAAATAAAGCAATTTATTTACCTACTTCTGATGATGGTAAACAGAAAAATAAGATTACAAATAGGTACGTTTTAGCCCCGCTAAATTATATTGGGGGACAGCAGTACAATAATTCCTGTTTACCCTCAGTAGAGCCAAAGAGCTGGGGGACATAACTCCCGAGGTGGAGAGTCAGTATCTATACTATAAAGTTATTGTAATATAGTGCTGAAAATAGTTTGGTTGAGCGTTGAACACGTTATCTCAGGAACTTTTAGTTCAAATAATAAAACCTTTTTGTGTTGGATAGCCCATTTGTCGGTATCACGCTATATCCAATAGGAGCTGTATAGTGACCAAATAAAGATTCACGCGAGCGGAGATCTGCGCAACAGCTAATTATAAACCTACCTACTTATACAGTAGGTACAAAATATCTCGATTATTAAAATTTATAAACTATACTTATCTCCCATCAATCTTTGTTCAAACCGTTTATGGCCTCTAATATAAACAAATTATACTGATTATGATGAGGTCAAAAAAAGCAAATTGTTTTAATGACAATTGACACATACCGTCAAATTGTTTTGTGTTGAGGCCGTCGTCGTCATTAAAAAAAAACAATAATAAAAAAAATGGCGGTAGTACCTACTAATACAGTTCTTGTGAAGTTAATTCGTAATTTTGTTTATTTCAATAAACTAATAAGTCCCTGTATGTGCTTAATTCACTGTTTCTTATTTAAGTTTCGTTTAGTGTGACAATTCTTAAAAAAGTTTGAAGTAGGTACCTCGTACAAAAACTTTGCTTGCAGTTTCAAGTTTCAGTACTTGCTTGGTATCAAGTTGAAAAAATGACTTCACCTAAGAATAAAGATAAGATACCCGAGTTATCGGCTCTCTTTCGATTAGAGTTTTATAGAAACAAGAAACAGTGGAAGTTGAGTAATGAAAAAACGAAAAAGTCTAGGAAGCCGGCCAACGAGCCTCCGGCCAGTGAGCCTCCAAAAGACACTGAAAGGTATGCCTTATATTTTTTTACAAAATGTTAGATCTACTTATTAATCTAAATTATGTGAAAGTTCTGCTCAGTTAATCTCAACAATTGTTAAATTCTTTATAAAATTAATAATAATAAACGTTACATTCTTATTTTAATACTTAGTTAGCTTTCGCAACTGGCTCGTGCGCATGATCAACGAGGACATACATTTTAATAATACCATTTACCCAGATGAAATCATCATAAATATTATAATATTATTCCAAGCTTTATGTCTAATAAGTTGTATTCAAGTTAGTTTAGTAAGTAGGTACATAGATTTTGCATGAAAGAGCAACAACCACATATATATTATGTCTAGCCTCATATATTTTTGCATTAATTTAATATCAGCAGGATAGGATTAAATAAAGTAGGCACTTAAATTACTAATGGATGCTGTGTTATATTATTATATTTAAAGAGACTTCTCAATCCCACAACTAAATCAGCAAACAAGGTGATATCCAATACCTATTGTTGTCTCACTCACACACACACCATCACCAAACAATGTGGCACATGCTACTATCATATAAGTATCATGTTAGTCTATGTTTATATACAAAGGTCTAGGAAGATAGAAATTACACACCTGAATTAAAAATTGATTTTAATTTTTGCTTGCAATAAAACAACTAATTCTTACTCAATTCAAACAAATTTTACTTTAAAAAAACATGGAATATGTATAGAAAAGATAGACAGATGAGTGTGAATTAGTAATGAAGGCTAAGATCTAAAGATAATACTAGCTAAATTTTGAATGTTAACCACAATGTTGCCATGTTGGTAAGATAAACAGAAAGAAATCTCCTTTATTCATGTAAGTTACAAAGTACCTAACTCATTAGTCACATTGTAAAGTAAAAAATATAATCCCAAAAAAACATCATCATGATCACTTCAACCCTTATAAACGTCGCACTGCGGGGCACGGGTCTCCTCCAAAGAATGCAGGTGGAGTTTAGCCTACTACTGCCACCCTGGCGAGAAGGGTTGGTATAGGGTTTGTTTCGAATTTCCCCTTTCTCGCAGTGCTCTTGTCTCCATAAGATTACTATGAAAAAACTTAGTGTAAGCCAATTTACATCTACAACCAGTTCACTCACAGGTTAGAGCCATGAGAAGAACTGGTAAGCTACCCCCCACCATAAATAAGATTTTAGTCATGGACTTGTGGCGGTCTGAGGTTTGATGTTGTTGGGCGCAGTAAATTAAAGTCGAATGCCAGGAGAATAATTAACATTTATTTATAAGTCGTCAGTCTTATATAGAAAACATCTTACAAAAATTAACAAATTATCAGGTACATATAAGAATTTAAATCAAAAACCAAAATACAAAAGTACAATCTACAGGTACATCATAATATTTCTGCCACGCACCCATCTCGCTCTCACGTGCGCGCGCCGTATATCGCTGCTCACTCTCGAGGTATAAAAGGAATTTGTTCGGCAGTGCGACATTAAGTTAGGCACCGGCGCACGTCGCTCGGAGGCGCCTCAACAGCTGTTATCTATGACGTAGCTATATTGGAATGTCCCATAGACTCTTATATATCATTATAATCATGGACACAAAAACCTAGTTTGATTACACAACCAACTGTTTAATGAAGAAGATGTGACATAGATTGCATATCTTAAGGTGCCAAATGAAGCAACACCCGATATACTACTGAACGTCCCACAGAAGGAGACAGATTGTAGTAAAATAAAGAACAAAAATAATCATGGACTCAATATCTCCTCATATGAATATAATGTTTTTCAGCAGCAACAAACTGAATGAGACATACAGTGTGGATTCAACCGCAGATAACGACAAGTGTCAGTTGAATAATGCCTTTATACAGGATATACCTTGTAAGTATTTTTTTTGTACCATGTCCATGGACAACTGCAGCACCAGAGAAGCACCACAAAAGAAATCGGGGCTGTCGTGAGTTCATTTTTTCTTTGAACCCGCCATTTATTTAACTTTAGGCCTATTGCCATTTGTTACATTTTATTAAAATTACCTGTATTTAAATATATATTAAAAAATGGCGTCCACTGCTGACGAAGCATAGCAGCAAACAAGCGATAAAGTTCAGGATACTTTGTTTTTAAAAATACATGTGATTTTAGATATAGGTAGGTGAGGGGGGGGGGGTCTCTTAAGAAGTTGTTAAAAGCATCACATGATTAATGGTCAACCCCTTAGCAGTGAAAGTATACAAGATATTAATAACATTAATCTCACAAATGTCTAAAAAATAAAATTTACACCCAGCAGATGACACTCCACCAGCAGAGCCTTTGAAGTCTGCATTACCATCAGAGGCACAAGATCTGCAACCAGACTTGTTGGCACCAGCTCCTCAGCTCCACATTGGTACCTGGAGTACTCAACAAGGGCAGTGTGACAAGTTTGTTGAAGATTGGTCTAATGGACAAGATTTTGAGCCTTCGAAGTCAAAGGTATGATTTTAAAAGCATCATTTAGCATAGGCCTCGCATCTAGGCTATCAGTTCTGCACACACATTTATTTTGTCTGTTAGGTTTGTCCAGACATATGGCCCAAACAACCAGATGGACCTGGTGACAACCTGCAATGGTTGCTAAAGACAGCAAGCATGACCTGGACCCAACAGCCACCACCAGAACACTCAGGAGTGTGGAACTATCCACCTACCAATCCTGGCTCATTTGAAGGTTGCAGTAACAAAGCCAGGATGGATGGTACAAGTTTACAGCAACCAAATACTTGGACCTGTACATCATCGGGTGATAAGGGTGAAGGTATGCAGTTTTAACTTCATTTTCGTTTTTTTTAAAGACAACACCCACTCTAGTAAACAAGCCCTGTGTCGCGAGGGCCTTTAGAACCATAAAACTCTCACTCACACTCCTTTAAGTCATCTCGCCGTCATTATTAAGTGTCCTTGACCTTACAGGACTTTTTTACGATTTGTTTTCTGATCTCGTCTCTTCTGATATTTCAGTGAATTCTTTAAAAACCCAAAATCACCCATGGCACATAGAAATGCCACCACCGACACTGTTTAATCCAGATAAATGGACCAACCTGCCAGCCGTCAACCAGAAACAACAGTTTACTCCGGGGCCTACTCTTCAAGAACCGAAATTCCAGAAATCCCTCGCACCAGAAGACTGGCGACACCAGAAGTATCTCCCAGATATATGGCCAACTCAAGCACCTAATGGACCGCAACTGGGACCTCTCAAGCCTCCAGGTGGACCTCAGCAGATGCTGAAAGACTACATTCAACTATGTAATGAGAAGTCCCAAGTTGGTAGATCAGAGTGTGTCCCAGAAATGTGGTATAATTTGGTAGGTATCTTAGTTCAAAATAATATTATTAGGAACTGCTGACTACAGATCTCCTCGCCTCTATCTAGAGAGATAGAGGGTTTACTCTACAATCCACTCACGCTGGCCTAATAATAATATAATAATAATAATAATATTCTACCACATTCACACAGCGCCATCTAGTCCCACAGTAAGCAATAATATTTTGCTTGTGTTATGGGTACTAAACAACTGATATAGGTACTACTTAACCACTAGACCAACAGGCCAGTCAGTAATGTATAGCAAATCAGTTATACATTTAAAATTGTTCCTAGTGTATGTATCTTTCCTCACGATGTTTTCATTCACCGTTAGCAGATGGTAAGTCAACCTGTATATATAAATTCCACCACATTAGTACTTTTAGAATTGAATTTGGACCTCATGAACTGCATATAAATAATTGTCCCATTACTCTGATATAATTGGTCTAAGAGTATATATTCGTCTATATAATTTAGGGACTAATTTCCGAATCAAAACACGAAGACACCTGGAGCTGTCCCGTGCCACCTTCCAGTCCTGAGGAGATTACGCAGAATTTGTGGACCAACCAGCTCTGGGAACAGAAGCAGTGGCAAAATGCTGATAAGGTTAGTGAATTAACTACATTTGCTTTAGGTTAGTGTTGCGTTGCGGGGGGGGGGGGGGGGGGAGAGGGGGCGGGTGACGGACAGTGGATACTTAATCTATAGTATTTTTTTTTGTTATTTGAAAAATTATTTTTGTTCTGGATAGCCCATTTACTGAGGAAGGCTATATATCATCACGCTACGGTCAATAGGAGCTGAGCAGTGGCCAAATAAAGAACGACGGGAGCGAAGCTTCGTGTGTCTTCTATTTTGTCAACAATTTTGTAAATTTATTTGTTTGTTTTGTCAGGAGTGGCAAGTGTCCCCCTCTGATGATGTACCGGATGGCCCCCTTGACAAGAGTGATTGTTCCATGCACTCGGACTATTGTGGCACAGGTACCTAAGACTGTTAATGCTCTGCTGCCAATTTTATAATACCTATACTCTGACTGCATTGAATGTAGAATAAAATTTGACTATATTTTAAGAGCGTTTATACCAACAGAGTAGCAATGTCGCAATTTAATATCAAATTTCATTCTTTTCAATTTTTATTATTTTATAAATATATATATTTTAAAAATATGTTTAATAAACTTTTAAGTAGACAGTGATTTGTTAACAAATATTCTACATCCGGCACGAGTATAGCGTGGGCGTCGTCGTCTGAATAATAATCATAATCTTTATTGCTTTAAATAGGGTACATATAGGTGTTACATTAAAGGTAAGAATATTAGCTCTAGCCCATCCAGCCATCTTAGATAGCATGCAAATATAATAATATAACAAAATAATAAAATAAAATAAAATTTAAACTGAATAAGAATTAAATTGGATTAAATTGAATTAAATTAAGTTGAATTGAATTAAATTAACAATAATGTTATTTGCTACATTTAACATATTAAATTCATACATTTAAGTAATAATGCAATACTTCCTATGGTAGATGAGCAGTACACGAGCACGCCTGCTCCCTCCCAGGAGTTGCGCCAGAGTCCGGAGCTGGTCAGAGAGAACACCTCGCAGTGGCTGCGGCTGCTGATGGCGCAGTACCACCACTGTTACGGTACTGATGATGACGCACCCGTCTGCGAACATGATGTAAGTTGGTCACATATATGACATTATGTCTTTAGAAATTAGAAATATTTTATTGATGCACAGATATTTATTTCGAGTAAAGGTGTACTTTGTGTCCAATAACTGTATGTTTGTTAATCCCCCGCGACACAGGGCTGCCCGGTAATGCGGGCGGTGTCTTAAAAATGTATCAGTTAACAATTTACATTTTCATGAGAATCATTAGAGCAATTACCGAGATATATGTGTTTATTTAAACATGTTTCAATGTTTTAAACGTTTGTATTCGGGAACGCGCTCGTGAGGCCAGGTATTGCGGGTGTCTATGGGCTACGGTAACCGCTTACCATTAGGCGCGTACGGCCCGCCTGATGGTCTGTTTGTCACTGTTGTGGTATAAAAAAAATCCTCCTTAGTTATATAATATTCATATGTTCCAGCATGGGCACGACTTTAGTACGGAGTTTGTTCGCGAGGCTCATTCGGCGCCACACTCATCTGAGAAGGATCCCGACGACAGCTGCGGTATGTACTCTTTGCTATATTATGTAGATGGATTTTAGACAGTAGCGTAGCTTTTTGCTTTCTCTTTTGAAAGGTTTATTTCCCCGTAAGGTTGCCAATCGCACAGAATTGAAATAAATTGTGTATCCATACATGTAAATTCCTTGATCTAGCTAAAGCCTTTGACACCGTATCTATTCCTATATTACTAAGAAAGCTAAAAAAGTTCTTTGGTGTTAGAGGCATGGCACTGAACTGGTTTAAAAGCTACCTGATACAGAGAGAGCAGTACATTAAAGTTGTCGAGTACTAAAGTTAATTAAGAACTGGTAATTTGGGTGTTTCACAAGGTAGCATTTTAGGTCCAACATTGTTTATTTCATCATCAGTCCGTGTAGTGATGGATTAAGAATACATAATGTCTCTACCTCATCTCAACCGTTTGGCCAGAGTGGTATAGCAGCCTAAATTCCCTCCACATATTTTGGAAGAGACCCATGCCCAGTTGTGGGACGTTTATGGGTTATCACTTCAACCCAAACATGATGATTGTGTATCATTTATATTTATGATATACATGGTAGCGTCAACTCAACAGGCAATACATTATATATGCCTAGTGGGGACCTCTTATCCATGTTTTTTATTCGCTGATGCTATTCGTGGTGATTGTTGTCAGATTGTGTATGCTGGTACGTGTCGCAGGCGCGGGTGTCGCGCCTGCCGGGCGCCGTGCTGGCGCGCGCCGCCTCGCGCCTCGCCGCGCTGCTGCGCGCGCTGCTCCTAGAGCAAACCCTCCGGGACCGCCTGGTCAGTGAGTGAAAGACTGCAACACTAGTAGTGTCACATGCACGTTTCCAACCCTTTACCCCTTACCTCTCCAAGGAGCTCTGTACACCACTACTCTCCAGTAAGAACACACACTACACAGGCATTGTTATTATGGCTGCAGTCTTCTCAAGGGCGGAAGTACTTCCTAAGTGTCAGCGAGGTTTACCCACTGTACCCTCTTGTAAAATGTTAACAAATTTTAATTACTAATTTTATCTTCCAGAGACTGCAAGCCTTCAGAAAGTTAGAAGAACAGCCTACCAAAGACACGAATGTATTTGGCGATGAATACGTTTTGTCTGGATCTCACATACCACAGAGTAGCGCAGAGCTCAGTAGTGCGGGCGATAGCGTCATCAAAATTAACATGGGAAGGCCTTATCGATTGAGAGGCAATACGAACAATTTTTAACTTTATTTCAAATAAATATAAGGATCAAAATCTTTTGTCATTTTACATTAGTTGAAAAGGAAACGCTGGTTGGCAGATTATAAATAAAATAGAAAATGATACAGACGTATACGATTTAAAATACACAGAAAATCAGCTGATTCTTTGTTGAAAGATTAATGACCTGCACTTTCAGTGCCTGTTTCTATAAATTACGCACTACTGCGGTCAGTGACCCGCGCATTTGTATAACAAAAGGAGATTTCTTTAACAAGACTGTTTTCCGTTCAATAAGCTTTTATTTAGTATATCTTAATATTGTGATTATATAAATTGTGATTCTGAACGGAATTGTGTTACCGAAAATATTGTATCTAGTATTAGATAGTTATATAGAATATTAGAAAGATAGATAGTTAATAACTGTAAACAGGCATTGAAATATTGAATATAAAAATAAATATTGGGCCTATGCCACGAGAATTAAATGAAAATAAAAATCTCCATTTAATTTTTTTATGATTATCGCATTTCAAACAAATCAGCCGTTGCATGATCTAAAGTCACTGGCCCACACTTGCAGCTGCTCCTATGCGCTTCTGTGGTCAGTGACCCCACGCAATGTTTTAGGAATTAAAATATCCTCAGTGATCTATACCGACAGTTATTCGTCCAACTAATCAGTATAGATAGTATTTAAAAATTATTTTTGTATTTTTTTTTCTTTATATTGTCAAGTATTTAACAATTTAAGATAATATCTCAGGTGATTTATTGATAGTTTTCTTAAGTCAACAAATGTGCCATAGTATCTTCAAATAGGGTAAAAAGGGGTTATGTACAAATATGGTCATTACAAATTAATTAAAATTTATTTTGCAAGCGAATGTGATACACCACTGCCTACCCCTTGGGGGGAAGAGGCGTGATATTACTTACTTTCTTAGTGTATCTTGTTATACATTTTGTGGTTTTGTTAAAAAAAGTGTTATACAGGGTGTATACGACGATACGACATTAAATGACAAGACAGCCAGTGTTAACCCTTATAAACATATTCTAATATAAATTATTTAAAAAAAAAGAAAGAAAAAAAAAGAAAAAAAAAAAAAGCTACACATTATTTAAAGTCGAAAAATTTAAGAATATAAAACTAAACATTATTTTTCTATCATGACGTTTTCGACATGACGACGACAACAGTGCGGAACAGAGTAAGAGATAAGATAATATGAAAGAGTCAGAGATATTTAAATGAATTGAATGACGTAATGACAACATACGACCAACGTAAATACCAACAGGTTGTTTAAAACTGTGAACAACTGTGACATAAAGAAAGTACATTTGCGTCTAAACTATTGCAAATTTCTGTTTAATTTTTTTGGTATAGCCTTCTAACATCACATGCTACACGTGGTTTCATTTAATGTCGTATCGTCGTATACACCCTGTATAAATATAATAGTTATGTTATCTAAAGTTTGAATGTAGATTTTAATAATTTCAGAGCTGCTGATTATGGGCAAAATAATCAATAAAAAAATCATTTACATTCAGTGCAAGAAAATATGTCAGAATTAGTCATTAAATTTTAGGCAACAGCAAGAACCCCAATGTTGTTGTTCTGCGTTACTTAAGACATTTCTGTACCATTTTGTACCTATTTCACCCCCTTTGAATTATTATCAGTTCCTATTTCGATAGTATATTAACTAAAAAAAAGTTTCACCAAATATAGTTTAGCATGAAGGAAACCCACATATCCTAGGAGACATTATAAGTGTATGTCTGATCCACCACACTGACAAGCGTGTGTGAATTGTGGCATGATCACTTTCTAGATAGAGAGATCCTCGCCCACCAGTGGGATCTTAATGGGTTGATATTGTAACATGGCTGTGGGCATCATATTATAAGTATTATTATTGTATCTAGGTTTGTTAATTACCTCATTAGATATAGTTTATATAAAATTAAGAGAGTACCTTGTTATTTCAAATATATATTTTTATACTTACGCAACTATTAATTTTATTTAAATAGAATAAATGTTTGCATGTTCGATTTCGTAATACTGAAAACTGTTAATTCCTCTAAATGACTATTGCTATTAATGGAGATTCCATACGGATAGTCGGATGTATGGAAATTAGGCTTATCACTGGTCAAATAAAAGATGAAGGTTATTAACTTAAGATAATATCTTATGTTAATATGATAAACCCTCTAGTGTGGACAATTGTGACGCTTGCCATTTGAGGGTATGGTTGATAATTAATAAATAAGACAAGGCGATAATCTCAAAAAATAAACTTTACTTACAACCATGTTCACTCACTCACTCACACTGCGAGACTGCGACAGAAATATCTTAGAAAAATAACAAAAATTCACCAAAAAATAATAATACAATAAACATATTTAGAATAGGAAACAGTATATAAATATTATGTACAGTCGTATTAGCTATCTCGCAATCACATATTGGTAAAAAAAACTTTAACCACTACTGATTTCATATTCCCAACACTCCGGCGCATCTATTCTTGAGATCAATACGCTAAGACATACATACAATCCCAAAAAACACTATTTACTAATTTGTGAACATTCGGAAGAGAGAACATTTAACATTAATGTGGTACACATAGCGCCACCTATGGAGCAATAGCGGTACTAATATGAAACCAGTAGCGCCACCTATCGACGCCTACTAACAGCTTCTTAGAAGAACTTCTTTGCTTGCGCCTCCTTTCTTTCTCTGTGAACAAAAACGAATAAATAATTAATATTATGGCGCAAAACATTGTCATATTACTTTTTTATATCACGACGGTAGTAACCGAGCTAGCGAGCTGCCTATGGACGCCTATGTCGGTTACCGTGACCCTTCAAACTTCTTCCCTCCCTAATGAGATGAGGACACTATTCACCAGTAGGAACACACCAATATACAGCTGCAATCATCTGTGAGGCGGTGGCACTTCCAAGGCGGGCGGCGCTTTGAACGGGGTTATTAATAACTTACTTGTACAGTGAGTAGAGGAACATGAGAGCGAGCTGCGTGGCCACCACCAGCAGCAGCGAGGTGAATGAGACACAGCTCACCTCGGGACATGACGCCACCCCGGACGCCACCGGATGGGACACCAACCTACAAATACATTATAGATATATAAAGCGAGGCGCTAGTAGCATTGTGGTACTGAGATTCGTAACGATCATCGAGGTTACGCAACATTCGGCAGTCAGTCTAAATTCTTTAAAAAGTGTTACTTAATTAGCAAACCTACTGATGTTATAAATACGAAAGCTAATTAGTTAGTTAGGATGGATGGACGGGTAGTTGGATGTATAACACACATATATAACACGTCAGAACCGTCTGCAAGGAACTGTTTTAAATTACACAGATAACATAATAGTTTTTGTTTACTGACATACTTTATTATGTAACTTTCTTTGCCAAAATCGGCCCGTATTTTAATAAGAATCAATAAACATTGCCTTTTAGGTTGTTTCCTGACTGTTTTTTTAAATTAGGTCCCTATTTTAAAGGCGCAAAATAGTCAAGAACCTAAAAAAACAGACTACATTTTATCGACGTGCTAGGCGAAGAAAGCCACGGAAATAAACTATAATAACTCACCTTTGCGCAACACTATTGACTGTTTGCTTGACTTGTAATACAGAGTCCCTCATCTCATTTAGGAACTGCGGGTTGATGCCTCCTGTCAAAATAATAAACTAAGTTAGCGACATCTATTGTCAAGTGGGAGGAATTAAGTACTACAGAGCCATCTATTGCCAAGTGTAGGTAATTAAGAACTACAGAGCCATCTATCGTCAAAGTATGTAATTGAAAGTTCTAACGCGATATCGTGTCAACTGCATCTACAATTCTACACCTCTCGTTGTGATAAATTTTAAACTGGCAACACTTTAAATGGTAATAATAAATTTAGCAATCTCTGTGGCACCGTATACCGTACCCGTTATTATAAAATACGGACTAAGCATTAGACCACCAATGGCTCAATTTAAACCTGGTTTAATACTTAGTCCATATTTTGTAATAATGGGGATTGAGTTTAGGCTGAATACATGCGTCTCTATTAATTTATACACAACGTAATTATGTCGGGTCAAATTCCAAATTACAATAAATATATATGCCTAAAGGCAGTTCAAATTGGATATTTTTTTCATAGAATAAGACATAATTGAAAAATAAAATTATATCCTAGATATAAATTATCATATATAGGTTGATAAAGAATCTTGTATAAATAACAGTGAGTTACCTGCCGCCGCGGCGCCTTGTCCTCCCGCCGCTATTAGCGAGTCTGACTTACGTGACACCTCGATTATGAACCCTCTGCAAATAACAATAAAGTCTACATTACAACTAAATAAAAAAGATTGACATGAAAACGTTGGTGGAAGTCATGGTGATAAACACTAATTATGCTACTATTAACCTTTGATTTGAATTAAAATTGACCTTTATTATGCAATGAAATTAAATTAACTTTCAGTATTTAATAAAATTGATCTTTATTTCTGGTATCTTTAGGGGTCGTCCATTAATCACGTGATTAATGGACAATTCAAATCCTACTTCCTTGATATATATATGTGGTGAGGGGCTTCTACCTCAACTACACGCTTCCTCCCCCTTTTGATATTTCATAGTTTATTTCCCCCCCCCCCCTCCCCTTTGACTATACCGTGATGATGGATGTCCCCTTTTCATTAGTAATACTCAGAATATAATACGCAAAGAAGAACTAATTTTTCTAATAGTATAACAATCAACCACCCCACACTCGCGTGTGCTGATTATGACCTAAACACTCTGAGCTCTCTAGATAGAGGAGAGGAGACCTGAGCCCACCAGTAGGACATTAATGGGTTGGTGACGATAACAATCGCGTTAGTACTCACTTAAGTTCAGCAATTGTGTTGATCATAATCTGGTTGTTGGCAACCAGCGCGTCCCAGTCGTGGCGGCCGATAGGTAGCGACGGCATCTGGAATATTATCAATTTAGATTTTATTGGGGTGACTGGTCAGTCGTCGTATGCTGTGCTTTAGCGCTACTAAATTATTCAATTCCTTTTTTTTTTTAAGCTAATATTGCTAAACAATGTGTTCACAAAATGTTTTTATCGTTTTCTAATACATAGTCGGTACCAAGTGATGATCCCACATACCATACTTCTTGACGAAAACAAATTAAAGTTTGATTGCTCATTATTATTATTATTATTTTCTCATATCCAAATTTTATTGAATTTGATTTAGTATGGTGTTTTGGTTCTGTACTTTCTGTGATATTTCAAACTGTAACCAATTAAAATTGTAACAACTATGGCGATTGAAAAGAGTGGCCTGAGTTTCTTGCCAAGTTCTTCTCAGAGCTCAACCTTGTCAGTGAACTGGCTGTAGGCAAATTTACTGACTCTTTTTCTGGCTTTGTATGACGTTCATAAGTATCATGTATGTGATCCAAATGAAATAAAAAGATTTGACTTTGACTTTATTTAGAGACCTTATACAATGGTAGCTTAAGGGCCTGGTTCATCACGTTCAAATAAGTGTCTAATCATTGTGTAATGTATACACAATAATAAATAAGCGCTTAATCTAGTATATAACCGTTAGTGTGACCAATAACAGGTTTCCCTACATTATTCACATAATAATTTGTGTATTGTATTGTATTATTTATTCATATTAACAATATACATTGTGTTTGAATTTGTTACATTAAATATTATTATAAAACAAAATAAAATAAATTCCAAAAGAGTTAAAAAAAAAAAGAAAATTATAAAACAATTAAATAATGCATAAAGAAAAATAAATATTCAATGGCTAATGTTAAAAATCTGTAACTTCATTAATACATTTTCATTAATAGGAATTAGTGTAAAATTATATTTTAATTCAATAAAAAAAAAAAAATATATAAAAAATAAAATTACAGCCCTGACATTTGTTGTGGTAAATATCAAACAATTAAATTTAACTGTCAGATAGCACAATTAATATTATACAATTATATTAAGTTACATTATATTATATTAAAAATGTATCTATTTAAATCATCATCATCATTTCAACTCATAAACGTCCCACTGTTGGGCATGGGTCTTCTGCAAAGAATGTGGAGGGAATTTAACCTACTATACCACGCTGGCCAGACGGGTTGGTATAGGTTTTGTTTCGAATTTTCCTTTTCTTGCAGTGCTCATGTCTGCATAAAGTTACTTCCTTAATCACCTTTTACGACACCCACGGGTTGAGATGGGGTAGTGACATTATGTATTCATGTATCACTGCACTGTACAGGGTACAGGACCCAGTAAAGTGCCCATCAATCATTAGCTTTGAATAATAAACGTGTTGAAAAAGCGATGGTGTTTCAATGGATAAGTGACCGGCGGTGTGCTAATCACGCGGTCCGAGTTCGATCCCGACCGACAGTACCAATGTCGATTTCACTTTGTGAAATTTATATGTACTAGTCAAGTGACTTACCATCTGCTAACGGTGAAGGAAAACATCGTGAGGAAACCCACATACACTAGACGTAATTCTATGAGTATGTCTGATCCACCAACCCGCACTAGTACAGCGTGAGTGAATTATGGACTAAACCCTCTCAGCTCTCTAGTTAGAGGAGAGGAGACCCGAGCCCAGCATGGGGACTTAATGGGTTGCTGATAAATAAACGTGTCGAGTACATACCTGTGCAGGTACAGCTGCCCCGGGCTGCACGGGCTGTCCCTGCGAGTGACTGTACACGGCTGTGAGCATCGACAACGAGTTCATCTGCTTGCCTATCACCTGACAAACATCATTGTTACAACCATTAGATTATATATTTCATTAGATTAAAATTGGGAGTAGGCAGAACTTATAATAGTTCTCCTGAAAAAAAACCACCTAATTTATTACCAATTTGACTTATAGGAAGCGGAATCCTTCCACCTAGTACCTATTCAGTAAACAAAAGTCATTTTTCTTTTTTAACTCATTCAGACTCTTGAGTGCGTCAAGCTATTATACAACCAATATTCTTGAACCACTATTCTTCATAGGGAGTGTAATTCTTCCACCTAGTCACTATAAGGATTGATTTTTTAAGAAAATACCTCTCTATTCTTTAAGAGATTTGTTAAGGTATAAAATGAGTGTACCTGATTGTTTCATTAAACACCACGCAACCTCAAAATTTATATTTGTTTTTTTTTTATTGCACACAAAAAAAAAACATTACAATATACACAAAAAGCATGTAAAAATTTGAACTTCACTCAGAATTGAGTTTTCTTACAACAAATATTAAGAGTGTAGAGAAAATAAGAGAGCATGAATAAACTTTAATGAGATGTGTAAGTGGCATGATATCGATCCCTTTTCAACAAGTGAATGTACAGCGAGGCGTTTATTGAGTCATAGCTTCTTTGAATAAATGTACCGACTGCTTCTCTTTTTTTACCATAGTGTTAGATTTACATAAATTAGTTAATTTGTAATAGCTCACATAATTTTAACTAGTCTATTGTTATACGTGACGACTTGTCATTGGCTTATTGTCATATATTCTAGTGTTACTAATGTAGTTATTTAGCTGTAAGTCATCTTATTTATTTATTTTTATTTATTAAACTTTCTGCACAAACAAGTACAAAAGCGGACTTAATGCCTGAGGCATTATCTACCAGTCAACTTTAGGGTGATGTAGAGACAAAACTGAGTCATCAAGTCATGTACTTCATCATCATCATCATATAAGCCGCAGGAAGTCCACTGCTGAACATAAAAATAAAATAAAAATAAAGTAAGTGTAAAACTAAACAGAGAAAAAAACAATTTCTATATACGCGTACCTCCTTTGCACACTGTACCTACATATAGCGATTAGTACAAACATACACACCTCGTCGACTTTCTTGTTGAGGTCTCTAAGCACGTCGTGTATCTGGTTCTGTCCCTGGAAGATCTGGCGCAGCTCCCGCTGTCCGTCAGACTCGAACCAGTCCTCCATGTCACCATCTTTGTCTCGTACCTAAGTAGAGAGATGTCACATGTTAGTACATCTTGTATTCTATCTGCGTGATAATTAACATAATTATTAAAGCCAATATTAATAATATGATTAGTGTCCGACCGAAAGTTCGGTTTCGGCCGAAACTGAAGTCACGGCCGAATATTCGGTTTCGGCCGGAAAACCAGTTTTGGTCGGACTCTATTAATAATATTGACTGTCACCGTGGCGCAGTGGTTAAAAGTGGTCGCCTCGCCACTACATCGCGACAAATATTTGTATTCATAGATATTTGTATGAATACAAATATTTGTCTCGTGTGGGAATCGAACCCACGTCACCCAACACGGCGATGTAGTGGCGAGGCGACCACTTTTAACCACTGCGCCACGGTGACAGTCAATATTATTAATAGAGTCCGGTATTATTGTGATTCATAGATATTTGTTTCTAGTCTGGGTGTACTTTGTGTCCCTTAGTTTCATGTTTGTAAAGCTCCCCGCGACACAGGGCTTGTTCCCTAGTATGGGAGTTGTCTTAAAAAAAAAAAAAAAAAAATTGTAAATTAATGAAAGTTATATATTAGTTACTATAATAATATATATTTTAAGTTTAATAGTTTAAAATAATAGGCTCTAAGTATGCGATGTTTTTATTGATAACGATGTATGTACTTTTAGTGAATTGAATTAATTTATTATTTAAAAAAAATTGGGATATGTTCTTCAAAAAAGCAGTGAATATGTTTCTTAAGGGTCGGCAACACGCTCGTGATGCCCCTGGTGTTGTAGGCGCCCATAGGCTACGGTAACCGCTTACCATCAGGCGGGAATATAAAAATATATTAACACTGCTTACGAAATTTGAGTACAGTCAGCATTTGCAAAGATATTACATAGATTTTTGAAAAATATGCGTATTTCGTTTATTACCAGTTTCTAAAGTAAAGTAAGTAACGTAACAATTTAAAAAATAAAATTAATAACAAATTTAGTTTTTAAGATTTTGCTATAAAACTTAAAAGTAATTATTTAATATCTACAACTTAAATTTTTATGGACTTTTCTTTTGTCGGCTATAGCCGTCGTCAGCAATCAGGGCACGCTTTTTTTGTCAAAACAAACAGATAATAAATTTAAATAATGACTGATTAATTTAAAACTTAGAATTTGTTTTATCATTCGTCTGATCTGTTCTATTGTTACAACTCACCTCATCGGGATGTTCTTTTCTGTACTCTTCTTTCTGCATCTCCAACTTCTTCTGATAATCCAAGTATTCTTGTGAGAGCTTCTGTTGTTCATCGGCACTCATCTGCTGACCACCTGAGGGAATATAACTGTCTAATTAACTAACTGACATTTATTGAAGTTGTGATGATGAAATTATTTGGCCACTGCTCAGCTCCTATTGGCCTAGCGTGGTGTTTGTTATACATCCTATATTACTCAGTGATAACGTAGCTTTCTAACGGCAAAAGAATTTTTGTGAACCGAGACTCACTAGACGTATCTATGGATCAGTGATGAGCACGTACCTCCCTGCTGTTGCTGCTGCGAGTGTAGCGAGGTGGTGAGCAGGTGTATGACGTCATGGTCGTCGGCGAGTCCTCCCGTGGCGGCCGACAGACCGAAGAACCCGCCGCGCGGGAGCTGCACGTTCTCCGCGCGGAAACATAGCTCGTAGTCCGCCTCGTTGGTCGTCATGCCTGCAATATAATATGTAATAGGTAATATTAACTATTATAGATTTAACGTCACTCCAACTTCAAAGCAGAGGTCAATCTCCAAAGTATTCTGGAAATAAACGCATTGTTATGATAAAAAATATAATTATAAGCAAGGATCTATAAGATATTTGCATGCAATTTGCAAAGCACCTGATACTGAGCGATCGGGAAGTTTAATCATCGGAAACTGACAGCTTAAGTAACCTCCCGATCCGACGGAAACATACACAGACACTCGACAAGTTTTCAGATCCGAGTACCAGATGCATTTATTTAACGTATCTATATCATATCTTGTTCATTTTAAGGCTTACACCACATAGATTCTTCTATCCCTTTCTGACACATAAAACCGTCATTTACTAGAACGAGATAGAGTGTGAGAGCTGAGCGCTCTCATTCTTCAGTGGGATAGAAACATAGGAAACCCTAAATTGACAAAATTAAACAGTTTTTTGACTCTATTGGTGGTCGATTCTGCTAATACATTACACACGTCGATGGATTTAGAATCGACCAATCACAGGCCGGCAATATAGCGCGATTGACTTATTAAGCCAATCACAGCTGGCGAATGAGACCATCGGCCTACCATTGTGTTACAATTGGTTAGCAGAATAGACCAGCTATAAAATAGCAAGATAAGACTTGCACGGTGTTGTTTGCTTACCAACGATATTATGAAAGTTTACGTACCGTTGTGGAAGTACACAGTGAGGGTATTGAGATAGTACTCGATTCTAGCGCGGGTCGGGAACGGCTTGTTCCTGAAGTCTCGCAGACACCCTGACAGTAGCTGAGTAGACCCGTCACTGGAACATAACGTGATAGGTCCAGATATATACATTTTTAGGTTACACTGGGAAAACGGTGTCAGTTGTGTGTGGCAAATACATAATATGTATTTATAGGAAATTGGAAATAAAGATTTACACAGATTACACAGATTTACAGGTACAAACAGTCATTACTGCATTATCACGATAAATATAACACTATGTAACTATTTTATAACTAAAAATGCTTCTCATGTATTTTTATGATAAAACGCAAACTTCCAGTAAAAATAAATAAACGTGCGTAGCGCCATCTCGTTCCCGCGCCATTATTTGAGCGGTAGAAGAAACAACCGAAGCAAATATTATTAGACAAAGACAAAGATCAGACAAATATTATTAAGTTACAAAACTGATTTTGTATTATAAATTTAACATTTGCAAATGATTGGTGTCGTAGTCATAATCTTTATTTCGTATAGATCAAATACGTGATACTTATAAACGTCATACAAAACAAAAAAAAAGTGTCAGCAAATTCTGAGCTCTGAGAAGAACTTGGCAGGAAACTCAAGCCACTCTTTTTAATCATCATTAATAGTAGTTAGAATTTCAATTGGTTACATTTTAGAAAGGTACAGAACCAAAACACCATACTACAATAAATACAATAAAAGCTTGTGGTGGTGTCAACTACCTCATATATTTGGGGCCCGTAGTGAAACGCTCTTATATACTTGACACGTACCTCTTATGATCGAAGACCTTAGTGCCATCATTGACGACAGCCATGATGTACGGGTTGTTGTGTTTGTTATCGTTATCAAACGAGTCGAAGATGACGGCGAGACCGTTCCACCTGTCCGAGGAGCCGAACACCTCGCCCGAGTAGTCACCGCGCTGCGTCGTGTACCAGAATGCCTGGGGACAACAGGTTATTGATTCTAAAAAATTCAATAATTTTTAGTGGCATCAGAAGACATAGATACGTGTTACAGTGAATTCCTTGGCTCCTGGCAGAAAGCTCGAGAAATGTTTCCATTATGGACTGTGACAGTGAGAGAGCCAGTGGCCTTTTTCTTTTCTATTCTATTCTACCACATTCACACAGCGCCATCTAGTCCCAAAGTAAGCAATTACATTTGCTTGTGTTATAGATACTAAACAACTGATATACTACTTAAATACATTTATTTATACTTAAATACATTGTAAATACATACATATAATAGATAAATTACACCCAGACACAGAACAACAATCATGCTCATCACACAAATATTTGTCCTGGATGGGAAACGAACCCACGACTTCCGGCTTAGCAGTCAGGGTCACTAACCACTAGACCAACAGGGTCATTAATCAAGCGGAATTTTTTGCAACTTTTTAACTCTCTCCTTCCCCCTGGTATAATGTCACATTCATCATCATCATCATCATCATGAGCAACCCATTAATGTCCCACTGCTGGGCTCGGGAATACATAATGTCACATTACGTATTCTTAATCTGTCACTACACGGATACAATTTTGTAACTGAAGCGAAAAAAAAGTGAATCGAATTTTTGTATATCAATGAACTGAAGTCGTACACTCGCTCGCTTTAAACAATGTATGTATCGAGCGGCACAAATCGAGTAGCCGGTACTTAAGTGAGGTAATTACTAAATTCCGTTACTGACGCAGTGGAAACATCTTGAACAGTACAAAAGTACTCACTAAACCATCAGCGCCGATCCTGCCTCGCCCGGTGACCTTGAACATGACGTCCACCTCCCACCAGTCGAAGTTGATGGGCTGCTTCGTCCAGATGGCGCCCTTCTGACTGCGCAGTGATGGCGCCAGTCGCACGCTCTCTCCCGACGCGATGGCATCTGGAAATATTACATATTTATTGTAAAAGCTGAAGAGTTTGTTTGTTTGGTTGAATGCTAGGATCTCAGGAACTACTGGTCCGATTTGAAAAAGTTAGTGTTGGATAGCCCATTTATCGCGGAAGGCTATAGGCTATATCATATCACGCTATGGCCAATAGGAGCTGACCCAACAAAGAACGACGGGAGCGAACAGGCAGCCACTAGTATATTATAACGGTAATTCATCATGACTAACATTGCCGTTCTAAGTTCAGTTCAAATCCCACACGATTCAAATATTTCTAGTCAGGGTGTTGTTACTTGTAAGTTTGTCATATATTCACATAATAGATAATAATAAACAGATACCTGTACCAACCCGTCTGGCCAGCGTGGTAACAATAGGTTAACTACCACCTGTTTGGTTGAGGCCTATGTCCAGTAGCGGACATCATTGGGCTGATATGATGATATTGATGAATAAATATGTCTGCCTACTCCTCTGGGGACAAACTTTGATACTATGTATACCACATGGCGCTATATAACCCCACATCAAACAAAATCGTTGACCAGTTAACAGTTCATGTTACAATATAAAATTTTATTACCAATAAAGTAATATAGATAATCTTCCCTGTAATAAAGATTATTTCCACATACTGTTTAAATATCACAGCTATATAATATGTTTCATATCTAATCTGTGTTATACAGTGGCATTTGAACATGTCGAATTTAATAATAATATTGTAGTAAAGGTAAAAAAACCTCGACCTAGTAAAGGTTGCAGGTGGCCGTTGGATGCGGGCGGCACAAAATCGCTCGTTGTGGCGGAAAGTAGGTGAGGCCTATGTTCAGCAGTGGACGTCATTGGGCTAATATGATGATGATGATTATAGTAAATGTTGAGTATATTATTGGATCCGTATAGTGTTGTCCATTCATGTAGTGACCGATTAAGAATACATAATGTCACTACCCCATCTCAACCTGAGTGTCGTAAAAGGCGACTAAGGAAGTAACCTTATACAGACAAGAGCACTGAGAGAAAATTCGAAACAAACTCTATACCTACCCGTCTTGCCAGTGTGGTATAGTAGGCTAAATTGCCTCCACTTTATTTAGAGGATACCCTTGCCCAGCAGTGGGATGTTAATGGGTTGATATGATGATGATTATGTATGAGCTTCACTCCTGTCAATCTTCCTTTGGCCACTACTTAGCTCTTATTGGTAATAGCGTGATGATATAACATATTACCTTCCTCTATAAGCTTTCTTTTCAACTTTATAATATCAGTATATAATAAAAATGCCTCGGTGCGCAGTGGGAAGTATAACATTTACTCATGGAACATGAAAATTAAACATAAGAATGGAGAAGTCATGGATATAAAATTATTCACACAAATTATAACTGAGTGAAAAGTAGGCCACTCAACATCAGCTTAATGCAGACAGTTTATAAAAAAACATTACCTCATCAATGTTTTCTTTTTTATAATAATAAGTACATGTTATGACAAATAAAACGTAAAACTTGCATTATTATTATTATAAACTACTCATTTTCTATTAAAAAATCAATGGAATGATTTGACTGATTCGGATGTTTTCTATTGTATTTGTAATTTAAAGGATGAAGTTTGTATGAGAGAAATTTTTCAGAAAATCCTTGGGATATCTCAGTCATGATATGAAAATATATTATAAGTTAACCTATACATAGTCAGAGCAGATCACTCATTCTACTTTTTTTTTTAAACATTTTTACTTACCAAAGAAGATTCTTGAATATAATGTAATCAAAATTTTGATGAGAAAAAGATAACAATTATTATACCTATACCTTAAAATAGCCTACATAGGTACAACAGGGTAGTTTTTCAGGGCTAAGCTTTTCATAAGCTATTATCACAACAAATAACATCAAAATTGACCAATATTTGGTAGTGTTATTGTTTGGGACAAAAAATTTGCAAACACCAACTAACATGTGTGAAATGATGGGAATTTTTTCCCAACGAGTAACAGTGTTACAAGTTTGGGTGTTACTGAATGGGAATAAACCCTAAATTGGCTTAGATGTTTTAGCCTATGACGTAGGCAGATCTAGTGTATATAAAGAAAGCCTTTGGAGATCATGATAAAACTAAGAGTGAAAGTGAGTTCAGGTCTGCACTTCCATATTTTTCATCATAATGTTCCTAACTTTAAAATTTATATGGTATATTAATACTTTATTTACAAATTAATAAGCACACTTTATGATAAATTAGGCACAGACCATAAACAAATATTTAAAATAATTAAAACTCATTCGTTTCGCCTCAAACGAAAAGAAATGTGGAACATTATCTAGATTTTTAATTTTCATGAAACATGCTAGACTAGGGATTTTATTAAGGTCATTAAAATTGGTATCGTTCAGTCGTGTAACATAATAATATAAACTATTAAATAGTTGTCATGATAACGACCATGGAATAAGATATAAATTTTTAATAAATTGCATTTTTTAACATGTCGATTGCCGTCGTGGAACCAAAAACATGATCTCGGCAATTATTGTGTCTCTTTCACTCAAATGCTGAATTATAGAGCGTTATCTCACTCACACTTGACAGATTTCACTGACGTGTCGCTGTCAAATTACTGCAAGCGTATCAACAAACTATTTTCACCTATTAACTCTATATTTATAACATAACAAGAGCATTTATGAACATAGAAACCAAGATTAGTTACGATAATATATGTTTCTGATAAAAAATACCACCACATCATTGATTTTTAAAGAGAAATAGGGTTATACTCACTGCCTCCATACTCCCAGAATGGTACAGATCCATCCTTTTGTGCTAAATACGGTGGCTTAAACGAAAATTTGTATTCAAAACGTCTGTGTACGGACTGAGTGTTGACGCACACTAAAACGTACAATATCGCACTGCACCATATTAAATTAAATTTTATAGGAAACATTTCGACGGCTAACGGCAACCGTGCCTGCTCACGTCAACTCCACAGAGAAAAATTTGTGCATGTCAAATGAACAAATCTATCAAAAAATTGTTGATCTAGAAATTCGTTCGTGATTCGTCAGCTCATCAGCTGGGTTGTGTTCGGATTTACGCGTTATGAATTTTAAAATTAAGTTTGAATTATTTATCATTCTCAAAATTTAATACTTTTAGTCTGTATAATAAAATATATATAGGTATTATTAATGATTTCGTAAATATACCTCTCTTTATTCATTTCCAACGGACATTGTTTAACTAGATTAAATCAATAAAAAGCTTTGCTGTTGTGTAATCCAATTATTTCGTTAACTAAATATTTAGGTTTAACTAAAAAAGTACCTATCATGATAATCATCATCATCAGAATGTGTGAAGTCTATTAATAAAATTATTTGTCTCAGCAAACTACGAAGTTGCCTTTAAACCATTAAAGAATGGTAACAGAGGTGATAAAATCTCTTGGATAAGTATTTTTGAACGCAACTATCTAATGTCAAAATCGTCAAATCCAAATAAAAACGACAAAAATAAATTAAATAATACTCGATCGGTTTCGATTCGAATTTCGATGTTTTTGCATTAAAATCATAAATAAAAGTGAAAGTGTATGTATTGTATATTAAATGTAATATTTCATGAAAATAATAATATTGAAAAAGGTATAATATGTTAACTTTGATGCCCATTTTGATAAGGACATAAACATACACTTACGTTTGTAAGGAGCAGATTTTTTATTTGTATATATTTATTTGCCTTCCAGCACAATGACAGAAGAACTATACTACCGCCGTCGCATATCTCACCAACAGCTCGAAGTCTTAGCCCAATACATGGAGCGGTATCCTCCCCTGGCACTCTCCACAGCTCGGTCCCGAGAGAGCCATAACCAGAGTAAGCGTATGTGGGAGAAGATAGCTCGGACTCTCAATAGGATAGATCAGAGCCAACCCAAGAGCGGCATCAGCTGGTGTCGGGTGTGTTACGGTATACTTATGTATTTTTTATTTTGTTTTTCTTATGTTTTATATCAGACAAGCTTTCGTTTCTTTAATAATATCTACTTTTTTTTCTTTCTTTGTTTAAACAATGCTTTGACAATGACTCAAGAGGACTTGATCCCCAGGTTGTATGATTTTTATATAGCCTATAGTGTTCCTAGATAAATAAACTATCTAACACATAAAATTTAAATTCAGTTCAGAATTTCCTGAGATTAGCTTTCAAATATAATGACAATTTTTGAATTTGATGGATCACTTTCTACGTATGTATTCACTTTTCAGTATTGGGTGGACCTAAAATTCAAAGTACGTCGCAAATATGCTGTTCTACAAAAGTGTCAAAGTGAAGGTACACAATGTAGGGTTCAGCTGACACCTGTAGAAAAAAGAATAATCAAGATCTTAACTGACGATGAAGGGAATCTGTTACCAACTGGATCAATTTACCAACAAATGTTGAGGTATCCTGTTAAAAGGAATATGGTAAGCATTTTTTATTAGGTTAATATCCACATTTTGTTAATCCTTTTCTTGCAGTGCTTCTTCTTCTTTTTATCGTGTTGACAGCAAATCGTCTTAAATTGTATCAGCCCTAAATTTAGCCACGGCCAATGCACCGTCAGTTGCGCTCATCAGATCTGCTCTGAGATGATGTGCTCTTGTCTGCAAAGGTCTCCCTTATTCGCCTTTTACGACACCGACGGATTGAGATGGTGTAGTGACATATTCTTAATCCATCACTATACGGAAATGAACCTATGAAGAGATGGCGACATGTTTCTTTCTAGTGGAAGCTATCCAAAGCTCAAGGCCCTCAACACAATTCCTCCCTACGTGTGGAAGATATTACTAACGAAAGATTTTGTTTCAGAACACTCGTGACACTCATCTAAAATCATTCAGTGATAATGACATTAAGATTGATGATAGCGGAGGTAATGACATCATCGATGATGTCACAGATGACTGCACGGACGACTACTTAATTGACAATAGGCTACCAGAACAAATATTATTACCAGACAGTTCTGATACAAAACCTAATGTTAACCGTATCAAAAATGATATAGATCCTATACTAATATCAGAAGAGAAGAAATCAATAGAAGAGTTAAAAAGAGAGTTAGTGGAATTTGAATTGAGAAGACAGAAGGAGATGTTTGAGATTGAGAAACAGCAGAAGATAGAGAAACATGAAATAGAGATGGCTATTTTAAGGTTGAAAAAACAAATGGTTATGAAGGAGTTGAAGAAGTTATAGCAGTAGGGTTAGGTTCATTATAATAAATAGTTTAAATTTTCATAACTTTCTTTATAAACATAGTCTGAAGCACTACTACCCATGGGGGAAATACATCTTTCTTAAATCCTTTGTAATAATAATAATAATATAACACATTCACACAGCACCATCTAGTCCCAAAGTAAACAATTATATTTGCTTGTGTTATGGGTACTAAACAACTGATATACTACTTATATACATTTTTTTTTTGTAAATACATATTATAGATAAATTACACCTAGATACAGAACAAACCTTTATGCTCATCACAAAGATTTGTCCTGGGTGGGGATCGAACCCACGACCTCCGGCTTAGCAGTCAGGGTCACTAACCACTAGACCAACAGGCCAGTCAAAATCAAAATCAGTAAGAAACCTTGTATCCAAATCCAAATTCCCAGATTGGTATATCATACTATATTTGTGTGACCCTAAAGAATGAACATAGTTTTCTAGCACTATTAGTCAACCATTTTGAATTAGTACAACTGTTAGATTTGATACAATTTATTATATAGAATCACAAATAAAATTTGTATGAGTAAATGAACACTAAGTCAAGACTCAATTACTTTTCCCAAAGGGGTAATAAGGGTGGTCTGCCCAGTTGGTCTGTGGTAATGTCCTGTAGTTCTTGTCGTAACTCTTCAGAAGGTCCCTCTCAGCCTGTGTCAGCTCAAAGTCAAAGATGTCGAGGTTCTGTTGAATGCGAGACTTCGTGATTGATTTAGGGAGGGGAATCACGCCAATCTCCACCTAGAAGACGAAAAATTTATTAAAAATTTAATCAGTTTTAATAAATGCATCTCGTTACCAAAATACATAGACTGCCAAAATCATTGGGCTTGGCCGAAATCGTGTTAGTGTTTTTATGGTCATCGTTATTGGTCACTTAAGTACATATCTACAGAGCAAAACGGGCAGAAAGTTTAGGTCAATGACCTTCCGCTCGCAAACCAGCAGATTTTTTCAGATTTCTCAATAGTATTACATCTTTTTTAGTAACATTGTATTAGGTATCCTGCCGTAGCACTATCACCAGGTTTTGATACCGAGGCGAGGCAGGAGGGAGGTATTGTATTTCCACCTAGTATTCTGCCATCTTTTGTCGAAAAGTAGCATGGTAAGAAGGAATATTCTACGTAAACAGCTGTAAAAAGATCCTATTTGATAGTGACATCATAAAATTGATAAAATGAGGATTTATATAAGAATTTGCACTGAGGTCTCCACCTACCCCAATAAGAGAATTTTTGAATTTTGCCATGGTTTCCACTTATCCCAATGGGAGATTGCACTTGAAAATTAACTCAGTTCTATAGCAAGTGCAATTCAAATTTTAAAAACTGATAGTTTAGTACCTACCTAGCACACCTACCTTTTTGTTGTTCAAAACTTCAAAAAAATTTATAAATCCGTTTAGGTCTTTAATTATTCAACAGATGTCGCTATCAAAAAAGTTCTGCTATCTGCGAGTAATAGATGGCGTTACTTACCAAGTATCTCAGGTTTATTTGTGGCACAGTTTTGTTATATTTCTTTGCTATTGCCACGAGGGCTGGCTCGTCGACCCTCGGGGGAGGTGCGTTGGAGCTGCCCTTGCTGGAGATCAGTGAGCCGAAGGGTGTGTACCCCATGAGGACGATGTTTTGTTCCTTGCAGTATGCTCGCAACTCAGGTTGTTGGAGGTTAAGGTTCAACTGTGAAGTTATATAGATACGTATAAGTCAAGGCGACATTATCTCCTTTGATTGTAAATTGATTTAAATTTTTTGGTTCAGTTTGAACAAACCTCGACTTGTAATGCAGCCGGCTTCTCCAGGCCTAGATCGATCAATCTCTGAATCTGTGTTTCGTTGAAATTAGACACTCCAATCGACTTAGCGAGACCCAAGTTCTTGGCTTCAATCATACCACGCCATGTATCCGCATAGTCAGTCAAGTCGTACGATTTATTCGGCTGAAAACAAGTACAAAATTGATTAGTTATCAAAATATTTCAAAAATTTCAGACAAGCTAGTGGCTCACCTCGGAACGGAAGTGACGGAAGTAAGTACCTACTTACAATATAACTACAGTCCTTAGACATCGATAGTGTCAGTGACACAACGAAACCGCTGTATACCTAAAACGAAATTGCTGTGCTGATACCATGAAATAAAGTCCTCTTACTGACAGGACCTTCCCCCTAGTTAGGATCTTGATTCTAAGCCGTCGGATCTAGGCATCGTAATTTTGGTGTAAATATGATAAAAAAATAAGATTTTTTTGTATAACCATCTATGTTTTAGTATTACGTATTTTTATCCTGACATTTCCGGCCTAAGACTTGCCAACAGGTCTGAATCATTGCCTAGATCTGGAAACCACATCACCTACACGAATATATTATCGAGGTCCGAGGAATTGGCGTTGTCTGTTTCTGCTAATTTACACACATCGATAGAAGACCGATGGACCAATCACAGGCCGGCAATATGGCACGATTGACTTAGTTAGCCAATCATAGCTGTCGAATGAGGCCATCGGCTTACGATTGTGTTAGAAAATTTGGCCCAATGTTGATTTGATCGTCTTCTAAAAAGGTTTATTAATTGTTTCGATCAAAAACTTAAAAGGAAATTGCCGGCTGCAGATTATCAAGAAGAATTAAATCGATACTCACATACTGGGCAATAGGCCAATGTATCAGGTACAGGTCCACATAGTCCACCCCGAGGTTCTCCAGCGAGCGCCTGATGGCGGGCACCACCGCGTCTTTAGCGTGGTCATTGTTGTACAGCTGTTAATATAATATTAAAGAACAGATTTTACACTAACAATAACATGAAATTCACCAACCAGAAGGTGCCAATATCTTCAAATGATGGGCTATCCAACACTAAAAGAATTTTTGAAATCGGAACATTAGTTTCTGAGATCCTAGCGATCAAACAAACAAACTTTTAGCTTATAATGTAAATAGGTATAGATAGATTTATTATCAAACCTTAGTAGTAATATAGATGTCTTCTCTCTTCAAGCCGTCCTTGAACTTCTTAGCGAGCCCCCTTCCAACCTGGTCTTCTATGCCATACTTGTATGCGGTGTCAATGTGTGTGTACCCAGCCTCGATGGCCCAGACCACGGCTTGTTCCACCTCACCAGCGACGGGCTTTAATATAATAACTTTTAATATTACAGAAGGTTACAAAACATGCAACGCAAAAGTTAATTAACCATCACAGTTCTTATACCATGGTCCCATGGTTGGCCGATTTTGATGTATTTTTTGTTTTATCGAAATCTGAGTAGCCATTTCAAGATCTTATCGAGGCGGGGGTTACTTAAAAATTTAATGTTGCCTTTTCTATTTGCTTTTGAATTCGCAAACTAGCAGATATAATAACCTGAATCGGTTGACTTTGACGGTTGATTTTGACTGTCACCGTGGCGCAGTGGTTAAGGTGGTCGCCTCGCCACTACATCGCCGTGCTGGGTGACGTGGGTTCGATTCCCACACGAGACAAATGTTTGTGTGATTCATAGATATTTGTTTCTAGTCTGGGAGTACTTTGTGTCCGTTAATTTCATGTTTGTAAAGCTCCCCGCGACATAGGGCTTGTTCCCTAGTGCAGGCGTTGTCTTTTAAAAAAAAAAAAAAGATCGGGAAATTCCATGTCTATCTTTTTCAAGAATGTCTATATTGTAGTTATTACCGTAACATGATGACCAAGCCACGTTCCGAGCGCTATTGCTGGTATTTCTCTGCCATCGTTCAGTTTTAAGTTTGGTACTGTCGCCTCTGAGACCTGTTAACCAAAAAAATATAATATAAATGACTTCCAGGAAGGAAGCGATGATCGCCGAATGGATTAGTGACACGGTCAGAGTTCGATTCCGACCAGCAGTACCAATGTGGATAAAGTCTCATCATCTGCTAACGCTGAAGAAAAACATCGTAAGGAAACTACCACATACCCTAGAAATAATTCTAAATGTATGTCTGATCCACCAACCCGCATTAGGTCAGCGTGTCTGGATTATGGCGTTCGCTTTAATCTCAATGAAGATTATTTATTCTATCATCATCATTATATAGCCTGTAGCCGTTCGCTGCTAACTTTTACTAAAGCGTGCGGCTCTGTGACGCCTCTAATCAACGGCTCCCCGCAACCTTTACCAGATCACCAGTACATAGGGCAGATCAGATCTACATGGCCGGCATTCGAGAATCTTTTTCCCCTATCGGTCGTAAGTCCTTCAAGGTACGTGCTCTGCCCACCAGTGTTATTTAATGCTGGAGATGGAGGTAAGTAGTGTAGGAGTACCAGTGTGTACGACAACACAGATGCAGTCTCTTTTCCAAGAGTTACCAAAGCATGCGTCCTGGGCCTTGATTATTATTGATTAGAAGACCATTTACATCTACAAAAATATTATAAAGAGGCAAGATATGAAAGTACGTTTGTAACGAATAATCTCATAAACTGTTGGATCAATTTAAAACATTTTTTCACCAGTGAAATGCTACTTTATTACCAAGTGAGACAGGATACTTTTTAAGCCGCTAGCGGAAGCTAGTTTTCTATAAAAATGTACACGTTTTGCAGAAGTGCCTATATTGAGATTTGTCTATAGACCATAATATATGCGCCTTTGAGAAGTGTCTGTTATGAGAAGTGCCATTTTATCCTCAATCCTGTGCACATTTTGCGAAGCCCAGATTTTTATTTGACAATCTATACCTAATTGGTACTTACATCGCGTGAATTCAAATAATACCTCATAGGTATTTTAAGTCTGGGCATTCTCTTCAATTCTAATCCTTAAGTCTTTTCATACAATTGGACCGTAATTCGGCACAAGCTGAGAGATAAGATTAAAAAATTATGCCACTAAAGCGTCTGGCAGCAATTTCCTAATTCGCCTCATTGAGCTCAGACTAAACTGTAGACTACCTACTACTCCCTGGCAGAAATACATAGCGTCACGCCCTAGTCTCCAAGAGGGTAGGTAGAGGTATATCATACTCAGAGTTTACCCAACTTTGTTTTGGCCCATGTAATGGGGGCGAGTCTATTACCATATATCCCGAGCACATTTGTTTCCAAACTCCGGGCTAAGAAATGCTAATACGGAGATTTTGATGACAAAAAAACACATCACTATTTCTGTGTTACCCGGGGTCGAACCCGGGACCTGTTACTTAGTAGTCGTATCAGTTCCCCAGTACCCGCTACGCCATCGATGCAGTTTGAGTTTGATTTTCAACAATAATGAGGGTTTGTTTTTTTGTTTCGGTGTTCTAGATGGGTTTTTGTTTAGCCATTACTCTGCTATATAGCCTTCCTAAATAAATGGGCTATACATCACGCTATGGCTTATAGAAGCTGAGCAGAGGCCAAACAAAGAACGATGAGAGCGAAGTCCCGGGCAAAAGTTAGTAATATATTTTTTATATATTTACCTTCCTCATTAATCATGATTCATTTGATGATTTTCATCCAGTTTTCACCAATAGATAGATAATCATCTATCTATTGATGAAAACTGGATGAAAATCCGTTCAATTTTTAAGTTTAACGCGTACATGATGGAGGACTTTGTTTTATAACATGAGATAATAAAAAATAATACACCGCACATGATATTTTCATAGAATGTGATTGGTTCTATTTTATGGAAATTTTTATAATTCTAACTGAACTGCCTCGTTGGCGTATCGCAGCAGCAGAAACCAATTTCAACAGGTTCCTAATGTTTCTGATAATGTTTACCAATTTTAAAATAACTAAACTTTAATCTAAGCAGACACGTATACCTACTTATACGCCTAATCAAAATTTAAGTCCTAGAACAGTAAGTTTTTTATTAAGTTCGATTGGCAGTTTCCGACCGCACTACTTCCCACATTGTTTCCGATTTAAATTTTCTACAAATTTAACATTTAGCATGAACAATTAAGTAATTTAAATTTATACTCACATATAAAATAGCACAGATTAAAAACGCACAATTCAGCCGCGCCATCTTGATTGATGCCAAATTAAAACTAATCTAAAATATTTAAATAAAAGTATTGTTTAATGAAGAGATCTCCTTGACCTTACCGATAGTAATGTCAGACACACGGTACCTATGTGATGATAGATAGCAATTGAATAGGCAGAAACAGTGCCGCCGCGCGCGGATAGGACTGCACGAGTTTTCTGAATCGGATCGCTTTGAATCGATTCTCGCAAAAGTCATCGATACTTCGATTTTTAAAATCGGAAGGATGGAACAGTATCTTTGCGTAGATAAGTGCTGACAACATTAATGTCGAGATTAATATCGAGATTAATGTCGACAAATTTCTCGAGACCTCGCGGGAGCGCGGTCTCTATATACCTCGCGATTGCAATCCCAGGGTTATAACACATCAAACTGTATTTTCGGACAAGCAAATTCGATAGGAGATTTCAGGGATTCAAGCATGGCGTATAATTTCTATCTGTTGTGAAGTAAGTGATGGTAACCACTTATTGTTTTCATCTGATGTGTGTATCTGATTTGATTGCTTTATAGATGTCGCCAAATCGATCTCATCAATATCGATAGTTATTACTTTTGGCTACACTTCATCGATCAATCGAATCGATAAAATCCCTAAACATTCGGCATGCATGTGACTCGCCAAAGCTTTTGTATTGGCGGCGGCAGTATGTATAATTATATAGAAGTAGGTAGTGACAGGCCAAGGCCTAGTTAAAAAGTTTTGATAAATCTCGTTAAAAACCTACCAACCTAATAATATCATATTGCTAGTTATAAAACATAGATGGTAGCTAAAATCATATAATATATATTTACCTACATCACATTTAAAAAAATATACACTACTAATATAATTAAAAAAAAGAACCAGATACTCTATTCACAGGAATTTTCAATAAATAGAATATAATTTGATTGAGGTCAGGTCCATGGGTTTCAAACAAAAAAAAAATTTAAACTAAAAAGCTAGTAACTCACTTAATTCTCATTTTTTATTGCAATAGGTACCAGAAATCTAGGCGAGTCCTAATATTTGAATCTCCACTATTTAGTATGAAGAGGTTGATGTTTGAGTTTGTATAGGTAAGCGGTAATCTTCGAAACTACTCTTTACTTTTTCATAAAACTTGTTATATGAGTCTTTAAATCACGGTAAAAGTCAAATTATGAATAGTCAATGTACCTATAATAGCCAGTGGCCAAGTGACACAAACTCGGTTTCTGACTATCGAGAGAACTTGGCTTGCTTTTTTAAGCTTACATTAGTAAATCAACATCGAAAAACCGGTTTCAAATATCTTTGTCATAGAGAACAGGTTGTGAATATAAATAAAACATCAATACTATATATTATATCTACCTATTTCGTTAAGGAAAACAGTGAATTATATTGTCATATCGCAGTGAGAACAGAGCTTTACTTATATTATATTATCTTATTTCACCAGTTGTTATCAAGAGACTCCTAACCTAACAACTTGTCCGTATTTTTCCGTGTAACTGTAGGTCAACGTAATTGGAACGCTGCTGTATTAGGCAAACGTTGAATTAAATTTATAAATATAAATTATATTATTATTATTTATTTTATTATATTGCCATTCAACGTGGCAATGCCGCCAGCCTTTTGGGTACGTTTCCGGTTGACAGTGATGCTGACGAATATTACGATGCCTAAACAAGTTTTCTTTGGGTTATTTGTTTTTTTGTTTGTAATTAATTGTATATATAATTTATAGGTAGGTATACCAAGTTCCAGGTTACGTTCCCGGTGTGGTACATACATGTATATGTTGGTAAAAAAGAGTCTAGGTATGTAATTTTTTTAGGTCTATCTTTATGTGAAATTTCATGAAGAACGGTTGACTGGTTTGGGCGTGAAAGAGTTACAAACTAACTAACTCACTCCCGCATTTGAATCTAATATTTTATTAAGTATAAGTACCGGGACGGATGTGAACCGACAAGTGTATGGTCCGCCTGATGGTTAGAGCAGGACGGTGGTAAACAGATGTAAAGGCCAACCTAATGGTAAGCGGTTACCGTCGCCTATATATGGACGGCTGCAACACTAGGACATCACCTGCATTTAGCTGGCCCTTATAGTAAGGATTATGATGGGTTTCCCTGAACGCCTCTTAGGACTTTTCCTTTTGTCACTTCAAGGAATCAAATCAGTTTTGAATGAAAATATTTAAACAATAATTAGGTATCTTCGCAATTTATTTGTTGTAGATAAACAATTATAAAATTAAGCAACTTTATCGTCTTTCTTCTCGAACGGATAATAAGGATGGTCCAGCCACTTGTTTTGAGTAATGGTTCTGTAGTTCTTGTCGTAGCCCTTAAGAAGGTCCTTCTCGGCCTGAGTCAGCTCAAAGTCGAATACATCAACGTTTTGTTCAATACGAGTCTTGGTTATTGACTTGGGCAGAGGAATCACTCCGAGTTCCACCTATAATAGAGTGAAAAAGATATTAAAAACAGAGCACCATGTTTTTTATTATAACTTGGCCACAATTTCCAGATTTCAGACATTTACTATAACAATTTTATGACACGAAAACCGAATACTGTTTGTGACTTAATATGATCTTAAGTTGTTAAGATATCTTCCGTATCGGTTAGCTCAATTTGGGCAAGAAAAGTTATTAGATGAATCATCTTCATCATCATGTCAGCCATGACGTTCACCGCTGGACAAAGAAATATATTCACACATCGCCATCTAGTCCCAAATTAAGCTATTATATTTTTTACAATTAAAATTGTTAATCATCATCATCATCATATCAGCCCAATGACGTCCACTGCTGAACATAGGCCTCACCTAATTTCCACCACAGCGAGCAATTCTGTGCCGCCCGCATCCAACGGCCACCCGCAACCTTTACCAGGTCGTCGGTCCATCTGGCGGGGGGCAAAATTGTTCAGTAGAATTAAATTGTATAACTCTCTAATATGTGGCGGCAACTTACCAAATATCTCAAAGCTATTTGTGGTACAGTTTTGTTATATTTCTGTGCAATTTCCACAAGTGCTGGCTCGTCGACCCTCGGCGGAGGCGCGTCAGGACCTCCTTTGCTGTAGAACAAGGAGCCGAAGGGCGTGTAGGCCATAACAGCGATGTTTTGTTCCTTGCAGTATGATAGCAGCTGTGGTTGTTGGAGATTTAGGTTCAGCTGTGAAATAATAAAATGTGAATCAATTTTCTGTCTTTTTATTGCAGAAGGATATAGTGAAGGTAGCGTCCGATCTGTTGCTAAATGTTGATCGCTGTTCGTCAACATCGGCAATATCGATACTGCTAATACAACAATATTCTTTTCCCCCTCATTGAGTTCTGGAGACATCTACTCGCCAGCCGAAACATAACATTAGGAAAAACGTAGAATATTAATGGGTGAATATTTATTTACAACGATATAAACTATATTAAACTAAGGTAATCAACTAACTTAAATTAAAAATAAACAATATTTACAACCTAACACAATAAAAAAAAACAAAATATTAAATAGTGGTGAAATAATTAAAAAATGGCATCATAAAATACTTCCGCATCGCTGCCACTGTCTACCGGAAAAGTGCCCAGCAGGCTGGCAGCATTGCCACGTTGTATGGCAATGCTTATTCTTTGTGCAAGAAAATATCCAGCCTGCTGGTCACGGGAAGCGTCGGACGTAGAATGGTTTTGGTCCAGGTATTTTTCCATTACGAGCGAAATGTCTTTTTGTGCCTCAGAGGATTTCTCTTTAGAACCATATCGAAATATAAACTGTAGCCTTACCAGAGCCGGATTTGAAGGTGTGCGCCATAATTTATTTCTAAATAAAAACTCTAAATTATATCGTTTATGAATCTAGTTCTTCTAAAAATGTTAAACGATCTTCTAAATTTTACCCTGGCATAATAAGTTTGCATTTATAAGTGTTTATCAGTAAAATGTGAAAAAGTCTATTAAAATACACGTTAATTGCTGCACCGTCCAATTTTTTTTCTCCTTTGTGAAGGCCCCTCTCTTGTGGAGGCCCCGGGCCCTGAGCCTAACTTTAGCCATTCAAGAGAAGGGAATTGTTTTAAAATTGCATTAATAATGTCTTTAAAGGTCCGTTTCCATGTATCATATCCTTTCAACCTTACCTCAACTTGTAACGCAGCCGGCTTCTCCAAGCCAAGATCGAGCAATCTCTGAATCTGTTGTTGGTTGAAGTTGGACACTCCTATGGACTTGGCGAGACCCAAGCTCTTGGCTTCTATCATACCGCGCCAAGTCTCCACATAGTCTGTATAGTCGTATGTACCATTCAACTGAAAAACATATAGGTACATAAAATTGCTTAGATATCACCAAAATCTTTCTCTTATTTGCTTAGGTACTAATAATTTTCCCATCGTCATCACCAGCAGAACAGTTATAGGTACGGGAGTTGCTTTTGCGCTAGCTTTACACATAAATGTTTCTGCCATTTTTTGGGGGAGGGGTGGAACATACCTACGTACAGCACACATATACACAATGCCGCACACTCTTGAGAAAAAAAAGAAATCCACGTTTCTATAAACGCAAACACACATAAAATCGTAACACAAATAGAACGACATGAACGGATTGTTTATTTCTTTGGTAGAGGGAAAAAGTCGCTTGGCTACTTCCTTCTTATAATGCTCCGAGATCCTCACCAGTCTATTGTAGTTCACTGCTAGACATAAGCTTCTCAACTATTTTATTACTCAATAGATAGCGCCACATGTACTTACAAATTGTCCGACAGGCCAATGTATTAGATACAGGTCCACGTAGTCCAGTCCAAGCTTCTTTAATGATGTTCTGATGCCAGGAACCACTGCGTCTCTAGCGTGGGCATCATTCCATAGCTGTGGAGTCAAGTCATAGTAAAAACCCATATTGTATATTATTTGATAAAAAGTTGTGACAATTAACTAGTATTTTAACCAGTTAATAATTGGAAGACCTAAAATAGAATAGCTGGATTAATTACGCTCGTTAGAAGACTAAATTTAACTATTATAAACTTTTTGATACATAAGTCCAAGGACTTCTAGTCCTTGGACCGCTAATGCACCTCGTCCCATGGACGCTTAAAAAGTTATCTGTAATTCTGTATGTTACGAACCTTAGTAGTGACAAATATATCTTCTCTCTTGAGTCCTTCTCCAAACTTTTTAGCCAACGCCCGTCCCACCTGGTCCTCTATACCGTATATAAGCGCCGTGTCGATGTGAGTGTAGCCAGCGTCGATGGCCCAGAGCACGGCCTGTTCCACTTCCCCAGCAGTTGGTTTCACGCGGCCATGTAAATTTAATACTTTTATTAAATTTAGCTCACGTTTATTTCAACTAGGTAAAAGCATTAAATATAAATTAAAATAATTTCGAGGCTTTCTCAAGGGACTGCGGTATAGGGTTCTTCAAAACAGGAGTGTATAGGTTTCTTATGGGTTGGGAACTGGTGTTGCAGCATCCATGGCTACGGTAACCCCTTACCATCAGTCTGGCGGACAGCCCGGCTGATGATCTGTTTGCCACCGACGTAGTATAAAAAAAACTAAAATACCTTTTCATTAAATCCGAGCCACGTTCCCAGTGCTAGAGTAGGTATTTCTCTGCCATCGTTTAGTTTCAACGTGGGGACTGTTGCTTCAGATATTTGTATCTGAAACATTCATTAATAAAAAGGATTTTTATAATTTGAGACTGGAAATATTATAGTTAGGTATCTTCTCAGCACGAGTAGATTTTTCGCGATAATATTATGTAAGTAAGTAGGTACATATTCGATTCTTTTTGGTAGGCAAACACAGTGCCGATACGAAGAGGCTCTTATATAATTTTAACTATCTATCTAGATGTATAATCATCATCATCATCATATCAGCCCAATGACGTCCACTGCTGAATATAGGCCTCACCTAATTTCCGCCACAACGAGTGATTTTGTGCCGCCCGCATCCAACGGCCACCCGCAATCTTTTATAATTATTTTATAATTTATTTATTATAATAACATTATTAACTATTTACTTACATATCTACAACTGCTATTTACAATACTATAAATAAATAATAATAATTTTATAATTCAGTTAAAGTTATTAAAGCTGATTCTTCTCTTCTTCATTTTACTTAAAATATAATACATTTTATAATAATAAAATTTAAGTTTATCTCAAGTCGACAACATTCCGCAAGGCTGCCAAGATAATATCAAACAGATGTAAATTGCAAACAAAGGCTATTCAAGTGCATAACTGCATAGGCTTCGACAAACTGGTTACCTATTTGTAGCCGATATTAATATTCACATGACGAGTTTTACCCATGGAAACAACGGGACAAGCACCGAGCTGTGACAGTCAACAGCTACGAAAAAATCGAATCTACAATCAGTTATCGATAACTAACGAAATTAAGAGGGGACGCGGTCTGCGAGAAATTTGAAAAGTAGGTATTTGAAGTAGCTATTGCTGTTGCGTTGAGCCTGAGATTTAAATGTGTGAGTGGATGGTCCACATGCGTAGTAGCCCCCCCCCCCCTCCTCCCCACTAGCATCTTCCCCGCGCCCGTGTACCGGCGAGTCGGCGAATCTCTACATTTTGCATTTATTTGGTTTTTGAAATTTGGACCGATTTAAGCAAAAATGATCCAATCAACACAAACCTCATTTTGAGATATTTGACTTTAAAATTCATTGCAGTATTTCTCTGGCTGTCAAAATGGGGTTTATGTTGATTGGATCATTTTTGCTTAAATCGGTCCATTTGATGTCATCGTGTTACTTAGTTACCTACACGTTGTTATTATTGTTTTTACGTGTATGTAAATAATGGAAAAAATCGTAGTACTTACCTTACCTCTATTTAAGATTTATAAAATATTTTATCGCTAACCTACATATGAATAAAATGTCCTGAGGGTTCTGTCCGAATTATAATATAATTTTAGTTTTTATTAATATCGTTGTAATGGTAATTAAGATCATTGTTGTATTCGTAAATCAAAGGCACTCCTAATACAGCAAGAGAATAATTATGGTAAAAGAAGAGGTAGCATGAAAACAATTTTCAGAAGAAACTAGATTGTCCGTCAACTTGGTCATTCGTCAACAACAATAAAAGTTTATAAGCTGCAAGTCTTGATGAACTTGTAAAATATTATGGCTCAATAAATATACAAATAAAATATCGGTACAAAATTTCTGAAAAACTCCAGAAAATGGAATAGAAACTAAAAAAATATGTCTTATTTTGGCAAAATATCGAACCGAGACCAGCAGTGGGACTTAATGGGTTGCTGATGATGATCGAACTTATCTAAACTAGATATTTCTTTTCACGAATGGCCTTTGCTTGAAATAATTGACGGGATCACACAATTTACCCGTAAGCGAAAAGACGGAAATGACGATAGAATAAATGTCCTATTTATTGTTTTAAATTCTTTTTAGGGTTCCATAATCTATACTTCAAAAGGAAAAAAAAAAACGAATCATTTTTTTCTCGCGAAACATTATAGGATCGCTCCGTTGTCCGTCTGTCTGTCAAGAATATTTTTCTCAAGAATGCGTAGAGGTATCAATCAATTTTGGGACGAAACCCTAAAAATACTCGGGTCTGCAATCCCTTGGAATATAATAAAAGATCAGAGTTGTAAGTAAATGCAAGATATGAAAAGATACAGCCGTTTATGCTCCATTTTTGCTGCATATCTTGACGATCAAAAAAGTCAAAACCTATAGGGTACTTCCCCTTGACCTCACGAAATTTGGCAAAAAGCAATATTAAGTTGCACAAGTAAAGCAAAAAGTCCGAAAACCGTAATCGTGTAGTTATATTATTAGCACTGAATATATTAAAACTTTATTAGAACGGATATAAGATGATACTCGTAAAAAAAATTAATAAGAAAGAGAGTTTATTCCGGACTGATGTGAACTTTACGTGAATGTTTATTGTAACTTATAGCTATCCCGTTACCTTCTAATATCTTACATTTTAATCACAAATAATAAAAAAATGTATAATTGTACGGAACCCTCGGTGCGCGAATCCAACTCGCATTTTGCCAGCTATTTTAAATAAAATACCCACAACCTACACCTCTCTTGCATCCATTATAATGCGTGTATATGAATATACTTGATAAAACTAGTCTTACTTTTAGAGCAGCTAAATCAAATCGTTGCGACCTGATCTGATAATCTTATTAACTTAATAAAAAAGTCGGAAATTAACCTTACAGTTTCACAATTTAATAAATAAAAACAGTAAATCGTCAACATCGACATTGATGGACATCACTACAGTATCGATAAAAAAAATATCGACCGATACCACTTCCCCAGTCATATACATGTAAGTGACCCCCTTACCTCAAGTCACCCCCGAAGAGTGCGATAAAAACAGCTACAGCTCAGACAGATTTTAAGACAAAAATTTTGATGAAATGGACGTTTCGTATTCTCCTGTTTTCTCCTCGAAAACTGAGCGGATTCAATCCTTTTTTACATGAAAAATTCCAGAAAGAGTATGACTAGGTTCCTATCATTTTTTTTTATGGAAATAAATAATAGAATTCTTCTGGTAGTCCTCTAATTACGACATTAAAAATACGGCAATTTTAGCAATATTTGGAGGCTCATATTTTCTTTATTAATAAGTTTTTGAAAAAAAGGAAATGATAGGGACATGTCTATAGCTGAACTTGAATTTTTGAGCTAAAAAAAATTGCCTTTTAGACATTATTCAGGGAGAAAACAGGGGAATACGTTTGTATGAAGAATCGTGCGCCGCGTTCCCTCTTAATGACAAAAGAAATAGAGGAATATGACAAAAAACCAACCTACTAGGGATAATAAAATTAAATCACCCATGAAATTAAATAGGTACATGTCAAAATTTAACCAATATCCTTTCAGCTGCCCTTTAATCTGGACTCCTTGTTTAGCTTCCCACCATGCGAAGTGTTAGCTTCCATAAAAAAACTCGATCGTAAATAGAACAATTATTTATTTTCACATTAAAACTAATTATTTCTGTAAAAATTTAAAATACTCACATAAAAAACCGCACAGACGATAATAATTGTATTAAACCACGTCATGTTGTCAACACAATGATAAACTGAAATATTTTATCTTAATTCATTAGTTTTTAACCGTATGGTTGAGATCTTTGACCCACAGATAGCGATGTCGCACTCTGTAATGAAGCGAACAAGCCGTGTGTATGTAGTTAGTGGGGATAGGTGGGGCACAGTGGGACAGGCCAAGGTCTAGCGAAAAGGTCAGATATATTTTACCATCAGGTCAGTCTATTTGAACTTTAGTGAAGCTTTTGATTGTGTAGATTGTGGATTTGGATCTTGATACAATAATCTAAATATGACTCATGGAATTAAAATTTCGGTGAAACCGAAATTCGTATAGAAACATAATTATATACTTATTACAAATTTGGTAAAAAAGAAATTTCAAAAAGATCCTAGCTTTTTATTTACTCACTTGACCACTGACAGATAAATGTCTGATAAACTATCTGGTAAGCTAAAATAAGCCTTTCTTTTGTTTTGTTTTAACACTTTATTGCATACAAGAAATTAATACATACAATAACAATACACACAAAAAGCATGTACAAAGGCGAGCTTAACTCAGAATTGAGTTCTCTTACAGCAAACCTTAGAGTGTAGAGGATATAAGCGTAAAGAAGAGAGCATGAATGAAGTGTACAACTAAAGAGGATGAGAGTAAAATAGCACAAAGAGTAGAGGAAAGGATTATTATAATGTGGTACGTATACCACTATGTGTAGATATTAAATAGACATACATAAACATACATATACAATATACTTAAATATTAAATATACTTAAATATAATAATAGAAAAATAAGTCAAACATCTATCAACTAAGCGCCCGATTCCTATCCGGCACCACATCATATCACACACCACTCAGACACTTAATGATACCCCAGTGTCACCATAATTATCGCGTTCAATACAATTCCAAATACAGAAGTAAATATCTAAAAAAATATCATAACTAAGTACCTAATCTAAATTCAACAAACATTTTAATACAAAAGTGTCGGGGCCTGATTGGATCTAATTATAATTTTTTCAGTAGAAAGGAAAGTTTTCGGTCAGAAATGTATGATTCGAAAAAGTTGCGGGAAAATTCCGAAGGTTCAGAATCAGGGGGTTGATCCCACGTCCCACATCACATAACCAGGGTTTTATAATAGTTAATAAAAAGTTACAATATTATCTACATTTTATTATAATGTTAAACTTAGTTTAGTATACTTAATGTTTAACTTAGTTTTATGAATTAAATATAAATTGCATGCTGTGGTCTCCTATAAATGAAGGAGTACTCAATTGTAATACGTAAATGATTGTAACCGTGTAAATTGCAGTGTATTTTCTTTGTTGGAGATCCTAAATAAATAAAATAAAAAAATAATTAAATAAAATTATTAAAATGTTATTATTTTAATTATTTGTCTTCTCAAAAGCGTAGTATGATTATGCGAATGCTAGTAATGCTACTGTTATTATAGAAATTGAATTAACAAAGTAGGCCCCATTTCTTAATAGAGATCATGAATAATCTATAACTATACTAATATAAGAGGAAAGATTTGTATTTTTGTATGTAACGAATAAACTTAAAAACTACTGTACCGATTTCAAAAATTCTTTTGCCGTTAGAAAGCTGCGTAATCACTGAGTAACATAGCTGGCTATATACTTAATATCACGTTGCGGCCAAAAAGAGCTGAGCAGTGACCAAATAAGAACGACGGGAGCGACGCCCCGTGGTGCGACTAGTATTTAATAAAGTGCAACGTCGTTCAGGCTTAAAACTTTTTTATTATAAATATAGAACATGGCACTTGATGAAAGAAAAAAAATAAATGCTGTAAAAATAAAAGTCAAAGTGACAGTGTTATACATTTTTTTAATATAGTACTTAATAGTGTTTATATTATCATGGATTAGTTTAAAATAAAGTTTCCGAACAATGTAGACATAAAATTACGAAACATGGCAAATTTTAACAATTATAATTAAATCATGCTTCTAATAACAATCAAATAACAAAACAATCAAAATGTTGACCGATTTTTTCTATTTGTACCTAATATTTGCTTACAAACCCAAGAAAATAAACTACATATACAGATTAAAACAGGTCTAAACCCCTCAAAATATGAACTAAAATAAATAACCAGAATCCGCTCCTATTCCGTTAAACCGAAACCCTTTTCCGTGCCTCTGGACATTGTCAGTTCCCTGCGCTTCTCTCTCCCTCCATAAACCTAAATTATCCGCCTGCCTTATTTCTTCTCAAAGCTATCTGTATAACAAATGGATTGGAACCGTATTGGCAAGCTGCTTCGCCCCAACCCGGATTCGGAAGAGGATCTTATTCAAACTTGTGAAGTAACTCCTCATGTTCAAAATAGGGTCAAGTCCTACAGTGAGAAGTATAAGAAATCTGTACCCAAGAAGAAATGTAACTGTCAGGTTTGAAAAATTCTTATCTCTCGATATCATCAGCCCACATCAACCCACTGTATAGGTCTCTTCTCTACAGCGCCACTTCTCACAGTCCTGTGCCAGCCGCGTCCAATGAAATCCTATGATCTTGACGATATTGTTTAATTAATTTGTTTAAGTATTCTATTAGTATCATTTAGTATTCTTTTATCATTTTCAATCTTATATTCTTACTTGGCACCTACCTGTTCTCATCTCTGCATCACCCAAAGTTTGGCTGATAGAGAATGCTTTTAGCAATAAGCCCGCCTTTTGTTCACAAATTTTGTGCAATAAAGTTTAATAAATAAAAAAAAATAAAAAAATATTGTCCAACCATCGGGCCGGTGGTCTGCCCACTGGCCTGATAGCTTCTCTAGGCCACGATTCTGTGGCTTCCTGGTCTACCGTCTGTCATCCCTTCTTGCCAAGTGTCCTGCCCACCTCAACTTTAACCTCGTCACTCGCTTCCCGACATCTTCTTCCCTCGATAGCAAAGAAGTTTATGATCCGTCTGATGGTAAGCAGTTACCGTAGCCTGTGGATGTGGACGCCTGCAACACCAGAAGCATCACATGTAGTTGCCGGCCCTTCAAATCCTTCCCTCTCCAATGTACTCTGTACTCCACTACTCATAGCAGGAAGACAACACAATGTTATTATGGCTGCTGACTGCTGTCTTCTGTAGGACGGAGGTACTGCTCCAGGCGGGCGGAGCTTTTATCCCAGGTTGTACGGACCGTACAACATTTGACTATATTTTTGTCTGTTTTTGTAAAACCAATTAAATTAATAAAAATGCCACTGATATCGGCATAAGACTATATCATCATCAGCCTGTAGTCCTGTACTAGTCCACTGCTGTATAGGACTTTCTGATTGTACGCCATTGAACACGATTTGCGGATACTCTCATCCAGTGCTTGCCAGCCATCCTGCGAAGATCGCGATCGTCACTCCACCTAGTCTGGGGGCGTCAGTTCAGTTCAGTTCAGTTTATTTGCTTATTGCTTTATTGCGTCCTACACTATGTTTGCCGAAACGAGGTCTCCACTCTAAAACTTGTTTTCCCCAGCGGCTGTCGGTTCTGCGAGTGATATGGCCTGCCCACTGCCAATTCAGCTTGCTTATACGGTGGGCTGTGTCGACGACTTTGGTTCTCTGCCGAATCACCTCATTCCGGATTAAATCTTTAGAGAAACTCCGAGCATAGTCTTTTCATTCAATATTTATTTGTCATCAGAGCTGGGGCATGCCGGGTGTGGCTCCTCGTATGCCGCTAAGCAATGGCCGGACGATACCACATTTGGGTATCGGCACTTGGCTCGGGTTTGACCACAAGGTAGGTATTTTAATTAAATTCATTACACTGCCATCTAGTGATAAGCAGTCGTACTGTTTCAATGGTAATGATGCCATCTGTTGTAGAATAGTCGTAAAAAAGGCAAAAATAAACATTGGTTTTTAATAATTATAAAAGTAATAATAATAATAATCTACCACATTCACACAGCGCCATCTAGTCCCAAAGTAAGCAATTATATTTGCTTGTGTTATGGTTACTAAACAACTGATATACTACTTAAACACATTTTCTTTTTTTGTAAATACATACATAATATATTTACAAAAAAAGATAAATTACACCCAGACACAGAATAAACCTTTATGTTCATAACACAAAGATTTGTCCTGGGTGGGGATCGAACCCACGACCTCCGGCTTAGCAGTCAGGGTCACTAACCACTAGACCAACAGGCCAGTCAGTAATTTTATTTTTATAAATGTTCTTCATCTTTATATATATATTCTTCTGTACGTGTGTTGACAGTGAACTCCTAAACGGCTGAACCAATTTGAATGAATTTTGTGTATGTTGTAAAGTGGATTCGAGGATGGTTTAGATTCACAAATAAACTCAGCAGATGGCGCTGCAATCGATTAGTTTATCATGCAGGACAACGTCTGTCGGGTCCGCTAGTTGACTTATAAAAAATTCAGGACGCACACTCAGCGACCAAAACGGCTCAGTCTCAAGTGAGATGTCAACGTCAAAAATTTTTACCTACATTAATGAATTGGTCTTATCTGCCACAGACAGTGATTTTTCTTTATGTATCATGAATTATTAAGTACCTATTGTTTTTTCAACACTGCAACTGGAGACTAGGCTAAACACCGTATCTATGGAGCATTCAGGACTGCAGTGCCGCCAATCATCAGGTTGCCACTAGTTGCTCTGCAGTCTTTCATCATTGTAACAGTTTGATATTTTTGAAGTACAATTACCAGCTGTTGCCCAGAGCTTCGATCTCATTTGGCCACTAGTCGTGCTCCTATTGGTCATAGCGTGATGGTAGCCTATAGCATTCCTCGCTAAATGGTCTCTCCAACACTAAACATAATTTTTCGGTTTCGTTTTCATTTCTTTTATATTATAATTTATACCATTAAACTCTTCAACTATAAAATAATATAATCATTATCATTACAATAAATTATTGTCTCACTGCTGGGCAAGGGTCTCCTCCAGACATTTTGGAGGGAATTTACCATTCTTATCTGAGATTTATAGCTTTGTGTAATTGTAGCACGTACCAATCGCAGTGACAGACAACTCGATGCAAGACGCCGTAGAAGTAGCCATTGACGAGGGTTACCGGCTCATTGACACAGCACCTAGTTATGGGACAGAGAGTCAGGTAAATCAGCCTGGAAGTTTTTTGAGTTTAGAAGGCGTCCGGGATCGCTATCCCGGACGCCTTTTAAACTGGAACACTGCCTGGACGCTTCCAGGCAGTGTTTTAATTGTAGTTTTCGTTGTAAGTTTAAAATACAAAAAAAAAAACGGATAAGAGCATGTCGGACCATGCTCAATGTAGGGTTCCGCATTAAAAGAGCGTATCTTCATAGCGCTTACTTCCTTTTGTTGAGAAGTGCAATTTTTCGGCCATTACTCAAAAACGAATGACAGATCATATTAAAAAAAAAATCAGTTTCTGTTAAATGTATGAAGTGCCCCTTAAATCAAAGATGTGTTCACATAACTTAATTTTTAATTTATTAATGCTTAAAGGTGGGCAATGCTATAAAGAAGAAAGTAGCAGAAGGAGCTGTGAGGAGAGAAGACTTATTTATTGTTACCAAGGTATCTACATAATATTAATATGTAATGTTAGTGTTATGTCCCATGTTAGAGTGATTATAGTAATATTTGCGGCATGATATGTACTGACAATGTTAGGGCTGAAAAAGTTTCTACCTTCTTATTACCCGACTGACAGGGCGGGTATTGTTTTATATATTCAAAAAGAGATTGTACATAATTTAATGGTTCCAAATTGTAAGTAGTTCTATTATTTTTAATAACCAAACCTATCGAGTATCAAAATAAAGGGAATCAAATGAAGATTAGAAATATATACATATTGTTATGTATTTAAATTTAATCAATATTACAATAATTTTACGGTCTTTTTAGTGCGTTGCTCTCTGTTGATTTTTTGCAGTCGGGTTGTTACATTTTTTAAATTATATTTACTTGTTTTACAAATCTCGTTTACCTATTCATCTAGGTTACAAATTAACACTTATGAAAGTCACAAGTTAAAAATGTAACATGTTATCCGAAAAGTAGTGTTAGCAAATTTGCCTTCGACAAGTTCGGGGTGGTGATGGTGCTATGAGAAGAACTGGCAAGAAACGCCATATAATAATATATATTACATAATTTTTATATTATTTCATTGCTTTATTGCGCAGCGGTGGTTAATATGGTTGCAGTTTCTGAGTTTGATTCCCGGGTCGGTCGTAACTAATATTATATGATTTGTAATTGTTGTATTTTAGCTACCAAATGAGTGTCATAGCGAGAAATCAGTAGTACCGGCATTGAAGAAGTCGCTCGACAAACTCCAACTGGACTACTTGGATCTGTATCTTATACAGTCGCCTGTTGGAATCAGGGTAAGTGCGATACACACGGTCAATCTACAATATAATCACTACATATAAAACAAAGTCGCTTTCTCTGTCCCTATATCCCTATGTGCGCTTAAAGGTCTCAGCACACATATGGGATCGGAAAGGGATCGTCACCGTATCGCCTTTCACCTCGCTGTCAACCAGGCGTCAACCTAACGTACGCACGTGGCGTTTCTTTAATATCACATAAGAACTTGTTCATATTACAGGACATTCAAACTGTGGGCGCCAGATCTCGCTTGAGTTTTGCAACCGTATTGTTTGACGGGCGTAACAACAATAAAAATGGTTCTGCAATTTGCAGGAAGACGGCACCTTCGATGACATAGACTACGTGGACACGTGGGCTGGTATGATAGAAGCATTCGTCGAGGGTCTGACCAAGGCCATAGGTGTCTCTAACTTCAATCAACAACAAATACTAAGACTCATCAGTTTAACCAAAATGAAGCCGGCTGTAGTACAGATAGAGGTTTTATATTATATTATTATAAAATGGCTCTAGGTCACGTGTTATATTATATGGAAAAGGGTAGTCGCAGAAACCCGTGTGCATCGAGGACAACGCAACGCTCGGCAGCCACCTCAGTCAGCCCGTGACCACGATCGGTGCAAATCGATTTAAACGTCGGGCAAATAAATAAGGTATTTACTATTCCTTATAATATAATACTTGACGTAGACCTGTTTTATAATAATTTAGTCAAGTCGCGAAAGTTCAAAAGTTTTTAGAGGTATTATTACCGTTTTTTTTTAATGAGTTAATTATCATTACAAACCATAAACGTCCCACTGCTGGGCACGGGTCTCCTCCAAAAAGGGTTGGTATAGGGTTTTGTTTTTTTTTCCTTTTCTCGCAATGCTCTCCCTTAGCATAGTATAAATAGAGTAATCTTTCTTTACTGTGCCCTTAGTCACCCATGGGTTGAAATGGGGTGACATTATGTATTCTTAATCCGTCACTAGACAGATTACGATTTAACGAGATAATCCCTTCTGACTTCTGTAAGTGTTAACAGCGATGAACCTTGGAAACGTCAAGCTATGACATTTGGGAGGCCCAGGGAAAGTCGGATCAAATGTTTTGGACCCCGTAACGAATTAAAAACTTATAATAATCAGAGATAAAACGCCTGGTTAACGCTCAAATTTGTTTGACAGAATTGTTTCATTATAAATCAAGATTGTGCCACAAAATGTTTGGACAAACCAGTCAAACCAAGCTACATACCTAATATAAAATAATTTGATAAATAAAAATCGTTAACAGAGTGCTTTACTCAGCCACCTGCTGATGCTCGATTCTGCTAATTTAAACACTTAGATAGCAGACCGATGGACCAATCACAGGCCGGCGATATGGCGCGATTCCGCGCGATTGACGTAGTAATGAAATTAAATGAAATCTCGTTTATTCATTTAGGTTACAAAGTAACACTTATGAAAGTCACAAGTTAAGAATGTAACAGGTTATTCGAAATGTATTGTCAGCAAATTTGCCTACGACCAGTTCGCTGACCTGGGTGGAGCTATGAGAAGAACTGGCAAGAAACTCACGCCACTCTTTCTCTTTGTCTCTCAGCCAATCACAGTTATCGAATGAGACCATCGGCTTACGATTGTGTTAGCAGACTTGGCCGGTGTCATCTCAAGGTCTAGTTAATTCTTATCACGTAGCTTTCTGTAATGGGTTAATGACTGTACTAGGTGAATCTGAACCTCCAACAAGCGCCGTTGATAGAGTTTTGCCACTCGCATGACATCGTCGTGATGGCGTCTGCGCCCTTCGGCTCCGTGTTCCACATGCGTGCGAGGGAGTGCGCACCCCCCCCTCGTACTGACGCACAACTACTGCTCCGACTAGCTCAAAAGTACCACAAGACGGTGCCACAAATCGTTCTACGGTATCTTGTGAGTATAATTATGTGTAAAGGCCCTTTAAGGACATTTCACCGTGTCTGTGTTCACGTTATATCAATACTCTGCGTTGCGTATGGTGCATTTAACTACTGTTATTCAGCAATAATCGGACGGCCGCGCGCCGCACCAATAACTGATTCTGCAAATTTTTTTTTTACTTTTGGGGTGTTTTGGCTTTAGTATAAACAAAGAATAACGTTGTATATTATATACTCTTAATCCCTAAAATCGAAAAAAATACTATCCCTAAAATAGTAAAGCTTCTGACTTCTTTGCTTCTTATTTAAATAGTAAGATAAAACGATGTCCATCATACCTATTTTATTTTAATTGAAACCCCGCTGCAACGGCTAGGTGCAAAAAATAAAAAAAATATTAAAAAAATATTTTTTTTTTTGGTCGACTGTCGAGAAACAAAGGTGTCTGTATTTTACTTTTCTTTTTATTATATATCTATATTTCTTGTGGTCTTATCTTGTATCTGTTCATATTTAGGTACCTACTGTATGTGTGTGTTTCCTCATATTGTTTTTAATGTCATGTCATGTTCTTAGTACTGTAGTTTTTTTTTATTTTTTTTTTCGAGTGGTTTTTGTTCTGTCTCCGATCCTCTAATCTGTTTTTTTTTCTTTCCTCTTTCCAAACATGCGTTTTAACCAATGACCTAACCACGTCTTCGTTCTCAGGTGGAATTGGGCGTAATCCCAATACCGAAGTCAACAAAGCCGACGCGGATCCAGACCAATATCCAAGTGTTCGACTTTCATCTGACGCGGGAAGAGAAGGATCTGCTGGCTGGCTACAACAGGAACTATAGGACAATAACGGTTACATTCTGGAGAAACTCACCTTACAATCCCTTCGAAGAATATAAAAGCCTTGATTATTCTTGAATTTTTATTTTATTTATTTTCTCGAAGAGTTTGGTCATTACTCTTGCACTGTTTGCCATCGGCAGTTCATCATCACACCACAGATAATTTCCTTCCAATGACTCTGTTTTTGACCTCCGACGTAAAAGAGGGGCGTTTTAAGTTTGACGTGTCTATGTGACACAAAGTCAAAGTCAAATATTTTTATTTCATTTGGATCACATACATTATATACTTACTTATGAGTTTGAAATATCACAGAAAGGTACAGAACCAAAGCACCAGACTGTCTGTGGCATCGCAGCTCCTAAAGGAATGTTTAGGCCGATTTTGATCCAGTTTTTTATTTGAACGGTGACGTGATCGAGATGGTCCTTAGCAACCATTTATGAAGATTTGTTCAGGCATTTCAAGGTCATCAGCTCTTTTTGTTTGCGGTAGGGATCTTAGACACATACAGGATATTTACTTTACTTTCAAACAATATACCCCTCAGGAGCACTGAGCAGTTTACCAGATTTTCAATTTACCAGATTCGCAACTCACCAGATTCTCAAGTCACCAGATTCGCAATTAACCATATTTTGTACTATCAAACAGAAAATGCGTACCTATCACTATTATAATAAACAACAAAATGTACGTTTTGCATCTATGACTCAGAATAACAGTAATTTATAATTAATGTTATCCGACCTCTATTCTGAAACTGTCTGTTAAGTAAACTGCTCCTGAGGGCATACATAGAGTACTTAAATTTATACACTCTTTGCGGCACATCTCTAATGCAGTGGGACTACGGGAAAAATTCTATTCTATTCTAAAAAAATTCCCCATAGTACCACCACGAGGCAGTGGGACTACGGGGAAAAAATTCCCCGTGGACCCACCAGTGGGACGTAGCGGTGGGACCACGGGTAATAGGGGCTGCGGAGTATAAGGCGTGAGGCTTTGTATGTTAAAATACTGCTTTTTTGACTTCTGTGACTTAAAAAACCCCCTACATTATGTTTTCTTCAATATCATTAATGTACAGACATTGACCCGTTACAATTTTAATATGTAGGTATAGATATGAAAAACAACCTATTGTTTGTAACATATAAAAACTTATTTGCACAGGTTTTTATTTTTATCATAGTATTTTTATTGACTCACGTAAATAATAAAGAAAACATAAATAGCCGTGCCCAGTAGTGGGACGTTTATGGGTCGTAACGTAACTAACTATAAATAAATACGTAAACATGTACTTACATGTATAAACAAGAAGAAGAAAACACAGTATCTATAACATATCAATACTAAGCAATGAATTTGACTGGCCTGTTGGTCTAGTGGTTAGTGACCCTGACTACTAAGCCGGAGGACGTGGGCTCGATCCCCACATTCTCCACCCAGGACAAATTTAATCTTTGTGTGATGAGCATGTGGGTTTGTTCTGTGTCTGGGTGTAATTTATCTATTAAAAAAAATGTATTTAAGTAGTATATCAGTTGTTTAGTACCCATAACACAAGCAAATTAATTGCTTACTTTGGGGACTAGATGGCGCTGTGTGAATGTGGTAGAATATTATATATTATATTAATTATATTATATACAACTTTTTTATTTAAATATAACAAAAATGATATTCGGTGTCTGCCAGCCAATTTTTAAAGACGATGCCTTCTACGGAACAAACTCTGTGCCGCGGGGATTTTACAGCAATTAAGAGATATAAAGTACAACCAAGACTCGAAACCATTATCTATGAATCACATGACTATTTAGTATCAAGCGGTAATTAAACTCACGTCAGTCAACAGGGGCAGAACTTGGCTTGCCGCACTGCGCGCTTGCACCCGCCTGGCTGTAGTATACATAATCTACGGCTTACGGCTTATTGCGGTGGTGGCGATTGATACGGTGGCGATTAGTTGCGTGGCAACCACTTTTACCACTACGTCACGGGGAGAGTCAAATTGAAAATTTGCATCATCTAACATTTAACCTAAGGTGGGGAAGAGGCGTCACCGCGTCCTTGATGTCATATCAGGTGCCGGGTGCCCACCCATTAGACATACAAATGGTGCACAGGTTTTAGTGGGTAGATATTCTGGTTCTGTTATTCTATTAACCAGCGGCGAGCCACGAATCTCCGCATTTCACTTCTAAAAAAATATGGTGAAGAGACAAATGCTATTATAGATATAATAACTGAATATAATGTTATAAAACTGAAGAGTTTGTTTATTTGAATCAACGCTAGGATCTCAGAAACTGCTGGTCCGGTTAAAAAAAATCTTTTAGTGTTGGATAATGGATAGTCCATTTATCGAGGAAGGTTATAGGTATAGGTTAGATAACATAGGCCAATAGGAACTGAGCAGTGGCCAAATAAAGAACGACGGGAGCGAAGCCCCGTGCAACTTCTAGTTAAACATATTTTGAAATGAAATGAAATCTCGTTTATTCATCTAGGTTACAAAGTAAGTAACTCTTATGAAAGTCACAAGTTAAGAATGTAACAGTTTATCCGAAAAATAGTGTCAGTTAATTGCCTAGTCTTATTAACTAGAACTTGGCTAGCCGCACTGCGTGCTTACACCCACCTGTCTCTAGTATAAAACCTACGGCTTACGGCTTATTGCAGAGTGCGACATCGCTATCGATGAGTTACAATTCAATTATAACAAAAGGTTAAAAAATCTAAATAAAGTTAAATAATAATTGATGTGTTGACAACATGGCGACTTTCAATATTCTGCTGTTGTTTACCTGTGCGATGTATTATGTGAGTTTTTATGTTTTTAAATTTTAATAATTGTAGATAAGTAAATGAATTGTATTGCTTTAAGACTTTTGTTGTGTGTTATCCGTGTAGGTACGGATTAAAAGGGTGTCGTAAAAGGCGACTAAGGGAGTACCATATGCAGACATAAACACTGCAAGAAAAGGAAAATTCGAAACAAACGCTATACCAACCCGTCTGGCCAGCATGGTGTGAAGGCTAAATTCCCTCCACATTCTTTGGAGGAGACCCCTGCCCAGCATTGGACGTTTATAGGTTGAAATGATGATGATGAATTGCCACTGTTTTCTGTCTTCTGCCAAAATTTTACCTTAGCTCTCAATCTGAATCGTCGGAGTTCCCGCATCGTAAACTTTTTCGAATCTAAAACAAAGGTGTAATTTTATAAAATTGTCGCAATTGCATGTGCAGGTACCAGCTTACCAGCAGGTGGGCTGGTAGCTCGTCTGTCACCTTCTGCAATAAGAAGATCTTCCTCCATCATAACTTACTGTTACAGCTATCTGAAGCAACAGTCCCGACGTTAAGAATGAACGATTGTAGAGATATACCAGCTCTAGCACTTGGCACGTGGCTTGGATGGAACGTTAAGGTAATCATACTCATACAATATTACCAAAACAAAGTCCTTCGCCGCGTCTGTCTGTCTGTTCGCGATGAACTCAAAAACTACTGCACCGATTTGAAATATTGTTTTATTGTTGAATAGCCCATTTATCGAGGCAGGTTATAGGCTATATAACATTTACGCTACGGACAATAGAAGCTGAGCAGTGGGTAAATAAATAACGATGTGAGCTCATTTCCCGTTTGCAACCTTCGACCACCCAAACAACTCTCGCAGTGGCGTAAATTAGGTTAGTCCTATCTCCAGTAGTGGACGTCGTTGGGCTGATATGATGATGAATGTCTTAACCCAATTCGCTGTTAATTTGAACTTGGAGAATAACTGGTAACAAATTTTTACGCATTATTTTTAAGCACAAGATGCTATTATTTCTTAATAGTTATTTAAATTCTAATTATGCGAAAGCTAATCTGTTTGTTTATTCGTTACCGTTTTCCGCCTAAACAACTCCCCCGATTGTCATGCCATTTCATATAGATATACTTAATTTAGTACATAGAACAATGTTAAGTCACCCCCGCCATGTTTTGGACTTATTACTTACTTAACGCACACCTTTCACCTACCTAATTCTAAGAAGTTAGTTAAATATATTTTAAAGTATATATAAGTAAGTATAGCTCTGAGTACCTAAATAATGAAAATTTCACGAAATCTGACACTAAAGTGTACCGTTGCCACTCAAACAGTATAAACCCTTAACAATAATTAACCTTTTCATACATTTTCACTGGTTTAATATACTCCTGACTGGGAAAATCCAATAATTGTTCAATGAACCTTCTTTTAGCTCTTCCCTTTCCAACGTTCCCATTCACACATTGCTAGTGATTATAACTCTACGCTTAACAACGTAAATGCGCTGAATTATACCCAAACGTCGTACACTAAAATTAATAAAACTATTAGTTACATTACATTTACAGCCCAACGGTACCGAAGTGGAACAAGCCGTGCTCTGGGCCATCGACGCCGGCTACACGGCCATCGACACAGCGCTGTTTTACGAAGTAGAAGACCAGATTGGACGGGCACTGGCCAAGAAGTGTGAAGAAGGACTCAATAGAGATGACATCTTTGTAACTTCTAAGGTATATAAAAGACTTTTATCAAATGGTGCTTTGTCTCGTTGGCGCAGTAAGACTACTACTATAATATCGAAGGATGATTAATTGATTCGAAAATTCGATTGTTTCCACAAAATTCCTAGGGATTGCGAAATCATGTTCCATTCTTACTGGAAAAGGAAAGGGCTTTTGACTTTTAGGGCATTATGTATTCTTAATTCGTCACTACACGGAAAGTTTTCCGTGTTAATTATTTTTTATTTTTTGTTAATTAAGAATTTGTGATACACAGTTAATATCTTATTAATAAGTAGGCGCTTATCATAACTTCTCAGCTGTGGATCGATTCTCACGGACAAGACGCAGTTATTCCTGCCCTCAAGAAGTCATTGAAGGACTTGCAACTGGATTATGTGGACTTGTACCTGATACATTTGCCTTTGGGAATATTTGTAAGTAAATAAATAAATAAAAAATTATTATGATAAAAAAGTAGGTATATAAACAATTTAGATCTGTATTACCAATGTTACGCGGCAGCCGCGGATTGTCTTTATCTGTACAAATTATACCGTCGTATTTTAGATTTAATTCATCTGTAATGACGTCGATATTTATGTAAAAATGTCTGTTATACTTGAAACTCTAAATCAAATGATCATCGTTGTAACCCATAAACGTCCTGCTAGGCACGTGTCTCCTCCAAAGAATGGGGCCTCGCTGGCCAGGCGGGTTGGTATAGGGTTTGTTTTTGTTTCTTGCAGTGCTCTTGTCTGCATAAGGTTACTCGCTTTATCGCTTTTTACGACACCCACGGGTTGATATGGGGTAGTGACATTATTATGTATTCTTTACACGGATATTACATTATCACTGTAGGTATTATAAATTATTTCAATTCTAAATTCCTCTTTTTCAGCCAAACGGTACATACGATTTGACAGACTATGTGGACACATGGCGCGGTATGATAGACGCCAAGAACTTGGGCCTTGCCAAGTCTATCGGAGTGTCTAACTTCAACCAATCACAGATTGATCGACTATTGGCTCAGGGCTTGGAGACGCCTGCTGCATTACAAGTTGAGGTTAGTATAACTTAGTACACACAAATACGACCGTGGTGTATGGATAAAAACTTATGACTTTGTGCATGAGTTAAATAATAACTGTGGCAAATTACATAAGATTCTTTCTGTAGCGGCGGTAACCACTTACCATCAGGTCAGCTGTCTGCTCGTCTGCCACTTCAGGCAATAAAAAAGAAAGTTTAGCAGACAAAACATAAGCAACATTTTTAACCTAGCATGGATTATCGAATAGTTGTGAACGTTGGTTCAATCATTTTCCGCCCACCATATACATTGATCATCGATAAAAGGGCTATCCAAAAATATAATAATTTTTCAAATCAGACCAGTAGTTCCTGAGATTCTAGTGTTAAACCAAACAAACAAACTACAGTTTTATAATATTAGTATAGATATAAAGGAGAGAAGACGATTTAGTAAGTTACTTATGCTTAGATAGTTACCGTTAAGAAATAATAAAATGAGATCACTGACATTTATATTTAATTTACAGATAAACCTGAACTACCAACAACCCGAGCTGCTATCATATTGCAAAGAACGAAAGATCACCGTGATGGGTTACACACCCTTCGGCTCTTTGTTCTACAACAAAGCAGATCCTAAGGCACCTCCCCCGAGGGTCGACGATCCAGTTCTTGTGGAAATAGCACAAAAATACAACAAAACTGTACCACAAATAAACCTGAGATATATGGTAAGTAACGCCATCTATCACCGAGTAGTAAAAACTTTTTTGAATAGTGACATCTATCGAGCTCCTCACACAACAAAAATATCATGTACCTACTTATTATTTAATTTTTATACGTGCCCAATTATATATTTTGCGTCCCATCCTGCAATTTTTATATCTAAACTTAGTAACACCGTTATTAATATTTTTTATTTGTTTTTAAGGTGGAACTCGGAGTGGTCCCTCTTCCCAAATCTCTAAACAAGACTCATATTGAAGAAAATATTGATATATTCGACTTTGAGCTGACCCAATGTGAGAGGGACCTCCTGAAGAGATATGACTCCGACTACAAGTCGTTACGACAATGTGTATGGAGCGACCATCCTTACTATCCGTTTGATAGGAAATATTGTTAAAACTTTATTGTTTTATAAGTAAAAGTAATGCAGAAAATATTTTGTGTTTAAATTGGTACTAAGTGTAGGTACTAGGTACACCAGCCCCCTGATTCTGAGCTATCGGAATATTTTCGGCCAGAACTGTCAGTTTATTTAAAGTTAAAAAACAGGTTGTTAAAAAAATTGATGGATATAGAAAAAATCCTACTTATATTAATCAGTTTTTAATTTTCTATAAGTACGGTAAACTAATTTCTAACACTTAATAACTTAAGCTTTAAAAATACGTCGTTCTAAGATTCGAAAAAGTTTACCGGGAGCAATCCGATGAGTTAGAATCAGGGCCCAGATGGACCGACGACCTGGTCAGGGTGGCGGGCGGCCGGGCGGCCGTTGGTTGCTTGCGGCACAGGACCGTTCGCAGTGGCGTAAATTAGGTGAGGCCTATGTTCAGCAGTGAACGTCGTTGGGCTGATATGATGATGATGATTATATAGGTACTATCATCGCCAACACATTAATGTCCCACAGCTGGGTTGGCACACACAGACATTGCTGGTGGTGTAGTATTAAAAAAAAAAGAAGTAAGTAAGTAAGTATAATCTATAGTTCTAAATATTCTAATGGCCTGAGATTCTAATCTATAAGTTTTTTTTTCTTTCTTTCTAATATTATAAAGAGATCTTGTACTTTTCTACTGACCTAATAAGCCGCGAGCTGAAGAAATTGAAGCCGAAGTAGGTAAGTAGGTTTAAATAAGGGTGGATTTTCGGATACGCCTCCTCCATACATTTTACTGAGGATATTTTATCTAAACATATACACTTTTTTAACGTAGAACAATTATTATTAAAAATCACAGGAATAGTTGGCAATATACCTACACCCATGCAGAATTTGTTTGTTTGACAAATGAAATTCTACATAGGTAGATATAGTTTAAAACCTGGAGATGGACAAAGCCTACTTTTCATTGATGTATCACACTGCGATTGCAGTGTAATTGGCAGTGTGCAAGGTAGATTGGCAAACTAGGATATCTAGTTAGATAGGTATAGGTACTTACCTAGTTCTTCGTTGATGAAACTGAAAGATCCCTTGTCTCTTGAGTCACAAATACCTAATATTCGTAATCTCTTAATCTAAATTCTTATGCATTTAACACTTTTATTACGAACATATTCATGTAAATTACCCTTACATAGCGATTTAACACAAAAACAATGTAATACATATTTACTTATTACAAAATGTAACTTTTGAGCTGCCCTTTTATAATATTGGTAACAACAAAACAAGCTTTATTTCGAAAGACCTAAAGTATAATATTCTTTGAAATGTAACTTGGTAGTTTTTGGCGCCACCCAGACAACGCTTCGCCAACGAAAAAAAAAGTTATTCAGCCAAAATTTTGTCTAACAAACAAAAATAAACCATATCAGAACAGAATAAAGTAGCAAATACCTTATCAAAGATTAATAGTATCTCAACGCATAGCACTTATATTGAAAAGTCAATACTTCAACTGCATGCATCTGCTAAAGAAAATTGTACCCTAAATCTATGAACGTAAAACTATATTTGTTTGATGAAAAATAGTGAGTTGAGACGTTTGTAAGTCGCTGAAATGGAAATGTTGGCGCCAGACGGGCCGGCGCCATTTTGCCGCATTTCGTTTTCGACAGAGGCACAGGCATTAGTCGTGTTCAGCCTGCTTCCGCCTTCGTCCTATTATGCCAGCTAATTTACTGTTATGACCGTCTAACTTTTCCAATAAGATATTTGCGGTGGTTCGCATTACATTTATTCGTAATTTAAGTCCTTTTACTATATTTTTAAGAGCTCTGCGACATTTTGGTAGGACTTACATTGGCTGATAGTTTATGTTATAAAGAGTAACCTAAGCTTCTATTTTACTTTCGAAAAATAATTAGGATTCTATACGAAAAATATATCTTAGGGATAGATATTTGCAGACACAAGAACTAAGTTTTACACGAGCAGAGCCGTGGGCAATACCTAGTGTATATTTATGGCCTAGTGTATATTTGGAGTAGGCTATTACTTAGCTTTCATTCGATACCCACATTGTGATAGCACTAACAATTACTGATACTGTTTGACAGTTTTCGTCCGCCGTATTGATTTTTAAATATTTTTGACTGTGTACCACGTAATGGACTGAAATACTTAATCAGGAAGAAAAGTATCCAATGAAAGACTGTAAACCTATTAGGATTGAAACTCCGTATGATCCGAAGGCTGACCTTTATCTGGGACTAAGCAATCGCTGCTGGGCACGGGTATTCTCCAAAGAATGTAGAGGGAATTTAGCCTACTATACCACGCTGGCCAGAAGAGTTGGTGTCGGGTTGTTACGAATTTTCCTTTTCTCGCAGAGCTCTTGTTTGCATAAGATGACTTCCTTAGTCGCCTTTTACGACACCCACGGGTCGAGATGGAGTATTTATTTAATTTATTTATTTATTAAGGACAACTAGTGATCACACAACAATAACTTAATTAGGTACAATACATATAAGATTCTTTTTGGTTGCATTATCTTTTAAAGTTGCCACAACAAGCACATATTTTAAGACTACAGAAGATAAGATAAGAAGAAAAAATAAAAATTACAAAGTTATCAATTTAAATTTGATTAAACAAGATTGGAATTTTAACTTATGATACAAAAACAAAACAATAAATAGCACAGGTCTATTTGCCAATCTGCTTTCGGAAGGAATCAAGCGAGTCAAAGTGAATGTCTACCATCCCACTGCATTCGTTTAACAATCGACTCATGCGTGGTAATAAGGAGCATCTCCCAAACTCTGTTCTTCTAAAGGGGGCTATAGGCTTTCGAGGATATCTTGCAGGTACATTTATATTGATCTTTTGCAGTAGAGAGTAGTGACAATTATGTATTCTTAATCCGTCACTGTCACTACACGAAACACATTTAAGTATGTATTATCCGTCAGTACACGGATAATGCAATGCATGCAATAAGTAACCTTAAATTGCCCTCCAGCGGATCCAGCGTGGCAACCTTTCCTCGGCAGCCAGACTTCAATCAGATATTTTATTTAGCTACTAGAAGTCGCGCGGGGCTTCGTTCCCGTCGCTTTTGTTTGGCCACTGCTCAGCTTCTATTGGCTGTGGCGTGATGTTATTTAGCCTATAACCTTCCTCGATAAATGGGCTATCTAACACTAAAAGAATTTTTCAAATCGGATCAGTAGTTTATGAGATTTTAGCGTTCAAACAAACAAACTGTTTAGCTTTATAAGTAATATTATATTAGTATAGAAATTTTCTACTTTTCTTTTCTAGTATTGCAAAACAATGCTTTTGTGCTTTTACCGTTTTCAAATGCATGTACCAAGTGATGATCGCATTGCACATACCATGCTGTTTGATGAAAGCAAATTATTATTTGATATAAATATATAGGTTTCTTTCTTTTAAATTTATTTTAGTTTTGATAAGTATGGTATTTTGATTCTGTACCATTCTATGACATAAGTATTTTAAATTATTGTAAGCATTTGAAATTGTGCGAGTTCTTTTGAAGGCTCAACTTCGTCAGTGAACTAGCCTTAGGAAAATTTAATGACACCTATTTTGGCTTTGTAGAACGTTCATAAGTATCATGTGATCTAAATTATTATGAAAGAGTTGTTGACTTTGACAGAATAGAATTTGAGTTAATTTTTGTAGTTAAGTGATTTTAGCTGCGTCAATATTATCAACCTTTTTTAAATTTCTAAGCTTATCAACTTTAGCAATACAAGTATATTGAAGGAAATATTTATCAATTTTGTTTACAAAATTTCCATTTCAATGCACACAATTCTCTGTACATCACTTTGGCTAGACACTAACACGGAACATTTTCGTCCAAGAGCTCTCTCCCCTACAGAATTAATCAAAAGTAGTGCCTCCACCCTAGTTATGACGTTTGTAAGTAATACACTTAACAACTGTTGTTTATCACGCCGAGCCGAGCCGGGGGATAATCCTAGCTTATATACACTTAACAACATTTCTTAAATTGCACACCGTGAGTTGCAGTTTTACGAGGAATACACAATTGGGATAATATTTCAACATTTTAAGAGTTCCATAACTTTAAAGAATAAACGGAATATTAATAATTTCATTGTCGGTCTATCTTATGACATATTTTCTCAGAAACGCGTGAATTTATTTAATATCCATTACCCTGAGCATCTGCAATCCCTTGGAGCAGCAGAAAAACCAGACTTCTAAGTACACGCAATCTAAATATTCAGGCGTTTATTATAAAAATGTTTTTTTATTTATAAATCTTTTGTGTATTGTGCAAAATTATTTGTTGTAGTTTTTGTATCTAGGTAGGTATGCATATTATTTTCTACATTGAACTATTAATGTTTAATAACTTACTAAAAATAACATATATTAGGTATTTATTAATGAGCTGCTTTATGTAGTTATGGGTCTTAGTATGCAGCTTGAAAAGTTTAATTGTCTATTTACCGTCGTTGGTCATAGTTACCAAATGTTTATTCATTAACAATAAATAAGAAGGTAAGTAATAACCCTTCGTGTAGTGACCGATTAAGAATACCTAAGTACAAAATGTCACTACCCCGTCTCATCCCGTGGATGTCGTTAAAGGCGACTAAGGGAGCAACCTTATGCAGAGAAGAACACTGCGAAACTGCGGAAACTGCGGAAATTCGAAACAAACCCTATACCAACCCGTCTGGCCATCGTGATATAGTAGGCTAAATTCCCTCCACATTCTTTGGAGGAGACCCGTACCCAGCAGTGGGACGTTTATGGGTTGAAACCAAGTAATATTCTTTTTCTGTTTCGGTTATATGCTATCTTCCTTTATATAAGACTCATGCAGACAACAAGAAAACTTAGCTCGTGGCTGCGGAGCCATCGTACTGTTTTCTGTGCTCTTCGTCTTTTTAGGTTAAAAACACAAAAAAGGAATTTCGTTAATTTTATAAACATCATAGTTTTACATTGTAACTGTGTATTCCAAGAATTTTTCCTTATGTACCTATCCACATATTTTTTCCATTTGAGTAGACATCAAAAACACGTAGATATAATTTTAAAAGATTTATGGCACCTAAATATCTGTCTGTTGCTACAATGTAACCTACGTTATCTTATTCTTCCTTATATACTTTCAGTTAACTGGCATAACAGCATTAGGCTGTATTCTTGATACCCTTGCCTACCTCTCCGGTGGGAGTATCCCACCGCGGAGTTTGAACCAATAGCAGCGCGGGAAACAGGTGGGCGCGAGCCGCCATCTTGTCAGATATTCGAGGGAAAATCTAGGGGAAATGTTATTTTTGTAAAATTGATGATTTGTGTTCAAGAAAATTGCCATTGTTTATGTGAAAGCCTTTTGGGGTAAGTTAAGGTTTTTAGTTGATAGCTCTTTCTTGGCTTGTATTCAAGTTTGCATAAAATTGAGGAGTGCTTAGTCTTTTAAAAACTAACTACCTATTATACTCGCCCTAAAAATAAATAGTGGTAATAGGTGGTTGAAACAAGCGATGGTGGCTGAATGGATAAGGTACCGGCGTGCAAATCACGCGGTCCGAGTTCGATCGTGACCAGCAGCACCTTTGTGGAATTTATATGTACTAGTCAAGTGACTTACCATCTGCTAACGGTGAAGGAAAACATCGTGAGGAAACCCACATACCCTAGAAGAAATTCTATGAGTAGGTATATCTGATCCACCAACCCGCACTAGGCCAGCGTGAGTGGATTGTGGCCTAAACCCTCTCAGCTCTCTCTAGTTAGAGGAAAGGACTAATGAAAAATAAATAGTTAGATACCATGTTATGTAATGTATGTATTTAACAGTTTTTAATTCACTTTATTTAATCCAGGGTGCTGTGTTATTTAACTATTTTTATCCCACTCCAAATTAAAGATCGTACATATCTACCTCCTGTCTCCAAAGCTAAGTATGCATTGGTCAGCCAGTCAGTCCGTTTCCATTATTTTTGAAATACTTACAGGTGGGTACGTACCTAAATAATATGTTGTGACACATTTATCATATAGTATGGCAAAACACGATAGATCTAATCTGTCGTCTGCCTGTTTCTTACTTTATCTACACTTCTTGGGAATTCTAGTCTCTCGTCGGTAGCGTTTCGTTACCATGCGCTTGACGTAAGATGGTTTTCTAATACACTGGCCTCACTTCGCCATTATCCACGACATCCACGGGATAAGCAGGGCTGTTGATATTCTTGACCAAGGACAACACGATTCTTATAAATAATAGATCATTTCTGTTACAGAAACGTCACGTGTCCAGCGAGCTGGCTTTTTCTTGGCGCAAAGAATAAGCATTGCCATCAAACGTGGCAATGCTACCAGTCTGCTGGGCATGTTTCCGGCGGACAGCGGCATTGATGCAGAGGAATTCTTCGACGCATTTTATTAATTAAAATGCGTTTTTTGTTTAGTATATTAGTTTTAGTTGTAAATATTATTTTCTTGTAGGTATTATGCAAATATTTTCTTAAGAACTATGTTATTTAATCTATTAAATACTTATATATTTCTGTGTTTCTTCTCCAAGAACTATTATATCGAGAACATCTTAACTGTCAATACTACCCTCACTCAAGATACAGTGGCGCCCCCTACCTCTATAAATCACTACAATAGTACAATTTTATTGTCAGTTATCAACCCCGCCATCTTGCAACAATCTCGTTCGCTGTGTGCATCTGAAACATTCGAACTAAATTGGAGATCCACAGATAACGTATTTTGGATCTGCAATTACATTTTGTAGATAGAAAAAGTTGCTACCTATTATTTTTATTTTTACGACTACTGGACACACATACTCTTTCATACCTAATACAAGAAGCTTTAGCCTCAATAATATCTCATTTAGATAACCATCTAGGTTTCATAGAAGAAAGTTGTACTTATAAGTTATGAGTGCAGTCCAAGTGTAAAATAATTAATTCTGTAATATTTGTTTTTTATTATATATTTTGCATGCCGTCTATGTACGGTGAGACATGCTGTACTTATACAATACAATACCACTATATAACCATGTTTCTCGCAAATAAACCGACGACCAGAGATTCTTGACATGGCAGAGCTATGAGAAGAACTAGCAAAAAACTCAAAACTTTGCTGCGTTTATTGTGAATCCACAAAGATTGAAGGGCACAGTAAAATACAACAGAACATAAAACTAAAATACTTAGTCCAAAATTCATATAATTCATGGCAGATTTTTCTGCATCCAAAATACTTAGGTACTACCAACTTTTCTTTGGCAACAGAACCGCAATTTAACAATTTATTACAAAGGCAAGACTCGAACTCCCTCCTTGTAATAAAGCTCGATCATTAAAAAACTTGAGCCCCTTCGCCGCAATTTGTTTGACAATTAACTGCTTGTGACGACAAGAACAAATTTAATGGGGTGAACATATATTGTTGTCAATTATGAAGATGACAATCATTGTTGTCACGGGACTTCTATTCTTCCAATTATTTTAATTAAAATATATTTTTTGAGTGCGTGCGATGGTGGCGGAATGGCTAAGGGACCGGCATGCAAATCACGCGGTCCGAGTTCGATCCCGACATCCGGCAGTATCAATGTGGATTCCACTTTGTGGAATTTATATGTACTAGTCATGTAACTTACCATCTGCTAACGGTGAAGGAAAACATCGTGTAGAAACCCACATACCCTAGAAGAAATTCTAAGAGTATGTCTAATCCACCAACCCGCACTAGGCCAGCGTTAGTGGATCATGGCCTAAAACCCTCTAAAACTCTCTAGTTAGAGGAGAGGAGACCCGAGCCCAGCAGTGGGACTTAATGGGTTGCTGATGATGATATTTCTTGTGGTAAATTTTACTAAATTTGGTACGCAGATAAACCATAGTAATAATTATTGGTATTTCAGTTATTTGTGACTCTTTTACGCAAAAACTATAGAATGGATTTTATACAACAGATTACTAATGCTTAGGCCACAGAACGAGAAAGAGATTTTGTAGGAATTTTTAAAATTGGCCGAAATATAATAATACTAATACGCTACCCGATTGTAAATTACAAAAGATAGTAACTATGCATTTTTTTAAAAAGAGTGGCGTGTGTTTCTAGCCAGTTCTTCTCATAGCTCCACTCACAGCGAACTGGTCGTAGGCAAATTTGCTGACACTACTTTTCGGATAACCTGTTACATTCTTAACTTGTGACTTTCATAAGTGTTACCTTGTAACCTAGATGAATAAACGAGATTTTATTTCATTTTAATAATAACGATGAGAAGCACGTAATTTTTAATGGATTTGAATAAAAGTTTGGTTAGTGACCCTGACTGCTAAGCCGGAGGTCGTGGGTTCGATCCCCACCCAGGACAAATCTTTGTGTGATGAGCATGAAGGTTTGTTCTGTGTCTGGGTGTAATTTATCTATTATATGTATGTATTTACAAAAAAAAATGTATATAATGTATATAAGTAGTATAAGTATCAGTTGTTTAGTACCCATAACACAAGCAAATTAATTGCTTACTTTGGGGACTAGATGGCGCTGTGTGAATGTGGTAGAATATTATTATTATTATTACACATATGGATAGATCATAATCCGGGTCAGGACTGATGGTACTATTAATTATCTATAGTAGGTATAGAGGTAGGTTCTTTCTTAGATATCACTACCACAAATGCCCGTGCGATGCATGGAAACGCACTCGTTCCTATTTTCCATACATCACACGGGAGAAATCACGGGACACGCATGCACTGGTGTGGGCAAACTAATCCATACTTAATAAGTACTTGTTAGTTAAATATATACTTAGACCGTCCTAATGAGTCACAGTGTCTGTTGGTAAAAACCGCATCAAAATCCGTTGTGTAGTTTAAAAGACCTAAGCTTACATACAGAGGGAAGCGAGTTTTTAAGAATAAAACCACTAAGTTTTACAATATTGGCGCTCTATCCATTACAATGCATGATTGGCATTTTACTACATAACAAAACAAAGATAAAAAAAGTAAAACAAAAAAAATTAATGTCAGAAATGTCAGCCATCTTCAAAAACAAAAACAATACCAAAGACAAAGCGATTGTAATAGAAAAATCATCTTTGAAAACTTCAAGTCACTGCTCTATGGTGTATAAAACCATAAACAATGCCCGTCAAGCGAGAACTATTAAAATATAGTTAATGGTTGTGACAAAAGGCCGCAAATTTTATTTGTCCCTAGGGGATGATTGTAACAGAATAGGGAATAGGGTGGGTGGTTCATAACAATTGTCTTATTTAGTTTAATGAATAACTGAGAGTCCAAGCTCCTCTATACTCATTAAATTCCTTTATTTTTTTATTTGCGGTTTCTTAAAGGTGACGGAGAGACCTGCAAAATTGCATGGACTGCGTAATTCTATCAACGTTCAAGCCCAAGTTCATAAAAAAACAAACTTGATGGTACGGCTGGTTTTATGAACATATTAAAAAGAATTTAAAGATTTGGTTGATTGATAAAATGATTTATTCTATTAATGACTACTTACGTTGTCTAAATTAGGATTCTATTATTTTGACCTATCTATGTACCTTGACTTTTAATTTGACATTCTTCTATTGACGCAATTTTGACTTATAATTACCTATATAATATCAGACATCAAAATTGTTTAATTATTTTTTAAGTAGCTGCAAGGTCCAATTTAATATTGTTATCATAATAATTTGCATGTCAAAAACTGACGAAATATGTGATACTCAAAACGTATTTAAACAGCCTATGTACCTACCTACCATATTTCTGCAAATCAATAAATTTCATTTCATTTCAGGAAACCACTAGCGCCAACCTGCCCATTTTTAGTGCTCCGTAGCCAAAATGGCAAAACCCCTTATAGTGTCACCATGTTCGCGCTTATTGCACAGACATTTCATTTTACTCGAAAACTACAATCAATCAATGTAGTTTTTTTTTATTAAGTATTGTTTTTAGAGTTAATCCTCAGACGGGCTGTTTTATTCTCTAGTTTTCTGTTTAGTTTCTATAATATCCATAAACCAATAAAGATCCCAAAAAATATTAAGAAAAGAGACACATAAAATAGTTAATAATAAAAATGCAAGCTCACACAAGCAAGTGCTGTGAGCTGATCACTCGGCTTCCGGTTACGTACTTCCTGTGTGACGTCACTGCCGGGAAACTGCGGAAGACGATCTAGTAGGGTGACCATGGTTAAAAGAAAAAAAATGTATTTAAGTATAGTATATATCAGTTGTTTAGTACCCACACAAGCAAATATAATTGCTTAATTTGGGATTAGAATGTGATGTGTGAATGTGGTGAAATATTATTAAATTATTATTACATTCTTTACTTGTGACTTTCATAAGATTTACTTTGTAATATCGATGAAAAACGAGATTTCCTTTTACGATATACATAGAAGAAGGATTCCTACATCGTGGTCACCCCTCTATCTCAGAAACAATTTGTAACTGTAGGGCCAACATCTCTCCCATAAACTTTTATAGTGAGTTGTATTAATATTTATATATACATACATATAATACTGTCTGTCCGGGGAGCAAGTCACGGCGCATTGTGCGCTGATTGATCTGTTTGGATAGCAGAGTTACTCATGCGTGGTGGGTAGGTAGAGTTTGTACAAGTTATTTGGTATTTTTATGTATAATATTAAGTTAGTTTTAGATATTTTGGAAGATTTAGAAATAAAATAGTTTCCGCCCGCGTGTTATGTTGGTAAAAACGACAGGTCTGTTGGTCTAGTGGTTATATAGTGACCCTGACTGATTGATTTTGAAATTTCTTTATTAATTAATAAAAGTATACAAAACATTGTAAGAACAAGATTACAAGTTGATTACAATACAAATAAATTTGTTTTGTACAGGCTTGAACAGCGCCTTTATAAAACATTTTACATCTACCCACTTTAATTGGACGTAGTTTAGCAGAAAGGACTCAACCCACAAAAAGTAATTTTTGAGTTATCGAGGTTTAAAGTTTAGTTGTGTATTGCTGCAATGATGATGTATTTGGAATATTTTGAAATATTGTCGCTTATGGGCAAATTGGTATTGGTATTACGGTTTTTTTTTGCTGAGTGGAAGAACCAACCTTTAGGACCTATTTGCCATAAACAACTCATTTTTGACCATACTGTGGGTTGAGTCCTTTCTGCTAAACTACGTCCAATTATTGTACAATGTTAATATTATAAAAGCTACAATCTGTTTTTATTATGCTATTTGACTTATGTATTGTCAATATAGGTAAACAATATTTATATAAAAATATGTTTAGTGTTTTTCATAATCGCTGAGAATGAATACAAATAAAATAGATGTATATTAATATAATTTTTAAAAAACAAATCTTGTTACCGAACAAAAAGAATGAATTATTATGATAGGAAGGAAGAACTAAACGGTACATTATAAAGTTATTGAGTTTTAGTAATTTTATACTTACTGTGTCACCGATATCGACAATAAGTGTCTTTGTAATGTAGATTACTCCCACGTGTTTTACCTAACGATGAAATTAAGGTGTTAAAATGGTGAGGATTTTTGATGATATAGAATTTTTTTGACAAATTCAAAACGTAGTCTTTAAGCAGGGGATATTTGATTTTATTATGTAAATTGGTTAAGTTTGTTCGAGAGTGAGCCTGACTGCTAAGCCGAAAACTTTGAATTGATACATTGAGCCTCAAGATAGAAAAACTAAATACTTACCTACCGTTTTTATCCAACATGCAAAATGAATCCAGAACTTCTGTCGCAGCAGTAATAAACGCCTCAGCTGCCCCATCGAGTTAGTTTATTAATTTATTTATTAGCAAAGCCCCAGGCAATAGCTAGTCAAATATATCTATGAATCATATGACAATTATATTTATCTTTTGTAGGAATCGAACCCGAGTGACGTACTCGACACTTGACCGCTACGCCGTTGTTGTACGTTGACATTCATTTCTTTGTGTTTTTGAATACATTGTTTTTTAATTCATGTACGAATTGTCTAGGTACCATTTCTGCTTACTCCTTATTCTATTTGAGCGCGTATGCCGGCACTTAAGTAGCATGTATTCTGTAGACAGCGAGAGTCAATGAGGCGACCAACGATGATCGTAGGGGAGGCACTGATTTATAACCGCGCTGTTGTCGCAAAGAGGGTGGGCACAGTCAAAACTTTGTTGTTATGTTGCTAACATTGTGTTTTTTAATCTTCTACCATCGATTCTTTGAGCGGTATTTTTACTCTGAGAGAGGTCTATTTGCTTCTACACTAAAAACAACTGACGCATGGAACTTTTAACATAGTATACACCACAGAACTGGCTTAGGTTTCAACACTGTGCACTTGTAGTCGCCTGAAAAACTTTGTCTAGGTTATCATACTTATATCATAATGATCAATTAAAGAATACGTCTTATTAAACAAAATAATATTATTAAAAAATTAACAGTTAAAAAACACGACTGCCATGCGAAAAATAACTAAAACGCAACAACAATATTTATTATTTATCTGCTTAAATGCTAAATTAAAATTTTCATCGCAGACGGGAGACATTCGCTCAGTGGAATATACTTTCATATCTAATAAGTCCCCCGAAAAAAGCTCGATGGCATAACTAAATTTATTTGTTAGGTAAACATTATGTTTGACATTACGTTTTTTCGCCATAATAATACTTTGGCGTATAAACCAATCAAAATTTACTTCTATTATTGTTGACTTAAAACTGTTATTATAAGTGGATTAGATTCCCACACGAGTCAAATATATGTATGATTAAGGCTCCGAAGCATAAATTATTTGTTTCGAGTCTGGGACTAACCACTTTGTGTCCGTTAATGTGACGGATAACGTCACTACCCCATCTCAACCCGTGGGTGTCGTATAAGGTGACTAAGGCTGAGATCTATAGAGCGTACTTGGACTTTGCTCAGACTTCACTCCAACAAAACCTTGCTCAGACACTTACAAACCATTACGTACCCTATCCATTGATCTCTTTTTAATTCCAGTTCTCTGAGCCCTAACAAGTGAAATATATCCCAACGACGTGGGGTTCGAATCCGGTTAGTGCAAATTGATATTTATGTTAGTTTCAACTCGATTATACTCGCTAATGCTTGTAAAACTAAGTTAAAAGTGAACACTTAGAAGAATGGAGGGATGTCTAAATGTAATGGTTTCAACTGTTCACTGATTTGGTTACCTCCGTTTTGATTTAATGTTTTTAATGTTCTTGAATCACTCTATCTATTAAAAAAAAACCGCTTCAAAATCCGTTGGGTAGTTTTAAAGATTTATATATACATAGGGATGGACAGACAGCGACAGCGACTTTGTTTTATTGTCGTTGTTGTATCATTTATTTCAAGTTTTAACACTCATATTTTGTTAGTAAATACATTTCCTTAAAAATTATGTGTTAGTACTTACATGTAGCCTACAACTATTGTTTATATAGGTACAATCTACCCGGTCAGCGATCATTTTCAGGAGGGAGTTGGAGCTTTCCCTGACTCTGTGCACGAGGGAGGCGGCGCGCTTTCGCATTGTGGCATAAAAAAAAATGCTACTTATGTAGTGATGAAAGAAAGAAAGAAAGAAAAATAAATATTTTGAATCAGCTACAGAATAAACATGTACAAAAATATATTTTAATTTTTAAATAAACATCAACACAATCATGTTCTGGATATTATTTGTATAGATTTTTACCCGACTGACAGGACGGGTATTGTTTTTCGCGCGTATCTTGTATGTTTGTATATTTCTTTATTCTCACGTTTCTTCCAAACGGCTGGATGGTTTTGGACAATTAAGGTATCGTTAGATTCTTCTCAAAAACCCAAGTGTCCTTAGATAGGTATTGTACGGTCCGTACAACCTGGGCTAAAAGCTCAATAAAACTAAAAGATAATTTAATTACCTATATTGATATTTGAAAGATAATTTGCTTAGATAGATAAAATTATAGAATGCTAGATGAGTACACGACACGACCGTTGTCGGTATATGGTTATTGCGAACTAATTAATACAATTAATAAAAGTGATGAATGAAGTGAACTGCTGACTTGATACAATTTAAATTGATGAATGTACGAGTATCGTATGACGAGGATCGTACAGGTATTATAAAAAAAAAGACAAAACGGCGGATATTTAGCGCCAAATCAAAATAAAGGGAATCAAATGGAGATTACAAATATATACATATGTTTAAATTTAATCAGGAATAATAATTACAAAAAAATTTCGGTCTTTTTATTTATTTTTTATTTATTTATTAAACTTTCTGCACAAACAAGTACAAAAGCGGACTTAATGCCTGAGGCATTATCTACCAGTCAACTTTAGGGTGATGTAGAGACAAAACTGAGGTAGGTACTTTCAGTTAATATCAGAGAATAAATATTCTAATAACAATAAACAATTACAAATAGGTACATAATATAATAAAGTATATACATTAAAATAAATTAAATATATAGATATATAAATATTAATTTAAAAATTGTAAATATACATACGTACTATAATGTAACTAATGTGCAGGAGACAGGTACAAGATTTATGATTCTGCCATAATTTTTAGTACGGTAACCGCTAACCATAGGCGGGTCGTACTCGTACGTCTGTTTGTCACCGTCGTAGTATAATTGTATCATACCTATTGTATTAGGTTAGGTACTTACTAACATAGTTTTTAAGAAATGTAACTGACAAACTATGTGCCTGTGCCATGTGTCTGAAAATAAATGTTTTTGATTTTATTTTATTTATTTTATAAAAAAAAGTCTCACCACAGAGTGCCGTTTATTTTGGCTATAAAAATTGTTAATGGCACAGCAAATTCAAGATTTTCTTTATACCTAAAATAAATTTGTGCGCGTCCTTTTGGCACACGGATGATGTCATGCGCAGAAACTTGTAGTTCCAACATAGTTCGGGTAACTTTACCCCAAACTAATATTAGTATTGCTCTCTCAAGTCCACACAAGGGGTTACTACATGTTTGTGCAATGGAGGGTGTTGTAGCACATTTGTAAGACTGTTTTATATTAGAATGGGATCAAGTAACCCTATAAAGCTGTAGAGTTTGTTTGCTTAAACGCTAGGATCTCAGAAACTACTGGTCCGAATTGAAAAATTATTTTAGTGTAGGATAGCCCATTTATCGAGGAAAGTTATATATAACATCAGGCTTCGGCCAATATGTTATTATCGTTACTAACATTAAGAGTTTACCTATATTGTCTGAATAAAGGAAAACAATAATTGAATTGAATATATCGAGAAAATACAGTTTCGGACTCTAAAGCATGACATGCTAAATAAAATAACAAGACACGTGTATCATTCACTTTAATCAATAAACAACGACGAATGAATAAAACCGTAACTCAAAAAACCTCGTTTTTTTCGCCGTCCGTCGAAATATGTACGAGTACACAAGGCAAAAGTTACACAAGGGAAAGTTACACAAGGGAAAGTTACACACAAGAAATCATCCATAGTAAGTAGTATGCGTTGACTTCAAAATCCAATTAGTATAATATGAAACATTTGTGAATATAGCGTGCTTCATATCACAGTCTCTTGGTTTCACTGTCAGTATACCGACCACTTTGTCTTTAGAATACACCGGCCCGAACTCATGCACAAAACAATGATCGAATTCAGACAAATCTATACACATTAAACTTTCATGTTTGGTGACTAAATATACATCAGAACACTTGTAGAATGCTACTAGCTTCACTACAATAACATCGAAGTCGTTTGTGAGGTAAAGTTTCTGATCCATTGTAGACACAGTTTTCCATATCGCAGACTCCACATGGGTAACTGGCTTTTCATCGAAGACCGAGTTTTTTATGGTGAAAGGATAGGTGTCTACCTTGAGCTTCGCAACAGCTATGTCGTACTCCGGTTTGGGATTGCTCGCGTTGTATTTTTCATGGAGACGCCAGAATAGGATTGGGTATGTGTGAGTGAAGTTGCGGGCGAAGTCTTGGTATAGGAGCACGCGATGTGTGGTGCCGGCTCGTCTGGAGCAAATAATGTCATCATTATCATCTAACTTTATCAACTTAACATAATTACTCTGATCATACGAGCTTATCTTATCTATATCTATCTAATCTACGAGCTAATCCGTGTAGTGACGGATTAAGAATACATAATGTCACTACCCCATCTCAACCCGTGGGTGTCGTACAAGGCGACTGAGGGAGTAACTTATTCAGACATGAGCACTGCAAGAAATGAAAATTCGAAACAAACCCTGTACCAACACACCTGGCCAGCGTGGTGTAGTTAGCTAAATTCCCTCCACATTCTTTTAGGAGACCCGTGCCCAGCAGTGAGATGTTTATGGGTTGAAATGATGATGTTGTTGCCAGTGGTATTAGCATATTTTTCGTTGCGTATTTTACGCTGCATTCAGTTACTTTTTATATTAAAAAAGCTGATTTTGTGCCATATGATTACGCAAAAAAATAAATTAGGTTACGCAAAATATATATACTAGACTCATATTTTGTAAGTTTTCCATTGTTTTTCCTTCAAGAAAAGTCTAAAATTCCTTTAAAATCATTATCTGTATCTAGACATCATGGTTCCAGAAAACACTTCCAAATTATGATTACACTGTTATACAAGAAAAACGTGTAATCTTACCTACAATGTGCAGAAGTCACCACCCATTTAATTAACACAATACTTGCGAAGCAGGCGAATGACCAGAGTGTCGAAGAGTTCCTAGTGATTGCGGCTACATAAGGAAATCGATCAGCAATCATTGGAGAAGCACTATCGTGTAAGGAGATCACTCCCATGGCCTTCGGATAAACGTATATTTCACCACCAAGCACGCCGATGTCTCTTTTTCTCTCCTCAACTGTTATGTCTGTGGCGAATTTGACCATGATGCAAACTGCCAGGATTGCCAGGAATATTGTGATCGAAAGGATGATACAGGATGCCTTCATGCTCCTTTCTTCTGATTGAAATAGGCAATCCCTTGCATAATTTTGTATTCGTGAAATCTTTAAAATAAATATAAAAAACTCGTTAAGTTAGAAATCGTGACTTTTCCGTCAAACTGACAATCAAAGAGAATAATTAACTAAGATGTCAATTTTATTTATATCATGACATTCTAATTATTTAATTTATTATACACTTATTATTTAAACTAAATTTAAAAATAATATTTACAAATAAAAACTAACTAAATGTATCATTAAAATAAAAAAGGGGGAGGAAATTACAAATTAAAATACGGCATCATAAAATTCCTCCGCATCGCTGCCATTGTCTGTGGGAAAAGTGCCCAACAGACTGGCAGCATTGCCACGCTGGATGGCAATGCTTATTCTTTGTGCAAGAAAATGATGTCAATGATGTCAATTGGATGGCAAATAATAAAAAAAAATATGATAAAATGTTTATGAATAGTATGTCCTTTAAAATGATACCTCTTTACTTCTTTTATTTCTAATTATATTTTTCAATTTGACTGGCCTGTTGGTCTAGTGGTTAGTAACCCTGACTGCTAAGCCGGAGGTCGTGGGTTCGATCCCCACCCAGGACAAATCTTTGTGTGATGAACATAAAGGTTTGTTCTGTGTCTGGGTGTATTTTATCTATAATATGTATGTATTTACAAAAAAAAAAATGTATTTAAGTAGTATATCAGTTGTTTAGTACCCATAACACAAGCAAATATAATTGCTTACTTTGGGACTAGATGGCGCTGTGTGAATGTGGTAGAATATTATTATTATTATTAATTATTGCTGTTGCACGTAGTTTCGCTCCCGTTGATCTTCGTTTGGCAACTATTCAAGCTTATATTAGCCGTATGGTGATGTTATATCCTATAACCTTCCTTGATAAACAGGTTATCCAACATTAAATAATTTTTAAAATCAGACCAGTAGTTCTTGAGATCCTAGCGTTTAACCAAACTAACTCTTCAGCTTTATAATATGTATTAGTAAAGATTTGTATACTCAGATGAATTATTTACATTTTCTATTTTTTTTTTATTTACGCCCTAAGCAGTACAAAACACAGATTAGCAACGTATTAGCGTCATTTGAGCACAAAACATACACGGATCATTTGCAAACCAAAACGAATTTTGCAAAATATACCAAAACCTTTCTTGCTATACCAATTTAAGCCTTATTCTCTTTACAAACAGCTGCATTTCTATTGTATATATTTCCGTGCTAATTCGCTAAGATAATATCCACCTTATTTAGTAGAAATAGGGGTGCTTTTTATGATTTGTTAAGTTTTTAAGGGTGTACCGCATGTATAGTTTTATAACCCGTAGTGGATCGATTTAGAGATGAACTTTGAATAATTTATTTATGAATCAGGTGCTTACAGTAACAATGAATTAGTTAGATTTATGATGTGATAATAAAAAGACTGCCTCGATAGTGGGGTCCAGTGTTCGAGCCCCGGTTCGAACAAAAACGATGTTAAGTTTTGTTTTACAGGCAACGCCCGCATTAAGACAAGCCCTGTGTCGCGGGGACATTACAAACATATCATTTGACATAAAGGAGAGTTTCATAATACTTTGTTGGTATGAATAATAAATATATCGATGCCCAATTACAGCTCTCTAGTAGGTATTTGAGCTAACCTGTGGACAAACTTATGGATAATATTCTACCACATTCACACAGCGCCATCTAGTCCCACAGTAAGCAATTATATTTGCTTGTGTTATGGGTACTAAACAACTGATATACTACTGAAATACGTTTTTTTTTTTTGTAAATACACACATTATTATAGATAAATTACACCCAGACACAGAACAAACCTTTATGCTCATCACACAAAGATTTGTCCTGGATGGGGATCGAACCCACGACCTTCGGCTTAGCAGTGAGGGTCACTAACCACTAGACCAACAGGCCAGTCATTGGATGGACTCACAGTACATACTAACAACAATCTCGTCTACATTTTGTTTTTCAGAACTTATGTAACTCTGGGAGCTCGGGGATCTCACTCTATAACGGCCGATTTCAATAATTATTGAAATCGGCCGGTATAGAGTGAGATATAGAGTAACCAAATACTACTACTACTAAAGTTAGAATTTTGTATGGTGCTTATGTCAAAATTCTAACTTTAGTAGCCAAATCCACAGATAGGATAGATTATTGAAATCGGCCATAAGTCTATACGGTACTTAAACGGGCTGTTAGGTCTGTTTGCTCCTTTCGTGGTATAAATAAAAATCCGTGGCAAGAAGCTGTGACGTAGCGTACATATTCTTCTAAAATTTTATTCTTAATTTGAGTTTCAATTTGAACCCTAAATACATTTCAAATCAGACTCGAACTGGGACAGTGCTTACCCACAAAAAAGTGCTAATTAAATTTCAAATATAATTTATGTATTACGAACAGAGGTTACATGAAATGAAATGAAACGAAACGAAAAATCTCGTTTATTCATCCAAGTTACAAAGTAACACTTATGAAAGTCACAAGTTAAGAATGTAACAGGTTATCCGAAAATTAGTGTCAGCAAATTTGCCTACGACCAGTTCGCTAACGGGGTGGAGCTATGAGAAGAACTGGCAAGAAACTCACGGCATTATACACTTTTGGTGTTACACTTTTTCACCAGTACAATTACCCACACTAGCTTATCTCCCTGTCAACTGACCCGGGGTCAATGTCTCTCATCCCTGTTTATTTGTCAGATAATTGGCAGTGTCCAGTTTTATGGCACATTATTGCACCGCATATGGCAGGAATTGGCATTTAATGCAATTGGTGGTTCATTATGTTTTGTGGTTGTGGCTGTTAAGTTGTCTTCTTTCAAAGTCTTGACTTAGATTCCCGTGTTGGGTCGAGGGTAATTGTAGTGAAGTTTCTCAGTATCAACAAGCCTTACCATGAAATCTATAATAATATTTTAAAGTTCAAGTGTTTGTTTGTTCAAATGGTTGTTTCTAACCAAATTATCGAGAAAGGCTATAGGGTATATAACATCACGCTGCGATAAATAGGAGCTCCGATTTGTGGCCAAACAAAGATCCACTGGGAAGCTCTGCGCAATGCGACGATAAGTCCGAAAAACCTGAAAACATTTTTTTTTCTTCAATCACTTTCTTCACTACCTTACTCCATAAATTACATAGCGCATTAATCTATCTTTAGATAGAATATTGGCATCGGCCGTAAGCTGTGCACTCGCTACTTAAGTGGTTAAGGTCAAGTCCTCCCCGACGAGTGACGACAAATATTGACCTACGCGCTTACTGCATTAGCTTATTGAAACGTTTTAGTATAAACATTGTTCATACAATACTAGATGCGATAGTGATAGAACGTGCTTAAGAGCGTTTATACATAAGAACGGATACGTCGCAATAATTGTTATAGTTTGTGGTTTTCAATTTTCATTATTTAATCAAAGCTATATTTTAAAAATACGTTCAATACACTGTTATATAAAATACTATTTTCAGCATCAAAATGCTTAACACTAATAGCCCCCTATTAGTATTACAAAATATGGACTAAGCATTAAACCAGGTTTAAATTGACAACTTTGACTATAAAACAATTTAAAATTATGTCAATTTACCTGGTTTAATACTTAGTCCATATTTTGTAATAAGGGGGTAGTTACAAGTTTTATTTTATTTAGTCAGAGGGTGCTCAGTGCATCGTGGCAGCGCAGCCACAAACAAATAAACTAATAAATTGTGCGAGAAGCACTAAAAATATATATATTTAAAACAGTAAATAAAGAAAATATTGTTAATTTTTCTAAAATACTTACTATTTATTTTTCTTCTCAGACCTAAATATACTTTATTTATGTAAAAAAAGCTGGCAACCCTAGTTGTTGCTGTGAAATATTTGAAAATTTAATTATAGTTGCTAACATTTTCAAACCTTTGACACTGTTATCTACATCGAACAATCGATTGCCGAGAACCAGAGTAGTGTCCCAGAACTCTTGGCTTGTTCTCAAGAGGAGGAGATGTGGTTACTAAACAATTGTCACTTCTAGATAGTTGTACCTAGTTATATACCTACGTAATTGTCCGTCCCCTCAATCCTAGTAAGAGATTTGTCGATACGAGTACAGATTTACGTCTCGTTTCGGTTCATTTGCTAATATTGTGTCTCACAATTTATTGTTATCATTTTATTTATGAGTTATCGGTGGAGGGAGACGAACGCTCTAATGTAGAAGTCGTTGAACTCTACACTGAATTCATTTGTTGTTTATAAAACTTTTAATCTATCACTATCACTTAGTATAAAACAAAGTCGCTTTCTCTGTCCCTATATCCCTATGTATGCTTAAATCTTTAAAACTACGCAACGGATTTTGAAGCGATTTTTAATAGATAGAGTGATTGAAGAGGAAGTTTTATAGGTATTAATACATACCATGCGGGCGGAAGCTAGTACTAATATAAAGCTGAAAAGTTTATTTGTTTGCTTGTACGCTGAGATCTCAGGAACTACTGGTCCAATTAGAATTTTTTTTTACTGTTAAATAGCCCATTTATTGAGGTATGTTTTGTAGGAATGAAGAAATGGAGATGAAATAGTGATTTACAAAAATATATAAAATTAGAAGCTGCGCGGTGCTTATCTCCCGCCATTCTTTATTGGCTATTGTTCAGCTCCTATCGGCCGTAGCGTGATCTTATATAGCCTTCCTCGATAAATGGGCTATCCAATAATAAAAGAATTTTACTAATCGGACCAGTAGTTCATGTGATTCTAGCGTTCAACTAAACAAACAAACTCTTATTCTTTTTATTATTTGTATATAAAAATAAATCTTAAATTTCCTTTATACATTCAAATAAGCAAGATACCATGCCATACAGTGATACAGCATCACAGCATGTTATAAAACAAAATCTAACTTAATTATAAGTGCACCCGGGTGAGTGATCAACACAAAAATAATTATTTAAACGATGCACAACACTTAATGGACGCCCAAACGTTTAAATTTTGTCAAATTGTAATGTTCTTCATTTGGGTACAGTCGTGCTGGCAAATGTTTTGTGAGTCTCAGTACACGAGGTAACCACAGCTACAGGAGTTTAAATAAATTATAAAAAAAATATTTGCGACATTTCAACAATCTAGCTCAAAATAAATTAACTATAGAGCTCGCTATGATCTTTCAACTAGTTTAAAAATTTCTACAAATTAAATGATGACATAACATAGCTCGCGCCTTTTTCCCTCAAGGGGTAGGCACTAGGCAGAGGTGTTTCACACCCACATTTCGCCAGCTATGTTTGATCCCATGAAATAGGGGGCGTGCCTATTGTCATCTACCGGAATCATTTGTTTACCAAACTCCGGGAAAATCTCAATACCTACTGGAATTTCATGTTAGAAAAGTCCAATAACATTTTCACCCGACCCGGGAATCGAACCCGGGACCTCTTGCACAGCAGTCGTATACACTTCCCGCTGCGCCACAGAGGCAGTATCAATAAAATGATGTTTTCGAGAAAACTACCTATGTAATTGAGCCCAGCAGTGGGATATTAATGGGTTGTTCATGATGATATAAATACTTTGTTTTAAAAATTCTGGATTCAATCGAAACATATCTGACGTTTCGTTTAAAATTAATCCAGATTTTTATAATTCAGTATATCAATTAAAGTCAATACTTTATTTCAATAAGATCACATACCAAAAAGGTATCAGCAAATTTTCCTAAGGTCAGTTCGCTAGACGGAGCCTTGCGAAGTGGTTTTTTTATTTTCAGATAATACATACATACATATAGATCACGCGTCTTTCCCAACAGAGGTGTAGGCAGAGACCATTGCCTTCCACTTGCTACGATTCTAACATATATCTTTGGCTTCTTCAACATTCATCAGTCTTTTCATGCATTCTCGCCGGTTGAGGGTACTCCTGATCTGTCCCTTCTTTAGAACGTCACCTATTTAGTCATGGTACGTTCTTTTTGGTCTTCCCCTTCCAACGTTTCCTTTCACATTCGCCTCATATATTTGTTTTGTCACTCTTCCTTCATTCATTCTCTCGACAGATAATGCCTATTTTAAATATTATTATAATATATATGAAAGTACATTGTGACTGACAGTACACACAATCAACTTACATCGCAACTACTTTCCACCCTTAGCTCAACTATAATAAAAATATTCATCGCGATATTATATCTTCTCTCTCTTACACTAACGGAAAACTGAAAGTTAGCGAGCGAGAGGTGAATATCAATTTATAAAACGAGATTGAGATATTTATCTATATTAGTGTATCTCTCTTCATCCCTGAGGGGGAGCAAATGTACAATTGTTATTTTTGTCCAAAATGTTTTTGTTAAGTACGAAGAACGAAAGGAGTTGATATGTTCTGAGAAAAAAAAAATACAGTGATTTTCTTTTAAACGTAATTTTATTATGATAACATCCGCATTGATGTATTGCATGATTGTTTAATCAAGTTTGTGACAACCCTGGAAATACTCCGAGGCTAGAATTAGGTACTCTGTCTAATCAAAAATCAACGCCCCGTGGTTGTTTTTTGATTTGGCCCGGTCACATTTTGTACTACAGTATATTTTGGGGCCTAATTTCAGCCCTGTTCATTTCCAAGAAACGAAATGTTTCGTTAATTTATCAAAGAATAGATGCATTACTATATTTATTATCATATAAATGCCAATCTAAAATAATAAAATAGCTTAAAGATCAAATTAATAGAAAAAAAATATATTTTTGAAAAATAATAGGAAAATGGCGGATTTCCTCACATTATGGATTTCAATTCTCTCCTGAAGCTGATTGATTTTTTTAACCATACAATTGGACAGTTATGACAAGGAAAAATACTAAAAGGCTGGTTTTAAGGGCGGGGCTGGTATTCGGGAAACCCACCCTACAAATACATTCTCTACCAGCTAATCTGTGGCTGATGCAGACTCAGAGGTAAAAACAGGTAGGTACCTAGGTGCTCAGTACGAATCAAACAATGTAAGAATGACTATGATGCCTATGAATTTACTTAGTCATACCTGTGTAGGCTACAAATTAATATTAATACACAACAAACAAATTTACAAATAACAGCCAAATATATTTACAAAAAAATCACATAATCTACTCAACAACAGATGGCGCTGTGCTCAATAAATCCGAATCATGCCGCAACCTCTTTTATGGAGATACCCTGATCAATAAACCGCATTGTGGGCTGTTCGTAGGCTTCACAACAAGTTATATCACCATATAAGGAAGTTGATCGGCGATAGTCAACTATTCTAAAGGAATTTAGCATCTAAATTAACATAGAAACAAAATAACAGCTTGTTTTAATTGTACACTTGGCACCTTTAAAAAGGCTACAGACTATTCTTGTACGAAATTGTGTGACTGGAATCATGCAGGCTTATAATTATCTGATAATTTGATTGGTTTGAGTTATGGCTGCACACAAAGTAATGCACTACTAACTACTTTTCCCAATAGATTAATTTATCCCAATAGTTTGAAGGGAACCTAGAATATCAGATAAATTAATTTGCCACTGAGCCCTAATTCTGAAATGTCGGCAAGGGTTCCGTTGGTACACGAAGTTCATTTATGGGCTTACAGGCAAATTACATAAAGATGGAAAATAGGTAGGTACCTATATGGTTTTAATTTTTTTTTTTTTATACCACGACGGTGGCAACCAGACGTAGGTACGGTCCGCCTGATGGTAAGGGGTTACCGTAGCCTATGGGCGCCTGCAACACCAGGGGCATCACGAGCGCGTTGCCGACCCTTAAGAAACCTATTCACTCCTTTTTTGAAGAACCCCATACTGTAGTCCCTTGGGAAAACCTCGTTAGGGAGTTCATTCCACAACCTGATAGTTCTTGGGAGGAAATTCCTCTGGAACCGCGCGGTACGAGACCATTTCGGTTCCAAGGTGTGAGGATTTTAATCGAAACAGGTACATACAAGCTAAAATTTACTTTAGGTGTCTCCCATTGTCCACGAGGCACTTATTTATTCTGAGCTGTCGCAAAGTTTGAAGGATAGGAAATTAAAAACTGATTAATATAAGATTTTTTCTCAACTACTTATCTACCTATTTTTAACATTTTATAATTTTTTAATATTTTAATTATACTGACATTTCCGGCGGAAAACTTTCCGACAGATCAGAATCAAGACCGTAGAACTGCAAAAAGGGTCTGAATGAAATTTGACACACAGATAGATAGGTCGGGACTTCGGGAGACTTGGACGCTGGTTGAGCCGCGGGGCAACTAGTTTATATTAAATAGGTACTTGGATATGTAGGTACCTAAGTATATTAAATTACAACGGAAGTAACTGTCATTAAGCATTAAATCGCTAAGTTGACTTTCCTAACAAGTACAACAAGCCTACGCCGACCTTGTGTGAATTCCTGAGAAGAAAACAAGTCACTACTTAATAGGTACTCGTATGTACTAGTAATGCGACTATTCAAATGACATTATGTATGTACAAATTGTTCTCACAAACATTTCTTTATACATTTTTGAACAATAACCTATCTGTTCCAAATACTCAAAGTTTGTTAAAAATAACGATGACTCAAAACTTAGTTCTCGATTGCGCGAAATCGGATGTCCTATTACGTTAGCGAACGCGTGAATCAGCTGCGGGAAAAAAATCAATACTGCCCGCGTTACATGAATTCATTTTGCAATAACAACGCGCTGCGACCTGATTTAACTCTAAACGTGTTTGTTTTGAACATTCCCTATATTATTAATACTTGTTTTATTGAAAATTAGTCATAGTATAAAGTTAACTACGTTAATTAGTGACGAAATTGAATTAACACAGCCCTGAACATAGCCACAGGTAATTGCTGCAGTACCGCAAAAATGCACCAGATGGCGCAGTAGTACTCGTGATGTTGTTACATACTGTATGGGCGTGTGAGTGCTTGTGTAAAAAAATAAGTGTTTTGTGATGTTTTAAGCGCTAATGGAGAACAAAAACGGTAAGAATAGTAAAATAACATTCCATACTTTAATCCACAATAATTGCAACAACCCTGACTTTACAGAAAACTCGTAGGAAACGAGAATTCTTACATCTGTCCGATCAGACGTATAACCCGACCAAATTTGGGTCGCGTCATTATCGATGCACTTCCTACCGCTCCCGTCGTATTTGACTCGGTAGGGTTATATTCCCGCCATCTTGTGACTTGAGCTTTTAGGATTTCGTATAAATATATCGATCGGGAGCTTAGTGTAACCCAATTCCTTCGTTATTCTTGTTCCACATGAGGCATAGCGTCTGTTAACTACTAATAATTAATTCCGGGTATGCGTTAACCCGTCGAAATTGGCGCCAGTATACATTGTTGACATAGACTGTCTTGTATTTTTACTTGTAAAACTTTTAAAACTCAGGTTATTTCTTGGAAAGAAGCCGTGTAAATGTCGATTATAAAGTTTCTTTAAGCCTATGGCTTGTTTAAATGGCATGTTTAATTGTGAATAATGGGTGTAGTTAGGTAAATTCTTTGGCCTTGTATGAGGCGCCTACATATAGTAGAATGACATCAGTTTTCTAAATAGATTTTACAAAAGTATACTTTGTTTTTGATGTTCTTTATTACATCAATCGTGTGTTGAACTGGTTTACCTTTGAACTAGATTAAAATATTCTCAATACCATGCCAAACCACTTAGTATGAACACTAAATAGGTAGGTACCAATTAATTATTTAGTGCATATGTAATTGGCGGCTTTCTGATACACTTTTAACCCTGAAATTTATTCAAATTGAGTTAACCTCGTCTGTTTCAAGGAACCATGAGTTCATCTTTGTTTTTGTATATCTTCCTATCTTGAATTATGATAATATTATTAAGTATTCTTCAGAAAACAAACCTACTATGCTTGTTTACTTCAGATTATTAACTAAAGATTTATGACTCTATAGAGGTTTTATGCTTGTAAAATTGTCTCCAACAAGATCAATCTAATAAGGTTTTATATGTAAGTACATAAATTTAAACCTGCCAGTAATTTTTATTACAAAATACTGAATAATTAATTGATCTATGTATTTGTAAAAGGCCAAAAACAAAATATTATACTTAATTAGTACTTATCACAAGATCGAACTTCACTGAAATTATTCAGGCGATAGGGCCTGTATTAACATTAAGGGAGCAAATAATACCAATTTCTTGTTTTGCAAATACTTTGAACTTGTCGCAATATTTGAACTATCATCATCACCATCATCGTGATGATGGTATTTGAACTATATTCTTATATTATTCTGAGTTCAGAGGCTGTTCTATCTTCATCATCTTACTAGAACTTAATAATCATGATCATATGCTTATATGTATATCAACTGCAGGATGTCCCTGTTGGACATAGGCCTTCCTAAAAAATTTCCAATAGGACCAGTTGTATAAGCCACATACATCATCATGCCCAATGTAGTCCACTGTCGGACATAGGCCTCACCTAATTTCCACCACTACAAGCCTACAAGTATTTTGTGCCGCCTGCAACCAGCATATTATTATTAACAATACATAAAACATAATTTAATTATGTAATTTGAATTGTGATATCAAACAGTACATTTTTAGTACTAATAGGGAAGTTTTATAAATAGGTATCTTAATTTATCATTAGGTCTGTACACATTAGATTTCATAGATCGTAAGTCATACACTGTATCTTTTAAATCAATAAAAAACAACAACAACATTTCCTTGCTATGCAAAAGATTTCTATGTCAATCTTTGACTTGTTGACTCAATAAATATTGAACCTAGAAACAGCAATTTAAAATTGCATCTGTATATATTTTATGCTAGTCATGAAAAATTCCATAGACTCATTATTAAAAACTTATGATTAATTGACATAGTCATACTCTATGTTGGAATTACTTTATGTAGACACTTTTCTCAAAGCAATTAATAATAACTATTTTTTTTTATTAGCTAAAATACCTTACTACCAAATTGTTAATTTTTTGAGTGGATCTATTTATAATATTGTTATATGTGTTTGATATAAGAAACAGTAATATTCATTTATATATGTACCTACATTCTACCCAACACTAAAATAATGTTTCAAATAATTGTACCTGCAGTTCCTGAGTTTAGTGTGTTCAACCACACAAACAAATAAACTCTTCCCCCTTATTATAAAATACGGACTAAGCATTAAACCAGGTTTAAATTGACAACTTTGACACTAAAACAATGGCTTATGTCAATTTAAACCTGGTTTAATACTTACAATCATAAAATAATATTTCACCACATTCACACAGCGCCATCTAGTTGCAAAGTAAGTAATTATATTTGCTTGTGTTATGGGTACTAAACAACTGATATATATATAGGTACACTACTTTTTTTGTAAATACATACATATTATAGATAAATTACACCCAGACACAGAACAACTCTTTATGCTCATCACACAAAAATTTGTCCTGAGTGGAATACTTAGAGTCCATTTTTTGTAATAAGGGGGTTCAGCTTTATAATAGCTATTAGATTTTGTAATAAACCCTTCGTAACGTTTCGTGGGATCGTAGGACTAGGTATCTAATCGCTGTCCTCTCGTCATCATCGTCATCATATCAGCCTAATGACGTCCACTGTTGAACATAGGCCTCACCTAATTTCCGCCACAGCGAGCGATTTTGTGCCACTTGTACCTACCTATTAATTATTACTAAATATGTAATAAAACCATTCAGTTTATTTTGCTAAATGAACAATACTGGGTGAGTTTTTGTTTGGGTATAACTCCTGCAATGGAAAACAATATGTGTGTCGCGGGAAACTTTACAAACATACCTACGTTTAACATCAATATCCATAACAAATATCCACATCTCGTGTGAGGACCGAACCCACAACATTCACAATGCTATAACAATATATAATATAACTAGCTTTCGCCCGTTGCTTTGCCCGCGTGGTATGTATTTTATACCTATAAACCTTCCTCTTGAATCACTCTATCTATTAAAAAATACCGCTTCAAAATCAGTTGGGTAGTTTTAAAGATTTAAGCATACATAGGGACGGACAGACAGCGACAGTGACTTCGTTTTATTTTTTTTTATTTTTAAAAAGACAACGCCCGCACTTGGGAACAAGCCCTGTGTCGCGGGGAGCTTTACAAACATGAAACTAACGGACACAAAGTACACCCAGACTAGAAACAAATATCTATGAATCACACAAATATTTGTCTCGTGTGGGAATCGAACCCACGTCACCCAGCACGGCGATGTAGTGGCGAGGCGACCACCTTAACCACTGCGCCACGGTGACAGTCGAAGTCGAAGTTATACTATGTAGTGATTGGCCAGACGGCCATCTTAACCGCTACCCCAATCGTGATTATGTCTTATAGGATTTATTTATCAATTCGACTCCGAATACTCGGCCACGTGGTCGAGTTATGAAAATTGAAATCTAAGTACCTGCCTATTATTTTATTATGCATCTCGACAACACATTCATTACGCGGTCGAGTCGATGCAATTAACAATAGGTACTTCAGCGACTTGACCACGTGGTTCTGCCGAGATGCACAATAAAATAATAATAATTAATATTTAATCATCCCGACTTTGCCACTTGGACGAGTTGGTGAATAAGTGCCTTATCATCATCATCATAAATTCTCTTAGTAGGCTCCACATCCTTTGGAGGAGACCCGTGCCCAGCAGTGGGACGTTTATGGGATAATGATGATGATATTTCTATGAGCGGATAGATGTCTCTAAAATTTAATAATATCACAATATTTTAATATCATACCAACAAACAAGCACTGCTGCACAGATAAACGTACTGTATTCATCTCAAACAATCTTGTGTGACGTAATGTAAATTGATTTGGTATCTACTGATATCAGGCCATTGACACTGTGAGTGTGGTATCTGATTATGTTAAATTATTATAAAACGGGTCTACGTCACGTATCATATTATAAGTAAATACCTTATTTATTTGCCCGACGTTTCGATCGAATTGCACCGATCGTGGTCACTGGCTGATTGAGGTGGCTGCCGAGCGTTGTCCTACGATAATGACGTCTTTACACTGGTCTAGTTTGTCGTAAACGTCGGGCAAATAAATAAGGTATTTACTATTCCTATAATATAATACGTTACGTAGACCCATTTTATAATCTACGAGTATACTAATATTATAAGGATCACTACTGTTCCGATTTGAAAAAATATTTTAGTGTCAGATAGCCCCATTTATCGAGGAAGGTTATAGGCTATACAACATCACGCTACGGCCAATAGGAGCTGAGCAGTGGCCAAACAAAAGCGACGGGAGCGAAGTTCTAGTGATTTAATATGTGTAAAGTCGAAAATTTAAAGTTTTTATCTGATTATGTTTGCTAATAACTAATACTTACTACTATGAATCATCAGGTCACTATGTTAAACCTTTTTTTTAAATAGTAGCTAGCATTGCGGCTCCTCTTCGCTTGATATAAGCCCAGGTTTTCAACCATTAGAAGCTCACCGGAATCCTCTCTCGCACACATTGCTACTGCCGCCCTCTATAAAGAGATTCAAGAGAGCCAACGTGCTTCCTCAACGGAATTAATTGAACAACTTTAAAGTGTGTATACGTTTCCGTGACACGGAAGCTAGTGGCTACCAAAATAAAAGCGTTCAAAACTATGTTATGTACGATTAAGAGAAACAATCGCACTAAAATAAATAGGACGGACAGGAATAATGTTTAGGAAGTTTCGAAACGTTCACTGGTCACTACAACGTGTTGTGCTTGTGAATAAACACCTACGTTATATTTGCATCTTAAGGTATCACACACGGTTAAGTTACTATAATATATATTTTCGAATCATTCTCTCTTAACTAGTACAGGAGCGACACGTACATTTCGTCACTCTAACTAATATACATGGTGACCCAAAATGAATACGGCACTATTAGGTATATTGGACAGCTCGTGTCTTCCGACGAGCTGTCCAATATACCTTTTAATCTAAATCTAATTCGGACTTTGAATTTGACTTGCAAATTTCTGCCGCACATTCTAAAAGCCAAACAATTTGGATAGAAAACCATTTAAAGCTAAGGAAAGAGCGCGGTGAATTTAATCTTTACGAAGACCTTTCATCAAAACTGTTCCAAATTTATTTAAAAAAATCAAAAGAGATGTTTGTTAGTATTCACGATTTGATTAAAGATGACATCAAGAAAAACTCCCTACTTATTCATAAAGAGTCATTCTTCGCCATAAAGTTCTTCACTTCGTGCAACCTTTGAGTACCTACCTATATTGCTTACTCGATGGTTCTTCAGTTTTGTCACAAAACTACATCTTAGTGCACTTCAATGCGTTCAGAACATTGGTAGGGAATTAAAAAACTTAGATTTTTCGTTATATTTATACAATTGATGAATGGATGCGAAAGAAGTGTTTGTATCGAAACAGAGATTTGTGGAACATTTTTGTCAGTTTTTTTTAGTTATAATCGATTACACTAACTGCCGTACTCAGAGACGTATCAATCAGGTAGAGTATGGCATTAACCCTTTGAACGCCAGAGACGTCTATGCACGTAAAATGAAAATGTGCTCACCACGCCAATGACGGCATAACACGTCAAAAATGTACTGTATTTTAAAAGCTTGGCGCTCAAGACACGGCGATACCGATTTGACGTGGCGGTCAAAAGGTTAACTTTAAAGTTTATTTAGTAAAAACATGTATTACTTAAGTCTATACCCCTAAAGACGATTATTCAATGAAAAAATTGTGTTAATGACAGATTACTGCTAATTGACTTCTCTGAATGAGGCAGTAAGAGTTTAATAACCTCATACTTGTAAATATCTATGCCGCATATTTGATATTTATAGCACACTAGCTTAAAATATATATATTTTAACCTACCTGATTCATTAATGACACTTGGTGAAAAATGCATGAAAATCCGTTTTGTAGTTTTTGAGGTTGTCGCGTACTTAAACGCTATGAAGATAAAGATATTTATTGCATCAACTGTGTACAATGGTGTTAAAAACAGATGTCGTATCAACAGCCTACCCGATCGGGCATTGCAATGTACATATTATAAACTAATACAATTGAAATTTACAATATCACTTGTTTGCACAGTATTCTTGCAGATTATAAAATACAGATTTGATCAACCATTTCTTTAACACTACTTGAAATAATTTTCCTTCTATTTTTTTTATTTCTACAGGTAAATGGTTAAAAACTCTTATTGCAGTAATATATGCACTTTTATAGTAGATCGTATTATTTATGTTAGGCAAGTTAAGATTATATTTGTATTTGTTGCGTACATTTTGCTTAGAATTAGACTTGGGATCAAAAAACGTACTATTATTTTTTATGAATAAACACAATTCTAAAATATAAATGCCTGTAAGTGTGAGGAAACCCTTTTCAGAAAAAACTGATCTTAGCGATTCAATGCGTTGCATATTATAGATAATACGTAAACATCTTTTCTGTAGAAGAAATGTAGATTCTATTTCACATGAATTGCCCCAGTATATTACCATAGCATAATAGAGGAAACACATAACCGAAATAAGCTGATTTTGCAGTGTTCATTTATGTATCGAAGACTTGGTTTTATATTATGTAAAATATGTAATGAATGTAATAAATACTTAATTTACTTAACTTCGTACGAAATTCGTAATTCAAAGTAGCCAAGAACGGTTATAGTCTTTAATTTGAAAGCGCCCTTAGACTAAATCATGTGTATAGTTTAAAATACTCCTGCTCAATAGTGTTTGTTTGAAAACAATGTCAAATAATGTGCGCTTGCTACTAATAAGGTCAGTCACAGACAGACGCTCAATTGGACGCTGATGTCACACTCGGTCATTATCAGACGCTAAAATTAAATATAAAGTAGGTAATACAAGTCTTGGCCGACTGAGAAAGTGACTGACTTATGGCATAGGGCTGGCTATTAATTAATATAATTATTATTATAAAAGAAGGCGTCATCATCATCATCATCAGCCTGTACTAGTCCACTGCTGGACATAGGCCTCTCCAATTGCACGCCACTGAGTACGATTTGCAGCTACTCTCATCCAGCGTTTGCCAGCCACCCTGCAAAGATCGTCACAAGAACAAACCTTTATGCTCATCACACAAAGATTTGTCCTGGGTGGGGATCTAACCCACGACCTCCGGCTTAGCAGTCAGGGTCACTAACCACTAGACCAACAGGCCAGTCGTCAGTCAAATATGGGAAAGATCTTGTATTTTGCGGTTAGCTACAACATTACGGGGATAGGATCTGAGTTGTAAAGGGCATGCGGCCCTAATGGTAAGCACTTACTGAAACCTATGGACGTCTGGAACATAAGAGTCACACGAGCGCGTCGTCGACACTTCAAAAAGCTGGTGAGAGTCTCTGAACTAGTGGTTCATTCTACTTATAAATGGAAACAAAGCCATTTTGATAATTTCTTCCTCAGGATTATGCTATAGGTGCAATATCTTACATATTGTGCCTCTCATCCATTTCGCCGTTTTATTCATCGACAAGGTTTTAATTCGTCCGTCCACGGCATAACGAGGCTAAGGTCACGTCTATTCTGACACTAGTCATACTTTTTGTAAGCTAAACTTAACCTTGATGAACAGATGTAGATATATACTTTAACACAGAATTGTTCTCTTTTGGTGTAGTCAAATTTTAACTTAGTGCCGTGCCATTTTTAATCATTATCTCATATCATATAAATAAACAAATAATATAAATAATATTCTACCACATTTACACAGCGCCATCTAGTCCCAAATTAAGCAATTATATTTGCTTGTGTTATGGGTACTAAACAACTGATATATACTACTTAAATACTTTTTTTTTTTTGTAAATACATACATATTATAGATAAATTACACCCAGACATAGAACAAACCTTTATGCTCATCACACAAAGATTTGTCCTGGGTGGGGATCGAACCCACGACCTCCGGTTTAGCAGTCAGGGTCACTAACCACTAGACCAACAGGTCAGTCGTTTCTCTTTACCAAGCCATGATTTTTTTTTAATGTTGGAATAAAACACAAATTACCTGTGTTTTGTAGGCTACTATAGCCTCGTCGGCGCACAGGACACTTGCGCTGTTGTTGACAGAGAAATTTATCATCGAGGCTAGTATCAAAGGTTACCTGGGCCCTGATGAAAGGACTAAATCCAAATGTCTAGATTCCGAAAAACCTCTCTGTTCGTAATAACTCATGAAAGGTGCATTTAATTCACAGTAATCGTGTGCCAAACAAATACTACCCGCTTGATGGTAAGTGGTGATTCTAGCCCCTTTGGTCGAATTATTATGTCCAATTCGCAAAATGTCCAACCGTCCAATTTCAATAGGTCTAGTTTCCAAAAGGAGTAAATAGGTTTCTTAAGGGTCGGCAACGCGCTCGTGATGCCCCTGGTGTTGCAGGCGCCCATAGGTTACGGTAACCGCCTACCATCAGGCGGACCGTACGTCTGTTTGCCACCGTCGTGGTATAAAATTAGTCCAGTTGGATGTCCGCAACATTAGGTGCATCTCATGCTTTGCCGACACTTTGAAATAATTCCTCTTTCGTAACAAATCGTAATTACATCCGAACGTATTTGGCACTAAATGCCATAAACAATAAATAAATAAACCTATTTACACATAGTAAGGGAATCCCCGACAGTTGAACATCTCGACATTCCAGCATCAGTCTGTGAGATAAAAGAATTATCCGCCGTTAGTAGGAAACTGCCAAAATATCACGATGTTTCCCTGGCATTCCGCCAAGTGTGAACTCATCTATGATAGCATAAGTCCTGTAGTTTGTACTGTAGCACAATTTGCGGGTAGTTCGTATTTATTTAGTATATGACGTCATTTGTTGAGTATATTGAAATGGTTGTCATGGTAGAAATGGACAAAGTACCTTTCAAAAAGTTATCTTTTGTAAAAAGACTATTCGAACTTGGTGAAATTTTGGTTGATTTCGTTTTAAACAGTGTTCTTGAGACACTTTCTCGGGGCAGTACCTATAAGCCGAGTTTATACTATTACAAATCAAGCCACAACCTATGGGGGTGCAGCAGAAAAGGTTGCCCAGAGTACAACTGCGGAGTTAAGCAGGAGAAATTGTATTTACATGAAAATGAAATATGTTATTAACTCAATACAAATACTAGGTGCTGTGAACCTATTTCGATTTGAATTAAATTTTTTATCTATCTGTCTGTCTGTCTGAGGTAAACTCCGAAACGACTGAACTGATTTCACCTAAACTTTCACTGATAGCTAATGTCACAAGTGGACAAAATAAAAATAATGAACTCGAAATTAGTTGTCCACGCGAATGAAGTCACGGGCACAGTTAGTAATAAATTTTAATATGAATATAAATATTATGTAGTTAAAGCTGTACTTTAGCTATTATCACGGACAGTGTGAGTCAGTGCGTATTTATCGCTCTCTCGTAACCGGCTGCTCTGTTTACGATATAACTTACGTTACTAAGTACAAGTTAACAGTAGATTTTAGGCTTGCAGTGTAGAGACTCAGACCACTTATTTTAATCGCCAAATAGTTAACGGGCGCTAAGAGATCTGGACTCCAGGTGCCTGCTATATCTACCAATACTAATATTAAAAAGCTAAAGAGTTTGTTTGTTTAGTTGAACGTTAGGAGCTCAGGAACTACTAGACCGATTTGAAAAAATATTTTAGTGTTAGATAGCCCATTTATCGAGGAAGGCTAAAGGCCATATAACATCACGCTACGGGCACTAGGAGCTGAATAATGGCCAAATAAAGAACGACGGGATCGAAGCCCCGCGCGACTTCTAGTTAGGTACTAATACGAATTATGGAACTCCATTATTAGGTCAAGATTTTAGGTCATGCGGTTTAACCATGACCTCATATTAATTCATAGGAATTTAATATCAATAAATTGAGATGAATTAGTTGCCTATTTCATTTTATATGAGTCATAATCCTTTTATGGGAAATTTCATCGTATGGTGTTTTATAATGAATCACACACCGCTGTTATTCATTATAAAACACCATATTGAATTGGCTAGACAGGTTGGTATAGGTTTTCCTTTCCTCGTCCATAGTCGCCTTGTACGAAACCTACGGGTTGAAATGGGTTAGTGACATTATGTATTCTTAATGCATCACTACTACGAAAACAATCGAGCAATTTCAGTAGATAATTGCAAATATATGTCGCTTGCTCGGCAGAATACTGTATTATGTCAAAATTAATACAAGAATACAGTCACAAGTGGTACCATTCATAAAAAAGGTATAATTAACTTAAAAAAAAAAGATAAATGAACAGTATCTTTATGATAAATGATAGAGTATAGACTAATCCATTCTATTATAAAAAAAAATATTGTTTATAATATAAAAATATCACAATATTTTTTACTAAAAGCTTTAATCGCATTGAAAAGTGTAGTTTTTGAGTTAATACAGTATTCTTGCGGGCAAGCGATGTATACTAGCTCTTGCCCGGGGCTTCACAGACCAGTAATAATAATAATATTCTACCACATTCACACAGCGCCATCTAGTCCCAAAGTAAGCAATTATATTTGCTTGTGTTATGGGTACTAAACAACTGATATAACTTATATACATTTACTTTTTTTTTTGTATATACATACATAATTATAGATAAATTACACCCAGACACAGAACAAACCTTATAAATAAATAAATGCTCATCACACAAAGATTTGTCCTGGGTGGGAATCGAACCCACGACCTTCGGCTTAGCAGTCAGGGTCACTAACCACTAAACCAACAGGCCAGTCAGTAAGTAGTTCCTGAGATTCTAGCCTTTAATCAAACAAACAAACTCTTAATCATTTCAACCCATAAACACCCCACTGCTGGGCACGGGTCTCCTCCAAAGAATGTGGAGGGAATTTAGCCTGCCATACCACACTGGCCAGACGGGTTGGTATAGAATTTGTTTCGAATTTTCCTTTTCTTGCAGTGTTCTTCTCTGCTTAAAGTTACTCCCTTAGTCGCATTTACGACACCCACGGGTTGAGATGGGGTAGTGACATTATGTATTCTTAATCCGTCACTACATGGACCTTGGTAGTAAAATGTTTTTCAGTTCGGTAGCGTATCCGTTCCATCCAATCACACATGCTATCTCGCTCGCACACTGCAACAGGAAGCCTGTATCTTGATACTCATCCAGTGTCCTTATCAAATGACCATATACTGTGTCCCAAGGTCCCTGGCCATGTTTACTACTTACCTTATCTCGTGTCAGTACAAGACGTTGCAATTTGAATCTTATTCTAATGAAAGTAAGATCGTTAATTGTGTTAGCGGTTTATCTTATATTTGTATACGATTGAAGTTGTAATTTGAATCTTATTGGAATGTTTAGGAGATTGGTAATTGTGTGTAGATTACTGTTGTAGTTCTTAAGTTGCAATAAGGTTTAATTTTGTTAGTAAATTCAATTTGACTTTGTATGGAATGTGATTGAGTTGAGATATATAAATTACCTATAGTATACCTAGTCTTAACAAAGTGGCAGATCAGACTTGTCGTCAGAAGGCAATACTCATGCAAATACTACGAAATTATAGATAACCCTAAGAAAAATATTATAAAGCTAAAGAATTGGTTTGTTTGTTTAAACTACTGGTCCAATTTGAAAAATTATTTTAGTGTTGAATAGCCCATTTATCGAGGGAGGCTATAGACTATATAAAATCACGATAAGGCCAATAGAAACTGAGCAGTGGCCAAATAAAAAACGACGGGAGCGAAGCCCTGCTCGATTTGTAGTTATATTTGCTTACTCTATTTATGAATGAATTAATAAACTTATTAATAAATATTTATTAAACATATGTTTACAATAACAAGTTATTTACCTTGAGTGACACAACTAAGTCCGCGTCACCGTCATTGATGATGCAGTGACGTAAGCTCGCCAAATCATTCGTATTAATACACTAAGCTTTATTCACGTTTGTGCTTATTTCAATGTAAGACTGGCCTGTTGGTCTAGTGGTTAGTGACCCTGACTGCTAAGCCGGAGGTCGTGGGTTTCGATCCCCACCCAGGACAAATCTTTGTGTGATGAGCATAAAGGTTTGTTCTGTGTCTGGGTGTAATTTATCTATAATATGTACATATTTACAAAAAAAATATATTTAAGTTATATATAAGTTGTTTAGTATCATCATAACACAAGCAAATATAATTGCTTACTTTGGGACTAGATGGCGCTGTGTGAATTATTTTTTTTTATTTTTTTTTTTTTTTCTTAAAAAGACAACGCCCGCACTAGGGAACAAGCCCTGTGTCGCGGGGAGCTTTACAAACATGAAACTAACGGACATAAAGTACACCCAGACTAGAAACAAATATCTATGAATCACACAAATATTTGTCTCGTGTGGGAATCGAACCCACGTCACCCAGCACGGCGATGTAGTGGCGAGGCGACCACCTTAACCACTGCGCCACGGTGACAGTCAAAATGTGGTAGAATATTATATTATTATATTAATAATATATATAGTTATATTTGTGAATCAATTCGTATATTGTATGATCGCGTAATTTTTAATAGAGACATCTCCTCTATTAGAGAACTGGCTCTGTGTAGCTGAGAACTTTTTTTTTTTTCAATAAAGTATTTACAACATAGCTTTAAATGTAGATGAATACAACAAACGAGTTTTTTTCCGTTATGTTATCATTGACGTATCTCTTTAATAAAAAGCAAAAATTTAAAAGGTCGCGTAATCTTCGGCAAGAGCTGATAACTTTAAAACGGCAGCGATTTAATTTTTTTTTTTCTAAAAACCATCAGTATCATTTTAGCTTTCAAATAAAAACTTCCAAAGCCCATTCGTTGTGGAGCCGCTATGCCATAGACAGATACACAAACACGTCAAACTTATAACACCTCTTTTTGCGTCGAAGGTTAAAATTCCACACAATAACTCTTAAATTACTTATGAATTTAGCCTACTATACCACGCCCGCGCCGGCCAGACGGGTTGGTATACGGTTTTTTTCCGAATTGTCCTTTTCTCGCGGTGCTCATGTCAGCATGTGGTTCTCTTAGTCGCCTTATACAACACCCACGGGTTGAGATGGGATAGTGACATTATGTATTCTTAATCCGCCACTCACTACACGGATGAAGAAGGACCTATGTAGGTACTTTTTATAATAATATTTTTTTAATAATATTCTACCACATTTACACAGCGCCATCTAGTCCCAAAGTAAGCAATTATATTTGCTTGTGTTATGGGTACTAAACAACTGATATACTACTTAAATACATTTTTTTTTAATACATACCTACATATTATAGATAAATCACACCCAGACACAGAACAAACTTTTATACTCATCACACAAAGATTTGTCCTGGGTGGGGATCGAACCCACGACCTCCGGCTTAGCAGTCAGTAACTAACCACTAGATCAACAAGCCAGTCATTATTATTAATCATTTTTACTAATTATATTATTATTTTCGAAGTACATACACCATTCGCCGTAAGTCCAACATTGTTGTATAATGGCGGCAGTACTTGCGACATCGTTCCGTGAAAGCTTTACGTGCCGTTCTCCCGATATGGACATTTGACTATATTATTATGTAGTATTTAAGTCTTACAACTTTCCACTATATAGAATGGACTCTTACTGTTGAACACGTGATTGGTTAATAAACAAATTATTGTACTCTGATTGTGCAAAACATGGAAAACGATTTAACTATGTATGAAGCCTGGCCGTGTAGTGACGGATTAAGAATACATAATGTCATTACCCCATCTCAACCCGTGGGTGTCGTAAAAGGCTACTAAGGGAGTAACAAAAAATATGATACTTACCTGTAAATACGAGTCTTCAAGATAAACTCAAACACCAAATTCTCATTAAAAATTGAAGAGAACTACAAACCAAAAGGTCATATGTGTATATATTTTTATTCTTGTTGATTTTGCCAAAAGTGCTGAATAAATTGTGATACAATTTATATAGGACCAGACCACCACTCAAAGTAGGTTTAAAATAATCATTAAATCATTGCAGAGGAATCGAATCGCGTAACATATTTGTAAGGACATACACAAGCCACAAAAATACAGTCGACAACAAACATTTTAACCGACTTGGAAAAAGAGGATGTTCTAACCTTCTTTTTTAAAGTTTGTTGATAAAGTTTAAAAATAGGTAAATAATGAGAATGGCTGTCACCTGAAGTGTTGCAACACTGTCAACATTACATCAGGACTGAATCTCGCAACTAGTTTACAGCCGCCATTAACTGACACACAAACCCAGTTAATCCGCTTTAGTTCTTTAAATAGCCACGCCGCGCGCCGGCGCCACTGGACCGGAGGTCGGTGAACTAGATATTGTAATTATGTCATTTTTGTTTGGGATGATAAAAATAATGTTTGATGATACGTGCGAGTAGAAAAATCTATACTAATATCATAGAGCTGTAGAGTTTGTTTGTTTGTGTAAACGATGAGATCTCAGGAACTACACCTCCGATTTGAAAAATTCTTGTAGTGTTGATAGCCCATTTATCGAGGAAGGTTATAGGCTATGTAACATCACGCTACAGCATAAAGAAGCTGAGTAGTGGCCAAATAAAAACGACGGGAGCGAAGCTCCGCGCGACTTGTAGAACTAATACTCGTATAAATGCGAAAGTAACGATGGATGTATGGTTACTCAAGCACGCCAGAATAGCTCAAATAATCTGTATGAAATTTAGCACACGGATAAATTAAAGACTGGAATAGGATATATGTTACCTTTTTGCTGACAAACCGTGAGGGTAGAAGCTAGTAAGTTTCAATTGTTATATGACTGTGTATACTAATTCGGGAATATTCCGGTCTGTCCCACCGATCTGTCCCCCGGTGGGACAGAACGGAAAAAAAAGTTTGGTCTGTCCCACCGTTGCTCATGGTGGGACAGATCAAACTTTTGTCACTGCTAAAAAGTTCGATCTGTCCCACCGTTGCTCACGGTGGGACAGATCAAACGTTTTTTTCCTGTTTGTCCCCCCATAGAATTTAATTTAATTCTTAAAGGTAAACCTTTTTATGGATTCAATAAATGACTACATTAAATAAAAGAAAACAATAAATAAATAAAACTCATTATATTAAAACATATGGTTGAGAATAATTTACACACAATTTTCGTTTTCAAAAAGCCGGCTTTTAGGAATTCACTTGGTGCAAATAAATAATAATAATATTCTACCACATTTACACAGCGCCATCTAGTCCCAAATTAAGCAATTATATTTGCTTGTGTTATGGGTACTAAACAACTGATATACTACTTAAATACTTTTTTTTTCGTAAATACATACATATTATAGATAAATTACACCCAGACACAGAACAAACCTTTATGCTCATCACACAAAGATTTGTCCTGGGTCCCCACCCATCGAACCCACGACCTCAGGTTTAGCAGTCAGGGTCACTAACCACTAGACCAACAGGCTTTAGGTGAAATTATTGAATGTTGTTATAGTTATAACTAAATAAAAAGTTTCAAAGTTACCTATTGAAAATTATCAATGTACTGGGAAGAAATCACAGATAGGTAAATTCATATTATATATACTTTGTGTGTACCTTGTTAACAATTTCAAACGTCGCGATATTTGAAATTGCACACAATTACACATTCACATTCATGCAGCGCCATCTAGTCCCAAATTAAGCAATTATAATTGCTTAGCAGATGGCTTAGCAGTCAGGGTCACCAACCACTAGACCAACAGGCCAGTCAAAAATGTAAATGATTAAAAACCCTGGAACAATATAACCAATTTAAGAACAGACTGGATAAATATCTTAAGAATAAACGGAAAACTACTAAAGAAAGCAGGATACAGGCATCATCAGTTGCACGTGCACGCAACTGCCAGCCCGATAATATTTAATAATAATAAAAGATTTTAACATTGTCTTGGATCCCTTCAAATATGTATTATTATTATCTCGTCGATTTCATGTTTGCCATCGGTGACCATTACAAATTGACAGCTTAGCTTTTAGTATCATTGCCGATAAAAAAAATATAATTATTATGCGATAATATGAGTATTCAGTAACATGCTAATTATGTAGGTAATCAATAATTACGATTCTTTTATGTAGGTACCTATGTAAATAATAATTGATAAATGTTTATTTATTGAATCACGCACATAATTTGTATACAATTAAATATAAGATAATTATCTTATATAAATTACTACTTAGCTTCCACCCGCAGCTCAGCTGTATCTATGTTCGTCGGTGTGGTCAAATCGCCCTTTATATGTGCAAAGTAATTTTATTTATAAAGCTGTACATTTTTCTTAAATATATAAACTACATATATTTAAGAAAAATGTACAGTTTGGTAAAAAAGTATAGAAAAAACTGATAATTTATATGGCAACTTGTGTATTAGCACAGAATAAGTAATAGAGACGAATATGTACAACATCAGTGTCAAGTGCAGTTTGTGCGTGGTGAAATTACTATCAGTCATTTATTAGAAAAGTTAATATTTAATTTAACTACTTTTATTTATCGGACTGTGGCTAATTTATAAAGAAAAGAAATGTTCGTATTTTATTAATGCTCTTATTGTTCGTATTTTATTATTGTCGCTAAGTTGAAGTAAGTTAAATCAGAAGACTAATAAGTAGTTAAAGTAGTAACACCTACTGTGGTTTATTAAACTATGAAAAATAAAATAAATATTTATAATTTCTTAAAATAAAAATGATTATAAACCCATGCCATTAATCTTATAATTTAATATAGACAATTATTACAATTGTCTATATTAAATTATTCTTAAAAGAATTATATAAAATTCTATGAGGGGACAAACAGGAAAAAAAAAGTTCGTTTTGTCCCACCGTTGCTCATGGTGGGACAAAACGAACTTTTTGATAGTGAAAAAAGTTCGATCTGTCCCACCGTTGCTCATGGTGGGACAAAACGAACTTTTTTTTCCGATCTGTCCCACCGGGGGACAGATCGGTGGGACAGACCGGAATATTCCCTAATTCGATGTCGATCTAATAAGCTTCTGGTTAAAGACATTTATTTCTCATAAAGAACAGGATACAAGTTCACTTACATGAGAAACTTAATGTATAATTAAACTTAAATATTAATGTTTGTTAGTCAATGGTTTTAGAGCTAGAGGTTAGTAACAGTAGTAGTAGTAATTAAATTAAATGTAAATTTATAAAAGGTAGGTACAATTGTATCAACCTTCATAAAGCTAAACGAATTCATGAATGAATTTATCTAAAATGGCATCTGCCCACTTCGCTTCACAATACCCATAGCTGGTCAACTTACGATATGTAGTGGGCGTCCTGCCCACGCCCAGAGGTAACAAGGGCTATGGAGAAAGTTGATCAAGTGGGTACCTTAAAGTGGGGAACGTGGGGTAATATGGATTGCATCTGTGTGTATTTTCTGTCTGCTACGGAAAAAATTATAATAGTGTAATGGTATTGGTTATACTTTGCTGCGACGAAATGCTTACTCTTTTTTCTTTTCTTTCTATCTGTACGAATATAATAAAGAGGAAAAATTTGTATTTTGTATTTAACAAATAAACTTATAACTACTGGACCGATTTCAAAAATTCTTTTGCCGTTACAAAGCTACATTATCACTGAGTAGCATAGGCTATATAACACCACGCTACGGCCAATAGGAGCTGAGCAGTGGCCAAATAAAGAACGGAAGCGAAGCCCCGCTTTATAATATTAGTATAGATATAGGAAGTAGGATTTTAATTTATATTGTTAATATCTACTCTTGGCATATCATAATATTTGTCCAATGACTCATAGTAATCTAACGTGTAAAGTTACACAAGTAGCGACATCTGGTGTCACAACATATGTATTACGTTCAATTGTAAACAGTGATTGTGCGCGCGCGCCTATTGACGCGCAGTGGGCTGGCTGTTTAATGTTGGTAGATTTTACAAGTTATGTATAACAAGCGTCCGCCTGCGGCTCTGCCCGCGTGGTATATAGGTGGAAAGTAGCCTATGTGTTATTCCGGATTAAATCAATTTTCGAAACAATTCAACTAAACTTTATGACAATTCGCCTTCATATAAGCGGGGATAGTTTAAGACTTGGAGTGGGATATTGGTATCCTAGTCTTAAAGTATCTCTATGTAAACTTTCATGAAGACCGAATGAGTAATTTCGAAGATTATCCTGACGAAATTCACATGCGTATAAACGAGATTTAAAAAAAGCTATCCTCACATGGTAGGCTGTGGCTTGGCTGTGCCCATAACATTGCCAGCGTCCATGATGAGCGACGGTAACTTACCATGAGGTTAGCTTAGTCGCCTTTTACGACACCCACGGGTTGAGATGGGATAGTGACATTATATATTCTTAATCCGTCGCTACACGGATATGAAATATAGATAGGTATGATGATAATATATTGTTTTTCTTTGATTTTTACAATAAAATGAGTGCAGTCATTTATTTTACTAAGAAGTTGCTTGGGGCTTCGCTCCCGTCGCTATTATTTGGCCACTGCTCAGCTCCTATTGGCCGTAGCGTGATGTTATATAGCCTATAACCTTCCTCGATTCATAGGCTATCTGACACTAAAAGAATTTTTCAAATCGGATCATTCATTCCTGAAATCCTAGCGTTCAAACAAACTCTTTAACTTTATAATATTAGTATAGATATTAATTTGTCTATAAATGTGAAGTGAAGTCCCACTGTGCGGCGGCGGCGGTAGTGCGGACGCAAGCCGCATTAGGTACGATTCAGACCAACCGGCTCGCATCGGCCCGCGCCGGGCGGCGTTTTACAATGCGGTAAAGAACATTGAAATGTATTAACAGTAATTACAGTTCATATTTGCATGCAACTTACGCATAATTACCTCCGTCGGCATCCCGCGACGCGTTGCGACGGCCGACCGGCTCCGTCCGGCTCCGACCGGCTGCCGCGGCTGCCGTCGGGTCAGCTCGGAGCCGGTCGATTACGGTGCAGCAACAGCTAGCGAATCATTCAAGTTGTGTTCTTCAAGCGATATTTTAAATAATATTTCACTTTACGTCTACGCGGCGCAAAGAGAGCGGCACTTCTGGGCGCTTGGAGTGCGTACGGATTCCAGCGGACGCTGTCGGCTGCCGCGGCACCCGTACGGCTACCGCGGCAGCCTCCTTCCTTCCGTTCCGATGCGGCGCGACGCGAGCCGGTTGGTCTGAATCGTACCTTAGATGACTGGCACGTGCGTGACGTGCTGTTACTAGCAAATGTGCTTATTGTATTATACGAGTGTAGTAGCCACATGTTGTGTGTTGACAACTTCCTCAACTCACTCGTCTTAATAGGTCATCAATCAATCAGTTCAACCTATTGCAATCTGGACATTGAATTTAAATTTGGTTGCTGTCATTTTCAATAAAACACAGCGATATAAAAATCGCCTAAAGGCGGTCATACACGGAGGTCACTTACGATCTACACTCTAGATAAATTGTGTGTAAGTTTAAACACAAATGATAAATTCGAAAAAAAAAGTTAGATAGTCCATTTATCCAGTTCACTGACAAGGTTGAGCTCTGAGAAAAACTTGGCAAGAAATTCAGGCCACTCTTTTTAATCGCCATAGTAGTTACAACTTCGATTGGAACGATTTCTTAAATTCTTTTGCCGTTAGAAATCTACATTATCACTGAGTAGCATAGGCTATTTAATATCAGGCTACGGCTAATAGCAGCTGAGCAGTAGCCAAATAAAGAACGATGGGAGCGAAGTCCTGCGCGACATCTAGTATAATTATAAAGTTCATAAGCATCATGTGTGATCTAAATGTTAAAAAGCGAGACTCCGAGAAGGTCCTCTTACTCCGTGACCACAATACTGTAATTATAGGCAACCGCCTAGTTTGGGATCCAGTTAACAGTAAATAATAATAATAATAATGATATTCTACCACATTCACACAGCGCCATCTAGTCCCAAAGTAAGCAATTATATTTGCTTGTGTTATGGGTACTAAACCACTGATATACTACTTAAATACATTTTTTTTTTGTAAATACATACATATTATAGATGAATTACACCCAGACACAGAACAAACCGTGGGGATCGAACACACCACCTGATATTGTGTCTTTAGTATTTACATCTCTTAGTCTAAGCTCAATTTTGTAACTGATATTTATTGTGACAAATAAACCTTTATTATTATTATTAATTATATAACACTGCGTACCAGAGTCGTTCATGAACAAAGTCGCAAAGTTATATTAGTTTAAGGAACTCCCACGGACTCCCACTTGGATTTCATTCATGGTGAAATAATGACAGATGTAATGGAATGTGAAGGTTGGTGGACTGACCGCTTTTTATTATGGATTATCTGGCTTATATCGTTGTTACCAAGATTTGCCAAGCGTACAGTCGAGTTCATTCATGTACTGGCACCATCATTAGATATTTTTGTTGAAAAGGGTGACTACAACTTATTGCATAATGTACAGCATATTTCATTGAACCATTCACATGAGGACATATATTTGATCAATAGGTTCTATAGTATTTATTGAGCTTTTTAACGCTCACAATATTTTGAATCCTTGATGGTGCCAATATATTAATGAACTCGACTGTATGTACAATACAGTGCTGGTACATGCCAAAATCCGTGTAGAGATAGTGTGTATGTGGTAGTGATAGTATTAGGCAAAAATATTTTTTGTACATTGGATATTCGCCCTGCACTTCGGTGCCGTAGTCGATCAAAAAAAAAATGACGATATTAAAATTAAAAAAATTATAGTGCAAGTGAAAAATTGTCAATTAATATTTAGTAAAATAACCCTTCCCAAAATAAATAAAAATAAAACAGAAACAAAGTAAATCGGGCATAAAAGATCACGGATCATGTGTGTAGATCCTCCGGCGGAGTACACAAAAACTGTGCGCTCCAACTCATAAAAAAAGGAAAAATCCGTGTAGGATTAAGAATATATAATGTCGCTACCCCATCTCAACCCGTAAGTGTCGTAAAAGGTGACTAAGGGAGTAACCTTATGCAAGAGCACTGCAAGAAAAGGAAAATTCGAAACAAACCCTTTTTTTTTTTACTTGTGGAAATGCCTGACGCATACCCCTCGGTCTTGGGGAAAGAACCGAGGGGTTATGTGGGGCTCGCACCCACTAAAACCCCAAGGTGTTCCTCTCGTCGCGCTCTGCTGTGGTCACGGGAGCGCAGGAACATTCGTCCGCGACCACAGCGACGATGGCCCGCTACGGGCCTCCTCTCTGCCGGAGCAACCCAACCTGTCTGGCCAGCGTGGTATAGGAGGCTAAATTCCCTCCATATTATTTGGAGAAACCTACGCCCACGGCCCAGCAGTGAGACGTTTATGGGTTGGTATGATGATGATGATAACATGCCAAAATTATATGACACTAGAACTCGCTCGGGGCTTCACTCCCGTCGGTCTTTATTTGACCACTGCTCAGCTCCTATTAGCCGTAGCGTGATGTTATATAGCCTATGCTACTCAGTGATAATGTAAATTTCTAACGGCAAAAGAATTCAAGAAATCGGTCCAATTGAAGTTGTAACTACTATGGCGATTAAAAAGAGTGGCCTGAATTTCTTGCCAAGTTTTTCTCAGAGCTCAACCTTGTCAGTGAACTGGCCGTAGGCAAAATTGCTGACACTTTTTTTTTGGCTTTGTATGACGTTCATATAAATCATGTATGTGATCAAAATGAAATAAAAAGATTTGACTTTGATTTGGTTTATTTGTTACATACAAAAATACAAATATTTTCTCTTTATAATATTAATGTAGATTAATATTATAGCGCGACCAGCAGCGTTTAGTTTGATCTCAAAATTCACTATCACGTTGTGGAATGAACTCTCTAACGAGGTCTTTCCAAGGGACTATAGAACGGGGTTCTTCAAAAAAAAAAGAAAAGTGAATAGGGTTTTAAAGGTTAGGAAAAGCGCTCGTGATGTCTCTAGTGTTATAGGCTACGTTAATCGCTTACCATTCGGTATAAAAAAAGTTTTCCTACCAAAATTATTTAAATTTACGGTCTGTTTCACCACCGCAGCGGAAGATAACTCTTCTTGTCTTGTGATATATATCTATAATAAATATATAAAAGCTTAGTTAGTTGTTAAGTGCACATGTAATCTCATATTTCCAAAAATCTATGTTTATTTTACAAAGTATTATTGTAAAATTTAATTTGGCGTCCGTTGCATCAAATTTATATAAAAATAAAATAAGAACAAAAGCCAACTGTTTACCCAAAAAACTATTTGAAGTTTTAATAAAGACATTTTTTTATTTACTGCAATCTTCATACCGCAATCTCTCACTTACTGGTAGAAATATCTCACGAAATTTATAGTTTCATATGTATAATATTATACATATGTAGTGGTATGTTCCTTGGCAGCTCTGCCCGGGCTCAGGTTATATAAGCTGGCTCCACAACGTCGCCAGACTACCAGACGGCGCCGGACAGACTGGCGCCGCGACAGAGATGCCAACATCACTTTAATTCCCCGTCTCTGTCTCACGCAGACTCGTGGCGCCCACCGAGGGACCTGTCTTAGGGGAAAAGAAAAACTTTATTTATTGTCATTTGATTTTGATTTGTTTAAATTTATTGCGTGTTTTTGGATGTTGCAGTATGTAGGGAAGATTGCAGTTTAGATTAACATGTTGATATATTGAAAGACTTGATTTCTATAGATAAAAACATCGTGTAGTTAGAAAAGTATACAAAAGTATCGGAATTTAGTTCAGATTTTTTCACTTTTTTTAAAAATTAATATTTTTTTTTTAATTTACATGATACTTCTGATTGTCATAAAAAGCGAAAAAAGTGTAAAATTTTTCTAAGGTTAGTTCGCTGAAAAAGTTGAGCATCGAAAATGAAAGATATTTATTGAAAAAAAAAAAAATAGAAAATGCGTATAATTTTTAAGCTTTAAATATAGATTAATTTATTCAGTTACAGAATAGGTACATACTTATTTAATCTATATAATTTAAAATTAACAATTATCTATTTACAATATTTATAATATAATATCTAAGTAAAAAAACACGAAAAACGTGATACCAAAATCTAGAAAATAAAAACAAGTGAACTCAATGAAATAAAAATAATGGTTTCAAAGTCATCCCACCATTCTTTTTCTTTTAAACGAATTAAAGATATTTTTTTTTCCAACTGGCCCGAAGCTCATACGATAATAATAAAATCTAGCAACTGCATCCTTATTTCTGAGGAAACTATTTAATATTAATATTGTATTTCTGGTTGTTCCCCAGGTAACAGGACTGCAATGTGAATAGAGAAAGAGTAAACAAAACGAGTGCCTTACAAACGACAAAGTGCCTTTAATATATAAGTAAGGTTAAGTACACGAACGAGAAACGAGCCGACATTATTACTATAACGGTAAGTACCTTTTAACATTGTTGGCTACATTTTAATTGCAATTAATAATTAATTGCTTGTTAATTACCACCAAATAATTAACTATTAATTAATTTTAATTGTAGAAAATAACAAATAATAATATTTAAAGTAATTTTCCACAATTGCAATTAATTGATTGTTTGTTATTTGGTGGCAATTAACATGCAATTAATAATTAATTGTTAATTGCAATTCAAAATTGCAACGTCGCATTTTAGTGCCATATTTCGTTGTTTCCAATTTGTATTATTTAAAAATATGATTGTATACTTTTTAGAATTTGGTGAGAAGTTTGTAAAAGGTAAGAAATCATTGCGTTTACAGTTATATTTATATGCAAATAACACATTTAAAACCTGCAAGACGTTACTTTCATAGTAAAATAACTGTATACTTACTTTTTAATACACTTATTTCTTCACGTAATTCTAAAAGTGTAGCAAACATATTTTTAAAATATAGCTCCGATTTATTAATAAAAATTTAAAACCACAAAATATGACACTACATTGGACATTGCCAATATGTTTGTAAAGTACAATTCGACAGTGTTTTGACAGTACAAACATTTTATATGCATTTTATATAAATGCTAAACAAGTTATGGAAAAATTCAAACACACGCCGGGACTTGAACCCGCGACCCTGCCATTCCGTATGCAGTGCTCTTCCATCTGAGCTACGCGGGTGGACGTCCCTGAGATCGAATTTATCCATTACCTGTGAACATGATGACGTCATGACAACGTTTTTCTACAAGAAATGAATGGCCGGGTCGCGGGTTCAAGTCCCGTCGTGGGTTTGAATTTTTCCATTACTTGTTTAGCATTTATATAAAATGTTAAACCAAAGCGATGGAAATTGCTTAATATTTGATTTTATATGCAATTCGGCCTGAATATAGGCAGAATTTTTAATTTATTTCATCCGTTTTCTGTTCCAACGCGCCGACGCCATTAGAGTATGGAACGCGTTTATGTCTTTTAGAAAACGGATTTCATTACTTTGTAGGTTTTACTTGAGTTGAGGCGCTTATAGCTTTACGGTACTGAGATGTTCGGTAGATAGCGTGGTAAAGGAATTCTGTAAGGTTGGTATATAGATGGGTGCTTTTACTCTAGCATGGTTGGACAACCTTTTCTCTTCATAGAACTAATTTTGTACAATATAACATGTTTCAATTGATATCCAAATAGAAATGAATTCAATAATCAATAAGTCCGGGTTCGATTCCCAAAAAGAAGACAATTTTTTTTTAAATATGCAGTTTGTCTTTTCACTAAAATCGATGACATGGTTCCTAAGAATAGATCTTCGTATGACTTATAAATATATAAAAAAAAACAAAAACCGCGCCTTGACGTGGAGTTGCGGAAAACAGCCCGCCATACCATACCATACCATACCATGACTTATAGTATAGTCATAATCTTTATTTCATTTGGATCAAATACCTATATGATACACTAGCTGTCCCGGCGAACTTCGTACCACCTACTTAATTTATGATTTTATAATAGTATACCTACATACATAAAAAAAAAAACATCCTTGAACTTCAACGAACATAAAAACTTTCAAACTTTCGCGACTTGTACACATATTAAATTACTTTAAAACGGGTCTACGTCACGTATTATATTATAAGGAATAGTAAATACCTTATTTATTTGCCCGACGTTTCGATCGAATTACACCGTATGTGGTCACGGGCTGACTGAGGTGGCTGCCGAGCGTAGTCCTCGATGCACGCGGGTATACGCGGCGGATCAACGAACATCTAAAAAAAAGAATTGGAAATGATGTTATAGTTTCAGACTTGCCCATACTGCCGATCTAAATGTTACATTCTGTATAATGTCTAGTCGCGTGGGGCTTCGCTCACGTCGTTTTTTATTTGGCCACTGCTAAGGTCCTATTGGTAGTAGCGTGATGTAATATAGCCTATAACCTTCCTCGATAAATGGGCTATCCAACACTCAGAATTTTGAAAATCGCTTTAGTAGACCCCGTGATTATCCTCTACAAAGTCAGTAATAAGAAATAAATACTTTTTCTTTTTTACACGACTGACAGGATGGGTATTGTTTTTCGCGCGTATCTTGTATGTTTGTAAATTTCTTTATTCCCACGTTTCTTCCAAACGGCTGGATGGATTTCGACAATTAAGGTATCATTCGATTCTTCTCAAAAACTCAAGTGCCCTTAGATAGGTATTATATAAAAAAAGACAAAACGGCGGACTTTTTGGCTTCAAATTCTAAGAAGTTTGATTTTTTTTTAACCAAACCTATCGAGTAGAGTATCAAAATAAGAGGAATCAAATGGAGATTACAAATATATACATATTATGTTATATATTTAAATTTAATCAGGAATAATAATTACAACAATTTTTCAGTCTTTTTAGTGCGTTGCTTATCTATTGATTTTTTGCAGTCGGGTTATTTTAATTTTTTAATTATATTTACTTGTTATTATTCTTATTTAAAGTCACAAACTTTATAAGATTAGTATAGATGTATGTGCAAGACCCTTGTCTTTATCCAAATGTAGTTTCTGTGCATCGCAGCGGGGTTCTGTCACAACTAAAGTGAGAGCGATACGCACGATTAATATAAGTACATATTGAGGGATCAAGTTTGTGTAAAATGTTAAAATGTTGCTAAAGAACTGCCACGGTGGCACAGCGGGAGTCTATACCACTGTTTGGTTCGATTCTCGGGTCGAGTGAATATGATGTTGAGTTTTTTTCGCACGTAATTATTTTTGATATTTTATTTTTATACCACGACGTACGACCTGCATAATGGAAACCTATTCACTCCTTTTTGAAGAATATACTGTAGTCCCTTGGGAAAACCCTCGTATAGTTGTTAGGAGGAAATTCCTCTGAAACTGCGCGGTGCGAAACCATTTAGGTTCCGGTTCTAAGGTGGGAGAATAAACTCCCTGCCGTGTTAATTTTTTTTTTTTTTAAATACCGCCCCCTCTAGGGAACTATCCCTGTTTCGCGGGGAGCTTTACAAACATGGCACTAACGGACACAAAGTACCCAAAGTTAATGGCAATATGCTGGCCCCCTATAAATGGAATGGGACCTAACATAGCTGGTGAAAGGTTGGGTGGGATGCTCCTCTGCTTAGCCCTTCGGCAAAAGGCGTGACGCTTTCTTATAAACTTTCTTTAAGATCATAAAAAATCAAGAAAAACAACTCCGAAGGCTAGAAATCCGTTTGTGAGGATGCTTAAATACTCGATACAGTATGGGGTACTTCACAAAGGAGTGAACAGCTTTCCATTAGACAGGTTCCATGGATAGACTGTTGGAACCGAAATTAATATTTTATGTATAAGATCAATTTGTACACAATAAATCTGAATCTAATAACTATCCAAATAAAATAGATTTAAATATCATCATTATCAACAGCAACCCATTAAGTCCCACTGCTGGGCTCGGATCTCCTCTCTAACTAGAGAGCTGAGAGGGTTTAGGCCATAATCCACTCACGCTGGCCTAGAGCGGGTTGGTGTGTGTGTGTTTCCTTACAATGTTTTCCTTCACCGTTAGCAGATAGTAAGTCACTAGACTAGTACATATAAATTCCACAAAGTGATATGGACATTGGTACTGCTGGATTTTTTTTTTTTTACAGAAAAACTAACCAATTTCATTACAGAAAAACACTACCTGCCTAACCTATGCTCAGACCCAACTCCTCATGCAACACAAATATACATCGCGACGCCTATACAGCCACTTAACCAACCATACGATAACAATATTAATTACACGACCATCTCTGCCTACCCCCTCACACATAATTCCTACAAACACTTAAGTAGGTATGACTCTTGACAAAGCAACATGCTCTTACTTTGTGTTTCCATCAACAGTAGTGTTTACTTTCATAATGTGTTATTAATTCCATTCATTATTAAAACCCATAAACGTCCCACTGCTGGGCACAGGTCTCCTCCAAAGAATGTGGAAGGAATTTAGACTACTATACCATTCTGGCTAGACGGGTTGGTATAGGGTTTGTTTCGAAATTTTTCTTTTCTAACAGTGCTGTTGTCTGCATACGGTTTCTCCCTTAGTCGCTTTTTAGAACACCCCCAATTCCATTGTCAATGAGTTAATAAGTTAGGTATTAAGGAAACTACCACATGTTTAAACTTAGCCTGAGCCAGTCCGAAATGTGCAGATTGTACCTAGAGTAGGAGGAAACTGCAATGCATATCCACTGCTCGCGGACCACTCATGCACAAAAAAAGTATTCATTTAGGACAACACCAAGTGCAGCCTCATGAGATACAAAAGCTCAGTAAATCTGGAAGTTCTCAGTTTCTATTTATTTATTATAAGGTACACTAAGTCGGCGCCCCCCCACCAGGTGGACCGACGACCTGGTAAGGGTTGCGAGTGGCCGTTAGATGTGGTCGCCGGTCGGCACAAAATCGCTCGTTGTGGCGGAAATTAGGTGAGGCCTATGTTCAGCAGTGGACGTCATTGGGCTGATATGATGATGATGATGAAGGTACACTAACGGCAAGACATACAAATATTACAAATTTAAGTACTTAATTTATACAAAGTTGGTATATATGTTAGCCAATTAAAAACATACACATCATTCGTATTATATGTATAGGCAACATTGAAAGGAACTTAAACTTAATTAAAATATGAATTTTAATTAAGTTCAAGTTTCTACAGGACTAAGCTGAGTACTATACAAGGGCGTTACCAAGGATCAGTCCTGGTCGAGGCAGCGACGAGGCCGCTGACGGCTCCTGGCCCAATAAATAAATAGTAATAATAGGTACTAATGAGTCAATTCCTACTACACACCCATCACTGCGACTCTTATAAACCAGGATTAACAATGAGTAACCCATGCAAACACTAATCTATGACACTCGGGAGTCTCAAAGCCAAAGACAAAGCCTAACCTATCTGGGAACTCGTAACAATAATCCATTACGGGTTCAGAGACAGAGATTAGAGAGTCGAATTCGATCTTAACCGATATTTTTTCCAAAATTTAGAATTTGTTTTTTTTTAAATAATTTACGAACTTTTGCAACAGCAAAAATCTTTACAAAAGTAAGTACACAAGTAAAAAAATATACTAATATAATATAGATAATGTATCTGTAATTTTAAGCAATATTATTGCAGCTGTTTGACTCACGCAATTAATGCTTACGTCAACACTGTCAACTATATCTACACTCAAATCTTTATCGCCGTCTCAATTTGTTACATCAACAACCAAGTGAACATCGAACCCACAACCCTTCACGTCGACACCCATTACTTCTGTCCCGACGCACACTACACTTCATTGCGTAAATATTCATAATTGTTCTCTACAACAACAACTTTTGGGGTTATCAGTATTAAAATTCAAATTTAAATCTTAAGCTACTTTCAATATGGCTGCTTTTCTAAAAACGATGCTTATTTTTTCAAATTTCCCGTTAATCAACGGGCTTTTGTCGAGCAAAGTGGCCGCAGGTGTATTGTTGAGACCCTCTGTATAATTCTGTAATGACTATTAGGTTCTAGGAACATCGATCATCGGGGGAGATATTAATGATCACTAAAAAGTTTTATTAGTTATGTAGTAAATCTTTTAGTGACATGATAAGGGGATTAATAACTGCTCAGAAAAGGTTCCATAGAAGTCTTGGCAGATACGAATCAATAAACAAAATCACGAGCTCCGGAAATCCGAACGGAGTCCGAGATGCATTTCCATCTTTCATCGTCTCTTCACCCTCCTAATATCATCCCTAAAGTTCGTTCCCCCATCTCTATTCTGCGTGGGTGCGTAAAGGATGGGAGATGTGTACCGCGCGTGCGCGGATCAACCCCTCATGAACGTTGGAGAAGTTTCATAGTGGTAGGCGCGAGATCCTGGCGCGTTGCCGGGGTCGCGAAACATTCCTCCGTGGACCGTCCGCGGAGGCGGTGGTCCCGCTCTCTCACCCCCGTCGATCTGAACCTGCACAACTCTGCATTACTGCACCAAACCTCTCAAGTAGTAGGTGCACCACAGGGAATTATAATTGGCCCTCACCTTAACATACCAAGTTGCCTTCAAATCTAAAGCCTATTAAATTGAATTCAGTTCTTCCAAGTCTTCTATTGTTTAAAGTCTTCTAAATCCAAGATTAATACAGAAATCGAGCAGGGTGTGAGAGAGCGAGAGGTTACAGTATTTTTTCTAAAGTGGGAACGAGACGCAATGATGGCCCGCCGCTCCCGACCGAGGTAAGTGCCACTTCTACCGGCCACGTGCTCGAACTTACAGTTTTCAGGTGGTTCAAATTCGCCGCGCGGTACCCGTTATTTCGGCTAAAACTGGTTTCTAATGTATTTTCATTTTAGGTACGTTCTGTAGTAGTTTTATATATTTTTTCATGAATATGATTGTTATTAATTATATTAGCTTAACTTGCTGGAATTCTAGCCAGATTCTTATAATTTCGCCTATTTTTAGGCAATTTTTTTAAATTTATGATCTTTCTTTCACCAGCAAGTCGAAATATAAATATTCTTTGTCAATTTCAGGTTTACAAGTATATTTTGCATGAAACCACTTCTGCGTTCCACGTCCGTTGTTTGCGCAAAATATATTTTTTATGTTTCCTTCGCTGTAAAATTGTTCATAAAAACGAAGGGTAGAAAGTAGCAAGACTTACAACGATTTTCACTTTATTATTGTGTTTTTATACTAGAATACGCTAAAATTATTTTCATTGTACTAATTTGAAAATTCGTTTTATGTGCTCTTCATCGTGTAGGTATGTGATTTGGATCCTTATTCTTTTTTAACATAAGCTCCTTTTTATTCCTCAAGTACCAGCTTAACAGCCTACAGAGTTCAATACCAATTTCCCGCGTTCACTTTCCCTATCTTCAAGTTTCTCTCTAAATTCTATACCTTGTATCTTATCCCTATAATTTCGAATGTACGTGAACCTCGCTGTGGGGTCCCTTTTAACCGTGTGTTCAATTATCGCCTCCAACCTCCGTCATTACCTCTCGTTAGTTCGATTCAAGGCTTTCATAGACGGTTTGTGTGTCTTTTAATTTACTTCTATTACTGTTTTTGTTTGGTGGTTTCGTAAACTGTATTTACGAAATTGTTCCCATTAAAATTCTGCCTAGTCTGCTGCCATAATCTCTGTAGCTTTTTGTCTACCTATGACATATTTGGACATATAGTTCTAATTTTAATTACATTGTACTATACTTATCGTTCCACTGCTTTTAAACTTAATTTATAATTCGTTTAGCCTGTAGTTCTCTTGGTGGGCTAAAGTCTTTTCCCATGGTTTTCAATTCGCTCTCCTATCTTTATCTAATCTGGTCCAATACTTGTAAAATGATTTAGCTAGTCCCACAATTTTTTTCTTAGTTTTTTGCGGTCTTGATTCTATTTTTAAATGTTTTCGTTAAAAAAATATCTATAGATGTTACCAACTAAACTAAGCATTACGTTTAATAATACTGTTATCAACTTACCGATTCATTTATACGATTAATAATATTACGATTAATTTTAATCTTATTATATCTCCATCCAATTTGACTGATATTGTAACAAGCCTTATCAACAACTGATTATTTAATACCAGCTCTAAGATCCCTTCTACTGAATTTTCTTGTCATTTATTTAGCTTGGCTTCGTCATTACCGTCAATTTTGTCTCGCGACAGGACGTCGGCTCCTGCTGCGATGATTGGTTCATTTCGTTCATCTCGCTCATTGATTAGCTCTGATGAATGAATGGTAATTAGACCGACTTGTCTAAGGGTTAGAGGATTATCTAAAGAGTCCCTTTGTTTATCGTGTCGGTGGATGTTAGAATTTTGATTGGGTGCAGTTTATGTTTTAAGCTTTAAAGGATCTATAATTTATTTTTTACTAGCTGAATCGTGGCTTATACCGCTCGTAATTTTGGTTTGTGGCAAAATCCTAATATATACTTTTGGGGTCGAATCTTATGTCGCCAAAATCGGTTTAGTGGTTTAGGAATGAAAGTGTAAAAAGTAGACATCCGTTATATTGTGAAAGTCGTTGAGAATTAATATTAGATGTAATCATCATCATCATCATCATATCAGCCAAACGACGTCCACTGCTGAACTTAGGCTTCACCTAATTTACGCCACTGCGAACGGTCCTGTGCCGCCTGCAACCAACGGCCGCCAGCCACCCTGACCAGGTCGTCAGTTTCGTCGTTTAGATGTAATATTTTGTTAAAATTATATAAATAACCTTAGTTTTATGCTCATAAAGTTATGTGATTTTTCCTTTATAAAAAATTTTTGCTTCCATAAACTAAATCTTTATGTTGTCACCGTCATTAATGCTAATCGTTTTCCTTATCTATCATTTAACGACAGGTTTTTTAAACCAGTTTTATAAAACATTATATTTTATTACCTCAGGACATAAGAGATCCATTCTGACATTATGAAATACAATGGCTCAAAATTCGACTCATTGAACATAAACGGTGTGGAAGCCCTGGAAAAATAAAAAGTATTTTTTATTTATTTCATTAGTAGGTAGTTAAATACATTAATCATTGCAAATATTATATCTCCGCAAATATCATTTGGCTTTGTGTTTAACAAAAACCTGTAAATGGCGCTCGGGAATCCTCCTAAAGATGTTGGCTTGAGTTTATTCCTAGTTCTTCTCATAGCTCTACCTAGGTATCAGATCGGAGCAACTCGGCCAACATTATTTTAGTTCTTTCTCATCATATTCACAGCTATTTGTACTTACTTTGCTATCATACCATATTGATTCAGCTAATACAATGTTGATCTAAACCGCCATATTATCTCCCATAACAATTTTCTCATCAAACAAGCTGTATTCACTTAGCTCAGCATCCCCTGTATTAAAATGACAGCCTTCCCCCTCGGTCACTGGATGATCCCCTAATTCGCTAATAGAAAAACAGAACTATCGGATTTCCCGCGTCCAACGCGTGACGACTTCCTGTGGCGGCCGGAAGTTTGATGCCGGACGTACATATATCGTATTTTTATCTTGGCATCTTATTTATAGATGCTTTTGATGTTTCTTTCTAAGGTTTTTGATTGGTACTAGCTTACGGCCACATAATTATGTCGGTAAAAAGTAGCTAAAGTATCTATTCCAGACTATGATCTATCTGTGGGCCAAATTTCATACAGATTCTTTTTGTCATTTTGGTGTGACTTAGTGATAAACAACCATCCGTCCAAATTTCAATCATATGATCATATTTAGTAGGATTAATATTAGACCCAAATTTTAAATTCTGAAGATTTCATATTAGGCAAGTTGTTAAAACATGCGATTGCTGAACACAATGTGGTGTATCCGATTCCCACATAAGGCAAATATGTGGTTCTTAAATAGTGGTACTGAGTCTGGGCGTACTTTATTTCCCTAAACTGTATGTTTGTCAAGTCCCTCAATAGAAAAGCTGTCACAATAATAATTGGAGGTGTTGTCTTATAAATGAGTGAACTAAGTTCATTTAAGACACTCTCTAAATTAAAAATAAATTAATCTTACTAAATATGATCTGATTCATCAGTTATTTGTAATATATCGTTTATTACATTTATCATTATATGTTCATTAGACGAAGATAATACATTTTTGTTAGATGATTAATTTTGTTCATATCGCTATGTAAATAATATTAATACCACAAAGGTTTATATACTAAACTAGCGAACCTCTCTGACTTCCCAGGGTGCATATCTCCCATGGATCTTACAAAATTTCCTTTTATACAAGGCTTGTAACAGTTACGAAATCACAAATAGTTGTTAAGTGATGTGTGTCCATACATTTGGCAGTTGATTTTTACTTATATAGATGGGTGATGAGCTAACAGCATACCTAATGGTGGTAGTTCTTTAAATTTCTCAAGAAAACACGTTGCGTTTTGAGATAACTACACGATCTTTGCCGCTACTGTTGAATGCCATGTGAAGCTCTGTATCATCGCTATTATATGGCAAAATGTCTATGAAATGCCTAGATTTTCTATAAAATTCTGACTTTGCTCTGCCATTTCTTGAGGCACACCCAAAATATGTCCCATTATTAAATTGTTATCTACAGTTTCCTCAAGAGCGAGCGAGACAGTGTTCCCCGGGCTCCAGACATGCCGGCGCCTGAGTGTATCGATCTCCCCCTCCTCCAGTAGTGGGGCAGTGGGGGTTGACGCATGCGCCCCACTTGTTTGTTCAGATTTCTTCAGATTATGGATTTTGTTCTTATAGGCTTTTAGTTTTATCGCGTCTTTAATGATTAGTTTTATTTATTGGTTATTTTGTGTTTATGTTGCGTTCAGATTTTATCTTATTTGTTTTATATAGTAAAGTTATCTTGATTACATTTTTAGTGTGTTAGCTATTTGGATGGAAATTTGGAACTTAGATAGATTACTTTTAGTGTTACAATTTTTTAAACTGGTCTGAGTCTTAATTAGTGCTAACAAATTTTCTTTTACTGTAGCACAGAGGTTAATACATTGAAAGTCAGACTGCAGACTCAATAGAAAATTGTATTGTTTGTCATACAACTTTGTTCGACTTGGACTTTGTTGTTTAAAGACTTGAGGTGATTGCTGCCTCACTACTGAGTCGTCCCGCATCGCCGTGGGTTTGATTCCCACATGAGAAAAGTATTTGTGTTCTTCATAGATATCTGTTTAGCGTGTACTTTATGTTCGTTAATTGTATATTAATGAAGAGCCAGCAACACCAGGGCATGAATTTTAAAGAAATTACATATTAAATAAAATTTTTATGCCATATTATTGGCTCAATAAAACTAGTGTTTCTTAAATCTGAAAATTTGTCGTATCAATCCATGTCTTAGACAAATTAAAATTAACAATGTAACTATAAGTAAAAACTGTCTTAGGATATTCAACTTAATATAAACTTAATCAACTCTAGCTGAAGTTTCTATCAAATACATATTGAATGCCGCTATTTCTTATAATAGGACAAATATTACAAAAATAAACCCCAAGCTGGAGTATCTTTTGTTGTTCAAACAAAGGCGTCCCTTAGCACGGTAACGTGACACTATAATAGTGTCAATAGTCGCTTTGTGTCCGCGTCACTTGCCTTACGTAGATGACGTGCTGATTGTTACTAACACCTTCGTCTCACATATTAATACACTAATTCTTTCCTTATTAGTTTAGTAGCGTCACGCCTATCTTCAAAGGGGTAAGCAGAGGTGTAGTATGTGGTTTCATGTAATGGGAGCAAGTTTATTGTCATCATCATCATCGGAGATATAGGTTTCTTAATTTCATACAAAGAATTTTGTAATTGGAGAACTCTAATATTTTTACCCGAGCCGGGAATCGAACCCGGGGCGTCTTGCACAGCTGTCGTATACACTTCCCGCTGCTCCACAATGCGTTTTTTTGTTATTGATTTAGTGAAATTATTTTTTCGTTTTTAAGACGTAGGTATGTAATCATAGATTTTCTTATGTATCAGCATATTCAGCATCATAATTTTGGTGCGTTACTACCTCTTTTTAAATTAGTAATCCATTAAAGTCTCATTGCTAGGCATGAAACACCTCTCCTCTATTAAGAGAGCTAAGAGGGTTATGCTCTGGCCCAACACGGGTTCTATACACATACATAACTGGACAATGATATAATAATTTTATTACTTCCCAGTCATCAACATCCCAGTATTCCACAAGTAGGAGTTCATAATCTTTATCTCCGAAGACTTTGGTTGCTAAGCGACACCTCGCGACGTTGTGGCGCCTCTAAATTGACAGTTTACATCTCGATGGCTCGATGATCCACGTGTCGTGTGTGGGCATCCTACGTCACTAAACTGTAACATACGTGTTAAAATTTATAACGTGTTATATTTGTGCGCAATATTTGTTGGTCTTTTATGAGATAATTGTTTTTTTCGGCCTCAAGACAGGCATGATGATTAAGAAAGCTTATGTCTAGTAATGAACTGTTATAGATAAATTATAATGAAGAGACTTCAAAAATGGAGTTCTCAATTCGTCACAATTTTTTTTTGTTTGTTGCTCGTAGACAGCTAGAATGATTTTGGTTGACTTGTCCTTTGGTCCCATTGTTATCAGGTCAGAATCTGATGAGGGGATGTTGCAGAAATTGATAGCAACCCTCAAATTTTAGGGGCACTTACTGACTTGACTGGCCTGTTGATCTAGTGGTTAGTGGCCCTGACTGCTAAGCCGGAGGTCGTGGATTCGATCCCCACCCAGGACAAATCTTTGTGTGATGAGCATAGAGGTTTGTTCTGTGTCTGGGTGTAATTTATCTATAATATGTATGTATTTACAAAAAAATAATTATTTAAGTAGTATATCAGTTGTTTAGTACCGATAACACAAGCAAATATAATTGCTTACTTTGGGACTAGATGCCGCTGTGTGAATGTGATAGATTAATTATTATTATTATTATATATTTATTAGGGATTAACAAACAGTTACACACTGACGATAATTACAATGAATGCCTTAATTAACTATGATTAAATGTGCACTCACAACGTCGCGTTATCGACAGAATATAATACAAAGTTATGACAATTTTTGCATGTTAACATTTAATTGATTGAAGAGTGAAGAAAAAATACACTATGATACTGATATGAACGATAAAAGTCACTGTATGAAGCAAATAAAGCTATTATTTTAACTGTTTTATATATTGCGATAGTATACTTCTAAATGCAATTGCAGTTACAATCAATAAAACTAAAGGAAATTTATATAGGCTAAATTTAAACTGCCTCGGTGGCGCAGCGGGAAGTGTATACGACTGCTGTGCAAGAGGTCCCGGGTTCGATTCCCGGGTCGGGTGAAAATGGTATTGGACTTTTCTAACATGAAATTCCAGTATTGAAATTTTCTCGGAGTTTGTTAAACAAATATTCCCGGTTGATGACAATAGGCTCGCCTCCTATTTCATGGGACTAAACATAGCTGGCGAAATGTGGGTGTGAAACACCTCTGTCTACCCCTTCGGGGAAAAAGGCGTGATGTTATGTTATTTAAACACCTTTGAAAGCTTAACTAGAATGGCTACCTACATGTTTTTATATAATAAAAAGTTAAAACTACATACTTGAGTGACAGTAATTGAAATAAGTGCTATGATGCGACATACCATTAGAGGAGGAACCACATGCTTTACAGGAGACCCTAGCAGTGGACGTTTATATTTGTAGAATGTTTGAAAATGACATTTGGTTGGTGTGATTGTCTAAGTTTTCGATATTTCGAGTAGGGTCTTAGCAGACGTATTCTACGACCATCAACCCTAACAAGGCAGGGAAATTCGGATTTTATCCACATTTAGCAATTTCGATAAATTTACTCGAACGAATCTTAACCGTCAGATCGTATACTGAATATTTACAGATGCAATGATCCGTCAAAGATTTAAACTGACGCGCTTCTACGTCGCTATGAATATTTTGATAAACAATTACTCCGCGTTCACCCTCTATAATATTTCATCGTTGAATACAATGGAAATTATGGATATCGATTTTATTGACGTTGTTTTCGTTGGTACTTGTGCTTGTTTCTTTTAATCGACTTGCTTAAGCTTTAAAGTCATAAGTCATTTATTTCTGAACAATATACATACATTGTGATGAAAAAATAAAAATAATACTAAATAACTGCCTCGGTGGCACAGCGAGAAGTGTATACGACTGCTGTTCAAGAGGTCCCGGGTTCCATTCCCGGTCGGGTAAAAATGGTATTGGGTTTTTTTTATCAGGAAATTCCAGTATTTAGATTTTCCAGAAGTTTGGTAAACAAATGTTCCCAAAACAATCGTTCGTTGTGGTTCATGACAATAGACTCACCTATTTCATGAGACCAAACATAGCTGGCGAAATGTGGGTGAGATACACCTCTGCCTATCCCTTCGGGAAAAAAAGCGTGATGCTATATTATGTTATGTTTACTAAATAAAAAAATTAATAATAATTTATACTAATATTATAAAGAGAAAAGATATGTATTTTTGTATGTAAGGAATAAACTTAATAACTACTGGAACGATTTCAAAAATTCTTTGACCGTTAGAAAGCTACCTTATCACAGAGTAACATAGGCATAACATCAGACTACGCCCAATAGGACCTGAGCAGTGACCAAATAAAGAACGACGGGAGCGAAGCCCCGCGCGACGTCTAGTATTGTATATATCTCTTTCTCTACGCAGAGATACACAACCCAAAAACTATTAAAATTCCAACTCGCCACCACTCGTCTGCTAAGGGTCTTTCCATGCCTTTTTATGCAAAACTGTGTGCAATAACTCTTCGCTTATGACTATAGCCTGTTTAATGAGTATTACGAATTCGTTAATAACATCCCACAGCTCTATCTCCAACAGTTAAAGTCTATATTTGAATGACAGCTGTTGAGATGCCTTCCCGTCGTATTTTATTGAGTGTGGAGTCGTTGCTTATAACTTTATAGTAATATAAATTGTAGTGGATTTTCGTTTTATTGAGGCTTTATGTTCTGTGAGATGTTTTGGTGATGCGTCATGCTTCAGATAGCCAATGGTTATCATTATTTGCCCAGCCTTTTAGGCATGTTTATCCGTATTTAGAATACATAATGTCACTACACCATTTCCACCTGTGGATGTCGTAAAGGCGACTAAGGGTGTCTTTTCTTTTCTTGTAAGGGTTCCTTTAAGCAGACAAGAGCACTGCGAGAAAAGGAAACTTCGAAACAAAATTAAATACCAATCCGTCTGGCCAGCGGGGTATAGTAGGCTAAATTCTTTCCACTATCTTTAGAGGGGACCCGTGCCTAACTGTGGGACTTGCATAGGTTGTAATGATGAAGTCTCGGATTAGCCGCTTATCGTTTCTTCTTTGGTCATAATCATAATCTTTCATATAGACCAAATACAGGATTCTCATAAACGTCATACAAAGCCAAACAAAGGTGTCAGCAAATTTGCTTATGGCCTGTTCACTGACAAGGTTGAGCTCTAAGAAGAACTCCACTCTTTTAAATCATCATTGATAGTAGTTACAATTTCAATTGGTGTTGGTGGACTCCAAAACAGAGTTTAAAATCACATACACTGTCGAATAGACGTGTATAGTTCATCTATTAAAATGTTCCGTTCGGTCGGCGTCTCGCACGTAAATAGTAACAAAAATAGATGAACTCATAAATATTAGTTTGTGCTCAATATGTGGAACGTTGTACGGTTTTGTCTGCTAATAGCCGGCGAGTTACTTTGTGTACTGCTGAGGCTGATTCTTTGTCTTAGAGTTACAATAGTATTCTTATCTCAGTAGAATTGTTCTGTTACCATGTGACAAATAAGTGCATGTAACATTAGAGGGTTATCCTCGATTTCCTAGGATCCCATGACAATGGGACCAATTGGAAGGTATACCCTTTCAGATTTTTATAAATCGATTCGCGTCTTCAACATAATAAAAAAGATTCTGACGAATTATATATATAGGTCGTGGAATACGAATTATATAGGTCGTGGGTTCGATCCCCACCCAGGACAAATCTTTGTGTGATGAGCATAAAGGTTTGTTCTGTGTCTGGGTGTAATTTATATATAATATGTATGTATTTACAAAAGAAAACGTATTTAAGTAGTATATCAGTTGTTTAGTACCCATAACACAAGCAAATATAATTGCTTACTTTGGGACTAGATGGCGCTGTGTGAATGTGGTAGAATATTATTATTATTATTATTATAATTGCACAGCACCGCTTCCTTATTTGGACGTCGGTCAAAAATTATAAAGTTTTATTAAATGTTTACAACGCGTTGAAAATATCGTATGCTATAATATTTAAAATAACTTGAAAAAATCTCCAACTCTTGCGTTCCGTTCTTAGCATACTCCAGTAGATCCCCCATATGTGTTAATGTGAGTGTCACTAGGCGGTAAATTTTAATAAATTGTGCGTGAACTATCTCCCCACTCTAAAGTATCTTGGTTCAATTCCTTACAAGAGGGCGCATATATTAATATTAATTTAAACACTAGTTTTGAAGACGACAATAAAAAGTCATATTATATTTATTGCGATAGTCTTACTATCAAATAGTACATGAGTTTTTGATATGTAGGATGTAGGTTTCATAAAACATCGAAACGGACTTTGAAAAGAAAAAAAAATCAAGATTAACCATTTACGTCCCGTCCCACAGTTGAACACGGGTTTCTTCTCACAAGGGAAGAATATTAACCTACCGTAATGTTATCACTTTGACGAAACGGTTTCATCAGCATCAATTCAACCCATTAACGTCCCACTGCTGGACACGAGTCTCCTCCAAAGAATATGGAGGGAATTTAGCCTACTATACCACGCTCTCCAGACAGGTTGGTATAGGGTTTGGTTCGAATTTTCCCTGTTTTTTTTAATTTTCGTTTACTCCCTTAGTCTCCTTTTACGACACCAACGGGTTGAGATGGGGTAGTGACATTATGTATTCTTAATCCGTCACTACACGAACCAGGATGACTACACGACTTTGAGATTTCCTCCTTTTGAATTCAAGCGTTTCATTATTTATGTTCTATCACACGAATATTACATACCTAGCTCACACACTCAGATAAACTTTCTGTGAATTAACGCCAATAGGTACCACAAATGCATTACAACTTGTAACTTAACCACGTGTCGAAAAATAAGTTAATGTTAGTTGGTTATGAAATAAATTAGTACCTTTGATTTCTACTCATGATACTCAAAAGTCCCTTCAAATTACTTCACGGTACCTCGGCGGTATCTAAAAATATCGTTCTATATATACTCGCCTCACTCAGGTGATGTGTCTACAAATATATACCATGATGATGGCATCACGTCCCGTGGTCCGTGGCGTGTCCGATGTGTTACTTATACAGCTAAACACATTACGTTTTAATTGTGTGTTGTGCAAATGAATTTTGTTTTTGGGATTTGGATTTAGAGAAAGCTTTTGATTGGGATGCCGATGTTATTTATTCTATCTTTGTAATCAATATTTAATGACTTATGCTTATGCCACAGACACACCGTGGTTAAATGGATCACACATATGCCGCGCTAGCTTAATTAGCAACCGAACTCAAAGTATAAGGAAATATTGTATTTAAAACTACTTTCGGCAAGGCCTTGTATTATTGTTTGACTTGAAAAAATCTTTTTCAAATTCTTTCACATGGGCATGCTCCAAGGCTCCATCTAGGTCTTATATATACAATTCAGTGTATCTTACAAAATGTTTCAATTTTAGAACAAGTAAGAAACAACAGAGATCGTCTATTGGAATCGTCTATTTTCTGATAATATGTATCTGTAGGGATACCACAAGGCGCTATTTTAGGGCCATAATTATTACAACATGAGTTTTAATAAATGTTTCTGTTTGTTACAGGTACCAGGTGATTGTGTACCATCGCAAGCACAGGAGGGCGCGTGACGCAGCTTGCGCTCGCGCATCGAGCACGCGCTATCTGACAACTGGCGGCGGCTGACCGCGCCGCGAGTTGTTAGTAAACATTATTGATAACATTATTGGTGGACGAAAGGCATAATCTCAGATACGCCTATTAAAATTTTTATATCTTGTGATGATAGCAATAGGATTGGAATTTGTGAAATCACATAGCTGTATTATGCCGTAGTTTCACTGAAGTATTTTACTACTCACAACGACTTTCATCTGTAGTAGTCTATAATAATGATTTGTAAAGCTGAAGATTTTTTTGATTGCGATAATCTAAAGAATTATTATCAATCCAGGCATGACAAATGTTTTGCCTGTTTTTCAAGGAAGTCTTTAGACATCATCACGCTGCTACCTACATAAGAAGAGTAGTAGGTAGGGTTTGTCATGGTAAAAGCTTCGATATCGGACTTCTGATTGAAAGGCAACTGGCTATACCATATTTTATGTAAAACCTAGATATTTCGCTCAAATTGGTCTTGGGAACTTTCTCTACATTTCAGGCTAATAAACTATCTTAGCGGTATATATTTTAGTGGTATCGTATTCGTGGTAGTCCAACTCAACCCACACATCGACTAGGCATATTAGCTCACCACTTCTGTGGTAAATGGTTCTGACTTAGCTCCCGTGTGTTTCAGGGTTCATTCCAAGCCCGTCCCCGTAACCGCTCCTTCAGTCAAGAGAGACCCCGACGGCGGAGAGGCAGCGCAACCTCCTTGGACTTGGACCTTGAAAAACCTGACGAGAGACCTTACAATACTGCTACTATACATAAGTAAATATAATTTATTATAAATATTCATAATCATAATCTTTATTTCATATAGATACAAAATGACGTCATACAAAGCAAAAAAAAAAGATGTTAGCAAATTTGCCATGAGCTTGGTTGAGCTCTCAGAAGAACTTGGCAATTTATTGTAGTTACAATTTCAATTGGTTACAGATCATACTAATATTTCATATAAATGTGAATAAGCTAAAGAGTTTGTTTGTTTGGTTGAAAGCGCTAATCTTAGGAACTACTGCACTGGTCCGATTTGAAAAATAAGTGTTGGATAGCCCATTTATCGAGGAAGTCTATATACTATATAACATCACGCTACGGCCTATAGGAGCTGAGCAATGGCCAAAAAAAGAACGATGGGAGCGAAGCTCGCTTGTCTTTTATATTTGATTAATTTTGTCACCGTAGTATACCGTCTAAGGGAATTGTTTCGCCACTAATGAACTACTGCTAGAGTGCAGCTACTGGCAAATGTTCACGGTAGATTAAAGCCTTTTCGACATCATTCCATTCGCTATTTATATCCAAAACTTAGATTAAAACAACGACTTCAAATTTTCAAAATCATTTTCATAGTATTTAAAACTATTTATTCCTCTTGTCCATAGAGCCCACTCTCTAACAAAGATGGCAGCTCTATCGTTGAAGATATCCATCGACGGAGGGAAGGTGGTGAAGACGATACAGTTCGACCCCTCCACCACTGTATACGACGCCTGTCGCATCATCAGGGAGAAGATTCTTGAAGCCACTGCTGGTGATCGTGAGTATATTTGTTTTTATATGACATTGATGGTGGCTTGTCTCATGGTAAGCGGTTCCCGTAGTCTATGGACAACAAGCCTACAATACCAGGAGAATTGCATGCGCGTTGCCGACTCTGATCTCTTGACACCACTAGCCCACTACCCATCCAGCAGGAACACAATCTATACAAATAAATAAAATTGAAGTGTCTGTTTGTAATATCAAAATTACAGCTTTTTATAGTAGGCTTATGAAAGTATGTATAAGAAAGACACACTTTCCAAATTGTTGTCTGTCGACTGAATTGATTTCGACGGGACTTTTACTGGCGGATAGCTAATGTCATAAAGTAATCTAAACTACATACTTTGATTTTGAGAAAATAATTGAGTACAGTGTTAATAGAATGCGTCATTAGTTTTTCACGCGTACGAAGTCCCGAGCACTACTGGTAAACTTATTATTATGGGTACAATCTTCTGTAGAGTCGACTAGCAGCACAAAATCTCTGTAGAAACCGGTGACCGATATCCTTTCTGCTGGTTAATAGCATCTTCTATATATTCGCGTGAACATTGAATTTCTTTTAAAAAGTTTAACGTTTTTAACGTTGTTTGCGATTCGACTGATAAATAACTTAAAACCTGAAGTAACCTTATAGATGACCAGTCGCTTTTTAACTTTTTTATCGTTGGCAACACTGCTGGCTTCATAGCTATCATCTTTTTCCCACAGCAAAAGAATACGGTCTCTTCCTCGCATCAGAAGAAGACAACAAGAAGGGAATATGGCTGGAGGCGTCGCGAAGTCTCGACTACTACATGCTGAGGAACGGAGACCTTCTGGAGTATAACAAGAAGACCAGGAACCTCAGAGTCAGGATGTTGGACGGTAAGTTGTTACTCGTAACGTTCTTATTACGCTAATATTGTATGAAGCGCTTGTAGGATTAATACTAACATCGAGGCTAAGCAACTTTTGGTCAGTCAAAAGTTGTTGCGACTGCTTCGACACTGCAATGCGTCAGGGATGTTTGCGCAGAAGGATTTTACGCAATAATACGTAAAAAGACAGCCTCCCACTGCGTAGAGTGAAGGTCAGTCGCAACAGCATTCTAAGAACTGGGGGGAAACAGTATATTCGGAGAATAATAAGTACTAACACCTGTATGTAATCCTTAATGTTACTAACACTTAATATTATCTATGGAATATTTTTTCTGAAAATAAATATCATTTAATTTAACTGTCGATGTCGTGTTTTGCGTGCTGATACTTTAATTCGGATAAGGGACCGGCGTGCAAATCACGCGGTTCGAGTTCGATCCCGACCGGCAGTACCAATGTGGATTCCACTTTGTGGAATTTATATGTACAAGTCATGTGACTTACCATCTGCTAACGGTGAAGGAAAACATCGTGAGGAAACACACATACCTTAGAAGAAATTCAATGTGTATGTTTGATCCACCAACCCGCACTAGGCCAGCGTGAGTGGATTATGGCCTAAACCCTCTCAGCTCCCTAGTCAGAGGAGAGGAGACCCGCGCCCAGCAGTGGGACTTAGTGGGTTGCTGATGATGACTTTAATTCGGTCACCATCGCTCCTATATAAATAAAACTTATGTTATTGTTGTAGGTACTGTGAAGACCCTGCTGGTGGACGACAGTCAGATTGTAGCCAACCTGATGGTGGTGATATGCACCAAGATCGGCATCACCAACTACGACGAGTATGGACTGGTAAGTTTACTGGTATAGTCGATGTTGGTACTGTTGGAGTTATTAGTGTAGTACAGCCAGTTAGGTGGCACCACTTGCGACTTCATACACTGGCAGAAAGTGTCTTGTAAACTATCAGACACTTCAGTGATAGATTTAATATGAAAAATATGTCAATATCAGTCAATAACAATTAATTTTTTTTTAATCTTGCAATCTGTGTTTGGTGAAATAGGACCTTCATAAATTATAACAATTATTTTATATAATTCACTTTATGGAAAAATACCTTGATCAAAACTATTCGGTTCTCAGAGAACTACTGGTAAATATTTTTTTGACTTGATTTTTTTTACGACCTATTTGACCTTAACCTGAACACGTGTGTTCCTGGTCCAGGTTCGTGAAGAACAAAAAGATGAGCCGGACCCGTGCGAGAAGCCCAACTATGGCACACTGACCCTCAAACGGAAGCACCAGGAGAAGGAGCGCGACACCAAGATGGAACAGCTAAGGAAGAAACTCAGGACTGATGATGAAGGTATATTTCATTGAATTGCCTTACAGCCATAATTCTGATCCTCAAAAATCAAAAATCTTCTTAATTTTGTCATTTTTTGCATTTGTCATTTGTCAATCTGCCTGACAGATTTGAATGGGAGAAGCCACCACAGATTGTAAAAATTTAATACTGTCTGTACTGTTTATAATGTGTTCTTATTTTTATTTTATTTTTTTTATCTTTTATTTTATAAGATTTATGTATTGTGCGCCGTGTTTATCGGATATAATAAAATATTTTTCTTTCTTTCTTTCTTTCTAATTTTTACAAGAATAAGACATACATTTGAATAACCAAAATTGATGTTTGCAATTCGTTTTATTTTCTCAACGACAAAAATATTTGCTCATGACAGTTAACTGGGTGGAGCCAGCCAAGACCCTTCGTGAGCAAGGTATAGACGTGACTGAGACTTTGCTGCTGCGCCGTAAGCTGTTCTTCTCGGACCGTAACGTGGACTCTCGAGACCCCGTGCAGCTCAACTTGTTGTATGTGCAAGCTAGAGACGCCATCTTGGATGGGACGCACCCTGTCACTCAGGATAAAGGTAAGGTTTAAGATGAAATTTATTATTATTTATTGTGCCATGAACTGCTTATTGGCTACATCGACCAATTACTACTGATCTATCGTACCCACACATACACTTAGAATTACTTCTAGTGTATGTGTGTTTCCTCACGATGTTTTCCTTCACCGTTAGCAGATGGTAAGTCACTGGACTAGTACATATAAATTCCAAAAAGTGAAATCCACATTGGTACTGCCGGTCGGGATCGAAATTGGACCGCATGTTTTGCATGCCGATTCATTCAGCCACTATCGCATTTCAGGAGTATTTTTTTTTTATTGCATTTACAAAAATGAATTGGTCATGTAAAAATTAATTAAATGTGTTGTTGTGAACAGCTTGCGAGTTCGCGGGTATACAGTGTCAGATCCAGTTTGGTGACCACAGAGAAGACAAACATACTCCTGGATTCTTAGAGTGAGTGTTCAATTTTACTATTAACATTATAATCTATACTAATATTATAAAGTTGAAGAGTTTGTTTGAACGCTAGGGTCTCAGAAACTACTGGTCCAATTGAAAAATTCTTTTAGTGATGGATAGCCCATGAACACAGGAGAGTCGATTCCAATTTCGTAAGACCCTTAGGTATTATTAACACAGAATACTTGAATAAATTATAATGCAATGGTGTACGGTGTTAGCCATGGACTGTGTGATACGGGTATCGAACCCGTATCACATATCCCACACGGAATAGATATTACAAATAAATAAGGATTGATTGATTACTGTAATTAATGATTGTCCCGGTTTAAGTTGCACTTTGCGAGAAAATCCCATATCAGCCCAAATTTGGAAACAAATGTGCCCGGTTGTTGTCAATAGGCTCGTCGCCTATTACATGGGACCAAACATAGCTGGTGAAATATGGTGTCATACACCTCTGCCTACCCTTATGGTGAAATAGGCGTGATGCTATGCTGAGGGGCTACCTATAAATATGGTCTCTGGTTGCAGTCTGAAAGAGTTCCTGCCAGCGTCGTATGTGAAGGTGAAAGGTATAGAGAAGAAGGTGTTCAAGGAGCACAAGAAGCACGTGGGCCTGAGCGAGCTGGACGCCAAGGTGCTGTACACCAAGAGTGCCCGGGACCTAAAGACTTACGGCGTCGCATTCTTCCTTGTTAAGGTATGTCTGTGTAAGTTATGTGTGAAACATAGGGTGCCGTAAAATAAATAATGGAGAAAATATTTTTTTTTTAAATATTTTACCATATTCATACAGCGCCATCTAGTCCCAAATTAAGCAATTATATTTGCTTGTTTAATGGGTACTAAACAAGTGATTTTTTTTTTTGTAAATGCTTTAATACATTTTTTTTTTATAAATACATACATATTATAAATAAATTACACCCAGACACAGAACAAACAATCATGCTCATCACACAAAGATTTGCCCCGGGTGGGAATCGAACCCACGACCTCCGGCTTAACAGTCAGGGTCACTAACCACTGTGCCAACAGGCCAGTCATAATAAAACTAATATACGATATGCATACGATATGAACATATTTAAGTAACAATATATTTTATAAACAGGAGAAGATGAAAGGCAAGAACAAGCTAGTCCCCCGTCTGCTGGGTGTCACCAAGGACTCAGTGCTCCGCTTGGACGAGAAGACCAAGGAGATCCTGCAGACCTGGCCCCTCACCACCGTGCGGAGGTGGTGCGCCAGCCCTAACACCTTCACACTCGACTTTGGCGACTATAGGTAAAGATACAAGACTTATTTTTGTATGACCCATTATTGTAAGAATACAAAAAATATATAGATAGAATAATTAATACACTTTAATGTAGATTAGGTGATGCCTATGTTCAACAGTGGACGTCATTGGGCTGATATGATGATGATGAATGTAGGTTACATACATAGCATCACGCCTTTTTCCACAAAGGGGTAGGCAGAGGTGTTTCACACCCACATTTCGCCAGCTATGTTTGGTCCCATGAAATAGGGGAAAAAATGAATGTAGATTATAGACCCAAAAATGCAAATTACTTGTTTATAAAGCAAACTATTTAACAGAAGGTAGTCAGAAGGGGAAGTTTTATTGCAAATAAACTAGACAAGATTTGAAAAAAAAAAGGAAAAATCAGTTATATGCCTCTGTTTTTTCATATCTAAATAGGCTTAAGGTTTAAAATTACTTTAGAGTAATTTTCCATCATACGTCTTTGTTCCTCTAAGCACATGAATCATTCTTTTAACCCTAAGAAACATAATTATTCCGCCCAAACTTTGAATTCTAGACAATTATATCAAACTTGCTTTTCCACAATCCACATCGGTACTGTCGGTCTAGTGATCGATCCTGCTAATTTATACACTTCGATAGCAGATCGATGTACTAATATCGACCAATCACAGGCCGGCAATATGGCGCGATTGACTTAGTAAGCCAATCACAACTGTCGAATGAGACCATCGGCTTACCGTTGTGTTACGATTGTGTTAACAGACTTGGCTCCCAGGGGTTCGATCCTATCCCAATCGTAAGCCGATGGACTCATTTGACAGCTGTGATTGGCTTACTAAGTCAATCGCGCCATATTGCCGGCCTGTAATTAGTCGAGATTATTCCATCGGTCTGCTATCGACATGTGTAATTTAGCAAAGTTGGCCCCCAAGTTTAATGAACCACAATCTCACGATGTCCTCTCTTCCAGCGACCAGTACTACTCGGTACAGACGACGGAAGCTGAGCAGATACTGCAAGTGATAGCGGGATACATCGACATCATCGTACGTAAGCAGAGAGCCAAGGAGCACCTCGGCATCGAGGGCGACGAGGGCAGCGCCATGTTGGAGGACTCTGTGTCGCCTTCCAAGTATGTACTATTCTCTTTATATCTTTATTGTACACAAAATTGTTTGTTAGTCTAGTGGTGACTGGCCTGTTGGTCTAGTGGTTAGTGACTCTGACTGCTATACCGGAGGTCGTGGGTTCGATCCCCACCCGGGACAAATCTTTGTGTGATGAGCATAAAGGTTTGTTCTGAGTCTGGGTGTAATTTATCTATAATATGTATGTATTTACAAAAAAAAAATGTATTTAAGTAGTATATCAGTTGTTTAGTACCCATAACACAAGCAAATATAATTGCTTAATTTGGGACTAGATGGCGCTGTGTAAATGTGGTAGAATAAAAAAAAAAATGTTAACTGGAAAATTATATCGACAAACTTCACGTATAAAGTGACGTGCCATAACCGGCGGCTGCCTAAATTAAATAAATATTTGCATGCCTAATACAGGCAGAATATAGCTTACACTTTGCACTGTTAAATCTGGTACCACTTTTATTCTGTGCAAATAAATATTTCTTTCTTTCTTGCTTGCGGGTGGGTAGCTTGGTTTTGTCCACCAATAAATAATAAGTATTACATAAGAAAAAATTAGTATTTATTAATTATTATTATATTAATTGGCGTAAATTAGGTGAGGCCTAAGTTCAGCAGTGGACGTCGTTGGGCTGATATGATGATGATGATGATTACATAAGAACACTATTATAGACTTTTTTCTTATTAAGATTTAAAAAGTCATCATCGTCAGCCCACATCCACTCACTGTTGGGTATAGGCTTCTTCTCCACAGTGCCACTTCTTAGAAAAAGTCATAAAACAAAATTCAAACTTAGGGTTTTACAAATTCATAATCTTCCCACTGCTGCGCACGGGTCTCCTCCAAAGAATGTGGAGGGAATTTAGCCTACTATACCACGCTGGCTAGACAAGTTGGTATAGAGTTTGTTTCAAATTTTACTTTTCTTGCAGAGCTCTTGCCTGCATAACGTTACTCTCTTAGTCGTCTTTTACTGCACCCACGGGTTGAGATGGGGTAGTGACATTATGTATTCTTAATCCGTCACTACACGGAGAATTATATTCTATTTTTATTTAGGGGATACTATTAGAAATCAGCTCATCTGTTACCGATCATTTTGTATTTGTGTGTAATATTTATATTATTCACAGGGCTAATATAATCCAACACGACACTTTCAAGTCTGGCAAAGTGAACACTGAGTCGGTGGCGAAGCCCGCCGTGCACAGACCTGGCGCTGAAGGTAATTGTGTGCTTTATTTTGTTAGAAATAAGGTGTATATTTGTTTGACTTTATTTTTTTGATCGTATGGTGGAACATATGCCTCTCCTAAAGGGTATAGTAGTGAACTAAAAAAAAAGTTTACGCCTTTATTTCCATTTCGGCAAATATTTCCGTAGTCCCCGGGCTGATACTATGAATTTAATAATAAAATATCCAATATAATTTTTTCCCCGACCCAGTTATCGAATCTAAAACCTCTTGAATAACAGTTGTTTACATAATATGTCAAATCTGTACATAAAACGATTATATATTGTAAATATGAAGTTTTATTTTTTCTATGATTTATTTACATAATATGTAAAACAATATGGAAGACCTGATACAGCCATGAATTACTTAATAGGTGCTCCTATCACTAATTTATACTACTACCCCCCTAGACAAGTGGCAATCGCTTCTATCTATCTATTCTAAACGACATGTCACTTCAATACATTTGAACACAACTCTGACATAAGCTTTTATGTCAGAGTTGTGTTCAAATCACGTGATCAATGTACTAATTTGACATGTCGATAGAATAGATAGATCGAATCGATTGTCACTTATATAGAGGTGCTGTACTCTTAAAACATTAAACATATTTTTACGAGTAACTGCTTTCCATTATTTTTATAAGTTCCACTATACAACAAAACCCACACAGTTATTAATTTATTATCGAGCACAGTTTTATAATTTGCTTGCTTGTTTGATCGCTAGGAGCTAAGCCGTTCGCGGTGGGACACATGACGGGCGCACAACAAACTACGGTGTCCGGACAGATCATTACTGGACACACGCCGCCTGCTGTTAGTATCGCTTCTTTTTATTTATTTTGCTATTTTTTTTATGTTATTTTTTTCAGTAAAAAAAAAAATATTCAATTAATAATTTCGCCGACATCGTGCGATGCCGATGCTTGAAGCCGTGTCGAGTCGTAGAACAGTGTCTTTCTGTATCAGAACTTTTATATTATAAATATTGTTATTCGAAATAAGAATAAGACAAGTGAAAATGCTCTTTATTTTAAGAGTTTGTTTGTTTGGGTGCACGCGCTAATATCAGAAACTGCTGGTCCAATTTGAAATATTCTTTTAGTGTTGGAAAGCGCATTTATCTATATAACTTCACGCTGCGGCCAATAGAAGCTGAGCAGTGGCCAAACAAAAAACGACCTGAGCGAAGCCCCGTCAACAGCTGACAAATATGAGCTTTTTTTAGTTTTATGAGAAACAATTGTTTGACTGAATAGAATTTGTGCAAAATAATAATATTACTAAAGACTATGTGACACAAAATCTCTTGAGGAGGCCTAGGTCCAGCAGTGGACTTCCTGCGGCTGAATATGATGATGATGGGAATTGGGCTACCACTGAATGATATGTCTGTTTGTATGTAACCTCAATATCACAACATACAATATATTTCTATTGTGCATTTCTTTATAATAACATATATAACGTTTTGTTACACGCTGCTATAAATGGCTACATTCTAGTCATCGAGATGGGCTGTGTAGGTATATATTGTATAAACAGTACGTTTGTGTTCCTAAATATATGCGCGTTACGTCATCGATGACGTAATCATGACTACGTCAAGCTTTGGCCCTGTTTGTCTGGCATATTAACCTAACGTATGGCAAAGAAATGTCCGTGTAGTGACCCTATTTCAACCCATTGGTGTCTTAAAAGGCGACTAAGGGAGTAACCTTATGCAGACAAGAGCACTGCGAGAAAAGGAAAATTTTAAACAAAACCATATACCAACCCATCTAGCCAGCTTGGTATAGTAAGCTAAATTCTCTCCACAATGTTTGGAGGAGACCCGTGCCCAGCAGTGGGACGAATATGGGTTGAAATGATGATGAACCAAGAATTAGATTCTTATTATTCAATTCTGATAACACATTTTTCACAAATTAAATTTTGCATTTAAATGCCGAGAACAAATCACCTGACGCGGGTCAACAGCCTCGATGGGATGACAGCTGCGTGTATAAACGTTAATTTCACGTATATATTTAAAAACATAACGTACGAGTATGTAACATAATTAATTGATATATTATAATGTGTCTATATACATACCAGGCGTCTCAAGTCCAGCAGACCAAGGTGACGTCGATCCTGACAGAACCTCAGCGGGCCCTGCTGTCCACCATCACTTCAGGTCGCGAGATTATCAAACAGACGGAGCAGAGCCTCAGCAGAGTAAGTACTAAATCGATACTAATGTTATAAAGCTGAAGAGTTGTTTTTTTTTAACCCGATAATCTCAGGAACTACTGGTTCGATTTGAGAAATTCTTTTAGCTTTTGATAGTCCATTTATTGAGGCAAGTTATAGGCTATATAACATTGCGCTACAGCCAATAGTGACTGAGTAGTGGCTAAATAGAGAACGAGAGTGAATCTCCACGCGACAAATCTTTTTATTTCATTTAGATCACATACATAATATTCTAATAATATAATATTCTACCACATTCGCACAGCGCCATCTAGTCCCAAAGTAAGCAATTATATTTGCTTGTGTTATGGGTACTAAACAACTGATATACTTCTTAAATATATATATTTTTTTTGTAAATACATACATATTATAGATAAATTACACCCAGACACAGAACAAACCTTTATGCTCATCACACAAAGATTTGTCCTGGGTGGGGATCGAACCCACGACCTCCAGTTTAGCAGTCAGAGTCACCACTAGACCAACAAGCCAGTCAAATATTAGCCAGTTATACTTTACTTATGTTAATTGTCCCAGGCGTCCCTCCCGGCGCTGGGCCAGGACGCGTCGTCGGTCAAGTGGAAGCAAGTGACGATGGACACCAACAAGCAGGTGGTGACGTCACAGATCGCCGCCATGAACGCCGCCACCGCGCAAGTCGTCACTCTCACCTCCGGTAATCATAATCATAATCATAATCTTTATTGCATTAAATAGGGTACATATAGGTGTTACATTAAAGGTAAGAATATTAGCTCTAGCCCATCCAGCCATCTTAAATAGCATGCAAATATAATAAAATAAAATAAAATTTAAACTGAATAAGAATTAAATTGGATTAAATTGAAATAAATTGAATTGAATTAAATTAAGTTGAATTGAATTAAATTAAATTGTAACTACTATTGTTTATTTGTTTTATATTTACATATATAATGACCGATGGCGTGCGTGATCGAATCAGAAATGAGGAGATCCGCAGCAGAACTAAAGTTGTCGACATAGCTCACCGAATCGCATCGCTGAAGTGGCAGTGGGCAGGGCACATAGTTCGTAGAACTGATGGCCGATGGGGGAAAAAAGTTTTCGAGTGACGGCCACGTATTGGAAAGTGCAGGGGTATGGCCCCCGCCAGATGGACCGAAGACCTAGTAAAGGTTGCGGGTGGCCGTTGGAAGCGGGCGGCACCAAATCGCTCGCTGTGGTGGAAATTAGGTGAGGCCTATGTTCAGCAGTGGACGTCATTGGGCTGATATGATGATGATGAATGATCGATTACTGGAACTCATGGAGAAGGATAGTAAATGACCCCCTATTTGTCAAATTGACCGACAGAGGGGGGCATTGAGGGAAAGACTTAGGAGGAGGCTGCCATTAAACGCCACAAGTTAAATTAATTAAGTTGTATTTAACAGAGAAAAACTGCCTTGTCAGAATAATTGCATAACATTCGTAACTTGAGGCTTTCATAAGAGTTACTTTGTAAACTAGATGAATTAACCGCTTACCATCAGGCGGACCGTACGTCTGTTTGCGACCGTCGTGGTATAAAAAAAAAAAAAAAAATATGCTCAGTTTCTGAACCGTCAGATGGGGTTTGGTGATTAGATAAAAAAAAATATATAAAATTTGTATGAATAAACTAGTTCTTTTGTTTTTTTTATATTATACTTTAATCGATAGATAACATTTATCTGATGGTTTAGAAACCCGGGCTATACAGGAGTGTCGTTATCCTAGAGGTCTTATGGGATGGCGAAATAGAAATGCCAATATTTACTAAGTGGACTGGATAATAAAATGAAGGATTAAGAAATAACAAGGCGAAGAAATGTGCGCATGAGTGTTTAAGGCGTTCTTAAATCAAACAACAAAAGGTTTTCTACACTCATTCCGATCTTTAACTCCACCTCATCCTATCTCCCCCAGGTCCAACCGAGGAAGTAGACCACACGGCAGTAGGCGCAGCCATCACCACCATCACTAGCAACTTGCCCGAGATGACCAAGGGCGTGCAGATGATCGCCGCGCTCATGGACGACGACGACCACGGAGACAAACTGCTGGACGCCACAAGGAACCTCTGTACCGCCTTCAGTGATCTGCTGAAGGCTGCTGAACCTGAGACTAAGGAGGTAGGCAGAAGAGTAGATTTGTTTTACGTTTGTTTAAGTTTGGTTTTATTATTATTTACTGAATGACTTTAAATGTGTTTTATATAAACTAATTCCATATAGTGTCATTTATCACTGTTATATCTTAACTCAGCCGGTTCAAGTCAATCTTATTGATTATACACCGTCTATTAAATACATTTGTAGTATTTATGTAATAGAAATTATATTAAAAGAATTTTCTTTTCAAAAAACTTAACTCTTTCTTGTATCATTCCAGCCGCGCCAGAATCTCCTAAACGCCGCATCCCGCGTCGGCGAAGCCTCTACAACTGTCCTCTACACCATCGGCGAAGAGACTGAAGAAGACAAGGAGACCCAGGTAACTGACCCCTACAGAGACCCCAGTGACCCCCACGACCTCAAACGTAACGGAAAGAAATCATACTTGTATAGAAAACTTAATTATTGCTACGATAACTTCTATAAAGTTTTCTTTGGGAAAGAGAAAGATGATGCTTACGATAGCGACTTTGAGAATATAGATATTGGTAAAGAGAAGCTGAAAAGTGATGATGAAGGCATTTATGAAGAAATAGACACTTCTAGAAATTGGGGGGCTCTTGATGTGATTCAGGAGGAATCGGACAGTGATTATTATAGAAGTCTGGATTATTGTAACATGTTGTTCAAAAAACGTGCCCAAAAATCCAATAGCGATAATGATTTTGAATCAATAGTGCAGAATTGTGAGGGATATCTAGATAGCAACAGTCCTAAGCTATATCCTAAAACTATATCTGATAAAATTTATAATTTCAAAAAAGATTTCTCGAACCACGATTATGCTAATGTCAATTTTGATAAATCTAAAGTAGATAAAAATTTAAACAATGATTCTCGTACAAATTTCGATAAATCCAATATTAATATCGACAAATCCAACATTAATATCGATAAATCGAATTTAAATAACGTTGAGCATGATTATGTTAATATAGATTTCGATAGGCGCAACAAAAATGATATACTTCGCGAAAAATTCTTTTTATCGGAGAACATCGATAAAAACGAAATAAACGATCAATTTAATCGATATAACGGTAAAAAGATCGAATGCCACAGTATAATAAATGACGTCACTAAATCCGGCCCAGACGTAAAAGTATCCGGATCTTTGAATATGAAATTGCTGAACCCGGATAGGTACAATCGCGTGCTAACTACAACTGAAACGTTTATGGAGACAGCCGAAGCCAGTTTTACTAAGAGTCAATTTTCAAAATTACGCAAAGATGGGTTTGAAAACTTTGTTAAAAAAAGTGAACGGTATTATACCAGTGAGAGCAGTGATAGACAGACAGACATACTAAATAATACTACAGATCCCAAAGGTAAAACAGAAATACGTATATTCTACAATCCTACATTTAAATCTACAGGGGAGAGAAAAATAAAAGGTTTCTGCCTACACTGTAAACGAAAATGTCCACGGACCGATGAGAAATGTTGCCAAAACTGTGAGTGTCTGGAAATCGAACTGGCTACCCTCTGGAAAGAGAATTGGTTGAATATATTGTTTCTGTTATCTTTGATATTTATTCTGTTGGCATTGTTGTTACAGTGTGTCATGCCTAATAGTCATTGTGAGGGCGGAAATGTTACTGATAGTACTGATAGGTGCTTTGAGTTCATGTAGGGGCTGTGTTAGTAATCTTTGTTTATATATAATACTAGCCTCCGTCCACGTCTCCGCCCGTTTGGTATGTTCGTAAAAAGTAGTCGTATGTGCTATTCTAGACTATAATCTATCTGTGTACCAAATTTCATACAGATACTTTCAGCCGTTTTCGCATGATTGAGTTACAAACATCCAACCAAACATCCGAACTTTCGCATTTATAATACATATTTGTAGGATTTTGTATTATGTATACCGTCACCGTATGTGATGGTGGCTGAATGGATAAGGTACCGGTCAAACACGCGGTCCGAGTTCGATACCGACCGGCAGTACCAATGTGGATTCCACTTTGTGGAATTTATATGTACTAGTCAAGCGACTTACCATCTGCTAACGGTGAAGGAAAACATCGTGTGGAAACCCATATACACTAGAAGTAATTCTATGAGTATGTCTGATCCACCAACCCACACTAGGCTAGCGTGAAAAAAATGTTTATTGCCATTACACAAATAATACATATAAGTGTACAATTGGAAACCGCAGCTGCTTGTGTCAGACGACTCCGCTCCTCTGGTACCTATTACATATTTTTGTGCAATAAATTTTTACGAACAAATAAGAACAATCTAGATTCTAGATTATATTTATGATGTCTTTATAAATAGCACTCGTGCTAAACCGCGAGGGGTCGCTAGTTTTGTATATAAACGAAAATTTCCAACACCGTTATAATTTTTAATTAACAAGATTATTGACAGATAAGTATTATTTAGTTGTAGAATGACATCTTTGTTTGTTATGTTATATAATAATATATGATATTTACAACTTATGCGTCAAATCTACGACATGTTGACTGGTATTTTTGGCTATATGAAAATATCTGTAAAGGTAAATTTTGTGAGTTAGTGACGTTGTAGGGGGTAATCTCGGGATCTACTGAACCGATTTTCAAATTTTTTTTTAGTGCTGGGCAGCCCATTTATCGAGAATGCTATAGGCTATATAACATCACGCTACGGTAAATAGGAGCTAAGCAGTGGCCAAATAAAGAACGAAATTATTATTTGGTATTTATATATATATATATTTATATTTCTGTGCTCCGGAAGACACGTGGCGATGTTCATCCCGTATACCAGTTAGTGTAGTTGTGGTTAAGTTTGTCTTCAGAGCGACAACATAAATTCCAACACAAGGGTCTGTCTGAACCGCACCCTATTAGATTTGGCATTTTGAATCATATGTCTGAGAGTTTAAGACATAAATTCCTTTCCATATTTGCCGATAGACGGCACTTTATGACTTTTTTAAAATAGGGAATGCAAAATATCAGTGTGCGAGTGAGAAAGTTCATTTATAAAAGAGTTAGAAAGAGATAGAAATAGTAATAGTTTGCTAATTGTTTGTATGGTGTTAGATTCTTTTCTTTTATGCTTACGGTGTAGGTACCTTTATATTATAACTAGAATTTGTGGCATTCGATATTTTGTTCAAATCGTGATAGATATCTGAGACATTTACAACGTAATAATTTCAATTAATATCTGTTATCGTTACAATGGCCATGTCCTGTGTTAGCAGAGACATACTCTATTTAATAGCCTTGCTAAGACCGTCTCTATATTAAAGCGACCTCGCCATTATACAGCTTTAGGCTAGACGAGAAAGACGATAAAAAATCGATGCGAAAAAATATCTCAAATATGTGAACAACAATAATACTCGAACACTACGATACGCATACTGCGAAAATAAATCTTTTGCTATTTAAAATCGGAGATGCGAAGTCCTACCTTTTGTTTCCTATGAAACGATTTTTCGTCAAGTCATTTGTTATTTTGCACTTTAAAACGAATAAATTCGTAGTGGACGATTTGCCTTAGTAACGCTATTAAGAGGGTATGTGACTGATAAAATGGGGGTTTGGTCAGTAAGGATAAATACTGGTGCTGTTCGCAAATGTATTCCGAAATAATTTTAAAACTACTCATATTTATTTCTTAGTACAAAAAGTATTATCTAAATAGGACTTGTAGTTCCTGAAATAAACCGTTCTTGAAATAAACCGTTCTTGCGTATGATAAAATAGTATTGTAAATAATAAAATACAACAAAACCGAAATAATTTCTATCAACATTAAACAATATAATAAAAGTATTCACTTACCTCTTAAAACTATATAATTAAAACATTAAAATTATTCTAATTCTATAAATAAAAGAACGTCTTTTTCCTTCATTTCCGTAAATAAACCGTAAATATACGGTTCTCTGTTAAAATTTTTCGGTTAAATGCTATCAAAATTATAAAGACATTTTGTGAAAGGGAAAAAGACTGCTATATGACATTTTATTACTAGTTATTATATTAGCGCGTTTACGCTCAGCGGGCTGACAAAGTCGCATTTATGAAATTATTGAGAATGCAATACAAAGAGATAATATATTTGACTTGATGACTGTCACCGTGGCGCAGTGGTAAGGCCACTACATCGCCGTGCTGGGTGACGTGGGTTCGATTCCCACACGAGACAAATATTTGTGTGATTCATAGATATTTGTATCTAGTCTGGGTGTACTTTGTGTTCGTTAGTTTCATGTTTGTAAAGCTCCCCGCGACACAGGGCTTGTACCCTAGAGCGGGCGTTGTTTTTAAAAAAAAAATATTAACGTGTACACCGCATAAAGTGAAAGCTACACGAAATATTTATACATTTTTACACATAGATTCATATTATACATATCTATAGTTGCTATGGTCTGGTATGGTCTGACTGGCCTGTTGGTCTAGTGGTTAGTGACCCTGACTGCTACGCCGGAGGTCGTGGGTTCGATCCCCACCCAGGACAAATCTTTGTGTGATGAGCATCAAGGTTTGTTCTGTGCCTGGGTGTAATTTATCTATAATATGTATGTATTTACAAAAAAAATATATATTTAAGTAGTATTTTTTTAGTACCCATAACACAAGCAAAATATAATTGCTTAATTTGGGACTAGATGGCGCTGTGTTAATGTAGTAGATTATTATTATTAAAGAAGTTTTTTTAAATCAGAAAACTGGATTTCTTCAAAAACGCAGGAAATAGGTTTTAAAGTCCTCTGGTCACCAGGCGGGCCATAAACTTCTTTATACAATTTAAACATGTGACTTTGCCAATCTGCTGGGCGTACGCCCTTAAGTTTAGTATTATATGAACCCGAGTTCATCTCACAAGTTAACTTACTAACTATAAAAGTTAGTTTAATATTAAACTACTGTTATGTAGTCTACTCATTGTTTTCTAAAAGTAGTTATTTTTAAATATCGTAGAGATTTGAGTTGTTATCAAAATAAAAATGTTAACTAACTTAGAGGTTAGTTTTTAGATTTTTGTCTTTCCCGTAGACTCGCGGTGAACTCGGAAGTTCAAGTCGTTTACTACGGGTTGGTGTGAATTCACTTTCATGTAAAAATAAGATACGAAACAAATAAAATGCGGTCTAAACGAGACTTCTACAAGACACTATTTACAAGTATGAATAATTATATTTTTACCTATATAACGGGTATTCACACAATCATAGTCAAAGTCAAACATGCCTTGGTATGACTTGGTCACTACCCACCATTTAAAAATAGATTTAGATAAAAAATTAAAAGACATTTATTCATTGATATACAAACAATATAAGCTTACAGTTAAACACCAAATCGCTTATATGTTATGTGAAGCTATACAATGTTAAAATAGATTTGAAACACATAATTATCTTAATATATCTATTAGGATGTCATATTTAAAAATAAAATTATTGAATTACATTCGAGTAATATACTTAAATTATCATAAAATATGTCATGCATGGATAAGCTTGTAAAAACTTATTAATTAGTTGGACATCAAATTTAAAATGACAATTTTTATTTATTTATTAAATAATAAAAAGACAAAACTATCCGGCAGCTATTCCTATGTTGATGAACAATTTAGTAGTATTTAGAACGTTTTGTAACTATCTGGTCTTAAGTCTGAATCCCTAACTATTCAGGCAGCTTTTATAATTCCGTCCTTATTATCTCATATTAGATATAAGATACAATATTGTCAAATGTTTGAAAATGACCGCCAACATATTATATTTTTCCAACATTTGTTTGCAATTTCGGAATCGACTGATCCAGAAATTGCAAGACAAGATATATTAAAATTTATACTCTGGCCGAATTGGAAACAAACATTAAAAAACACATTTGACTGTCGTTTAATGTCTGTTTTTATAAAAACAACTTTTGGATTTAGATTTTAGATTAAGATATCCGTATAAGAAAATATACTATAAATGAAATCTAAAAATACAATTTCATAGTGATTTGTTTATAAATATTCTACATGCAATCCAGCTCGAGTATATATTGCATCACAATGTGAATTCACATCAGCCATTTTGTTATGTTTACGTTATTATTAATTTATTATTATTTGTTAACAATAATCTTAATGCTTACTAATCTAGTCTTATTTTTGTTTTTTATTATTTTATTTAAGCGTTAAAGTTAATGGAATCAGGTCTAAGCAGCTAACGTTTAACTGGTTCTAATGTAATTGTTAAATTTGGCAGCTAACTTGTCGATATAATTTTATCGACATCGATAAAATATTAATACTTACTGTTTACTTTTTTACTAAATTCATGTACATATTTGGTTGTGTATCTAAGGATTGTTACATATTATCGACAAAAAGAAATATTTAAACAGGCGAATATTCGCATGAAATCTTTCGATTTAAGATTTTGATGTTGTAATACTAAATTATGTCGATGGTTTGTAATGTTCCTTGTTTTATTTTTAATTTACATATCCTTGTGTATACGTCGCTTTTTGCATTGTTAATGGGCATTACTGTATATTCATACACTAAAACATGCATAACATATATATACTAAAATATTGACACCCTCCAATACAAGACCCTCCTTTTTGGAGTTGATGCGAGATGTAGCGATACCGCCTTTCTTTACCTATATAATATCATTAATGAATTACAAAACAGTAAATTACACTTTACTTACCCCTGCTGAAAAGCTCTTTTTCCTTGAAGGGGTTACCCAGATTCCGATCCCGTGGTATATCGTTAAAGGATTAAATTTTACCTCACAATATAGTAAAACTTTTTTATAAGGCAATAATGCAAAAAGCACGAATGCACAGACAATAAAATTGCCATTCACAAGTACAAACAAATCGCCATTTTATTTTGTTTATAAATATTTTTCTTTTTAATTATTTTTGTAGTTAAGTAGCGAGTATTGAGTTTGTGTGGCTGATAAACTTATTAGTGTAGCCGGCCGAAACTTAGTGATGTCGAAACCAATAATTCGGATTAAGCCGAAACCGAAATTAGGCCACTGACTAATTTGTTCTTTTCTCATATGTTTATAAACTCTTACTAAACGTAAATTGCAAGTACAAAAAAGTTAATAAGAAAAGGTGAGACGTTGCACTAATTATTTTGAGTAATATCATGAAGTTTACACTTTCCCTTCACAACGTTTGGAGGAGACCCGTGCCCAGCATTATTGGGACGTTTATGGGTTATAGTGATGAATGTTACAAAAAATAAGTTTCGGCCTTTGAATATTCAATTTCGGCTAAATCATGTTTCGGCCGGATATTTATGCTGATGATATTAGATTGTTCCTTGTACGTGCCAAAATTATCTTAAAAATTACTTAATAATTACTTATTTCGTTAACTAATTACTTAATTGGATTTTATTAATATTGGAAACTTTTGAAAAGCTATTTTTTGTTGAGAAACTTGAAGCTCGCTGGTACTGTTAATTATTTTTATAATTTTTATTTTTTAATATGTTACGATCTTATAAATTGCACCAGTGTCATTTAAATACAAATTACTTGAAGAACAGAAGGAGATAGATGTATAACAACAATAAATTTAGATTAACGCCACAGTTAACAAATTGTTCAGTGAAAAAACATTCTTATTTATACGTTCATAAGGCTACTATTGGAGTAAAACGAATAAAAAAATCATTGTACATGCTACTAGGCGAAGAGCATTTCTTAAATGAATTTCTATCATATGAATTTCATAGTTGTAAGTTTTGTATTTACAATTTCTAGTCACAATAATAATTAATGTTATGTATCAGGCATAAGGTTAATTTTAGCATTTATCTAAACATTACAAAAGAATCCGTCCATTTTATGTTTGTTAAGAGATTCTCCTTTTTTCATATCTTCCTCGCGATCTTTAAAACAATTTGAATCTCATCGGGCCGATAAACAGACAAAGGAAATTAGATCTTATTTTTATAAAGACAGAGTGGATTTTAACTTGCCAGCCTTGTTAACGTTGGCGTTTTACTCACCAATATCGATAGATGGCGTTATTATTAATAAACTGGTGCAATTTTTATGGTCGTTCTAAGGTTGTGGTCAACTCCTCACTGCCTATGGTTATAAAAGGTTATTTTTGTCAATACATTTGCTTTTCAAAAAAAGATATTTGTTTTATTTATGACTAACTGTCTAGAAAGTAAATGTATGTCAAAAATAGCTTACTAATATTCCCCCCTATGTATATAGCGAGAAGATGATCACACAGGGGCATGCCAGGCCCGGACTCGAACGTGTGCATGAGGTCATGTAAAATATATTATATTATCTCCAATTCGTTTGAGCTTCTGATGGATCTCGGCTAGTCCACACCCAGGCAACTCCCTGATATGTGTGGATTAGGTTTGCAAGTAGAGTTTTGAAGACTAAAAGTGTAAATTTCTGTTTCTTAAGTTACCAACATTAAAACTTATTGGTAGAAATCATCTTACGGGTATGTCTGGGTTATTCATAACACAAGTATATTACAAGAGAGCCAAAGAGCCCCTAAAACACACAATATTAACAACAGTTTATGTTGTAATAGTTTATAAGAACACCAACAGATGGCGTTGTTATAAATATTTAACTGTTACTACTAGTATGTCGTCGTACAAAAATAAAAGAGACACGGTAATAAATTAAATGAAGCGTATCGTCGGTAGTGCCGCTACTGAAATAGTTGACCTTATTATATAGTCTATGCTACGCTCGTTTGTTACAAACAGACTTGTTGTTAGTAAACAGCAGTAGACAGAATCTATACTTGGGCGGAATTGGATCTAGAATAAACAGAAACAGTATTTGACTATCTTTGAATGTCGGTTTTTGAAATACCAATTGAAATAATAATAAAACATGGCTAAGAACAATTTAGTCGGGGGTTAAAATTTATGATTATTTTTTTAATGTACATTATGCTTAATGTCACTGATATCGCCATTATAATATATGTAAATGATATCATAAAATAATATTATACAATTACAAATATTCTACATCTAATTCGGCTCGAGTATACCGCACTAGCTAAGGAAGCGAAGCTCAATAAGAACTAGTTTAGAATAATGCTTCACATAGTTCTCTTTTAAAACAAGATACCAGGGGGTCGATCCTGCTAAATTGCATACGTCGATAGCAGACCAATGGGCTAATATGGACCAATCACAGGCCGGCAATATGACGCGATTGATTTAGTAAGCTAATAGTAGTTGTAGTCTCCAATATTTCAATTGTCTCCCACAGGACATCCTCTTATCCCTGGCTAAGGCGGTGGCCAATACCACAGCAGCCCTGGTGCTGAAGGCCAAGAACGTAGCAGCACAGTGCAGGGATGAACAGCCTCTTCAGAATGCCATCATTGCTGCCGCCACAAACTGCGCGCTGGCGACCAGTCAGCTCGTCGCTTGCGCTAAGGTAAGACCGGGTACATTCATACCTAATAAAAGGTTCAATGCCTTACAAATGTTAGGTGATTTTATCCAGCATTCCTCTTGGTAAAGTGGAGATTGGTAGATATTATAAGCGCCGGGTAACCACCAGTATCACGTAACGGCAAATATTTTTGGTTGTCAGGTTTTTATTGTTAAGTTTTTTTTATAGGAACACTTTGTTAATAGATCTGTGATTATGAATACCTTTGTTGAGAAACAGTGTTTATTTATTTGATAAAGTGAAAAGAGAAAATAATTTAAACGATAGATTTGGAGTGCATATCGAGCTCAATCATTGAATAGTTTAGTTTTAGGTATAAAATTAATTATAATAATTAGTTCTGTCACGTGTAGTGTCCTATGTATACAGATACAAGTATACAAGTACAGATTTAGCCAGTAATAAACCACGCCACGGTAAATGGTGTGACCCCTTAAACATATTTACATAGTTTTATTATTTAACTGTCAAAACTAGTAGCGACCCACACAAGACACCTACTCTCCAAATTTTAATCTAATATAAATTGAATTGTTTTTGAGTAAAATGCCTGTGACATACAGACGCACGGACGGATATGACGAAACGATATCCCTTTTTGCCATTTTGGCTACAGACGCGTGCACAATAAAGTGACGTCCCTATCCGTCCAGGTGGTAGCCCCGACGCTGCACAACCCCGCGTGCCGCGAGCAGCTGATCTCTGCGGCGCGGCTGGTGGCGCAGGCGGTGGAGCGCCTGGTGGAGGCGTGCGGCTCCGTGCCCGACTGCGCCGCGCCCGGCGTGCAGCACCTCAGCGCCGCCGCGCACCGCGTCACCGACGAGCTCGAGCGGCTCCTGGCGCACTGTGACCTTGGTCAGTTCTCATATTACTTAGTGCTCACACAGTTTACTGATAAAGGGGGTTTGAGTTTTACAAATAAAAATAATAATACAAATTTAAAAAATGTTATGTGGAGAGGTATCTGGTAAGCTGCTCTGCAATCCCCACCCGCAAAGGCAGCTCTCAGCATGGGCTGGGCAAGGAATACCAATCGTTATTCTTTAATCACTTTGTCCAATCCCTTTTTTTATATTTGAGACATTTTTTTAACTCAGTGCCGTTAAGCCCAAAGTAAGCTAATATAAACTTGTACTATGGGATCTAGACAAGACAAACATAAATTATATTTAAATACATACATATTGTACATAGAAATCATATTTGCTCAATAAAATATGTTTGGTAATATCGTGTCACCCTGTAGACCGGCGCGCCCTGCCGACGGTGACGGAGCGCTCGGTGGAGTCGGTGATGTGCGCCAGCGAGCGCGTGGTGGCGGCCGCCGACACCAGCGACATGGTGCGACACGCGCGCCTGCTGGGGCAGGCCACCGCACATCTCATCACTAACATCAAGGTCAGTATATGTCGTGTGTTTGTGTACCGACGGTGACGCAGCGCTCGGTGGAGTCGGTGATGTGCGCCAGCGAGCGCGTGGTGGCGGCCGCCGACACCAGCGACATGGTGCGACACGCGCGCCTGCTGGGGCAGGCCACCGCACATCTCATCACTAACATCAAGGTCAGTATATGTCGTGTGTTTGTGTACCGACGGTGACGCAGCGCTCGGTGGAGTCGGTGATGTGCGCCAGCGAGCGCGTGGTGGCGGCCGCCGACACCAGCGACATGGTGCGACACGCGCGCCTGCTGGGGCAGGCCACCGCACATCTCATCACTAACATCAAGGTCAGTATATGTCGTGTGTTTGTGTACCGACGGTGACGCAGCGCTCGGTGGAGTCGGTGATGTGCGCCAGCGAGCGCGTGGTGGCGGCCGCCGACACCAGCGACATGGTGCGACACGCGCGCCTGCTGGGGCAGGCCACCGCACATCTCATCACTAACATCAAGGTCAGTATATGTCGTGTGTTTGTGTACCGACGGTGACGCAGCGCTCGGTGGAGTCGGTGATGTGCGCCAGCGAGCGCGTGGTGGCGGCCGCCGACACCAGCGACATGGTGCGACACGCGCGCCTGCTGGGGCAGGCCACCGCACATCTCATCACTAACATCAAGGTCAGTATATGTCGTGTGTTTGTGTACCGACGGTGACGCAGCGCTCGGTGGAGTCGGTGATGTGCGCCAGCGAGCGCGTGGTGGCGGCCGCCGACACCAGCGACATGGTGCGACACGCGCGCCTGCTGGGGCAGGCCACCGCACATCTCATCACTAACATCAAGGTCAGTATATGTCGTGTGTTTGTGTACCGACGGTGACGCAGCGCTCGGTGGAGTCGGTGATGTGCGCCAGCGAGCGCGTGGTGGCGGCCGCCGACACCAGCGACATGGTGCGACACGCGCGCCTGCTGGGGCAGGCCACCGCACATCTCATCACTAACATCAAGGTCAGTATATGTCGTGTGTTTGTGTACCGACGGTGACGCAGCGCTCGGTGGAGTCGGTGATGTGCGCCAGCGAGCGCGTGGTGGCGGCCGCCGACACCAGCGACATGGTGCGACACGCGCGCCTGCTGGGGCAGGCCACCGCACATCTCATCACTAACATCAAGGTCAGTATATGTCGTGTGTTTGTGTACCGACGGTGACGCAGCGCTCGGTGGAGTCGGTGATGTGCGCCAGCGAGCGCGTGGTGGCGGCCGCCGACACCAGCGACATGGTGCGACACGCGCGCCTGCTGGGGCAGGCCACCGCACATCTCATCACTAACATCAAGGTCAGTATATGTCGTGTGTTTGTGTACCGACGGTGACGCAGCGCTCGGTGGAGTCGGTGATGTGCGCCAGCGAGCGCGTGGTGGCGGCCGCCGACACCAGCGACATGGTGCGACACGCGCGCCTGCTGGGGCAGGCCACCGCACATCTCATCACTAACATCAAGGTCAGTATATGTCGTGTGTTTGTGTACCGACGGTGACGCAGCGCTCGGTGGAGTCGGTGATGTGCGCCAGCGAGCGCGTGGTGGCGGCCGCCGACACCAGCGACATGGTGCGACACGCGCGCCTGCTGGGGCAGGCCACCGCACATCTCATCACTAACATCAAGGTCAGTATATGTCGTGTGTTTGTGTACCGACGGTGACGCAGCGCTCGGTGGAGTCGGTGATGTGCGCCAGCGAGCGCGTGGTGGCGGCCGCCGACACCAGCGACATGGTGCGACACGCGCGCCTGCTGGGGCAGGCCACCGCACATCTCATCACTAACATCAAGGTCAGTATATGTCGTGTGTTTGTGTACCCACGGTGACGGAGCGCTCGGTGGAGTCGGTGATGTGCACCAGCGAGCGCGCTATGACCAATAGGAGCTGAACAGTGAGCAAATAAAGATGGTACGGTAGCCAAACCCCGGACGACAGCTGGTTTATAATAACATGACTGTGTCCAGAGGTCATTGAGGGGGGGAGTCCATAGGCTACGGTACGTTTGCCACTGTCGTGATATAAAATAATGTATTTTCTGTTACTAGACGGAAGCTGAAAAACAACCATCGGATTCTCAACGCAAGTTGTTGGCGGCGGCCAAGTTGTTAGCCGACGCGACAGCCAGGATGGTGGAGGCGGCTAGACAGTGCGCCTCGTCGCCACAGGTACACTAAATATCTACAATTTTATTATCAACATTTTCTAATCGAATGGCATTGAGGTGACACCCGTGTTTGATTATATCAAGTCGCCTAGAAGGCTTCCAACTTGACTTACCGACAACCACATTAAGTGATGGCTTTACGTCACCCATCACAAACTGACCTTACCAAACGTTGCTTAACCTCGATGATCAAGTCAAGTTGAAAGCCTTCTGGTCGAGTTGATGAATTAAAACAACAGTGTGTCTCAAGCGCCTTTCGATAAAAAAGAAAATATATGAACTTCATAATATCCCACTTCTAGACAAGGGTGTCCTTTCCTCTATATAAAGAGCTGAGAGTGTTTGTCACTATATACTTCATAGATTGGTGGATCAGACACATCAAAAGAAATCCATCTAGTGTATGTAGCAAACATCATCATTTCAACCCGACATTATGTATTCTTAATCCTGTATTTTATGTATAGTTAATGAATAATTGTACTGTTTAGGACCGTGAGAAGCAGGAGGCGCTGCGCAAGGCAGCCGAAGAGCTGCGCTTCATCACCGTGGACTACGCTCAGGGACAAGACATCGTCGGCACACAAGTCGCCCGGCTACAGGTCACACTCCCCACTTGTTTATTGACTAGATATTCCTACAGTTAGAGTTTTTAAGTTCAAGGGGGTTCACATATAGTTTTGTGACTCTAATATTGTAATTGTACCACTTTTTTTTGAGTCAATCAACTCAGTTTTTTTTTAATGATATCATATAGAAGAACATTGATCAAATTGAGGATGTTTTAAAGAAAAGACAGGTCAGGAGTAATCTGAACTGACGAAAATGTATGAAAAGATTGATATTTGAGGCAGCTGCGAGAGACACAAATAAATGCAGGTTTCAAAAAGGAAACTCTACAACACTTGCTGCATTCAATTTAATTAATAATATTATTACTAATGTTGACCAATGAAGGCCAGCAATAGTAATATTCTTTGATATGTCAAAAGCGTTTAATTTTATGTTATATAAAATACTTATTGACAAACTAGATAATTATGGCGTTAGAGAATTGGCTTTAAATTGGATAAAGAGATACTTATGGGAGTAATGCGTTGAACTGGCAGCCCTAAGTGAAGATGCAGCAGTGCATCATTAAAATTTAAATAGGCAATTAATTAGTATGGTATGCCGCATGGAAGTGTGCTTGGACCACTTTTCTTCCTTTTATATATTAATGATTTACCTGATATAACTATACATACTTTTTGCGATAACATTATTACACATTATTTATAGAAAAAAAAAATACTGCCTACCCTTTTTGTTGAAATAAAAATACAGTTTTATAATTCAATAGCTTATGTCTATATATTATGTCTATAATTGAATAGCGTATGCTTCCCCAGATCTATATTTCGAGTTATTCGTTCCTCAGGAGAGTGCCCGCCAGGCCGCGTCGTCCGCCACGCAGCTGATCACGTCTGCGCAGGCGGCGACTCAGTACAACAACAACACGTACACGCAGCAGGCGCTGCTGAGCGAGTGCCAGGCGCTGCACGAGCACGTGCCGCGCCTCGTGGACGCCACGCACGTGGCCGCCGCGCGCGCCGGACATGCGCCCGCGCAGCTCGAGCTTATATCTGCCTCGGAGGCCTTCCTACAGGTACCCAACACTCTATACTAACTACTCGACTCCTTCACTTTGACCGTTTTTCTCTATCAGACACTGGTACCTCGTGACGTATGCCTAACTGTGTCTGTGTGAGTCAGACAAAACACTGTCTCACTCACACGTAAATTTAAACAGTGAAACCTTTGAAAGTAAAATTATAACTTAAATTTTCTTTGCCAGTGTGGACTTGGCAGTATTTGTCCAACTTATAATATAACATAGTGTTTGTCCCTCAGCCGAGCGGACACGTGATCTCAGCGGCGCGCGGCGCGCTGCCCACGGTCGCGGACGGTCCCGCCGCCAAGCAGCTCGCTGACACCACGCACATGTTCACCACCAGCTGTGCTGACCTCAGGTGGGGTATAGCGTCATTGTAATATTAGTCATTATTTCGTTGGTTTAGAGTTTCTTTCTACCACGATGGCTGTTGGTAAGGCTTACCGTACACACGAGCTCGTTGCCAACGCTAAGGCATCATTCCTGTCGTAATTTTCGATCTAGAAGAGAGGAATGATTTTAAAAAAAAATATTGAGTAATTTATTTATTTATTTGGATTTCTAACAAAAAAAAACATATTACATTAATTCCGTAGCTTCCCTAACAGTGATAGATTATATGCTTTTTAGGGTTCCGTAGTCAACTAGGAACCCTTATAGTTTCGCCATGTCTGTCTGTCTGTCTGTCTGTCTGTCCGTCTGTCCGTCCTCGCTTAATCTCTGTGACCGTTAGCACTAGAAAGCTGAAATTTGGGACCAATATGTGTATCAATCACGCCGACAAAGTGCTAAAATAAAAATTGGAAAAAAATGTTTTATTAGGGTAGCCCCCCCTATATGTAAAGTGGGAAGTGTTTTTTTTTTTTAATTTTAACCCTAATGTGTGATATATTGTTGGAAAGGTATTTAAAAATGAATAGGGGTTTACTAAAATCATTTTTTGATAATGTCAATAATTTCGGAAATAATCGCTCCAAAAGTAAAAAACAAAGCGTCCCCCCCCCTCTAACTTTTGAACCATAAGTTTAGAAAATACGAAAAAAATCTGAAAAGTAGAACTTTATAAGGACTTTCTAGGAAAATTATTTTGAACTTGGATGGAAACAACAGATGGAAACTGCAGTTAACCAATATAATTTGGTCCCTGAATCGTATGAGCGCCTATACAATCCAGAGGTCAAGTTTCATTTGACCGTATTTTTTTTTTAACTTCGTTTACATAATATTTTATTATCCTGAACGTATCTTTTTTCAAACAAAAAAATAATTATTAAAATAGGTTCTCGCAATTCAAAATTACCATCGAACACTTCTGGCACGTCTAACGGACGGGAAACTACGGAACCCTACACTGAGCGTGGCCCGACACGCTCTTGGCCGGTTTTCGACTACAGAGATAACAACATGCGTTCTATTATAGGTACCTATTAAATTAAGTTCTATATAAATACTAATAATAATTAATTAGCATCACAAGTAAAAGTTTAATTAAAAATATTGTTAAATTTATAATGTTTTGTGTTCTCCCCGCAGGTCCGCTGTAGGGCGCGCCCGCATCTCGTGCAAGGGCCTGGAGCTGGACGCCGCCGCTGAGATCATCAAGTCTCTGCAAGCTGAACTGGACGAGCTGGAGGAGGCCGCCCGGGCCTTCGAACTTAGACCGCTGCCGGGACAGACGGTTAGTACATTATGTCTTTTTACTTTGAAGATGTGGAATGAACTCTCTAATGGTTTTCCCAAGGGATTGTAGTATGGGATTCTTCAAAAAATAAAAAGATATACAGGGTGTATACGACGATACGACATTAAATGACAAGGTAGCCAGTGTTAACCCTTATAAACATATTCTAATATAAATTATTAAAAAAAAAAGAAAAAATAAAAAATAAAAAAAAAAAAAAAAAAAGCTACACATTATTTAAAGTCGAAAAATTTAAGAATATAAAACTACACATTATTTTTCTATCATGTCGTTTTCGGCATGACGACGACAACTGTGCGGAACAGAGTAAGAGATAAGATAATATGAAAGAGTCAGAGATATTTAAATGAATTGAATGACGTAATGACAACATACGATCAACGTAAATACCTACAGGTTGTTTAAAACTGTGAACAACTGTGACATAAAGAAAGTACATTTGCGTCTAAACTATTGCAAATTTCTGTTTAATTTTTTTGGTATAGCCTTCTAACATCACATGCTACACGTGGTTTCATTTAATGTCGTATCGTCGTATACACCCTGTATACAAGGTGGAATTTTGGTAGCGTATGAGTTTAGGAAATCAGCTTTGCTGAATATGAAAGTTAGAATGAATTGACGGTTTTTTGTTACTCATCACGCCAGAATAGCTGCCAGGATCTGTGTGATATTTGATAAGGAGATGGTTTAGTGTCTAGTAAAAAACATGGGCTATATTTTATCGAAAATAGATTATAAAATTTGTATTTATTTAAAATTCAAAAACTATATTATTAATGTGACGTATTGTATTTGCAGGAGGAGTGGGCGTCGTCCAGCATGAAGACGGCGTCCCGCTCGGCGGCGTCGGCCACGAGCGCGCTGGTGTCGGGCGCGCGGCTGCAGGACGGCGGCGCGTGCGCACGCTCGGCGGGGGACCTCGCCGCCGCGCTCAAGGACTTCGGCGCAGGCCTCCGCGCACACGCCGCCAGGCACCAGGGCAGCGAGCGGGCGCCACGGTACATAACTATACTCCAATTACTATATTGAGACCCCCAAGTTGCTCCCTGCCAGTTCCATCTAAGAGAAAAAAACATCGACCGTTTTCAATATTCTATCGATCAGTGTCAAGACTACAGATATATAAAACTATATATCAAAATTCTATCCCTAGTCAGTCCCTAGTAGTAGCACATTTTCGATAAGGTAAGGTAGGACATTTTCGATCCGAACCAGTTTAGAAATATATACCAACTAAAGCCAAAGCCAACATAACCCAAAAATGAAAATGCAACTTATATTCGTAATAATAACACTATTTTTTTCAATTTTCTAAACGATTTCAATCATGAATGAAATCGCAACATTTTTCTTCAGCCTATCTTTGTTGACGCCCCACATTTGCCCACAGACTGATATCATCCGGTCGTCAAGTGATGTATTCATCCCAGACGCTGATAGAACACGTGAAGAAGTACCTCACCACCTCGGAGAAAATTGATACTACCACCATCTCCTCCATTGCCAAGGATATCACACAGGTATGATGATTTATCTTATACTAGTGTCGCGCAGGACTCGCTCCCGTCGTTTTTATTTGGCCACTGCTCAGCTCCTATTGGCCATAACGTGATGTTGTAAAGCCTATATTAGTAGTAGATAAGGAACTTTTTCAAATTCCGATTACATCATTATGTACGTTGTTAACAGGGCTTGGATCAGACCCTGGAGGCTGTACCGTCCCACACGGAGCTGGACCTCGCCATGGAGAACATCAATGAGACCTTGAACATACTCAATATGGGAGAGTTCCCGCCTTCCGACAAGAGCTATGGGTATGTTGGACTTTATTTGTAATAAAAAATACAAATTCACATAGTTTTCTTTTAGGTTGGAGAAGAAAATACGCCGAAAAACTGCGCTTCTCAACAATAGGACGTAATTGCCATGAAGATACGCTCGTTTACTGCGAAACCCTGCATGGTCCGACATTTTGGTCATTTTACACATTTATAAGTATCACCTAGACTCTGGGTGCAGAGCTAAATTGACGAAAGCCTCTTATCTACCGATTATGTGGGTTTCCAGAAGAAATTCTTGAATGTCTGATCTTCTAACCCGCACTAAGCTAGCGTGTGTCTCTCTCAGCTCTCTAGATTTATCTAGAGAGCTGAGAGGGGACACGCTTTGTCGTTGTCGTTGACAGTGAGTTAGCAGTGGGACATTAGAATAGAATAGAATAATTATTTATTTCCAAGAATATAGTACATGTAGTTGTTATTAAATACTATTTCACATATTCGACCGACAGTCGGTGTAGAAACATTCCAACAATCATATTTTTAAGTAATTTATCAGTCAATAACTACATACAACCAAATACCAAATAATATACTTTTCATATAATACCCAAATTAATTTAGAGCTATTATATAAAAGTTAGTTATCAAATTCAATTATACAAAAAGATGATGATGGTAAGACTAACAAGACGTGTGGTGCAGTGAGCTGCAGTCGGAGCTGAACGCGGCGGCGGTGGGCCTCAACTCGGCGTCGTCGGCGGTGGCGGGCGCCGCCGAGCGCCCCGCCAGCCTCGGGGCCACCAGCCAACACTTCGGGGACGCCTTCAACAGGCTGCTCGGGGTCTCCATGGAGATGGCCGGACAGACAGAGGTGCGACTAACTGTTATTATTAAATATTTTGTTCGTTTTAGGGTTATATAGTAAAGTAGAGAAATAATGAAGCCATTACAGCGGGAATGACTTTGCCGATTTGAATATTATTATTTTTTATATAAGAAAATATTAACATATTATATTACAAATGTTGTTTTTCACAATAACCCATTATATTGTATTGTATCATTTTTTTCAAGTTTTACACTCATATTTTGTTAGTAAATACATTTCCTTAAAAATTATGTGTTAGTACTTACATGTAACCTACAACTATTGTTTATATAGGTACAATCTACCCGGTCAGCGATCATTTTCAGGAGGGAGTTGGAGCTTTCCCTGACCGAGCATTACTGCATATCGAAAACAGTAATAAGCCTACCCTTCTGGGGAAAATCGCGTCACGGTATATTGAGTGAAATGCAAAAATGGAAATATAAAAATGGGGCTTAATTTTAAGCCCCATTTTTACTTTAAAAGAAACCGCCAAACAGTCTACAATGCTGCTCAACTATCAAATTTAAACAATTTTGTTGATATGTAAATTTGCTTACAGGACCGCGATGCCCAGACGCTAATGGTGAGCTCTATGAAGAGTGTCACAGTGAACTCGTCCAAACTACTCGGCACCGCCAAGTCTGTCAGCCAGGTAAGTTTACTTACACATTATATTCATTGATTTGTCCTGAGTTCGAGCCCCAGGACTCGCAAAAATCGTATTAGGTTTTACTATTACTAAATTCAAAACAAATGTGTTCGGTTGATGACAATAGGCACGCCCCCTATTACTCGTACATGGGACCAAATATAGCTGGCGAAATGTGGAGGTGTTACATCTCTGCCTACCAGTTCTGTGAAAAAGTCATGACGTTATTTGTCCATTGAGTGATATTAACAAAAGGCTATATATAATCTGTTACTGGCAAGAGAGCATTTATGTAATAATATGTTTCATTATCAATTGTTTCCAAGTATACATAATTATGTGAAATGAGTGCACAATTAAATTTCCTGTACTATGTAATTGTCGTTACTCACATCGCTAATGCACTTGGTACTAGGCATGTCGTGGTACTGGGGCACAAAACTGTCATAAAATTATTATTTGTCAATTAATGTGCTTGTACATTGCTGGCAAATTAAAATTTTGTTAGAAAGTTATTATATTAAAATCTGAATTTTAGTTAATTAATTAAAGTCATGGTGAAGTAAAGAACCATAATATTTTTCTTTATTTTAAAATAGCCCACTTGTCGGGAAGAGACTATATTTACTTATATAAAAATATCAAATCACAATATATTTCAGTCGAATGTTTATCATAATAGTACAATCGTTTCTGCTTACTCCAATTACAGACATGTGTAATGGATATGTTGTAATTGTATATGTGTTATGAACAGGACTTAACTCGACCTAACGCTAAGAACCAACTGGCGGCCGCGGCGCGAGCCGTCACTGAGAGCATCAACAGACTCGTAAGTATAAAGTAACTTTCTCTTAACACATTAACTCTTAACTTTCCGAAATAAACTTTCCGAAAGTATCATAAAATTGTGTCCCCCCATTTATTTCCTAAAACCTAAAAATTGAAAACATAACAAAGATAACTAAAAACTTATTTTGAACATGATCGGATATACCGTTTTGAGCTTCTCAACAAAAGGGCGTAAGCGCTATGAAGGTAGGCTCTTTTGGTTTTGACACTGAGCACGGTGGTGTCCAGGTGGACGTGTGCACGGAGGCAGCGCCGGGCCAAAAGGAGTGCTGCGCCGCCATCCGCAGCATCGAGAGCACGCGCCCGCTGCTCAACTCGCCCACACAGCCGCTGTCCGAGCTCGGCTACTACGCCTGCCTCGACTGTGTCGTCGAACAGAGCAAGAGTCTTAGTGAGTATCTAAATATACGATAAATGGGCTATCCAACATTTAAAGAATTCTGAAAATCGGTTCAGTAGATGCCGAGATTATCCCAAACTTTAATATATAACTTTATATAACTAACATGTTATTGTTTTGTATATCGCACTGTCAATATATAACCGATATAAGATAGAAATAGAAAAAAAATATTGGTACAAACACAAGACATACTGAATAACAAATACATAGACAGAACAAATATAAACAAACAATAGTCTCGCATCTGTACCAAATAGGCACCATTTCAGCATAATACCGAGCACAAGTGCCCGGCGCTGGTTTTCAAATAGGCCTATTTGGGGTGACGTACGGACCACGGATGCTTTTTTAAAAATTAAAAATAACAAAAATAAAACAATATTCGTGCTTACGATAGAAAAAATAAAAATAGCAAAAATATTGAAAAACAAAAGAACGAAATAGATTGAAATAAAATACATGAGATTTGTCTTGAAATTTCGATCTTCTGCTTAATATTATAAGGTTCAAATTTACTCTGTAAGGATTTTTAACATGAAACTATATTATAACTAGATTTGTGTTGAAAATGTGGACATAACAAAGTGTGTTGTTGTGTCCAGGCGAGGGCATGTCGTCGATGGCGTCGTCGGTGAAGCGCAGCGAGATCGAGCAGTTCAACCGAGCCGTCAGCACCGTGGCCGCCGCCGTGCAGGGACTCGTCGAGAGCACCGCGCAGGCTGCCTACCTCGTAAGTCTTACTTAATTTACTTACATTGTCTATTTAGCTTACTTACTCAATACAAAGCTGGATCTCCGTGTAATACGTACTGTGTCCTAGTCGGACGAATCAAGACGAACGCGATCTTAGTTTTCGGTTAAATCTAATAAGTGGGATATAATTAATTTTTGACTAATAGAGGGGCTTCGCTCCTGTCTTTCTTTATTTGGGCACTGCTGAGCTCCTATTGACCGTATCGTGATGTTATTTTTCCAATAACTTTCCTCGATAATTGGGTTATCCAACTGTACGGGCTAAAGTGTCGTCCGTACAGGAAAAGTAGTAGTAGTAGTAAAAGTAAAGTTTGCAGTTAGGATGCCTTGATCTCTAGATTCGCCGCTGAACACCAGCATAACTACTGGCCTGTTGGTCTAATGGTTAGTGACCCTGACTGCTAAACCGGATGTCGTGGGTTCGATCCCCACCCAGGACAAATCTTTGTGTGATGAGCATAAAGGTTTGTTCTGTGTCTGGGTGTAATTTATCTATAATATGTATGTATTTACAAAAAAAAAATGTATTTAAGTAGTATATCAGTTGTTTAGTACCCATAACACAAGCAAATATAATTGCTTACTTTGGGACTAAATGGCGCTGTGTGAATGTGGTAGAATATTATTATTATTATAACACTAGAGAGCAAGGTGGAAGTGAACGAAAAGAGTTAGTTACTCATAATCATTATTTATTCTATTGTAAAACGTATATTTATAGTAACAAACATAAGTGACTTAGCTTAAAGACAAAGTGGGGGTTTCTTCCAAACTTCTAGTTTATATGCAGATGTTTGTAAGTAAAAACTATTAACAATGTGTGGCGATGCCCGTATACATTTCTACATTGTACGTGAATCGTACACGAACACTAAAAAAATATTTCAAATGGAACCAGAAGTCCCTGAGATCTACAGCTTTATAAAGTATAGATTATTATTAGATATATATTATTATGTGTGTGTGTTTTACGTACAAAAGTCTATCGTTATATAACTCGTATATACAATTGATAGGTGGCAGTATCGGACGAGACGAGCGTGGCGGGGCGCGCGGGGCTGGTGGACCAGGCGCAGTTCGGCCGCGCCGCCCTCGCCATCGACCAGGCCTGCCGCGCCCTCGCTGACTCTTCCAGCAACCAGCAACAGGTATGGACTTAGGAAGGGTTAGGGTAAAAGTACTCAAAGAGTTACAAGCGCGGAAAATTTGAGTCAATGAACTTCTAATTAGGAAACCAACTAATTTTATTCAAATTTCTGAATGCTAATGTAAAGATATAATATTAAATAAAGATATAATATTAAATAAAGATATTTATTATAGAAATAATTTTCAATTTATTCTCATGATAAGACTAATATTATTATTTATTTTTATACTTAATGCTCTTATATGAGGTATCGATCCAACAAAGTTATGGTGAAGAAAAGACGCTATACTTACATTTAAACCTTCGCGTCAAATATATACAACTTTGTTTTCAAATATTATGAAAAACTTATAAGGACTATATCTAGTAGCTACAAAACGCCATTTTCCTATGCGTCTATCCTTTTTCTATCACTTAGAACGGTCATCTATTCGAGCGAAACAGAGAGTGGTCGCACTCCCTCTCTCGTTCTCGCTGTAGTAAATGTCCAGCACCGTACTATGCGATTTAAATAGTATGAGACTGTCAAATCAAGACGCCATTTTGTTTTCCATTTGAAGACAACTTCATACCTTGCAAGTAGGAAGTACATCTAGAGTGGTGGTAGCAAGTAACAACAAGAGCAATGCGCAGGTGCTGTCGGCGGCGACGGTGATCGCGAAGCACACGAGCGCGCTGTGCAACGCGTGCCGCGTGGCGTCGGGCCGCACCGCCGAGCCGCAGGACAAGAGGCACTTCGTGCAGGCCGCCAAGGACGTCGCCAACGCCACCGCCGCGCTCGTCAAGGACATCAAGGCGCTCGACACCGACTACAGCGAGGTAGCGCCGCTTCTGATTTTTAACATGTACAGGATCACTAAGAGACTTTATTTTTGTTTGTGAAAAATGGTATAATCTTAGCTAAGACAAGAATTAAAGATTTACAATTTGCTATTTTAACTTTTTTATGCAAATATTTAAAAATAAGATTCATAATATAATGTAAACTAAAACTATTTCTTTGCATTTCATATTTCAAAATAATCTTAAATTTAAATGAATGGAGAGAAACCACACTTAGGACAATAAATTTGATAAAAAAACATGTACAACTTCAGTGATAACAGCCCTAAAGGGTCGTCAACGTGCATGTGACACTCGCGGTGTTGTAGGCGTCCATAAACTACGGTAACCGTTTACCATCAGACGAACCGTCAAGATTATTTGCCACTTGTTTGTTTGGTTGTGAAATAAAAAAGAATATAATCATCATTATTTCAACCTATTGCAGTCCAAAAAAGAAAATCATCATTTTTTCATCATTAGCAACAATAGCAACCCATTAAGCCTCACTGCTGGGCTCGGGTCTCCTCTCCTCTGACTAAAGAGCTGAGAGGGTTTAGACCATAATCCACTCACGCTGGCCTAGTGCGGGTTGGTGGATAAAAAAAAAGGAATGTGCTTTATAATTATTATTTGTCCACCAGGCCAACCGCGCCCGTTGCGCCGCTGCGACAGGTCCCCTACAAGACTCGGTACGCAGTCTGTGCCAATTCGCGGACAGTCCCGAGTTCGCGTCGGTCCCCGCCAGAATCTCGCCGCAGGCCAGGCAGAACCAGGAGGCCATATTGGATTGTGGCAGGTGAGATCCACACAAAGGTTCAATCAATCAATCAAATATTTATTTATTGGATGTGGTAATACAAAATAGTTCTTATAAATATAGAAATTAGAGCATCACATTCTGCCAACATCTGGCGTGCATATAATGAAAATTAATATACAATATGAACAAAATATAACTCAAAGTTCCTTAAAACTTTACATTTAATTTGACAGTTACAGTTACGGCTCACATTCTATTTTCATTGCCATAGACCCTTGGTCATAGTGGGCCTCTAAGAGTTGATAAAGACAAGTTTTGGTTGGTTTGGTTTTGGCTTCGTTCTTTATTTGGCCACTACTCAGCTCCTATTGGCCTTAGCGTTGTGTTATATAGCCTATGTTACTCATTGGTAATGTAGTTTTCAAACAAAAAATTTTTGAAGTCGGCCTGTAGTTTTATACAAATCTTTCTTCTTTTACTAACTACAGCATTTAATTAAGAAATGCAATAGTTAGAATTAACTGACATATTGTATGTTGTATGGCACAGGAACATAATATCGGGTTCGTGTTCGATGCTGGAGTCAGCCCGCTCGCTGGCAGTATCCCCCGCCGAGCGCGCTCACTGGCAGCTGCTCGCTCAGCACTCCAAGACTGTCTCCGACAGCATCAAGGCGCTCGTCACCAACATCAAGTATGTATTGTGTGTATTTTGAGAGGTAGCCCTCGCTCAAACCGAGCCGCCCGTCTACGTGGCAGTCCTATCCTCACACCCACCACTGCAACGCCTCCTAGGATTCAGTCTCGGGAGTTCCAGGGAATACCAAACCTACTTTCTTGGAACCCTAACGAAATTGATCAGAAGTAAATTGGTAGAGTTAAGAGAGGCTTGTCCAGCAGTGGCTGAATTGAATTAAGAAGTAAAATACTTGTAAAAGTAAAATTTAATAGAAACTCTTTTGGAAATGAAAATTGCAAAATTAAATCAAACTACAATAAAATAAACTTTTCCTTCTAAAACATAAAAAGAAAATTTTAAAAATATATATGACTGGCCTGTTTATTTAGTGGTTAGTGACCCTGACTGCTAAGCCGGTCGTGGGTTCGATCCCCACCCAGAACAAATCTTTGTGTGATGAGCATAAAGATTTGTTCTGTGTCTGGGTGTAATTTATCTATAATTTGTATGTATTTAAAAAAAATGTATTTAAGTATTATATCAGTTGTTTAGTATCTATAACAGAAGCAAATATAATTGTTTAATTTGGGACTAGATGGCGCTGTGTGAATGTGGTAGAATATTATATTATATATTAAATAACAAACAAGGGCACGGATTATATTCGTGGATCGCCATGCGATATGTCCGTTTGTATAACTGGTACCTATATAACCAGGGAGAAGGCGCCGGGGCAGCGCGAGTGCGTGGCGGCGCTGGACACGCTCAACAAGCAGCTGCGGGAGCTCGACCACGTCGCCATGCAGGCTGTGGGGCAGGAGCTGCTGCCGCGCAAGAACAACTCACTACAAGGTTACATATACTTCTTTTTACCCGCTTGATGGTAAACAGTTACCATACCCTACTTACCTGCAGCATCTGCACTTTGTTATAACCGACTCTTTTTTCGTCTTCACTGATCTGCCAAAGCATAAAGTTGAATTGGTTAATTCCACGTTTTAGAAATTTCACCTTTAAACGAAAATGTAAAATTTGTATGAAAGTCATTAGAGACTTTTTGATATTCTTGTCAAACGTTTGTAAATGAACATTTGTCAGCGATATCGATATCCAATTGCCCTTTTCGGAGAAACTCTATATTTATGTCTCTTTAACAAAATGAGGCCAGAGAATGATATTGTATGTTAAAAAACAATATCATTGGGCCTTGATATATTACCAATTAAAATTGTAACAACTATGGCAATTAAAAAGAGTGGTCTGAGTTTTTTGCCAAGTTCTTCTCAGAGCTCAACCTTGTTAGTGAACTGGCCGCAGGCAAATTTGCTGACACATTTTTTTTGCTTTATATGATGAGCTGATGCTTTATATCATGTATGTGATCAAAATTATAAAAAGATATGATTTTGACTTTCTATATATTTTTACCAATGTGTAGTTATTTTGGATAAAACATACGAATACAATTCCCGCTTATTAATTACGTATAGGTACAGAATTTTAACGATACAGTCTTATTAATATACGTTAAGTTTGACTCACAAAATGACCCTAATTAATACATAATAATAATGTCGTATATTTGTGCGCAGGCTACTCGGAACAGATAGAGAACAGCGCGACGGAGATGTTGGAACGTTTGGAGCCGCTGCGAGTGGCCGCCATCGGCGAGGCTGAGAACTTGGGACACGCCGTTGTACAACTGGTCAGTTACTGTTATTAACCGACGTGTAAAATACATACATATAGATCACCTTTCCCAACAGAGGGAAAGGCAGTTATTGCAGGCTATTTCCTTACGTTCATGGAGCACGGAGGATTTTCTCAAATTAACCTGTATTATTTTTTTAATCTAATCTAATCTAAATAAATATACAGTACCTATAGTTTTTAATTTTTTTTTAAATTTTTTATTATTTCTAAAATCCTTTGTATGTTTACATTTACATAAGATGCCACACACAAAAACCTGACAGGGTTTATCCGTGTGCTGGCGAGTCGATTAACTAAATACTTACTTACTATATAAAAATATTAACTTATTTACTAACTTTTAATACATACAGTTGTTTCAATTATAAAGCATCATGTGTACAATAGTACATTTAGTGTTAGAATACAACCTTTGATATAAAACTGTGGCAATTTTAGTTATCTAAAATTGTATTATTCTTATTATGATTTTTTTTATCACATGTCGCACTTACATTTCAAAACAGTTATAAGATGAGAAATGCCGCTGGACAGTTTTGGACCTTACAGTAATACACAGAAGATGGAAGTTGCAGAGTAGACACATCTCAACTTATATCGGTTTTGCATTGGTAGTGCGATGTAGTCGCACGGTTTCGCACATTCTTCTATCCCTCTCTTTCACTCAGAACTGTAATTTAGTTGAACGTGAACGAGAGCGGGAGTGCTATCGCACGCTGTTGTATACACAATGCGCTAGGCTCTCACTCTGGAAGTTTTGACTGTCACCGTAGCGTAGTAGTACAAATATTTGTATAATACACAGATATTTTGTTTCGAGTCACGCGCGACACAGAGCTTAGTACATTCAGTGCATATGTACCAAACTTGTACCTACAGCGAATAATCCCCAATCGATTATTCTCTACAGACACCGAATACCTGCATTGCAGTTAAAAGATAAAAATACGCCTTTAATGTATACTATATAATTTGTACAGGTATCATACGCCGAGCCGCTAGTGTCGGGCGCTGTGGGCGCCGCGTCCAACATAACCGAGTCCAACACGCAGGCCAACTTATTGGAGCACACAAGAACCGTGTTGGAAACTGCCGCACAGCTCGTCCTTGACGCCAAGACTGCTGCTGGCAACCCTAGGGTAAATATGAACATTTATTTTTACACCACGAAGGTGTCTAAAACATGTAGGTACCGTAGCATATGGAATTATATATATATAATGAATTAATATGATTGTGGTTGTGGCAGGCGGTGTCGGTGCACAAGTCGGTGTCGAGCCAGGCGGCGTCGTGCCGCAGCTCGCTGCAGGAGCTGACGCAGGCGGTGCGCGAGCTGGCGGCGGCGCGCGGCGCGGTGGGGCCGCTGCTCGACACCCTCGCGCGCTCCATCGCCAGGCTCACCGAGCACAGGTACCTACTTACTTACGACTATAATATACGTACCAACATTTGAACCACATCTCTACATTTTTATATTATTAATTTTTCTACACTTCGCTTACTCGGAACAATACTGTATTATGTCAAAATTAATACAAGAATACAGTCTCAAGTGGTACCCTTCATAAAAAAGGTATAAATAACATTAAAAAAAAAGATAAATGAACAGTGTCTTTATGATAAATGATAGAGTATAGACTAATCCATGCTATTATAAAAAAAATATTGTTTATTATATAAAAATATCACAATATTTGTAATTAAAATCTTGAATCGCTTCTCCTGAATGAAAAGTACAGTATTGTTGCGGGCAAGCGACTTGTTCTCAATATCTATGACCTAATATTATAAAGCTGTAGAGTTTGTTTGGTTGAACGCTAGAATCTCAGGAACTACTGGTCCTATTTAAAAAATTCTTTTAGTGTTGGATAGCCCGCTTATCGAGAAAAGTTATAGGCTATACAGGGTGTATACGACGATACGACATTAAATGACAAGGCAGCCAGTGTTAACCCTTATGAACATATTCTAATATAAATTATTTAAAAAAAAAGAGAAAAAAAAAAAAAAAAAAAAAAAAAAAAAAAGCTACACATTATTTAAAGTCGAAAAATTTAAGAATATAAAACTAAACATTATTTTTTTATCATGACGTTTTCGACATGACGACGACAACAGTGCGAAACAGAGTAAGAGATAAGATAATATGAAAGAGTCAGAGATATTTAAATGAATTGAATGACGTAATGACAACATACGATCAACGTAAATACCTACAGGTTGTTTAAAACTGTGAACAACTGTGACATAAAGAAAGTACATTTGCGTCTAAACTATTGCAAATTTCTGTTTAATTTTTTTGGTATAGCCTTCTAACATCACATGCTACACGTGGTTTCATTTAATGTCGTATCGTCGTATACACCCTGTATAACATCACGCTACGGCCAATAGGCGTTGAGTAGTTGTCAAATAAATAACAACTGGAGCGAAGTTCCACGCGACTTGAAGTTAAATTTATCTATATAAAATCGTAGAGCGCGCATTTTTAAAAACATATGAATTCACATGCTGTAGAATTTTTGAAAAGTATTTTCATTTTAATACAAAAATGATATTCATTTTAGTGTAGCACTCATTTTAATATTTAAAGAGATTTTTCTTAGATGTATGTGAATTAACATTCTTACCTATATAATAATAATAATATTCTACCACATTCACACAGCGCCATCTAGTCCCAAAGTAAGCAATTATATTTGCTTGTGTTTTGGGTACTAAAAAACTGATATATGTACTACTTAAATACATTTTGTTTTTGTAAATACATGCATATTATAGATAAATTACACCCAGACACAGAACAAACCTTTATGCTCACCACACAAAGATTTGTCCTAGGTGGGGATCGAACCCACGACCTCCGGCTTAGCAGTCAGGGTCACTAACCACTAGACCAACAGGCCAGTCATTACATATTCTTATTCTAATATGCATTCGAATTAATTTTTAACTATCTATATAGCCAGAGGAACGTATACGTACACGGGTACGTATACGTTCCTACAAGTACCCTACTCATATAGTGATACAATTATCTTCAGAATGATAAATACCTTCGCGCAGGCATTTGTTCCCGTGTCCTTAACCGCGCGGTCAGCTGTTACTCTATAAATAGCCCACTGACATACACACGAGCTATTCTCAGATGTTACTAACATACACTGCGTCTGCCAGTTTATTTACTATGAGATCATATGTGTTAGGCCTCTAGCTTTCAAAAATGAGATGAGTAGACTGGCCTGTTGTGTTAGTGACCCTGACTGCTAAGCCGGAGGTCGTGGGTTCGATCCCCACCCTGGACAAATCTTTGTGTGATGAGAATAAAGGTTTGTTCTGTGTCTGGGTGTAATTTATTTATCTGTAAAATGTATGTATTTACAAAAAAAATGTATTTAAGTAGTATATCAGTTGTTTAGTACCCATAACACAAACAAATATAATTGCTGCCTTTGGGACTAGATGGCTTATTTTGACTACTGTGTGTGGAGCGATTAACATCGCCGTCCCTAGTGTTAATTGGTTCGATTCCTACATGAGACAAATTTTTGTGTGATTCATTGACATTTCGAGCCTGAGTGTAGTTTTTATCTGTTAATTGTATGTTTCTAAAGTGCCTCGCGAATACGATACACTGCTAGTAATTTTAAAGAATAAAAAAAAATTGTCATCTACCATCAAAAAAACGTCGATATAGTAGTCTATTTTGTAATCTTTAAAATAAATTATACCATCAATATGTATTTGTAAAAGCGCTATCACACAGGTAAAGGCAAGTTTCATCCATATCTACTAGATGAAGATTTGTATTGTTGTATGTAACAAATAAACTTAAAAACAACTGGACCGATTTCAAAAATTCTTTTGCCGTTAGAAAGCTCTCACTGAGTAACATAGGCTATATAACACCACGCTACGGCCAATAGGAGCTGAGCAGTGGCCAAACAAAGAGCGGGAGCGAAGCCCCGCGCGGCTTCTTTAAAATAAAATGATACCTGGCCTGTCGTCAATTTTCCTTTCCGAGACTGTTTCTCTTCCACGTAGTTATTAATACCAAATAACAACATTTACCTATACACAACGAGGGCAGAGCCGCTATCGGAAAGTAGTTAAAAACGTAAACATATCGGTTAGATCATCGGTAGTTAAACATTGGAGCCCCGCCAAATGTATCTCTGAATGAACGAGAAAGCTCGGTGCTACTCGAGAGTCGAGACTCAATACAATTAACTGTCTATAATGAGACCGCAGATGAGTGGATCAGATCAAACGGCTATCTCCGCCACAGGTCAATAAACAATCCCCTATTATACATACATATTTTATTGTTAATATTTTTATAACTGCCTCGATGGCGCAGCGGGAAGTGTCCCGGGTTCGATTCCCGGGTCGGGTGAAAATGGTATTGGGTTTTTCTATCATGAAATTCCATTATTAAAATTTTCCTTCGGGGAAAAAGGCGAGATGCTATGATGCTATAATATTTGTATTTTATTTATATTTATATATATGAGCAGTATAAGCTTACAGTATACTCCAAATCGCTTATATGCTATACTATCTTAATTAATTAACAAATATAATAATATTTAAATTATTACTAGCAACATTCATTAAATTTTTTAATTTAATACATAATTTTTTTGATTATTAGTCTTATATAATTTTAATTTTGTCATATGTTGCAATCGTCAAGTACGTACACACTAGATAATAAAAACAATGATGACTCTTTATTGACAATTATGCTAGTTCTAAGGTTGATAGTTTTTCTATATTTTAATAAATATTATAAAATGGCTCGAAAACAATAATTTAAGAATTAATTTGAATAAGACTAAATTAATCCGATTTTCTCAAAAAGTACCAACATTTAATATAAATATCTATTACAATAATATAAAAATCGACGAAGTTGACGCTACAAAATTCTTAGGAATAACTATTGGTAATAAAATAACTTGGAAAACGTATTTATGTAAAAAAATCAGTAGTACCGCTTTCGCGCTATATAAATTAACACCTACTCTGGACTATGACGCAGTGCTCATGGCGTACCATGGGACAACCGCGGCCTATCTTAGATATGGCGTAATATTTTGGGGAAACTCCACAAACAGAAAATTAGTATTTAAAGCTCAAAAAAGGTGTATTAGAGCTATGTTCGGTCTAAAGCGACTCGACTGGCCTGTTGATCTAGTGGTTAGTGACCCTCACTGCTAAGCTGGAGAGCGTGAGTTCGATCCCCACCCAGGACAAATCTTTGTGTGATGAGCATGAAGGTTTGTTCTGTGTCTGGGTGTAATTTATCTACCCACCACCCACGAACCCACGACCTCAGGTTTAGCAGTCAGGATCACTAACCACTAGACCAACAGGCCAGTCAAAATATAAATACATGACATTTATTCTGTTAATTTAATTATTATTGTTATTAATTGAAAGCGACGCGGTTAATCGACACTTCACGTGACCAGAGGGCTGGTTTTTATCTCTCACAGAGAATCAGCATTGCCATCCAGCGTGGCAATGCTGCTAGCCTTCTGGGCACTTTCCCTTGTAACAGTGATGCCGATGAATACTTTGACGCCTAGCCCACATTACCATTTGTATTATTATTTATTTATAGTATTGTAAATAGAAGTTGTAGATATGTAAGTAAATAGTTAATAATTTTATAATTATAAATAATACGTATTTAAAATGTTTAGATACTTAATTGAATAGGTTTGTATTATATTATTGTCATTTTTTATTGTATTCATTTATGTTAGACTAGATTTTTCGCATGCCTAATAGATAGAACAAAGCAATGTATTTATTTTAATTGACAACCTTTACTTTGAACCTTTGATCTTCTTCTTATCGTGTGGGGTTGAGTCAGACCCTGGTGTTGAAATGTATCAAGTCGCCCAGAAGGCTTCCAACTTGACTTAACGACTACCACATTAAGTGATAACCGGGACCAACGGCTTTACGTGCCTTCTGAAGCACGGAGACGCTCGAAAATGGTCACCCATCATGGACTGACCTTGCCGAGTGTTGCTTAACCACAATGCTACGAGCGTATCTTTGTTGAAAAATAAATATTTGATTGATTGATTGATAAATACAGCTAACTGTTGTATATTTTTGCATACCTTAATATTATGCGGTAAAACATGATGTACAATTTACAACTATATTAGACCTTGTAACCATGTTTTCAGCAAAAATAAACATTATTTATTCTTTATTATTTATACATATTATAGATAATAATAATATATATATAATAATATTCTACCACATTCACACAGCGCCATCTAGTCCCAAAGTAAGCAATTATATTTGCTTGTGTTATGGATACTAAACAACTGATATACTACTTAAATACATTTTTTTTTTTGTAAATACATACAAATTATAGATAAATTACACCCAGACACAGAACAAACCTTTATGCTCATCACACAAAGATTTGTCCTGGGTGGGGATCGAACCCACGACCTCCGGCTTAGCAGTCACGATCAAAAATCACGTCTCTTTCCCAACAGAAGGGTAGGCAGAGACTATTTCCTTCCACTTGCTACGATTCTTAAGATTTTAGCTGGTTCGATACCCGGGTGTGGCAAGCGAATTGCCGAAAATTGTTGAATGCAGTTTTGATTATTTTTAAAAACAAAGTAATGTTTGTCCTTTGAATAAAATTATCTATCTCTAGTATTAAGAGTACTTTCCCTCCAGGTGGCATTACAATATTCCACCCTGTATACTTATTTATAATACCCTTGTTGTTTACTATATGTTACGATCAGTACAGCACGCGCCGATGCGTCGAGCGCGCGAATATACGCCTCCGAGATACACGCGCATGTACTGAACTTGTTTTTAATTAATATTTATAAATACACGACGCGCCAATTGGCACTGTTAACAGTAATCAAGGGGGTATCTTTTGTCCCCACAGTGCGTTGTTTTCAGTGTTTGTGTATTCAGTGTTTTACTCAAAACTGTTCGGTTTTATATTAGAGCTATAAGCTTCGCTCCCGTCGTTCTTTATTTGGCCACTGCTCAGCTCCTATTGGCTGTAGCGTGGTGTTATATAACCAATAGCCTTCCCCGTTAAATGGGCTATCACTACTTAGTATAAAACAAAGTCGCTTTCTCTGTCCCTATATCCCTATGTATGCTTAAATCTTTAAAACTACGCAACGGATTTTGATGCGGTTTTTTTTAATAGATAGACTTATTCAAGAGGAAGGTTTATAGGTATTAAATACATACCACGCGGGCGAAGCAGCGGGCAGAAGCTAGTACAATAATAAAATATCTTTTCAATACTGACCAATATTTTATGTAAAAGCTAAACAAGTAATGGAAAAATTCAAACCCACGACGGGTCTTGAACCCGTGACCCTGCCATTCTGTGTGCAGTGCTCTGCCATCGGACCAATAGTTACTGAGATTATCGCGTTCAGACAAACTTTAAATTATAGTAGGATTTGTGAAATCATACCTGTCCTATGCATGTGTATACCCTATGTACGTCATCATGTATGTTCGTTTGTGACAGAATGTCTCTGATCGGCTCGTACGACGAGAGCGACTCGTACGTGGACTACCAGACGCGCATGGTCGGCGCCGCCAAGGAGATCGCCAGACTCGCTACAGACATGGTATGTATATATATACATATAATAATAATATAATAATATTCTACCACATTCACACAGCGCCATCTAGTCCCAAAGTAAGCAATTATATTTGCTTGTGTTATGGGTACTAAACAACTGATAACTACTTAAATACATTTTTTTTTTGTAAATACATACATATTATTTACAAAAAAAAATGTATAACGGTTCGAAATAAACGAATTTTATTTTATTTATTTATTTATTATAGATAAATTACACCCAGACACAGAACAAACCCTTATGCTCATCACACAAAGATTTGTCCTGGATGGGGATCGAACCCACGACCTCCGGTTTAGCAGTCAGGGTCACTAACCACTAGACCAACAGGGCAGTCAAAATATATGTAAACTTATATAGAAAACATCGTAAGCTAACAAATACTCTAGGAGATATTCTGAGCACTTGTCTGATCGGGCCCGCCTTGTGGCTTGAACTGTCTCAGTTCTCTTGGTAGACAAGATTCGCTTACAAAGAAGTGGAATATTAATAAGATGGTAATATTATTATATGAGAGCTAGCAATGGACTACTGCAGGTTGAGCGAGATGATCACAGATTATTGAAGATTTTTCAGTTTGTAAGAGTTTATTACACTGGCTTATTACTGGGGGCTTACTCTATATCTATATTCGATTAGTCAGTTTTGATTTCGCTGTCAAATGTTTGATAGTGACTGCGGTCATATCTAAATTTCTTTACATTTGACAGCGACATCAAAATCGACAAATCGAATGTCTAAATAACTAAACTAAATGCAAATGATTTCAAAAAAAAACTGAAAATTTTTATCTAATAAAACTTATTATAACATATCGGAATATCTGACTGATAAATTTTAAATTGACCATGTATTAACTCAAATTTTATTGGCATTATGTACCTTAATTAGATATTATTTTTAGCTGACATTTAATTTAGTATCATTCCTAATTCCACCATTTGTGACATTGCATGATTTTATTATAATGTATTGTGTTCTTAAAAAATATTTGCATATTCAAATCTGGATAAAATGTGTGTTCCATTTATATTATTGTAACAGCTTTTGTACCACATTTTAAGCAAATAAACTGATTGATTGATTGAAATTCAGAGTAAGCCCCTGAACACTGTGTAATGTAATATAATATTGATCCATTAGTCGTTGTGGTCTATAGTATATTTGTGTTTGTAAAACATTCCCAACTAGCAGTTAATGTGTGTTGTACTGCAGACAGCGAAGTCAGCGACGGACGCGAGCCGCCTGGTGCAGCTCGGCAACGAGATGTGTCAGAAGTACGAGCAACTCGCGCAGGACAGCGTCGGAGCCTCCGCCACCACGCCCAACGGTGACGTCGCCAATAGGTAATGTTTACATAACATAGCATCACGCCTTTTTCCCCGAAGGGTTAGGTGTTTCACACCCACATTTCGCCAGCTATGTTTGGTCCCATGAAAAAGGGAGCCTATTGTCATCAACCGGGAAAATTTGTATTCCAAACTCCGGGAAAATCTCATTATTTTAATATAATAGGTAATATACACGTACTTTTTAAACACACAGATTTAGTTTTTAATAGCTTTTTAAAGTGTGGTGAATGTAAAAAGAAATATATACGTTTCTAACTCCGGACTGCTGTCAAGATTTATTTATTTATTCACTTAAAATACACAAATTTGTATTAAGGCGGACTTAATGCCAGAGGCATTCTCTACCAGTCAACCTGGGTGGTACAGAGATGTTAAAAAGTAGGTGCATATGGTCAAGAGAAAGTCGATGGAATTTCAATACTAACACATAAACAATACTTATAGGTATACATAAATATAGTTACATATATATATATATATATTTAATACATACAAATAGAAGCTATTCATACATATCTTATATACTTTATCATATCAGTGAAGAGATGATTCAGCCTACTGATTTACTACTAGTAGTAGTAAATCTACTAGTAGTAGTAAATCAGTAGGCTGACTCTCAGAAAGCATCCTATATATTTATTATTTACTAACAATAGGTTAAGGTAATACAAACACTATGGATCTATTATGGTCTGATATAAAAATATGTTAAAAATTAAATTTCAAAATAAAATTTGTAATGTTTAGAAATATTCTTTAAAGAAGAACTTGTCTATATGAACACCATCTCCTGTGTCCCCAGGATCCGCGTGGCAGTAGTGGAGCTGGGCGAGGGGGTGTCGGAGCTGATCAAGTCCGGGGGGCACTGTCGCCTGTCCGCCATCCCGCAGAACCAGCGCGCCGTCGCCGATAACGCCAAGATTGTTAACGAGAAGGTACGGTTTTGTGTATTTAGTTTAGTTGCTACTTTAAATATGAACATATTTTTACTATCCAAAATACACCGCGCGCTTTTGTCTAGTTCATAGTAATCAGATATAGAATATTTCTAGCCCTAATAACCCTTCACGTGGAGTAAGGTGGTAATCACACATTATTATGTCTGATTGCTAGTCATAGAATGGGAAGGGCTCAAATTTCTTGTACAAAAGTTTTAGGTCTGCCACTAAACTGAATAAAAAAAAGACTACACTAAGAATAGCAATAGAAAGACGAGTCGTGTAAAGACTTTTTTTTTGTTGTTTTGTTAATATCAAAATATGAGACTTTTCTATATTTTTATAATAGCACATCATAGCGGCTTCTCTTCGCTTGACGGAAAGCTGGCAACGTTATGCTGGTCATACGCTATATAGCACCATATGATATGTGTAGATAGTTTATGTGTAATTAACATCGCTATTCCCCCGTGGCACAGGTAGTGGCAGTACTGGGCGCGCTGCAGGCCGGCTCCCGCGGGACGCAGGCGTGTATCGACGCCGCCGCCACCATCGCCGCCATCATCGGGGACCTCGACACTACCATACTGTTCGCCAGCGCTGGTCAGTTCACTATTATTTTATTTTATATATGTATATTATGAAAGGGCACAGCTATCTGGCCACATAGCTCGTAAAACTGATGGCCGAGGGGGAAAAGAGATTCTCGTGTATGTATTCGTGTATTCTCGGTGTAAAGCGCAGGTATGGCGGAAATTAGGTGAGTAAGCCTCACCTAATTTCCGCTGGTCCAGCAGTGGACGTCATTGGGCTGATATGATGATGAGGGCACAGCGGGTAAACTGAGCCACTTGTCTGGGGAAGTAAAATCGCAGCCATAATAACATAGTGTTGTCTTCTTGCTGTGAGTAGTGGGTACAGAGATCATTGATAAGGAAAAAGATTTGAAGAATCTGCAATGCGCATGAGATATTGCAAAGCCTACGGCAACCGCTTACCATTAAATAATCACCAACTTCGTGGTATAAAAAAATGATTTTGTGTTATATTTTATATTCATCAACGTATTTAATTCTTAGGTACTCTCCACTCGGAGAAAGAGACAGACACGTTCTCTGACCACAGAGAGAACATCCTGAAGACCGCTAAGACCCTGGTGGAGGACACCAAGACGCTGGTGGGTGGAGCGGCCGGGACACAGGAGCAGCTGGCCACTGCCGCGCAGAGTGCTGTGTCTACTATCGGTAAGAGATTATACATTTAATGTCTTTAACCTTTTATACATCCAGTACTTTGTGTCCGTTATTTGTACATTTATAAAGTCCCCTGCGACTCAGGGCTTATTCCCTATAGTGTGGACTTTGTACAAATAAATAAAGTGTCTAATATTAAAATAACATCCGTTTACGTTACAAAAATACACTCTTCGAAATTTTTCTTTGTCTGTCTGTTCGTTTGGGACAAATTATGAAACGACTGAACCGATTTCGAAGGAACTTCGCATAGCTAATGTCACAAATACTTGACTACTTCGATTTTGGAAAAAATATCAGGGTTCCATAACATATAACATAGCATCACGCCTTTTTCCCCGAAGGGGTAGGCAGAGGTGCTTCACACCCACATTTCGCCAGCTATGTTTGGTCCCATGAAATAGGGGGCGAGCTTATTGTCATCTACCGGGAACATTTGTCCGTGATATAAAATAATGAATGCAGGATTAGTTGTCCACGAGACGAAATCGCGGGTACAGGTAGTTTTTAAAATAGAAAGAAATAAAAGTATAGCTAACTGAGATTGTACTGTCCGTGGTGCGCAGTGCAACTGTGCGAGGTGGTGAAGCTGGGCGCGGTGTCGCTGGGCTCGGCCAACCCGGAGCCGCAGGTGCTGCTGCTGCACGCGGCGCGCGACGTGGCGGGCGCGCTGCGGGACCTGTGCGGCGCCACCACCGCCGCCGCCGGCAAGCACGTGGCGCACCCCGACATGCACCGCCTCAAGCACGCCGCCAAGGTACGTCTGCACAACCACTACACCACTACTGCACTTCGCTGTCTACTACATTAAGGCCTCATTATAGTAACGTGTGTGTTCGCAGGGCTCCATTTCGTTCAAATTTTTTTTTTTAAATCTAAATTTAAAAAAGCAAAGTATTTTAAAAGCCTATCTTTTGCAATATATCTTTTATGGTCTTAGCATAGAAACTTTAAGAAAAAAATAACTGTCAAATAACGATCAGTGCTATGTTTACGATTTTTTTTATCGACCAAATATCTAGTAGTTATCTTTTTGCTTTATTCGCTAGAGCATATTTTCAACTTTCTTCTGTGTTTTTTGTTTTACGTTATGTTTAAATATCTAAGAAATATATAGCTTTCAAAACCTTAGAATTACTATAACCGGGCCTTAAGTATTACACATAAACCTAGGTAGATCTAAATATAAACTACTCTATTCTTAATTTCATTGTACATTAAATTTAACAAGTATCTAGACTTTTTTTCCTTCAAACAGATTTATCGTATATTACAGAATTTATCTGTGGTACTCCAGTATTTGGATTAGACTTTATTTAAAACTATAACGCGAATTACTATAAATCCTGACTTACAAGAGTCCATGGAAGCATGAAAGTATATACTCTCAAATTACAATAACAGATACAATGAGAACTATACGAGAGAGGAATTATCCTATAAATAGATTGACTTAAATTGTCAGTATTTATTAAACATCGTATTCAAATATTTGTATAAATCTTGTGGTTTTTTTTTCTATATTCTATTATTATTTACCTTTACATTGTGTTGTCCAGGGCTATTCAACCATAACTTGTGTTTGTACATACATATAACTGTTTGTCTGTCAATATTGGACTTTTAAGCTGTGTGTATTCCATCAGCGGCTGTCGGACGCCACAAAACGTTGGAGCCTGCCGATTAAAACGAACACAATACCAAAATATAACCGCCGTTCTATTACCCTGAGAAACGATTATAACTCTTGCGATTCAGAAACTGATATCTTTCAATCGGACCAAGAGGATGAACTAGTGAAGCTTCTGGATTACTCCAGTCAGGATGACGATGTGTCTCCGAGCATATTCCATGATAACTGTGAGGAAGTTATCACTTATATTGAGAGTTTAATGATTAAGCCACCAGCGAGAAGTTCCAAGGATGACGATTTGAACGAACGTTACAATATGGCGGCTAGAAATAGCTTGCTAGATATGGACTGGAGAGTACTGAAGTATGGTGAAAATATTCTCTTAGGAGAAGCGAAGAAAATAGCAGATCTGTGTCAAGATATTGCAGATAAAATGGATAGTAACAAAAAGAAAGATACCCTTCAGAGATTGAAGGCTAACAATGATTTGGATAAGGAAATGAAACGTCTCTCAGCTGTCATTGATAATCTAGACACAGAAATAGATTTTACTGTCAAGACTGAAATTGTTCCTAGTAAAAAGCCTAAGTTAGATGATGATGATGGGAAGTTAAAAAGTCCTATATTTAGACTGAAGAAAATTAGACCAGTTAATTTAGAAGTGCATAGTCAGTCCCCTGAGGCCACAGATGCAGTCAAACAATTACTAAGTCCGGATGAAAAACAGAAACCCGAGTCCACAGAAGTGATTGTCAAACCTGATGTTATAACCACAGAAGTAAATAGGACTACTGAAGTGACGGATATTAATACTATGTCGAGAAAAGTGAGAATGCAATTCTGGAAGATGTTTAAAGATGACACGGAGTGGTGGAAGGCTTTGGCTAAGAGGAATTTGGATAAAATGGACGAAGCGAGGAAAGAACTGGAAAGATTCAGTGGACATGAACTTGTACTAGAAGATTACGCCACAGAAAAAGATAAATACGAAATGGAAAAGTCCACATTACAGACGTTTATCGACGAGGTAGACAAATCACAGGCTGTGAACCAAGATTTAGAATACGATAAAAAATACGAAGAAATGGTCTTAAAACTAATCGAGTTCGCTAAAAAAGACTTTATTTACAAAGGGTTTGATCCAATAATCGAACAATTGAAAGCGCTATCGAATATTAAAATTGATAAACGTAAAAAAGTAGAAATACAAGATATATTAAACATATATTCTCAGATTGACATAAGCAAATACACATACGAAGAACTATGTCTTTTAGAAAGATACTACAAAGAAATAATCAGAAAATACAAACATGATACACGGAATAAAGAAAACTATATATCAGACAATTTCTATACTAAAGTAACTCATAATACAAATACAAGTAGAACTACAAAATTCAACAACAATATAGAAATATTCGACATAACCAGATCATATCCTTTAGAATATTACGCGAACAACTGGTGGACGATATACAAAGATATCTTAAAGAATCGCGAGAAACAATTCGGCTCTATAGACAACTGGTGGAGTGTATATGAAACTATACTAAATAAAACAGCGTCTAAAGAAGATATTGAAAGAATCAAATCAGTTATAGAGTCGAGGAATCGTCGGAGACCGAACAGTCGGATGGACGAACAGTTGCGAATGCTAGATGAAATACGAAACGATCGGTTTCATGAGACAGAGGATGTTTCAACGAGGGACAATGATTCGGTCAGAACTATATATTGTTGCAAGCCTTTATAACGAGACGGCATGGTGTGGTGGCATTATCAGGATATTGTCATTGTCATTGCGTGAGGGTTTGATTCTCTGTTACTGTATTTTCGTGTGTATATAATTATTTATGTGTATAGAGATGGGTGTATAGAAATACATGCTGGCTAGAAAGATAGACAAATTTCTTATCGATTGAAAAATTTATATACCAGAAGGCTTCCAAAAGAGAAACTGGTGTAGTGCTAGTGATTCTTAGTAATATGTGCCGAGTCAATGACATTAGTGGCGCTTACCTGTATATACCGCCACATACAGTCATAGAAAAATTAATAGCCACGCACTGGGTCAATGACCTCAGCGTTCTGAAAAAATCAGTAAAATGCGGGTCAATGTCCGATCAACTGAATTATTAGCTGATTTTTATTAAGATGTTGCAATGATACAAATAATTTGGCATAATCTGATACCATAATTATTATGAAACATAGTTAGTAGTTAGTTTTCTGATGCAGACAAGAACACTGCAAGAAAAGGAAAATTTGAAATAAATCCTATACCAACCCGTCTGGCCAGCGTGGTATAGTGGGCTGAATTCCCTCCACAATCTTTGGAGGCGAGCCATGCACAGCAGTGGGACGTTCGTAGGTTGAAATGATGATAGTAAAACTTTGTTATATTTTCAGTAACTTTGTATTGATTATGAAGTTTCTCTTAAACCCAGCATGTTACTTCTATTTAATATATATTTACAGCGCAAACTTACACACTTCTATAGACAGATGATAGTCGAGCGCTGTCAACACGAAACAGTAACAGTGAATCGGACCCCTGGTGTTTATAGTCCGTTTTGGCACTTGCCTTGTCATTGCACGCTGGTTTTGAGCTTTTTATATTGTTCTCTCTGTTCTACTTGGGTTACAGCAAGCATTGCTATCTCTTTTCAGCCGTTAAAACGTCACAGATGCTATTAAAACTCATTTATATCATAACAGCTACATTTTAGCGTGGATTTTCGTTTGTTTTATAGGGAATGTCGACAAATTTGTTAGTATCTAAGAAATATTTGTACAAAAATAGCGTAAGAGGTAGGTACAAACTACTACAAATTGTCTAGATAAATCTGACTACCCTCCCATTTTATAATTTCACAGACAGGTATGTAGTTTAGAGCCATGGAATACTTGGGCATTTCAATCTTCAGTTAGTAGCGGTAGATAAAATAAATATAAAATTAAAAAACTCAGCGCTACCGATGTTTGTGGTCGGTGGTAACCACTTACCATTCGATTATCTCGCCGGCCATAATTGCCAATGATTAAAAACTACGTAATTTATCCTGAGCGTAAAAAAATATTTTGTAAAGTTCTAAGTTTAGAAAGGCTATGACAAAACTGATGTTCACTAACACTTAGAACATTCATAGTCACACGTTGAATGCATTCAGTTTGTCTCTGTGTGGCATGAGTCCCTCCATATCCATGCTTGTTTCTATGCTCGCCTCTCATGACTACATACTTTTAAATGGACTTAAGAACATTATAGCCCCTAATTATATACGATATAGGTAGACAGATTCATAAAAAAAAATACTCTTTATAGCACACCACAAATTACATCAGTATAAAGAAAAAAAAGGTAGTGAATATGGGCGATATTTTCGCTAAAGGGATTTCTTCGCGACATAGTAGTTAGTTTCAGAATAATTCAGAAACTTGCAGTAGTTTGACAAATTCAAGTGCTACTCGTTACAGATAGCTCAGTTTTTGTATCATACGAACAGTATTGTCTGCCTGGGATGTTATGGATATGTAATTTCGGATCTAGGTGCGGATATATGAAAAATATTATATCAGTTTCAGATACGTGTAAGGATATTAAATTATTTCGGATAATCCGATAGCTTAGGATAATTTTGGTTACGTTTTGTTAAAGATTTTTCAATTGTAAAAGTAAAATATAAATTATTTAATGATATTGTTATAATTTATTCATTGCAATTCTTACCATAATTGCGTCTCTATCCGAACCTTATATAACGGATTCGGTTACGGTTTCGGATAGATTTTTATTTTGGATATCCGATAGTGTCGGTTAGGAAGCTCCATGACATCCCTGCTTTTAATTACTCATAAATTATTTCATGATTGAGAAAATTCGTTACAGATTAGTTATAAGTAATTTTTACTATTTTATATAAACAAGGCAAGTATCTATATATCTATATTATTAAATAGGCCAATTAGACTGATTTACAAAATTTCACATTTACCTTAGAGTGAACGAACTTTTTAATTGGCGATTTTAATTATTTAGATAGTCAAGGAGCTAGAGCAAATATAAAAGTACGAAGTTGAATTCTTAGTCTAAGGCTGTTATCACATAATTTTCAAGTTCATAGTATTGTTTAATCGATCACCGCACATCAAGAGGTCGTTCATCATCATCATCATCTCATGGTGATCAAGAGGACGCTTAGCTTCGTCGTCAATAACACAAAGCCACAAGCTTTCATTCAGCAAGCTTCTCGGTCCAATATTGACAATACAAACTTAATATATATTTATTTACCTAAATTTTCTTATATATTTTTCACCCGGCACAACTGTTTGGGGACTTCACTTGCATATTTTCGGATCTCTCGCTCGCACTTGGGCTTAGAGAACAGGATACATTTAATATTATTGGGCAAATTTCACTCGCACTTGGAAAAAAGAACGTCACAGATGGTTTTTGTTTTTCGGATCTCTGACTCGCACGTATGGCGTAAGAACGAGAAAGGGCTTCCTTTTTTTTCGCACTTGATTGTGGTGGGGGGTGGATATTGTAAACGTGCAAAATTTGCAGCGAATTACCACGGTTGGTGCAATTTGAATGAAACGGCGGGTAAACATAAAAGGTATTTATGATCTACACTGTGATACTAAAAAAACCTATATCTGTTCTGTGCTGTGATACTAAGATCTTGTATCCATTAAATAAATATTACGTGTAGAAATATTCAGTTTTCCATTTTTTTTAATATTATAGTTTTATCTAATGAGTAGTTCAAGTAATAATTTACAAATAAGTAAATAAATAATTGGTCTGTGTTAGGGATGTTAAAGATTCGATACAACTATACAATTTCTTGTCTCTTTTTCTCATTTGCGAGAAGACGAAAGAAAAGATGCGTATTTGAGGAGTCTGCCTACAGTTGTGTACAATGGTGTTGAAAGCTTATGGGTATCGCATGGCGCTTTAGTCGTTCGCACCGTGGCGCGTGGGCTCGACCCTAACTGTTGCCTACCCAAAGCTTCTTGTTTCATTATTGTTTAGATTTAACATGTTCAAACATAGAATATTAAAACTATACATATTGTATGTGTAAGGTGCGGTTTTCTGATCAACTTTTAGGGCGATTTAGAGTCAGCGTGATCCTATAAATCATTATAAGTAATTTTGGATTTCAAACGCTTGGCCTGCCGACATGTAGTTTACGGGATGAGGTACAAGTTTTTGCGTAATAATAATAATAAAAGTTGATCAGCAAAACCACCAATACTTCTGCCTACCACCGCATTATCATCATGTGTGTTCCTTAGGTGATGGTAACCAACGTTACGTCACTGCTGAAGACTGTGAAGGCCGTGGAAGATGAGCATACAAGAGGGACCAGGGCTCTGGAGTCAACCATTGAAGCTATTTCACAGGAGATTGAGGTATAAATTGTGACTGCTTGGACATAGAAAGTATTACTGCTAGAAGTATATATTCATATTATATTCTAATAAGGTTTAAAATACAACTAACCAAAATTCCATAACCAGGTGCTGATATCTCCCACCGCCCCGAAGAGTTCAGCTACTCCCGAGGAGCTGATCCGCTGCACGCGCCAGATGACAGTGGCGACCGCACGCGCCGTCGCGGCCGGTAACGCTAACAAACAAGACCAGCTGACTGCCGCCGCCAACCTTGGAAGGAAGACTGTCGTTGATCTGTTGGTGGCTTGCAAGGTATTAATATATTTGTAATTGTCATCATCAGCCTTTAGCTATCAACTGATGAATAAAAGCTTCTCCTATCTAATTCCAGTTGTCAATTAGGCCCACTCCATGAGATTTCTTTTCAACTCGAACAGCTTCTGCCAAAAATAAATCTGCAAAGGATTCGAAGTTATGTGGAAACATAACTTCGAATAGTTCTAGCAGCGAAGGAACAATGGCTTAATAATGTCTCTGTGATTGTTATAGTCCGTGGACAGCAAATACCTACTATCTATGGACTGTCAGTTCATCTGTTATAACTAATAATTGATATTGTCTGTCAAGCTGCTTCAATCGGAACCAGAAATTTAATGTGTACTTCTTTGTTATTATCATAACTTAACGTGTATCAATTTGCCACATAGGGAGCAGCCCACGCAGCCGAAACTTCAGACCTTCAATCCCGCACCCTTGAATCAGGACGAGCAGCAGCAGAAGCTTACCGGGCGCTCCTTACTGGCGTCTTATCAGCCTGCAATGGAGATGTTGCTGCAAGACAACACTTCCCAGACCTGTCCCGTAGAGTGGCACACGCGGTTGCTGACATCATCGCTACCGCGGAATTACTTAAAGGTGAGTTGTGGTAGAATCCTGATATTTGTGGTAATTTCTGTTATCTTAGAAGATGCATCAAGGGTTCAACATCTTAGGCAGTTCACTAAAACTGCTGAACTGTGTATTAATTTTTTTTTTCTCAAGGGCAATCTGATGTCAGAAATATTTTTACGAGTAGTTCTTGCTGTAAAAGTGACTAGTCACTTACATAATAGTGATTTGTGATAGAATCCTAGGGTCTGTGGTAGTTTCTTAAGTTGTGGGTAACGGCTTAAGGGCTGAAACCCTTGGCAGTTTATCAAAAGCGCTAAAGAAAAACCTTCCTTACGTTTGCAGCAGTCAGTCCCATTTAATATGTTTTATTATCCAGGTTCCGACTGGGTGGACCCAGATGATCCCACAGTGATCGCGGAGAATGAACTCCTGGGAGCTGCGGCTTCCATTGACGCGGCTGCCAAGAAACTGGACTCTCTGAGACCTAGGAAGAGTGTTAAAGTTCAGGTAGGTAACTTGAAAATTGTATTTGTGGTTTGTGTCAATTTATTGTATGTTTGTAAAGTCGGGCTTGTAACAAAGTCCGGGTTTTGCCTTTTAAAAAAATTGAATATATAATTTTGTACTACTACTACTCTTATACCTAAACAAGAAGCTGCAAGAAGAGAAGATAGAAGAAGTAGCTGTAAATACAAGAAGAGAGAAGAGAATGTCGTGTGTCGGTGAGATATGTTTGATATTCTTGGTTGTTCTGTGTTGTATCGACCGGGAATCAAACATATTACCATCGACCACGGCACTGTCTACACACGGGATACAGAAGAGCTTCCAAAAGAGTGTTTGTTTCAACATCTTCGTCTTCATATAGTATTGACACGGCTCTCTGTGCTTCTTTATTCTAAAAAGTGTATTAAACATATTTTTAAAATATATCTCTGATTTAATAATAAAAATAGAAAACCACATAATCACACTAAATTGCGGTCTTGCCATTCTGTTTGTAAATACGCTCTTAAGTAATATTGTGAATTACTTGTGTGTATAATTATACTACATTTTCAGTTGTGTTTTACTATTAAAAAAATAGCTAATTGTAATAATTAAAATTAAATGGCGACAATAATGTAATTATTTTATAGTTCATAATTACTTTCAAGCCTTTTGTGTAGATATGTATGTATGCATCACACATTATATTTGTAATATCTTAGTACTAAGGTACTCGACAAATAAATAATAATGTTGATGTTGAACATTGTTCGTTTGTCACCAGGAGGCAGACGAGAGTCTAAACTTTGACGAGATGATCCTGGAGGCTGCCAAGTCCATCATCACGGCGACGTCGGCGCTGGTACGAGCTGCCTCCGCCGCGCAGAGGGAACTTATCGATCAGGTAACGTCGAATATCTACTCGTACGTTTGTGAAACTTGATTTAAGTCATAGTCAGTCAAATCATATACAATTTCTTCACTACATAGTATAAAACAAAGTCGCTTTCTCTGTCCCTATATCCCTATGTATGCTTAAATCTTTAAAACTACGCAACGGATTTTGAAGCGGTTTTTTTTTATTAAATAGTGTTTCAAGAGGAAGGTTTATAGGTATAAAATATATACCACGCGGGTGAAGCAGCGGACGGAAGCTAGTATTTTATAATCTAAATATTATTCAAAATTTGTAATAATAAATTTCTACATCATATTATATCTAATAATTATAGCGCGTGTGTCGGTCTGTGTCGCTACCCGCTGTGCGACGTGGACTCCTCCTGGTTACACGATATACCCCTACCGTTCTTCTAGGTTTCGATCAAAATATGTTTTTTTACGGAAATTAGTCTCTATAAAACTGATTTGAAACTATTAATGTTGTACATCTTGTAATTAGGGTAAAGTGGCCCGTCGGCCGACGTCGTCGTCGGACGACGGTCAGTGGTCGGAGGGTCTGATCAGCGCGGCGCGGCTGGTGGCGGCGGCGGCGCACTCGCTGGTGGAGGCCGCCAACGCGCTGGTGCAGGGTGCTGGCTCCGAGGAGAGGCTCATCTCCAGCGCACGACAGGTGGCCTCCTCCACCGCTCAGCTGCTTGTCGCTTGTAAGGTATGGTACTTCATCTGTTAGTATTTGGGACGACTGCTCTAGTGGTTTCTGAAGGGTCAGCGAGGTGCTCGTGATACCCTGGTGTTGTCCAGACGTTGTCTGTTGCAGGCGTACATAGAAAACCTTAACCGTTTTACTATAATATAACAGAAGTTTGCCACCAGCGTAATATAAAAAAATCTTATTGAGTACACGTTTTCTGCCCTCTAATTAAGGAAGCTGAGAGGGCTTAGACCATCATCTACATATCAGTACATATTACAAGCTTTAACACACAATATCTATTGAAATATCAAGTGCAGCAGCGCACGAAAAGGTTTTGTTGTTTTGTTAGTCATTATATAAATGAAAATGAATAAAGAAAAAACTAAGCACTAAATTCGAGAACAATTTTTTTAAATTAATTTTGACGTCCAATGTAAGATTTCTTTAAGAAGAATATAGAAAAAAATACTAAAAAACAATGTAGAATTTCATTATTCATCATCATTACAATTCATAAACATCCCACTGGTGGGCATGGGTCTCCTCCAAAGTATGTGGAGGGAATTTTGCCTACGATACCACGCCAGACGGGTTGGTATAGGGTATATATAGTAGATATTATATCTAGCTAATAATATATTTAAAATTGGAATGTGTCTCGCAGGTGAAAGCGGACCCATCATCAGAATCGACCCGTCGGCTGCAAGCGGCGGGCGCCGAGGTGATCCGCTCGACGGACAACCTGGTGCGGGCGGCGCGCGACGCCATACAGACGGAGGAGGAGCGCAGCCTCGTGCTCAACAGGAGGATGGTGGGGGGCATCGCGCAGGAGATCGACGCCAGGTCACACGCACTTATATTGCTTATCCTTTCGAAAATTATACACCGTGCCCTTTTAAGGTTGGCCGACGTCAAATCCAAATCATTTATAGTGTGAAATTGGGTACAAAAAAAGATCTTAAACAACAGTTACAATAATGATCTCCAATAATATAATCTGCCAGCTGGCGTACACAAGTACATTAATCACTACATAGTATAAAACAAAGTCGCAGTCGCTGTCTGTCCGTCCCTGTGTATGCTTAAATCTTTAAAACTACCCAACGGATTTAAAAGTGTTTTTTTTTATTCAAGAGGAAGGTTTATAGGTATAAAATATATACCACGTGGGCGAAGCAGCGGACGGAAGCTAGTTGAAAATAAAATAAAACTGATTTTGAAAATTTATATAATAATATTCTACACAGTGCCATCTAGTCCCCAAGTAAGCAATTATATTTGCTTGTGTTATGGGTACTAAACAACTGATATACTACTTAAATACTTTTTTTTTTGTAAATACATACATATTACCTATAGATAAATTACACCCAGACACAGAACAAACCTTTATGCTCATCACACAAAGATTTGTCCTGGGTGAGGATCGAACCCACGACCTCCGGCTTAGCAGTCAGGGTCACTAACCACTAGACCAACAGGCCAGTCAATATATTATTATACATCTTATTAAAATCATCAGCATCAGCACCCCCTTAAGTCCCACTGCTGGGCTCGGGTCTCCTCTCCTCTATCTAAAGAGCTGAGTGGGTTTAGACCATAATCTGCTTATTAATATTAAAAATAAAAAAAACTAAATTGTACCAAGAATCTCGATAGAAACTCGAACTCGAAGGAAAACTTGTGGGTACTATAAATATGTGTTATTAACTATGTTTATTCTTTTGCTAGATGAATTGTATATCTAATTACTATGACGTAGAAAAATTTTTAGTCAGATGACTATTAGTGCACGGTGTTTATTCAGCGAAAGAAATGTTATTTAATCCCCCACAATACTAATATAAATGTTTCTAACCACAGATCTGAGGTGCTCCGCATAGAGAAAGAGTTGGAAGAAGCCCGCGGACGCCTCACGGCCATCAGACAAGCGAAGTACAAGCTGCGGACCGGGGAGACATCCGGCGAGGAGACGGACACCGACGTGCAGCTCGGCTATGCGAGCGACGCCAGCGGACATCATAGGTCACATTCTATTTTAATATCGTCTATATATTACCATCGAAAAGACGCCCAACATGGCTATCAATTTTAGAAATCACTAATAAAAGCATTCTGCTTCCTATTATATTAAGTTTTGAATCAGGGCGTGGCTCGATACTGCTAACACAATCGTAAAACAATGCTAAGCCGATTGTCTCATTCGACAGCTGTGATTGGTTTACTAAATCAATCGCGCCATATTGCCGGCCTGTGATTGGTCGATATTAGTCCATCGGTCTGCTATTGACGTGTGTAATTTAGCAAAATTAGGCCCCAGGTCTTTTTATCCGCGTCTGACCGTGGCTGCCCGTGTCACGGTTTGCGTTGGTGCATACCAAGTGTATACGATTCCTTTTATTCTATAATTCGCGGTGAAACTGGCCGCCCGCGCCGCAGTTGTCCACCCTGCGTCTTAACATGCAATTTTACCTCCACAGGTTCAAAACTCCAAACTCGAGTTTCCAGAACACGACGTACTCCCCGAACAGCACGTACTCCCCCCAAAACACCACTCACAGTACCCACAACACCACAATCACGTCGCACGTGTCTCAACTCAACCAGTCCATACACGGTCGCGACCAGCACCAGGGACAAGCGCCACCCAAGAGTCCTATATCACCTGGGTAAGTCATCATCATCATTTTAGCGTAGGACACTTTGGTTGGGTAGCAAGACGTTATATAGGCCCGGTTATCACCTAATGTGATAGTCATTAAGTCAAGTTAGAATCCTTCTGGGCGGCTATATTGACACTAATGAAAGCGTTCTTTGTAAAAAAATCAATTAGTGAATATTATGTTTGAGACGCCTTTTTAATTATAATTGTCATTTAAAATTATAAAAAGCTGCTATTTGTATGTGTGAGACTATTATTTACATTTTTAAAACAGTTATTAAACTAAAAAGACCTACCAAGACATTTTTCTAAATAAAACCCTTGTGGATAAATAGTCCATTCGTCACACTGTGACAAATAAACGATATTGATATTCTACATCATTTCTCAGATACGGCTACACAACACCCAAGAGTCCAGCTAACAACCAATCTTACAACCAATCGTACAACCAGAACCAATCCTCGTACAACCAGACCAACCAGTCGAGCACATACAACAACTTCAGCCGGGACGAGAAGTCGTATACCGTGCAGTCGCCTACCTTCTCAAGTTTCAGACCGCAGGAGGATCCCAAACAGAACTATGAAGGGTTTACCACACGGTGAGTTTTGTACACTTTGTGATTGTATGTATATGGTTGGTTTTTTATTGGTTTTTGATTTGTATATAGCTAAAAAGTGTTAACTACAAGTATTATTTAAATGTATCGAAAAAACATTTTTGGTTGTTGTGACGAGTTAACACTTTATGTATGAAGTCATACAAATAGTGTGACGAATCGATAATGTGGCGAGTGTACACTTAGTTACATAGTGGTTTTTATACAATATAATAAAAACAACCAATTAATGTCACAAGGGGTAAGGTAATTTATAGTTTAAGGGCTCTTAGGATAGGATTTAGGCCATAAAGCAATAAATTAATTTAATATAAAAATTAGATAATTATATAAAATGTATGTTAGCAAACTTAATGTTTGCTTTGAAAGTATGGAAGTTGTATTGTAGGTACAAACATTTTTAATAAGATTTTTTTATATTAATAAGTAGTTATACATACTTAATAGTAGGTACTTATATTTGCAAGTAAAAGTTCTATTATGTGTGTGTTTTTTTTTATACCACGACGGTGGCAAACAGACGTACGGTCCGCCTGATGGTAAGCGGTATTACTTACCATATGATACTTACCAGAATAAAAAATAAGATACATATTCCAAAGAGTGCTCATCGAATTATACCATAGGGTGCAAGATGACTTTCTTCAAAAACCAATGAAAAACAACCTTTTTTAATCACAACACAATTTTTTTATTTTTTTCCAAATTTACTAACTAATATTTTTCTGCTTTTTCCACGCCTCCACCGGACATTAACACAGATGATTAATTTATATTTCTTATTTAAAAAACAAAATTCTTAAGTGCCTTCCTCACTTATGATAATATATGTGCCTACAACATTGTTTAAATATATTTATATAGTTTCTAAGCTTACCGCACACATACGAACACACACGGATGACGTATAAGGTTAGCATTTAAACATTTATTGAGTTAATGTACCTATTATTGACCATACCAAAATATATTTATGAATTTAACTATCGCTCTAACAGTGCCAAAAAGCTAAAAATCAGTAGTAGACAATTTTGAAACTTAAAATAATAGGTGAAAGACAGATATTGTCACACAGCCAAATATGATATTGTACATGTTTTACTGCCGCACCCAGCGATGTCAATTAGCAGTAAGTAACACAATGTTTTCATTGAATAATCGTCTTTAGGCGTATAGACTTAAGTATTACACGTTTTTACTAAATAAACTTTAATATTAAGTTACGTCTTTGAGTACAGCAGTAACACTAATAGTGCAATATTATTGACAGAAAAATTAATTCAATTACATATTCAAACTGAAATGTACGTTTTAGTAAAGGTTTGATTATGGTCAATAATTGGTATACACACTTTAGTTATTTCCAAATTAACTATACATTAAGTTATACTGTACCAATTAAGTATCTATTAGAGAAAAAAATATACACATATGTCCATAGATTTACAAACTTAATTAGGTTATAAAAATTTAAACTTTTTAAAGTCTATATTATATTAATATGACCAGCGGACACGGGATGTTATTTAACTCGATTTCAGCGCCACCTACTGGGTCAATTGTCAACTTAAACCCCACTCAAATACATGCAAACAATTTCAAATCACTCAAACACACAAAAAGTTTCATAAAAGTTCAGTTTAGGAGGAAATCAGTGATATTCACACATACATTATGTACAACTTAAGTTTGTGAATCTATAAACATTTTAAACAATCATGGGCGTAGTCAAGAGAAAATCCTCTCTTATTTAAAGGAGTCCTTTAATTCCCTCTTGTAAAACGAAGATGAATTATAAGGGGGAATCCCCTTTTCAAAGAGGGGTCTTTATGTCAAAAAGGCTACGCTCATGTCAATTCTTTCATGCATGTCAAGCTTATGTCATTGTTATCCAAAATTATACACTTTGTTTCCTATTCTATAGCCAAAATGTGTATCATGATTCTATGTTACTGTATAGTATTAATACTGCCTTTACCCTATACGAAAGAGGATGTAGATATAAGATAATCAGAAATAGTTTTAAAAATAAACACATTTATAGAATTTAAGACGTTTATTCGTTACGAGCTGTAATTTAACTTGGTGCGTAAAATATATATAGGAGGTTGTTAAATATTATATTTACAAAAACAAAAAACGTTCAGAAACCACAACATTGTTATAAAAATGTAAAAAAGTGTGAAACGTCAATTGGTAGTATACACAGAATAAAATCTTTACCTCCTGTGTTATAATTTATGGTCGAGACTTTTTTTAAATGCGACGTTGCCAGCCCGTTCGATGTTAACGTCCTTAATTTTATGTGTTCAATGGTGTTCAGTTTCATTTATTGTGATCAAGCATATTAATACTATACCTCAATTCTCCGATTTTAATATTTTATCCATCTTCAAATTTCTTGTTAAACCATGGATAGAATATTGAAACTCGGTCTGTCTATCGCTAGCTTCACCACCGACTGGTCTAGCTTTTCTTAGACTAAGCTTGTTTCCTAGCTTAAATACTAGCCTTGCCTAGCCTGACAGATATTTCGTTTGCAGAGTACCTACAGACAGAACGATGAACAAAAAGTAAGTTTACGTGCAAGCTATACATACATACATGCATACAATTATATATACATGTAAATATATAAGAATGTCCGCTTGACGCCGATGTGTCAATAAAATATGTACCATATATGCTTGCTGTTAAGAACTGTTTTTACTTGACGAATTTATAACCACCCGCGGATATCATTATGTATAATTTATTTCCAACTGCTCGATTTCATCATATCAGCCCAATGACGTCCACTGTTGAACATAGGCCTCAACTAATTTACTGCTCCATTTACTCGTTGCTGCTTCCAAGAGAGTAGGTTAACCATTGCCAGGAACTCCCGAGTGTCCAAAATTCGGTGTTCGAAAAGCAATTATATATTTGCCCGTGTTATGGGTGAAAACAACTGATATACTACTTAAATACTTTAATTTTTCGTAAATACTCGTATATACATGCATAAATTAATATAGATTTGTCCTGGGTTGGGAATCGAACCCACGACCTCGGGCTTAGAAGTCAGGGTCATTAACCACTACGCCAACAGGCCAGTCACTGAGTAACAAACATCCATCCATACATCCATCAGCAAGATTCTTCTTGTTCTTATCGTTCCCTCATTGATGTGGGACGTGATTCAATTTTAGACGATCAGTGGTCTTTCTCCATCTTGTCCTGGTTTAATATATTAGTGTATGTATGTTGTATATATTAAATATTTATTTAAAAGTCAAGTAAAAACACATCATACCGCGTTTTTTCGCCTAACAGATACCCGAGCAAGTTTGAACATCGTTCTGTATTTAATATTAAACTATCAAAGGAAAAGGTCCTAAATACAGTTTCATATTTTTCGCAATTAGAACCTTCTGCACTTTACATAAGGGGTCAAATTTATCAAAAATATGTTTATGATTAACGAAGATTACACATGTTTTTTTACGGCATTTTGAACCTTAATGTTATAAATTTTAGGTTCATAATGGTGTAATATTGACTTATTTCCTTTGGAGTCTGATATGTTTATTTATTATTTTATTTATATACTACATAATGATATATATACTATGTAGTATAATGACGTCACTAACTAGGCATGTGCTAGTAATTATGTACCATTGTTTTAAAGTTATTTCTCGAATGTTTTCGTAAGTTTTCTGTGCAAAATTTCAAAACTAAAATATTAATATTTCAGTAGATATTAATACTGTAGTTGATTTCGAAAATTATCTGTGGAAATTTAAACACCACAGATAATTTAAACAAAAAAACTTTAAAATAATAACAACAACTAATATATAACGTTTGTTACCTAACTGCATGCTGGTAAAGGAGTGAGACTGAGACAATAGAAGGGGTTGTAGTGAAGTCTCTCACCCTCCCCGAGGTGAGGACCGCGCACCTTGTGGGGGAGAGGATCCCCTACAAGAGGGGACCCCCACTACCTCCCCCAAGAAGGGCCAGCCTGCTCAAGGAGGTTTAGAGTGAGTGAGCATTTTATTATTAGGAACAGGGTCCGTTTTGTTGTTTAATTTTGTCATTCTCATTGGAAATTTGTCGTATTTTTTGTTGTTTTTTTTTTTGGGGTATTTCAGAGGTACGTTTGGTCAAGCTGCAAGCTAAGGCATTGTGTAGCAAAAATATTACTACAGCAAGAGTTGGACCAAGTAGACGCACGGAAATGTAATTTCTTGTGTTTCTATCACTTTCTGTCACTTAAAACCGATATTCACTAGAGTGAGAAAGAGAGCTGGAGTGGAGCGACGAGGCGCTCGGCTCTCACTCTCTGTATCGCTCTTGTAAAGACAGTTTTAAATGGTAGAAAGGGATAGAGGATAGTGAGATTCCGTTGTTCAGATGATTGGTCAGTAGAATAAATGTTTCAATGGTTTCAATGCGGCTCATCTAAGTGTTGCCACATTAAACCGTACTGTCATGCTTGTATCCTTTTCTTTTACTTAGAACCGTCATTTACTAGAGTGAGATAGCGAGTGAGAGCCAAGCGCCTAGTCGATTTTGCTGCGTGCTGTCGCACTGCCGCTCTTGTTCTTGCTTTATGGCCGATTTCAATAATCTATCTATTTATGGATTTGGCTATTAAAGTTAGAATTTTGACATAAGCTCCATACAAAATGTGTCAAAATTCTAACTTTAGTAGCCAAATCCATAGATAGATAGAATATTGAAATCGGCCGTTAGTCAATGACAGTTTTAACTGACAGAAGAAAGTGCTATTCTGTGCAACTTAAGGTGGATCAACCTTAACTGGTTTCATTTCATTTGATGTTGAGTAAATTTTATATTGGTTTTGTACGTATTGTCTCTGTGAGAGGGAGTTTCACTATTATTTTCCAATAGATAAATGGGACAGTTTGAAACGTTTCATCAAATTCATTTGGGTTGTTGTAAGTGTGTGGAATTTACATTCATCTCATAAGTAGAGGGTAGGTTTGGTTATATTGTGCTAAATATATTGACTATCGAGTGAAATACAAAGAGAAAACATATTCTCTAAAAAAGGATGACGCTTTTCCAAAAGTGGTAGGCAGATATGCATCATGCTCTCATTTCGCCACCTATGTTTGGTCACATGACATAGGTGGCGCGTCTATTGCCATCAACCGGGTGCATTTAGAATATGAGAATTTCATGATGGAAAAAAAAACAATATTGTTTTTGTCCGAACAAAGATCCAAACCAGAACCTCTTTGGCAGCAGGCATACAGCACTCAGTCAATTTCTAAACCCTCTTGAGAGCTTCAGATGCTTCAAACATCATAAATGGTCACCCATCCATGGACTGACCTTGACGAAGTTGCTTCACCTCGATCGGTACGAACATTTCAATACGGGCTACGAGTGCTTTTTAAAGGCATTTTGAATTAATTAATTACATTATAGTTGTTTTTGTAACTAATATTTTTATATAATAAGTGTTGCCTGCACTAATAAATGTGTATAATACTGTCTATGGCATGGCATGGTGTTGGTGTCTAATTCTTTGGGTCTACCTCTTGGGTCTCACACTATCACTTTTTGTTTAGTCTGTTTTTGTTTCATTAATATTAACTACGGTTTAGTTACGATGGGTTTATTTATATTTTTGGCCTTGTGTTGTTTATAATTGTTTAGAATCCTCTAAATATACCTGATCAAGTGTCACGGGAATCGAATTTCAAGCGGGCAGAGTCGCAAGGGACAGTATGTATTGCATATAAATAGTTTAAGCTATGAATCAGCAATGTTTACAACGATTACTTCATTTAAATGCGCAGTAATTTGCGCATAATTTTACGCAGATGTTTTACTGATTGCACAAAATTAGCTACACATAATGTATATTAATTAATATTGTGAAATAAATGACTCAATACATTATATACAAACATTTTTTTTTTCTTCTTTCTTTAAAAAAGACAACGCCCGCACTAGGGAACAAGCCCTGTGTCGCGGGGAGCTTTACAAACATGAAACTAACGGACACAAGGTACACCCAGACTAGAAACAAATATCTATGAATCACACAAATATTTCTCTCGTGTGGGAATCGAACCCACGTCACCCAGCACGGCGATGTAGTGGCGAGGCGACCACCTTAACCACTGCGCCACGGTGACAGTCAATTTTAAAATTTCTAATCAATTTCAAATTTAAAATTCCTAATAGTCTAAACATAGTTTATGTAAATTATTAAATAGGTATAGCCGTTCTCCAGACCAGGTATATTTATAGGGTTATATGCAGCACAAGCCCACCTTAACCCTACTACAAACATTGACCAATAACAAAAAACCCTTTACAGTTACGAGACTCGTCTGTACGACACGCCACGCCCTCTGGACATTAAGACCGACTCCCAACAATCACAGTATGAGTACAAAGAATCACAATACAAATACGAACCGCCCAAAACACCACTAAGTCCGAAATTCAACGCTAGAGAACTCAAATTTGACGACAAAGAACCAATATATTCGACATTGAAGAAACCATTCGACGGTGTCGGGCAGACGTTCTCAGAACACCAAAAGTTGTCCGAAGCAATCCCTGGGGGTCTGAAACAATCTGAGTATAAGATAGTCAGCGAATCTTATTCTTCGTATCCGAAAACTGAGTTTAGTAAAACAGAATTCCGTGAGGAAGTCAAGTCTCCATTTACTTCGACGCCTAAAATTGATCGATCGACAGAATTAGTGAAGGCAGCTACACCAGATTACGAAAGAATAGCCTCTCCATACGGCGGTCCAAACTACATGGAGGAAACCACTACAGAAGTTAAAGAAATTCCAAACGGAACCCAAAAAGTAACCACCACAAAAATCTACAGTTCATCCCCTGTCAATTTGACTACGACTAACACAAAATATGAGCCGATTCGACTCGATGGCATCGATGAATTGTCAAAATCGTTCGATAATGACTCTAAATACAGCACTCTCGACTCTAGGTTCAACACTTTAGAGTCTAAAATGAGTTCGGACACCAGCCGATCGTTTATGAGACCCTCGGAATTCCAGACTTCGGACTATCAAACATCTTCCAGCGTCACTAAGATCAAGAAGCCATCGGACTTGGTGAAGGAAATTGACAGTATAGACAAGAAGCTTTCAAGGCAGACTATTTCATCGGAAACCATTGAAAGGAAGTCGGTGATGACCAGCTCGCATAAGTCAGAGACCAGTTCCACTGTTACCAAGAAATTCGGCAACTTTTAAAGGTATTTTTAAACTGTTTATGTGTGTTAAAAAGATACTGCCGCTTGTTACCGCGGGGAGCTTCGTAAAATTGTTAAGGCCTTGTTTCACTACGCTATAAGTGTCTGATATCCTATCCGAAACTAAGTTGACATATCTTTGACATCTTTTTCATATAAATTCTGTCACTGAAAGGCTCATTTACACGGTTCAAGTTTCGAATGCTACTTTTCGTGCTCGCTTTGTAAAACTATGAAGACATGAAAGTTGTCTGTCAACACTTGCATAGTCTAATTCGGCCTTAAGTCTCAGATATTTTATCAAACACTTATCAGCCAATGGTGAGGCCTTAGATTAGTGTAAAATATTATATTTAGATGTGTAGTTACTGTGGGGAATCGGTCGATTTCGTCGTTTAAAAGTCGAAATTTTATAGTTTCGTACTAAAATGTGTCAAGTTTCACTTTTCAAAGTTTCTCGCGGTAGTGTTTAGTATATAATGCCTGCACGTTTTGATAAATTTAAATTATACTTATACTAGTTATTGTGAATTTGATGTTTTTATAATAATTATGTCTTGAAAATTATACATTGTGTTTATATATATTTTGACATGTTATAAGTCTCGAAAAAGGTCGGATATTATAAATATATTACTTATAATATAAATGAAGTCAAAATATGACCATAGATATAAAAAAAAATGTTGTTCAAGAAATAATATAAATCTCAAAAAAAGGATGTTTTTTTTTATATAAATTAATATTTTAGTTTTGTTTTTATGTTACCGTCGTTTAAAATATTATTTTATGAAATATGTTTAAAAAGAATCGGTAGCTATTAATATTCAATATTTAACTGAATGTCAATTAGTATAAAGTTTAAACAAACAGACGTATTTGAACATACGCCTTTATTTAAAAAAAACGTGAAAATATAACTACAAAAAGTGCCTCATAATATATAGTATAAAATAAAAATGCCACGGTAATATAAAAACAATACTCTATTATAAAAAAATTTATAAAAGAGCTATATTTTACTATAAGGTGCTACAGAGTTTATTTATTATATAGAGATGTTGACGTAAACAAAAATGATTAAATTTATTTACTTGGGCCTTATTTCACATATTGCTGAAAAGTGTCTGATAATTAACTGAAACTTATGTCACTTCAAGGAAGATTAAGTAAGAAAAATATCTGTTGTTGGGGACTTCACTCCCGTGGATCTTTGTTTAGCCACTACTCAGCTTCTATTGTTGGTAGCGTAATGTTATATAGCTTTCTTTATGGGCTTTCCCATACAAAAACTTTTTTATTTGATGTAGTTTCTGAGATTAGCACTTTCAACTAAATCAAATAATCAAATAAAAAAACTCTTCAGCTTTATAATTTTAGTCATACATGACTCATAAGTCTGGATAAAGTTAGCAGACATTTATGAGCAAGTTGTTGAAATAGGGCGTTAAAAATAAGATCAGGGGCCCAAGTCTACTAACACAATGGTAAGTCGATGGTTTCATTCGACAGCTGTGCGCCATATTGCCGGCCTGTGATTGGTCGATATTAGCCCATCGGTCTGCTATCGACGTGTGTAATAGCAGGATCGGGCACCTGCTTCAGCGATAGTACACTCATGCTAAACATGAGGTAGTGTTAGATCCTCACATACAACTTATATTAAATTAATGTGACACTAATACCTGTTTCGAGGCTGAGTGTACTTTGTTTTCGTAAATGTTTGTCTCACAGGGCTTGTTCCTTTGTGATATTGTCAACATTTCTATATTAAGTCAGTGTTAGAATGATCAATTATTATTGTTACTTCATGAGAGATGGTGACTTCAGAGATTGAAAATAGTTTATATATACATATTAACTTTTAAACTAAGCTTACGCCATTATGTCGATAAGAAATAGCCTCTATCACTCCTCGTTCCACGAACTATTCTTTTGCATAAAATCATGTATCTAGATAAGTTTCTGTGTTAAAATGTGATAGCGCAGGACAAACGAACAAACAATATTAATAAATATAATATAAAAAACAAAGTACATTTTTGAGTATTTAATTGATTAAATTATATATACATATTGGTTGGATAATGAATTTTTAGATTTTTTTGCCAAATTACTTATAAAGGGAAGTTATGTGATATTAAAATAAAGTAAACATATTAATATAACTAGTTTTTTGCTAAAATAAGGAAGTCAATAAGACCGCAATTCCAAATTAAATTACAAGAAAACAGTTTATACTGGATTTTCAATGACCAAGCTTCTTTGAAAATTTGTGCAGCAGTATAGTAGAACCTAATTTTTAATTTTGCTACAATATGAACAGATGGCAGCAAATAAACTAATTGACTAAAATATGACAGCTGTATTATATCTGAAGTCACTACCTCTCAATCCCACTGCTGGGCAAGACGCCCACAGTTCACAAAGTGCTAACCCTTAGGGGACCTTATTCTCGATGCCTTCAATGTTAACCATTTGTGCCATTATTATAAAGAAATATATTTTGTTTTTCATCATTCGTGCCTTTGGAAACTAATGTTTGAATGTTTTTGGGCTGTATTGTACTAAAACACATTACCCCCTTTTCATAAATCGAGTACAAAATAGTGAAACCTACAAAGCTACAATAGCCAGAAAACGTCATGTGAAAACCCGTTCTTATAATTATATTTTAACCTTCACTCTTGAAACGCAAAAGGTAATGAAAATGGATTATAATTGCTTTAAAATTAAGATGCAGTTTTATCCGCCGTCTTTAAGCTTGGGTACAACCTTGACGATCTCCATTTGTAGCGGTAACCACTTACCTCCAAGTGGACCGCTAGTTCGTATATCACTTCCGAAAATGAAGTATAATATATAGCCAAAATAAATATGAATTTAATGTCTTTGATTGCCATGGGGGTTAGTAATAACGCCCAAATTATAGATTTCTTATTAAGTCTGCTAAAATAGAGTGTAATTTAAAAGCATATGCCCCAAAATAGCTGTTTTTATCTAAACTGTGTTATAAAAAACTTAGATCTCAATAGTGCAGTTTATATAATTATAAAAATGCAGCCCATTTATAAACTAGAATGTGCCATTATACAAGATTTTATTTTATAAATTATATTTATATTATTGTGGAGTTTATACTAACTGTACTTACTACTGCGTTCTGTTAATGTATACATAAATAAAATAATTTATTTGTAAAATATGATGCCTTTGTACCGTCACTTCACTTGGCGCAAAAGAGCCCAAAATGTACTAATGAAATGGAAGTAAACGAACATGTACTTTATTATTAAAGCAGTCAGTATATTTAAATATTCAAAATTAAATTTCTAAATACGTAATTAGCGCGTAATTTTGAATAAATTGTTTTCTTTTTGTCAAAAATTAACAGAACACAGCTAATAACAGTGAACGTATGGTGCAATTATTGTATAATTATACTAAAAATGTATATTAAAATATTTGTATAGTATATTATTTACAAAAAAGTAACCATCTAATAACGAGGTCCTAACGGATTGCAGCTTAAATTAACAAGCATTTAAAAAAAGTAAAAAAAAGTTATATTGTTTTTATTTTTTAGCATAGTGATGCTGACTACAGGCGATTTCGCGTGAACAACATGTATTTAAATATATAATTATGCACACTCTTAGCAATATAAAGACCTAAGTAATAATGAAGCCATTTTTAAACCTTAAATTTAAGAACAAGATGTAAAATTACTTAACTGACGTATTTCAACTTGTGTCTTTATTTCACTAAGGGTGTTATACAATTGTCAGTCATTAACGGTCAGATTGACTGCCAATTTTATATAGTTATTTTATATAATGTGCCTTAATTCGCAGCTTGGATGTTTTTGACTCGACTTTTATATATTTTGGGGTCAAATATATTGTGTAATAAATTATAATATTGTAGTGTAAAGGCCCGCGGAAGCGATACGTCCACTGTAGGTAACGAAACACCAATTCTTATAGATTAGATTGTAGAAATATATAATTATTGAATATTATATATTTAATTTATACACACAACTGGGTATTTATATAAATAAGTATACAGTAGAGGTTTCAGGACTTTGGTTTGAAGGAGGCTTGACCTTGTTTATGGTAGTTCTAGATTTTTATTTGAAAGAAGCTAAATTTAAGAGTTGTAACTGGAGAATTCAGGCGCTTTTGGGATGGGCTTAGCCCCTTAGCCCCCTCCTCCCCTTTGATCCACTACTGTATATTTATACGAGAAGCGTAGTCACTGTTTAATGTAGAAGACTAAATTTTGAAACACCTAAAACTACATGTTTATTTTATGATATAAATATTATAAAATAAACACGTCTTTTTGCCTTTCTCACACACATTTATTAGAAAGCGATATAAACGTTTTAAGGCTGCAGCCATATGTGAAGTGGCTACACTTTTGCTTAACATCTGGGAATAGTAAAATATATGTCAATGTATTATATTATGTATGTGTTCGTCTAGAATCTAGACTATATATTTATATAAATTATAAGATTTACTCTGAGATTATAAACTTAGACTTAAACTTTAGACTACCTAAGTGTCTAGATATATAAACACGAATATTTAGTATTCAAAATGTTACTTATTATAGTGATTACTATAATTTGTGCCGTAGAATGAAGAATTATTTTTCCATTTCATTTTTAAGTGAAATGCCTAAAATGTTCATTTTAAAGTGTTTTTTGTAATCTAGACCCATCTCAATATACGACCTATAAAATATATATTGACCTCTATATAGTCAGTTATGTAACAGACAGACATGAATTTTGTCAATGAATTATTAAAATATATTCAATAATATTATGTGCGTAGAAACCACGAATATATTCGTGTTTGGCTAATAGCGTGTCTTATTAATATATTAATATTTAATAGGATTGTATCGAAGTAACTGTTGTTCAAAACGTTTCAAGTTTATCTCGACTGCTGGACAAAATGCCCAATATACTAGAGTTAGGATGGATGGGCCTTTATTCAAATAAGAGAACTCAATAAGATAACAATATGTTGGTACACAATTTATTCCAGGCTACAGTTTTCTAACATTAGTTACATATAATTTCAATTTTTGCTTTTTAAGAGACAATAGCCTGACTATAATTTAAAGGCTATTAAGTTTCATACACAAAAGCAAAATAATTTTGTTCTATTCAGCAGCCAGCAGATGGCGCTAAATGTTCGCAGACGTGGCGCCATCTAACGACCGTTTCTATAACTTAAAACGTTTTGAATAAAATAAAAGTGCTTATAAACTTGTACTAAATAATTATATTATAATATACAAATATAAAATGGTAGTTTTGATACATATAACTTTGTAATTATAAGTCTTTATATATAATAATGTCTAAAAACCAAATGAAAATTATAATAAACTAATTTTTGTATTGTTTTAAAATGGCTTGTATTGTAATATTTGTTAATGAGTTAAATGTTTATGTTCTGTAGGTAGCTGTAGGACATACGTGTACGGTTCTGTGGATGTAATTTAAATAAACTTGTAACTAATTAATTTGGTTTTTATTATTATATTTATTGATCCTACGTGGTCCTACTATGGTACCTTATGCCAAATGTCCACGCTTAAAACAACACATAATCCTTCTCTCTTTATATTTTTATTAAATCATGTATTTACATTTGACATGTCACTAACTAACGTCGTATGACAGCTTGGTGACAGAGATGTCTTGTATAAAACTAAAACAAAAGAGACAGCTACAGTCTGACTCTTAACAATGGTTTATCTCAATGTAAACCTGGTTTAATACTTAATCCATAATTTGTAATGGGGGATACACTTTACAAACTATTCAACAGTTCAAGACCCCAATCGATGATTTTTCGAGTCGTAGTTTTCGTGAGCTAGTAAGACTCGCTGTATCTACACGGCACACGGGCAGCTAAGACCAGTCGCGTTGCGTTTGGGGCTGCCATACACGGACTACTAGTGCAGTAAGAGCGAACAACGTGTATAGCGAATATCAATTTTGTATTGAAACTGGAGATCGCCTTAGAGTAACCTCTTGAACATGTCGACACTGACTTCTCTGAGCTGAGTATATCAGGGCCTTCATAAGGTGGATGTTCTGATACTCCTCCACCATACATTTCAATGGCGCTGAACATAAGAAACAGCTAGATGGTGGCTGTCCACTCAGCAGACAATTTTGTAATGCTATAATTAGCGGCCCGGTAGACAGCGGCGCATACTAAAACATTTTTTTAAATGTTCTCAATCATTTTTGATAGTATCGGCGTATTTAAAGGTCAGTAGAATCGTTATGAACAGGGGCCTTAAATAAAGGCATAATACTGACAACACTGACACTATAAATATTCTACATTGTCGTTGAAAGTGAAAACAAAATTTGACACACAGAACACTTATACCTACCCCCCATAATCTCATATTCTGTGAACTTTACGTGAACTGTTTTTGTCTACAAACATGGTTTTTGTACTTTTATGTTTTATTGTATTGTGATCAAAAGTGGTTTTTATTCACTGTAATAGTGATATAGACGTTAAATTAAGTGTATTTAAATGTAATTATGGATTCGATAGATTTGAATGCAAGCGGGAGTGTTCTTTTTTGAAAAAACGGCGACCAAACTTCGGCGTGATATTTATTTATTTATTTCAACTTACATCTATCATTACAGGTTATAACCTAATTCGATAGTGTGCTAAATAATAACAGTATTTTACCTATATAATTTTTTGTAACTAATTACAAATAATGCATTCCTTGTAAATTCACTCAGAGAACAAAATAAAAGATCTGTTTGACTGGCAATGAGGTTGAGCGTGCGGAGTGCGCGAGTCAGCGGCATTTTGGTAAGTTTTGTTGTTAATTTTGAATATTGTATTAGAAATGTTGTTTTAATTAGTTTATATATTTATTTAACTAATTAATCTCCGGCTGTTCCATGGCAACAAAATCTAGTCCGAATATTTTTTTAATTATTTTATACCCGCCCCCAAATAAACAAGTTAATATAGGTACCTACTTCTACTATACGTTCCTGTACGAGTATAAGTAAGTACAGAGAAGAAATAATCTGCTAGTCTTATGTGGGTAGTTTACAGTTGAAGTTACAAATATAAGAATCTATATACATGTACGCTAAAGCTGGTCCCCTCTTGTTGAAACTTTCACGCTGGTAAATGTACAGGGTCTCCGGATCATAGAGTCCACGAGGATCTCGGTCTTGGCTTTTTTGATCTGAAAATGTAATGAAAGAATAGCATAGCTCTACAAAAATTATTAAGTAAGCCTTTTTGTTTATCATTTTTATAAATAGATTTAGTACTAACTCACTCACACACTAGGTTTTTAAGCTTCATAATAATTGTCAAATTTTAACAACTAACACACAACTAACCATTACTCTATTTGGAACATTCTGTGCACACATATTTAGAGTTACAATCTAGTTTTACATGATACCTATTGCTCTGTTAACCTTACTGCGATTGTAATTTGTTTTGTGAACCAAATAAATAAATAAATATTTCGAAATAATCGAAAATTTTGAATGAAATATTTCGAATTTTCATGAATACCCTAAATTTTTACTATTTTCAAAGCGTTGTCTAATTTTATTCGTGTTTCCGCAAAATCCCTAAGGATTTCGAATTTTGAAGTTATCCATATAGGTATACATATCGCGATTGCCGTAGGTTTGTTTGCCACATATAATCCAGGTCCTTTTGTGCTACTTATTTTTTTTTTTTCAATTAAATATTTGGTTGGGGGGTTTACAATTTATATAATTTCTGTTTTATTTACCTATCTTTTTACTCTTATTTCCTATTTAAGTTATTTTCTTTAATATTAATGTGCTTAATTATAATTTGTCCGAACTCTGCACCGGCGTGCATGGTAGAATACCAATATACAAAGTTTAATTTGCTCTTGTGATTCACCACTGCACCCCGGTGCAGAACTCAGCCCGAAGTTGTTGCTGGTGGTGGCTTAGAAACCATAAGGACCTAAACAATAAAAACACAATAAGTCGAGAGAGACAACCTGTACGGGACAACTTAAATAAAACAATGCTTGATGTTTGAGTACACGCGGCGAACACCAAACGCGAACTGATTCGAGTAGCGCACGCGGTACAAAATGTTTATTCTATGTAAAATGATATTGATACGGTTGCATCGTACATGCTCCCAGGCACGAGAGCAGAAAGATAAGACAATTAGGACTTAAAATGCTAAAGAACATGCTTTTTTGAATTTTTAAACATGAAATGTTATGATTAATAGTTAAACAAGTATATAATGTCTCTAAAATGTCTTTTATTCCCTTTCGCGGAATATGGATTCGCGACGGAGAAAGACAGGCGACGATGCCTTGTTTTGTTTACGCGCACTGACACTAATCTCACTTTGGCCCGATTGTACACTTTCACTTATGCACGGAACACTGAGAACATTAACACTCTGCCGCTGCTGCTGCTGAGGGCGCGGGCGCGGGCGCTCTGTTAGCGCTGCGCTCCGCACTCGCCGGACACGCCGCCAGGCGTATACCGCTGCTGTGATGCACATTATGACCACCACTAAGTAGATCACAGTGTAGTGGTGCACATCATGATATGAGAAGCCACTTTCTATATCGTCATTGTCAGTCAATTCCACTTGATTCAATCTTTCCTCGAGCATTTTTAACAGACCCTCTCTCTCGATATGGTCTCGGTCCTGTTCATTGGTTGTATTTATTGGTATCGATAAGTTGAATAAGTTGTTAATGGGTGGTATGTCTATAGCCAAAATATCCACCTTTGTTTTTAAAATGTTTGTAAGTTTTTTGTGCGAAGAAATGGTATATGTGTCGCCCTTGATGACGCAGCCATTGTCAAGTGTGATAACGCCGGCTTTATTTAATTGTTCTGCCGTAACATGATCTTGGCATATTACTCGTATAGAGCACGGTCCGCAGCAAAAATATAAATAAGTGTTTAGTTTATTTAGTTCTGTCCAATTATTAGTACAGATTTTTGTCAATTTTGTTTTACACCGACTATATGGTGGTTCCTGAATACATAGACTTTGATCTGATCTAATTTGATATATTGGACCTTTTAAAGAACAAATGTATGTTTCTGTGTCGTAAAACATACAGCTTTGGACATCGTTTTCCGACATTGGTATATACGAGTCTTTTTGTATATTTATAGCGAGGCGATCGGCGACAGGAATTATGCTGATGCTACCATTTTCGATTTGTTTTGGAATTGTTATGATTTTATAGATATCATAACTGTCTCTGCTTACTAATGGAATTTTAACTTCGAAGATAATCAACTGTTGCATAACTCTCACTTTTGTTTTAAGCAAGTGATACATGTTTGATAAATCTGATTGAATATTATCAATTGGTAGTGTAAGTTCTTTTGCTAACTGTCCTGTTATGATATTAAGTTCATTAGTCAGCTGATTAGGAGTGAGCAGGTGCACATTCAACCCTCTAGTGTGTATGTTTATGAGAGTATCTATAATAGTTTCTTGGACGGCCTTTAAGTTCAACAGGATACTGTTTGCGATAATTGATGATACACTAAAGCTGTTAAGGAGAAGAGATTCTTGAACTCCTTCGTTAAGTGTCTTTAATCCTTTTTCTAGGTTGTTTAGGTGCTGATTAAACACCTTATGATGCTTATCCATCGCATTTTCTACCCTTTTGATAATGTTGTACTCTGCCTCTACAATTGACGTATGATTTTTCCAAAGTAATGTCAAATGTTTTTCATTATTTCGGATATTTTCAATATCTTTTGCATATTTTTCAGCAAAGTCCTCATCTAACACTCCAAACAAACTTCGAGCTACATTCCCAACAGCATTGATAAGACCGCGCTTATGTCGTACATTTCGCGCGACTTGCTGATCAAGCAACATGCCATTATAATGTTCAAGTTCATTGCTACTGTGACGTAATTGCATAAGAATCGCTTCACACTGAGATATCTTTGTTGTGTTAGAACATATGTTTCCTAAATGATTAACATATTTATTTAACAGCTCTGTCCCTTGCCAATAGGGCTCCATATCATAATATATAACTAACTTCCATTCATCTCGTTCGAGACGCATGCTTGATATTTTATCAAAGTAAATGCTGTTACTGCTATTTAAAGTTGATATTTTATAATCACAACTAGATGGTGTTATGATTAGCATCAGAAACATAAGAGCAATATATATAGGGTTACAAAATCTTTTGCTCTTCTGATTTGGTAATTTATTTGATAGTGAGTCATTGTTTATAGTTTGTTCAGCTTTATGAGTTGTACTACAATTTTGATCGCTATTGTTTTGATTTAGCATTTCCTCTTCGTGAACCGGCAACACTGAAAGTTTTGTGATAGGTCTCTTGATCACCCCGTTTTTTGTCTTTACAGACACGACACGGACATAACCGTCCTTGCCAGGATGAAGCTCTATGATCCTGCCAAGAGCCCACTTTCCAGAGGGTAAATTAGCATCGTTGATAATTACAATGTCATTGATTTTTAGATTTGATTTTTGCTGCCTCCACTTGCTTCGTGCTGATAGTTGGCATAGATACTCGGATTTCCATCTTTTCCAGATATCGTCAAATATCTTTTGAGCGAGATGCCAACGTGTTCTTGCGTCTTTTTCTGTCTCAACTATGGTAAGTGTTGGACCACTAGTTAGAAAATGAGACGGGGTTAGATAATCCAAATCGTCTGGATCTTCGCTAAGAGCGCATAGGGGTCTCGTGTTAAGACAGGCCTCCAACTGTGCTAGTAAAGTTGAATACTCCTCATAAGTCAATTTTTGTTCGCCAACAACTCTCTTGATATGATGCTTAAGGCTTTTTACAGCAGCTTCCCAGAGGCCTCCAGCGCTTGGCCAGGAAGGCGCGTTGAAGTGCCATTGTATTTCCATATCTGTTATAGCTGTATAGAAGCTGTTGTCTAAAGTTTCTCTTAGATTGTTGAATTCCTCCCGCAACAAGTTATTCGCCCCGACAAAGTTTGTCCCATTATCACTGTAGATATGGGTTGGGGCTCCTCTGCGGGCTACCATTCTTTTCAGGGCCGCTAAGAAGGCATTTGAGCTTAGGTCGGAGACTAGTTCGAGGTGCACAGCTTTTGTTGCCATGCACACGAAAACCGCGACATAACCCTTGGTCGTTTTGATTCCTCGACCTTTGCTTGATTTGACGTCGACGTACCCCGTGAAGTCGACCCCCGTGTGATTGAAGGGACGTGTTTGATTACTTCGTGACGCAGGTAAGTCACCCATTATTTGTGCATGTTTAATAGGGTTATGCTTTCTGCATGTAACGCAGTTATGAATGCGATTTTTGACAGCCCGGTTACCGCCAAGGATCCAGTATTCTTGGCGCAGCCATGCTAGTGTTAAGCGAGCTCCACCATGAAATGTCAAATGATGACCTTGATCTATCAACCTATTTGTAAGTAGTCCTTTATGAGGAATGATAAGAGGATGTTGCATACTTTTACTCATTTTTGCATTATTTATTCTGCCACCAACCCTTAATCGTCCGTCTTTATCAAGATACGGGTTAAGATTGAGTAGCTTGCTTTTTGGGCCTACCTGGCCATGCTTTTTGAGGCTTTTTATTTCTTCCGCAAATTCGTTTATTTGTGTATGCTTGATAATGATATACTTAGCTCTTCTCAACTCGGCTATTGTAAGAAAAAACGGCTTAGATTGCGATTTTGATAATATGCGCAATAGCCAAGCCAGTATACGAGTCGCTTTTGTTAGATTGCTATAATTGTTTAATATAGCGCTAATGACGTCGTATTGTTTTTGCGAAGTGCAGTTGACTTTTGCTGACTTCTTGATTTCTTCGCATGTATTATATACAGGTTGTTCCTTTGCTTCGTGATTTATATCTAAAGATGACAACCATGTAGGTCCGGTCCACCAAAGAGAATATTGCTTTAGTTGTTCTACAGACATGCCCCGACTAGCACAATCAGCTGGGTTTTCAAGGGATTTAACGTACCGCCAGCTATTGGATGATATAACATCGGTCACCTGCTTGACCCTGTTAGCAACGAAGGGTTTCCATCTGTTAGGATCTCCCTGAAGCCATCCCAGCACTGCTGTTGAGTCGGACCATGCATAGATTTTGATATTATGTCCTTCAAGACACCTTACGACTGTTTTCATTAGTTTTGATAATAGCACTGCAGCGCTTAGTTCCAGCCTTGGTAACGTGATATTCTTGTTTAAAGGAACGAGCCGTGCTTTTCCAGTTACTAATGTTATCGCTGTTTGCTGATTCGTATCTGGATTTGTGATTCTACTGTAAATTACACAAGCGAAGGCTTTTGTCGAGGCGTCACAAAATCCATGTAACTCTATGCTTGAATTTTTAGGACTCTGCAGCCATCTCGGCACCTTAAATGCGTCAATCATTTGTAAATCTTGTGTCATTAATGTCCACTCTTTTATCATACTATCAGGAACTTGATCATCCCATCGGAGATTTAACTGCCAGACAGTTTGAAAGAGTAGTTTTAACCTTGTAGTCACTGGAGACAACCACCCTAAAGGATCAAAAATCTTTGATATTTCTGATAATAGAGATCTTTTCGTTACAGATTTTGATGATGGCGTATTTATTTTACTTTGAAAGGTGAATTGATCTTCATTTGGATGCCACCTTAAACCAAGAGTCTTTGTCGATTCTTGATGCTTAAAATCAAAGATCTCATCAGATTTGCTCACGTCTTCAAGTAATTTAACCTCATTGGATGACCACTTTCTGAGGTTGAAGCCTCCTGATTTTAGAAGAGTCATCAAGTCTTTCTGCAGCTGTTTTGCTTCTAGCAGGCAGAATTCTCCTCCTAATAAATCGTCCATATAAAAATCTTCTTCTAAAACCCTGGCCGCTGCCGGAAACTTCTCCCGCTCATCATTTGCTAACTGCTTAAGTGTCATAATTGCTAAAAACGGCGCTGCTTTTGTGCCGTATGTTACGGTCAACAGTTCATACTCACGAAGACGTTGATCGGGAGAGTCTCGCCAAATTATTTTCTGATATTTTAGGTCATCTCTGTGGCAGAATATTTGCCTAAACATTTTTTCTAGGTCGGCAGTGAATGCGAATTGATATTGTCTCCATTTTAATATTAATGTAAACAAGTCTTTTTGTAAATTAGGGCCACTGTGCATTAAATCGTTCAAACTGAACCCTGACGAAGTTTTTGCTGATGCATTAAAAACTACTCGTAGCGCAGTTGTTGTGGAATCCGATCTAATTACACAATGGTGCGGTAAATAGCAACCCAATTGTTTTTTATCACATGTGCTTTCCCGCATGTGGCCTAAATCAATATATTCATTTATAAATGATTTATAGGATGCTTGTATAAAATGATTTTGAGATAATTTTTTCTCCATGTGATAAAATTGTCCGATGGCCTTGTATTTTGATTCTCCCAATTTTTCTTGAATATCTGATTTTAGAGGTAATCTAACAACGTAGCGACCATCTTCTCTTCTTGTTGTTTCTGTTTCATAACGTTTTATGCACTCGTAGTCTTCTGCTGACAAACTATTTTGCTCTTCATCAGCAACATCTTCGATTGCCCAAAATCTCTGAATATCGTCTATGTTGTTTAGTACGACACTACATTGATAAGATTTTACGTTGCCGCACAGAATCCAACCCAGGCGAGTTTGCTGCGCTACTATCTGTGATTCGCTTTCTTTGATGAGGCCACCCATGATTATCAATGAGTAAACATCTGCTCCGAGCAATATATCGACTGGACGACTAATGTTATACTCTGGATCAGCTAGATTTATGTGATCTAAACATGGCCATGATGGTTTTTGGAAAGAATGATTTGGTAGGTTATTAAGCAGGCTCTTCATGATGAATAAGTCCCCAGAAAACGTAAAGTCATGTCGATTTGATGATGCTTCAACTTGTATAACGCCTTTACAGTTGCTTTCCTTTGTTCCAACACCTAAAATGACGCCCTTACAGGATTTTCGGGGAAGCCCTGCATTGTTTAAAATACGGTCCAAGAGAGAGTGGAACTGCGCGCGTGTCGCGCTGCGGGATGCACAGGGGGGTTTTAGTGGGTGTTCCAGACCGTCAGGATACTTTGGGTATCCTTAACGCCCCTTATAATGTGCCACTAAAACAACTGGTAGAGAGTAGAGAGATGTAGCTCTGACTATCAATTACTTATCTCTCTGCCAGTCTATATGTCCCATAGCCCATTTATCAAGGAATGTTATAAGCTATGTAACATCACGCTACGACCAATAGAAGCTGAGCAGTGGCCAAATAAAGAACGACGGTAGCGAAGCTCCGTGCGATTTCTAGTAGGTACTAGCTAATGGAGCTCTTTTCTCTGTTTTTAAAAGTTATAGTTTTACTTACGATTTAAAGTTTTGTTATAGTATGAATAATATTCGTCTTCTTTATAAGAAGCGTGTTGTATGTAAGTGCGGTTCGATTCCTGGCCGAGGTCAGGACAGTCTAAAGACATCACAGTCCTGCCGCTTGCTTTACTTGTGCTGGAAACAAAAAGATATGGATGACTGACTCGGAAAAGTTTTCGATGGAGTTTTATGTTTGCAGTTTACAAAATTGCTCTAGTCTGTATACCTACAGCCTCCGTCCCACATACAGGGTGTTTGCACAATACCAGCGCTAAATAAATTAACATGTGATGTAGCAAGAAAACACGAATGGTGTCCAAGAGCTTATGGAAGAATACCGTGTCCACGGGAGACGGTATACATTTTTCTCATATATTTTTGTGTTTTTAGTAGGTAGTATATATACAGTTAAATAAAAACAAAAAAAAGGAAACTAAAACGAAAACTTAAACAATAAAAAAAAAAAAATCAAATAACCCAAAGAAAACTTGTTTAGGCATCGTAATATTCGTCAGCATCACTGTCAACTGGAAACGTACCCAAAAGGCTGGCGGCATTGCCACGTTGAATGGCAATGCTAATTCTCTGAGCGAGAAACACACCAGCCCTCTGATCACGTGAAGCGTCGATAAGCCTTTTTGCCAGATCTTTAAACAAAGACCTAGCACTCGGACCCCACGTACCTAAAGTCTCGACCCCAAACGGCTCAAAAATATAATTACCAATTAAATTATGGTATTTTCGCCGTTTGAGGGTCTCTGCGGCTGCAGCAGCAGCGCCAGCACAATCCGCTGAGCTTGAAACATGGGATGGCGCAAGGGTGTCGACACATGTTGCGTCCCACACCAAAGGCCTACCCATCTTCCAGGGTAATAATGTCAAACCATCAGGTCTCTTCCCATCGTCACGTGCCAAGCCATTCGGTTCAAGAATAGCTGGAACGCCAGCGGTGACAAGAGCTCGGCGGATAATGTCATTTAAATGGGCATGCCGTGGTATACGACCTGCGCTCCTGCTGCAGGATAGGCCATGGTGACCGAGGCTATCGACGGCCTCCCCACAGTGACAATGATGCGGAGAAACACACGGTGCACCTAAACGAAGACAAGTGGCAAGACGAAATGTTGTATCGTCCAACATTGTGCCTATGTTGGGCGACGGGAGTGCTTGAAGCCATTGACCAGATTCCCATTCGCCCACAGCAAGCAAGCGCGCACGTTCAGCAGCAGTAGAAGCTGAAGAAATAAGATTTTTTCTTCTCATACTGCTGAGCGGCCCGTCCCACAGCTTCTGGGAGAATAGGTTGGTCGGCAAATCAGTACCTGGACAAGCCATTTTCCAAGCGTTCACAGCCTCGGTCTTACACAGCACTTCAGAGTTAAACAGTGTAGGTTCTAAAATTTTCCTGACTAACTCATCGGTGCTGTGGACAGAAGACAGAAACGCTGGTAGACTTACATCTGAAATTTTGCGAACGCCGAGCCCCCCAAATCGAATAGGGAGAGACGCCTGGAGCCAGACTCGGTCATTCAAAGCCACATTTAAAACTTTGCTCAGAGTAAATTGGATAATTTTGTCCATTTTGTCTAATAGAGGTGTGTTTTGCCAAAACTGTGTTGATCTTAGGGCGTGAGTAAATTTTGGTACAAAAAGACAGTATCTAATAATGGTATAAGCCGAATGTGTGTTAATATTTAAAAGACGTTCAGAAACTTCATTAAAATTTTGAATTTTTTCTTCAACAAAAGAATTGTAAGATTGTTCAAGAACGGGGGACCCAAGGAGGCGGAAATTACTTTTTTCAATAATTTTGATGCCAGGTGCCAAACAATCAAATTTAGAAATTACCGAAAGTCTATCATTAACATTTTTTAGTTAGTTTTAGTAGTAAATAATATTTTATGTAAATATTTTCATAAGAAGTAATTGAATTATAAAATTTATAAGATAAGTATTTTAAACCTAACTCATCATTTTTTTTTTAATCTTATTAATTTTGGATTGGCAGTGTGACTATTCCAAGTTTCATGTCGATTCCGAGATACTGTGACACGGGTGGTGTGTATTAATTGATACACAGCGACACACGCGATCCAACATGGGGCGGTACCGGACGAACTCCCGACACAAAGAGCTTCTCTTTTTGTGTCGGAGGTTTGTTATAGAATTGAAGTGTCTATGTGTCTGTGTTTATGTGTCTGTGGCATCGTAGATAGATATAGATTTTACGGTTTGTTTTTTTGGTACTTAGGTACATACAGTGAGAGACTCTTTGCCGAGATGTCGTGAGGAATACTTACTAAAACTCAGAGACACAGCATTTATCATGGTTGCTCACAGTCAACCCGTAGTCGACATTTGAACTGTTGAAGAATGGGGTCTCGAAGTGTAATGTCTCGACGGTGTAGCTTGGTGCGAAGTACCCAGTTACGTCGGGGTCGCAGTTCCAGTTCTCGGCTAGATATTTTCCGATGCATGCGTAGTCGTCTAGGTCGCAGGGTCTCTCTTCGTTTTTCTTACAGTCCCCTTATATAAAACGTATCATATAACACATTAATTTTAAAAAGGCGAAAGTTTTTGTGTCTGTATGTTTGTTACCCCTTCCCTCTTAATGCTGGGCTAATTTTGATAAAATTCGTATGGAGTTAAAAACACAGACAATGATGAAATAATCTCGGAAAACAGCTACGAAGGCTGAGCTTTCTAATTGTATGCACCATGAAATCATAGTGGAAAAAAATTCTGAATAATAGTAATTAGATATACTTACATCACATATCTAGCGATATTTAACGCCAATCAATACATTTTTTTAGTAATAAGAAGTAAAGTTTTTGTCCAACTTTAGCACCTGATAATACTTAAAATATAATAATATAGGTATGCTATCTAAAATATGACCCGCGGCCCAAACTGAAGGCATGCATATGCTCAAATTACGTATTTCTCACATAATAAGTAAGATCTGTTAGTCCTGGGATCTAAGACCATTTTAGAATGAAAAATGGAAGAGGACGGCCGAGGAGAAGTTTCATGCAAATCAAAGAGAAAAGAGGAGTCACAGAGGACAGTGAACAGTGTGGATGGCTCCACCGACAACAGTTGAAAGAAAATAAAAATATACCTACCTTTTGTAGATTTATTCCAACCTCTTAAGGGCGTCACATACGGTGAAGATGCTATAATATTTCATGTTAGGATACAATATCGCTTACTATACATTTTCTATGAACCATCACACACGGTTAAGTTAATATATATTTTCATATTACGGCATCTTAAGATGTCGAGCGATATCGAAATATCATGTTAAGATACGAAATATATCTTAACATGGAAAATATCATCTTAAGATGGCATCTTAAGATCCATAATATATAGCAAGCTCCTTATACAGGGTGTGCACAGAATTTGGGGTGTAGGGCGTATGTTTCGTGACTGGTCATGACTGGTGAATTTGACTGGTGATTGAATTAATTATTATTTAGAGTAATTTCGTTCGTGAGCGTTCTATTTGCAAGTGCCTTCTTTTTTATTATTTTGAAAAATTAAATGAATAGTTACTGAATCTAAGTTTTTTAATTCCCTACCAAAGTTCTGAACGCATTGAAGTGCACTAATATGTAGTTTTGTGACAAAACTGAAGAACCATCGAGTAAGCAATATAGGTAAGTACTCAAAGGTTGCACGAAGTGAAGAACACTATGGCGAAGAATGACTCTCTATGAATATGAAGGAAGTTTTTCTTGATGTCGTCTTTAATCAAATCGTGAATACTAACAAAAATCTCTTTTGATTTTTTTAAAATAAATTTGGAACAGTTTTGATGAAAGGTCTTCGTAAAGATTAAATTCACCGCGCTCTTTCCTTAGCTTTAAATGGTTTTCTATCCAAATTGTTTGGTTTTTAGAATGTGCGGCAGAAATTTGCAAGTCAAATTCAAAGTCCGAATTGTCATCCGACGAGCTGTCCAATATACCTAATAGTGCCGTATTCATTTTGGATCACCATGTATATTAGTTAGAGTGACGAAATGTACGTGTGACTCCTGTACTAGTCAAGAGAGAATGATTCTAAAATATATATTATAGTAACTTAACCGTGTGTGATACCTTAAGATGCTATAATATTTTATATCAAGGTATCCTAAGATGAAATATTATAGCATCTTCACCGTATGTGACGCCCTTTACGAAGCAGAAAGTTAAGCTTAGTATAAATAATAATTTTAACATCATTTTTAATTGAACTTATATTTACAGAATTAATTTGTACAGTTTACTTGTTTTACTTGACGGACTAGACTAGACAGTATGTTGTGCTGAGTTCACTTACCTATATATTAGTTGAGTCAGGATCAATGATCCATGAGGCATGTCCTTATCAGCTGCTCAATAAAGCACTCAAACTGTTGGCGAATTTAATGAAGTGTGGCAATTGCAATAATGTTATCATTAAAGTGTTTGTATTTATAAGAATTTAAAACTATTGAAATATAATTATATGTCGCCGGGAAATGAAGATACCAGGGATTTAACGGAATTCCAGGATAGCACGAAATCTCGGTAGATGTCGATCTTACTAAAAATGTTTAGTGAAGAAGTGTGGATAATTTATTTTTGGTGGATAAAATGAAAACAATATATAGGTAGGTACTTATTACAAATTAACGAATGCATTTTAAATAAATACTAGAAGTCATGCGGGGCTTCGCTCCCGTCATTCTTTATTTAGCCACTGCTCAGCTCGTATTGGCCGTACCATGGTATTATATACTGTAATTACTCAATGATAATGTAGCTTTCTTACGGCAAATAATTTTTGAAATCAGTCCAGTAGTTATTACGTTTATTAGTTACATACAAAAATACAAATCTTTCCTCTTTACATGTAGTATACTCGTAGATTAAAGTTTCAATCGACAAAATATATTTTGACAATGATATTTTACTTTTGAACTATGTGTGTGAAAACCCTCTCAGCTCTCTAGTTAGAGGAGAAGAGACACGAGCCCAGCAGTGGGACTTAATGGGTTGCTGATGATGATAATGTGAATTCCGGTCTCAAATAAAAAAGAAAAGCAAGCGTAGGTACCTATTAATAAATAAATAACCGTCTTCAAAATGTATGCGTAGTATTGCGTGGGTGTGTTGGAGTATGTAAGTACATAATTAATAAAATTTTATTTTGAATTTCTATTTTTATTAAATAAATAAACGAAATACATTTATTTTATACAAAACGAAGTCGAGTTAGTTACACCATTGATGTCTCAGAACCTGCTGGACCGAATTTTTATGATTATGAGGGTTCCGTAGCCAAAATGACAAAAATAGAACTATAAAGTTTCATGTCCGTCCATATATTACGCATTTTACTCAAAAACTACTCGATGTATATTGATGAAATTTGGAGAATAGGTGTCATGTGTACTAGGTTTAGTAGTTATTTTTTTATAGGGGGCACTCCATACGTGTAACCAAAGCTGAACGTGTACATACTGTACATTATACATCTATTAAATGCTTTTCATAATACACAAATTTACAAAAAATATATGTAGTCAAAGCTCCCTACAAATTTCGTTCCAAAAAAATTAGTTTTCTTAACACGATGCGTGTGTTGTGAACTCTATAAATAGGTCCATGGACGACCGTACCGTGGTGCGGCGCGGCGCTCTAAAATGCATTTCTTACCATGCGGCGGCACGTTTTTTTTATGTTTTGCTCTAAGTATGAAAATGAAAATGTCTCGTAAAAAAACATACCCTCCTTTTTGGCAAAAATACAGTTTGGTGAAGACGGAGAATGCAAAAGAAATGAAGCAAGGGATGATTATAACATTTTTGAGAAAGATTACTAAGATTTTTTATACTATTATTGCATTGATACAAAACATAAGGCTGATTGTATAAGAATGAGAAATTATTTAGTTGTTTTAGAATTACATTGAATTGTTTCAAGAAACATTACTAAGAGTTAACATAATAAAACCTATTTAAACTGTCGATATTTTAGTTCACTACAATTAGTATTCCATATCCCAACACTATCTAATGACCGAGCGAAGATATCAGAGTGCGTTATGGTAAAATACTTCTCATGAATTCTGATTTTTTTTAAACCGTTCTATCTCCGAAACTATTGATCAGCACTGCAGGCGAATTTAGGTGCTTATACTACATGTTATTGACAAACTTTGGTCTGAAAATGATTTAAATAGCTATAAATTTCATAAAGTTATTAGCTTTTAAAAGCAGGAGGTGATATGAACAAATGACGTTCACGACGCACAAATCCGCACAATATGAAATAAGGGTATGAGATGTATGGAGGTCATGACGCACCCACAGAAAATATTGTTTTGTAAACGCATTGAACGTGTTAAAAAAAATTGCTTTTAGATCTTTGTGCGCCATGGCGGTCACCGGTGACCCCCAAACAATAGATTATCTATTGTGTCTGGAATCTCGGCGTTCAACGTGATAAATATTTTTTTTTTGATACCTTTATTTTTTCCTATTTTGAGACAAAAAAAATGTTTCATTTTTAGTGCACCCCGTTTTAGTTAAAATTACTTTTGACTGATTAAGAGTTTTGACTGTAACATATAAAATACTACCTTTATACTTATAGAAATATCTGGCTTAATTGGCTGGTGTTACTGGCTTTTCGATTTAAGATTAGTAATATAATATAACCATAGCCTTAACCATTTTTTATTGTTTAACGTTATGACCAACCACTTCTAAATAAACATGTTTCCGCTATTCTAACAAGTACATTATACAATTTAGAAGGAAATACAGTTAGTACAGTTGTATTTGCAGATATAAGAAGCTGTTTATAATGTACGCCATAAATAACTTTCAAGATCCACAGAGTCAATCTGCGCTTTTTTGGTCTGAAAATTTATAAATTTCTTCTCTCAGCTCTTGTCTCTAGATAATAGAGATGAGATCTGAGCCCAGCAGTGGGACAATAATGTGTTGCTGATGATGAAGAAGCTAATGTTTGAGTTCATTTTTGCCGGGGAGCGATAAGGATTTTTTAATTATCATAAAGTGATTATTTTGAGATTCGCTCGCAAATTTCCAAAACGCAACGCTATTGGTGGAACAAAACGTGACGTCAAATTGCAATCGACATCTTCTGTCAACAAGTTGTTTGTATGGTTTTTGGTGATCACCATCCATTCAGTCTTCACTTTCTAGGAAAAATTGTGTGTATGTGGCTGGATGTGTAAGTGTCTGTTCTTCCTCCATACTAGTGTAGGGCTGTGTGTCTGTGGCTGTGTGTGCGTGTATGTAATATCCTGCATACTTACATGAGTAAGTCTGTGCGTGTGTGTTAATAATAAAACAAATTAATTTAATCAGAATTTTTATTTTTTCACACAACACCTATAATATAAGATCGGTATATTACACCGTACTAAAAGAACCTATATTTTGTTATCTTTATCATATTAAGTCACACAAATAACTTTCCGGCTGTTCCGTGGCAAGAAAACCTAATCTGATTTTTTTTTTTTTTTTTTTATACCAACTCCCAAAGAAACTTGTTGACATAGGTACTTCTACCGCTCCTGTACGAGTAGAAGTACAGAGAAGTAAAAGAAGGAATAACCTGCTTAACTTATAGTTTATGTAGGTACTTTACAGTTGAACTTACAAATATAAGAATCTATATACTTGTACGCAAAAAGTGGTCCCCTCTTGTTGTAATTTTCACGCGCGTAAATGTACTGGGTCTCCGGATTATACAGTCCACGAGGATCCCGGTCTTGGCTTTTTTGATCTGAAAATGAAATAAAATAAAATTTATTTTATAAAATCCCCTATAACGTGAGACTAAAAGCAATTCATTTTATTACGTATGTCGTAGGATGATTTGATCATTCAAATTTTCACAATTTCAAAACGTTTTCATCATTGCCTAATTATTCGTGTTTTCGCAAAACTCCACAGGGATTTCGCGTAAAAAAAAATGTTATACCTAATGTTTTTAAAAGATCTGTCGAAACTTTAAACTTTCACACATGAAAATGTTTTTTATCTTTTGTTGCTGACGGACAAACATGACAATGCTATAGGGGTTCCATTTTTGCTATTTTGGCTACGGAACCCTAAAAAATAACATCAGTAATATTATGGAACATATGACTAATTAATATGAGTAGGTGCTAAGGTAAGAAAAGTGATCATTATTAGTTATTCTTTTCCCCAAATCCATCAATCAGGAGCCTAGTAGTTAATAGAAATATAACTGGACAAACATATACACGATGTAGTGTGTTTGTGGAGAAATTGCGTGTGAAATATCTCTGCCTACCCCTAATTAAACACAGGTAACTATAACATACCGTAAGCTTTTATGTCCAGTAGAGGCAAGTGCGCGACATCTGAGTAGATGTACGATTTGCAAAGGTCCATGGTCTTCAGTGGGAAGTTTATTGTGATGCGGAGTAGTGCTGCGGTTAAGAAAACAATTAATTAGAAGTATAAGTGAAAACACAAGAGCCCTGCGAGAAAAGGAATATGGCCGGTGGTGGCATGGTCGGTCCGCAGGGGAAAATTCGAAACAAACTCTATACTAACCCGTCTGGCAAGCGTGGTATACTAGGCTAAATTTCCTCTACATTCTTTGGAGGATACCCGTGCCCAGCAGTGGGATGTTTATAGCTTGAAGTGATGAGATGAGAAGTGAAAATAAATTGAGACATGCAGCGGTTACCCTAGGTAAACAAGAACCCATCAAGTCGTAGTGTTAGATTATGATGACGGAAGCGATGGTGGTCGAATGGTTAAAGGATGCGGACCGGCAGTACCAATGTGGATATTATATAATATCACGCCTCGACCAATAGGAGCTGAGCAGTCGCCAAATAAAGAACGATGGAGCGAAGCCACGCGCGACTTCTAGTAGGTTCTAGCGAATGGTGCTCTTTTCTCTATGTTTTAAAATTGTTAGTTTTACTTACGAATTAGAGTTTTGATATAGTATGAATAATATTCGTCTTCTTTATAAGAAGCGTGTTGTATGTAGGTGCGGTTCGATTCCAGGACAAGGTTAGGACAGTCTAAAGACATCACAGTCCTGCCGCTTGCTTTACTTGTGCTAGAAACAAAAAGAAATGGTTTAAGTACTGACTCAGAAAAAAGTTCGATGGAAAAAAAGGTTCTCTTTTTGTGTCGGAATTATAAGATTGACGTGTCTATGTGTCTGTGTGTATGTCTGTGGCATCGTAGGTACATACAGTGACAGACTCTTTGCCGAGATGTTGTCGTGAGGAATACTTACTAAAACTCAGAGACACAGCATTTATCATGGTTGCTCACAATCAACCCGTAGTCAACATTTGAACTGTTGAAGAATGGGGTCTCGAAGTGTAATGTCTCGACGGTGTAGTTTGGTGCGAGGTAGCCAGTTACGTCCGGGTCGCAGTTCGAGTTCTCGGCTAGATATTTTCCGATGCATTCGTAGTCGTCTAGGTCGCAGGGTCTCTCTTCGTTTTTCTTACAGTCCGCTTAAATAAAACTTATCATTTAACACACTAATTTTAAAAAGGCGAAAACAATGATTTTTGTTTCTGAAACGCTTGGAGCTTGGCAACCTAATGCTAACAAAATGTATCGTGAAATTTGTAAGTGTGTTTCTGAGGTATCATATGACTCAAAGGCCGGCCCCTACCTGGGGCAACGCATGCATTGCTATCCAACGCGTTAATGTGGCTAGCCTTTTCGGTACGTTTTCTCAGGAATCTGACCTCAATCCAGATATTCTATTTATAGAAAATTCCTGTGAATAGAGTTTTTTGGTTCTTTTTTTTTAAATAGGTTAGTTGTAATGAGTTTTCAAGATATGAAGTAAATATTTTATTCAATTAATATATAATTTTTCGATAATATTTTCAAAATAATACAAAAAAATCAGCACTGAACTGAGACTAAGAAAAGTGAGTAAACTTTTTCCCCAACTTTAGCACCTTATAATACTTATAAATTTAAATGCCATCTGTAATATGCTAATATGGCCATCGGCCCAAACTACTAGGCATGCATACGCACAAACTACGTATTTCTCAGAAAATAAGTAAGGTCTGGTAGTCCTGGGATCTTAGACCATTTTAGTATGAAAAAGAGGAAGAAGTCAAAGTGGAGTCAATTCATACCAAGAGATCAAAGAAGGCAGAGGACAGTAAAAAATGAGGTTGGCTCCACCGACAACAGTTTAAAGAAAATAAAAATATACCTACCTTTTGTAGATTTATTCCAACTTCTTACGAAGCAGAAAGTAAAGCTTAGTATAAATAATAATTTTAACATCATTTTTAATTGAACTTATATTCACAGAATTAATTTGTACAGTTTAACTTGACAGACTAGACTAGATAATAAGTTCTGATGAGTTCACTTACCTATATATTAGTTGAGTCAAGGTCAATTCATGAGGCATGTGCTTATCAGCTGCTCAATGAAGCACTCAAAATGTTGGCGAATTTAATGAAGTGTGGCAATTGCAATAATGTTATCATAGAAGTGTTTGTATAAGAATTTAAAACTATTGAAATATAATTATATGTCGCAGGGAAATGAGGATACCAGGGATTTCACGAAATTCCTAGATATAACGTCGAAATATGTCGAATATTCTTGTTTATTATCTTCTTACTAAAAATCTTTAGTGATATGACAAAATACAAATATAAACTTAATCTCGTAAAATGGGATTTTTTTTATTAAAGAAGCCACGCGGGGCTTCGCTCCCGTCGTCCTTTATTTGGCCACTGCTCAGCTCCTATTGGCCGTACCATGGTATTATATATCCTAATTACTCAGTAATAATGTAGCTTTCTAACTGCAAGTAATTTTTGAAATCGATCCAGTAGTTATTAAGTTTACTCGTTACATACAAAATGATAAATATTTCCTTTTTATAGTATAGATTAAAGCTTCAATCGACAAAACATATTTTGACAAAGATATTTTACCTTTCCACTAAGTAGGTATGTGAATTCGTTCTCAAATAAACAAGAAAGCAAACGTACCTATAAAAAAAAATAACCGACTTCATAATGTCGTGGTATTGCGTGGAGGTGTTGATGTGTACCTCAAGTCGAGTTAGTTATAAGTACCATTGGTATCTCAGAACGGCTGGACTGATTTTTATGATTTTTAGAGTTCCACAGCCAAAATAACAAAAATGGAACCCTTATAGTTTCATGACACAGGCATTTTACTCAAAAACTAGGTACTCGATGTACTTATAGTAATGTATACTGATGATATTAGGAGAATATGTGTCTTGTGTGGGCTGCTACTAGATTTAGTAGTTAAATTATAAAAATATTTTTTTTTAAGGGGGGTACCTACTCTATACATGTAACCGAAGCTGAACGTGTACATTGCTTTTCATAATACACATTAAAAATAAAAAATATATTAGGTACTTATGTAGTCGAAGCTCCATACAAATTACCTTTATGGTGTGCAATAAACGTATTGAGTATTGAGTATATTGAGTATTAATTACGTCCTAAAAAAATAGTTTCCTTAAAAAAAAATATTTTTTATACGTCATTTTTTTAAACCTTATTTTAAAACTTTTTAAATAAAAATTTACATTATTTTAATAAAAGAGATTTCATTAAACAATTTTATTTTATTTCAAAATTATTAATAAAAAACGAATTAAGTTTATTATTTAAGTATTTATTTATGTATATTGTATACAATACAGCAGTTCAAAACCAAAATGTTCAACAAAACTCTTAAGAAAGTAAGGAGGTCGGAAGTACCTAACACAACCAGTTTTGAAAACGTATCAGTCAAAACTGTTAAAAATGTAAATAGGTCGGCTATTTACCTTTTTAAGAGTTTTGACTGTAACATATACAGTAACTACCTACTAATATATATATATATATATATAGAAATATCTGGCTTAATTGGCTGGTGTTAGGTACTGGCTTTTCGATTAGTAATAATATATCCATACCCTGAACCATTTTTTATTGTTAAACGTTATGACTAACCACTTCTAAATAAACATGTTTCAGCTATTTTAACAACTACATTATGGTATTTGAAAGGAAATACAGTTAGTACAGTTGTATTTGCAGATATAAGAATCTATATATATGAACGCTAAAGGTCGTCCTCTTACGTTGTAACTCTCAAGTAGGTAGATCCACAGAGTCTGCGTATCATAAGTACCACGATCTGCGCTTTTTTTATCTGAAAATTAACAAATTTCACGATTATTACTATCTACGTACCTAAAAATAACGCGAGCCGGTTTGTGACCCAACACACAATAGTTATTCATAGAATAAAATATAAGTTAAACAAATTTAAGGTGCACAGATTATATATAACATAACATGTTATAAAACATTGTTATATAACACAAGTTATACAACATGTCTAACTTGTAGGCAACTTTAAAAATGTCAAGTGTATGAATAAACTAGTTCTAGGTTATACTTTAATCGATGAATAACTTTTATCTGAAGGTTCAGAAACTCGGCAATTTTTTCAGACATATAATAATAATAATAATAAGCGAGTCATCGCCTGCCCAAATCCTCATTTAAGATAATATATTCACCGCTGGAGGAGGCAAACAGGCGACGCTGTTCCCGTATGCCAGAAATCACCATTCCCCCGAACACCCAAACCCATAGCCCAACTTTATTTGACTCCATAATACCATACAATAGCTCTACACCTACCGGTGACAAATCATAGCTCTACTACATTAGTGCAGTTGTGATATGGCGGCGGTAAATGTTTCATCACATTCTAATTAAAATTCTTTAAAGGCCTCTGCGTGTTGGACCTGTGTCCCCGCGTAAGCCTTCCAAAAGGACCGGGATTACTTCTCACCTTAGAGAGAAGTATAGCCGTGAGAAAAGAGACATTATAATAATAATATTCTACAACATTCACACAGCGTCATCTAGTCCCAAATTAAGCAATTATATTTGCTTGTGTTATGGGTACTAAACAACTGATATACTACTTAAATACATTTTTTTTGTAAATACATACATATTATAGATCAATTACACCCAGACACAGAACAAACCTTTATGCTCATCACACAAAGACTTGTCCTCGGTGGGGATCGAACCCACGACCTCTGGTTTAGCAGTCAGGGTCACTAACCACTAGACCAACAGGCCAGTTGATCCAGAATGTTGAATTGTATATATGTATATATATATATTACAATTCAACATTCTGGCGCCTAGAATTTTTCCTGGTTAATAACAACAGGCTTGTCGACTATTACAAGGAAATGTGCCTGGAGAAATAGAAATTCTAAGTGTATGTATGATGCACCAACTTGCATTAGGCCCGTGTGTGTGGATTATGGCCTAAACCCTCTCAGCTCTCTAGATAGAGGACCCGAGCCCAGCAGTGGGACATTAGCCCTTTAATTCGTAATGTTGAAAATACTCAACGTACGCTGATGCCTGAAGAGATAGGGTGTGATACAATTCTGCTTACGCCTGCTTATACAAACTGTTACATACCCAAAGGTGTAGTGGCATATACGATCGGCGGCACAACGAGGTCTGTGTAGATTTGGGCTTTGCAAAGGTCCAGGTTGTCCAGTGGAAAGTTTATCGTGATGCGGAGTCGTGCTGGGGGTGAAAAAAAACACATGAAACTTATGAAAGTCACATCGTAGGCAAATTTGCTGTCACTACTTTTCGGATAACCTGTTACATTCTTGTGACTTTCATAAGTGTTACGTGTTACCTTGTAACCTAGGTGAATAAACGAGATTTCATTTCATTATTAATAAGTAAAATTTAAACATCTTCTTTTCTATGGGCTTGAGGCAACCCCTTTAAAGACGCCCAGAAGGCTGGCTTCCAACTTGAATTATAACCGGGACCAACGGCTTTACGTGCCTTCCGAAGCACAGGGACGCTCGAAATAAAATTGCCACAAACGGTCACCCATCATGGACTGACCTTGTCGAGTGTTGCTTAACCTCGATGATTGTAACTGAGATGCAGTACCACAATGCTACAAGCGCCTCAACAATTTACCCATAATTAATTACAATAGAAAATGAGTGGTTATATACATTTCAAATCGAAAAGTTTGACACAAAAACTCAATACCTTTTTGCCCGGCATGGGAATCGAACCCAGGAATTCTTGCGTATCCGTCGCCGTCTGCGTCGTAAACACTGTGCCTACCCGCAGGACATACATCTATTTATAAACACATACACCTATTTATTTATAAAGGTGAAGAGTTTTTTTGTTTGTAAGTTTCGCGCTAATCTCAGGCACTACTGGACCGATTTGAAGGTTTTTTTTTATTTTGAAAAATACATCAAAAATCTGTCCACGAAGTTACAAATAGGCTATCTAACAATTATTTACCAGTGGTGTAACGTGTCCTAAGAATTTACTTACGATTTACAGTTTTGACATAATATAAATAATATTCGTCTTCTTTATAAGAAGCGTGTTGTATGTAGGTGCGGTTCGATTCCAGGCCGAGGTTAGGACAGTCTAAAGACATCACAGTCCTGTTGCTTGATGTGTTCTTGCTGGAAACAAAAGGGAAAGATACTCGGATAGAATTCGATGGTGTCTTTAGCCTATGAACGCCTGCAACACCAAGGGCATCACGAGCCCTTAGTGGCTAATCACACTATGCCAAAGCTCCGCGGCTGATTTTACGTTCCGACGTATTCGGCTGATATGACACACCATAAGTGCCGAACTTACGCGGCAGAAATTCAGTGTTTCGAGCGTTAGATAATAACGGCGAGTAGCCCGAAAAATGGACTAATCGAACCGAACTTCGCTCGCATATAATGTGTCCTCTACAGAATAAGTTGCCGCTGATCTTACGCCAGACCTACGATTACTACTACGACCTACACTGTAACGCAACGTAATTTCAGCATATTGTGTCTTCAGTAATTCAAATAGCATTGCAAGCGTAATCATAACGAACTTCGGTCGCTACCATACATTTTAACCCGACTGCTAAAAAGGAGAGTAATGTTTTTGAATAACATTCTGTAGTCCCTTGAGAAAACTTTGTTAGAGAGTTCATGAACAACCTGATAGTTTTTAGGAGGAAATTCCTCTGAAATCGCGCGATTCGAGAACATTCTCTTACACTTAAATCATCATCATATCAGACTATCTGATCCGAGTAGCAGGATCGCGCTGGATGCACGCCGCATACAACTGGTCCTATTGGAAATCTCTTGAGGAGGCCTATGTCCAGCAGTGGACACATAAACACTTCAAAAACAAAAGCTCGTTAAAACAAAACTGTCTACTACCTACTTTATTGTAATTATGTTTAAGTGAGACCGAAATAAATTACTTTTCTTTCTTACTACAACTAAAACAATTCTTTGCGTTTCGATTCACAGGACTATGTTATAATAAACATAATACTTACAAAAATTCAGACACGTAGCAGCCATCATGGTTAGTCACAGTCAAGTTCGTATCGATATTTGAGGAGTTGAAGTATGGAGTATCGAAGAGGAAGTTTCCCACGGTATATTTTGGTGCAAGGTAGCTTTCTACGTTACGGTCGCAGGTTGAGTACATAGATAAATACCTTCCTAAACATTCATTGTCGTCTACACCACAGGGCCTCTCTATGTTATTATAACATGTAGCTAAAAATAAACAAGTAGGTAATAATAATAATATTCTACTACATTCACACAGCGCCATCTAGTCCCAAAGTAAGCAATTATATTTGCTTGTGTTATGGGTACTAAACAACTGATATACTACTTAAATACATTTTTTTTCTAAATACATACATATTATAGATAAATTACACCCAGACACAGAACAAACCTTTATGCTCATCACACAAAGATTTGTCCTGGGTGGGGATCGAACCCACGACCTCCGGCTTAGCAATCAGGGTCACTAACCACTAGACCAACAGGCCAGTCTAAGGTAATAAATACGTATATCTCAGCTGAGGAGTTTGTATGTAAGGCTGAACGCTAGGATCTTACTCAAACATTTACCCCTTGATTGAAGAATATGGACTAAGTATTAAACCAGGTTTAAATTGACATAAGCCATTGTTTTAGTGTCAAAGTTTTTGTTATCAGTTTAAATTAATGCTTAGTCCGTATTTTTACCCACGACGGAACGGAGACGGTATATGCGTTTGGGGTGAGAGGCTGTGTGTTTGTGTGTTCCCACATAATGCCATTTATCACGGAAACGGTTTTGTAATAAGGGGTTCGTATTGGAGATCAAACAAACTTTTCATATTTATAATTATAGATATAAAATCTCAACGCGATTCTCTTATTACAAAATACAGACTAAGCATTAAACCAGATTTAAATTGACAACTTTAACACTAAAACAATGGCTTATATCAATTTAAACCTGGTTTAATACTTAGTCCAAATTTTGTAATAATATAATATAATATTCTACCACATTCACACAGTGCCATCTAGTCCCAAATTAAGCAATTATATTTGCTTGTGTTATGGGTACTAAACAACTGAATATAATACATAAATACATTTTTTTTTTGTAAATACATACTTAATATAGATAAATTACACCCAGACAGAACAAACCTTTATGCTCATCACACAAAGATTTATTCTGGGTGGGGATCGAACCCACGACCTCCGGCTTAGCAGTCAGGGTCACTAACCACTAGACCAACAGGCTAGTCAAAATAAGAGGTAATAATTTAATACTTATCTTCGTGTTTATTATAATTTTATTTACCAATATCATTCGTAATTAATCGTATAACTAACTTAAATTAAAAAGAATAATAAACAATATTTACAACCTAACACAATAGAAAAACAAAATATTAGAAAAATGGTGAAATAATTAAAAAATGGCATCATAAAATACTTCCGCATCGCTGCCACTGTCTACCGGAAAAGTGCCCAGCAGGCTGGCAGCATTGCCACGTTGTATGGCAATGCTTATTCTTTGTGCAAGAAAATATCCAGCCTGCTGGTCACGCGAAGCGTCGGTCAAACGCTTGGATAAATCTTTAAAAAGAGCGCGAGCACTTGAACCCCACGGCCCAAGTGTTTCGACTCGAAACGGCACAAATAGAAACTCAACAAATAGAAAGAGGTGTTGATGCCTTCTTTTTGACCATGACGATAATATCACATTTCTCACGCCCGTGGAGGCAGGCCCTTATAAAAGAATAACGCATATTATATTTATTGAACAAAAATAATTAAACACTTACCTTTTACCAAACAGAAAGTTACGCCCAGTATAAATAATATTTTTAACATCATTTTTAAGTGAACTTTTGTCCAAATAAAAAATAGTTACCAATATATACAGGACAGGTAACAGAAAAGAGTCTGCCTACAGACCTAGAACTTTAATATCTTTTCATGTTGAAAATTTATTCATATTTATATCAGGTTTAAAAATAAAGATTGTGTCGTGATTATTTTTTATATTAATTATTATTACATATTTACTTTGTATATTAAATTTATTGGTTTTTTTATTGTTTTTGTTATTTTTATACTTACCTAGGTACAGTTATGGAGATTGTTTTTATCGTAAGATATAGGTAGATTTTCATAATAATTATATTTTCATTATAGCAGCCTATATAATGACGTCCACTGCTGGACATAGGCCTTACCTTATTTCCGCCACAGCAAAATTCATATAAATAATATAACGTTTTCACACATTCACACAGCGCCACCTAGTCCCAAATTAAGCAATTATATTTACTTGTGTTAGGAGTAGATACTAGACAACTGTTAAATAAATATTTAAGTATATAGATAAATTACATCCAGGCGCAGATCAAACAATCATACTCATCACATAAAGATTCGACACGTCATCCGGCTTGGCAGTCAGGGTCAGTAACCACTACGCTAACGGGCCATAACCATAACACAAGCAAATATAATTGTTTAATTTGAGACTAGATAGCGCTGTGTGAATGAGGTAATAATATTAACTATTATATTATTATATAATAAAACAAAAAAAAAATGGAAACTGTTATGGCACGAATGTGGCTGATTGTACATCGTTAGAGAAGGGCGTGAAGTGAGAAGCCTGTAGATAGGTACATATTACATTAATATACAATAGTACCTATTGTAATTAATGTTTTATTTTATTAACTCAAGTGTACCTAAGATTTACAGCATTGTAGCAATTATTATTCATATTTAACGATCTTATTAATGTGTTTATTTAACACAGCGGAGGTAAAAATTATATAAAATAAGTGATTAATACTTTCGACACGTCGTCGCCCATTTGACTCTTAATAATTTCAAGACACACACACACACACACACACTGCTTTATATCTATTTGATTATAATATTTTACTGTTGTGGAAGAGCGGAGCCTCCTAACACAGGCTTTTGTGTCTAAAGGGAGACTCCAATCACTAGAATAAGATACAATAATGATTGAACAAATAAAAAAAAAAAAAAAAAAAAAAAGACAAAATCTCTTACACCAGGGCATTACGAACTCATTGCCGACGCTTAAAATCCTATTTACTCCTTTTTTGAAGAGCTCCATACTTTAGTCCCTTGGGAAAGTGAGACTTCATCATCATCATCAGCATCTCATTAATGCCCCAATGCTGGGCCCCGGTTCTCCTCTCCTTTATCTAGAGAACTGAGAGGGTTTAGGCCACAATCCTCTGTGGGTTAATGGATCAGACTTACCTACACTTAAAATTTCTTCCAGAGTATGTGTGTTTCCTCACGATGTTATTCTAAACCATTAGCAGATGGTAAGTCACTTGACTAGTACATACAAATTCCACAAAGTGAAATTCACATTGGTACTGTCGAGTTCATTAATATATTGGCACCATCATTAGATATTTTTGTTGAAAAGGGTGACTACAACTTATTGCATAATGTACAGCATATTTTATTGAACCATTCACATGAGGACATATATTTGATCCATAGGTTCTATAGTATTTATTGAGCTATTCAACGCTCATAATATTTTTAATTCTTGATGGTGCCAATATATTAATGAACTCGACTGTACTACCAGTCGGAATCGAACTCAGACCGCGTGATTTCTCTCCGCCAGCATCACTTTTGATCGAAGTGTGAGTTTTCGGGAGAAAACTCTCTGAAACTGCGCGATGCAAGCCATTTAGGTTTTACTCTATTATTAATAATAAATCTTTATTGCAATCATAATTTAGTACATAAACTTAGAAGCTCTGCCTCCTGAACTAGAGTATTAAATCTGTATGTCAGGTGACAGTTCCTTCCCACATTAAAGGAGGTGAGATTCAAAATGGCGGATATATCTTTCTTTTGTTATAATTTCGTTTTAATAGTAGTACAATTTCTTTCAGCAAAGGTTTAGTACAATTTGTGTACATTTTTCTAATGTATTTGTAATTTTGTAATGACACACCCGCCATTTTGACTCTCATTAAAGGAGTCAAATTAAAACAAATTAAAACTGCAACTCAATTTATTAGCAATACAAATGTGCGTATAATGTAATCGTTTATGGCGGCAGTGGACAGCCGTAGTCACAGAGTGCAGCGCTCACGAACTCGTAAGCGATGCCCGGTCCTCTCACTGCGAAGTTCTCTCTCTCGTAAATGTTCAGGAGAGTTAAATCTCTCGTCAGACGGTTCGCTGTCGGCTTATCTATAAACGTTTATACATCTATAATATAAAAATGAATTGCTAAATGTGTTGGTAAGCGCATAACTCAACAACGCATGGACCAATTTGACTAATTGTTTTTTTTAAATGTTCGTTGAAGTTCAAGGTTGGTTTTTGGGTTTTTTTTTTATAAAGGTAGGTAGGTAGGGTAGGTAGGTAGGTAGGGTAGGTAGGTAGGTAGGGTAGGTAGGTAGGTAGGGTAGGTAGGTAGGTAGGGTAGGTAGGTAGGTAGGGTAGGTAGGTAGGTAGGGTAGGTAGGTAGGTAGGGTAGGTAGGTAGGTAGGTAGGGTAGGTAGATAGGGTAGGTAGGTAGGGTATGTAGGTAGGTAGGGTAGGTAGGTAGGTAGGGTATGTAGGTAGGTAGGGTAGGTAGGTAGGTAGGGTAGGTAGGTAGGTAGGGTAGGTAGGTAGGTAGGGTAGGTAGGTAGGTAGGGTAGGTAGGTAGGTAGGTAGGGTAGGTAGATAGGGTAGGTAGGTAGGGTAGGTAGGTAGGTAGGTAGGGTAGGTAGGTATACTTTCATAAAATCATTAATTAAGTAGGTGGTACGAAGTCCGCCAGTAAAGCTAGTTAAGAATAAAAATAAGAATATTTACTTTGCATAAAACATGGTTACAAAATGTAATTTAGTTGTATGGGGTACAGAATGTCTTACCGCATAATATTGCGATATGCAATTTTTTTTACTATTAACTCAAAACTGTAACCATTACAATTTATAGAGATCAGTATTTTCATGAGTTAAGTACTTAGTATGTAGGAAGAGAAAAATTAAAGCTAGATTTTATTATAATATAAAAAATCGACGTAAAAAAAAATACAAAAAAAAAATATTGATAATAAATATAAAAAACCGGTCAAGGGTGAACTCGCGCACCGAGAGTTTTTTTTAAGCCCTATTTCTATTAAAGTATTTTTTCCGTTACTTTTGTAATATCAGTAAGAAAAAAATTAGGTAGGTACCTGAAGACTGAAATAAATTAGTTACTTCAATTTTATTCTATTCTAAATATTGTTGATAAGCAATAATTTTATATTCTATTTAAATAAATAAAATTGAAGTGTAATAAAATTGGTAGTAAGAGTAACACGGGCATTAAACGGTGTCTGTTTGTATTAATTTATCAAAAGAACAGCTCTTAGCACACTTGAAAGTATGTAATTAAGTATGTATATATTACAAGACCTTTAAATTATGATAATTAATATAATTTGATTTGATTTGATTTTTGACAGTGAACCTCCTGGAGGTCACGCAAAAGACAAGTGTATTTTGACAGCGACCTCCGGGAGGTCGCGCTACAGACAAGTATTTTTGGCAGCAACCTCCTGGAGGCTGCACCAGAGGCGAGCGGTTGTGGTGAAGCAAAAATGATCATCTCACCGAATATAGACATATAAAAAAGACAAGTGTTAACTATTTTGGCTATTATTCTTACCGTTCGGGTTGATTTTCAGTATAGGCAGCGGCCCTGCGTCGGCAAATATGCTTGCGGTACAAAGATCCAATTGCCCTGGCTTAAACGTGATGGTTATACGAACCAATGCTGTGAACAAAATATTTCATAAAAATTTACTTATAATTTTAAAGGTGCCCACGCTCATCGGGAGTATTCGCCTGTAAAGTACGACAGAAAAGTAAAGGCGTATTATTTGGTTAAGGTATGGTTATTATTATGATTATTTATAAGTAAAAAAAAAATGGTCCTACAAAATCAATGGTTTGATCAAAGTAGGGGACCCATCCAACTTGTATCGATAACGAAGTCATCAGAAATGGTTACTAACCAGCTGATTTTTTTATTTTTATTTACTTCATATTAATGTAATTGAACAGTCATATTGTCCTAGAAATTGCTAGGCACGTTATCCCGGTATTTCCTTCCCGGTCCGGTATACCCTTGCTACGTCTGTTAGCTACCACAATCAAACTTTTGGAATACGAAATTGTTGGGCGTCTCATCGAAATGAAGCTACTCACAAAAATTTGCTTGATAGTAATAAAAAAAAAATTTGGACCAGGGATCCCGGACAAATGTGATTCAAATGAAATTACTGACTGTCACCGTGGCGCAGTGGTTAAGGTGGTCGCCTCGCCACTACATCGCCGTGCTGGGTGACGTGGGTTCGATTCCCACACGAGACAAATATTTGTGTGATTCATAGATATTTGTTTCTAGTCTGGGTGTACTTTGTGTCCGTTAGTTTCATGTTTGTAAAGCTCCCCGCGACACAGGGCTTGTTCCCTTGTGCGGGCGTTGTCTTTTTAAAAGAAAAGATTTGACTTGACTTGACTTGTTTTAATATACATTTTAGAAGTATGTTCTACTTACGATAGACCGCTCTAATGTGATAGCTATAATATGCATCTTCTTTGTACGTCTCGTGTTGTATGTACTGGCGCTCTGACTCCAGATCCAGGTCAGGACACTCGATGGTCATCACTGCGCGTCCTGACTCCGTGTTGAAGCTAAGGATAGTTTAATATTATTACTTACTGCCGTACTCAGAGACGTCATTTAACTTTAAAGTTTATTTTGACTGGCCTTGTTGGTCTAGTGGTTAGTGCACTGACTGCTAAGCCGAAGGTCGTGGGTTCGATCCCCACCCAGGACAAATCTTTGTGTGATGAGCATAAAGGTTTGTTCTGTGTCTGGGTGTAATTTATCTATAATATGTATGATTTTACAAAAAAAAAATGTATTTAAGTAGTATATCAGTTGTTTAGTACCCATAACACAAGCAAATATAATTGCTTACTTTGGGACTAGATGGCGCTGTGTGAATGTGGTAGAATATTATTATTATTATTTAGTAAAAACGTGTAATATTTAAGTCTATACCTGTATATATAACCTAATCATAATCATAATCTTTATTGCGTTAAATAGGGTACATATAGGTGTTACATTAAAGGTAAGAATATTAGCTCTAGCCCATCCAGCCATCTTAGATAGCATGCAAATATAATAAAATAAAAATGTAAACTAAATAAGAATTAAATTGGATTAAATTGAATTGAAATAAATAAAATTAAATTTTCAATAATGTTATTCGCTACATTGAACATTTTAAATTCATACATTTAATTCAAATTTAATTCAAAATAAATAGATAACAGATAAAGACGATTATTTAATGACAAAATTGTGTTAATGACAGACAGCTAATTGAAGTCTCTGAGTGCGGCAGTTAGTGGTCTCCAGAGCTCAGTTACTTAGTTAGGGGGAAATCGGTAGAAACAGCAGCTTAGCTAATATCTTTTACTAACTGTTGTCTTGAACTACTCAGCTCCTACTTGTCGCAGCGTGATGTTGCCTATAGAATTCCTCGATAAATTCACAACACAATTTTTATTTTTATTAGCGCGTTCAACAAACAAACTATTCAGTCTTATAATAATAACATTATATATTGTTTTTTACACAGCGCCATCTATTACAAAGTAAGCTAATATAAGCTTGTGTTATAGGATCTAGACATATATATTATGATACATAGAAAACACCCAAACTCCGAAACAAACATTTGTAGATCTTAAAAATATTTGGTCTGACCCGGGAATCGAACCCGAGACCTCATTAACCACAACTGTATACCGTATCAGGAACCACTGCATCACCGAGGCAGTAACTAGAAGTATGTAGGGTCCGATGGTCAGTAGAAGGGTTTCTGAGAGCTTAAGACGGTTTTTACGTAAAAATAGTGTGAAAAGGTACGAAATCATTGCGTTGACAGTTCTATTTATATGCAAATAACACTTAGAATTTTCAAGGCAATATTTTCGTAGTAAAATTAACTGTAGGCATTATACACGTAGGTAATTCTAAAAATAATATTGCAAACATTTCCAAAATATAGTCTGTTTAAATAATAAGAATCGAAACTAAATGGCGAAGTTGCCATTTCTACGTAACATCATTACAACCTATGTCCCACTGCTGGGCATGGGTCTCCTCCAAACATTTTTGAGGGTATTAGGCCTACTATACCACGCTAGCCAGACGTGATGATAAACGGTTTTGTATAGAATTTTCCTTTTCTCGCAGTGCTCTTGTCTGCTTTAAAGTTACTCCCTTAGTCGCCTTGTACGACACCCGCGGATTGAAATGGGGTAGTGACATTATGTATTCTTAATTCACCACTACACGAAACATTTCTACGTATGAACCCTCTTAAAGTGATAATGAAATATACTTACAAAAAGACGGAAACAAAGCATTTATCTTGATTCCTTACATACAGATCTGTGTCTGTATAAGTCGAGTTGAAGTAGGGAGTTTTGAACTCAAACTTGGAGATGTAGTACTCGGGCGCCTGACCTTTGACATTAGTGCGGCATTTCGAGTTACTTGACAAGTTGTCAGCTATGCATTTCGTGTCTCTTACATTGCATGGACTTATTATCTTAGCCGCTCCTGCAGGAATCGAAATTATATTTAATTTTTTAGCATTTTTTTTTTCGTTTAAAAAAAGCAACGGAATAAGCTCTGGGCCCACTGTCGGAAATGTTAGTTTATTTAAAAAATATATACTTAAAAAGTCTATAATCACTTTTAAATATACCGTAAATAAAGTTCGTTCTATGATTTTACGATGCGGGAGAATTCCGATGGATCAGAATCAGGGGCCTGTATCGGCTGTAACGTTGGACTTTACAAACATACAGGTAGGTCGACAAAACACGCAGACTCAGACAACAGAATTACATGATTATTTGCCACGTGTGGATTCGGTGAATTTACAATAATATTAGCGATAGAAGCTTTTTTAGTCTTGGTCTCTTAGACTCCTGGGCCCTGATTATTGCTCGTCGGATTGCTCCTGGATTCGGACCCGAACCGGAAATCTTAAAATGACGTATTTTTATATAGTTATTTAATATCATAAAATAGTTTACCGTATAGATCTATTTATTACCCGACAGGAAGGGAATTGTTTTTTAACATTCAAGTGACATTACCGGCCGAAAATATTCCGACAGTTCAGAATCAGGGGGCTTGTCCGCACTAGTTAAACAAGTTTTGCAAGTATAGTCCTATTCTTGGTAAAAGATTAATATAATCTTTTTCCATCACCAAACGAAGCGGTGTGTCGATGCTAAATATTCGTTATACAATTAAATATTTAAATTACCAATCTTAGATGAAATAATCGTCTCACCTTGGCTCGCAAAACAAATAATAGCGCTGAACAAAATAAATACAAATTTGTCCACCATTTTGGAAGACGCGGCCGTAACCAAAAGAGTTTAACACAAGACTATCCTTTATAATATATTACAATAACTCTTAAATTGTTATTTATTTCATATTTACTTACAATATATGTACGTCGGTTTGTTTGTCTGCGTGCGTCAGGTGACCTCTTATATAGATAAGTTGACAGAACGTCTGTCGAAATCCTACTAGGTAATAGTATACCTACTTTTAATAACACCTAAGCTTCGCATGTTAATGCCCGCTTAAGCTTTACAATAATAGTATAGATATAATTAATAAATACTAGAAGTCGCGTGGGGCTTCACTCCTGTCGTTCTTTGTTTGGGCACTGCTCACACACTCACACTCCTATTGGCTGTACCGTGATGTTATATAGTCTAAAGCCTTCCTCGATAAATGAGCTATTCAACACTAAAAGTTTTTTTCAAATCAGACTAGTAGTTCCTGAGATTCTAGCGTTCAAACAGACAAACTCTACAGCTATATAATAATAGTATAGATGTAGATATAATTAATAGATACCTACTAGAAGTAGCGCATGGCTTCGCTCCCGTCGTTCTTTATTTGGCCACTGCTCAGTTCCTATTAGCCGTAGCGTTATGTTATAATTAGCCTATAACCACTCGACATAGCTATTTACAGCTCTCTTAAAATACAAGCAAAACCGACGACAACAACTAGCGCTGGACAATATTTACGTAACAAATGGTAGTTTCTAGAAGTTCTGAATGTAATATTTATTATATTTGTACAAGTGCTGGTAATGTGCGTGCAATCTTATTGTTTATGTCATTATTAATAATTATTTAAAACTAAATACATTTTGTGCGACGTTTTAATTTATGGGTACACTTCTTTGTCACCGAGCAATGGGGTTGTTCAAGGTTGCCCCTGCCTTCCTAGTATTAGACAAGTAGCTAACATTATGTACCTATCAAGCTGAAGAGTTTGTTTGTTTGAATGATGAATAATAATATAATATTCTACCACATTCACACAGCGCCATCTAGTCCCAAAGTAAGCAATTATATTTGCTTGTGTTATGGGTACTAAACAACTGATATACTACTTAAATACTTTTTTTTTTGTAAATTCATAAATATTGTAGATAAATTACACCCAGACAGAACAAACCTTTATGCTCATCATACAAAGATTTGTCCTGGGTGGGGATCGAACCTACGACCTCTGGCTTAGCAGTCAGGGTCACTAACCACTAGACCAACAGGCCAGTCAAAATCTCAGTAACTGTTGGTTCTAATTGAAAAAGTATTTTAGTGTTGGATAGTGCATTTATTTAGGAAGGCTATAGTCTATGTAACATCATGCTGCGACTTATAGAGGCTGAGTAGTGGCACAAAAACCCACGCGAGTGTAGCTCTAGGCAACAGCTACCTATTTCTTTTTCTTCTAACGCTGCGAACAAGTGAGGAAGTTATACTTATTTAAAAATATTAAAAAGCGCTGCTTGTCTTAGTTTCTGAGTCTCAAAATCCAAAATTAAGTCTTATCTAATAATTGATTTAATGCCAATGTTATACGCATAAGTAAACTTGAAATATATCTTATAGCACAAATTGCGCCATGATAGGCAATAACAAGCAATTCTGCATTACCTATTAAGAATCAAAATAGTTCATTTCAAAATAATCAAGTGCAATATAAAATCGATTTTGACACAAAAGTGTCGTCAAATGACTCAGAAATGAAATTCAATTGTTAAAATTTGTGCGTCATACGAGCACAGACGTTTCACCGAAAATATTCACAAATATTGATTCAATACGTTTGGTTGGTAATCATTATATTAATTAATTCTTAGATTGTGGCAATAACAAAGTTTGCGAACTATTGGAGTGTGTTATTGTTTACCACAGAATATTATTGTGCAATCATGAGTACTGTTTACATTATATTTGAAAACATTTGACGCAAATACGTAATTAAGATTGCTTTCATTTAAAAATATTATAATTTTGCGATTCATCATCATCATAATCATCTCAGCCTATTGCAGTCCATAGGTCTCTCTAACACTCTGTCCTCCGCCTTCCGCATCCAGTCAAATCCAGCGACCTTTTTTTAGGTCGTCGGTTCATCTAGCTGGAGGGCATTCTTCCTAATCCACTCCAGGACACGCTTGCTCCACCGTGCATCGATCCTTCTTTCTTTTGCGATTAAATTCAACAAAATTACTACTAATCTTGTTTCTAAAGAACAGTCTGCCCCACGAATAATATAGATTAGATTATAATATTTTTTTGTATTTTATAAATTTGAATTATACACAATTATACACATAAACGTTTTTCTTTGTTTTTTCTTCCTCTTCAATAAAAATAAAGGCCAATTAGTGCTAGAGGTTGTTGTTGTCGCTAATTCAGCCACCATCACTTCTACTGTGATATACATAACAATATAAATAGGTACCTATTATTATACAATGGTCAATTTAGCATCTCTGAAGATCCTGCACCTTTGGAACTTAAAAGTATCTTGACAATAATAAAGAAAAAAATAATGAACAAAATGGACTATATTATTATGAATTTAAATATATAACAATGAATTAAATTTACTTGAATCATAATTGATTTTAACTAAGTATTGTATCTAGATATTTTCCACAAGACAATGTAGATTTTCATTGTGCTATTATATTGACAATGGGACGCTTGGACATTGAAAAACACTCACTAATTGTTATATTTTGTTGTTAATTTAAACAATGTTTTAAATAACATATTTGTAATCAGTGTTACTGCTGCTAAATTAGTTTATTGAACTTTAAAATGCCGTCAAGTAGATATTTTCTATTTTGAAACACGTTTAACTACAAAACTATTATCTATTATGGATTTGTAATTAGACAATTTACAGGCAACACTACGGTTTGTAGATTAAAAATATATTCGTCTTATGTGGAAATCGAACACATAAACGTTGCGAAAAGTTTTATTATAAAATAAAATACCGAGTAGATCAAACATCGAAATGTGTGAAATATAAAATTCAATATAAATAAAAAATGTGGGAATAAAAAAGAACAAAATATGTCATCACATCTTTTCCCCGTGCGGCAGTCCTGGATTTATAAATAGGCCGTGCAGGCCGCGTCCAAGGGGCGGCAGATTTCAGAGGACGGTCACTTGATTTCAGAGGATAAAGAATTTTCAAATTTTCAAGCAACACTCCTTGTCTAACGACGTTTTTTTGCTATGAGGTATTAATAGGTAGGTACACATTAACCAAAGGGCTCAATTAGTTAGTACTACAAATGGAAATTATTATTTCAGAAAGGTATGTACCTACATGGGGCGAAGGAAATAAAGTGGCCTACTGGCCTACACTCATAAAAAATATAAATCCGGCACGGCCGTGGGGTAGGTAGAGATTTCCGTGTAGTGACGGATTAAGAATACATAATGTCACTACGTAAACTTACCTATTTCGCCCCCTGACATGTTTCTACGCCCTCCAAGGGGGGGCGTGTCCCCTGGTGGGGAAGTCCTGGTACAGAGGATTTATAAATAAAACACAAAAACATCAGTTTCAAAAACTGTTTATTATCAAAATGGTTTTATGAACTAAGTATAAGGACAGGCAAAGCTTACAACAGTACCTTACGTTTGACAATATTATGTGAAAAAATACCAATTTACATAATATCTGAGATTGATTTTACAAACTTTACTCACTTCATTATCTCACTGCATTATTTATTACTCTACAACATATCTATGCTGTCTATTTTTATTAACAACTAGAAGTCGAGCGGGCCACTGCTCAGCTCCTATTGGACGAAGCGTGGTGGCATCATCATCAGCAACCTATTAATGTCCCACTGCTGGGCTCGGGTTTCCTCTCCTTTATCTAGAGAGCTAAGAGGGTTAAGACCAAAGTCCTACCCATGGAATTTCTTCTAGTGTATGTGGGTTTCCTCACGATTTTTTCCTTCACCGTTAGCAGATGGTAAGTCACTTGACTAGTACATATAAATTCTATTAAGTGAAATCCACATTGGTACTGCCGAAACGGTACTATCGGAATTGAACTCGTACCGCGTGATTTGCATGCCAGTCCTTTATCCATTCGGCCACCATCGCTTTTTCTTTTTTTAAATTTATTTATTTTAGCCTATGTTATTCAGTGATAATGTAGCTTTTTAACGGTAAAAGATGGACCGATTTTAATGAAACTTTCACTGGCATGTGTCTGAGTGAGCACCAACTTCCGGTTAACATAACATAACATAGCATCACGCCTTTTTCCCTGAAGGGGTAGGCAGAGGTGTATCACACCCACATTTCGCCAGCTATGTTTGGTCCCATGAAATAGGTGGCGAGCCTATTGTCATCAATCGGGAACGTTTGTATACCAAACTCCGGGAAAATCTAAATACTGGATTTTCTTGATAGAAAGACCCAATACCATTTTTACCCGACCCGGGAATCGAACCCGGGACCTCTTGCACAGCAGTCTTGTACACTTCTCGCTGTGCCACCGAGGCAGTTTCGGTTATGGATAGTTTATTAATAAAAATAGACAACACAAGACAAATTACTACAATCTATGTATATTACGTTTCATATTATTATAGGCATATCACAGCCCAGTTAATAGATACAACTAGAAAAAAATAATGGCGGAAACAATTGCATTTATTTAATGTACTGTAATAACATTTTTATAGTAACTTTTAATTTATAATTCATTGTTTAAGAGCGTATTTACAAACAGAGTGGCACCGTCACAACTTGATGTCTTATTTCCTGGTTTTCAATTTTTATTATTTAATCAGAGCTGTATTTCAAAAATATAATAATAATAATAATATTCTATCACACTCACACAGCGCCATCTAGTCCCAAAAAGTTGACTGGCCTGTTGGTCTAGTGGTTAGTGACCCTGACTGCTAAGCTGGAGGTTGTGGGTTCGATCCCCACCCAGGACAAATCTTTGTGTGATGAGCATAAAGGTTTGTTCTGTGTCTGGGTGTAATTTATCTATAATATGTATGTATTTAAAAAAAAAAAGATATACTTAAGTAGTATATCAGTTGTTTAGTACCCATAACACAAGCAAATATAATTGCTTACTTTGGGACTAGATGGCGCTGTGTGAATGTGGTAGAATATTATTATTATTAAATATGTTTAGGTAATATACGTACCTACTTTTTGGAATTACGTGAAAGTGTATTAAAAAGTAAGTATCCGTAATGCTTATAGGTATTTTACTAAGAAAATGACGCCTTGTAAGTTTTCAATGTGTTATTTGCATATAAATATAGAACTGTAAACGCAATTTCTTACCGATTACACACTTTACACCTAATCTTAAAAAGTGTAGTTAGCAAACATATTTTTAAAATAAATAATACAAATTTAAAACCACCAAATATAACTAAATTGCTATATTGGCACTCTGCAAAATACTTACGCTCTTAAATAAAATAATACATGTATATATTTATTTAAAAATCCGTGTCATAATAACATTCCTTGATACAGTAAATTAGCACACAAAAACATAATTAATTTATAAATATTGGTAAATTATTTTTTTACATTCGAGTTCACTTAATGCCATTGATTTTCTTTCAAAATTTCTGCTCAGATCTATAGAAAATATACCACATTTTTAAAACTAAAACCTTATTAATAAATAACGGCACAACTGTTCAATAAAGTTCTGCGAGAAAAGTCCTCAGCTTTTCAACATAAAAGCTATTTTCCTGTGTTTTGTGCAATGCATTTGTGTCATTATTTTCTTAATTAGGCTATGTGCGATTTATTACGAAAAGTGTTTAAATTAATACCGAATTAATTTTAATTAAATACTTGGATAATACCTATTTAAAGTATGAGTTTTATGATTCGGAATTCAGATTCGGAATCCTTAATTGCCAAGAACGGGTTTATTTTTTTCACTCGGAAAATATAGTATGAAAGTGTTGAGTTTAGTATGTAAATGAGCTTTCGGATTTCCGAATCTGAATTCCGAGTTTAGGCGAACGAAATGCTTAAATAATTTATTTTACAATATCACTTATATTTGAACAATTATAATAATATGATTGATGATTTTGTAAAACGAAATATTTAAGAATTTGTGCATTTTTATTTTTTACTTTTTTTATATCCTTTTCGCAAGATTAAAAATATATCCAAGAATTTAAATTGCACTTTTAAATAACCATCATAGTTATATTAGAAACTTCTAAAATTCTGAGCAGAAATGACTATAGGCACTACAGCAATTTTATAAATATTTGTTCAACCTAAACATCTGATTCATAAGAAGTTAAACTTTTGATCAATTAGACTTAATTATGGAGCACTGGTAATTTTTAAGTAAACACGTACAGTGAAATGTAGGACTAAATTGGCATACTTTAGAAATTTTGCACCTTAATGCGATGACAAAAGGGTTGGGTTCAAAATAGCCAATTTATCATATCATACGCCCTTATTCCATTTACCGTGCGAAACATACGTTATAATTTATAAAACTCACTTTTAAGTTCATTTTTATAAAAACGAATTTTTTATATATTTATTAATAATTATATTATTGTAATGATTTTTGTTCTAATAAAAGCTTATAATAATTCTTTATTACGGCACCAATAATTATTTTATATTTACTATTTTTTTAGGAAAAATAAAATAATATAAGTAACAACATGATGACTATTTAGATACTATTTTCTGAATGCAAATATTACTAATAAAAAAAAAATATACATACAACCTCATTTTCAATTAAAGTATATTAATAAAGTATTGAGATTATGTACTTATTTGATTTCATATGCATTCATCTGTTAAATTAAAAATATATTTTGTTCTAATTCATAAAGATAGCCAACATCTAGACGTTGGGCCTACATACGCCAATATAGGCCACAGCATACAAAAATTACTACTATAACAAACATTTGTGGCAACTTTTCACTATATAAGCTTAAGTCAGACTCTGGTGTTAGAATTTTTCAAGTCACCATGAAGGCTTCCAACTTGACTTTACAACGGATAACGGACGCTGCTTCGAAGTACGAAGACGCTCGAGCATGAATATGCCACAAACGGTCACCCATCTATTGACTGACCTTGCCGAACGTTGCTTAACTTCGATGATCGTACCGAACTTCTCAGTACCACAGTGCTATGAGCGAATTGATTGTTATTGTAATGTTGGTACTGTGGACTAAGAGTACGTTTTACAACCGAAAAACAAGTGTTTTCAAAATGCAGATTTAGAACTGTCATAAGATACAGTTTGGTCATAAATTACAATTGAATTTTAACACATTTCTTATGGAACATTTGTCAAAACACTACTTCTAATGTCAATACAATAATCTCTTGATTGATATGGAAATCTAGCTGAGAATTAGAATTGAGCTAATTACGTAAAAGATTACTATTAAATGGCAATTTAGGGTTAATATAATAAATTCTAGAAGAAATAATAATATACATATCACACATCTAGATTTTTTTTTTAAATTTTACGTATTTGCATCGATAACATACAGGGCCAATTTAATTGAGCATTTGTCCTATCCGGGAATCGAACACCTCACGCAAGTTCTAGAATCTATATCATTGAGGCATTAAAACAATTGGTATGATTGAAATCATGTTTTTTTTAAACTAATTGTTTCATATAATAACGATAAATTAAGAAAAGTATTGTAATTATTATTAATTTATTTACTGAAAAAAATCATTGAAAAACTGTTTTTTTTTTCCTAGATTTTTCAATCATAATTTCAGTAACACTAATCTGGCAATGTCAAAAGTACTAAATAGATATTTATTTATAATAAATCTAATAATTACTAACGCTTTAAACATCACGCTACGTTCAAATCAAGTATAGGCACGTACAAAACCACATCGTCTCTTATTATTTAATAATAATAACTATTTTTTTACTAACCTATATTTACAGGACGTTTTACAAAACAACGAATTTTTATTTTAACTGTTGCATTGAATTATGTTAAAAATACAACATTTTTCTGAGGTTTTTTTTTAGAAAAAGCATGGCATGGCAATAGTGTGAAGACCAATGGGACTATTTTCTTTACTATATCGGACACAACTGGGACTATTGGAAATCTCTTGGGAGGCGTATGCCCAACAGTGGACATCCTATGGCTGATACTATGGGCACAATGTAGAGATTAATGTCATGTTATGAATATTATTCACAGAAAGTAAATAATGTACTATCAGACCACTTCCTGCTCGACCAGTTTAAAAATCCTTTTTTTTTATATTCTGCCACATTCACACAGCGCCATCTACTCCCAAATGAAGCAATTATATTTGCTTGTGGGTACTAAAGAACTGATATAATACTTAAATACATTTTTTTTGTAAATACATACATATTATAGATAAATTACACCCAGACACAGAACAAACCATCATGCTTATCACACGAAGATTTTATTTTTTCTATGTTTTAGTTCTTGATGAAAGTCCAAGTCCATTTAACACGCACGAGTCGACAGTAAATCGTGTTCAATAATCCGAATAACAAAGCCCAGGTGTATGCAAGAAGATTCAGCAGTTCAGTATTACACAGAAAATGTTTGGAAACTGGTCGAACGGGAAGATTTCCGATTGTACCCGGCTAAATCTTGGACTTAAAACGCACTCCCCCATATAACAAAATACGAACTAAGCATTAAATCAGGTTTATAATGACAACTTTGAATATAAAACAATGGCTTATGTCAATTTAAACCTGGTTTAATACTTAGTCCATATTTGGAATAAGGGGGGTTATGTTTAGAATGGTTTTTTATTACCATTGGCGAACATCCCATTAGTTAAATAACGTTACATCTAAAAAAGAATAAACTTTTGAAGAAAGCGAAAATTTTTATACGAATTTCAACGCTTTAAAAATACTTAGAGGAAATGACATGTACTATCTTTCGTAGGTAACATTTTTTTATTTAAAAGTAAATCTATTCTATCTAGACAGCAGACTGAAAATAATAAGGATATCCTCTAGCCTTTGTCACGATTGAGATAATTACTCTTATATAATGGAAAAAGATTATTTAAATTTATTTTTTATAATTTAAAATTGTTTTTTTTTATTATTGTAATAATATATCGTTGTAATTTCAATTCCTTATTTCTATTTTAAAAATGAATTTATATAATTTAAAGTTTTTTTTTTAGAGATTGGCGATAGCACTATCGTGCTGCTTTATGGCACATAATGTTAAACATTTGTGACAACCGTTTTCAAGATCAATTTTTAATAATAATTTAGTTACCATAAAACAACCTAATACCTAGAATTACAACAAATAATTACTAAAAAGAATAAAATCGCCTAATTCAAAATTGAGACGCCAAAATACAAATAAAAAAATCTAATTCATATTAAAAAGTCAATCAATAAAAATAAATAGGTATGGCTAAAAAAATCCTAAAATGAGTATAAAAGTTGATTCGAAGATAGATCTTTTAAGAAGTGGGGGAGTCTCATTATTTAATATCCAATTTCATTTGATAATAATATACGTATTATAAAAGTCAATTATAAAAACTAAAACAAACTTTATCTTTAAAGATTTTTTTTTGCTAGAACACCAGAACACCTGGACCAATATTCAGGATATTCTATTCTTAATTCTTTCGCGATCGGCTAAGACTTTGTTATATACCTTGGAGTACCTACTAAGTAGTAAAACTTGGAAAAAAATCACTGAAAAATGTTAAAAACACTAAAGGGTAAAAGTTTCTATGGTCATATGAACAGAATTCCGGGCGGAGCCGCGGCCAACCGCTAGTTTAAAGTGCATTATGTGATGATTACTGACTAGACTTAAAACTAATTAGATGTTTTACTGATATATTATTTAAATTGCCTATTTGTCTCAGTATAGAAACCACTACAGATGAAATGTGTCTGTTAATTAAATGCCCTAGTCGACAAAACAATGCAATCGAAATTATATATTAATATATATTACTCTACAGTTCACTTTAATTTGCCGACACACCATCAGCGTTTGCAAATTAAAATGTGGTTTATTCCTTTTATTATAAAGTATATTTTGAATTGTCCTAAAGTGGGCAATAGGTTAAAATATTATCATTCTTTTAATAATAAACAAAAGGTTAAATTTGCACTCGCTTTTCGATAGATTTAATTAAGACTTGCCTGCCGAATTTTCTACTTGATCTAAATAGAAAATTCTAATACAAGTGTTTTGAAGATAATACGGTCTTTTGTTACTTGGGTATTTTCATTTAGGGCCTTTTCACTAAGGGCATATATATCTATAGCATGTTGTTCTTGGGCAATTTTCATCTGAAGTGTTTTTTATACTGAGTGTTATGTAACTATAATATGTTAGCTTATTTACATCGTGCAAGTTTAGTTGCTGATTGCTCTTACATATTAAATGAATGTATGGTAACAAACTATGGCTTTGAGTGCTACTAGCTAAATACAACCTTATTTTCATATACACTAAAGTTTATAATTTTTGTTCTGAATCAATGAGTTTTATACCGAAAAATTCATATTCTGGTAATGCAAAAAATAAAAAAATTGACAGTTTTAAGTTCGCGTCATGCCTACTAAGACTTTTTTTCATCCATATCAGATATTTATAGAAACACGGTCAAGATGTTTTTATACGAAATATAAGATTGTATAATTAGAAAATTAACCTTATAGCCATTAGAAACAATATTATGAACCTAAGTAAGCTACATAAATTTAGCTTTTAAAAAAGTTACAGTCTGTCGTCATATAAGCCGTAGAATGTGTTTGAGCAAACATTTTACATGTGCTACATTAAAATGATAATAAATTATTAAAAAAATAACCTTTTGAACACCGAGTAAGTAAAATGTACTTTATTATTGGAAAAATATATCTCAATTTATTTTGCTAGTTGAAAGCCTTAGTGGTCAATAGGTTAAAAATGATTAAATCGTGCATTTCTGTGAAATAATAAAAAATGAATAGTTTAACATACTACAAAAGTAGAAAAATTAAAAGAAAAAAAATTGAGCTTATTTTCTAGCTTTTTATGCTAACAACACTGGAAATATCTAGCTTTTGTATATTATTCGATTTTATATTTACAATAGAATTAAAACATAATCTCTAATAAATAATGAAGTAAATAAATGCTTTTTGCTTAAAAAAAATATTGCGAAGCTTAAGACCAACTTTATGAGTAAATCTCACGACCAGCGTGGTGTACACTATGCTTAAGGTTTGCACACGATAGAAATAGATCAAAACAAAAACGAAAAATATGCATAATATACTAAATAATACATGTTTGTAAAGCACATGTACAAGAAAATACTGGATTTTTGTTCTGTTATTATAAAGCAGCGTTTAAAACAGAGTTCTGAGAAGATGCGTTTCTAGGGATGTGTTTGTTAAGAACACAACTGTACAAGAAATTGCCTGTTCAAATTAGAGAAAGTAAGGCTCAGTGCAAACGTGCCACCGACCACAACCAACAGTGGCCAGCGACAGCCACTTAACAAATTTCTCATACATTCGCAGCGCTGTTGTACGTGGCGGCCTGGCCACACGTCTACTGCGAATCCGTACAAATTGTATGAAAAAATCTGTGTGAAGTGGCTGTCGCCGGCCACCGGTGGTTGTAGTCGGTGGCACGTTTGCGCCAAATCTAAAACGTTAATCATTATATAAGAACGTTTACTAGATTATGTCACAAAACTTTGTTAGTTTACCATCAATAACCTTGACGTAACTCGACTGTATTTTATAAAACACAATTTATATCAAATCTCAATATAAGTTAACTTTATAAATCTTGCCTATTTTATTCATTGAAAACACATCATCATTACAACCCATAAACGTCTCACTACTGGGCACGAGTCTCCTCCAAAGAATGTGGAGAGAATGCCAGAATGAATGAGAATTAAAAACACATGCCACATTCTTAACAAACGCATCCACGTTGATCTCTGATTGAAACGCAACCTAACACTGGTTATTATTTACGTATAGAGTAGAAGTCTAAAATATAATACTTATATAAAATAACTTAACAGTGATAATAGAACTAACGATATATAATATAATAATTTCGAGACAAGAAAGGACTTCAGATGTGTTTTTTGATTATGAAAGAGTGATAAAATCAGAAAGTGGTAGGTAATGTCTCATTTTTCAATTCTTGTCAAGATAAAGATAGAAAGAGAAATAAAATCGAGACGAAATATTTGGTTTTTGTTTCACTGGATTGTGAGTGATAAAAACGAAATTCATTAACGTTATGAATGAAACGTTAGCAAACCTTAAACATAGGGTGATTACATGTCTACAATATTGCATTGAAAATTAACTAACACTAACTTAGCTAACAGTCATCACTAACAAGTAGCTGTAGGAATCTATACAACACATACAATCTATGATGTCGTTGCTTTATCTGAAACGGACGAGAAAATAAATTGAAAAAAAAAATTAAAACCAAAATCGTTGGAAAAAATAAATTGTAAAAATAACAAAAAAAATAGGCAACCTAAATAAATATAAAACAGTTTAAATATCATAAAAAAAATGTGACAAAAAGTACTGAGACTTACACAAGCTTAAAAAAAATAAGAAAAAAAAAGTTACGTCAAATTATTTAACTATAAAGTGTCATGGCGTCTACAACATACAACTGTACTGCGAAGGGAAAACCAATTAAGAGATGACTACAGCCCCCAGGGGTTGCGAGAGAAATTTGGGGCAATTTTATCCCCCTAGGATAAAACTGGTTATATATAGTCTCCCCGTCCCAAATTCAAGTTAGCCCCTTCACAGTATAATTATGTATTTAACCTTTTGTTCACCACATACGTTAATAACTAAAAACTATGTCAAATTTAAATTTGCTGGCCATGGTAACAAGGCAAATTGCCGGCAATAGTCATGTTTTAAATTGCCGGCCATGGTAGTATTTCAATATGTCGGCCATGGTCGCATTGGGTAACAAAAGATTAAAAGCTATTTATCTAGCAATCGAGTGACAAATATTAAGATGTTTTATATAAATTCCATAAATGACTTACTTATTTTGACATGCAAGCATAGCAAAAAAATATTTATGTATTCAAATATTATTAAGTAATTATAAACAAATAATGCATAATGAAGAAATTAGTAAAGTAATGGCAGTGCACCTAATTGCAAATTATATTTTTTATTTAAACTTTTGTGACGTCATTTCGTGACTTTTGTGACCCAAATTTCTACAATACATATAGGTAGTCTAATTTTTTAATAGCTCCCCCACTCCCTAGCAACATTTGAAACTTAAAAACATAATTAATAAACGCATCTTTAAAAAAAAAACACGGGCATTTAATACATGAACATTACAAACGGGACATTACAAATGGAACATTACAAACGAGACATTTAAACATATTATAAACGCAAATAACTACAAGAGATTGTATCCTCCTAAATTATTGAGATTCTTGTTATTATATTGTCATAAATTGAATATCTAATTTATATCCATTTTTAATGGATTTGTCATAAACATAAATCAATTATATTAGAACTAAAAACATAAATAATAATCGAATTGAGAACTTCGTTCTATTTAAGTCGATTAAAACATGTCATGTTCATAATCATACACTGTCCAACACAAATGAGAAACTGTTGTTCAATTAATAACATATACACTTCGTTATTAAATCTTATATTAACCGCGAAATATAACTAACAAATGAAATATTACTCTAAAGAGTAAATTTCATTCACAGCAATCAATATACAATTAAATGAAACCTTTTATCTAAAGACAGTTAAATTTTGACATATAATTCATAGATCGAATGTGATTTTGACATAATATTCATAGATTAAATGTCATTTTGACATTTAATATTATCATATATGGAAAGCGGCCACGTATTGGAAAGCGCAGCGTAGGGCGGCCCGCCACCAGATGGACCGACGACCTGGTAAGGGTTGCAGGTGGCCGTTGGATGCGGGCGGCACAAAATCGCTCGTTGTGGCGGAAATTAGGTGAGGCCTATGTTCAGCAGTGGACGTCATTGGGCTGATATGATGATGATGATGATGATGGATATGTCATAGATGGATAGCCCATTTATCGAGGAAGGTTATAGGCTATATAACATCACGCTACGGCCAATAGGAGCTGAGCAGTGGCCAAATAAAGAAGGATGGGAGAGAAACCCCGCGCTACTTCTAGTGATAACATAATTGTTTTTAAATGTTAAAATCTTACTGTCAGTAGCTAAAAAGCTGTCATTTAACTATTGAAAATTGAAAACGGTTTCTGTCGGAACAGCTGTCAAAATATTAAGAAGAGATATAATTGAAACATAGTAGCTATTAATTTGTGTCATGCTCCGGGGCAGGACAGTTGACGATTTTGGGATTTTGTCTCGGTGAAAACAATTGTGCATAATGGGTGCATAATTAGTACTACCTTACAATAAATAGTACTTCTGTAGTTTAAGAGCACATTAACTTGAAATTGGGACTGCTGCGGAGCATCCTCTCCAGCAAACCATAATGCAAATTAGCGCTTCTGTGAATGATTTTAGCACGAATGTAGTATAAAAAAAATGTACAGGAGAGATATATAATAGAACATAAAGAATTGAATTAATTGCAGGCGCCGAATAACAACATTTTTATATTTCAATTTATAATATGAAACTGTGCCTGATCCAAATATTATAGCACACTGTCCTGCCCCGGAGCATGACACATTAATTTCTCTGCAACGCTACTTCAATAACCGATATATCCTCATCCCGCTCTAACAACACACGAAGTATATACGTGTGAGAAGGACAACAATAGGTATTAGATACTATTAAGTTATAAAAACAAATTTATTTTAAGGGATTTTTACCCATACCTTTCTTTCTTCTTTATAACCAAAATTAGTTACAAATCACCTATCTACTCTTTCTAGACTTATAACTCAATTTAAGAACTCTTATAGCGTTTTTTTATCCGCGTTTTATTTCCGCGCCCGCATGCGGAAACGACTCAGCACATACGAAGGACAAGGAAATATGGTTACATACGATAAATTTACGCATGTCCGCCCGTTGGAATGGTGGAAATACGTTTTTTTTACCCGCTTCCGCATACGGACACGATTTTGCCAGTTCTTACAGTGAGCATTTCAGTATAAATATATATTTAAGACACATTTAACAGTAATTATTTCCAAGAAACAACCCTTAACACTCGTAGACTGCCGATACCCCTAATATTAGGAGAAAACGCCTAGCGTGCGATCGCTTTGCGAATGCATGCCTAACGTTCGCCTACCTTACTACATGAATATAACTATTATAATGTACTTTAGGCACAGACTATAGTTATCTATATATTAATAAATACTGTGACGCTAGGCGTTAACCGATTTTTTCTAATCTATAATATAATACCGGTTAATTCGGTTAAGGACCGGTAAAGTGCCTACTCTTTAACTTCAACAAGAAACAATGGCACTTAAATCGTAGGATAAGATTCGGTAATAATTCGGGTAAAAATTTAAATTTGCTTGCCATGGTCAAATTTCGAATCATCATTCGAATTATCGAATGAGAATCTAGTATGATTATTTGCATATCCAATGAAATAATAAACGAACTGTAAAAACTGCTTAATGTACACGCTAACATAATTATGGTATTCATAAATACACAATAACAATTAAATATGAAAAAGTTTACCCGGATTATGAACGAAAAGTAACCGAATTATAACCGAACCGTAACCAATCTAACCGAACAACCGGTAGGACATAACAGAACGTATATAATATGTACACAGTTATTATGACTAAGGTATTGAACTTTTAAAGTGGACGATTTGACTAAGCCTAATTGCCTAGGGCTAAATTATAAGACTAATGTTTAGTTCGTTTAGGAGTGGCTTTTGGTTTTAGTCGATCCCTTCTTACCTTTGTTAGTCGCATTCTCTCACACCTGGAACAAAAATTATGAAAAACACTTTAAAACTGCGAGCTGGCAACTTCTCATTTTACTGAAATTTTTTTTTTTTAATAATACTATACTACCACACTACACATACATTTTGCTTGCTTGACATCCCTATGTCTGGGATCTAGCTGAAAACCAGCGCTAGGTTTCATCAACCTAGCACATGCTGAGCTGGACACCCTTTTGGTGCGATAGGACACACGGGAGGGTATAAATTTAGCCTAATTAGTAAACTTCACCTTGTTCATCTTTTGTTATACGTTATATGCTTTCCTTTTGTGTCTGTGTCTGTACCAAATAAATGTTTTTTCTTTCTTTCTAAGAGCGTATTTACAAACAGAGTGGCATCGTCGCTATTTAGTGTCATATTTCGAGGTTTTCATGTTTACTAGAACTAAGGCTACACTTTTTAGAATAGGTAGCGGGCACAGCTTATATAATAAACGCTACAGTCACATTATTTTTTTTTTTATACCGCGACGGTGGCAAACAGACGTACGGTCCGTCCGCCTGATGGTAAGCGGTTACCGTAGCCTATAGGCGCCTGCAACACCAGGGGCATCACGAGCGCGTTTAAGAAACCTATTCACTCCTTTTTTGAAGAACCCCATACTGTAGTCCCTTGGGAAAACTTCGTTAGGGAGTTCATTCCACAACCTGATAGTTCTTGGGAGGAAATTCCTCTGGAACCGCGCGGTACGAGATCATTTCGGTTCCAAGGTGTGGGGATGAACTCCCTGCCGATGGCGAGCGGTGCGATTGTAGGAGGTGGCCGTGGGCATCATCTCAAACAGTTCTTCAGAGCACAACCCATTATACAGGCGGTAGAACACACATAGGGAGGCAAAGAAACACTAATTATTATTTACCTTATTATATAAAGTCATCATCATCATCAGCCTGTATAAGTCCACTGCTGGGCATCATTATTTTAACCTACAAACGTCCCACTGCTGGGTACGGGGTCTCCTCTAAAGAATGTGGGCGGAATTTAGCCTACTATACGCTGGCTAAGGGTTTGTTTCGAATTTTCCTTTGGTTAAAAAGGTTTCTCGCTTACGACCGATTTGAATAATCTATCTATTTATGGATTTGGCTGCTAAAATTAGAATTTTGACACATTTTGTATGGAGCTTATGTCAAAATTCTAACTTAGATAGATTATTGAAATCGACCATTAGTTACCTTCTCCGACACTCTCGGGTTGACATGGGGTGGTGACATTATGTATTTTTAATTCGTCATAACACGGATGCTAATCATAGACCTCTCCAATTGCAAGCCACTGAACAAAGTTGGGACAACCTGTTACATTCTTAGCTTGTGACTTTCATAAGTGTTACCTTGTAACCTAGATGAAATATAATAATAATAATAATATTCTACCACATTTACACAGCGCCATCTAGTCCCAAATTAAGCAATTATATTTGCTTGTGTTATGGGTACTAAACTGATATACTACTTTTTACTTTTTTTTTTGTAAATATATACATATTATATATAAATTACACCCAGACACAGAATAACCTTTATGCTCATCACACAAAGATTTGTCCTGGGCGGGGATCGAACCCACGACCTCCAGCTTAGCAGTCAGGGTCACTAACCACTAGACCAACAGGCCAGTCAGAATAAACGAGATTTCATGAATACTCACGTATCCACAACATGCTTCTTACTAAGCATTCTCTGCAAATGTCTCATGGTGTCTGGCGGCACGCGGTGCGCGGTGGCGCGCGCATGCGCGGGGCAGGCGCGCGCCGCCCCCCCCGCGCTGCTCGCCTGGTACGAGAACGTGGGGTCGTCGCGGGGGGGGACGCGGGGGTGGGCACGCATAGAGCACATACCTGGGAAACAAGTCGACATCATCATTATTATGTCTCTTTTTTCACGGCTATACTTCTCTCTAAGGTGAGAAGTATATCCGGTCTTTTTGGAAGGCTTACGCGGGGACACAGGTCCAACACGCAGAGGCCCTTAAAGAATTTTAATTTAGAATGGGATGAGACACTTACCGCCGCCATATCACAGCTGCACTATTGAAGTACAGCTATGATTTGTCACTGGTAAGTGTAAAGCTATTGTATGATGTTTTGGAGTCAAATAAAGTTGGGCTATGGGTTTGGGTGTTCGTAGCGGACGAATGTTCCTGCGCTCCCGTGACCACAGCAGAGCGCGACGAGATGAACACCTTGGGGTTTTAGTGGGTGCGAGCCCCACATAACCCCTCGGTTCTTTCCTCAAGACCGAGGAATTGGGAAATGCCTGACGCATGTCAGGCATTTCCCAAAAAAAAAAAAAATGGGTTTGGGTGTTCGGTGGAATGGTGATATATGGCATACAATTATTATTATTACTAGCAATTGCGTGGGGCTTCGCTCCCGTCGTTCCTTTTTTGGAGACTGCACAACTCCTATTGGCCGTAGCGTGATGTTATATAGCCTATAACATTCCTCGATAAATCGGGAATCGAACACGGGACTACTAACGCAGCTATATACACTTCCCGCTGCACCACCGAGACTAAAATACATCATCATATTAGCCCAACGACGTCCACTGCTCGACATAGGACTCAACTAATTTCCGCCACAGCGAGCGATTTTGTGCCGCTTGCAACCAACGGCCACCCACAACCTTTACTAGGTCGTTGGTCCAGGTTTTTGATTGATTTGACTAACTGGCGGGGCCGTCCCACGCTGCGCTTCCAATACGTGGCCGCCACTCGAGAACCTTTTTGCTCCATCGGCCATCAGATGCTTCACCACTTTAGCGATGCGATTCGGTCGTCGGCAATTTTAGTAAAATACATACCAGTAATAAAAATATCTTCAAGATGAAAGTAGTTAGTTCTCAGCGCTGCGTCATAGAGGGCGCGCGCCGCATCCGCTGACAACGCGTACCCGGTGCCCGACAGATACTTGGGGTATACTCTACCCCCGTACATGTAACGGGGGCTGTACCTGAAATGGTATATTTTTTGTCAGTATGCCCACTGCTGGGCTAAATTGTTGACTTACAGATAGAATCTACAATAAAATTAAGGATTATGGTTTTATTTATTTGAAACAGTAGAATTTATAATTATTTTAAAATAAATACCTAAATGTATTATGTATTTCAAAGTGCCATAAATTTAGAATATAGTATTGATTCGTTTTTGAGAACATACAAAGAAATACAAGAAATAAAATATTAAATGCTCAACTTATTTTTAAATCGGACAAACTAAAATCTGTATTTAAGGTTTTAAAAACTATTATAGAAAAAATATTAAAAATCTAGTGTGTTTGTACGGGCTAATCTCAAAAACTGTTTGGCCAATGTTAAAAATCCTTTTCGTTATAAATAGCTTGTAGAACACGTATGGATATAAAACAAAACACTGGGACCCATTATATTTTTTTTAGTTAAGTTAGTTCAATCCAAACTACAATATACCTACCTATTTAAATAGCATTTGCTAATAATAATATAAATAAGTTCTTTACGAGCTCTACTACTTACGTGATAACTGAAAAAAAATAATTTATATATTATTGATATGGAAATACTAATAAACAGGGATCGGAAAATATTTAGTGTCACTACCCCATCTCAACCCGTGGGTGTAGTAAAAGGCGACTAATGGAGTAACCTTATACAGACAAGAGCACTACAAGAAAAGGAAAATTCGAAACAAAACCTATACCAACCCGTCTGGCCAGCGTGGTATAGTAGGCTAAATTCCCTCCACATTCTTCGAAGCTGCTTCATTTCAACCCATAAACGTCCCACTGCTGGGCACAGGTCTCCTCCAAAGAATGTGGAGGGAGTTTAGTCTACTATACTATACAATGCTAATATCTTCTATTCTTACTGTAGTCACTACATCTTTTTTTTTAATTCTCTATAAATTCTATTTTTTTTTTGTTTTAATAGTCATGTCAACAACAAATTTTATATAAATTTCCTACTTTTGCCCTGTTAACTGATAAGACTTATTATTATAATAAAACAAACAAATGTTATTATTAAGTTAGCTGTGGTTGCCTATAATTGAGAGAGCATCAGGCACGCTTTATGTTTTTGATATTTCTTTGTTAAGTATGTGTATCTCTTGTTGGTAATCCTTAATAAATAAATAAATATACCACGCTGGTCAGACCGGTAGAGAGTATTAGAGTAAGTTTAGCTAAATTTCAGCATTTTTAAGTTCTTTACGAGCTCTTCTAGTCCTTGACAGTGAGAGTGTAGTATTGTATGACTTTTTTCTTCTTTTTACTTAAGAGGACTTAAGAGGGTTCATACGGAGGAATTGCAAGGTCGCTATTTAGTGTCAGATTTCGTAGTTTTCTATTTTTATTGTTTAATTGGAGCTATTTGTTTTACATGTTTTCAATACACTTTTTAGAATTAGGTGAAAGGTGTGTAAAAGGTACGAGATCATTGTGTTTACAGTTCTATTTATATGCAAAAAACACATTGGAATTCGCAAGGCGTTATTTTCATACTAAAATAATTGTAAGCATTACGGATACTTACTTTTTAATACAAGTTCACGTAATCCTAAACAATGTGGTGAAAAAAAAAAAAAAATAAAAAAAAAAAAAATTACAATAAATTGCGAAGTTGCCATTCCTATGTATGAACCCTCTTAAATGGTGTAAATGAATAAATTAAAAGGAATGTTTTAAACTCACCACTTATTACTAGAGTCGAGCACAGGCCTAGCACCACAGATAAGATCTCCTATCAGCATGAACTCTCTCTCACTTCTCCCTCTAGTCTTCTTGTCGAAGTCCCTCGACCTGTTCCGAAGGTTCTCCATCAAGTTTGGCACATTTATATACATGTCGTCGTCAGTTTTTAATATGTATCGAACTGGAAAAAAACAACATAGTTTTGTATAACATAACACAGCATCACGCCTTTTTCCCCGAAGGGGTAGGCAGAGGTGTTTCACACCCACATTTCGCCAGCTATGTTTGGTTCTATGAAATAAGAGGCGAGTATTGTCATCTACCGGTAACATTTGTTTACCAAACTCCGGGAAAATCTCAATACTGAAATTTCATTATAGAAAAGCCCAATACTATTTTCACCCGACCCGGGAATCGAACCCGGGACCTCTTGCATAGCAGTCGTATACACTTCCCGCTGCGCCACCGAGGCAGTTATTAGTATTGTAAAATTTATTCTTTTGTAAAACCAAAAATATTCGTCACGAGTGGGAATCGAACCACTCCAAATGTTTGCTGAAAGATAAATTCAGCTTCTGTAACATTTATGGATTGCTCTCGTTAAAAATTAAAAAGTTTTTACAATACTTACCACTATTATTACAATTATTAGTAATCCATTTCAACATCATAATGGATTTGAGAGTCAAATTATTATAAGAATCAATAAAACCTTCTTGGATCACATCCCCATATTTTTCAGACTCCTCCAATATCTTATTTTGAATGGAAGAATCGTTATCATTACTTGGCAACCCCAACAGAAAAACCACCTTAAACTCCGGATCAGTGTTGCCAGTGTCCGGCAAAATTAAATCCTCCTTATTTTTAGATATATTTTCTTTCAAATTTTTATCATGGCGCAACATTGTTAATACTTTCTCCAAATCAGGATTATCTTCGTAACCTTTAGGTGGTATTTTCATAACATTAGTATCATAATAATCATAGTTTGGTATCTCAGTATTCTCCCCAATCTCCTGATTCATATCAAACTCTGGCAACATTGAATTATCATCGTCAAATCTTTTCTCAGGTACATTTTCAGTCTTATCCTTAAGATTGTCCTGCAACGCTTTAGCCAATTCCGGCAATAACTGGCTAAAACTAGATATGTCTCTCCTACTCCTAGCACTAGTTACGTTATATTCAGCTGAATCCGAATATAAATCATAGCTAAAATTATAATTCACATATTTTTGTTTAACAGTTTGGTATATTTTGGACATTTCTATGAATTTTTTGTAGTTCCCCCATGTCTGTCTTATCGCTAATCGACTGTCGAAGTTTGTGGTAGATGAACAGACGACTATTAGCAGAAATAGCTTGTCTTTTGTACGTCTTCGACACGTGTCTTTAGGCTCTTGTATTGTGGTTACGTTATTCGGTTGTACGTATATTTTTGTGTCGCGGTTTGTGTGTTTCGACCAGCCGACTACTAAGTCTGAAGCAGAAAAAATATTTTAAAAAAATAATTAAGGTGATATCTTGCGGACAAATTGTTCACAAACTATCAATGGTGGACTATATTTTCGAACATAACTTTGTCTTACTATTGACTCTTATCTTATTTTAAGGACAAACATTTCGAAAAATATTATTAAATGTTGAGCAATTTTATTAATTTCACGTAAACAACAAGTAATGAATACTTATGTATTAAAAGTAGTGTAACACTACTTCTCGAACATAAAGTCCGACAAACATTTTTACAATTAGAGACAATTTTAACATTCTTATATATTTTTTCCTTTTATTTTTTTTAAGAGAATCAGAAATATTTTTTTGTCAATGTAGGTAAAATGAGGGGAAATGAGTTCCGCATACCACCCCGTTCGCGGACACGGGACAGTTATGTGGGGCTCGCCAGCCCAAAGAGCCCCAAGGGTACCCAAAGAATCCCAACGGACCGGAACACCCACCTATATATTTTTGCCTACCCTCACACAACAAAATAAAGATTTAATCAAAATAAATCCGCGGACAAAAATTCCGAACCTTATCAAATCTTACCTTTACTCAATTGATCACTGGCTTTATTATATACAGGTATATACATAAGCACACAGAACAGAATCATCGCTGTGCAAAAGAGAAAGAACTTCGCTAAGACAGTGAGTGTAGATCTTCTCTCTCTCTCTTCCACTTTGGGGGTCGTGTATGGCGCGTAACGCCGGTATTTTTCATATCTGTAATATATATTAAAGTTGATTTAGTATATTATTTCTTTACGTCCAGCAGTGGACTGCAATAGGCTGAAATGATGATGATGATTTCTTTAAAAGCGATGGTTGCCGAATCTATAAATAATATACAACTTAAATGTAGTCCGAGTTCGATTCCAAACGGCAGTACAGCAGATTTCGCGAGGGATATCTGCTTACGATGAAGGAAAACATCTCGAGAAGACCCACATACCTTGCGAACCTATCGCCATTTGAATCAGGCTGAGAAACCAATACCAATTTTGGCAAACCCAGGATTTGAAGCCAGCACCTCGCACTCAGCATTCGTATCTAGGCAATTGTGATCGGAAGGAGGTTTTTAAGGGTCGGCAATACGTATGTGATGCACTTGGTGTTAAAAAAACAACAACAAACGTCAATAGGCAACCGCTTACCATCGGGCGGAAAAAGTCTTACAAGACACTCTCAAGAGAAAAGAGTACGTTTTATATAAATGCTAAACAAGTAATGGAAAAATTCAAACCCACGACGGGACTTGAACCCGCGACCCTGCCATTCCGTGTGCAGTGCTCTTCCATCTGAGCTACGCGGGTGTGTACACTGTACTTTTTGAAAACGTCCAATGTGTGCTAAGCGCGGGAGTTTAGCAGCGACTGATTGTCCAATCGCGTGCAAGAGCCGTCTCTGATTGTCCAATTGCGTGCAAGAGCTTGCTCGGCGCGTGCTCCCCTACCCGTTTTACCAAACAGACCTAAAAATGCGTTCTGCGCAGAAATTGGCACCGCTCATAACTCGTGGCGCGACTTATAAATAGGTGTCATGTTTGCGGACTCCCAGTATAAATATGAACCATATATCTTCAGTATAAAGTGCATAATAATAAAACTCACCTGTTGGATAATATGGGGCTATCATCGCTGTCTCGTCCTGAGGGGTATAGTCTGTCGTCATCATACCAATGTTTTTCATCATCCATGTATTACACTGGAACAAACAAATTAACATCTATAGGGTCTTTTAATAAGGGCTTCTGAACTTTGACTGTAGGTAGCGACCTCAGAGCATTTTTCAGCTTTTTAGGGCTCCATAGTTAAAAAACGGAACCCTTATACTCATTTCCGTTCGTCAGTATGTAACGGACATTTAACTTAAAAACTACACGATGTATATTGATGCAATTTGGAGAATAGGTATCTTGTCGTTTTTTTTTTTTTTTTTTTAATATTCTACCACATTCACACAGCGCCATCTAGTCCCAAAGTAATGAATTATGTTTGCTTGTGTTATGGGTACTAAACAATTGCTGATATATTACTTAAATACTTTTTTTTTTTGTAAATACATACATATTATAGATAAATTACACCCAGACACAGAACAAACCTTTATGTTCATCACACAAAGATTTGTCCTGGGTGGGGATCGAACCCACGACCTCCGGCTTAGCAGTCAGGGTCACTAACCACTAGACCAACAGGCCAGTCGGGAGTCGTTACTTAGTTTGGTAGTTTAATAATAAAAATAAGGGGGCCACCCCATACAACAGAAGCTGAATTTTTTTTTTCTATACCAAGGGCACATACTTGGACAGATCTTGAACACTATAATCTTTCTAAGTTGTTTTGTTATTTTCGGAAATAATCGCTCCGAAAGTAACATAAATTGTGTCCTTCCTCTATTTTCTAAACCGTAAGACTTTTACCGTAAGAAATTTAAAACATATTCCGATATATACCGTTTTTGAGTAATTGCCGAAAAACAGCGCTTCTCAACAGATACGCTCTTTTGCTGCGGAACCCTACATTGAGAATGGTCCGACATGCTCTTAACCGGTTTTGTATCATTTTGGTACGGAACTCTAAAAAGGAATTTACCTTATTTCAAGCAGTTTACATCGACTGTCACACGCTGCTGACTTAAATTAAATAAATGACTGACTGTCACCGTGGCGCAGTGTATAAGGTGGTCGCCTCGCCACTATTTCGCGGTGCTGGGTGACGTGGGTTCGATTCCCACACGAGACAAATATTTGTGTGATTCATAGATATTTGTTTCTAGTCTGGGTGTACTTTGTGTCCGTTAGTTTCATGTTTGTAAAGCTCCCCGCGACACAGCGCTTGTTCCTTAGTGCGGGCGTTGTCTTTTAAAAAAAAAAAAAGAGAAATGATACATTATCGCGTGACTTTCTGTTGTAGGTATCTAGGTATAAGTTTTACTTACCTAGCTAAATTAATTATAACTACCATACCTACCACATACCACGATAAAAGCAGGAAAATGATGCGGAGTCTAATGATGCCAAATTGTAATATCGTCGCTTATACAACAATACCGCGCTAGTCAATTTTGACTAGTTTTCAGGAGAGACAAATAACTGTTTATATGTTATTAAATACATTAATGTTTAATGAATTCAAAAATAGATTTAAATTATTTGTTAAAGACAAAAAATATTTTTGCAGTCATTAAAGATTTACGATGTATTGAATAAAATATAAATAGTTATTTGTCTCTCCTGAAAACCAGTCAAAATTGACTTGCGCGGTATTGTTGTATAAGCGACGATATGTCTTTGATTGAAACTAATTAAATATGAACTGATTCAGTACCTAACTAATATAATAAAAACATAACCCTCCTTTTTTGGTAGTTGGGTAAATACTAGCTGTTGGATGGATCTTTATTTGAACACTTCTAAGCTTCTATTGGTCGTAGCGTGATGTTATATAGCCTTCCTCGATAAATGGGCTATCCAACACTAAGGGCCTCTTTCACCAATGGCAGATAAGTGTCTAATTAACTACCCGAAACTTTTTTGACAGATTTTATATGAAAATGCGTAAAAAATCTGTCATAAGTTTCATATATTTTGACGGGCCTGTTGGTCTAGTGGTTAGTGACCCTGACTGCTAAGCCGGAGGTCGTGGGTTCGATCCCCACCCAGGACAAATCTTTGTGTGAAGAGCATAAAGGTTTGTTCTGTGTCTGGGTGTAATTTATCTATAATATGTATGTATTTACAAAAAAAAAATGTATTTAAGTAGTGTATCAGTTGTTTAGTACCCATAACACAAGCAAATATAATTGCTTACTTTGGGACTAGATGGCGCTGTGTGAATGTGGTAAAAAAAATTTTTGAAGAGGGCAAAGCAAGTAACCCCTGCTCAAACTGAGCCGCCCGCCTGGAGAAGTACCTCCGTACTACAAAAGACCGCTCGACCGCAGCCATAATAAAATTGTGTGGTATTCATGCTGTGAGTAGTGGGGTACAGAGCTTATTGGGGGAAAGGGGGGGGGGAGGGTTGACCGGTAGGCAACGCGCATATGATACTCCTGAGGTTGCAGTCATCCATAAGCTATTGTTACCGTAGCCTACGGACGCCTGCAACTAGGCATCATCCATCACCAATAAGCTCGGCATCATCATCATCATATAAGCTTATAACATCCCCTGTTGAACATAGGTATAACCTATATAGGGTTTTTGTTTGTTCATAGCGGGTGGCCATTGGATGCGGGCGGCACAAAATCGCTCATCAGCATCAGCAACCCATTAAGTCCCACTGCTGGGCTCGGGTCTCCTCTCCTCTAACTAGAGAGATGAGAGGGTTTAGGCCATAATCCACTCACGCTGGCCTAGTGCGGGTTGATGGATCAGACATACACATAGAATTTCTTCTAGGGTATGTGGGTTTCCTCACGATGTTTTCCTTCACCGTTAGCAGCACAAAATCGCTCGCTGTGGCGGAAATTAGGTGAGGTCTATGTTCAACAGTGGAGCTCAGCATACTTTAACCCTTTAACAACCTACGTTGGATAAATCCGACACATATTTTCGTGTCCATTTCTCCAGAGACAATATTTACGACCAAATACTTCCGCTCGTTCAATCGGATTTTGCTATTTATTTACGCTAAATTCTATCAAAATATTTATTGTTTATAATAGGAAAATATTTAAAGTAATCATTTATAATTAAATACACTTCTACATATGATAAGACTGGCGGTTAAACGGTTAATTAAATACACCATTATTTAGTTCAGCGTTAATTATAATAGTTATCAACCACTCACTCCTGAAAAAATTTCACCTTGAAACTTAAATGGTATTCGGAAGTAATTTACTGTTAATTATCTTACCAAACATTGTGAATGCGGACCGTAAAATTTTATTTAACAAGCGGGCAATTGGGAATTTTTGGTGATTTCTGTCTCGTAATGTTAATCAATTGGGCAGTTAGGAATAATTGCTGTCATCCACTGGTGTAGCTGTTTCCTATGGGGGTAGAGGGAAGGCCCGAGTGCAAAATATGCACAAAAATAAACGAGTATTTTAAATTACGGATTAAGAATACATAATGTCACTACCCCATATCAAGCCGTGGGTGTAGTAAGGAAGTAACCTTACGCAGACAAGAGAATAAATGATTTTAAAAAGGAAAATTCGAAACAAGCCCTATAACAACCCGTCTGACCAGTGTGGTATAGTAGACTAAATTCTCTCCACATTCTTTGGAGGATACCTGTGCCCAGCAGTGGGACGTTTTTCGGTTGAAATGATGATTTTAAAATGGCTAAACGAAAAAGTACATTTATGTAATTTCTATTACCTATATTTTTGTGTTAAGTACGGGTGAAACTTCTGTCCAATAACCCATGTAATTCTTTTCAAAATATGGACATGTAAGGGCAAAAACTAAAGGTTGCTCAAGAATTTGTCATCAGAAAATGACTGACTGGCCTGTTGGTCTAGTAGTTAGTGACCCTGACTGCTACGCTGGAGGTCGTGGGTTTGAGAAGGACAAATCTTTGTGTGATGAGCATGAAGGTTTGTTCTGTGTCTGGGTGTAATTTATCTATAATATGTAGGTATATATTTACAAAAAAAAGAAGCAAATATAATTGCTTAATTTTGGACTAGATGGCCGTTAATGTGGTAGAATATTAAAAAAAATACCAAAAATAATTTTTAGTCCAAACTGAGCATTGAACCGGTTTACCTTATATATTCGGCTATCACATTATACAACCGCTATACCAAAGGGACATAACTAACATCAATAAGTAATATCGTAGGTTCGTGAACTAATAAAAGTTCAATTGGTTAAATTAGCTACCCAATCATATATTTGAACTTTATAATAATCATAGAATGCGTTCGTACATACAATATGTAATATCGATACATTTAGATACGAGTATCGAGTATTTTTCCGTTATATATTGATACTTTTATTAATCGATACATTTCTCATCATCATCATATCAACCCATATACACATTTTTTATTCTCTATAAATTCTATTTTTTTTTTGTTTAATAGTCATGTCAACAACAAATTTTATATAAATTTCCTACTTTTGCCCTGTTAACTGATAAGACTTATTATTATAATAAAACAAACAAATGTTACTATTAAGTTAGCTGTGGTTGTCTATAATTGAGAGAGCATCAGGCACGCTTTATGTTTTTGATATTTCTTTGTTAAGTATGTGTATCTCTTGTTGGTAATCCTTAATAAATAAATATACGTCCGGCTACTGGGCAAAGGTCTCCGCCAAAGAATGTGGAGGGAATTTAGCCTACTATACCACGCTGGCCAGACGGGTTGGTATAGTATAGGGTTTGTTTCAAATTTTCCGTTTCTCGCAGTGCTCATCTGCATTAGGTCCACTTACTCATTTAGTCGCCTTTTACGACACCCACGGGTTGAGATGGGGTAGTGACATTATGTATTCATAATCCGTCACTCACGGATAACATTTTCTTCATCATCATCTCAACCCATAAACGTCCCACTACTGGGCACGGGTCTCAACATTAACATTTTCTTACTAATATTATAATTAGTTACGGGACCCGGCTTTGATTCCCGGGTCGTGTGAACATGGTAATTGGGTTTACCTATGAGATTTCAATATTCAGATTTTCCCGGAGTTTCCCCCCCCCCCCCCGAGGTTCCCCCTATTTCATGGGACTACTATACTATTATTATAAAGCTAGAACGAAAAAAATACTGGTCCAATTTATTATTCTTAGTGTTGGATAGCCCATTTATCGAAGAAGGCTATATAATATATCGCTACGTTCAGAGGGAGCTGAGCAGTGGCCTATTAAAGTTCAACAAGTCTAAAACGTGGGCCTCTCGTTCCGTAGACCGGTCGCTCGACACAATTTTGTTTGATGGATAATTAGGTAAGTAGATGTTAATTAATTTATTACAAGATTTTACACTTCAGCAAGCGATTCATTAGTGTTCGGAGAAATTCTAAATTCTAAAGAAAACGACGGGAGCGAAGCCCTGCCCGACTTTTAGTATGTTATATTTATATAAGACTGGCAATACATGTAACGAGGCCATCGTAGTATTGAGGTACTGATGTTCGATACGATCATCGAGGTTAAGCAACACTCAGCAAGGTCAGTCCATGATGGGTGACCGTTTGTGGCAATTTCATTCTCGAAGGAAGGCACGTAAAGCCGTTGGTCCCGGTTACCACATAATTTCATAACATAACATAACATAGCATCACGCCTTTTTCCCCGAAGGGATAGGCAGAGGTGACACACCCACTTTTAGCCAGCTATGTTTGGTCCCATGAAATAGGGGGCGAGCCTATTGTCATAAACCGGGAACATTTGTTTACCAAACCCAATACAATTTTCACCCGACCCGGGAATCGAACCCGGGACCTCTTGCACAGCAGTCGTATACACTTCCCGCTGCGCCACCGAGGCAGTTTAGTAGAGCAGACATAATGTCAACTAATTTAAGTGTCAAAATCCTGTCATACAGCTAATTTACTTTGCAAAAGCACCCTTTGCTTACCTAGTAAAGCCATGGGGCACTCTTGTGAAGTTCAAGAGTAGAAGAAAATTTTTCTTTCTTTCGGAAACCGCTTTTGCAAGACAAAGTCACGACTGTGAATTTGGTTCTTAGACCTATTACTAATATAAGTTGCATTCCTAAATTGCTATTGTTAACTGCCTAAATTTTTTCTGGAAATGTACTCGACTGCTTCCGTGGATGGAGGTCTGGTTATCCATAATACAGGTTAAAACCTAACTTGGAGACCAGGCTCCCATTACCAAACTGTATCACAAATATTGTCTTTTACATTGTAAACATTTTGTTTTGGGAGTTAATGAATTATTATTAATTTTTTTGTTTTTTTGTCTCCTTTTTAGGGGTTAAAACAACTGATGCACGGGCCTAAGCCAAGTGTATCAGTTTATGTAGAAGATGATGAAGCCAAGAATTTTCGGGTAAGACGACAGGTGTTGAGGATAGCTGCTTTTTTTGTTTTAGTGTGAGGGTGGATACGGGCATTTGGTGAAAATTTAGGTTGGTTTTAAGAGATTTTGGGATAATACCTGTTGTGGAGATAACTATGGGCAAAATCTTAACATTATCTACTTGCCACTGCCTTTTTATTTCCGTCGCCAGTTCAACGTATTATTATTATTAATGTGATAGTCTTTAAGTCAAGTTGGAAGCCTTCTGGGCGACTTGATAAATTCCAACACCAGGGTCTGCGTCAAGCCTACACGAGAAGAAGAAGAATACATAGTTTTTGTTTCGACGTGTCTCCCGATACCAGCGCTCGCTACCTACGCTCAAATACCTATATTGAACAAGCGTCAGGGTGACCTAACCGATATTACCTACCTACATCCTTTGTTCCCAATTTATCCTAAATGCCTGCTGTACACGAGTAGAGTATACGGTAGAGTAGCACGGTATAGTACTAACTTTCCCACTAACTATACTAATGTAGACAGCATTAATAGATTACTAAAATTTGGTATACTTAGGGCTGGTATTTCAATAACAGCTTATCTCGAATTGATCTAGGCTTGAACATAAGTAGGACTTATGTGTATTTCAATATAGGATTAAAGTTAAGCGGCACCTAAAGTCCATCCTAACTAGCCTTAATCTAAGCGGAGGATTTTGTCCGTGTAGTGACGGATTAAGAATACAAAATGTCACTACCCCATCTCAACCCGTGAGTGTCGTACAAGGCGACTAAGGGACTAGTCGTAAGCAACAAGAGTACAGCGAGAAAAGGAAAATTCGAAACAAAACCCTATACCAACCCGTCTCACCAGCGTGGTATAGTAGGCTAAATTCCCTCCAAAATGTTTGGATAAGATCCATGCCCAGCAGTGGGATATTAATTTATGGGTTGTATTGGTTGTACTTTCCTTCCCCCACCCTACGTCTACTCTACTCTACCGTACACTTACCGCCTAGTCGACTTATGTAAACGGTTAGTAGAGTAAGGCCTGTTCTGACCTTCAAATAATTGTCTAATAAACTACCTCAGACTTTTTAACAGATTTTATATGAAACGTACGTCAAGAATATTAATATTCTACCACACTCACACAGCGCCATCTAGTCCCAAATTAAGCAATTATATTTGCTTGTGTTATGGGTACTAAACAACTGATATACTAATTATAGGTATACATTTTTTTTCTTGTAAATGCATACATCATCATCATCATATCAGCCCAATGACGTCCACTGCTGAACATAGGCCTCACCTAATTTCCGCCACAGCGAGCGATTTTGTGCCGCCCGCATCCAACGGCCACCTGCAATCTTTACCAGATCGTCGGTCCATCTGGCGTGGGGCCGCCCTACGCTGCGCTTTCCAGTACGTGGCCGCCACTCGAGAACTTTTTCGCCCCATCGGCCATCAGTCCTGCGGGCTATGTGGCCTGCCCACTACCACTTCAGCGATGCGATTCGGTGAGCTATGTCGGCAACTTTAGTTCTCCTGCGGATCGCCTCATTTCTGATTCGATCACGCAGGGAAACTCCAAGCATAGCCCTTTCCATGGCTCGCTGAGCGACAGTGAGCTTTCTAATGAGCCCCATAGTTAGAGGTCACGTCTAATAAACCACCTAAAATGAACGGCACAATGCATACATATTATAGATAAATTACACCCAGACACAGAACAAACCTTCATGCTCATCACACAAAGATTTGTCCTGGGTGGGGATCGAACCCACGACCTCTGGCTTAGCAGTCACGGTCACTAACCACTAGACCAACAGGCCAGTCAAAATATAAGAATATGTCAAGTAAGTTTCATATAGCCTATCTAGCACTTATTTGCCAGTGCTGAAACAGGCGCTTAGAATAACAAGTTGAGATTTATTTAGAGCACGTGTACGTGTCTTTGTTTATCTATAAAAATAAGTAATTAGAACAATTTATTGCTGTAACTAATTTAAACTTGATAGTGATAAAATTAATTTATTATGCATTAAATGTTTGAAACTAGCAAGTTTCTCGTCTATATTGTAGAATAGAATAGAATAGATATTTATTTTGTCAAAACACGTGTATACAGTACAAGATAAATTAGCTTGCATGCAAGGTGGTACATTAAAAAATATGTAGCAACATGTTTAGCCGGTTATGGCATACAAAAGTTATTATAAAAAGATTAATTAATTATATTATGTCATTATAAAATTCAGAGAAATAATAATATTATATAAATTAATGATAAATTGAATAGATTTAAATTAAAACAATATTTACTTAATTTATTTTTGTCTTTTTCTATTTTGTTCTTCTTCGACCCCCTTATTACAAAATACGAACTAAGCATTAAACCTGGTTTAAATTGACAACTTTGACATTAAAACAATGGCTTGTGTCAATTTAAACCTGGTTTAATGCTTAGTCCATATTTTGTAATAAGGGGGCGAGAGTCTTTGTTGCCACTTTCAAAAATAATTCTGTTTAATTTATTAGAGCATTCCTTGCAATTTCACGAATGACTTTCATGGTGTCCACTTTCGGTTCTGTGATACTCTTACTAAACACTTTGCTAAAAAAATACGTGTAGACAGTAACTCAACTAAAACTGGTAGTGTACTTGGAACTGGTAAAGTAGTATACTACTTTACTCTACCATTGACTCTACCATTTACTCTACCCGTGTACAGCAGGCCTAAGTAATGAATCACTGTAATACTATTGTTAGATTTGAATTGAGGTCATAGCATAGATTGGGGTTTCATCGTTATATTCGCACCTAACGCGCAAACTGACTGCGAGGCGTATATAGTGGTCGCATCGCCACTAACATCGTCTTGCCGAGTGACGTGGGTTCGATTCCCACACGAAACAAAATATTCGTGTGATTCATGGATCGAGTCTGGGTGTTCGGGTCCGTTAATTTTATGTTTGTAAAATTACGGTGCCGAGACGTGGACTAACCCACGAACTTAGTCACTCAGCGATGGAAGTATGGAACGAGCTATGCTCGGCGTCTCTTTGAAGGACAAACTTCGTTACGAGGCAATCCGACAAAGAACCAAAGTTACCGACATAGCTCGTAGAATAAGTAAGTTGAAGTGACAGTGGGCTATCATATCTGCTGAAGGACCGATGGGCGGTGGAGCAAGCGTATTCTAGAGTGGAGACCGCGACTCGGCAAGCGTAGAGTAAGACGATCCAGCTAGATGGACCGATGTCCCAAAAAAGGTCGCTTGGTCTGACTGGATGCGGAAGGCGGAGGACAGAGTGTTATGGCGCATGTTAAGAGGACAATGTCCAGTGGAATAGACTGAAAAGATGAAATTCCCCCGAGATCTGATATTAAAGAGTTCATAATAGCGCGTTCCGTTATTTAAAGGTCAGAAATTACATCATAATTTAAATGTTGCTCTGTTCATTGTTCTCATGATAAAATGTACTATAACATTACTTACACCTTGAACTTAACCAAGGTTGTTATAAAGTGCATTATTGAATAAACTACTTTCACAATTCGTGTAAAGTCGCTTGCTAATTCGATTGCGTTCAGTCTGTAAACAAATGGATATCCTTTCACTGTATATACTTAATATTATAAAACTGTAGTTTGTTTGGTTGAACGCTAGGATCTCAGGAATTACTGGTCCGATTTCAAAAATTCTTTTAGCGTTGAATAGCCCATTTATCGAGGGAAGTTATATACTGTATAACATCCCGGTACGGCCAATAGGAGCTGAGCAGTGGCCAAATAAAGAACAGGAGCGAAGACCCTTCGACTTCTCGTCTGGTATAATTCAAACCCTAAATGGTTGCTTTTTGGTCTCCATTATCATCCCTAGGTATATTTCAAAAGATATACAGTATATGTGTTTGTTTAATTGAAGAGCTGAGTAGAAGACAATCTAAGATCCATGTGAGGAAAGCCCGGGCAAAAACTAGTAAATATTAAAATTGGCTGCACAGCCTTTTTTTTGTTAATGTATTTTAGTTACTTATGTTGATAATAGGAATGGGAATTAATTATAGATACGTTTCACCATTTGTTGGCCACCAATGCTCTATCTTAGAGCAGTGGTTCCCAAAGTTGATTGAATTGCAACCCACCTAAGAGATTAAAACGCACCTAACCTCCTAAATTTGAGACTCATCACTCTTAAGAGCATAGAATGTTTGTCAATATAACTGTGAATTTACAATAATATTAGTTATGATGAATAATGAAAGACTAGCACACACCACAAATGCTGCCTTGGAAGATTTTTCATTTTCCTTTATTGGGACAAAAAACATTTACACATTCCTTATTACTATACATATAATTCAGTAACTTAAATTAGGTAAACGTATAACCCACACCATTGTCCACAGAATGAGTACATATAAGCAGAAAAAAATATTTTATTGCGCGAACTGAAGCTTAATTTATTTAGAATTTAAGTTTTGGTTACATTTAGTCTTAAAATCTCAATTGCCAATGATTAAATTTCTCTTTAGACAAAACAAAGATATCTAGATCAGTAAAGTGTGTGTTATATGTCTGAACCATGCGTCGCAGCGGTGCGCGTTCACCTGCATTTGTTTTACAAGTCGCAGTGTGAAACAATCTGCTCTCACATACACCGCGGCGCATGGTTCTTGGTACAATGTAACTCAGCTGATTTGTAATATCAGTGCAGTCAAACCTATTGTGACATATTCCATGCAAAGTCATGGAAGTCAAAAGGACACATCTAGACTCCAAGCTCAACAATTTATATTTGTCCAATAAATTGATGTAAGATAGTTTCGGACGCTTACATTTATATTGCATGGTACGTAAGATAAGTAAGGTAAGCTGCCATATAAGATAAAAAAGAAGTAGTGACTAGAAGCATTTCTACTCTATCACAGTGCTAAAAATAGAATTTTATGTTTATCTGTTATTTTTCATTGAATATGGAAAGACACTCATTTACTCGTAACTTACAAAATAATATTATACCTACATATTGTCTTACTCATTAATAATTCAGAACCTAATACTTCCTATGACCACATAATTTAAATTTTAAATCAGGAAAATCATACCTACGCAATATGTAATGTGGTTCATAAAAGGCTAAGCTCATTCGCATGTAACTTTGCACAATAAAGTGAATGACGATTAAACGTAATTGGAAGACTATTACACAAATTTTAGCATATCTGTTTACAAAAATAAGTTCGCAGTTTGAAATTGTGTGAGTCTATTGTTATGAAATTGCCGTTGTAGTGTAATGAAAGAGCGCTTTGTATACTTCGTTAGCTGTAAGTGGCAATATCACATGATTTAGTTAACTATTTATACAAAATTATTGTTAACCATTTTTTAGTCTTCATAACCTTGTATTTCTAAGTTGAACCACATGAAATGGGGATGGAATATAACGTGACACTAATTACTTTATTAAATTAACATACTTGTGGGAATATAGGTGGTCGTGATCAGCAAATAATGAACAAAAATATAGTTATAAATAAACAATTCATATAGGAATAATGTTTTGCTTTTAAACTTACCGTTATAGGGTCACTGGGCACTCTGATCAAGTAACACAAACAATTAAAGCTTATAATTGCATTTACAAACACTTTAACACGATTAACATTTAATTAAAGTATTATATTATAATAAAACAGACTATCACATCAAGTTTGTTCCAGCTGCAGCAGCCATTTGTAAAAATGTCTATGTTGCCAGATGTTTCATATAAAATACTACCAATTGCATAATTCAATAATTACGCAGCCGCAGCCACGCAGATTTGTGTGAAGCTCAGATTGTTGATATATTTTTCAAAGAACCAATTTCTTTCGACATCATCAAATTTAACTGAATGAAGTTATTTAATTTCTTTGTTCTTAATAAATAAAATTAATTAATAAATTGTTAAAAAAATGTACATTGGACAAAGAAATTTGCCAAGTTAAATACCATCCTATATCAGCTTCACACAATCTGCAAAATTATATTTGTTTTTTAAATTTTCAACAGACTCATTACCTATTAAAATGATAAAAATACCAGGCTACCTGGAAGTAATTACCACTCGTGTCGTGTATTATTAGAAATGGAAATAAGGAAATGAAACTATGTTCATGTTGTAATAATATGTAGACGTCTCTTAATCCATATAAATAGTATATATATAAATAGTAAAATAATATCTTAGTTAGTCCAACAGTGAAATTTCTGTTTTAAGTTGGATTTGAAATGGAGTCACATGATATTAAAATCAGATTGCACTATTCTTATTTAATACTTTTAATTCCATTCAATTTTTACTAAATCGAACAAAATATTATGCACTAGAAACATTTAAATTACACGTAGTTCCTTTACACGCATGGCTGTCTAAATTATGTTGCAGCATTTCAAACCAATTACGAGGCTGATAATAATATAATTACAAAATAATTGCACTCAAGTAGAGTTTCTTTAATCATTATTTTACGTCATATTATTCGACTTGGTTGGGTAGCTTATTTTAATCATAATCAAATTAAAATAGGTAGTTTACAAACTAATTCGTCTGAAACTCGAATGAAACGTAACGTAATATTATTTAGTTATTTACAAATTTCATCAGTCTCGGTAAAATTTAATGTAAAAATACATAAAAATGTCTTCAGCACCGACCAGACGACATATTCTAGCACTATATAAACATTTAGTGAGAGAATCGGAGAAATTTCCTAACTATAATTACAGGTAAATAATTTTTTCCTTTCCTATTTATTACATAACCTATTTTAACAAAAATAAGTTCTCTCGTGCTCAAGTAATGTATTATTCTAGATTATAGATGAAAGATAAAACTCTGTTACTTGTCAATTATTAAGGACTATTTACCTCTACTTACCTTAAATATCACAGGTTAGAAAATCCAATAATTTTCATTACGAAATGTAACGTACCTAGGTAGTTACTTATATTTTTCTTGAACTCCCAGAATTTAATAAGAGCAGACTATAAAAAATGCACCTTTACCAAAAAAGACCCAAGGGACTACAGTATGGGGTTCTTCAAAAAAGGAGTGAATACGTTTCTTAAGGGTCGGCAACGCGCTCATGATGCCCCTGGTGTTGCAGGCTGCCCATAGGCTATGGTAACCGCTTACCATCAGGCGGACCATACGTCTGTTTGCCACCGTTGTGGTATAAAAAAAACAAACACAAACCTTACCAACCTCATTGTGGCATAAAGTAGTCACCTCACAGATTGCTGTGACAAATGGTGTGGATTCAATTTCTACACAAAACAAATATTTGTAGTCTTCCTTGCCACTTCCGAATAAGTGGGGTTAAAATACTATTTGCTTTTAGTCTGGGGTGTAATTTGTCTGATATTATTGTACTTTGAGTCCGTTACTTTTACTCCCTGGCAGACCCTAAGTAGGCAGTTTTAAAATCTTATCTTGTACTATCTCTCTTGTGAATAGAGAACTGAAATTAGCCATAAGACGTGATGAGTTATTGATGTTCAGATTCGAATAGACTTGTATGCACAACTTCTGTCCCAAGGTATCCTTTATTACTCGTCTTTGTTATTTACAGATCTTATGCATTAAGAAGAGTCCGAGATGCCTTCAAAGATGCTAAACAATTGACAGACCCAAAATTAATCAAAAAAGAGTTTGACTTAGGAGCTAATAGCTTAGAAATTATTAGGAGACAGGTAAAAAATATACCTATCATTTTTAATAAATTATTTTTCATTTATCATATCATATGTAATGAAAATAATATGTAATTTCGGGTCTGGATGACCCGAAATTTCATATCCGTAACATCACTGGAATACAGTCCCATGGTAAAAGAATGTAATATTACTAGATGTAGCCCGAGGCTTCACACCCGTCCGCCCTTTGTTTGACCACTGCCCAGCTCCTATTGGCCATAGTGTGATGTTAGCCTTTTTTTACTTTATTTATTAAAGTACTGCCACATGATACATATATTTGTATTATAACGTTATAATTTGTATTATAACTTTGTAACAATAGTTTGTAAAGTGCAAGAATTGAAAGTATGTTACCTTAAATGACATAAATGAGGGGCAAAACACAAAAGCCAAAATATCAACAGCATATATCTTATAGAATACTAGCTTTTGTCCGCGACTTCGTCCGCGTAGATTTCGATATTTACCCCCTTTTCACCCCCTTAGGGGTAGAATTTCGGAAAATCCTTTATTATCGGATGCTTATATATATGTCTCCAAGTTTCAGGTATCTACAATCAGTGGTTTGGGCTGTGCGTTAATCCGTCAGTCATTCAGGACAAAGCATTTTATATGTATAGATTGGCAAAGCATTCATATATTTTATTACTGAACTTAGAAAGATAGCCTTCCTCGATAAATGAGCTATCCAACACTAAAAACAAATACTTCAGCTTTTTAAAATTAGTATAGATTAATCTGAACTGTTTTCTTATAATTTCAGATTGTTGTTGGTGACCTGTACAAAACAGAGAAATTAGTTATTGAGAATGTAAGGTAAATATCTTTATTTGCAACTATACCAGTTTAACAGACATCTGCTTACCCATTTAATCCTAATACAGCCATTTTTTTTTATTAAACCTATTTAAGAGTTTGTCTGTCTGCTGGGCAGGGGTGACCTCTGTTCTATCTAGACAGCTGAGAGGGTTCAGGCCCTAATCCTCACTGCGGATTCAGGATCAGACATACCCTTAGAATTTCTTCAGCAGATGACAAGTCACACGACTATACTCGGAGCGAATTCCATGTGTAAAATGTTTATAAACAAATCACTTGCAAAATACATTTTAAGATTTAATTAATAATATATTTTCTTATGCTGATGTCAGTGGCTTTAAGCTATAACTTTCAAATTAATCCAAAAGTTGTTTTATTTAAGTGGTTTTACAAAAACAGACATTGAATGGTAGTTAAATGTTGTTATTGTATATTCTACATCATCCATTGCGGCATATAAATGTAGTACATGTAAATTACACTAAGTAACATCCAGATTGGTACTACCTGCCTGGTCATACAGGTATTGTTATTGTTTATTATACATCCATTTCAGCCAGAGTGTAGTACATATTATAGATTCGACTAAGTGAAATCCACATTGGTACTACTTTACTGATCATATTCGAACTTGGCCCACATGATTTCATCATCATCATCAACCCATTAAGTGCCACTGCTGGGCTCGGGTCTCCTCTCCTCTATCTAGAGAGCTGAGGGGGTTTAGGCCATAACCCACTCACGCTGGCCTAGTGCGGGTTGGTGGATCAGACACACTCATAGAATTTCTTCTAGGGTATGTGGGATCACGATGTTTTCCTTCACCGTTAGCAGAAGATAAGTCACTTGACTAGTACATATAAATTCCACAAAGTGGTATCTACAATGGTACTGTCGGTCGGGATCGAACTCGGATCACGTGATTTGCACGCCGGTCCCTTATCCACTCAGCCACCATCGCTTTGCATGTCACTAATCTATTTGATTCAGCCATTATTATACATATTTTTTTTTTTATTGTTTCAGCAATGAATGAAACCAATAAATAAGAAGAAAAAAATAGCAAAGTTCTAATTCTATGATGCAAACAATAATTTGACACTAACTGTCAAAAAGGCACTTCGTTTCGTTGTTATCTGGGGGGCTTTGTGTGGTCCCACAAGCATGACCCACCATTTCGTCATGCTGGACCTCAAGTCAATGCCAGTTAGGATGGACCTACTAGATTCCGATTTTTTATTTGAGGGACCAAGGGGAAATTAAAAATCCGATGGACTCAATGATGGATCATTCTAGTGGGACCACGAGAAAATGCTCTGTCTTGATATTTAAACAATTATTTTTTGACTAAACTATGAGTTTTGTGTAAAGATTGCGTATTGTGTATTTTAACTGTTAAAGTTTTCTTTCGAAAACTATTGCCTATTTGTATTTTAGTAAATTCCAATATTATGTATATTATAAATACTGTACAAGGTGAATAGGGAATAGAGAGTGAATAGGGAATTGAGAGTGAATAAGGAATTGAGGGTGAATAGGAAATTGAGGGTGAATAGGGAATTGAGGATGAATGACACAAAATTAACAACAAAATAATGTTGTATCTGTCTACTTACATATCAACAGTTGATGTTTGCTACGATTTAGTTTCTATTCACCTCCTGCTCCGAATTCACCTTGTGTGGCAGCATTATTAGAAAACACAAGTCTGCACACAAGAAGAGAAGGAGAAATTGCTGTGATGTAGAGGAGAAAAGGTGGGTGTCGGCTTGTACGTCTAACTCTGCCGATCTCATTGTCCATGGACAACAGTACCAAGTGGTTAGTTAGCTCGTCTATAACCTTCTCGCAATAAAAAAGTTATCTTGTCAAAATTTAAATATGAATAGCAAGTAGATTGAATATGTTTGTATATTTTACTGTTTGTTTTGCATTAAAAAACATGTTTAGAATTTTAATATGCTGTTTAAAACACTACACATTGTTTTTGGAGTTCCTATAGAAGTTGTTTTGATTTGACTCTTAAAATTTTGAAAAGTTATCATTTTTTAATTTAAATGTTTCTCAGTGCAAACTCATACAAATATTATGTATTTTAATGCATTTCTGTAAATTAAGAGTTGTGTATATAATATATTACGTTAAATAAAACAGGATATAAACGATTTACTGCGTTATATTTCTAAATCTTCCGGCTCTCGAAGTACAATTTCAAGAGTTGTATGTTTCCTTTTGTAAAGTTTGTGTTGCTGTTGTGTATAACCAAGGCAATTTTATTATTATACGGACTAAAGCTTATAAATTCTATAAAATCAATCCCACTAAAGTAAGGCCAACCAGACGAGATAAAGAATGTAAACAAATTTTCAGGGGTTCAAAACATTTTTATTTGAATAAATTATTATAAAGTTCGATTTTATATAATTTCGAACTAAGTACTCACAATAACAGCAAAAATCTAAAATAAAACTAATAGAAACGGAATAATAACAACAAAAAACCAAGTAAATACGGAAACGAAAAAATATGTATCACTTCGAACGCAATCCAAACAGGAATGAACTTGTTCACAAAATGGCGGACCAAATGTTGACAACTGCGGTACTGAATGCTTTCCTTTACCACGAAACGCACAACGACAGCTGTTGTCGACCAACTGACGCCATAACTGCGGGTACGAGTGATAAGGACAGAGATAATAATCCCTCGCTATCGCAATGTAACTCAGTAACGGTCCGCTTGTTTACGTTTTTTTATCTCGTCTGGTTGGCCTTACTTTAGGGTATAATATCAAAATAAGAGTTGGACTATTGGACAGTCCTTTTGGACGCCCCTCTTCCTTTCAATTTTCAGTAAAATATTTTAGAGAGGAGACCCGAGCCCAGCTGTGGGATATTAATGGGTTGCTGATAATGATAATAGGTCCAAATGATAGGCAACCAGTCTCAATCCATCAAATAATTATCCGATTCATATTATTCTAGTCCAGAAACCCAGTGAGCTCACTCCAATGTCTACGTATATTTTATTCCAGAGCTGGAACTGGACTACTGACGAATCATGGTGAACGGGTACATAAGAGGGAACACATAATAAGGCTTTTCTTTATAATATTTATTTATATATTTAATTACATTTATTTTACCAAAACTGTTACAAATTAAAGCTTACTCATTTCCATTTAAAGTGGTGAATACGGAAATTCGGAGGTGAATACGGAATTTAATTATTTTTTATATTCAACAAATATAATTATGACGAACAATTAAACTGGTACTTTTCTTAAAGCATGTTAATGAAATGTTTAGTTGCCAATTATAATAATCTTTTATTCAAACAATTCAGTTATTTATCTTTGTGCTTTTTTTAATGTTTTACAGTTCAAATATAACTTTTCACTGTGACACAAAAAAGGCATATAGTAATCTTTAAAAAAATATAGACTGCTCTATTATTTTATAAAAAATCTATACTTTAATTTATTTTAGAGAACTAAACGACCATATTCGACTGTAGCTATTAACAAGGTCGGAACAACAAAAACACTACTTTTCAGTACGGCCAGTTTTGAACTTATATATAAGCTCCTATAAAATCCGACTTTGTTAATCTAAAAAAACTGTGTTAGCGATTATTTTGATACACGAAACTTTGTGAGGTCATAGTTATAGATATTTTAAGACCTTAGATGCAATAATACGAAAATCGCCAATATAGTTCCGACTTTGTTAATAGCTACGGTCGATATTATCCCTATTCACCTCCTAATTCCATACTCACCTTACAACATTACCATACAAATATTTATTATACACAACAACAATGAAACCAACTGTTCGAAACGAAAGAACGTAGTCGTGCACTACACTAGTGTATTCTGTAACATTGCTGTGCATTTGAGATTAAAGTGTGTACCTGTAGGTATAACTATAATATTGTGATCTTTTATATACAGACACGACCAAGAAAGAAAGAAATATTTATTTTGTCCTCACAATACATCTGGAAAAAAATTATTACTAAAACAGCAAAACTGAGGTTTATTTTTCTTCACATATACTTTATTTAGTTAAATAAATACCTTTATATATTTATAATTATAAAGAAATTATTATATTACATTTTTATAGTTTGCAAAATTAAATATAATTAAAGGAAACCTTCGGAAAGCTGAGTTAGTGTAACAAAAATGGTGTCAGCAGAATGGGAAAGTTGTCAACATCAAAAACATGAAGTTACAAATCTTATGTACATTTAATTTTCTGAAATGTAATGTAGGTAGGTAGGTACTAGTCATGTGAATTGCCATCTGCTAACGGTGAAGGAAAACATCGTGAGAAAACCCACATACCCTAGAAGAAATTCTATGAGTATGTCTGATCCACCAACTGTGATAGAATGTGTAAATTAAGGTTTAAACTCCTTCGGCTCCATAGATACTATCTGTGCCCAGAAAGACTATTTTTTTTTCAACACCTCATTCATTATCTCTTTGCACATTTTTAGCTTTGGAAAAACTTCAAAATATTTTATTACACTATGAAATCAGGTTCTGAAATTAAAATGCCAGCTTATAAGGGAAAACATTGAAAATTCAAGGCTATCTATAAATAGAGATATCTATAAAACTAGAATAGCTTCCCAGATACCGTGTCAGGACTCTGGCCGTGTCTATAATAAAAAACCATATAAGTGACATAAGTGTTGATTTTAAATTAATTTCCTTTCTTTCGAACGGCCCGTCTATTACATTGTTTCTACACTCACACGCCTACATCTACACACATACATAATTATACATATCTAATTAATTACAAACTAACAGTGCGATGGGCATGGCACCATAAAGAAAATATCTATTTATACAATATGTACCTAACTACTGATATTTTTAATATTTTCCCAGTGGTTTATTTATAAAAAATATTGAGTATACAAAATTAAAAGCAGATGGAGTATTATAAAACTCGGAAATGACAGAAAAACAAATAAAAAATGATATTCACTTTTTCGAGTTTTTTTTCGCTTATTTCATTATCTGTGCGTCTGTATAATCTAAGGAAAACGGTTTATGTAACTTATTAGAACAGTAGAAAATACACTCTTTTTAATTTACCTAAGGTCGAATTTTCGTTTGGCAAGCAAAACGTTACCAAACGTTCTGGAATAATAATTCAAAATTAATATTAATAAATTGATAATAATAAAAAAATAAATTGTACATAAATTATTTAAAAAAAATCAAGTCTCATTAAAGACGATAATACCAAAAACTAAGACCTTTTATTTGAGCTTTTCATCTAAATAATTATGTAGGTATTATACTTATTCTGAGGTCTCCTCTCCTCTAGATAGAGGGGAGGAGACCCGAGCCCAGTAGTGGGACATGAATGGCTTGCTCATGAATACTTAAATTCTCAACAGGCGAGCAAACCTACGGGCTTCTGGTAGTTACAAACAAATATAAATATAATTTTGGAATGTACCTATTCTTTGAGGTTTTGAAGTCCGGTCAGTCGGAATTTCGACATTCGATTTCGATTCGATTTTGGTGTCGTTGTCAAACGTTAAAAAACAGCAACCATATTCAAATTTTCGAACATTTGACAGTGATATCAATTCAAATGTCGAAATTTCGAGTCATCATCATCATCCGCACTCAGATGTCTAATTTATTGTAATATACTTAAGATGAAAAATTATTTACGAAAATATTCCAAAAAAAAAAGTTAAATTATAATTAATGAATGGCAATAATTAATATTATACAAATATTTTTCATATTTATTATACTTTTAGGTAACGGGTTCTCTTCACTATACACCATTATGGCCAACGTTATGCCACTCGATAGTGGTCGATTATAATCAGCCACGATTAAGTGACATTACATGAGAGCTGTAATTACAGCTCTGTAAATACCAGTAAAAAAAACGGGACGGCCCCCCACCAGATGGACCGACGACCTGGTCAGGGTGGCGGGCGGCTGTTGGTTGCAGGCGGCACAGGACCGTTCGCAGTGGCGTAAATTAGGTGAGGCCTATGTTCAGCAGTGGACGTCGTTGGGCTGATATGATGATGATGATGAAATACCAGTAATTGTCTGTAATTGACCACTATGTTGTATCGCGAAGAGTAAACCTTAGCAGTTGTTTTCAAAAAATACTTTTCTCACAAGGTACATAGAAGAAGCTAATGTGTAAAAGAACTGACCCCCGTGTGGTCCAGCACCAAGAATGCGATCATTTCCTCTCATCCTCTGGTTTCGTATTCACTTTTGCGAGCAGTTTATATGGATGAATTTTGCATATTTATTCGCGCTGACCCCACTGTCTCCAATGAAGCTCCAATGACCATTCAATGGCGACATATTCCCAAAATAAAATAAAATGAAAATTCTAGCCTCGTTTTTTAGGAAACAACATTTAAAGTACATTTTACTTGAAATATTGCAACTGGACCACGGGGTTCATTATAATTGTGTCATTCTTGTACAGAAATAATCATCGTCTATAATAATATAAGAGAAAATATTTGTATTTTTGTTTTGAATGAATAATCTCAAAAACTGCAGGACCGATTATGAAAAATTCTTTCACTAATAGAATGCTACTACGTAACATATATGTATATTGAATCCCAAACCCACGCGGGCAGAGCTGCGTGTAACAGGTAATTTATTAAATTTTTAAATTTAACTACTAGACAAAAAAAAATATTTTTATTATTTGTGCAATTTTCCTAATTAAATAGTATTAGATCTGTTTCAAAACTTTTGATTCAAACACATTGTCATAAAAAATATATTTTTCTCTAAACAAGGTCTTAGGAAAAAGCTTCCGTATAAGAAGACGGGATCATCGACTGCGATGGAGCGTAACTTACGGGCACAGAAAGAAAGGGTCATTGACCTTTTAACTCACAAATCAGCTGATTGTCTCCAGGTGTTACAATATTAGCTTATATAAATTGAATGTTTTTTTTGGAATTGTCATTTCATTCAAATTTTAAGCATGATGGAGAAGTATATTTTCAAAAAGTTTCAAAAATACATATTTTTATTACATCAGCAATCACACAATGTCACCATCTTTCGTTTTCGGAAGCGATTGCCTTACATCAAACTAAACTTTTTAACCATATATTGAGAATCTCTATTTAACGAAACATGTCTATCTAAACTCACAGGTACGACAACTATCCTAGGTAAAGCTATTTATGAGATAATACAGACATACCAACATACGCAGTGAACATTTTGTTGGTACATTCAATTTATGTCCGAACTTATAAAGCTTATGTACTGGCATAGAAGTTTTATTCCCAACGATTAAATTGGCAAGCTTAATTAAACATTGCAAAGAATGAAATTGTGACCCCCAATATAGACAAAGGGATCATCCACTTATTATGTTACTGTGTTCGTCGAACACAGGGTATAGTGTAACGAGACCATATTATCAAGGATTGGGACAAATAAGTATCGTGAAATCCGTGTAACATATTTTATGGATGACCCCCAAAAGTCACCTTCACTGCTGTAACTGGGGTCACTAAGGTTATTTAAGCAACATTGACCTTATAGTAGAAGGAACCTTGTGCGAGTGATATTTATAAATAAGATAAGTAAATTATAGCAAACACACTGGCATAATTTGGAACACATCATTTGCATTTCTGTTCCGCATAGGGGACGTCCATTAATCACGTGATATTTTTAGAAGCTATTTACACTCTCCCCTCCCCCTACGCAATATCACGTGTATTTTTTTTGTTCAGAATTTCCTAAATTATTTTCATAAAATTATATTTCAATACAGGTATAATTAAATGGTGGAAAATGACGTAACGTAAAAAATATGCCCAGGCACAGTTTAGAAATCGCGCATTTCAAGAAAAAATAAATACACGTGATATCTCACCAATGATTTTCTCGAACCCCCTGCTCCCTTTCGAGCCCGACGTGATTAATGGACGACCCCATATAGAAACATGGGATATAGTTAACTTGGAATGATAATTTGGATATATTGGACCAAATCGAATAGTTAAGTTTCTTACTAAACCATGGAAAATCTAATTGCACTTTCTTAATATCCTTTTCTGTCACTTAGAACCCTCATTTACTAAAGCGCGAGTGCGATCGCACACGTCAGAATCGACGATGCGCTCGGCTCTCACTCTCTATCTCGATGTATCAGAAAAGCATAGAAGCATAAGAAAGTACGGGCCGATGCCGCTAGATGGGGTGCAATCCACAAAGACCCCCTCATTACAAAATCCGGACTAAGCATTAAACCAGGCAACTTTGACACTAAAACAATGGCTTATGTCAATTTAAACCTGGTTTAATACTTAGTCCATATTTTGAAATAAGGGGGTATGTGTTTAAAATGGGAATCTAAATTTCACAATTATTAAATGGGCGTGTATAATTATGGAACACATGTAATGGTATTTATAATAGGAACACTAAGCAAAGCGACATAATGCCGCACTCAGAGACGTCAATTAGCAGTATATTATTCTAATTTCTTGTGCAGTGCACGCACTTCTTGACATTTAAAATTAATACTATAACTTCATAAGATCAGTTGTGTTTTATTGTGAGGGCCCCACGCCTTCCCCATATATAGCCGGATCTACCTACTACCACATTCTTGCCTAGCGCCCACTGGAGGGGACGGTGGAGACGCTAGAATCTGTCATTAACACAATATTATCATTGAATAATCGTCTTTAGGTGTATAGACTTAAGTATTACACGTTTTTACTAAATAAACTTTAGTTATGTAACGTCTCTGAGTACGGCTGTTGTCGAATTATTGGAACAGATTGGCAGTGCAGTAGCTTTCTAAATGAGAACAAACTGATTTTAGTTTTAATATTCTATACACCGCTGTACCGTGCACTTTTAGGCGCAGAACAAACGGGGACGGCGCCTGTTGGTCATTTACACCGCGAAGTATAGAAATAAGGGATACCTATCAGCGATACACGTCGGCAAAAATACCGCCGTGAATCGAACAAACTACTTTGTATGCAACAACACAGACGGTGGCGCAGCGCGGGCAGTCGCGGTTTTCAGTACCTCTGTCGTCTTAACTCCGACCGCCAAGCTAATAATTCTAATAAATAAAAACTGTGTTCCCGACGTCAAGCAATAAAAATATATGAACAGTAATAACTAAATGTCTAGGTCTAGTGGTTAGTGACCCTGACTGCTAAGCCGGAGGTCGTGGGTTCGATCCCCACCCAGGACAAATCTTTGTGTGATGAGTATAAAGGTTTGTTCTGTGTCTGGGTGTAATTTATCTATAATATGTAGGTATTTACAAAAAAAAATGTATTTAAGTAGTATATCAGTTGTTTAGTACCCATAACACAAGCAAATATAATTGCTTAATTTGGGACTAGATGGCGCTGTGTGAATGTGGTAGAATATTAAATATTATATATATTATTAAATGTTCCTGATTCTGAAAATCAATATTAGCCAACTTTTATCCGTCACTAAATATTGAAGTGCGATGGACGCCTTAAGACGTCATTGGCGTCTCGATCAAGTTATTGAACGACGCTTTAATGCGTCCTTGGTGGTCAAAGGGTTAAAACCTTTTTCAGTGTCATACAAATCTATTAGATTTGTATGACACTGAAAAAGGTTTTTGTGTATCCCACACATAAAAATAAATAAAATTGAATTGTAAGTACGCTTTTCAAAATTTCTGACTGTCTGTTTGTATAATATAGACTACATTTTAGAAAAAAATATTAGGATTCCGTGAAAAAAGAAATAGGGTTCAGTGATAATGGAATGCGAGATTTGTTGTCCACGCGAGCGAAGTCGCGGACACAGCTAGTATAATATCCATATTAAATAAAATTAAAATAGTAACTCACTAGAAACGTTGTCATTCAGCTTAGCCACGCCCCTTGACCAATTAGAACTTAGTAAATTAGAAAGCCGTGTTCACATTGACCATTTGAACTTAACTCTTCGAATATAAATGGCAGAATATGTTGTACCTACCTCATTATGACTGTAACACCTTATGTAACCATATTCAGACAAATAAAGATATTGTATTGTATTCTATTATAAATCATACCATAACCAAATAAAACCCCTTTACTTTGCTGTCGCAGAGTCAAGTTACTATTATTCTTAATGCGACTATAGACAAAGTTTGTAGGACGTCTAAAAGCGCACGGTGTATGAATACGGAGTAAACATTGTTAGAGTGATGGAATAAAAATAACATTGAAACAGTTACCTTGAGAATATTGTTCCTTATATATGTTACAGTAAAAACTCTTAACCAGTCAAAAGTAGTTTTGACTGGTTATATCAGATTATGATAGTAAGGTGGTCGGAATTAACTATTTAGGTTAGGTTTATAAATAATAATTATAAAAATTAACCTAACACAACCAGTTTTGAAAACTCGTTTAGTTCCGACCTCTTTACTTTTTTTAAGAGTTTTACTGTAACATATCCATGGAACTAAATAACCTTAAATTCAGAAACAGTGAAGAACAAAAGTTTGCTAGCAGAATATTAGCTCACAATCTCAATAGAAAACAGTGCATGCGATGAAGTTGTTGCTTATTATCTGCCACTATATACCTAAACTGACTACAGCCAATTACCTAAACGACACTAAAGTGGTACTAAACAGTGTCAAAATGTCTATTTTCGATGTTTTTACTTAAAAAATATATATTGTTTTTTACAAATTTCATAACAATCTTTATAATACACTTACACTACAAGTGAATATACAATAAAACTATTGAGGTTAAGCAACATGGCCAAGGTCTGTACATGGATGGGTAAGTATTTGTGATAAGTAGCATAGCAACAGGCAGTGTCCTCACAGAAGGCGATCAGGCGACGCGATCGTTCCGTTCACGCGAATAAGCGATCGATGTGAGCGGTGGGGCCCACTTCACGTTTCTATTGCGTCAGTGTCAAGTATGGACGCGAGACGTCAATATTCTTTTGATCGCCATAAACGCTTGAAACACCAGGGCTTCACTCCTTTTTTTAAGAACCTCAAACTGCAGTATCTTGGGCTCCTTAGTTTCAATGTATACTCACTTAAAAAACTTATAGCTAACTATATTTAATTATTATTATAACACATGGCAACATTAGCTAAGCGATATTTAATTAATAACGCCACAAAACGCAGCACTAATCTAGTAATAACTCTAAATAGCTCAGATCTTCGGAAATTAGGAAAACGCTGTGCTGGCGGTGAGTGCACAGCATTTCTTAGGGTGGTAAGCAAGGGCGTAGCTATCTCCATATCAGCTGTCGTCATCAATTATCCGGGGGACTCGGGACCCTACACTATATGGGGCCCCACACCAAGGGGCCCCCATACCTCGGCGACTTTCCATATATAGGGCCCCTGTTTAAATTGTAAACTTAAAAGGCGTTTAATAGAAAAATATTTTTTAACAAGATTTTATGTTTTCCTTTATAAGAATTAGGAGTCCTTGTCAAGACTTTTCAAATAAAACGAGCCATTTAGGGATAGCTACTCCACTAACGAAACTAAATACTTAAATTTAAAATATTCAGATCCTTTGAGATATTCGAAAAACGCTGTACTGGAGGTGCACAGCATTTCTTATAGTGCAATGATAATATACACTAGTTTTTGCCCTCGACTTCACCCGTGGAACACATTATTGAGGTAAATTATATTCTGTCATTCTAGGTACAAAAACTATATGTATGTGCAAAATCGCTGTATTGCAGCCTTTATCCCTGAAGGGGTAGGCAGAGGTGTATCCCACCCACATTTCGCCGCCGTGCGCTGCCGTGGGCTGAAACTAGTTTCAAATATGCTCGTGTCAAATAGCCAGCACAGCATTTTTGTTTCTACAAAATAAACACCTCTCTACACTTTAGGCCATGACGGCCGATTATAAAATGGGCTATAGTAGTTGCAACTACCTATATAACAGGTACAGACGTCGATCAAACCGATTACAGCCCACAAATGCATCTTTTTTTAAAGATTCAATCCTCACACACGATACTTTAAAAATCCTAATAATAATGACACAAAAAATACTGGCTTACAAGAATAAACAGCGATGACCGTTGCGAAACACAGACTTATGACATTTGTCGTCTTGGAATGCGTAACGAAATTAATCACAAGTAAATGAAGGCGTTGCAAGAAATTTTCCACATCTCTCTGTAGCAAAGCGGGAGACAAAATCAATATTTTTATTGCTTGAAGTGGCAAACTATCTAATGGTAAGTGGTTGGCAATGTTAGAGGCACAGCCAAAGCCATAGCTCTCTTTAAATTTCGCTTGTAGAAGGACATATCATAGCGCTCAGGAAACACCGCTGCAGGAAGTTCAACCCAGAGTCTGCACATAGGTACGTGGGAGGAATGATCGCTGAAACCTTACGATGCTGCATGCATCATCAGTTGTAATGGGCCATCATGGACTATTGTATAGAGTGCATATTAAGGGCTTATATATTTTCTTTAAACATGATTTTGATGATACAGGTCCCGGGTCTTATATTAATTATTATATATTTTAATTTTATTTATTTATTTATATATTATATGTATTGCTCGGTGTGTAATATCACAGTGTAATAGGAAATAAAGCCGTGTGTACACTTGCATTTTTGAAGGACGTTTTCGCAACGCAAGCATGACATTGACGTCACGCTAACGCCACGCCGACGTCACGCTAACGCCACGCTGACGTCACGCTAACGCCACGCCGACGTCACGCTAACGCCACGCCAACGTTACGCTAACACCACGCTAAATTTACAACAAACTTGGTGATTTACGCAAGTTCCCACACCCGTAACTGTAAACTTGTAAGTACTTGTGCAAGTCTAACATAATGACGTATTCATGTACACACGCCTTTATTTCACAAAAAAATCGTACTATTAATGTTCTGTGTATAAAAATGTGTAGAAAATCAACAAAATACTGCACATTTTGATATGAGATGCATCATTTCGATAGTTCACTGAAAATGCAAGCTCAAAATTTGAGAATATATTGTACCAAGTATCTGTTTTCTTTAAGGTCATTAAGGTTAAGCAACTTTTCTAAGGTCGGTACATGGGTGGGTGACCATTAAAGGCTTAATCAAAAGCGTCTCCTTGCCTCGGAAAGCAGGTGAGGACCCTAATTGTCACTTGCCACTTTTCGACTAAAGGCACTCACCACTCAGACATCTATAGTTTCAAATTTTGAGCATTATTTTCAGCACAGCACTTATTCTGAGTTAGTATTTAGCCAATAACGTTACATTCTAATTCTCCTGTGACTCCTACCGTTTAGTCGCGTCGAATTGTTTCACTATATCGGGTATAGCATTCGGCTCCACGGGTACCTTCTGCATTAACTCCGATAAACTTCTGACGTAGGAAAGCTTACGGAAGAATTTTGAACTGAAAATATGAAAAAGAAACATCTCTTTGGATTTTTATTTCATAGACTAGCAGATTAAAAAATACAAAGTCCTCCGCTGCGTCTGTCTGTTTGTTCGAGATAAACTGTAACCCCCTTATTACAAAATACGGACTAAGCATTAAACCAGGTTTAAATTGACAACTTTGACACTAAAACAATGGTTTATGTCAATTTAAACCTGGTTTAATACTTAGTCCATGTTTTGTAATAAGATGGTTAAACTACTGAACATATTTTCATGCGGTTTCCCCCAATTGTTAGTTTTTAGGCAAGTTTAGGTATATAATTTTTGTGTCGTCAAAATCATCATCTCAACCGACAAACGTCCACTGTTGGGCACGGCTCTCCTTCAAATAATATGGAGGGAATTTAGCCTACTATACCACGCTGGTCAGACGGGTTGGTATAGGTTTTGTTTCGGATTTTCCTTTTCTTGCAGTGCTCTTGACTGCATAAGGTTAGTCCCTTAGTCGCTTTTTACGATACCCACGGGTTGAGATGGGGTAGCGACATTATGTATTCTTAATCCGTCATTTCACGGATTTTTTGTGTAAGTTGGCAAAGTTGCCTGGCAGCTTTCATTAGAAGTGCTTCCTCATAGGCTTCTTTTTACCGACATACGAAAGGACTACTGAAGCGATGGTGGCTGAATGGATAAGTGACCGGCGTATTAAACACGCGGTCCGAGTTCGATCCCGACCGGCAATACCAATGTCGATTTCACTTTGTGGAATTTATATGTACTAGTCAAGTGACCATCTGCTAACGGTGAAGGAAAACATCGTGAGGAAACCCACATACCCTAGAAGAAATTCTATATATGTCTGATCCACCAACCCGCACTAGGCCAGCGTGAGTGGATTATGGCCTAAAACCTCTCAGCTCTCTAGATAGAGGAGAGGAGACCCGAGCCCAGCAGTGGGACAGTAATGGGTCGCTGATGATGAAGGGACTACATAATAGTAATAATATTTACCTTACAAACGGCTTGGTCAATATAACGAATGATTTGAGCCAAAACGTCGGGTGAACTAAGTATAAGTGTTTCAAACTTTTTCGTAACCTGAAAATAAATAAATTTATATAAATAAAATATTGTTATGAATATAGTAAGAGTAGAGAGAGACGAAGAAAAAATGGGATTGTGGCCGAATGGATGTGACTGGCAGGCGAATCATACGGTCTGAGTTCGATTCCGACCGGCAGTGACTTACCATCTGCTTACTGTACGACTGGCTTGTTGGTCTAGTGGTTAGTGACCCTGACTGCTAAGCCGGAGGTCGTGGGTTCGATCCCCACCCAGGACAAATCTTTGTGTGATGAGCATAAAGGTTTGTTCTGTGTCTGGGTGTAATTTATCTATAATATGTATGTATTTACAAAAAAAAAATGTATTTAAGTAGTATATCAGTTGTTTAGTACCCATAACACAAGCAAATATAATTGCTTACTTTGGGACTAGATGGCGCTGTGTAAATTTGGTAGAATATTATTATTATTATTATACTGTAAGGTAGACAGTAAAGTTATCAAGTAGATGTTTTTGTTCTTATTTTAATAACAGCGTCTTTGATTTTTAATCATCAAAATAAACGTATTTGGTGGGTGTTTTTATTTGGTGCTATGGTGGCGATAAGTGACCTATAGCAAATCATGCGGTCCGAGTTCGAAATGAAATGAAAATGAAATCTCGTTTATTCATCTAGGTTACAAGGTAACACTTATGAAAGTCACAAGAATATAACAGGTTATCCGAAATTTCATTTGGATCACATACATGATACTTATGAACGTCATACAAAGCCAGAAAAAGTGTCAGTAAATTTGCCTACAGCCAGTTCACTGACAAGGTTGAGGAATAAAAAAGATTTGACTTTGACTTTGAAAAGTAGTGTCAGCAAATTTGCCTACGACCAGTTCGCTGACGGGGTGGAGCTATGAGAAGAACTGGCAAGAAACTCACGTCGATTACCGGCAGTACCAATGTTTAATCCACTTTGTGGAATTTATATGTACTAGTCAAGTGACTGACCATCTGCTAACGGTGAAGGAAAACAACGTGAGGAAACCCACATACACTAGAAGAAATTCTATGAGTATGTCTGATCCACCAACCCGCACTAGGCCAGCGTGAGTGGATTTTGGCCTTAACCCTCTTAGCTCTGTAGATAGAGTAGAGACCCGAGCCCATCAATGGGACACTAATGGGTTGCTAATGATGGTGGGTGTTTCGTTATCTTAAAAGTTTGGGAACCCCTGTTTTAGACAACCATAGGCTAGGGTAACGGCTTACCATCAGGGTAATAGAATGAATAACTACCTTCTATCAATAAGTTTATAGCACTCGTGTAGCCAATGGAAAGTGGGCAGCTTTCTCCGTCCAGCGCTGCCGTGAAGATATACCAGCACATACTCGTCAGTCACAAGTCTCTCTAACGTCCATATCACGTAGCTGCAACAATATCAATTAAGGTTTAGCATTTTTATATAAATACTAGATATTGCGCGGGACTTCGTTTAGCCACTACTCAGCTGCTATAGGTCTTAGCGTAATGTTATATAGCCATCTTCGATAAATGGGTTAACCAACACTAGAATAATTTTTCAATTCGACTGGCCTGTTGGTCTATATAGTGGTCAGTGACTGCTAAGCCGCGGAGGTCGTGGGTTCGATCCCCACCCAGGACAAATCTTTGTGTGATGAGCATTAAGGTTTGTTCTGTGTCTGAGTGTAATTTATTTATAATATGTATGTATTTACAAAAAAAATATGTATTTAAGTAGTATTTAGTTAGTAGTTGTTTAGTACCCATAACACAAGCAAATATAATTGCTTACTTTGGGACTAGATGGCGCTGTGTGAATGTGGTAGAATATTTTTTTTTTATATATTTTTAATTCGGTTCAGCAGTTCCTGAGATTAGCGTACAATCAAACAAACAAACTTTTCAGTTTTATAATATTAGTGAAGTTACCGATGTTCTATGTTACTGCAAAAAGCTTAAATGGCGGTGGACTGTACATATAGCCAGACTGATGGACGACCGATGGACCCACAGAATAACATCTTGAAGAGGACCATCAGGGGTTAGAAAGATAGGTAGACCTACGGCCCAGTGGACAGGTGACATCATAAAAGTAGCTGACAAATATTGGATGGAGACAGCAAAGAACAGAGAGACATGGAAATCTCTAGAGGTGGCCTTCACCTTCGAAACGAAAGGGTTCTTGCTAATAATAGTTTTTTTTTTTTTTTTAATTTTAGTTTGAATTTTTTTTTCATTTTGAAATTATCAAAAACATAATTGAATATATTGTAAAACTGATATCTTCGTAGAGTAAGAAATATAAGGTTTTTTTATTTTATTTAATAATATTAGTAAAGATACTAACAGAAACAAATTATCCATGACGTATGTGTAGTCGGGCCTGGCGCAGTCGGGCAGGTGACAGGCGCTGAACACGATGAGCGCCGCGCCCCACCGGTCGTAGCCCCCGTGCGATATCACGCGCTTGTACGGCTCTATCACCTGACACACAAACACATACGAACATATTTAGGTGATTGTTGACACGTGTTGTAATTTTTAGAATGATTAAAATTAAATATCTTTTACAATACCTGCTACTTGTTAATTCTCTTTCTCACACACGCACGTATGGATGCACGAACTCTCGCTTCCACGCACCTATGTATGCACGAACTCTCGCTAGCACACACCTATGGATGCACGAACTCTCGCTTGCACGCACCTATGTATGCACGAACTCTCGCTAGCACGCACCTATGTATGCACGAACTCTCGCTAGCACGCACCTATGGATGCACGAACTCTCGCTTGCACGCACTTACACTCGCACGCACGCAAAAACTCATATTATGTACTCGCAAACACTCTTTTTCTTTATTAATAAATGTTATATGCATCCAATTATATACCTACCTATATACCATTACACACTGCATATTTCTCCCATGCACTTTTTAAATCCCTCTTTTCATTTATATCTCTATTTATTTTAGTTTTTTCTACTTCCTTTTTAGTCTTTCCTTTTCGCTCTTTTTTTCTTTTCATCAAACAATTCACTGTTAATTTTCACTCTTTCTCTCTCTAACACACTACGTACCTTCATATCACAAGTAGCATGTCCAGCACCCTTCGGCACGCTAACCCAAGTCCTCTCGTTGTTCAACTCTTCAGCTGCAGAGTACTCGGGTATGGGGTCACTGCACTCGCTTGGCGTATTCGTTGATTTTGATCTGAAATTTCATAATATAGCTTCACCTTTTTCAGAATGAGTTGCGGCAGACAGAGGTACACCATAACCATATTTTTTTGCCTGAAGGCCCACCTGATGGTAAGTGGTTACCGCCGCTCATGGACGCTGGCAATGCTAGGGGCACAGCCAAGCCACTGCCTACCTAGAGAAGATAGCTCTCTATAAACCTCGTTTGAATAAGGACAAAACTATTTAGTATTTGCGTAACTAACATTTTAAGGGTGTACCTCAAGGCACAATTCTCGGTCCAATAACAAAACTCACATGCTAGATATTATGATAAGTGATCCCTCGGCACTGGTACAGGGTGGGCGTCTCAGTCCTCTCAATGTAGGTAAGTAAAATTTCAAGGGTGTACCTCAAGGCACAATTCTCGGTCCACTAACAAAACTCATGCGTAATTATCATAGAGGTCCCTTGGCAACGGTATAGATATGTACGTTAGCTCAATAGTAAAATAAAATTTAAAGGGTGTTACGCAAAGACATTATTATCGGGCCACTAACACAATCTCTCATGGGTGTACCTCAGGGCACAATCTAGGGCCACTTACACAATTTCTCATGGGTGTACCTCAAGGCACAATCTTGGACCATTAACAAAACTCACATGCTATTATCACACAGGTCCCTCGGCACTGGTACGGGGTGAGGCGTCTCCATCATCTCAGGGTCTGGCTCCGGAGGTTCTTCCTCGGACTCCATAGAGCACGCACTAACGCTGTCTAAACTGCATCTATCATCTTCTACTTCTGGAGGCTAGAAAAGAGACGAGGGTTAAAAAGTAATCATTACAACCCATAAACGTCACACTGCTGGCACGGCTCTGCTTTAAAGATTGTGTCATGTGATCTTCAAAGGGTACCTAACCTACTATACCACGCTGGGTATAGGGTTTGTTTCGAATTTTCTTTTTCACGCAGTGCTCGTCTGCATAAAGTTACTTATTCCACTAGTCGCTTTTTAGTACACCCACGGGTTGAAATGGGGTAGTGACATTATGTATTCTCAATCCATCACTACACGGAACAAAAAGCCAAAGAAGTAATTTATTATAATTAATTATTGGATCAAACAGACAAAAATAGTTTTGATGACAGAAAAATATTGTTGCCGACTAGTACCGTCGAGGGTAATAAAATAATACCTTTACCTAAACGAATCGATACTGGAATCTTTAGGGTCGGAATATTTACATCACATCATCATGGGCGATTTTAATACCAATCTTAATTCCCATAATTCCCAGCGTTCCAGAAAGCTCCTTGAGATTGTCGAGTCAGCTAGCCTCCACATATTACCTCTTGATGCCACTCACCACAACAACGATGGGGAGGATACTTGGCTCGACCTTATTCTCGTCTCCGATCCTTTACTAGCTTCTTTTCACGGCCAACTCCTTGCTCCTGGATTTTCTCATCATGACCTCATCTACATATCCTACGTCCTAAAACCTCCTAAGCCTAAACCCAAAATTTTGCACATGCGTTGTTTTAGTGGTATGGATATAGAGAAGCTCCGTAGGGATGCCTCTGAAACGGCATGGGGTGAGATAGTTGATGCTTCCACAGTGGACGACAAAGTACTCGTTTTTAATAACAAGTTACTTAATCTATATGAGGTACATGCTCCTGTTAAAAGAGTGAAAATGAAACGTCCTCCTGCACCTTGGATTACTGGCGGCGTCCGGATGGCTATGCGATGCCGTGATCGGGCATTTAGAAAGTACAAGCGGGATCGATGTGTTGACAACTGGGGCCGTTATAAGTCTGCAAGGAATCGTTGCAATCAGATAATACGTAACGCCAAACGCCGACACATTCTCAATAACATTGATGCATCTTCCCCCCCCGGTATCTGGAAGTTCCTTCGGACCTTAGGTATCGGGAAACAGCGTTGTATTGATTTGCAGGGGACACTTGATTTGGATGATATTAATCGCCATTTCTCAACTACTATTCCATTTGATCACTAAATCAAGTGTCAAACTGTCAATTATTTAGCTGGCCTGTCACGTCCCCCCCTTGATCCCTTCCACTTTTCTCCAGTAGCTGCGGATGAGATCAAGAAAATTCTCCTCTCCATTAAATCGAATGCTGTTGGCTGCGACGGCATTAGCCGCCGTATGATTATTCCTATCCTTGACCTTGTATTAGATCCGATATCTCACATCATTAACTATTCCCTTTTTACTGGTATCTTTCCATCACTGTGGCGCAAAGCGTACATAATTCCCATACCTAAAATCCAAAATCCTTCTTTACCCAATCACTTTCGTCCTATTTCCATTCTTCCATTCTTATCCAAAGTGCTGGAGGCCTGCGTGCACAGACAACTCTCCCTTTTCGTACATCACAATAATCTTTTAAATCCTCTGCAATCTGGGTTTAGCCCTGGCCACAGCACTACGTCCGCGCTCCTTAAAGTGACTGGCGATATTAGGCAGGGCATGGAAGACACCAAAGTCACTGTTCTTACTCTGGTTGATTTTTCAAATGCTTTCAATACCGTCAGTCACGATATCCTTATCCCTATCCTGTCACTTCATATGGTCTCTTCCGAAGCTCTGGATTGGTTCAATTCTTATCTTCGAGGACGTCAGCAGTCGACCCGGTACGATGAATCGTCATCTAACTGGTGTGATATTGACTCTGGTGTTCCTCAAGGCGGTATACTCTCTCCTTTATTATTTTCTATTTTTATAAATCTCATAACTCAAAATCTTCAGTGTTCGTATCATCTGTATGCCGATGACTTGCAGATTTATAGTCAGGCAAGTGTTGACAGCGTTTCATCTGCTGTGGACATGGTGAACATGGATTTGCTGCATATTAGGAACTGGACTGAGAGGTTTGGTTTGACTGTAAACCCTACCAAATGCCAGGCCATCGTCATTGGTAGTCAGCGCTTAATAAGTAGATTTAACACTTCAGATTTGCCGCCAATAGTCTATAATGGTAATGTTATTAAACTCTCCACCACAGTTAAAGATTTGGGGTTACACATCGATCCCAACTTGGACTGGAGAGCCCAAGTGTCTCACGTTAGTCAGAGTGTCACTGGTACCCTCCGCACTCTCTACAGACTTAAAAACTTCCTCCCATGCAAGACTAAGACAATGCTTGTGCAAACCCTTATCTTTCCTCTGATTGACTATGGTGATGTGTGTTATTTTGACCTGAATGCAGACCTTCTCAACAAACTCGACCGTCTTCTCAATAACTGCATTCGATTTATTTTTAATCTTCGCAAGTATGACCACGTATCTTCTTATCGCTCACAATTGAACTGGTTACCCATTCGCCAACGCCGTAGCTGGCGGGCCCTTTCTAACCTTTATTCTATCCTTACGTCCCCCCATGCCCCTACTTATCTAACCCCATACTTTTCCTATCTCTGTTCCACTCATAATAGAAATCTCCGCTCTTCTAATAATCTTCTCCTTGAGTGTCCGTCCCATAACTCCGGTTTCATCCATGACTCTTTTCCTATCCAATCTATCCTTCTTTGGAATGCCCTCCCTGTCGAGATCAGGATGGCCACGAACCGCGATACGTTCAAAGCTAGAGTCCGGGCATTGTACTTGAAGCAATTGGCTGCATAATCTTATCACTCTGTTTGAATACAATAATATATTTATGTATCAATATATATATATAATAATATATATCTATATATATATATATCATTAATATCATATTTAAGTAAATTTTATTCTTGATAATAATTTGTATTTTATGTCTCCTCCTTCTCTTTCTATTCTTATGCACCTACTTTCATTATATCTCTGCACCACCTCAGGTTGACTGGTAGAAAATGCCTTTGGCATTAAGTCCGCCTTAATACATAAGTTTTGTGTATTTTAAGTTAATAAATAAATAAACCTTCCTCATGTATCATTCTGTCTATTGCTGAGAACCGCATGAAAATTCGTGGAGTAGTTTAGAATATAAGGAAACTGCCTCGGTGGCGCAGAGGGAAGTGTATACAACTGCTGTGCAAGAGGTCCCGGGTTCGATTCCCGGGTCGGGTGAAAATGGTATTGGGCTTTTTTAACATGAAATTCCAGTATTGAGATTTTCCCGGAGTTTGGTAAACAAATGTTCCCGGTTGATGACAATAGGCTCGCCCCCTATTTCATGGGCCCAAACATAGCTGGCGAAATGTGGGTGTGAAACACCTCTGCCTAACCCTTCGGGGAAAAGGTGTGATGCTATGTTATGTTATGTAAGGATTTTATTTTAAAAAATTTGAATGCGTCAATGTTCTTCATTTTCAAAATCGTATCGATATCGCAAATAAACAAAAGTATTCTTCCTATAGACAAAGTGAATTTCGAAGGAAACAAATAGACGAAGTCACAATGTACAGTCGAGTTCATTAATATATTGGCACCATCAAGGATTCAAAATATTGTGAGCGTTGAAAAGCTCAATAGAGACTATAGAACCTATGGATCAAATAATGTCCTCATGTGAATGGTTCAATAAAATATGCTGTACATTATGCAATAAGTTGTAGTCACCCTTTTCAACAAAAATATCTAATGATGGTGCCAATATTATAATGAACTCGACTGTACCACTGAACCGTCGTAACAACACAGTACTTACATAGCAAAACCATAACATCGATGTGCTATAAACACGTTCTCACGATAGCAGTTTAGAAAACATAATTAGGTTACAAAATCTATTTAATTCGTACTTTGTTCGCTCTACTATGTGTCATATGAAGTCGTGTATAAGCTGCGTTTTTCTTCAGACACGTTACGTAAAAATGTATTCTCCCATACAGATTGTATTATTATTTACTAGAAGTTGCGCGGGGCTTCGCTCAAATCGATCTTTATTTGTGCCACTGCTCAGCTCCTTTTGGATGTAGCGTGATGTTTTATAGCTTATAGCCTTCTTCGATAAATGGGCTATCCAACACTAAAATATTTTTTCATTCGGACCAGTAGTTGCTGCCTAGCATTCAACGAAGTATTCTATGTAGCGTAAAGCGATGGTGGCCAAACGATACATCATACTGTCCCTGTACCATCATCATATCAGCCGCAGGAAGTCCACTGCAGGACATAGGCCTCCTCAAGAGATTTCCAATAGGATCCAATACGCCGGTTGTTTGTGGCCTGCATCCAGCGCGATCCTGCTTTTCGGATCAGATGGTCTGTCCACCTTGTGGGTGGGCGTCCTACGCTGCGCTTGCCTGTGCGTGGTCTCCATTCAAGAACTTTTCGGCCCCATCGGCCATCAGTTCTGCGTGATATATATATATCCCTGTATAGTCTGTATATATAATGTATATGTCCCCGTATAGTCCTTTGGGAAACCTCGTTAGGGAGTTCATTCCACAACCTGATGGTTGGTTTTCTGAAGGTAGTCTAAAAGAAGCTACATTGAAGGTTCTTACCAGTTGTATCTTCCTCCGTTGTGTGCCAGGACTCCTATGAGCGGCTGGCGTGTGTCTCAGCGCTACACTGCCGGTGTAAGGGTCCAGCAGTGCTTGGTATGCTGATCTATCTTCTTGTGTGGATGCTGAGATCACGTCTGGTGAATCCAGGTCCTACAGAACATGGGAAAATAATATTCAAAACTCTTAAGAAACTAAGGAAGTCGGAACTAACTATTTAGGTTTATTAGGCCCGATCCTGTTAAATTACACATGTCGATTGCCGACCGATGGACTAATATCGACCAATCACAGGCCGGCAATATGGCGCGATTGATTTAGTAAGCCAATCACAGCTGTCGAATGGGACCATCGGCTTACCTGATGCCTCATTAAGAAAAATAGGCGCAATTTCATTACAGAATATACTCGAAAACACATACAAAGTAACTGGCTTTAGATACAATTTCCCTTGCACTTGACATGCAATTATGCCGTTCTTTTTTGGTAGGGCAGCATTGTGTTCCGATTGTGTTAGCAGGATCAGGGTCAGATAGAAAGGCACTCACGTTGCGAAGACCTAAGCTGCTGGACATTTCGATGGGCAGCTCGAAGTTTGGCATCGAGCGTAGATGAGAAGGAGACTCACACCATTCAGCCACCTACACCATTAACATCGTTATAAAAACTGCATAGACATAACATGCTGCCTTTTCCCCCGAAGGTGGTTACCAGCTATTGTTTGCCTGTTGTAATTTGAAATAAAAAAATAAAGGTATTTTCAAATATTTATCAATGGTTGTTTAAACAATAAACATCAATGAATAGGATTATTAATTTAAATTAATTATTAATTAATATTAATGTTCTGTTGTACACCCTTGTATGAAAGGGCACAGTGCCTTGTTTAGTTGGTACTTTCTCAAGAGACGAACGAATCCTAATAATCACTACATAGTATAAAACAAAGTAGCTGTCGCTATCTGTCCATCCTTATGTATGCTTAAATCTTTAAAACGACGCAACGGATTTTGAAGCGGTTTTTTTTAATAGATAGAGTGATTCAAGAGGAAGGTTTATAGGTATAAAATACATACCACGCGGGCGAAGCAGCGGGCAAGCTAGTAATATTATAAAATGTGAAAGTTAGAATGGAAAGATCTGTATGAAATTTGCGCATAAGATAGATTATTGTCTAGAATAGACTATAAGGCTAGTTTTTAACGACATACCACGCGGGCGGAAGATAAAATCTAATAACTAGGAGACGCGCGGGGCTTTGCTCCCGTCGTTCTTTATTTGGCCACTGCTCAGCTCCTATTGGCCATAGCGTGATGTTATATACATATAACCTTCTTCGATAAATAGGCTATCCAACACTAAAAGGATTTTTCAAATCGGACCAGTAGTTCCTGAGATCCTAGCATTCAAACAAACAAACTTTATAATATTAGTATAGATATATAAGATCTATGAAAGAGCAACTCACCGAATGAAATTCTTCATTAACACTAATATCTATAGCTTGAGTTTTCGGCGTACTGTGTTTGAGATTCTTTTCATCAATATACTTGAGAATCTCCCCTTTTTGGGGAGTTCCATCCCTCAATTTAGGCACTATCTTCCTCCTTTCCATTTTGTCTATCCTGGCAACATCAGGAGGTACCATCAGGTCCTGGCCTTCAGCTGTCACGTAAACCTCACTGAAGTAAAGGTTATTTTTGGACGTGTTCCTTTGAGGACTGTAGAATCCATTATTTTCGCACGGCCTCTCGTCTTCTATGCTCGACAAGCTCAGATCCTTTTCATCATCAACCTTGTGGATCTTCTTGGGGATTAAATCGGGATAATTTTCGTCAGGACTCATTAAAGGATGGTTTGTGGTGAGAGTTAACGTGGAACTGAATTTAGGCGGACTAATTCCTAGACTTTTCGGAGGCTTTCCTCCAGTTTTTGGAGAATCTAGCGTGAGATTCGACATTTTGGTTTGTAGGCTATCATTCAGCTGTTCAGGAGCTGAGAGACGTAGAATTTCAGGGTTTTGAAGACGGAGGACCGGTTCAGGATGGTCCCCTTCGAAGTCTGAAGATTGGATAGAGTTGGGAGTGTCCTGAGAGCGGAAGGATTCGGATCCCGTGTCCATCTTCTCATCAGAGGAAGGTGATGTTAATTCGTCCTCATTTAACCGGAGAGTTTTGAAGTTACTAGAAAAAAATTTCGTATTAAATGTAGTCATCAGAAGAATTAATAATAATATATCTCTATTTCTCCTCACAATACAATTTAATCGAACATAATAATATATATTAAGTACATTTTATATTGTAACTATTCTATATGAGATTACGCCTTCAACTAAACAAAGTCTTCAGCTTTTTAATATTAGTGTAGACTAGAAGAAGACTAGACTAGAAGTCGCGCGGGGCTTCGTTCCTGTCGTTTTTTATTTGGCCACTGCTCAGCTCCTATTGGCCGTAGCGTGGTGTTATACAGCCTATGTTACTCAGTGATAATGTAGCTTTCTAACGGCAAAAGATTTTTTTGAAATCGGTTCAGTATTTTTAAGTTTATTCGTTACATACAAAAAATACAAATTTCTCCTTTTTTTTTTATACCATGACGGTGGCAAACAGACGTACGGTCCGCCTGATGGTAAGCGGTTACCGTAGCCTATGGGCGCCTGCAACACCAGGGGCATCACGAGCGCGTTGCCGACCCTTAAGAAACCTATTCACTCCTTTTTTTCCTTTTTTTTTTTTCCTCTATAAGATATTAGCATAGATATAAATTCCAACAGTTAAAACCTACAATAACATAGAACAGTGTATGGGCTTCCCCACACGGTATACAGAAAACCATATAAGAAGCGAAAGTGAACATAACAATAGTGCTATGCGAGCGCGGCTTTTTGTTTTATACTTTCTATTAACAATAAACAATAAAATGTGAAGTTTTTAAAACATAACCAAGTAACTGTAGGCGTTTGTGGCGATATGAGGTTAAGCAGCGATCGTCAAGGTCGATTGATAAATCGGTGACTTCCGTAGTCATTTTTCAAAAGATTCGGAAAAAAAAAATATGACCTATTAAGACCTGGTTAGGTTAGAAGAGAGCCCTTGCGGTTTCCTCTCTTCTATCTAGACTAATCTAGAGAGCTAATAAACACAAGCTGGCCTAATGCGGGACGTATCAGACGTACCCTTAGAATTTATTCTACGATGGTATGTGGGTTTCGTCACGATGTTATCTTTAACCGTTGGCAGATCACGAAGTCACATGACTAGTAGTAAATTCCAGAAATTATTTTTTTTCAGAATTGACTGGCCTGTTGGTCTAGTGGTTAGTGACCCTGACTGCTAAACCGAAGGTCGTGGGTTCGATCCCCACCCAGGACAAATCTTTGTGTGATGAGCATAATTGTTTGTTCTGTGTCCGGGTGTAATTTATCTATAATATGTATGTATTTACAGAAAAAAAATATTTAAGTAGTATATCAGTTGTTTAGTACCCATAACACAAGCAAATATAATTGCTTAATTTGGGACTAGATGGCGCTGTGTAAATGTGGTAGAATATTATTATTATATAGAAATATTAGTTTACTTATATGGGCGTCGCAACGAATCGGTTGCTTGACGAATGCCTTCTCCTGATGTATTCCTGAATGCTGAGGGTTGTGACTTCCTCTTCCTGTTTAACATTTTTTTCTAGTATTATTTGCTTGGAGAGGGTTTGGAACTGTGGTGTTGAGGCATTTTGTATATAGCTTGCCTTCTGTAGCTATTCTATGAGCGTTGTCAAATATAAAGAGCGTTCACGCAACGCACACAGAGACATCGTTCAAGAACACGATATCTCAGGAATTTGAGGAATACAGTGCGAGTCCAAATGCAGTCTGCTTCAGACGCGCGCCTTTTTTTTGTATAACGATGCAGCAATAAAAAAAAATACTAAAACTGTTCTATTTAATGGATATTAAAATTCTATACTTTAAATAGCGAATTTTGGTTTTTTAGGCTACCTATCGTATAAGAGAGGTTAATAGGTATTTACTTGTATTTTACCGCGGCAGAGGACATTGTTTTTATAAAATGAATGTTGTAGCTCTTACTATGATAATATAAATAAAAAAATCGTTTCGGAATGGGGCCGGCGCTTACCTACCTACTGTGTCACACATTCACACGTCGATAGCAGATTGTTGCAGTAATATAGACCAATCACAGGCCGGCAATATTAGCTGTCGAATGATACCATCGGCTTACCATTGTGTTAGAAGGATCGGGCCCCTGTTCTGTGTACGTAATAGGTAGGTAAGCGCCACCGCCTTGTCTGGGTCAGGTCATTTTATTATGACCACCGCGACGTTATTATGAATAACAATAGGTGACGCATCGGAAAAAAATGTTTATTATAACTAAATAAGAATAACTATGAATAATAAAAACACTATTGACATCATTTCAATCCATAAAAGTCCCTCTGCTAGGCACGGATCTCCTCCAAATATTGTGGAAGGCATTTAGCCTACTATACCACACTGGGTTTGTTTCGAATCTTCCTTTCCTCGCAGTGCTCTTGTCTGCATAAGGTTACTTCCCTTAGTGATATGATCCATGTAGTGACAGATTAAAAATACATAATGTCACTAACCTATTTTAACCCGTGGGTGTCGTAAAAGGCGACTAAAGGGACCTAAGGGATGTAACTATTATAAGACATGTAATGAAAATTATTTAGAATATGAACTGATATACCGTTTTTGAGTTATTGCCGAAAAACTGCGCTTCTCAACAAAAGGACGTATGTGCTATGAAGATACGCTCTTTTGCTGCGGAATCCTACATTGAGCATGGTCCAACATGCTTTAACCGATTTTAGGGTTAAGCTGTACAAAAAGGGTCCCGTCACTTATAAAAATTTAGACTTAGAATAATTTTGATCGAATTTGTATGGAAACTGAACTTTTGGATAAATTAGGTCAGAAGGCTTAGCCTAGCCTTCGTGGTAATTTTTTTTTAAACCACCCAGAAGTAGGAACCCCGCGAAGCGGGACTCCTTCGACCATGCGCAAAACATTTTTTTTTTATATTTTTCATTGGACTTCTTTGCGACACCCCAACCAATTTTAGTTAATAGAGGTGGCTAACAAACAAATGGGTCATCTGATGGTAAGTGGTCTCTGCTACTCATGGTCATCTGAAACACGAGGAGGTCACAGATGTTGTATGACCGATCTTTTATAAAGAAGTACCTATGCTTGTTTCTTGAAGGTGCATCAATATGTGATATTTTAGTTGGGAGTTAAAAGTTGATCATATTCCACCTTATCTGCATTGCACTAAAGCCTAAGCAGTCCAGTCAAAATTTCTTGGATACATGAACGGATAAAATCCATAAACGTGTGTGTAATATTTTTTGTAATGTTTTTAATGAAAATATCAAATTGTTATCTTAGAATTCTTATCAAGAAACGTGTGTATTTTTCATTTACATTACTGTTTTTTACATTATAAACATGCAAATTTATTGATTAGTTTAGAAAAAGAAGGTAGTGTCAAAAAAGTGATTTAAAAATTACAACTTTTTCAATCATGGAATAGTTTATTACTGCATTCATATCATCAAAAGTAACATGGCATACCAGAAATGCATATTTTAATACTTACGTATGTTAAAAATGCATATTTTAATTACATACGTATGTCATAAAAATACACGAAAATTTAATGGCAAAATTTATTTCATGAATTTATAAGATAATAATGAAAAATAATTATTTTTAAGTTCATACCTCATTTGTAACTTCTGGCACTTTAAAATTATACAATTGTTGAATTTTATTTGAGAGTATTTAATTTATAAAAATATATTTTCACTTGAACTAATGAACTGTCACCGAAACTCGCATCCTATGCTTTGACATTTATCAAGTTACGTTTCGATTCACTCAAGCAACCGTCTTTATGGTTGCGTACAAAAATAAATAATTGTTTCCATGAAATAATTTATTAGAGATCGTTGCAAAATTTAAAATCTGTAAGACTGTTGTTCTAAGTAAATAATAATATCTTCTTCTATGCATGTATTGAAAAAGACAGAAAAAGGTACGCTTTTATAATTTAGATGATTTCGTTTAAACTATTATTATTATTATTTTATATATATTACTTATTTATTGTATTAATTTAAAACATTTATTGATACTATTTTAATTACACTCATTATGTTAGCCTAATCCTTTCCTTTTTCCTTATAGTCTGTGCCTTTATCCCAGTATATCCACCTAAATAGCAATACCCCATAGCCAAATCTTCAAATTTAATTCTATACCTATGATTAACTTTTATTAAACAAACATTATATAGCTTAACTTTGGAATGTATGATCACACCCCCACACTTGTATAAATATGTTATTGTAATCACGTCTTGCTTTGCTTCTTATGTACCATATTTTTGTAAAAGAAAGTCCCGGGTTCTAGCTGAAAACCAGCGTTTGGTAACTCCTTATGGGGCCCAAGCATAAGCTGACGCCTGAACCCTTTGCTTTCGGTGTTATAGTTTTACTTTTTTTTTTCATTACTTATGTAATAGATATAAGAAATTAATGCTGTAAGACTGAAATCAATAAACTTCTTCTATTCTATTCTAATCATAATGCATGTGGTGTTTGTTTATAATTGGTTGTGCATTAGCCCAATTATCTTGAAATGTTATGTTATAACCAAGAAAAATGTATCAACTGTATGCAAACCATAAATAAATAAATAAATAAACGTTATATTTTTATTTTGTATGTAAATCTTATTGATTCATTGTACGATAGAAATTAAGAAATTATGTTATCAGGCCCTGAGCCGTGATTCCGAGCTGTCGGAAAGTTAACGGCCGGAAATGTCAGTTTATTTAAAGTTAAAAATATTCAATTTAAAAAACAGAATTGGTCACGGGTAGTAACGATGACTAGCGAGTGAATGAAAATGTTTAGCTTGGATATTTTATGAGCCATAATGCTTTTCGACTTTCTGACCTTAGGGCAGTAATTAATTATAATTTTTCGAAAACTAATCTAGGTACTCGTTACTCGTAATACTCGTTAGTTGTAGTACTCGTTACTCGTAGTACTCGTTCCAATGGAAGAGAGTAATCATGAGTATGAGTATGAAACAGTTCCATACTCCTGATTACTCACGCATCTCGCGAGTCGACGAGCGAAAGAGTGAGTCGTGCGGCCTCTTCACCTCAAACGAGAGGTCTCTCGCCAGTACCTCGTTTGTTCAAAAGAGTTACCCCCTGATCCTCGAATTAAATTGACGAGTAACCCAACACTATAATGGCTAATAGTGACATACGTGCAACTTAACAACTTAAGATATGTGAACCTAGTTATTATATAGAAGCAGTGCACCATTATATAATAAACTTTTATTCATATCCTAATCATGACTTTTAATTACAATACCAATTACCTAGTAAAAGGGACTAAACATTAATTCCATATTTGTGTTTACTCTAAATGTATCTATTATAACATTAGATGTTTTCATAAAATTATAACTTATATATTAACATAAAATTAACCCTATTAAACCGTGTAGATACGGGTAGTGATGAACCCAAAATGAATTGTAATGTAACCCTATCGCTAACTAAAACTAGGGTTTTATCACCGGGCAATTACACCCATACATAGGAATGAAGGCTTAATTGCCGCCGACGAATCTCATCAGCATCATCATCATCGTTTCAGCCTATTGTAGTCCACTTCTGGACATAGGCCTCACCTAACATACAATAAAATTTGATTAAATTCTAATAAAATTTTCTAATGAAGAAATTAATTAATGTGATCCTGAAATATAGATGAAATTGTGAAAACATTGAAAGAGATGAAATCGGGTAAGGCTGCAGGATATTATAGGGTATCAGTCGAAATGCTAAAAGCTGGACAGGGAGTGGTGGTATGTCTGTTATACCGCCTTTTCAATTTACGTTGGAGGACAGGCCGAGTACCGTGAGACTTTTACAAAACTGTGGTCGTAGTTATACAAGGGAAAAGGGTTATTTAATTTGTTTACAAGACATGGGAAGAGTGATAGTGACATTGAAAGGAGAATGCAGAGAAAAAAGAGCATGAAAGTAGAATAAATGCTGTGGAAATAAGAGCTTTGTGAAGTTTGATTGGGGTTGAGTGATAGGATAAGGAATATTGTGATGAGGAAACTTGTGCATAAAAATAGATATTGTGACGTGAATAAATATATGAGGCGTATGAAAAGGGAAACATTGAAAGGGGAAGACCTAGAAGAACGTACCATGACCAAATAGAGAACGTTCTAAAGAAAGGACAGATCAGGAGTAGCTTAAACCGGTAATAATGTTTCAAAAGACTGATGAATGTTGAAGAAGCGAAAAATGTGTTGAATGCTTAATGAATTCATTTTTTATAGCAAAAGTTTTACAGTCAATCTAATTGCAGAAACATGTAATGTGTAATGTGAAAGATGTGATGCGATCTGTACGTACGTACCGTCTCCCTAGATTATGATACTTCTTAAACTAACTTCTGCAATGGATTTTTACATAGTGGCTAAACAAACCTGTAACGAAAGAATAAGACAATTATAATTTTCCAAGAACATGGCTCACATAACTGAAAACACCTCAGCGAGTCGGTGCCAATGTGTTTTGTAATTTTCAACTTCATTTATCGATAAACTTTTGCCCGTGCTATTGTTTCGTGTTTAGTGAGAAGTGAAACAAAAATTACGAATATGGGTAAGTATTCCATATTTTTTGTATATAAGTAGATGATCTAAATACCTAGTATCTAAGCATAATTTTTATAAATTACAAATAAAGAAATTGCACCCCAGTATAACAATGGAACATAATAGGTTTATAAAACTATATACTACTAGGTACAAAGTCGCTACTTAACTTAAGTTATTATTTAAAAATAAAAATTAAACAAGACTCGTGTATTTGTACGTGCACGTGCAGTATTGTTTATATTATAAACTAAGTATTCAATAAACTATGAAAAGATTTTTACTACAATATTATAATTTCCTATGTTATTAATAATTAATATGTAATAGGTACCTACAACCATACCGGTGTGATGCAGTTTAAAACTGCTACACACTATGTCCAACGATATGCAGAAGATATCAGATCGAAGTTTGGAAATAAAATTTGCCCGAATGATGGCAATAGGCGTGTTTCCTATTACATGATATTTGGGTGTGTTCTGGCGGTCCTAATATTTTTTTAGATGGTGCAATATGTCGATATGACGATACTCTAAATACAAACTATTGTGTTTTTTCATGGCATTACCCGTCTTTAACAAGCTCAGTGTGAGCTAGATCGTGCAGCAATTACTTCACGAGGTTTCTTGCTCGGTTAAGCAATTAGAAGCTCGTGCCACAAGGTGGTCGTAGTTAGGTTTCGGCTCTCCCTATGAAGAGGTGCCAGGCGTACTCGCACAACTGGGTGTAATGCACCACTACTTACACCTCTATGGAAAAAGGCGTGATAATAAACACACCTGCAGTGGAACACAAAAAATAGAGCAAACTATTTTCAATTAAAAAACAATTGAATGTCTTTAAATGCAATACATTGTTATTGTTTTGTTTGAACTTGCACCAATTTGAGTAAATTTTATTATGTGGTTATTTTATGCTTTGGCTAGAATATTCACAAAACTAACATTAAGATACAATTTTATTCGATGTTTTCTTATATTTTAATTCTTTGCAAACGTCAGGACATCATTATGCCCGATTTGAGCCCAACTGAGATTGGCAAGGCACTTGAGAGAAGAAGAAATAGTCACAGTTATAGAGCGATTACTGAAATTATTCGTCGACCTGTTTTCACTATTCATCGCTGTATTAAAAGATTTCGGGTGTCTAATAATTATTTATGCGAGAAGACCAAGACAGGGCCGATAAAGGCATACTTCATGCAGAGATGATTGTTTTATATAGCTTCGTATACGTAGGAACCCCTAACTGACTGCTGTCCAAGCCAGAAATGAGCTTGAGGAAATTAAAGGTGTACCAGTAAGTGAGCGTACTGTAGGAAAAAGGCTCAAAGAAGTTAGATTTGGTTCGTTCGTGCTCACCCAAGCGCCACGACTTTAAATACACCATCATAGAAACAGACTCATTTTCACCTAGGAGCATTAACTTTGGAATATTGACCAATGGAGTAAGGTTTATTTACTGATGAGTGCAGAATTCTTTTAAACCAAGTTGATGGAACGCAAAGAATATACAGACGCTAAGGAGAAAGACACAATCAAGTAAATTTTGAGACTACTGTGGCGTATGGAGGTGGGTCAATAATAATGGTTTGGGGAGGAAATGTTTGGGACCTGGTACGGACTTGGTGGTGATAAATGGACGGATCTGACAGCAAATCGCTGAATAAGATATTTTAGAAGAAAATGATGTGCCGTTTTATCGATTTCAATTTGATGCAAGATAATGCTCGACCACATACTGAATACTGCTCCTGGAGCATATCTGAATAATGTGAATTTCAAAGTCATAGTTATCAATATCAGGCCGGCGATCAACGGATGTGAATCCGGTACAGCATGTAGAGCTAGCTAAAAAGAGGGGTTAAATCCAGAACTCCAGCACCAGAAAACATCGGTGATCTGCAAATTTCTTTAGTCGAAGAATGGCAAAGACTGTCTCAAGAGACTGATAACATTATTCTCAGCATGCCTAGGCAAGTGGATACTTTAATTAGAGTACGTGGAGAAAACACGCGAAATTTATTTTGTTATTCCTCATTAAAAACATGTTATTTACTGAGTGTGCCACGGGCGTAGCCAGGTTTTAATTTCGGGGATATCTCTTGAATTGTTCTCAATGGTTTTACCACCCCCTTTCGGGTTAGGTACATCTGACTGGGGATGGGTTTTAGCCAGGTTTTAGTTTCAGGCGAGGAGGGGTTTAAGATAAGAAATTTACAAAATTATATATTCGATCTTGTATTACTTAACGATTCGATCTTGTACACTTAATGTGTGTGTGTGTGTAAACGTAAACTTAATACTTGAAACATTTCGGGGGAGTTTGTATCCCCAACAAGAGCACATGCCGACCAGGCTGGAGATTGGGGATCTAGTGAGCCAATTAATCATGAAAAACCAAAAGTTGGGCAAAGAGTAATATCTACTATTATTTTAAACTTGATGATCTTTACTAGCAAGGAATTTCTTAATTTTTTACCACTTTTCTCGCTTCAAATAGGTTTCAGGTCATTGTTTAGACAACAAACGTTCTCGTGAAGGAATGCCTTCGGCTGGGAACTGGACAGTGCGTTAATATTAATATACAATACATTCTATCTGACTAAAGTATTAATTGCTAGGAAGAAAAGAAGAAGAATCGCTCATTTTTAAACCATCAAGGCCAGCCATTTAGCCAATAGCCCAGTAATTCATCGGGTGAATTACTGGGCTATTGGCTACCTTATATTTGGAAAACATTCCATTGAATACTCACATTCGAAACTTTCATTTATTTTCCATGAATCTGGCCATTGTAGTTCGTGTTCTTGATGTTTACAGGCTTACACGGCTTAAAGTCACAATTTGCAATAAACAGCACGTTTTGAAACGAGGTGCATCTTTTACGCAATAAATGATCTTTATCTTTATCTTTAATGCATCTTTCACGTGATTGCCAAAAAAAATGGACAAATTCCAAGAATACAGTAACTTCTCCCCAAAAGAACATGTTTATGTGAAATGATGCCAAAAGATTTTGTGTTCCCAAGAATACGCGTTATGTTTGTTGAAATTTTTTTGCGGAAACTGATACAGTTTGTCATAATATTTTACTTCATCATCTTGATAAACGTTGTCTTTCTTTGGTTTGTTTAATAAATAAATGAACAAAGGAACAGTATTTAGGAGCGTGTAGCTTAGAATTACGGTATTATAACCACCGAGCTTGAGCGCTGAGGTTAACCAAGAGCGTTATTTCAGCAGAAGTAACTTCATTAAAAATGGAATTTGGAGCTCTTGTATTTATAATGTATATCGTATTACCAGCTATTTCTGCGGAGGATGTCAGCTGTAAGTACACTTTTATTTATATTAATATTTATTATTCATACTATTTCAACAGAAAAAACTAAAGTAAAATCGATACTCTTTTTGAAAAATATATTTTAACGACTGTCTCGATGCAGCAGAATATGTTAGATGTTATAATATCTGGGTCAGGCAAAAATTTATAAATTTTGTATATAATAATATACCAAAGTACAATCATAACTAGCATAACGTTTTATAATGTCCTTCATACGATTTTCGCAGTATGTATTATTCGATTGAGCGCGGGTGACACAGGTACCCTAGTGCGGCCAATATAATATTTTTTTTTCAAAAAATGCGCACACAGCGCCCTTAACGATTTTAGCAGTAATTTACCGAAAAAAGACCTAGATCTATAAATCATACACTTCACAACTTTAATTACAGATCAAGCATGTGTTGACAAATATTCAAGAAAAGGTTATCAACCATGGCAAGAATGGTCTGACCACTACACATGCCATCGGTATAGATGTGAAATACGAGACGGAAAATATTTCATAGCAGCTGTTGGGTAAAATTTTTAACCGACTTCAAATATTAACTTTATTCAAACTAAAATAGCGTTTAAATTACCGCTTTGTTAATTTAAAGGGTTTTCTGAGTACGCATGTGAAATTACAAAAGAAGCGTAGAAAATACCTTGTTTTATGATGCTACTTTCAAAATATTTTTTTATTACAGGTGTCGAAAACCAAAGATTCCAGAAAATGCTCTGGAATGCCACGAATATATTGAAGATGAGAATGTTGGTAAGCACCTATATATTTTTTTCTATTTTAGTATTACTAAGTCTCGTAAGGTTTTTCGGGCAAAACTTGCATAAATGGTTTACTGAAACTTTGATGATATAATTTATAGTATTGTGGTGGTTTATTATTCTGATGACGTTATTAACGAGAAGGCACAATAAAACTAATATCATCATATCAGCCCAATGACGTCTACTGCCAGACATAGGCCTCACCTAATTTGCGCCACAGCAAAAGGTTCTCGAGAGATGGTCACGTATTGGAAAGTGCAATGTAGGGTAACCTCTCACGAGATAGGCCGACGACCTGGTAATGGATGGTGGTCGTTAGAGGCAAACCACACAAAAATTATAAAAAAAAAATATACTATATAATTTGTAAAAATCAACAAATTTATCAAAAGAAAAAGAAAGAAAGAAAAATATTTTATTATGTCCGATAGACACGGCGCACAATACATAAATCTTAGAAAATAAAATAAAAAAATAAAACACATTATACACATACACACATTATATACATCAAGTGGTTTATTTGAGTTTCACCATATATCTCACCTAGCAAACCACTTAGGGAGGGAGTCTGAAAAAAAAACACTCTTTTCACCAGGGATGGACGGACGTTAATCTGTTTTGTGGCCAAATGCTTTGTCCCTATCAGAGGATAATATTTAATATTAGATAACTTTCTCTAGGGAACCCATAATAATATGTATTGATGTAAAACTAGAATTCCCAACATGCTGCGCTAGACTGCGATGTGTGGTTGAAGTAAATGGTGAAAGGATCGTACAGACAAGAGGACAGCCTGGTGAACTTTTCCCTGACAAGTGAGTCGCAATCATTTTCGGAATATATACTTCTAAACTTTAAAATATATTAAATTATTTATAAATTGTAACTATTTCAAATCGGAATAGATATTGCCGTCGGTTAGAACTCATAATAGAGATTTTACAACAAAAGTCGTGAATTATGCATATTTATAGGAATGAACTTTCAGTGGATAATTTTTATTTTCTATTAAATTTCATCAATCGAAAACATAATCCCTAGTGTCCCTTTTATTTACATATTGCATGTGCATAAACTTTACATTGAGGAGAAGTGGCAACGAAACTAAAACAAAAACGTTCGAACTATGCTAGAATTTTTAAAATTTTGACCACCATCTTTATTCTATATCTCCAGACCATGGAAAGGGCAGCAGAACGAGCCCAATCCAGCGGTAGTCGGCATGACAGGCATGCAACAGAACACAGTAGTAGGCGAACCCCAGGGACAACCAGCACCAGGCATATTCAACAGCAGAGGAGCAGGCAAGGAGAATTTGTTTGACTAATTATAATTATTGGACATGGCATAGTTTTATATAGACCAAGTATTGCACGTATTGTAGTTAATGCCTTGTAATTCACACATGCGTAGACAAAGCTATATTATCTGGTGCTGTCATTACAGATCATGACTATTTTTATTGTAGTGTAACAGTATGTACTAAAGCACTAAAACAGATATATTCTGTGTGCCTTTAAGTCTACTACACATGACATTTTTGTCAGCTCATCTCCGTGGTGGTTGCCATTTACTATCAGAAGAGTCTTTTGCTCATTTGCTGCCTTCTTCTAGAGTTGACATTTTGTCAAAAATGAGGGCACAAAAATACAGAACGTCTCGTCTATTTTAGAGGTTTGGTACTACATCAATAGCTAAGTATTGTCCCAACTTTATAACTGGATTATAACCAGTGATGGACATGCGTAGTGTACAATCTCATGATGTTAATAATCTGTAGCATAGTAAAGATGCGTTTTGTACCACGTAATTGTACCTGATGTTTTAATACACTATTTTCCATAGATGTAATCATGTAGATACCTGATAAAATAAATAATTTGCTTTTTAATATATGTAAGTTTTATTTATATCGGTATAAGTCTGTATTTAGTGGTCTTAGATTATATGTTTCAAGATAAGCGTAGAGGGTAAAAATGTGTCAAAAATTTCGCTCATAAAAACCCACTGTTTTTAATGCACAATGAACTATTTTTGTGACACATTTTTGTTGTGAAAATGGGGTGGGGCTAAATAATGTATAATGTAGTATGTTTTGTACTTAGTCTGCCTACTACATAAATATTTTATTATTAAAGCCCACAATATTCCCGACAGCGGATGGCAACGATATTAGCGGACGTCGGTACGTCGATTCTTACCCAAGCCAACAAATGCCAGAATCACCGAGGAAGAAGCGCTCAACAGTCTATCCCCTTTTCGATAGGGCTTCCGGTCCTTATAAAACACACCCAGTTAAAATACACGGCTATTCCCCCGAAAAGTATACGTCATATTTCACTAATGGACTGCGAGGTATGAGTCCTAAATTAAATTTCAATACTATGCTTTAAAATTAAACTTTAAATACTAGACTTAATGTGTAACTACGCGTTTGTCCATTATTGGCCTTTATACTCCTACTTCGTTTAATATTAATCTTATTATTCACAATTAGAATAGATATGCATTAATTTAATAATTGTTTTTGTTACTATTGTCTACTTTTTTGGGCGTTTTGTTTTTCGAATTGTTTTGTTGTGTAAAATAAATCCAATAAGTAAATTAATATTGTTAAAATGTGGTTATTTATTAATGTGTCGTTTTATAAACTGATAATAATAATATAATATTTAGTTTATAAGAACCACACATTAATAAAGCACCGTTTTATGTATGTACGGAACCATCAAAATAAAATAATGGTTAATAAATTAAACATATAGGCATAGACAATAAACATATTGATAAAAATATAAAAAATCTCGCAGTTCATGGAATAACAGAGTTAATTTTGCACATGATTATATCTCTGTCTTACGTATGCCTAATAGAAAGTATAATAATAGTATATAATTTATGCATCTCACCTTTACATTAGTGCAAGTAAATGCATTGTGTGTGTTTGTTAAGATTTCTTTGACTGTTGACAAAAAGAGCGTGAACAAGTTTAAAAACGAAATGTCAATATTGTCAATGTCAAAGAATACAGGGTTGGAGTTTGAATGATAATAAATCGTGTTTGTACAATTATATTATTATTTAATTTGAACACACCTCAGATAATAATGCAATGTATTTTGAAACACGAACATATAATTTAAATTATTTTACGATCGTTTGTTGTACCTTTATACATAATATTCAATATTATTTACATCACATCAATATTATACACAACTAATATACTTACTTACTATATTCACATGAATTTCGTTTAAATAGAATATCTGATTGCGTTCTTGTTTCCATTTCAATACATTTTGAAACTTTAGCATTACAACTTCTGAAAAGGTTGTCCAATTGTTGTGTTTAACATAAGTAAATGTTTGTACTTAATAATAACATATTGCAGTGATTAAAAATCCTTTGTGTTGTGTTAATTAAGTTAGTGCGGACGTCGGTTTTGAATGTTTCATTCTGTGCAGCTTTGTCACAAGAACTAATGCCAATCCGTTGTTTTTTTATAGTTGAATTTACCATTTTTCTGCTAATAAAGATCTTTCGCGATAATTTTCCTTTTGGCCAATACAACATTTATAAATGTATATATTTTGACGTAAATAAAACTTTTGACAGTATTGACAGTGACATGACATTAGAGTTGCAGATAACTGTGCCCGAACCCGAATCCAACTCTGTTTATAAAAAATATTTGTGTTTTCTGTTTTCCTCATTCCCTCAACTATATTATTAAAATATAATAATTATGTATAATAATATAAGTGTTAAATTTTAACTAATACATAACTAAATAATTAAAAATCATAAATTCAAACACGCAAAATCCTTGTAATCATAATCGGAAAATAAAAATAAGGAAGTTGTTAGTTAAGTTTTAATAAAAATGGTTGAGCCAGAGAAGCCGTTCGCTTGTACAATGCCAGAATGTGGCATGACGTTTACTAACGAAGACCATCTACATGTCCACACAAAGAAACACGACATGGTGCTGCAACTCGGCTTGGAACAAAAAGCCGCTTTTGTTGGTATGTAATTTAAATTATTTCTTTTTAACCATTTGAATAGTAGGCCAAATTCCCTCCAAAATATTTGAAGGAGACCCGTACCCAGCAGTGGGATGTTTATGGGTTGAGATGAGATGAGACCCATTTGAACTCCAACGTCGGCTAGACTCAGGTACAAGCGTGCCCTTAGCGCCGATGTCGGCTATAGTCGACATAACTTAGGTCCAAAAGAACACCAGATAAAGATATAAAACTATTACTTTTATGTGTTTTATTACTAAATCGTAAAAACTGAATACCATGGCTTGGCGCTCAAGGCACGGAGATGCCGATTTGATGTGCAGTCAAAGGTTAATTTAGTAGCCCCGAGACAGCAGAATAATGACTTAGGGACTTTAAAGAAACAGGCATATTTCTTTTTAAAAGGCTGGTAATTTGTAAACCCCCCTGTTGAATGTGCCTATGGTTAGTGAGTATCACTATAAGTAGAAGCAACTCAAATTAGAGCAGACTGGAAAGAGCTGGAGGAGACCTTAACATCACAAAGACAAAGGCCCATATTCATAGACTGCACTTTTTGAGGAATAGATCAACTTTCAACCAATATGAAGTTTTATAATCCTGTCAAAATCTTACTGCAAGGCATTGTGAAATTTAAAAAAATAAAGGAAATTTCAATTGGGGCCTATGTTCAGCTGTGGACGTCGTTGAGCTGATATAATAAAAGGAAATTTCAGCATTTAAAGTTTACTTTGGGAAGCCTATTTTGCAAAGTAAAGTCACAACTGTACATTTTGCTCTAAGTGTATGTCTGATCCACCAATTCGCACTAGGTCAATTTGCGTGGATGTGGTCTAAACCCTCTTGGCTCAGATAGAGAAGAGAACCGAGCCCAGCAGTGAGACATTAATGAGTTGCTGACAACAACTGATAATAATTCAGGCGGTTAAAGGGTTAATTGCATATTTGTAAAAACAGAGTTCCATCTCTAATGTCTACAGTAGAACAACGCCTAATGTAGGGAGTATTAACACAAAGCACAGGTCTTTAACAATACCCATCCTGTCAGTCGGGTAAAAACAATAGGGTCATGATTTCTTATACAATCTTTCCTTAAATAATTCTCAGCGGACCAAACTCCAACACCAACTCGTTTTATAAGAAACTGCGAGGAAGTGGGCCTGTTCCAGGACCTTCAGAATGTCAACCCTTTTGATGAGGGGTTCAAGAGAGCCATGGAGACCAAGTATGTATGATGTCTATGCCATCAAAATCTGAAAAAAAATTATTAAAAACTTGCTTCACCTTTTTGGTATTTCAGTAAATAATAGCTTATGAGCAATTTGAGGCTGTTTTAATTTCATACAGATCCCATTCATTCTTGGATTGGTATGGTATGGTTTGGCGGGCTATTGTCCGCAACTCCACGTCAAGGCGCGGTTTTTGCGTGAGGGTGGATAGCTCACTCGATCCACCCTAGCTCGCCGAAGAGCGCCAGCAGTCTATTCACATTGATGGTGACCTGTCGGAGAGTACCTGTGTTGTTGAAGTACTTAGCCCTGTATGTGACGGTTTCAAGGCAGTGTAGGAGCACATGAGCTGCTGTTTTCTCCTCACTCATGCAGGCTCTCCAGAGAGGGCTCTTGGATTGAGTAATAAACATCCAACCATACACTTATCTTAACTTTCGCATTTATAATATTAAAGATATCATAAGCAAGTTTTTAATAATGTTACAGAGCAGGCATCCTCTCTATCGATGCCACTCCATCATCAGACGAGCTACATACCCCTCAGATGGTGTTTCCTCTCATTGATGGAGACTCCACATTGTACAGCACTACTAATAATAAAAATATTACTATTAGCCGGTAAGTGATTTATTTCCGAACACATATATTATAATGACTTATACAGTGGTGTAGTGCAAACAGGCCACCGGTAGCCAGCGACAGCCACTTGACAGATTTCTCATACACTCGCAGCATTGTAGTGCGTGGCTGCGACTGGCAACACATCTACTTTAAATCCGTACAAAGTGTATGAAAAACCTGTGGCTGTCGCTGGCCACCGGTGGTTGTGGTTAGTGACTCCTTTGCGCCGAGCCTTAGGCTTCGCCACAAGTGTATGTGTGGGTGCTAAGGTAGATCAGTAATTTGTCGATAAAGTAAAGTCTGTAAAATTATGTTTAATACTATATTATTTCTAGGTCATCAAGCGATGAATCAGGTGCCATAAAGGAATTTGAAACCACCACGATATCAAAACTAACAAACGAAGTGACAACAATTAGCCGAATTGTTGGCAAAACTGAAGAGAAAACAGACAACATGAAAAACGATATTCGAAAAGACTCAGTTTCATATACAAATAACGTTATTAAAATAAGTAATTTGGTGCGAAAGGACAGTATTGATAAAAACCCAGTTCAAACATTAATATACGAAGATACAGTTATAAGAGACAGCAATATGATCTCTAAAGATAATGTGGATAGAGTTCAAAATTGCCTCGAAGTCCCACCGATGATGTCCCAGAAATCTTTAGACTATATCGTGGATAGTTTGAATACAGAATTTGATGATAAAAAAAAAACTTCAAAAACATCAGATGATGATTATGAAGTTATTATTAAGCTGCCAAGCGGGAAGCAAGTTAGAATGCGAGCGGTAGATGAATTAATGGAAAAACCGAATGCAAAGGAAGCATTAAAGAAAGTTATAACGGAGAAAGTGGAAGCGAAGCAAGCCACCCGTCAACCAAGTATCGTTGTGCCTAGTATACCAGTTATGCCAATAACTGCTGGGACTCTAATTCCAGTGACTTTAGTGAATACCCATAGTGTTGTTCCAAAAGTGCCAATAATACCGTTAAAGAATAGTATGTTTACTCAACCGGTTAAGAGGAAAGTGAGTAAGTGTGTTGACAGTGATAAATGCGAGGCATCTAGTAGTAAAAGTGATAAAAGAACTATAGCTATGCAGAATATAGATAGCAGAAATGCTGCGTCCAGAAGATATAGGTATGCTTTTTATATACTTACTTTTATTCTTCTATATACAGGGTGTTCCACGGCTAGGCCACATAGAGAGAAAAAAAAATATATATTGGAGATAGACTTAAATGAGACTGTCACCGTGGCGCAGTGGTTAAGGTGGTCGCCTCGCCACTACATCGCCGTGCTGGGTGACGTGGGTTCGATTCCCACACGAGACAAATATTTGTGTGATTCATAGATATTTGTTTCTAGTCTGGGTGTACTTTGTGTCCGTTAGTTTCATGTTTGTAAAGCTCCCCGCGACACAGGGCTTGTTCCCTAGTACGGGCGTTGTCTTTTTAAAATAATACAAAAAAATAATAAAAAGACTTCATTTTGATTTTACAAACAATTTTAACTGCATTCAATGACTCTTGAATGTTTGAACCGGGTATTGAACCTGCCAAATGGTAAAAAAAACCATCGTTAATTTTACGATGCTGATCAAATTGGAAAGATTATTTTTACTAATAACATAGCATATTGGCATAAGAAAGTATATTACAAATGAAATTTTAAAATACAATTTGACAGTATTTTGACAGTGATTTGTTTACAATCATTTGACATGTAACTGTATGCACTTCTGGGGTCGTTAACCTTGCGCATGAGTATTGTGTAAGAATCACTAAACTATGGCCAATATGAGAATCTAATCATCTAACTTAGTAGCTCTTAGCAGAATTTAGCAGATTGGATTTTTTTTTATATTGCAGGGCTCGTTTAAAAGAGACATACGACAGACAGACGCGAGAGAACAAGAAGTTAAGAGAAGTTAACGAGAGACTTTTATCAGAGAAGGCTGTACTCAAAACTGTGATTATGGAACACATGAAGCAATGTCCAGAACTGAGTGAGTAACATTTGTTCTTTTTTTTTATACATCATCCACTTGACTGTATCGAATCGAACTTTGCCTTGTTTCTGTCCCTGAGAACCATCTCGCTCTAGTAAATGACAGTTCTAACTTACAGAAAAGGATAGAAACAAGGAAAGTACGGTTCGATACGGCCTCATCACGATTGCAATTTCTGAATTTTGCATCTTGTTATGTTTATTTTTTTCGAACCCAAGTTATTATTTAAAAATTCTATACCTGTGCTAGACATTGACTGTGTAGTGACGGATTAAGAATACGTAATGTCACTACCCTATTTCAACCCCTGGGTGTCGTAAAAGGCGACTAAGGGACCTAACTTAAAGCAGACAAGATCAATGCGAGAAAAGGAAAATTCGAAACAAAATCCTATACCAACCCGTCTGGTCAAAATCCTCCCAAAATCATTGGAGGAGACTCGTGTCCAGCAGTGGGACATGTATGAGTTGAAATGATGATGTTGTAGCAGCTATAAAAGCGACCTCTCGTGTCGACATTGTGAACGGCACTGCAGAACGACTATATCAGCAGATAACATTGTTAATCTAATGTGTACAGTACTGTTATGTTGAAAAACAATTTCGCATAATGAGGACGTAATAAAAGAGAAGTTATACAACATGTTACATATATGAGTGTTTATACCTATGAACTTATGACTGGCCAGTGGTGGTTAGTGACCCTGACTGCTAAGCTGGAGGGTTCGATTCCCACCCAGGACAAATCTTTGTGTGATGAGCATTATTGTTTGTTCTGTGCATGGGTGTAATTTATCTATAATATAAAAAAAAATGTTTTAAATAGTAAATCAGTTGTCTAGTACAGTACTAGTAGCCTAGATGGCGCTGTGTGAATGTCGCAAAATATTATTATTATCACCACTCGAGAACCTTTTTCGCCCATCGGCTATCAGTTCTACGATCTGTGTCCTGCCCACTGCCCTTTAACGATGAAATTCGGTGAAGATTTTTTTCACAGCGCCATCTAGTCTAAAAGCTTGTGTTATGGTATCTAGGTAGATAACTGATAAACATACACATATACTTCTATACAATCAAACTCCGAAACAAACATTTGCATATCATAAAAATATTTAATCCGGGAATAGAACCTGAGATGTCAGTAACCACAACCATAGACACCACCACTGCGTCACCGAGAAAGATAATATGTAAATTTTGTTTCAGGAGCCGTTATGGACAGAATAAATAAGACAAGCAGCACAATTTGATATAGTTGATTATCGTTATAAATGTATACAGGGTTTTAAACTTACAGTGATTTTACACTAATGTTGATCATCATCATCGTCATCATCATCATCATCATTTCAGCCTATTGCAGCCTAATGTTATATAGGTGTCATTCACACTTATGCACTTTCAACTTGCGCGAGAGGCATGTTACCAAAAATAAGCTCCTTCAACACCATTTTTCTTAAAAACTATTAATAACCTCTTTATTAATAGTTTTTAAGAAAAATGGTTTGTTCGAGCAATTTGCTCCATATACCTACGTAGATGCACAGGGTCAGCTAAAAATGTCGATTCTGAAGGTGTTTGGAAACACTGTGCGTGGATAATTAAAATAATATGTAAAATACAGGGTGTATGGATAGATTTCTCGATACAGAAAACTGTGGATATATTTAGTGATTCATAACAAAATAGTCAAGGTCTCACTCTCAGACCTCAAATACCTACAAAGTTACAAGCGCTCAAAGTTCGGGTAATGACGTTTTAACCCGCAAACCGAAAAAAAAAGAATTAAAAACGATCAGTAATTAATTTCATGTGACACTTCTTACCTTATTTCATTGTAGACTTACTTGTTATAATTTTTTTTAACAAAAATAGTAATGTTTTTATTGTATTACTTAACTAGGCTTTAACATGAATTTTAGCGAAGGCCATGACGTTATCTAAATAAAATTTGAAGGGGCAAAAGTTGCTCCATATTTTTGTGTTCTGTGATAAATGTCGCTACTTGTCTGTAAATAGTTAATATTTATGTAACTAGATGGCGTTAGGAGTATATGGGAATTGTTATATAGTTTCTATAGGTGGCGTTAGTAGTATGCAAAAATTGTTAAACGTTTCTCTTTGTAAATTTTTATATGGGCCTATCATATAGGTTGAGGCAATCTAAAAGTTAACATAATAAATTGATCGTTCTTGAAAATCGCGAACATTTTTAGATAGAAAATGAGCTTTACCTATGTTGTGAAGGCAGGGGTCAATATGCTATGTTGTGCTTTTAGATCCGATTGAGTGTTCCTTGACTCTTATGTATTTTTAATATTAATGTAATATTTAGTCAATAGTCAAACCTTAGATTTAGATATATGATACTTTAAGAATGCCATACAAAGCCATAAATGTGTCAACAAACTTTCCTAAGGCCAGTCCGCTGACAAGGTTATTTTTATTATAGTTATTCGATCTCTTTGCTGTTTTGGTCGAGCATGTCGGGATGTCGTGAACTCTTGATGTGTTCTAGTCTCATGGGAAAATAGGCTTTATTAAAATATATATTAAGTTTAAAATGCACCTTAAGTGTTCCCATCTCAGTAAATAGAGTTTTTGACTGAATTATTTAAGATTTTAGCACTTTGAAGAACAATTATTAGCGATGGAATTAAATTATTGAATTATAATGACTTAAGTTATAACTTATTAATACTTCATTCCAGTATTCTTACTTTTTTAATTGACTCAAACCTTTGTTATAGTGTAAATAAATATTTGAATTTTAGCTTTTTTGTCTTAATCATTATCTTCAATAACCTATTATGTCATTAAGCTTATTTTCATTATTTTCTGTGTAAGCCTGTAATATCCCACTTTTGGACAAAAGCCTTCCACTGTGGACAACTTTCAAGATTAGTCAACTTTTTCACACTATCATTAATTACATTTATACATAATAATATATAGGTATATTGGGATTGCAATAAAAAACTTTTATATAACAATCTCTATAATTATGGCACTTTAATATTTGATAAGAAATAATATAATATATATATATATATATACCAATATATACCAGAGGTTCAAAGCTATGAACATAACATTAGGAGTTCTGAGAACCAGAAGCGAAGAGAACCTTCATCTATTCAAAATTCCATTCACTTCAGTTTTAGTTATTTAGGTTCAAACCTAGGTTTACATTATTACCTATTATATACAGAGCTATACTTGTGAAAGGGAAACGCTCTTTTATATTTTAGGGAATTCCTAATACAATGCCACTTAAAAAATTCTCCCACCGTAATCATTGGCAAAACATTTAATAGCCATATATCACACTTTCATTTGTCACTTTTACGGCTATTGCCCTCCAGGATATTAGATATTATGCTGCTGGAATAAAATCAGTTGGGTCGTGTGTTTAAGGGACGATGGTGGCGCATTGTATTAGCAATCACCAGTTTTCTTACTATAGAGCGTTGCCTTCCAGTATATATTTGTTTTACAAATGCTGTATACTTGTATGGTAAACCATCGCACGCAATGTGAATAAGTCTGACAAACGGGCCACGATATTGTCAATAAATGTGATGTTAGCAACTATAGACCATAATATTCCATTCACACGACATAGGTTTATGATCCCTCCCCACTATAGGCCATATTGCCGCGACACAACGGCGATTCTGGCCGATCATCACTGACATTGTGTGATTGCTTGTAAACGTTAATTGTAGAAAGTAGCGTTTACAAAGTAATTTCTTGCATAAGGGTTGAAATGAATGTATAAATTATCGTGTAAATTGACCTATCCTTGTATGCTATCAGCGAATCAGAGGACATATTTTGATCAAAAATGCCGATACGACAGTTTATTATCTCTCACTCACACGCACACTAACAAGTGAGATGACACTCATATTGTCATATTGAAACATAGCAAGGTTACTAAATCAGTAGACATTTGTTCAGAACACGCCACGAGTCACAAGATTTCTCGTAATCGTGGCGCCCTCTGATGTTCTGTTTTTATTCCAAGACTTGGTCGAGCTAATCTTATATATAAAATGTAAAGTACTTCATTATTTTATATTGACTGTTATGAAGATTGATTGATTTAAGTCATTAAATGTACCGGTCAAATACCACTTTGGAGTAACAGTTTTGCCAAATAAGGTATTATATAATATCAATCACTGATGAACGTAGTAGGGGTTATAAAAAGTTGAATATCAGACATTTGACGTCATCATTCGTAACACTGAAAAAAATAACTTTATAGCAATTAGGATTAGGGTATATTTGTGTGTGTATTGGTCATGTCCGCATGCTTGAGCACGGTAAAGCATTGTGTTTCATCAACGTATATTCAATTTTAGACTTTAGGGAAATAGCTTAAAAGTTATTTTTTCAATTCTAATTTTTTTTATTCGAATGTGCGGATTATAATTTTTGAAAGTAAGTCTTCCTTGTACTATAAATACTTCACACTTATATTTGATGGAATTTATATGTTGAAATTATTGTAATTACTTCCTATAAAGCTTTACCCAACAGTTGAACCTGTAGTCGCTAACTTCACATTTAACGTATCTACACACCTTTTCTCAACAATGGCCAATTTTTAAGCGATCAGCTGTTAGTGTTAATTAAAAATCAAAGTGCAATAAACTTTTTGGGCAAAACGATGCTCGAGGAATATCTTAACTAGCGACACCTAGTGACAGTTATCGTAACTAGCAGTTTTAGCTTTGAACGATAGATAGAAATAGCGTTTGTTAGCTAAGTATGAAATTCAGATTTGAGATAGATTACAGAATTCAGTTGTTTCAAAAATTACAATATTGTTTCAAAAATCTTTATTGCTTATTTTCATTGAAGTTATTGTCATTATTTTATTGGTCCTTGAACATCGTTTAACCCGAGTTAGTACATGCTTTCTATGCATTTTAGAGAACAAGATCTTCGAAGCATTTCTTTATCTGCACAGATATGTAAACAATCTAATTGACAGTATCTTTTGAGGATTAACAACAGTGGCGTAGCTAGACCCAAATAGCTAGATCAAAATTCGCCTAAGCCCCATTTAAATCCTATTGTAGTGATGTCCAAAGGAGTGCTTTTACACCACCAGGAGACCTTATATCGTTGATACGGCATATGTGACGGTAGCTACGCCCCTGATTAACAGTTTCTATAATATGCGTGATATGCATAAAATTTAGAAAAATCGTGAAGAAAGAGGATTATTATTCTATATGTGGTGGATTATACTTTTAATTAATTACTTGAAAGTTACTACTTGTAATGAACAACTGAACATTAATGTATGGTATGGTTCTTGTGGAGTTTTAAATAGAAAACGACCCTCAAAGTAGTATTCAACGAATCTCGAGCAAAATTGAATGCAATTATTAAAAATTTATCTCTTTCCAAATATATTGAATATCCAGATGACATGTCTGTGGGGGTTCACAAATAGTTCTTCTGAGACTGTGTGTAACTTTGTGTCCATTATATGTTGTCTAGTCCCTTGCGACACAGAACTTGCTCGCTAGTGAAGGTGTTATTTTTATGAATAAGTGAAGATTTTATAGATATTTTGGACTGAGTTACTATGATCCTGTTGGGTATTTTATGAGATTCTATTGAAACATGAGGGAACTACTCAAGTAGTTTACCATGCTAAACCTTAAATTAAAAATATAACCCAACACTACATTGCAACCTTAACTTTCTAATTTAATTTAAATTAAAGCGATCAATCTTGTAACTTTAAAGATAATATTAACAGGTTTTTCTTTTAATAAAAAATCTAAGATTACTTAAATTGAATCAGCTGTTATTTCTTTTTCTTTACTAAGCTAGAGATTATGCTAAGAGTACGTTTGTAGCCCAATAGGTGGCGCCTAAACTGACTGTAATATGACAGACTGAAAGTACATTATGGCCTAAAGACAGTGATGACAAAACAGAGGAATGATTAATATCCTACAATAGCTATCAGTGTCTTTGAAACTTGCTCATGCACTTCATTGGGCTATAGCTACCTCTTAAGACTTAAGTCCGATAGTAAATTATTTTTAAGAGGTACTTTTAAATATTTAATAAGCGTAATTTTTAGACTAAAGTCGTAAATAACTTAAATCGGACGTTTGAGTTAGAGGTAGGGATGTTTTTGGAAGTTTTTCTTCTTAGAAATAACAGCCGATACAATAATCGCTTTCAGCATTCCAGTGACCGGGTGTGAGTCTGTCTAAAGTGCTCCATGCCGACTCTCTTACAATGGCAATTTTATTATAAAATTAACATGCAATGATTGCAGCATGATGTGATTGACTTCTCCGGTATCGGACTTAGTCGAGTAAATACTGTTCAGGCGTTTTTTTGTTTATTTTCTCATAATTTTATGTACAAAAACATGAAATGTTAAGTTATATACGATTTGTCTGTCATGTCTCCGTAAACAACTAAACATATTCGCTCACTAGATGTCGCTATAAACTAGACGCGTAGCGCGATCTATTGAGCGCTGTATGCAACTCTAAATTCAGGCAGATATTCATAAGGAAATATTGGCATTCAAATCGTATAAAGCAGGTTTTCGATGATCACTATAACGTTATAACTATCCGTTATTTAACCCAAACAATATTCACGTAGCATATACCTATGCGAGAAATATAAAAAAGAATTATACCTATATTTATTTAATTTACTAAATAATTAATAACAATTTTAGGAAGTACATTAATTTTGACTGTCGTAATTATATTAATATATACTTTTGAATTATTTTACATATTTATGTATATTATAATTATGTAGGTACGTTAATGCTTTGCACTCAACTTTTAAGATACAGTCTAAATTTTATATAGTTGTGATTTTACCGATATTCAAAATTACGTATCACATGATGACAATATCTTTGGAAACTCTTTCGTGGGTACGGCATTTAAACCGAAAACAGTAGCGACATGGTGCGCGATAGTGGAAATAACACTGACTAATGATATCGCCTACTCAAGATGCAAATATGGAATAAGTTTTGATTCTACATTGATGTCGTGTTAAAAACGATATTTTCTCAAGGCGATATAGCCAATTAGCGTGTGCGGATTCTGACCCAAACGCTTTCCGCTCTCTAGAGGAGAGGAGAGGAGACCCTTACCCAGCATTAGGACATTAATGGTTTGCTGTAATATGGCCGACTAAGTTACCGAATGGCGATGGTAAACAGTCGAAATTTGTCAAAATATTTATCGTTGAATATTTTTAATACAATCATAAAGTTTCACGTAAAATTAAATAGAGTCCTTTAAATGAACGTATACCATTTACACCTTAAACTAAAAACAAAGGAATACGCAATAGCGTTTTATTAGACAAAACTACATCACAAAAGCTTTTAAAGACTCTGGTCGGGATATTTAAACGTATTAGTTTCGGCTCTACAGTAAGCCTAACAAACGTTTATCCCAAAATCGATCCCAAGCTGCCTATTTAACGATATTATGATTTAATACGACACCTAAATTTATTTATGATATATTTGCAGAATTTCAAACCACCTTTTCCAAGACAAACTCGCAGTAACCAGTTTCTTCGCTTTTATGCTAGAAATTTGAATATTGTGTTGCTATTATTTTAAAAATATAGGTACATCGTAAAATCACAACTATAATTTTCTAATATTAATATTAACGTTATAATTATACTATTATGCGTTTATAATGCACCCATTTCGTTAAGTTACGGTCAGCAGTTATCATGAGGAATATTTTGTGAACTAACGTTTCGCGTAATGAATTTGACATGTCAAAATGTATCAAAAAAATATTTTTTACGTCTCGTCTTTATTTTTAGATGTCGACTGCTATTCTTTTTATGCTTTTAAGCATTAGCTACTAATTAATAGTATCCTAAGCTACTTTTCACAGCTCCATAAGAAATGTTATTGATATCCTAAAACAGAGGCTTATTTTTAATTATATCAAACAAACACCTAATATTAATAGTCAACAAAATTTTATGAATAGTTTATATTGACTATTAGATGTTTCTGATTCGATCACGCAGGGAAACCCCGAGCATAGCTATTTCCATGGCTCGTTGAGCGACAGTGACTTTCTAATGATGCCCATAGTTAGCGGCGCAGTGGCGTAAATTAGATGAGGCCTAAGTTCAACAGTGGACGTCGTTAGGCTGATATATTATGATGATGATTAGATGTTTTATTCTGTAATGCTTCAAGTTAATGTGTCATATTTATTGCTAAATACTCGTATTTAGAGATAAGAATTTCACATTTAACTGGTACCTCAAATTTAATAGCCTTCGTCAGGCGTTCAATTTCCTTAAACAACTTTATGCAGTCGTTCACTGGATGTCGCTAAACCTGAACTTTAACGCCTTGCGCCATCTAGTGGTGTATACCAATTATATTCAGGCACATATTAATTAAGGAAATATTGGCATATAAATGGTATAAAGCGGAATTTCGAATTATCTAATATAATAATATTTTCATTATATAAAAAAACATTTTCATTCGATTGCCGAGAATGAAGAAGTTATTTAACAACATTTTAATATTTATAATATGAAAATTAATTTCCGTTTAAAATAAATAGATACATCTTGACATGTCACAATTCAAAACGACATAGGTATGTTTTTTTCTATTTTTATGCTGAAAAATATACTTTTTTTACTAATAATAACTTTGATTTGTATCTACAGTATTCATTTACGCTTTTAGCAGATCTTCAAGCGAAAATAATGGGTGGTGTCGCTTAAAGCTGAGCTGGGTTATAGGATCATAGTTTTACCAGTAGCAATAATTATTATTACCACTTACAAACCAAAGACCCCATAACTACAATAATTATTATTAAAACTTATTATTTTAAGATTAAATTGTATTTGGTGTTTAATTTCATAAAATTATTTATCGTTACTCTATAATTATAAAACATTTGCCACTAAAATCTAGCATACCTTTTACTATTTTTTTTATAATCTATGTCACCCGCAGATTATTAAAATAATTGTATTAAATAATGTTGGTATCTTAAATTATTGGCTCACTTTGCTTCCGAATAATTATTAAAAAATAAATAACATCAAACATTATAAAGACATAACTTTAAAAAATATATTCGATTATATTTCACATCACTATTTTGTATGATTGTAGTGATGTGAAAATTTATCATCGACAATTATCGGTAACGATAAAATATTAGTAAGTGCTTCCACCGTTTAAAATTAAACAACACAAATCAAACCGAATTGACACTTCATATTTCCTACGTCCTTCAGAAGACAATAATAACACAACCGTTTTTTAACACTAATCTCAGAAACTGATATCACCAAAACGATGCTTAACTCTTAGGTACTCTATATATCGGCAGTACTTGCTAGTTAATCCCAATTTTCAGCATTTCTTTACTATCTACAGGTGCCCACTTCTAAAATTAGGTGCATCTATGAGCAAATTTTATTGGTCGACATTTGAACCAATCAGAAGCGTTCGCAGGAGAAATTAGTAACTCGAAAATCCAACTAGATGGCGTTGGTATACTTTTAACATTTAAATTTAACGGATGAGAGACACCAGCGCCATCTAGCGTCGGCACTCACTATTATTTGTCAACTAACGCGGCTATACTGAGCAATATATACATGCTAAATTTAGGAAAACTTTTTTATTAATATTAGATTTAGGAGCAAACTGCTGAATATGAAAATGGCCTCAAGGTTTTCCGTGCTTAGTTTTGACACCACAATGCAAGCTATAAGCTGATCAACAACATTCTTCATTTATATAACGACTTTCCAAATTGTGCAGGTGTTTTTATTTCCTCAGTTAATATTGGCGTCTACTAAGAATTGATTTTTTTAATTCTTATGGGAAACGATTCAAATCAAAGCTTTTGTAAAGTCAAGCTTTTTTTTTATCTCATTAGGCAAAGGTAGATTATACCCACATTTGACTTTTTTTTCTTTTTGTCAGAACTGACAAGCTGTATATACTAATAATGCATTCCTGGCCAAATTTCGTCCTCGGCAGATCATATCAAACTAGCTTACTACGAAGGAAATATTATAGTGTACACAAACAGACACATTCTCTATTAACTCAATCACATACTCCGATGGGACATTATTTGACCAATGGCTAGTTCTTTACGAGGCACGGTGTTAACACTATCAACTTTCAAACGTCGCCACTATCAAGAGTTCCATATCAAAAAAACCAATATCTCTATTCCGAGTTGACAAATTTAAGCATTCTTTTCGATTAATGGTATTCGTGTAGATGTAGATAGTCATATTACATGATTTAGCTGTCGAAATAGGAAGTATAACATATCTAACCACGTCTAAAGTAGGAAACCTTGCAATTGCTTGCAATTATTTGATTGAGGATGGCTGTCATACTAGCCAATTGGCTAATTTGCCATTATCGTAATCAGAAACAAACAAGAACGTATCTTATCCCAGAAAGAGGAAGTAGAAGTGCATTACTACCACATTTCGTCAGCTATATTCTGTCTTATGCAATAAGAGCGATATTACCTTAACAGCGTTTTCAAATGAACCATTTACATAAAATTCGACTTAGAAATTAAGGTGTTTAATTTTATTTTAAATGATTACTTACTTGAAACTTGATGCTTTCATTCTGAATTTGGAAAGCCTTTATAAAACATTATCTCGAAGAGATCAAGCTAAGCAGTTTATGATGCAGCTCAACATTATTATTAGTTCGCCGTGCTGTAAAAACTAAGCACCACAGACTAATCTACGGCTACTATTGGACGAAAAATGTAATTAAATCTCAGCTAGGGTAGGGCCCGGAATACAGTCGATCGATTGTCGATTCATCGATACTTACACATCACTAGATAACACACAGTTTGATAATTGCTTCATTCACCACTTGATATGTAATATTCGATTTAACAATCGACACTACACAAATAAAATCACTGTTTTTTATCGATAAACGACAATCGACCGCTCGAGGGCAGTCACTACACCTACTTCACCTCAGACATGCGCATGCTACTAGTGTTGCGACCAAGGCCAGTGCTGCGATCGGCGTGGAGGCACCATTACACATGTCTTCCTCGCAGAAGCACATGTGACCCGTGCCAGTACTTTCCATCATACACACGTGGTCCACCATGAACAGGTTTATTTGCAGCTGTGATGTACACGTTCGACGCACAACTTCATATGCTGAAATGAGAAAAAAATGATATTTTTAATCACAAATCATGTTTCAGGGATCTCGTAGTACAGGCAAAATTTTGATTAAAATGAGGTTCAAATACAACGGTATTAAGATGTTTTCTAATTTTGTCCATAAATTTTTTTGTATTCGTATCATCATATCAGCCGAATGACGTCCACTGCTGGACGCAGACTAAGTTATTTGTGGTTCGTATTAATATTATCTTGTCCTATGTAGATCCACCCCTTCATTTTTAGCAACATCATATACAAGGAATCAGTCTTATCCTCACACCCATAACAGCAGCTTCTGTTACCCAGAAATAACATCGATGCACCCTTGCAAACACTGAGTTAAAGAGGCTCGGTAGACGCAGCTAAAAAAGTAATCAAAAGTAGATGGAGAAGTTCTAAAGAAATAAACGGTAAAGTCAATTAAATTGGCCAATTTCAAGAAACAGTAAATTAAATCTAGTGAGATTAATCTGTAACTAGATGCTAATATAACCAAGGCTAGGTGGCGTTAATTTTTTTATGTTGTGTTATTTTTGATTCTATTAACGCCATCGCTAGTTTATGCTGCAAACACACTAGTATTCCTTTTGCTCACTAGGTGGCACTAGTCGCGTCGTTTCTTCACTCTCATACATAATATAAATTCATCCTCCTTGTAAAGAGCCTCAAAATATTATAATTACTTTCATCATCAATTCAGTCTGTTATAGTCCACTGCTGCAACACGCGCCACAATACTCGGCCCCCACCTTCCAAAATGACTTAAAAGTAGGCAGTCTTCCAAAGAAGTAAATCTCTAAATAAAATTCTGTTTGAACCAGACAGTCAAATATTCGGCTCCCTCCAGAGAAAAACAAACAAAAATAGCACTTACGACTCTTAGAATACCGCACCATCTTAACGCAGCATCCGTGACAGGTCTGCAACGGGGGCTGGTCTCTTGGTAACGCCGTGTAGTTGAAGGGGTCTTTGCACCGAGGGTCAGTCCAGCTATCACATTCGTAGCAGTATATCGTCCGAGCTGTGGACATACCAGGGAAAATATTACTATCTTTTAACACTAACAAAGTGGTAAGCGAAAATGCGCGTTATTTTTAAGATATTATGATACTAGCGCCACCTAGTGCGTAATTAAAATATTAATTACGCACTAGGTCATAGGTGGCGTTAGTAATCTTAAAGAATTTTTCTTAACAGTTTTCCTAAATATAAAATAAATATATTTTCGATTTGACATCTGTCACAGTCGTAGTAGTATATCGTTCGAGCTGTGATATTACTATAACTTATTGTTGGCAAGCGAAAATGCGCCTTATTAATAAAGTATTATGAGTATATTTTCGACTTGGCGTTGTCGCATTCCTTGCAGTATCGTCCGCGCTGTGTAGTGTATTTCCAGTCCAGAGGCTAAATTACAATAAAATATAGTAGTACTTAGTTTGTATTTTCTAATGTATTTTTGATTAAGACTGCTTTTAACGTAATTTTACATATTAAAAAAAAAAGGTACGTTATCATAGTCTTCTATTGCTTAGGGATATTTTCGATGTGGTAATTATAATTATGTACGTAAATTATATTTAATATTATTTTTATTTCAGCAAATAAAGAATTTGTATTCAAACATTTTCACGCTCCGAGTTGCCTACGCGCGTCTCTACACGTTGTGTAATTATACGCTACGTATTGCCTACGCAGAATTTTTTACGCTACGAGCTACCTACGAGCGTCTTTACTCGCTACGAATATCCTACGCACGAATGTATACGCTACGTATTATTTATTTTTAAACTTTCGCGTAGTCTGATATTATTTTAATTTTAAAACGGGATTTCACGTGAATGTAAATACCTAAAACAGGTACAGGTACATATATAGGTAGGTACTTACTTTGCTTGACCTTTCGACCAACGAAACATAGTCGCGTGTATTCCCGTTTTATACTTCAAATAATACGCTACGTATTGCCTACGAGAGTCTTTTTCACGCTACGAATTGCCTACGAGAGTCTTTTTCACACTTGTGGCACGTTTATGTGTTAACACATTATCGTGTAATTGATCATCATAATTTCCACGCAGCTGTTATAAGTTTAGCAGAGGTTACCAATATTTTTCAGTGTGCCGCGCACTTACAAATTTAGTATCTTGTTTGGCATTCCAATCTAACAAGTTGAATTTAAAGAAAGCCGCCAATACTTAAAGTGAAGGTTTCTGGCTCTTTACTTTCTACGTCGGCGCACAGTTTGGGAACGCCTGGACTAGTGTCATCCCTGGCAACTGTTACTGCTCCACTCCTATAGATCGCGGTGTGATGATAATATTATAATTATATAGATATTTCGTCATTACCGTCCGTCAATTCGTATGTCACAGGCAATCTACTCAATAACTACTTAAATTTAGAGAATAGGTGTATTGTGTGGGCCGCTACTAGGTTTGATAATTAAATAATAAGAATATTTTGATGAAACAGTAGCGTGTCACATAAGAACATAAGCGCTATGAAGATACGCTCTTTTACTACGGAACCCTACATTGAGCATGGCCCGACATGCTTTTAACCGGTTTAAATTTTTTATAAATACATAATTTCATACTATGTTGTTGTTAAAAAAATCTATAAAGCTGTGGTATTTATAACGAACACGGTAAGGTATCACGCGAGCCGTGTCAAGGAAACTATATGGCAGTCCTTGTGCCAGTTTGTATGGTGCCCATGGTACCTGGTTCATGAATAAATAACTACTGCCAATTGAAATTATACATTTTTTAAGTGCCTAATCAGATTTCGTTTAGATAGGTATTATAAAACTTTTTTGTTTGCCTGAACGCGGTGATGCGTGTAGTGACAGTTTAAGAATACATGTCACTACCCCATTTCTACCCGTGGGTATCATAAGAGGCGACTAAGAGAATAACGTCAGGCAAGAGCACTGCAAGAAAAGGAAAATTCGAAATAAAACCCTGTATCAACACGTATGGACAGCGTGATATAGTAGGCTGAATTCCCTTCAAAATGGAGGAGACCCTAATCCTAATAGAGAATGGCTAATCCCGCTACTGGTCCAATTTGAATAATTATTTTAGTGTTGGATAGCCCATTTTTAACAAGGAAGGCTGCTATATATTACATCACGCTATTTTTTGTGTGTACAATGTTTTAAGTGAAGTTTCTTGTTCAAAAAAAAATCTCATAGAGGATCTCGAAAAAAAAATACAATCTCGCGAAAACCCGTACATCTATATACGAGTACCTGTTGGTATCTAAATAGTACTTAGGTAATTATCAAATACTTATGACAAGTTCTTTTTATTTAGAAACTTACTTATTTTTAAATCTCACACTCTACAGAACGACTACAAACTTTCTCAATTAGATTCTAAATCAAAATAAATTTATTTCTATAGAAAAGTAACAGCTGTTCAGCTACGTACCATAAAACTGGAGAAAACCGCGGGAAAACGAAATTATTTTCGGCCCCAACACGAGACATGTTGCAGAAGTTAATATTCTAATTTCGTCAAATTGTTGTCGTCATATCGAGACATCCGAGTTTAGATTAGAACACCTATTATTTTGTATACGTCTTACGCAAAATTCTTTCATAATCGCAGCCATTTTGAAGCAATAAATCGTGTATTATTATTAATTATTTGAATTTATTATTCGAATACAAGTTTTGGCGCCAACTATTCTTTTGTGACATTCAATACGTCGTTCATAAATGTAAACAATTTGACAAATAGTTTTCTTTTGTTTTCTGACATTTAATGTAATCATGATTACCTACTATTTTGTTTTTTTATTTTTTAAATAGGCTCATGGTCGGTATATCTGTATTCGATCAATTACAGACCCTAGGTACTCTTATATATTATAAATAGGTACTTATTTACTTTTACTTCATCTTAAGTATTTTTTATATGAACAACATACATAATAATTATAAAGACGCCGCACATTAAAACATTCTACCTATTTAGACCTAATTTTTAATTAAATCCCTTTTATTTAACAGATGAAATGTCAAGCCACTGGCATTAACATCAAAGTCACCTTATTGAACTTCTTTAATTGGTTTACGATAACATAGTGCATCCCTAGAACTGTAATTTATGTAATAAGCATTAGTGATGTGACCTTATGTTAATCGTCATATCGATAAACTTATTATTCTTCATAATATTATTATATTATGTTATGTTGGTGGACACATATTGGCTACAGCCATATGCGAAAAGGCTACTCTTTTGTTACGGATCTTCCAGTGACTTTCGTAATATATTATAATAATATATTGCTATTTATTTATTAATTCATCATACGTACTTATACATATATCAATGCTAATTGTCAGTTTGCGATAATGAGCAAAACAAAACTGAGGCGTGTAGAATGGCAGCAGGGGGATAGGCTAACCTCTGATAACCCTAATATCAACATTTTTTCGTGATTATAGTTGAAACTATGATTAATACAAATGTAGATATTTCTTATAACGTACTGCGTAGTTCATAAAGACGTTAATTCCCTCTGTTCATCTAAATTATAAAGCTGAAGCTGTTTGCTTGTTTAATCGTGCTTATCTCGGGAATTACCGAACTGATTTAGAAAATATTTTTTAAATTAAATAGCCTGTTTTTTAAGGAAGGCTCTAAGCTTTTAAACATCACACTATGACTCACAGGGGAGGAGCAGTAACGATTTTAACGGAAGACGTAGATCGAAACATTTTTTATTATTAAATACATAGATATTATTGTATTTCAGTTCCTTCGTATTTTTTTGAGTAGATCAACGATTGTAATGTATCGCATCGTTGAAATATATTATGCCGAAACTGTAAGAGCGTTATATTTGTAATTACAAATGGGCATTAGATAAAAAAAGGGTTCATACTAAATACACATTTATGTCATTACAAATACAGGCGTATTTAACGCTGTATATAAAACAGCCTTCATTTTTTAGGTGACATAATAGATATTTTATTTGGAGATATATTTTATAATCCACACTAAGCATATGATGTTTTGAAGCGAAGCTTTAATTTATTTCATTTTGAAACTTACCCATGATGCTCTTACCATGCTGTAAATAATGCCTATCTGCTTAATTTCTAGTAGTGATTACCAACCTACCATAGCGATATTGTATATAAACGATGAGCGATTTTAATAATCGATTAATTATAAATGGTGATTTTTACAATATAGATTTTGTAAATTTCAATAACAATCGAGTTCATTTTCGAAATGCCCTTACAAAACTGTAATGCAAATTACAAATGATCAATCTTTAAAATTTTAACTAAGTAAACGTATATTTAATCATATAATGGAATGGAATATTGCTATCACAATCGCACTTTTCGCAAGGATGTTAAAAATCATGTGTGACAATTTATTTTGAAAATAATTAGGTAATTAAAATATATATTATTATATACTTACTTAATACTTACCAACGATTGTTCTTACCACGTAAAGTGCACTAGGAAATTTAAAATTCTCGAGACACCGTCAAAAGCGATAGAAAAAAGCAAATCATGCACTATTTAACATAGAGAAAGGGTCCTACAAAGTATATTTCGTCTAAAAACCTATAAATGATTTGATTTTCCGAATAAATTATGTAAACTGACGCGTTGTGTTAAAAAAATAAAATAAAAAAGCTTTAAAGTTACGTTTCATGTTTATTTTAAGTAAATGAATGCCTATGTACAGCCAACCCGGTCTACGACATCTCGTTTTTTTACATTTGACAGCCGATTTTTATTCGTGATTCGTAGAATGTAAGCGAGAAGCAATTGGCGTAGTATTAAAACAGCTTTTATTAGCTTTTTTATTTTATTTCTGTAAAAGCCTAAAAGCTTGTGAATATTTTTTTAATTAAATAAAACAGTACTTACTTTGGCATTCCGCCTGAACAAGGGGGCTGAGACTTAGAGCCCAAAATGCTGAAAATCCATGCTTCAATTAGTAAAAAAGAAAAAACATTGAAAAAAAAAAAAGAAAAACTACACAGATTATCTAGACAGAAGAAGTTATACAGTAGAAATGAGTCCTGTAAATAACTGAATAAAAAAAATAACCTATTACCATGTCCATAGACGGGTTGGCGGGCAATTTAAGAACGTTAGAAAAAACGTAAAATACAATAAAAATAACATGTATTTTAGTAACGTTTCTTACCCAATAACTAGATAACGTTGTTGTGTGGCTTGTCGATATTTCACAACGTTTTTGTGCAAAATGTATAGAACTACGAGCTTTGGTTTCAGATGAACATCAGTAGTTCAATTTGAACGTAAAATTAGCCGGTTGATGTTAATTTAGATTGAGATGTCAAATAACTTTTACGAAAATCTTTTTTTTACAAATTTAGATCTGTGCAATGTTCAAGACGAATTTTCTCTTTTAAAATAAAAAAATATATACGTATAATTAATACATAAGGGTATATCGTTTATTGAAATCGAAGAGATCGCAACAGGTAATTTTAACCTAATAATCTAATTATTGGCATTCAGCAGGGTACATAGCTCGTAGAACTGATGTCCGATGGGGAAAAACGATTCTCGATTAGCGGCCACGTATTGAAAGGCACAGCGTAGGGTGACCCCCACCGGATGGATAGACGACGTAGTCAAGTTTGTGGGTGGTCTTTGGTTGCAGGCAGCACAAAACCGCTTGCAGTGTGGACGTCGTTGGGCAGATATTATATATATTATGATCATGATGAATCTAAATTATACATATAATATGTTTTTTGCATAGGAATAGTAGGCCGTTGGTTGCAGGCGGCACAGGACCGCTCGCAGTGGCGTAAATTAGGAGAGGCGTATGTTCAGCAGTGGATGTCGTTGGGCTGATATGATGATGATGATAGTTGGAGAGCCAGGGAAGATAAGCTACTTTACCAACACATCTATACCTACATTAGAAGCGAAGCTTGTATAGAAATAGACACTAGACCTTTTATATAATGTGCGGTCACCTGCATAATTGCTTAGAATCTGTAATTCTATCAACAAGTCTCAAACTGAAGTTCATAACAGCTAATAAAACCACTAGCACCATCCAGTTTGTTATTAAAACGGATTTTAATTAAGTATCCATTACCTGCATAATTGCATGGACAGCACAGTCCATGCAATTATGCAGGTAACCTTACATCGAAGATACGAATTTATTTCTTTCCCTAAACATATTGACAGTGATATGTTAAGCCATTATGACACTGTTTCACTACTACCAGATAAGTGTTTTTTAAACTATATGAGAAATTAAGAAAAAATATATCAAAATTCTAATAATATCTAATAATTAAGATTTTGATTAGGCTATCAGACACTGCTTCGAAGTTGACTTAAAGACTATCACATTAAGTGGTAGGCCAATGGCTTTACGTGCCTTCTGTAGCACGGAGACGATCGACAGTGAAAATACAACCTATCTATGGACTTGTCGACCGTTGCTTAACTTTGACGAGCGTAACAAAGCTGAGATGAGCTGAGATGTTCGTTAAGACTAAACTACAATCTGTCAATAGTGAAATAGAGTCTATATCTACATATATTTACATACATATTACCAAAACGGAGCCATTTTGCACAAAAACGTCAAGTAAATAAAATAGTTTTCTGTAAAAATTAAAAACAGTTATTCACAGGATTGAGAAGGTTTGAGTGTATTAATTTGTTAATATTGTCAGTTGTTTGAAAACTTTTGTCTATAAAGACTAAAAGTATTGGTATTACATGCAGTTATTGCATTCCCTTGTACTTTACATTAAACACGCATTCACTGTGGGCACTCAAACGATACATTTATCGATATGAGGCAATATCGATGTTTTTACATCACTATTTTATTATCGATGTTATGGCGTTGTTATGTCACGTCACTATGAATGGGTTCTGAATCTTTACATTTTAATTTCTTTTTTTAAAAGAAATGAAAACTTACGGTAAATAAAATTGAGAAATAACACAATATATTTTTTGAATTTATTATTTATAGCGTATGTTTTCACAAAGTAAGTCGCGCCATGAGCAAAACCATATTAAACAATTTAAAATATATTTTGATTAACTATACCAACTAAAACAAAAAAAAATACCATAGCGCCATGACATACAACAGTTACTAGTGATGCGACATCACAAACTGAAACTATCGATATTGTCTCATATTCTTATACGACACATAAACTACCATAGATACAGTACGTCCTATACACAACAATGACACTTTTTATAGACCAGGTGGCGTATTACCAGTCCGGATGCAAGAGTTCGACTTGACTTGGTCCACGCCAAACCAGGACATGAGGAGAACTGGAAAAAAATAAGGTTTAGATTATATACTGAGTTAGTTACGTCGAAAAAAAATATGTTAATAAATATTGACCAAAAATAAACCTGGGAGTGGGATTTGACTCGATTGCTACCAGATCCAGGACGTATACGTGAATAACCCAGTCTTTCGATGGCGTTTGTACACTCTATCAGCAGATAGCCACAATGGTAAGCCGATGGTCTCATTCGACAGCTGTGATTGGCTTACTAAGTCAATCACGCCATATTGCCGGCCTGTGATTAGTCGATATTAGTCTATCTGCTATCGAAGTGTGTAATTTAGAATCGGCCCAAGCTTAGATTCAATCTTCCAGCATGCTGACTAAGCCCAGAATCCAGCGATTGCTGGATTTAGTCACTTCTGAGCGAGACGATCGATTTATTGCAACAGTTTCTTCTTTTCATTTCATGATATCGACGACTTAACGCATTTCAACTGCAGCAACAACTCCGTGTTGTTCGTAATGTGACTGTAAGTGTCTCTGCGATTAGAAGAAGGTTAAAGGAACGTGGACTGGTACCACACAAGCCTGTAAATGGGCCGAATTTAACAGCAGAGTAATAAAGAAATCGCCATAATTTTGCACGTCAGCACCTAATTGGTCATACAATCAGTGGAGCAAGGTTCTCTTTTCTGACGAGTCTAAAATTATGGTAAAGACTGAAGGAAAATAGTATACAGAAGAGCAGTAGAACGCTATACACAGCGCTGTATTGAAGAAAAAGAACAAACAAACAAGAGTTCAGTGGTCTATATAGTCTCTTTTTGTACCTATATTATTAGTAATATCATTGGTAGGTCATTTTCAGTTGTTGCACGATAAAAACTACTCAATTTATAAACACCAATTTGTATCAAAACAATCATAATGTTTCAGTACATTTATCGGATAAACAATTGAAAATCAATTTATAAACCAATTTGAATTTGGAATTTTCCTAACAATTCCTAACAAAAAAAGGCCAAATTTAATTGCCAGCTATAAAATCATTTTATTTTTTTTCATGGAAAATTAATACTCTTTTGTTGTTTAATTATCATGAAAAACAATCGAAAGTGTTTCGATTATTTATTTTTATGACAAGTTTTTATCGGGATATATATATCATACATTTCTGTGTTTGTCACTCATTGAATTGTATCGTACTATTTTTTATCAATAGGTAGTCGTAAAAATTATAGATACTTAATTGTTAAAAATTTTTGACTGGCCTGTTGGTCTAGTTGTTAGTGACCCTGACTGCTAAGCCGGAGGTCGTGGGTTCGATCCCCACCCAGGACAAATCTTTGTGTGATGAGCATAAAGGTTTGTTCTGTGTCTGGGTGTAATTTATCTATAATATGTATGTATTTACAAAAAAAAATGAATTTAAGTAGTATATCAGTTGTTTAGTACCCATAACACAAGCAAATATAATTGCTTACTTTGGGACTAGATGGCGCTGCCTTTGTGAATGTGGTAGAATATAAAAAAAAACGATACCTAGGTGTAGATAAGTACATCAAATTATTTAATTAAAATAATGATTCAGAATCAGATCTTATTCTAACAATAAGGCTCTAATTTGTTCAGATTCCTAAAATTCTTAATTTTTTTTTCACAAAAGAGTATAAGTAAATTTTTTTTTTTTTATAAAAACAACGCCTGCACTAGGGAACAAGCCCTGTGTCGCGGGGAGCTTTACAAACATGAAACTAACGGACACAAAGTACACCCAGACTAGAAACAAATATCTATGAATCACACAAATATTTGTCTCGTGTGGGAATCGAACCCACGTCACCCAGCACGGCGATGTAGTGGCGAGGCGACCACCTTAACCACTGCGCCACGGTGACAGTCGAAATAAATAATATAAGAGTGAAAAGAGGTTGGCTAGTGAGAATGCTTTTAGCACTATGCCCGCCATTTGTACACATTGTAGGTACTTTGTGCAAGAACTTTTTAAACAAATAAATAAATAGGTAATTAATAGATACTTATTAAAGATTTTTTTTTTAAAGTCAAAGACAAAATAATTACTACTTACTATTACTACACTACACAAAGTTTGGTGGTTTTTGTTACAGCACATTATGAAACATAGGTACCTACTTGATAACTGGAGAAAATCATGGTGTTTGGCACATAAGCCCGGAATTTATTCGCAATGACGTAAAAGCTTATATGCCATTTATTTTGGGGACGTCAACCATTATAGCGTTATTTTTAAATAGATGTGGCGTCTAGATACTGTCTATCTTATCTTAATAATATTATAAATGCGATATTTAGGATGGATAGATGGTTGTATGGATCATCCATCCATCATTTGTTACTCAATCATGCCAAAACGGCTTAAACGATGTGTATGAAATTTGGCACATTGATATTATGTAGGTTACTTTTCACCAACATACCACGCGGGCGGATGCGCAGTCGAAAGCTAGTTTTTTTATAGTTTTTTATAAAATATATAGGTCTTATTTATCCTGTCTGAATATTTTTTTACTGGATTTTTTTTGACACAGCTCCATCTAGCTCAATGTACCTAAGCTAATAATATTATAAACTTGTGTTAAAGGGTCTAGAGATTCCCAAACTTTTAAGGTAACGGAACCCCCACCAAATAACCTTTATTTTATGGAACCCCATATCTAATGATACAAATCAATGACGCTGTAATTTAAATAAGAACAAAAACATCTACTTATTTTAACTGTGGTATTAAATAATTAATTAATTTATTAGTTGGATGCGGGCGGCACAAAATCGCTCGCTGTGGCGGATATTAGGTGAGGCCTATGTTCAGCAGTGGACGTCATTGGGCTGATATGATGATGATGATGATTAAATAATTTATATGGTACCACTTTTTGAATCGCTGATTTAGGCAACTGACAAACATAGGTAATGATATATATATATATGGTATTTCTAAATACTTACATACCACATAATATACAAATAACAAACCTATCTCTGTTCTGTGTAAATAACCCTCCTTCTGAAGCAGTCGGGTAAAAAAAAACACGCGAACTCCGAAACAGACCTTTACAGATCATAATTATAAATATATTTTTTGAGCCGGGGATCGAACCCGAGACCTCAGAAACAGCAACTGCATATCCCATCATTTCACATGTCTGTGTATCTGTATGTATGTCTGTGACATCGTAGCTCTTAAACGAATAGGCCGATTTTTTTGTTTGAAAGTTGCCATGACCGTGATGGTTTTTAGTCATGTTTTGTTTTTCGATCTATGATTCCATGTAATGGGGGGCAAGTCTAATGTCAACAAAATTATAATTTAATCATCATAATCGTAGAAACGCAATTTTTACAGAGGGCTTTAGTTTTTCACATGTCGGTAACCATTTTTATTACAAACATCTGTAGATTGATGAAACGTAAATTAAAATTAGATAAACACAGTAAACCGACTGTCCGTTGTACCGACAATCGTAAAAATATAATAGCTATTTTATTAGACGCCATTAAAATATACAAGACAAAAGATTCGGCCATTGAAGTCATTGTTTTAGAACTGGAGGAACTAATTTCATATTGAGTTCATCTTTTTTTATAACACGTGGTGGCTAACAGACGTAGGTACATGCTGCCTGATGGTTATCGTAGCCTATGAGCGTATGCAACACCAGGGGCATCACGAGCGCGTTGCCGACCTTTAAGAAACGTATTCACTCCTTTTTTGAAGAACCCCATATTGTAGTCCCTTGAGAAAACCTCGTTAGGAAGTTCACTCCATAACCTAATAATTCTTGGGGTGAAATTCCCCTGAACCCATTCGGTTCCAAGGTGCTTAAAATAATAACCACGTAAATAAGTATATATTAGAAAAAATAAATAATATTTTATAGAAGATATTGATTTAAAAAATTAAGCTTGACAACTCCCGCACTTCAAGCCCTGTGTGACGGGGATTTTACAAACATACAGTTAACAGACACAAAGTACACCCAAACTCGAAACAAATATCTATGAATCACAGAGATATTTGTCTCGTGTGGGAATCGAACCCACGTCACTCGGTGCGGCGATGTTAGTGGCGACACGATGACAGTCAAATATAATATATTATAATATATTATATTTGACTGTCATCGTGTCGCCAAATTATTATTTATATTATAATATAAATAATAATTTTCACGACAGTGTCATTTTCAAATTCAACGTGGCAATGCCGCCAGCCTTTTGGTTACGTTTCCGGTTGACAGTGATGCTGACGAATATTACAATGCCTAAACAAGTTTTCTTTGAGTTATTTGATTTTTTTTTTATTAAACAATAAAAAAAAAATCAAATAACCCAGTTTTCGTTTTAGTTTCCTTTTTTTTGTTTGTATTTAATTGTATATATAGTTTTAATTGGAGGTAATGGCACTGGTTTAAACTACACCCCTCACAGGTCCAATACGTAGGACAGAGGTGCTACATTATAAACGAAATAAGCAGTTCCAGTTGCTATATTGGCTTACCTCGATCTTCTTTTCGTTGCCATTTATTTTCATTAACATTCGTACATTTATCTGATTTTTACAACTAATACGTTTATAATACATAAATCCATTTATAGGAACTCGAATAACTCGGCAACAACCCATGATTTGGTTATAAACAATATCAAACATATTTATAAAATGCTGCTATTAATTATTTAATTAAACTGTATTTTGCAGACGCTTAATAATAATGTTCACCGGTGGGTTCTAAATTTAAAATTGATTATTAGTTATCGTAACAGTTTTTTTTTAAATACTTATTTATCTTTAAAAAAAAATCAGAGATACAGAGATTTTTTTTTATTAATTTTTCAACTCATAGTTTTTCGAGATATTCAAATGAACCTTCTGCTATCTGCCTCTCGTTCAATAATGGTCAATCTAACACCTCGTAAGTTTTCATCTACCTACTAAATTAAATTCTAATATAAAACTAAATAAAGAAAGTGTGAACAAAAACAAACTACCATATTTACTAACATAGATAGGTAGATCAGAGAGCTATTTTTATCCGTTCATTGTCCATGCTATTTCTGGACATGGGTGACGCTCAATAGTGCTACTTTAGCCCAGAGGTCGCCGTTTTAGGTCAAGTCAACTTAGTAACTTGAATGTTTTAGTTTTAACATGTTTGTTTGTTTATATGTGTAGTGGGTTTGATTCTAAGAAATATTATGAAATACTTACGTTTTTTTATACTACCTAATAGGAATAATGGAGGTTTTTTTTTAATTATAAGTATTGGAAATACTTTCTGTGTGGCCAAGGATATTACAATAGTAGTTTTATAAATAAATAGAAGGAGGGAGAGCACACAATATTTGTTGTTTGGAATCGAACCGGCAACAATCGATGCGATCTCAACGTGCCCCACGATGTAATGACACATTTGTACTGTCGGAAAGATGCCGTTCGGATCCGGAAACGTCAGTTTATTTAAAGTTAAAGATAAAAAAAAACCGATTTTGTTATATTCTTAAATGTAGACTTTCAAGAGTTACTTTAAGATGAAATATTTAGATTTCGTAAAAAAAACTTATTACCCTATGTGGGTATATATTTTAGTACCCCATGTGGCAGACGAGCAAGCTTGGCCCCTTATTCCGACTCATCGGATTGCTCCCGGAACGTAAACTTTTTCGAATCTTAGAATGACGTATTTTTAAAGCTTATGTTATTAAGTTTTAGAAATTAGTTTACCGTATAGAAAATTAAAAACTGATTAATATAGGATTTTTTTCTACATCCATCATTTTTTTTTAACATGTTGTTTTTTAACTTTAAATAAACTGACAGTTCTGGCCGAAAATATTCCGACAGCTTAGAATCAGGGGGCCGATGGTAAGTGGTGACCGCCGCTCATGGACACGGCTGTGTTCTTTTGGCATTGGTTGCGAAGAAAACACAACCAAGCCGCTGCCCGGTTAGAAAACGAGAATTAGAGCAAAAGGATACGACAAAAGTGTGTAAAAGGTAAGAAATCATTGCGTTTATAGTTCATTTATATTCAAAAAACACATGACATTAGAAACTTTCAGGGTGTTAATTTTTATAATTGCGACAATGCCACTCTGTTTGTAAATACGCTCCTAATATTCTCTCAAACTTACAAGAGCTTTGTTAAAAAAATATGAAAGAAGGTTCTATGTACTATTTTTGTAACTAATAACCTCTCTGCGTCCCTATTCATTGCGATGTAGTAGGTACCTGGTTTGCAGTCTGTGGACAGATATAGGTTAGGTCTATATAAAACTGTGTTATATTGACAGTTTTAACTCACCTGGCACAGGAAATATCCAGCGCATTTTTTCTTTTTATCGTCGCCTCCTTCCCTCTTCTAAGTTCAGCTGCTTTTATCCATTTCCACTTTGTTTATATTATCTTAAATATTGCTTATACAATTTAAAACATAATAGTTTGTACAAACTAAGGAGGTCACAAGCTGTGTAATAAATACTCTGTGTAAAAGAAAAAAAATCCGTTATGATTTTTCTGTTTTCTTTTTTTTTTTTTTTCTATGTGAAATGCAAATTGAATATTTTTACGTGCATTTGGTGAAAACAAAGCCTAAAAATAATTATATACCTATGATTCTTCAATAATGGCACTAAATAACATTTTTTTAAATTACACCTACCTTAGCTCTATGAGTACAAGCTTTACGTAAGTACCTAAGTATTTACTTATGGTACCTGCAGTGACGTAATTGCTATAAGTAACAATATTTAATAGGTAATAACTAAAATTTTACAGCTATTTTGTCATGAAAAACGAGCATGCCGCAGTCAACATAAATTTTGTGAATATTGCATTATAAATATTCTAGCGCCATCTATCGCATTTCGAAAATACTAGCTACACTTTTTTTTAATATTATAATATATTAACGTCACAGATTCATAACTTAATTTATTAATATTGACAGATAAAGGGCGGGAGATGTATTGAAATATGATTTTTTGATGAAGTCGTTCTAGATACTAATTTATATTCACTCAAATTGTGAGACATTTATAGTTATATTTCCAGATATTATTGTAATGGTGAGGAAATTTGTAGAGCGCTTTCTTCTTGGCATTATAACGTTGTGACATTTGTGTGTGAAACAAGAAAAAATCTTACTACAACACGCGGCACAGTGCGCGGACATTATTGATTTTACGTTCAGCTACAATTCATACAAGTATTATTAATCAAAACACTGTTTTATTACTCATTTATATAATTTAAGTACCACTTTATTATGTTTAATACACCTGCAATTAATTGGATTAAGCACGACCTTAATGCAGTCACAATAAAAAAAAAACGTAAACAGTCAAAAAAATATACAGAATTAATTAAAAATTATTGTTTAATTTATGAATTTAAAAATAAAAATGCGTTTTATTTAACGTACCGATTATCATTATGATATCTTTAATTATTGTAAAAAAACACAGTTCACTGTTAGATACCTAATTAGCGTATGTTATAAATATGGCATAATCATAATTATTTTTAGATATTTTCGTATTTTTGCCGTTTTTTAACGTTATGCGTGAATGAGGAGGTTTGTTCTCATTTTACGCGACGCGGCGGCCTCAGTGCGCGCGGCCGACATACTGGCAGGGATACCAGACTACGTATTCTGTTACGCAATATCCGTGGTGGAAATACTTGGACTGATTTAAATTATTCTTGCTATATTATTAATCTTCTCCAAACGAATGTCTTTGAACTGTCATATTAATATAAAACTACTCATAAGTGCTGACGTAAATATTATATCGTAAAATTGGCGTAGATGTCTGTATTTCACTGCGGTGGTGTCGCATGCGGTAGGAGACAGATCTGAATATTTATTAAATTTATTTAGAATTTTCATTATAAATGTATACATTTTGCCTGGCAGTAGCGTACCCAGGGAGAAAGGGGGGAGATATGGGCCTCCGCCTATGCTGGGCCAACCCATATGTGTTGATCGAGCCGAAATTATAATATTTACAATCTCATTGATTTTCGAGAACTTACTCTTTTTTTAATATGAGAATATTACCCTGCAGTTATACAGTCCACGCTGGCAATCATTATCTCAGCCCATTGCAGTCCACTGGCTAAACGGGTTGATATAGGTGTTATAATTATTATCGAGTTTTCTTTTATTTACAAGAAGTGTAATGTGATTGTCCCTAGACGGCTCTTATAACATCCTGCAGAAGTAATGGCTGATATTACATTGTATTATTGCTTCGTAATTACAGAGATAATAATTGTAAAGAAATAAATATCGTTCATATTATGAAGTACTATAAATAGGTACGTGACTAAGAAGAACCCTGATCTAGTTAGTTTTTAACCCTCAACGCAAAAAGAGGGCTGTTGTAAGTTTGGCGTGCCTGTGTAGATCTGTGTCTGTCTGTGCCATCGCAGCTCCTAAAGGAATGGGTAAATTTTGTTAAAAACATCATGATTAAAAGACATGATTATGATGGTTTAACAAGAAATATTAATGATATCGATCACTTTGTTTAGGTAGTCAGTATAATTTTTTTGTAAATTTGACTGTCACCGTGGCGCAGTGGTTTAGGTGGTCGCCTCGCCACTACATCGCCGTGCTGGGTGACGTGGGTTCGATTCCCACACGAGACAAATATTTGTGTGATTCATAGATATTTGTTTCTAGTCTGGGTGTACTTTGTGTCCGTTAGTTTCATGTTTGTAAAGCTCCCCGCGACACAGGGCTTGTTCCCTAGTGCGGGCGTTGTCTTTTTAAGAAAAAAAAAAAAAAAAAAAAAAAAAAAAAAAAAAAAAAAAAATAATATAAACATAGACACACAGGTCGAAATTTTAAACCACACTATATCCTACTCAACTATATTTATTAAATAAAAAAAGATACTGCGTCTAATGAAATATCATAAATAAATATTTTATACCATTATAAGTAAATAACACCCGCAATGTGCTATTTTTCTTTCTGCCTAAACTTACCCTAGCCTTCAAATTTTACCCTATAATAAAAGCTTGTTTCGTTAACTGGCAACACAGTCACTTCGGCATTGGCCCTGCGCTACCGCTATGCGGAAAATGGGAAACCCTAATTTATTTCATAAAATATAAATCATTCAACAAATAAATCATTTGTTAAAATTTATTACTTTCAAATTCATTGTAAGGAAATTTCGGGAATAATTAAACAGAAATTAAATTTAGTGAAAACACTTCGGGTGTTTAAACTTGTTAAATTTTAATGCTTGAATCTATTTAAATTTATTATTCTATTATTTAAATTCCAATGGAGATCGTTTTGTTTTTTGTTATTTTATGATAAAATAGATAAAAAAAAAATTCGCGGTTTTAGAATAAAAACAAAGCTGAATTATACTCTATAATGATCTTTTGTTTCTTATCTTTATACAAATTAAATAAATGTAAAATGATTGAAAGCACTCAACACAATTATATTTATTCATTTTATCTTATTTTTTTATCAAAGCAAAATGTAGATAATCAAAGTTTCCTGCGTCAAATTGACAAAAAATTTTAACAGCACCATCTATAGGTGTCCCTGAAAAGTTACAGGGAATAGAGTCCCGAAGTTTAGCAACAATATGCTGTACGTTGTAGTTGTAGTTTAAAACGAAAGATGGCGCTGCCGTCTTCATGATTTATTTATAGGTACATTACCGAAACCGAAATATATAGGTACCATTGGGAATGTACCTTCATTTATTATTTCTTATGTTATCTAAATAGGGAGAAGGAATCATGAAAGGGAACATGAATTATTATTATAGATGGAACTTCGATTACTCAATAAAAAGAACACTCCCCGTGTTCTTGTTATTGAGTGATCGAAGTCATACATCGTCATCGTAACAATATTTGAGGCCCTACCTAAATTAAACTTTTACTATAAGCCCTTTAAATCCACGGGGCACTGCAGTCTATAAAACCTAAGGGTGTAAATACATACCTCTCGGTCCGAAGACTGAGGATAGTGTTTTGGAACTTTGTGGTTTTGTACCTATTAGTATGTGCAAGGTCATGGTGCTCAGCAGTGCATTTCGAGTGACCGCTACGGAGCCGCGGGGAGTCTTAGTGCGGTTCATTGACCTCTGAACTCATAAGCCACCTGAGTTTTATGCAGATTTATCGATTTATAATAATTTAGGTAGGTAAGTATAGGTATTTTATTATTTTTACCTACCACTTCATAGGTGTGAATTTAAGTTTGTAAATAAATATTATTATGTATTTCTCCGCATCACTGTCACTGCGGTGAAGCCGTCGACAGCCTCGGACACCATGGCTTGTCCTGCAGCAGGAGTGCCGGCCGTTTTTCCCGACACGCTCAGCTTAATGACATTATCCGTCGTGCTCTTGTCAGCGTTGGCGTTCCATCCTTATTAGAACCACAAGGTTTGGCACGTGACGATGGGAAGAGACCTGATGGTATGACGTTACTGCCTTGGAAGATGGGCAGGCCTTTGGTGTGGGACGCTACCTGCGTCGATACCCTTGCGCCATCACACCTTCCGAGTACAGCGGGTTGTGCTAGTGCTGCTGCTGCAGCTGCAGAGTCCCTTAAACGGCGCAAATACAGTAATTTAGCTGATAATTACTTATTTGAGCCGCTTGGGGTCGAAACATTAGGCTCATGGGGTCCGAGTGCTCTCCGCGTTTATAATGAACTAGCGACGCGGTTAATCGACACTTCACGTGACCAGAGGGCTGGTTTTTATGTCGCACAGAGAATCAGCATTGCCATCCAGCGTGGCAATGCTGCTAGCCTTCTGGGCACTTTCCCTTGTGACAGTGATGCCGATGAATACTTTGACGCCTAGCCCACATTACCATTTGTATTGTTATTTATTTATAGTTTTGTAAATAGAAGTTGTAGATATATAAGTAGCTTAATTTTAGTTTAAAATAGTGTTTATTCAAATAATATTAATATTTAAAATTTAAACAATAATATTTATTATTATTGTATATATTTGTATATTATGTATATATTTGTAATCTCCAAAAAAAAAAAACGCATACTTAGCTATATGTCGTGTGCCAGTAATACCTGCAGAAAGTCAGAAATTCAAAAATTCAGTCAGTGCAGTTAACTTTAATTTGAAGTTATAGAAATATATACTAGAACTGTATTTAAACAGCCTAAGCTTATTTTTTTATTTATTATTAAATAAGAAGCGACGGATATACAATAGGACTAACCTAAAAACATGTGATTTTAAAACTTTTCGCTATGAAAAATAATTATGCGGTTGTAGGAATATTCGAGTAATGTCCTATATTTTTTCATAATGAGATAGTAACATATTCAAACTTCTTAACACAATACCTATGTATGTATTAAAAGAAACTATTTACATAAAAATAAATTTTAAAACAATTAGGTACCTACCTATAATAACAGATGACATTTGAATGTTTCGCGCCATAACCGTGAAATTTCCCGCCTATTTAGTCTGACTTTAGCGGTTCATGGCTACTTTTTCTTTTTTAATTTTGACAACTGTGTACCGAAAATAATTGTTACCAGCCAACGGTATAAGATTTAAGAATGGTTATTTAAATTTATATATTTATGGATTAGTTAAAATATGCTCCTGAACATAGGATTTAGCTTTGCAATTCTGAACTATATACCTAATTTTACTGTGACGACGCTCCTCCGTGACCAGCAGGCTGGATATTTTCTTGCACAAAGAATAAACATTGCCATACAACGTGGCAATGCTGCCAGCCTGCTGGGCACTTTTCCAGTAGACAGTGGCAGCGATGCGGAAGTATTTTATGAGGCCATTTTTTAATTATTTCACCACTTATTAATTTTGTTTTTTTGTTCGGTTTTTTTTTTTATACCACGATGGTGGCAAACAAACGTACGGTCCGCCTGATGGTAAGCGGTTACCGAACCCTATGGGCGCCTGCAACACCAGGGGCATCACGAGCGCGTTGCCGACCTTTAAGAAATAAAAAAAAAGGTAAATATTGTGTGTCCGTTATGCTAGCGTACACCAGAACTGCAACGAGTTAGTTTCTATGCCAAAAAACTCTGTGTAAATACTGCCTAATTACTGTAAAAATAAAAAAAAATCTTCCTCTTTAGTTTAGGAAATAAACACCATTTTCACTATGTACGCTAGCGTCACGATCAAGCTAGCGTACACATGGCCGTACTCGAAAACGGCTAATTGTAAAGCAACAGATTTGGACACAAAAATACTGTTCTAATACTTCTCCCGCTATGCAAAATTTCATAACGATTGCTCTTGTAGGAACAGAGATATTGAACAAGACTTTTCAATGACATTCGGAGCTGGCGTCATGGCAGCGTACACATAGTAGTTCTTATAGAAAGGGAACTTTTCTTGTAATGAATGCTATATATATAAATAGTGCGTGAAATTCTGCCTCTATTAGTGTAAATACTTTATGCGAATTCGCAGGGGAATAAGTAAAAAACCCTGTTAATTTCTGTTCATAGTACAGGTACAGATATGCTCAAAGGTGCTTTGTCAAGTTTTTTTTAATAGAGAACTAAAACTGAAACGTGATGAAGTACTGAACTAGGAGTATGTACACTTCATTGTAGATATAGTTCTGAGTGAAAATTAAATAATTGGAAAAATTCAAATAACATTTATTATGCCAAAAACAATTATTTTTTAACACAGTATAATCATATTATTACTGATTTGGTACAATAATGACAATTTACTTCTTTTTAGTACTAGTTTTTGTTTGTGTTTATAATGTAATACAACATAACAGGTTACGATTTAACCATATTTATCAGTCTTAGAGAATATTTACAAATAATAAAAATTGTACAATCATTAATAAGTATCTATATTAAAAATCACAGTATAATCACATTAGGAACCGTTACAATAATCAGTCTTAGAGAATATTTACTAATAATAACTGCTGCATGAAATCATTCATTTGTACAAATAATTACTATATTAAATCACAGTATAATCACATTGTTACTGACAAATCACAGTTTAAGTTAGACTTACAAAACTAATTTTTATTTACAATAGTGTTTTAAAACTTGTATACAAAATAGTTATAATTTAAAAATTTACATTACAGAAATTTGTATATAATAATAGAGATTCATCTCTACTTAAATAAACAATCATCACAGCTTGATATAAATAGCACAGTGGGGAACAACAAGGGGGGGAGACTTACTTTTACGTTGTGTTGGTAACATATCGTCGTAACACTGCCAAGTTTTTGTACGTCTACGGAAACACCGTGTTCTATAATGTCCTATGCTATTACTGCCATTATTAATGTAGTCAACAATGGCAACAATTTGAAAGCATTTCCCATTTAATTCAATCGTTTTCGGGAAGTCGTTTATGTTAACCGCAGTTTCATCGTTAAATTCGAAAAAAATTAAATTAGATAAATCATATTCGTATTTATTGTAACCAACACAAGCCGAAATTTTGCATTTTCTATACGAATCTGTAATCAAAGCTGCTTTACTTAAGGCCTTCAAACCTTCTGATTCAATGGTATTTGTGTTCAAAGGTATCCAACTACATTTTCGAACGTTATCCTTATTAACATCACAATCTATGTTTGTGCATTTTAAGCTACGTCCTGCACTGTATAAGTCATATTTTGCTATATTGTCTATTATTCGTGTCACGTTACAAACACAATTTATAATATTATCTGCTGACGCTGCTGTTTCGTTTTCAAATATATCCATTAAAATATTAGCCCTTGAATCGTATATGCCTTTAGTGGTATATTGTTGCTTAGATTTTGGTTTTGATATAATTAGATTTTGAATCAATTTTGTAAGAATATTTTCTTTGTCAGAAATATATTTCTTAAAACGTGGATAGTCTAAGTAAGCTATACCTAAACTTTGTACTACTGAGTCAAATGCACATGTGTTGGTGAAAATGTTAGAGTTTCCAGACGTGCTAATATTACCATTTCGTAGAACGTGTAATGTTACACGAGTAGTACGCACTTTTTTATATTGCTTACTGACAAGGCCTCGCCAATCTTCAATATATTTGGGGTTATCTTTAAAAATAGAGTTGTCGTAAAACATGTCGTCTTCATTACGCGAATTTACATCCATTTCCTCTTCAGCTTTTAAGTTATTTAAATCGCTTGAACCCAGTCTTAACGCTCCTGTTATTAGAGTATAATGTTTTATGATAAATTCGTCAATACGCAGTTTACCAAAATTAAAATTGAAAAATAGCTTTTTGATATCTCTAAAATAACTTTCTATGTTAGAGCTTGAATTATTACAAACATCTGACTGAAAAAAAGGACACATGATATTACCCCACATAGGTAATTTGCGTAACAGTCTGATTAAAGTACCTTTCAGAAGTGGAAAATAGAATATGTTTTCAAATTCGGTTACGTCATCGCCGCTTAATGTGATAAATAAATCTTCCTTAGCATCAACGTCTTCAATAAACTTTATTAATGTCGTATCTAAATCTATGTCATTGTCCTCGAAAATATTATTACTTTCAAAATTTGGATAATCTGCATTTTTCTCGTATTCTAGGTAACTCGTTTCTTTATCTGCTGTAATTATATTTCGTAATTTTTGTAGTGAACTTTCGCATCGTGTTTGTTGTCCATTTATACTTCCGCGATATTTATGTTTGGACACAATAATAATATCCTGAATAATTTGTTTAATCTGAATGTAAGATATAGAATTTTTTATTTGTTTAAAGCATTGTACATAAAAATGGATAATTCTCGTGTCTACATGTTTGAAAACAGTGAGATTATAGAGCGTCTTAAAAAAATGAGATGTATCCAGTCTAACGTGGCAAATGGGGACTTTATCTGATTTATTTTCTAATAATTTAAAACAACTGTCCAAATATTCATTTGTGGAGTTGTAACCACAAAATGCTTTAACAACAGCTCCAATTAGGGCGGCTGAGTCATCAGTAACAACTTCGTTAGGAGGTTTCCTGCCTGAAAGCCAAGTATTTAGCCATTGCGAAATACTAGCCATTGTATGTCTTTCAGAAATAAACTGCCCTAATGGCACACTGCTTTTCACCGTAGTATCGGTCATAATAGTGTACAAAAATATAGGGCCTTGACATTTTTCTGCAATTTCCGTGTGTTCGTTAACAATTGGTCTTATTTTTTTACAAAATAGGGATCCAGTAGCATCTATAGAGACTCTTATAAAGTTACAAGTTTTTTGACAATTTTGATAATAGTTTATTTGGTCATCTGTCCAATAATAAACATAAAAAGGGAGTGCTGATACAGCTCTCACACATTTATCATACGGTGGAGTAAAAGCCATACACGTAAGCGATAAAATAAGGTTTTCGTGAAAATGTAACGATTTCCTACTTTGGTGTTTTATTTGACGTAATGTCTCTAATTTTGGTAGGACTGGAGGTTCTTCATCATTTTTTTGCATCAGTTTAAAAGCTAGTTCATTTCTGACCGATATAGGTGATCTATTTTGCAAATTTTGAGAAAGAATATGCCGTGTACGTGCCCTAATATGATTTTTTATAGTAACGGAATGTTTGTAATCATTGTGCCAATTGGTTATTAAACATTTTAATTCAATTAAATTTTCAGTTTTAAGTTGTGATGTGACTGTGATATTTGCATGACATTGTTTACAATACCCCTTACAAGTAACTTCAAAATCACTCTTGGCATAATTTCCTTTAAAACACCATGTACAGCTTAATTTTAGTGCATTCCACAGTTGTCCTTGTATGACATTGGTCCACCTATTTATTTGGAGCTTAAGTCTCTTTTGTTGTTTACAATCCGTTTTACTATTACGACGATAGTGATAATATTTTGGTTTGATTTCTTCCCAAGTTATTTTATCTACGCATAAAATGTGTATTATACTATTAGGACTGTTATCAGTCAAAGAATTCCAAGAACGGTCCTGTTCTGGATTGTCCGTGTCATAATTTGTGCCAGAAGAAGAACAGCTCATAGGTTCAGTGACAAAAGGGAGTGTTTTTTTGCTCATGACATGTCCAAAGAAAAAAACATAATTAGTTTTTATACTCATTTGAATACCCTTTTTTGTCATTTTGTTTTTTAAAGCAGATTGAACACTATTATAGACAGTATGCGAAATAGGTGGTATTATGCCATTACAAAAGTCATCTTTGAATTGTAAATAAACATCTTTTTGTATCTCTAATGGCACCTTCGGTTTTGGACCCCTTTTTGAGTTAGTATCCATAATTCAGTTCAATCCAGTATCAATTTATCGGAGGCACGTGTCGTGATGACTCAAGGTACTGTCCAGTTTACGATAACGTCATGGTCGTGGGTTATCGCTGCAGTTGTTGGCTTCGACCTGAAATAAGTAAAATAAAATTGTATTTAGATTTACTATTTTTAAATAGAATTAGTAGATTTTATGCAACTTCAGGGTCTGGGACGAGGATTGGGGACGGTGAACTATGTGGTTTACGACCGGGGGGAGGGGGATGAACATGAATGTATAAATAGTGCCCGCGCGTACCGGCTACATACGTGGCTACTAATTATTTAAACCTGCTACAAAAAGAGAAGATAATTATATGAAATTATTTCATTTTAATTTGAACAAACTCAAGATAAAAAGTTAAAATGACCAAAGTTAGGATATCAAAATGACAACATCTTAGTAATATTATAAATGTGAAAGTTTGTGAAGATGTTTAGTAGTTTGTTACACAATCACGCTCTAACGGCTGGCTGGAATTTGGTACAGGGCACAGTGTTTGATATGACCCAAAAAATTTCCCTCTGCTGTTTATGGTAGTAATCGGTCTAGGGATGCATTTAAAATGCAAGAGTAAAACACCGACGTGTCTAATTCAAATAACTTTTTTTATAAAAAATAATGAACTTTACGTGACCTTGTCGTAAAAAAAAATAAAATAAATTCTGAAAACGTAACTGTCCAAGATATTTATGTTAGATAAATATATTCTAATAAAGTATCTTAGGGCGCATATTTTCCAGTTTTTATTTTTTTTTAATCGCTTCTGGATACCGAGTAATTATTTTTTTTCAGATTTTCGTTTTTATTTTTTTTCTCCCAAAAAACTCAAAAGTGTAATTTGTGACTAGCACAGAAAGATTGCTCTTAATAAGGCCTATCGCTGATAAAAAAAACACGTTCCATTATCGAGGCCTTTAGGAGATATAAACCATTTTGTTCTAGGGTCAAGTGATACAACATAGGGTTGCCACTAAAGGTCAAACAAGTTTTTTTTATGAGTGTTTTTTGTTTTCATACTTATGAAACTTTATTTAAGTTTTTAAACGCCATGTCGGGCATCGTTGTCCGACAAACATAAATAGATAAAATTAATAAATTGTGTAATTTTGCCTTTAAATGTACATTGTTGCCCTGAATAAATTTTCCATTTCCATATACCTAACAATTATTTAACAACCATCGAATTATTAGGAAGTGAATAATTCAGCTTCCAATATTTCACCTAAACAAACCCACCACCCATCATCCCACCATCATGCAAACCCCACCATCGAAAAAAACCTAAAACAAAAGGTCTGCCGAGCATGTAATTAGATTTTATTTCTAAATGTGGTAAGTTATTGTAGTATAGAATAAAATATACTTCAAGACAAAATAAATAAATTAAGGGCAAATAAAGTGACAACCCTAACACTATTTAAAAAAAATTAATTCCTCCTAAAGGCCTCGATAGTGGAACGTAGTTTTTTTATCAACGATAGGCCTTATTAAGAGCAATCTTTCTGTGCTAGTCACAAATTACACTTTTGAGTTTTTTGGGAGAAAAAAAATAAAAACGAAAATCTGAAAAAAATTAATTACTCGGTATCCAGAAGCGATTTAAAAAAAATAAAAACTGGAAACTAAGCGCCCTAAGATACTTTATTAGAATATATTTATCTAACATAAATATCTTGGACAGTTACGTTTTCAGAATTTATTTTATTTTTTTTTACGACAAGGTCACGTAAAGTTCATTATTTTTTATAAAAAAAGTTATTTGAATTAGACACGTCGGTGTTTTACTCTTGCATTTTAAATGCATCCCTAGATCGATTACTACCATAAACAGCAGAGGGAAATTTTTTGGGTCATATCAAACACTGTGCAGGGGTAGAATAGAACCTGGAATAACACATAGGCTACTTTTTATCCCGGGAAACGTGTCCCAAGGGACGCGGGAACAGGATCAAAATTTCACGCGGGCGAAGCCGTGGCATCAGCTAGTAATTCATAAAATAATAATTTGTAAACTTACCTAATAAATTGACTGCCACAATTCTAAACACATCAGGGTCCGACTAAATCCGTGAACGGCAATGATATTGTTCTCATCTTTTTAAAGACCATGAGAGCTGCCATAAGTTGTGCACGCGCGAACAACGTATTGTCTATTTCACATTAGAATTAGAAAATTTTCCATTTCACACAAACCAATTTTTTACAGTCAAGCACATAAATAGGTAATGTAATGACTGTGATGATTGTCTTCGTACTGATATAATATTATTAATTACACAACTATTTGGTACACATACACAACACGGTTTTAGTATTATCATTCTACGGGGATGATAATATTATTATCACGGACGTGCTCACGCGCGGCACGTATTGCCCTTGTCGTAGCGGGCGGCCGAGTGCTCTTGGAGGGGTAGTTGCGCGGGTGAATTCCGGCGCGCGCGCCTGCCCCTGTCGTTTCCTTGAGGGGCCACTGTTTTCGAACACCGTGCAATGTCGTACTTGCAATGCGGTGTTACAGTATGTAATCATTTTAATTTTATTTATGTCAAAACACATCATGCTAACGTGTATTAGAAAATAATGCTATATTTCTGTTTTTAATTTCACAAATAATTCATTTTGTTCGCGACAGTACGTCAGTATATTTGTTCCTAGAACTTAACATAGGTTTTTTTGCTTATTCCCCTGCGAATTCGCATAAAGTATTTACACTAATAGAGGCAGAATTTCACGCACTATTTATATATATAGCATTAATTACAAGAAAAGTTCCCTTTCTATAAGAACTACTATGTGTACGCTGCCATGACGCCAGCTCCGAATGTCATTGAAAAGTCTTGTTCAATATCTCTGTTCCTACAAGAGCAATCGTTATGAAATTTTGCATAGCGGGAGAAGTATTAGAACAGTATTTTTGTGTCCAAATCTGTTGCTTTACAATTAGCCGTTTTCGAGTACGGCCATGTGTACGCTAGCTTGATCGTGACGCTAGCGTACATAGTGAAAATGGTGTTTATTTCCTAAACTAAAGAGGAAGATTTTTTTTTATTTTTACAGTAATTAGGCAGTATTTACACAGAGTTTTTTGGCATAGAAACTAACTCGTTGCAGTTCTGGTGTACGCTAGCATAACGGACACAAATATTGTTTATTTTTCTTTTTAATTTGTTGTTTGTAATTTTACTGTTATTATTATTTATCCATGATTGCAGCAGCAGTAGTGTTATTTATAAATTATTAGACTGGGATACATGGCATATTGAACTGTATGTGAAATAAATAAAATGCAAACTAAATATAAGCCAAAAAAAGGTCACGCGCCTTTTGGGGAAATTTTCGCGCATTGTCGATATTTTCCTATTCCATATTTGATTTGAACTAAATTGACATGCTATCTACAATTTCGTTGCAAAAAGTCGCTTACACTCCTCATTAACTTCCTTATATTCCTCCTCACTATCCTAATGGTTTCTAAAATTAATAGGAGACCCCTTTCTCCTATTAATTTATACCCAAATTTCGGTAATCGGATTTATACCCACACTTGTCTTGAATAGTCCCAAAGCTGAAATATAATTATGTATTTCAATAATAAAACCACAAATACAAACAATATTTTTTTATTCAATAGAATATTGTGAAAAAAATCACACTAATTGCTAAATTAATCAAAATACATATAATGTATACTATGTTAAATCACATTTACGTAATTATTATTAAAACATCTACACCACACAATTATATGTTAGAATCATTATAGACTTATATATGGCTAAAACATATACCCCCTGATTACAAAATACAGACTAAGAAATAATTAAACCAGGTTTAAATTGACAACTTTGACAATAAAACAATGACTTATGTCAATTTAAACCTGGTTTAATACTGAGTCCATATTTTGTAATAAGTGGGATAGAGATAATCGATACTATTATAAAGCTGAAGAGAATGCTAGGATCTGGACTTGTCCGATTTGAAAAAAATCTTTTAGTGTTAGATAGCTATCTATAATATGTATGTATTTACAAAAAAAAATGTATTTAAGTAGTATATCAGTTGTTTAGTACCCATAACACAAGCAAATATAATTGCTTACTTTGGGAATAGATGGTGCTGTGTGAATGTGGTAGAATATTATTATATTATTATTATAGCCCATTTTTTGTGGAAGTTTATAATATCACGCTACGGTCAATAGGAGCTGAGCAGTGGCGAAATAAAGTACGACGGCAGCGAAGCCCCGCGCGACTTCTAGTATGGTAATATTCTGGTATAGGCCAGTCATACCCATAAACAAGGGGGTATGACTGACCCCTAATGTAAATATGTCACACCCAATATTTACATTGGACATGTTTTACACACAAAGACAAGGGTATCTTATACACAAGTTTGGGTGAGTCATGTCCAAATAAATGCGCCATCCAATACGACAGATGCACCGACGACCTGGTCAAGGTTGCAGGCGGCACATGACCGCTCGCTGTGGCGTAAATTAAGTGGGGCCTATGCCCAGCAGTGGACGTCGTTGGGCTGATATGATGACGATGATGAGCATCTAACCCAAGAAGGGGAATTATAAGTCTACAGTGATTATAACATATAATTTTTTAACAGATCAAATCACAGTTCGCTCCCAAAATCAATAATTAAAGTTGTACAACAATATTATCTTCTTCCTAAATACCAAGCTTCGGATAATCACTGTCACCAATTTTCCTTATCGGGAGCGATTACCTACCAACCAATATATGACTTACACACGGCACTTAAATCTGTGGCGATATCGGGGCCAGTGTTGCCACGCATTAAATTGCATAATTTATTGATCCAATTTCAGTTGAATAAAATGTATACAAAAAAGATGAATATCTTCCCCTGCAGCAAGTGAAAGATTCAACTTATTTTAGTTGATTAAAATTTATACATACAGATTTTTTACTAGTGAAACCAGATTTTCCAATTTAGTGCGTGGCAACACTGGCCCCTTATATCGCCTGTGATGTTAAAAAAAATATCTCTGATTTAAGGGCCGTGTGGATCGTTTAAGTCTGTCCCACTCGCACCTTCAAAAGCTGGTAAGAGAGAGTGAGATAGACATATTTGCACACATCCCATTGATGTACAACTTTAAATAAATACAGACAAATGACTACATTTTTACTTTTTCAAAAATATCTTCTCATAATTTTAGGGTCTAGGCAAACTTGGGAAAAAAATTCTAGTCGTTACGTAATCTAAACATATAATTTGGGAGAAAAAAGCTTCAGCAATAGTGTACTTGGAATTATTAATATTTCGACAAGATAGCGATGAGACTTTTTTTTAAAACAAAAACTGAAGCCACTATCGAAGAAAAAGTAACTATGTACAAGTAAAAAAACACCGCAACGGCTTTTGGGAAAACCTAGCGTCAAGAGCGTTTATGCATGGTGAGCTGGCAATGTCGCATTTTTACTATAATTTTGTATAATTTTTATGAAATCATTTGAAATTGCTACATTTTTTCTCAAGAAGCGTCCATGAAATTATAGGAAGATATTTTTGACATGCCCCAATCACTGGATAATTCCAAAACATGTCAATATGTCATTTATCTCTGTCCATTAATTCATATCTGACATTTATTACAAATAAAATATTATGATTAGCTCAGACATGATTGAATTCGTAGCTATTTGAAACAGAATATTGATCTCATTTTTTATTGTCTGATACAGTAGGCTAAGGTGTGTTACAACTAGATTTCACCTGTTAGGTCCCATGAAACAGGGCAGGGCAATTTTTGTAGCGTGTGTGATCGTTTCTGTTGCAATAAAAATCGCGCATCCAACAACCGCGCGTTTCCCGCATGTCTGAGCTAACCCTAAATTAATTAACTAATTATTAATTACTACTTATAATTAAATACATACATGTATCATACCGGCCGCGGCCATGTCCAATATTATTGTATATAAAATATCATTATTTAGCAAATTAACTTTATTCATGTGTCAAGTTTTGTAGCGGCTTTACTGTTGTTTGTAGCAGTGCAAAAGATTATTCTAGTGTTATATTTAATTCAATTTCCGTGTTATTTAGGTGAAATTAACAACATTTATCGGGATACAACTTACAAGCCGTTAATGTGTCTAATCTTTACGATAACTTTATGGTTTTCGTAATAATCAAATATATTCACCGCTGGAGGAGGCAAGCAGGCGACGTTGTTCCCGTATGCCAGATATCACCATTCCACCGAACACCCAAACCCATAGCCCAACTTTATTTGACTCCATAATACCATACAATAGCTCTACAGCTATGATATGGCGGCGGTAAATGTCTCATCACATTGTAAATTAAAATTCTTTAAGGGCCTCTGCATGTTGGACCTGTGTCCCCGCGTAAGCCTTCCAAAAGGACCGGGTATACTTCTCACCTTAGAGAAAAGTTTAGCCGTGAAAACAGAGAAATATGTATTTATTTTAAGGTGCATATTCTGATGTGCCTCCTCCATATATTTTTCTGGCGCTATTGTCTCTGAACATAGACACTTTCAACTCCAAAAAAAAACATTTTTTTTATATAAAAGTTCACATCGCGAGCACAAAAGTAAACCGGCGTAAACCCTTTTAAGCAGATTTAGTACTAACTAAAGTACATTTGATACCGACTATAGGACATTTGGTACCGACTTTAATAAAGTTGGTACCGACTCTAATACAATTGGTACCGACTTGAATACAGTTGGTACCGACTACAATACATTTGCACCGACACAAACAAACTGACATACAAAGCGATTATTATTTGTGATATCATGTTAATATATTTATGTTATCTATTTTAAATTGTTCGACTACACTCAATACTTATTAACTACTGAAACACTTTAATGTATTGTTTTTTAAAGAGTAATATCCCACTCGATGATTGCACACGTTAGGCTTACAGTTTGCGACTTACTGTTTGCTGTAACTGTTTTAGAGCGTTCGCACGTATTAGGCATAATCATGCGTTTTCTGTATGTAAACGCTATCGCTAGTTTGAAAACGATGTAAGGGCTAATTTTGAAACTTTGACAATAAATGCGGTATGACTGGAAAATTAGACCTTACTTTATAATAATAAGACTGTATTTTACAGACGTAGTATAAAACAATACTTAGTAATTTTTATTATGCCTAATATGATATAGTTATAAAAATTAATTAAATTTAAAGATCTTTTGAACGATTAACAAAAAATAAAACATTTCGAAATCACCTATTTTTTTGAAAAAAAAATCACCTATTAAAACACAGCATAAAGTCAGCGGGCAAACGATCAGCCGCAAACAGTACGCCCGCTATGAACGAAACCTTAAACATACAAATTCGGTTCCGATATCGACAATTTTACATTTTAATGCGATTATTATTATTTAAATACTACTTACAACTGTTTACAACAAGAATATTTTAATTATTGATAAGAACACAGTTTCATTACTAAAGCAAGTTCCCTCATAGCGTTATATACATGGACCCGACATATGTCCCGTTTATTAACCCTTTGAACGCCAACGTCGGCTATACTCGACAAGAACAAGCGTGCCCTGAGCCCCGACGGCTGTAGCCGACAAAAAACAGGTCCATGAAAATACAAGTTAATGGACCAAGATCCCAAAGCTGCCAGACGTTATTTATGTTCTGAGAAACAAAATGTAGACAAGGAGGTAGTGTTTGCGTGTACTATGAATGTCCGAATACTCGCTAACTTGTGTCGACGGACAATTTTAAGGTATTCGGTACTAAATGTACGTAAAATTGTTACTAACTTTACTTATTTTCTGAATCAAAGTCAAATCTTTTTATTTCATTTCGATCACATACACGATACTTATGAACGTCATACAAAGACAAAAAAAAGGTGTCAGTAAATTTGCCTACGGCCAGTTCACTGACAAGGTTGAGCTCTGAGAAGAACTTGGCAAGAAACTCAGGCCACTCTTTTTAATCGTCATAGAGTGCTTATTTTTATATAATGTTAATCTATACTAATATTATAAAGCTGTAGAGTTTGTTTGTTTGAACGCTAGAATCTCAGAAACTACTGATCCGATTTAAAAAATTATTTTAGTGTTGGATAGCCCATTTATTGATGAAGGTTATAGGGTATACAACATCACGCCACAGGCAATAGGAGCTGCGCAGTGGCAAAATAAAGAACGACGGGAGTGAAGCCCCGGGAGACTTCTTGATGAATAATCAAAACTCCCAGACACATCCAACCTTCTTGTCTATATTTTGTTTTTAAGAACATAAGTAAAGTCTGCCAGCTCTGGGATCTCAGTCTATAAAGATACTCATTATTTTTATGTTTCGTTGCTAAATATTAAAAACTGCATTACTAGGCTTAGCGTACAAGGCACGGAGATGCGATTATAACGTGGCATTCAAAAGGTTCAGGTGGATGTACTGATACACCTACTCCATACAATTACTTGCGCTCTTGTCTCTGAACATAGACAATTGTTTTACATAGAACAATTCATTTTATCACTTTTTTACAATAAAGAATCCCACGTATTGACTTTTAACCGTCTCAGCTTTGTAGATAGAGGAGAGGAGGCCCAACAGTGGGACATTAATAGGATGGTCATGATGATGAATGATTTTTTGGTCAACATCATCAGACTGTACTAGTCCACTGCTACATAGGCCTCTCCAATTGCTCGCCACTGAGCATTTTTTTTTTTTTTTTTTATTTGCGGCTTTTTGGTCATAACTTGCCTTTAAATTATTATGCAACAGGCCTACGTCACGTATTATAATTAAGGAATATGAAATACCTTATTTATTTGCCCGACCTTTCGTTCGAAGCGTTTTTTCATTCATTTCGTATTCCTTAAATATGTGTACAAGTCGCGCAAGTTTAAAAGATTTTATAACTTGCCTATTTTATTGAGAGAAAAAAAACGAGAAAAATTTGACTCTGTCAATTCGCGAGTCTATTTACTGTAGAAAAGTGACAAAATTAATAATAATATAATATTCTACCACATTCACACAGCGCTATCTAGTCCCAAAGCAATTATACTTGCTTGTGTAAACAACTGATATACTACTTAAATATATTTTTTTTGTAAATACATACATATTATATATAAATTACACCCAGACACAGAACAAACCTTTATGCTCATCACACAAAGATTTGTCTTGGGTGGGGATCGAACCCACGACCTCCGGCTTAGCAGTCATTGTCACTAACTACTAGACCAACAGGCCAGTCAGATTTTATAACTTATATATATTGAGAGAGAAAAAAACGAGAAAAATTTGACTCTGTCAACTATTTACTGTAGAAAAGTGACAAAATGAATTGTTCTATGTTAAAAATTGGAAACTGGCCTGTTGGTCTAGTGGTTAGTGACCCTGACTGCTAAGCCGGAGGTCGTGGGTTCGATCCCCACCCAGGACAAATCTTTGTGTGATGAGCATAAAGGTTTGTTCTGTCTGGTTGTAATTTATCTATAATATGTATTTACAAAAAAAAAATGTATTTAAGTAGTATATCAGTTGTTTAGTACCCATAACACAAGCAAATATAATTGCTTAATTTGGGACTAGATGGCGCTGTGTGAATGTGGTAGAATATATAGAATATAATATAATTGTCTATGTTCAGAGACAATAACGCCAATAAAATATATGGAGCGGGCGTATTGGAACATCCACACTAACCAAATAACAGATCGTTCTATATACGGTATAACATTAAAATCTGTTGAAAAATATAGGTATGTCTATAATAAAATGTTTCTTAATTTTGTCTCCCGCTTAGCTATTGAGAAAAGTAGATAATTTTTTCATAGTCATAATCTTTATTTCATATAGATCAAATACATGATACTTGTGAATGTCATACAAAGTCAGATAGGTGTCAGCAAATTTGCCTGCAGTCAGTTCGCTGAGAAGGTTGAGCTCTGAGAAGAACTTGGCAAGAAACTCAGGCCACACTTTTTAATCATCATTCATAGTAGTTACAATTTTTTGCGACTCTTCTACTTCATTTCTGATTAAATTTGTTACCGGTTCAAAGACACTTAGAGCCGTACAAGACACATGCCGTGTCAGACAAAATAAATTTTCTTCATAGAATTTGACAGCTCGTGTCTGCCGATGTTAAAACACGCTGTATATAAGAATATTTTTTTGTCTGTCTGTAGATGTAAATGAAACTTGATTCTGGTTTACAGGAGACCCCCGTCAGCGGACTGGTCGTAGGCAAATTTGCTGACACTACTTTTCGGATAACCTGTTACATTCTTGCGACTTTCATAAGTGTTACCTTGTAACCTAGATGAATAAACGAGATTTCATTTCATTTCCCACAATTAACCGTAATTATATAACTATCCGTTATTTGGTTATGAAAACCGGATATTATTCAACCATTAGCTAAATATTTGTAACAAGGATATACGGAGACAATTTCACATTAAATGTAATGATTTAATGCCACACTAAGAGACTTCAATTAGCAGTAATCTGTCATTAACACCATTTTTTCATTGAATAATCGACTGGTAGGTGTATCATCATCAGCAACACATTAATGTCCCACTGCTGGGCTCGGGTCTCCTCTCCTCTATCTAGAGAGCTGAGAGGGTTTAGGCCATAATCCACTCACGCTGACCTAGTGCGGGTTGGTGGATCAGACATACTCATAGAATTTCTTCTAGTGTATGTGGGTTTCCTCACGATGTTTTCCTTCACCGTTAGCAGATGTAAGTCACTTGACTAGTACATATAAATTCCACAAAGTGAAATCCACATTGGTACTGCTGGTCGGAATCGAACTCGGACCGCGTGTTTAACACGCCGGTCTCTTATCCATTCAGCCACCATCGCTTTAGGTGTATAGACTTCAGTATTACAAGTTTTTACTAAATAAACTTTGAAGTTAAGTTACATCTCTGAGTACGGCAGTCAGTTCATAAACTCAATTACCCTTGGGGGAATGATAAGAGTTAAACTCTCTCAGCTCTCTAGATAGAGAGACCTTTTTCAGCAGTGGGTGATTTCATCGCAAATTTTCGCTTTAATGAAAAATTAGCTCTGTTATTTATTTAGCTTGTCTAAAAAGGCCACCAAGACCGTGCCCAAAAGTGGACTTAGGAGTGCAAAATCTCACAAGCAAGTAATTCAAGGGTCAGGTGTCAGTCTGAGGGCTGCTATGTGTCAACCCGATGGGGCCCCAGGTCTCAGCCCATGGGGCCCTATGTCTCAGTCCCTCAGTGGGACCTCCCGCCACCAAATGACATTTTTGTTTCTATGTCAATTTAGTTTTTATTAAGATGAATGAAGAAAAATAAGGCGTTGTGGTCATAGCAAATATGGCATAGGATCTCAATAACCTAGGCTGTATATGTGAGTTTAAATAAATCTGAAAATCAACTGGCTTCATGTAAGACGCCTTTGTCGCAGTAGGCAGAGGTACATCACACCAACATTTCACCAGCTATGTTATATCCCATGTAATAGGAGTCTTGTTGCTATTAACCAGCCATATTTTCAAACTCCAAACAAAAAAATCTGATATCGTTTTGCCTACGAATCGAATCTAGGACCTCTTGCGCAGCAGACGTATATATATATATATACACTCCCGCTGTGCCACTGAGCTAGTCTGGCATCACATAACCTTTTGAGTCCCATAGTCCAAGGAGCCCTATATGGAATATATTAAATAGGGCCCCATATTGAATAAGTCCGAAACCTTACTCCTCCGACTGATCATTTAATTTCACAATACTCGTCGTCAACATAATTATAAAAAACATTACATATTACGATTATGTACAACAATTAACAATACTAACATTTAATAACATAAATGCTGTACAGAAAACAACGGGCACGGTCTGGTGTAACAATTCCAAAAGCGACTAACGTTCATTCCGAACCCGACTAAAGTTCATTCCGAACCCGACTAAGGTTCATTCCGAATTCTGAACCCGACTAAAATTCTGTAAACAGGGTTTTATTACTATAGTCATACCCTTGAAGTGATTTCTATTGGTGTAGATATTCTCAAATAATGTTACAGCAGCGGCAATATCTTGGGCGGGCTCCTGCACCCCCCACGGGGGGCGTGACTGGGGCAAAGTACGCGTGCACGCGGATGTTGGGCAAATGATTCTGAAATAAATAATAACAATATTAATATAATATAATATTCTACCACATTCACACAGCGCCATCTAGTCCCAAAGTAAACAATTATATTTGCTTGTGTTATGGGTACTAAACAACTGATATACTACTTAAATACATTTTTTTTTGTAAATACATACATATTATAGATAAATTACACCCAGACACAGAACAAACATTTATGCTCATCACACAAAGATTTGTCCCGGGTGGGGATCGAACCCATGACCTCCAGCTTAGCAGTCAGGGTCACTAACCACTAGATCAGCAGGCCAGTCATATACAACGTGTCCCAAAATTCAACGATAAGCGGGAACCAGAGGTTAGGCCTACTCATGACTACTCATTAAAAAATTTAAGAAAAAAAAAATCTTAATTCATTTTAGAGATATAGAAAAAAATATTAAATCTTTTGAAAATTGACACCCCCTAAGGTATTTTAAACTACAATTACCACAATTTTCCAAATATTTCCGATATGTTTTTTGTATCGAAAACCTTATTAGTACTGCTATCTACCACAACACTTAAAATGCCCACAATTTTTGTAGTTTTTACGAAATAAACAATCAAAGTTGATATTTTCCCTAAAATTTTGCAAGTTTTTTACTTTCAGTCCATTTTCACTCATCGTGGTGTAAAAAAATAGTACTGACACTACAATGGCAAGTTTTTTTAAAAATTGACGCAGCTAATTACGATTCCAAAATGGTATAATACGTTAGAAGAACTCGCCACATAAAAAAGTTGTGAACCATTTTTAAACAGGCACGGAATTCAAAAATTGTTGTTTTTGATATTAATAGCGTTTACTGAGTTCAGAATTGGTATTTTGTTGCAAATTCTTCGAGTTGAATAGCACAAATGTGCGTGGTCAAATAACCATACAAGTTAGAAGGAGACAGATAGAAGGAGATCACACGTTAGAAATAGGGCATAGGGGTTGTCGAATAACAATAGGGCAGGTAATCTGAACACAGGCGGGTGGGGATGTGGTAAGATGATCTCTTTATTATTAATTTGTCAGTACGCTTCCTATCTTTGTTTACTGTGCATCTTTCTGTATTCAATTGACGTGGCTCTTGTTCTAACGATTTTTGGCTTGTATTTCTGGACTTGATTAAGTGATCTGTGAACTGAACTGACTTTATCTTTGACTCTGATTTTGTTGTTTTCAATTGGACTTTTTCATTTTGGACTGTTTAGCGCTCATTATGCCGCTACCATACACGCCGTTGGAATATGCCAATATGCACCTCATTTATGGAGAATGTCGTTGCAATGCTAACGCTGCTAGCAGACTTTATCGAGAAAGGTACCCAAGTGCTCAGAGATATCCGGATTACCGAGTATTTATTAACGTGCACCAAGCGTATGTGGAGGGTCGTTTACCATCTGCTAGGAGAAACGCTGGTAGACCTCAGATGAAACAAGATGAAGAAGTTCTCAATGAGATAGAACTTGATACAACTACCTCCGTACGAGTCATAGAAGCAGCTACGGGAATCCTAGAAAGTTCTGTCCAACGAATTTTAAAACGGCATGCTAATGGCGGACAATTTGAGCATTTATTGTAATTAATATTAATTTTTAACTTATTATAAATAATTGTTTTTTTTATAATTTTTTGTATCATTCAATTTTATTACACCAAAATATTAATTTTATTTTGTACAGTTAGTAAAGTTTATTAATATCCACACGGAATCCACGTTGCAGTGTCAATTACCTGCCAATCGAATGTACCTGCCCTATTGTTATTCGACAACCCCTATGCTCTATCTCTTTCTAACGTGTGATCTCCTTCTATCTTGTATGGTTATTTAACCACGCACATGTGCCATTCAATTCGAAGAATTTGCAACAAAATACCAATTATTCTGGACTCAATAAACGCTATTAATATCAAAAACAACAATTTTTGAATTTCGTGCCTGTTTAAAAATGGTTCACAACTTTTTTTTGTGGCGAGTTCTTCTAACGTATTATACCATTTTGGAATCGTAATTAGCTGCGTCAATTTTTAAAAAAACTTGCCATTGTAGTGTCAGTACTATTTTTTTACACCACGATGAGTGAAAATGGACTGAAAGTAAAAAACTTGCAAAATTTTAGGGAAAATATCAACTTTGATTGTTTATTTCGTAAAAACTACAAAAATTGTGGGCATTTTAAGTGTTGTGGTAGATAGCAGTACTAATAAGGTTTTCGATACAAAAAACGAATCGGAAATATTTGGAAAATTGTGGTAATTGTAGTTTAAAATACCTTAGGGGGTGTCAATTTTCAAAGGTTTTAATATTTTTTTCTATATCTCTAAAATAAATTAAGATTTTTTTTTTCTTAAATTTTTTAATGAGTAGTCATGAGTAGGCCTAACCTCTGGTGCCGGCTTATCGTTGAATTTTGGGACACGTTGTATATAAGTTGCTGGTGATTTGGTTAAAAAAATTGAATAGTTCATTCCTGCAGCTACGGAGCTATAGGTGGGTAAAGTGCATTGTATTGACTTTTGAAGGTGCATGTTCCGGCATTGTCTCTTCCACCAGTAGGACCGCCGACCTGGTCAGGGTTGCGGTCGGCCGTTGGTTGCAGGCGGCACAGGACCTTTCGCAATGGCGTTAATTAGGTGAGGCCTATGTTCAGCAGTAGACGTCGTTGAGCTGATAGGACTTAAGACAAACCCAGGTGTCGGAATTTAATTTATCAAGTCGTATAAAAGGCTTCCAACTTGACTTAACGACTAGTTTTTTTTTTCTTTCTTTTTTTGGTATAATCAGCAGTTCCATATTACGAAAACGTTCTTCTACGGAATACCATCCAAATTTTAACCTAATCCAGGCCTTATTGCCGACAATAAATATATTTTTTTATGTCATTTTTGATTCACTGAGAGAATAGAGAGAGAGAGAAAACTGAAACACTTCTGACTTACATACGATAACTTTAAACCACACACACACACACACACACACACATTCACATATACACACACACACACCAATCACTCTAATTCTAATTCTACTAAACTTAAGCACTAAAACTTGTTATCACTTTCACATACCTCACTTCCACTAATAGCAACCTATGTATTTAAAATATAATCTTGGTCGAACACTGCCTCTTATGATACAGGCCTTGCCTAGTATAAGAGACAGGGTTCATCATTTTTCGGGACATTTTTAACTAATGTAACATCTAATGTACCGATAACATGTCTGTAACTACTACTGTAATTAGTTGTGATAATAAATAAATTATTATTATTATTCAAAATCTCACACCTAAAGAATAAAAGTTGAACATACCCTTAGTTTCCTGATGGCGTTTCTGCTGACCATCTGACAGTCGTAGAGCTCGATCAATTGTAGGTTATGACAAGATATCAGGTGTTCTAACGCGCCGTCAGTCACTAGCGGACAATTGTCTAGACCTATAATAATAATAATAATAATAATAATAGTGTATTGACACCCAAGTTACCCAGCAGGTCTTTGTTGGCTGACTGGAGTGGATCTCCAAGAGCGACCACAGGACTCTCAACTCTGGCTTGCCTTAACCGGCTGACCAGAGAGGGGTCGCCAGAGCTATATATTCGGGGGTGGAAGTGTCATTATTCAATGGCATAATTACGAGGAAACCCGCTCCGGGTCTCCGCTTGGGACCCGCGATGGTGAAATCGGCGCCGCACCGCTCGACACCCCTAGCCGCGCACTACGGAGTTGCCCTGAGACCCGTGGACTTCGGCCCATGTCGGTTGTGGATGAGGCCCATCTAGTGTAAGGCGAGTCACCGTCTGCCCAAATCCTCATTTAACATCATATATTCACCGCTGGAGGAGGCAAGCAGGCGACGTTGTTCCCGTATGCCAGATATCACCATTCCACCAAACACCCAAACCCATAGCCAAACTTTATTTGACTCCATAACATCATTCAATAGCTTTACAGTTACAAATCATAGCTGTACTACAATAGTGCAGCTGTGATATGGCAGCGGTAAGTGTCTCATCCCATTCTAAATTAAAATTCTTTAAGGGCCTCTGCGTGTTGGACCTGTGTCCCCGCGTAAGCCTTCCAAAAAGACCGGATATACTTCTCACCTTAGAGAGAAGTATAGCCGTGAAAAAAGAGACAATAATAATGATAGTTTATTGACACCCAAGTTACACAGTGTTTTATACAAAAGTATTCAGATCTTTACAATTTAAGATATTATAACAATAAATTGACCAATACTGGATCCCAAACTAAGACAGCGTTCAGTCTTACAAAAAGTGGCACTGTTGGACGATAGATAGACTATAGACAATAACAAACAAAATATTTTATTGCCTGAATTGGCAGACGAGCAAACAGCCCACGTAATGGTAAGTGGTAATGCTAGACAGGATCATCATCTCAACCCATAAAAGCTCCAATGCTGCGCACTGGTCTCCTCCAACGAATGTGGAAGGAATTTAGTGTAGAAGGTATAGTATAGAAGGGTTCGTATATATATAGGTTTTGTTTCGAATTTTCCTTTTCTTGCAGTGCTCTTGTCTGCATAAGGTTTCTCCCTTAGTCACCCTTTACGACACCCACGGGTTGAGATGGGGTAGTGACATTATGTATTCTTAATCCGTCACTAAATGAAAAACCTAACGTAACCTTGAAAGGATAGCTCTCTAATCTGGTTTGAAGATTTAGATTAGAATTTATTATTATATTGGACATTTTATTTATTATAATATAATTTAGACTATTAGATTATTATATTAGACATTTTTATATTGTATTGGACATTATTAATTTAATTTGACTGTCACCGTGGCGCAGTGGTTAAGGTGGTCGCCTCGCCACTACATCGCCGTGCTGGGTGACGTGGGTTCGATTCCCACACGAGACAAATATTTGTGTGATTCATAGATATTTGTTTCTAGTCTGGGTATACTTTGTGTCCGTTAGTTTCATGTTTGTAAAGCTCCCCGCGACACAGGGCTTGTTCCCTAGTGCGGGCGTTGTCTTTTTAAAAAAAAAAAGAAAAAAAAAAAAAGAAATAAGAAATTTATTTCGATAATTATTATGAAATTGGTACACATATTGTGAATTTTAATAATATTAATTTCTAATGTGTAATTTATGATAGAATGTTGTGTACCTGGTAGTTATTATTAATTTTAAGTAGTTTTAAAAGATTTTCAACACAATGTAATATTGTTATGAAATAAAATACGTATGACTTAAGAAGGTCATGTCATCCCAACCTTTGAGTCAACAATGGTGGCGCTGTAATCAGGTCCTAACAATGGACAGGAACATATCTATCTAGTATCTAGTTATCTGTGTAGAGACAGATTAAGAATACATAATATCACTACCCCATCTCAGACCGTGAGTATCGTAATAGCGACAAACACAACCTAACCTTTTTTTTAAGAGGGGAATGCATTTACCCATATCGTCCCATCGTCGTTGTTGGTGTCTACAGTGGACTGAGTCTCTAGAGTTATTCATAAAACAGTTGCGACAGCGGTCCTTCCCAACCACAAAAATTAGGGCTATTAACGCCGCCGCTAACAACATGTAGCTGATAACATACTCTATTTCTCTATTTAAAAAGACAACGCCCGCACTAGGGAACTAGCCCTGTGTCGCGGGGAGCTTTACAAACATGAAACTAACGGACACAAAGTACACCCAGACTAGAAACAAATATCTATGAATCACACAAATATTTGTCTCGTGTGGGGATCGAACCCACGTCACCCAGCACGGCGATGTAGTGGCGAGGCGACCACCTTAACCACTGCGCCACGGTGACAGTCTGGTGAATATCATGGCTAGTCATGGTCATGGTTGTCTGCCGAGCTTCACTCTCCCTTAAAGTGATAAGTTTCTCATCAATCTTCGCAATATCCGAAGTTGTAGATGTGACCTGACGTATATTTGGTACGTCTTGATATTTGAGTTTGACAATCTTGTTGATGGAGGTGTCCAGAGTGGGAGCAGTCATTGCATAATCCATCTTCATGTGGCTCTCTCACACGGGACGGTTATGTGGGACTTGCCAGTTGAGGCCGGAATACCCACTAAACCCCTCTGTGCACCAACTCTTCGCTGTAGCGGGTGGGCCACCCGAACTCGATATGACATCAGCGGCCCACCCAGTAAACTTTTTTTTTTTTTTTACTTGGGGAAATGCCTGACGCATACCCCTCGGTCTTGGGGAAAGAACCGAGGGGTTATGTGGGGCTCGCGACCACTAAAACCCCAAGGTGTTCCTCTCATCGCGCTCTGCTGTGGTCACGGGAGCGCAGGAACATTCGTCCGCGACCACAGCGACCTTATGCAGATAAAAGCACTGTGAGAAAAGAAAAATTCGAAACATACCCTATATGTATAGTAGGCTAAATTCCCTCCACAACCTTTAATGATGATGACTTTAACTTACCAAGAACAGTGAGGTGTTCTGCTGCACAGGGCGACATAGACAGCTGCTTGATACCATAGTCAGTTATCAACTCGCAGTGAGATAATGTCTGAAAATAAAAACAGTATATTCCGATATTTGTCTTGAAAGTCAGTAGTCAATTCGGGGTTTTTGACTAGCCTGTTGGCCTAGTGGTTAGTGACCCTGACTGCTAACCCGGAGGTCGGTTCAATTCCCGCTCAGGACAAATCTTTGTGTGATGAGCATGATTGTTTATTCTGTGTCTGGGTGTAATTTATTTTTAATATGTATGTATTTACACAATTATACTGTATTTAAGTAGTATATCAGTCGTTTAGTACTCATATTACAAGCAAATATAATTTGGGACTGTGAGTGCGGTAAAATATTATTTAAAAAATTAAATGTTCAGCGAACTGGGCTTAGGCAAATTTACTGACACCTTTTTTGGCTTTGTATGACGTTTATAAGTATAATGTATTTGATCTTTGACTACATGTGTATAATGCATTACATTTGTACGACTGCTCGTCTGTCACTTTAGGCAATAAAAAAAAAGTGATTTCTGATTCTGCACATTTGCCTACCATTTAACTACCTCGGTGGCGCAGCGGGAAGTATATACGACTGCTGTGCAAGAAGTCCCGGGTTCGATTCCCGGGTCGGGTGAAAATTGTATTGGACTTTTCTAGCATGAAATTCCAGTATTGAGATTTTCCCGGAGTTTGGTAAACAAATGTTCCCGGTTGATGATAATAGGCTCGCCCCCTATTTCATGGGACCAAAAATAGCTGAAATGTGGGTGTGAAACAGCTCTGCCTACCCCTTCGGGGAAAAAGGCGTGATGCAATGTTATGTTATGCACATTTGCCTACCCCTTAAGGGGGAAAGCCGTTATTTTATCTTAACCAAGGCATGGTTGCGTGGGCAACGTCCTAACGTTGGCCACGCCAATGACAACATCATCTACATAGAATATGAATTATTCCGTACATTAGCTTTTGGGCAATGATTACTGGAGATTTTCTTATTGTTATATCAATAATTGTCCGTGTGGTGACGGAAAAACATAAATTAAGTATACATAATGTCACTACCCCATCTCAACCCGTGGGTTTCATACAAGGCGACTAAAGGAAGTAACCTTAGGCAACAAGAGCACTACGAGAATAGGAAAACTCGAAGCAAAACTCTATACCAACCCGTCTGACCAGAGTGGTATAGGCTAGATTCCCTCCTAAATGTTTGGAGGAAGCCCGTGCCCAGCAGTGTGACATTAATTCATGGCTTATAATAATGATAATATCAATAAGACAATAAGCTCACCAGTTTCTCCAGCCGTGGACATCCCATAGACAAGTGTACCAGCGTAGTGTCTGTGATCAGCACACACTCTTCAAGGTCCATACGTTCTAGCAGTCGGCAACTCTGTACAATATAACAAGTTATTTGAGAAAGAAAGATTTATTGTACACATTAAACGACACGACGTACAATAAAAAAAAAACAGAAACATAAAACGCCTTATAAAAGACGTATTATGGAAATCATGTATATGATGTAGTGACCATAATATGTAGTTTAAATGACAAAGATTGAAAAATGTAGTAAACAAAATATAAAACTAAGGAACTAAACATGCTTATTTTAGTAAAAGGTTAATGAAAAAACAGAAACATTTATTTATTTAATTAAGGTTCACCAACAGTTGTTACAGATATTACTAAGCTAGAACATACATGTATTTGTATCTTAAGTCTAACTGCACAACCAATTATAGGCAAACACCACATGCAAAGTGTTTTTTGTACTAACATCTGTTGTATTACATTAAATAAGTTAAAAAAATTAAAAAAAAAGATGAAACCGCTCCAGCACTTAACATAATAAAAATAATAAAATATTAAAACTGCCTCGGTGGCGCAGCGGGAAGTTTATACGACTGCTGTGCAAGAGATACCGGGTTCAATTCCCGGGTCGGGTAAAAATGGTATTGGACTTTTCTAACATGAAATTCTAGTATTAAGATTTTCCCGGAGTTTGGTGAACAAATGTTTCCGGTTGATGAAATCAATAGGCTCGCCCCCTATTTCATGGGACCAAACATAGCTGGCGAAATGTGGGTGTGAAACACCTCTGCCTACCCCTTCAAAAAGGCATGATGCTATATTATGTTATGTAATGTTAAATATTAAAACTTAATTGGTAAAACTACAGATTAAACTAAAACAATGAAAAATTTGATACAATCTGTGGTGGTAATTTTAAAACATTTAAAGATATACGACTGTCACCGTGGCGCAGTGGTTAATAATAATAATAATAATAATAAACATTTAATTCAGAATCTCATCCATATTTGTTAGTAACAATTTTCCTTAAAATACTATGTTAATAAAATAAAATAATATAAAATCATATAAATATCAACACAATTAAATTAAATCAAAATTAAATTTACATTAGGTTAAGGTGGTCGCCTCGCCACTACATCGCCGTGCTGGGTGACGTGGGTTCGATTCCCACAGGAGACAAATATTTGTGTGATTCATAGATATTTGTTTCTAGTCTGGGTGAACTTTGTGTCCGTTAGTTTCATGTTTGTAAAGCTCCCCGCGACACAGGGCTTGTTCCCTAGTGCAGGCGTTGTCTTTTAAAAAAAATAAAAAATAAATATAAATAATAATTATATATAATAATATAAAAATTAATAATAATTAAATAATAAAAATCGAAATCCACGATATATGACACTAAATTGCGACCTTGCCCTTCCTCTGCCTGAACCCTCTTAAAACTATGTCTAACTTAAAAATTAACACAACAATTAAATATAAAAAGTCAGGCATCATCATCATCAGCAACCCATTAAGTCCCACTGCTGGGCTCGGGTCTCCTCTTTTTTCTTTTTCTTTTTTTAAAAAGACAACGCCCGCACTAGGGAACTAGCCCTGTGTCGCGGGGAGCTTTACAAACATGAAACTAACGGACACAAAGTACACCCAGACTAGAAACAAATATCTATGAATCAAACAAATATTTGTCTCGTGTGGGAATCGAACCCACGTCACCCAGCACGGCGATGTAGTGGCGAGGCGACCACCTTAACCACTGCGCCACGGTGACAGTCTATCCTCTCAAATCCAGAAATACTTAAATGTATTTGTATCTATAATCTCACCCTTGCAAGAGCTTGGAAGCCAGCATCAGTAAGCATGGAGCACTGCGCCAGCTCCAAGGTCACCAGATCCGGACACTTGGCAGCCAAGGACAGCAGGGTGGCATCTGTGAGTCGAGAGCAACCAGACAGGCACAGGCGAAGCATTCCGCCTGACAGCTTCGTGATAGAGTCGTCTGTTAATTGCTGGAATTGAATAGGAGAGATTAACTATTTATCATAAAATCATTTCATAAATCATTTATTGCAGAAAATGTGGTACAAAATAGATGATATATAAATAAAAGTTCTATACACATTTTGTTATAAATTAACATTTGTATTATTATAATAGCAGAGCACGCGACTTCGTCCGCGCGTACTAAAATAAAAGTATCCTAAGTTACTCCTTATTACATCAACTATCTGCCAGCGAAAGTCCCGTCACTATCGGTACAGCCGTTCCAGAGATTAGCCGTAACAAACAAACAGACAAAAATTGTAAAAAATGTTATTTTGGTATATGTACTGTGTATACATTCATATGCATGTAGTTGTGGTAGAATATTATTATATTATAGTTAGTAGACAGACAGTCCAATTTATTTGTATAGATATATAGAAGATGATAACAGCTCTCTAAAGTAGGCTTATGAAATAAGTTTTATAAAAAAACACACATTGTAAAATTTTTGCCTGTCTGTTTGTTTAAAGTTAACTCCAAAACAACTGAACCGATTACCGACTGGTGTATTTACCTTCACGAGGAGTAACTTAGGCTACTTTGATTTTGGAAAATATATTTCCGTTTCGGATTCCGTGAAAGAATATTAGGATTCCATGGTGTGATAATAGAATACTAGATAAGTTTTCCACGGGAACTAAGTCGTGGGCACCATGGGAATAAATAATAATAATATGTGCGACCAGTTTCCTCCGTGGCTCAGTGGTTAGTGACCCTGACTGCTGAGACAGAGGTCGTTGGTTCGATTCCCAACCAGGACAAATCTTTGTGTGGTGAGCACTATCTCTGGGTGCAATATCTATATATATATATATAATATGTATTTTAAAAAAAATTACAAAAAAAAAATTGTTGGGCATTCAAACACAGCGCCATCTAGTCCCAAACTAAGCTAATCTTTAATATGGATACTAGACAACTGATATAATACTTAAATAACTTTTTTTTTTTCGTAATATTACGTCCAGAAACAGAACAAATAATTGTGCACATCACATAAAGATTTGTCCTGGGTGGGAATCGAACCCACGACCTCTGTCTTAGCAGTCAGGGTCACTAACCACTGAGCCACGAAGGCTTCAAATGGCTATGCCCGTATACATTCCTACTTGGTAAGTGAACCGTCCATATCGTATATCTTCCAAGTGCATACTCACATCACATCCTTGTACGTTGAGTACCTCGAGGTCGGGACAGTGAGTCGCGAGCGCCGATACAGCTCTGTCGTTTACGTTCTTACAGCCTGGGGACAAACGTACATACATAGAGCATTGTATAACATCATGCGTCTAAGAAAGGGTAAGCAGAGGTCTACCACATTTCGACAACTATGTTATGTAGTCTATGGAGTTTGGGGATTTATCGTGATAATTTAAAGAAAAATTCCTGATTATTACTCGACTTTCAAAAAGGAGGGTAATGTTTTTTTAAATAATTTTAAGAAAATAAAAATAATCACTGTCGTAATTAAATAGTCGCTTAAGTCATTCGTCCTCTGTCTCCCCTTCCAATTTCTTCCTTTTCTCGGTCATTGTTCATCATTCACTATTTATACTTCACTCGTTTCATAATTCACGTTTCATTCTATTTGTGTCTTATCGTTCCATTCCTATATCTATGTGCTATTTTTATTTTATATATTACAAAATTATACAATACTAGGCTACGATTCAGACCAACCGGCTCGCATCGGCCCGCGCCGGGCGGCATTTTACAATGCGTTAAAGAACATTGAAATGTATCAACAGTAATTACAGTTCATATTTGCATGCAACTTACGGTTGGAGCCGGTCGGCCGTCGCGACGCGTCGCGGGATGCCGACGGAGGTAACTATGCGTAAGTTGCATGCAAATATGAACTGTAATTACTGTTGATACATTTCAATGTTCTTTAACGCATTGTAAAATGCCGCCCGGCGCGGGCCGATGCGAGCCGGTTGGTCTGAATCGTAGCTATGAGTCTTGTTATTATTTGGCCACTGCTCAGCTCCTATTGGCAGCTTTATAATATTAACTATAGATTATATAAAAATGAATACATTTAGGTAGTTTTTATTTGTAAAAAATATTGTTTAAATTAAGTTTAAAATATTGTATATGCTTATATATGTTATATGTCGATATAAAAAATATAATAAAAAAAAAAAAATTACAGTTCCTTTCTCAAAAACTAAAAAATTTAAATTGATAATTTTTGTAAATATTTTTTTTCTCTTATCCTCTGTACCGCCCATATCCAAATTAGGCGGAAATTAGGTGAGGCCTATGTAAAACAGTGGACGTCATTGGGCTGATATGATGATGATGATGATGATCCTCTGTACTCGTAAAATACATATGTGCATGTTGTGGCAACTTTAAAAGATTATGCAACCGAAAAGAATTTTGTATTGTATTGTACAGTCGAGTTCATTAATGTATTGGCACCATCATTAGATATTTTTGTTGAAAAGGGTGACTACAACTTATTGCATAATGTCCAGCATATTTTATTGAACCATTCACATGAGGATATTATTTGATCCATAAGTTCTATAGTATTTATTGAGCTTTTCAACGCTCACAATATTTTGAATCCTTGATGGTGCCAATATATTAATGACCTCGACTGTACCTTATTAAGTTATTGTTGTGTGATCACTAGTTGTCCTTAATAAATAAATAAAATTCGAAAATTTTGGCTAATATTTTTAATAATATTTGTGAAACTTCAAGCAGGATTTAATGATGAAAAACATTTTATTTTCCCACACAAATTGTGGAGCCAGATTTAGTCCAAACCTGAGGGTTCCGTTTATTCCTTTTAAGCAGGCACGTATCCAGACTTTTGGTTTGGGGGAGGGACAAACATTGAAACAACCATGTGAATTCTGTAAAAATCAGATTAAGATCTATCTATACTTTTATTTTACCACGGCTATAAACGTTTTTTTTTTTCAGTCAGATTTCGGGGGGGGGGATGAATCCCAACTATCCCCCCCTCTGCATACGTGCTTGCTTTTAAGGTACCTACAAAAATGAGTTAAAAGTTATTTCTACAAAGTATTACCTCTACAAATGAATGTCCTCAGTTTGGGACAGCCCCTCGCGATCGCCTCCACACCGTTCTCAGAGATCGATTGGCACCAGCTGACGTTCACGACCGTTAGAGTCTGAAACATACAATGTTAACATTCAATATATCTTTTTTTTTTATTTCTTTTTTTCGTTTTTTTTAAAAAGGCAACGCCCGCACTAGGGAACAAGCCCTGTGTCGCGGGGAGCTTTACAAACATGAAACTAACGGACACAAAGTACACCCAGACTAGAAACAAATATCTATGAATCACACAAATATTTGTCTCGTGTGGGAATCGAACCCACGTCACCCAGCACGGCGATGTAGTGGCGAGGCGACCACCTTAACCACTGCGCCACGGTGACAGTAAATAATATATATATATATAATAATATAATATTTTACCACATTCACACAGCGCCATCTAGTCCCAAATTAAGCAATTATATTTGCTTGCGTTATAGGTACTAAACAACTGATATACAACTGATTTTCTTATATACCTACTTTATTTATTGCACACAGAAAAAAAATACACATAAAATCATTTTAAAACTGAAGTGTCACCGTGGCGCAGTGGTTAAGGTGCTTGCCTCGCCACTACATCGCCGTGCCGATTGCCGGGGGTTCGATTCCCACAAGAGACAAATATTGTACTTTGTATCTGTTAGTTGCATGTTTGTAAAGCACCCCGCGACACAGGGCTTGTTACTTAGTGCGGGCATTGTTTTTTTTTAAACGATAACACGCAGACAACGCCGCGGGCAGCTTATTATTATGCAAGTCAGTAAATATAATTATTAAAATAATCTTACCGGGCACCCATCCGATAACGCTTTCAGTGATATATCTGTTATACTCGGACAAGAATCCAAATTTATCCTGAAATATATAAAAAATATTGTACTATTATATTAATGATTGTAATTTTTTTTATATAATAGAGGTGGCAAGGGGGCAAGGGGGGGAAAGAAAAACAATTTATTATATACTAGAAGTCACGCGGGGTTTCGCTCCCGTCGTTCTTTATTTGGCACTGCTCAGCTCCTATTGGACGTAGCGTGGTGTTATATAGGCTAAGTTACTTACTGATCGATGAATCGGTTCAGTATTTTTAAGTTTATTCGTTTTAAACAAAAATCTAAATCTTTCCTTATTATTTAATTCAAAAAATCATAGCTCTTCAATTTTACAGTTATACACAATATCTAATCTTACAGCCAATTAAAGATTTACAATTTGCTATTTGAACTTTTTATGTATCTAGAAATAGAACAATTTAACAAGGTAGCATTTTAATATTAGATTGTGTGTGATGTGTGAATGTGTGATGTGTTAATGTGTGATGTATGAAAGGTAGTGAGGAGGGTATGTATTTATAACATATGTATATATATATATATATATAAATACCTTTGTAATTTATTGCACTTCCGTCCCAAAGCTTGGCACGACTGGTCTGTTATCTTCTTACACTTGTTCATGTTCAAATCTTCGATGTTCTGGCATGACTACAAACAAACATAAATACTTTAATTATTTATGTATTTAAAACTCCCTCAGGCGTTGTCCTATGTGGGCGACAAGTGGCATTGTGTTCGTTCTATCGACATGTCAAATTAGTACATTGATCAAGTGACATGTCGATAGCTTATGTCAGAGTTGTGGTCAAATGTATTGAAGTGACATGTCGTTTAGAATAGATAGATTGAAGCGATTGCCACTTGTCTGGGGGGGCAGAAAACAGCGATCACAATAGAACTCAAAAAGAGTTTAATTGTCACACAATTGTTTTGCTGTCCTAAGGTGTACAGAATCAGAATCAGAATCAGAAGAATTTGACTGGCCTGTTGCTCTAGTGGTTAGCGATCCTGACTGCTGCGCCAGAGGTCGTGGGTTCGATCCCCACCTAGGACAAATATTTGTGTGATGAGCATGTAGGTTTGTTCTGTGTCTGGGTGTAATTTATTTATATATATCTATTTACAAAAAAAAATAATGTATTTAAGTAGTATATCAGTTATTTAGTACCCATAACACAAGCAAATATAATTTTTTAATTTTCTTTAATTACAATTTGACTTCTGTGTTCAAAACTGTGTGAGTTTTGTACAGTTTACGGGGGAGACGCCGAATTTTTTATATAGGTACTTAATGCTATTTCATCATCATCATCATCATCATCATCATATCAGCCACAGGAAGTCCACTGCTGAACATAGGCCTCCTCAAGAGATTTCCAATAGGGCCGGTTGTTTCCAGCCTGCATCCAGCTAATGCTATTTATTAAATAAAAATTATTATTTATATATATTATGTAAATTGTACCTATATGACAAAAAAAATAGGTTTTTTTTTACTTTTTATAGATATGTATTTATTTGTTAAACATATCTAATGGTGACACACAAACATTGACATGTTTTATATATTTTAGAATGTATTACAGCACTGCTGCAATTATGCTTTTTGCTAGTATGATGTTAATAAAAAAACCGTTTGAAATGTAATTGTTTTTCACTTACTTGTGCCAAGGTCTTGATAGAACCATCGCCTATACTCTCACAGCCTCTTAGAGAGAGCCTTCTCAGGAACCCTCCACATCTTTGTGATAGGTTCTCTATTACGGGACCCTGGAAACCAACAACATAATATATATTTTTGACTGTCACCGTGGCGCAGTGGTTAAGGTGGTCGCCTCGCCACTACATCGCCCTGCTGGGTGACATGGGTTCGATTCCCACACGAGACAAATATTTGTGTGATTCATAGATATTTGTTTCTAGTCTGGGTATACTTTGTGTCCGTTAGTTTCATGTTTGTAAAGCTCCCCGCGACACAGGACTTGTTCCCTAGTGCGGGCGTTGTCTTAAAAAAAAAAAAAAAAATTTAAAATGTAGGAAACAGCCATTTGCTAGGCGAAAAGTCGTGGGGTTCATTCCCCACATTAGCCCACATGTTACTACTGTCTTTTTTAAACAACGCAATTTTTTTTTATAATATTGAAGAAAATGTGGGTGATTTTCCTCTCATTTATAAACAATAGGTGTTTTTAAACAACACAAATGGAAAATTAGTCAACTAAGAAAAATGATTTAATATTTGTTTTTTTTTTTGTTTTTATAGCTCTTACTTCTGTCAAGGATTACTTCTATTACTTCTTACTTGACTTACCATCTGCTGACAGTGAAGGAAGACATCGTGAGGAACCCACATAGACTAGAAGTAATTCTAAGAGTATGTGTGGGCGCTACAATATATCAGTAACTGGTCGACGTAGCAAAGAAGTCTGTCATGGTATCTAACCCAGAAATAATAATATCCCTATGGATATATAGAAAGGTAAATTTTATCTTACCTCAACGTCCCTTTGAAACTCAAAAAGATCAATCCTTTGCCAGTTGGAGCCGTCCAGAGCCAATATGTTCCATAATTTGGATACCTGTAATATTTAAATCATCAACATAATACACCATACACCACCACCAATTCTAAATTATTTAAAGTTGTACTAAAAAAAATTTTTATATGTGAAATGTTACTATAGTACAATTGATTTCTTAAATAATAAATTATAGTTTTAAGTATACAATATAAATTTTAGTTTTAAATATTAGTTACCCATTATTATTATTATATTTGTACGCCTTCATCGGCATAACATGTAGTGCTTTCAAAATTGTAACACCATTGTATGCATATCATTTGTATTGTAATCTACACATGTTAAGACAAATAAATTTATCTTTATCTTTACCAATTTGTAAAAACATTTGTACGCCAAGCAATGGCGAATACATGGTCAAAAGCCTTAAGATAAGAAGACGGCCAGCCGCCCTGGTCACGGGACCATGCTATGACACCCTGTTCACGACGGAGCGGCGACGCACGGTTTGGGAAGCCTTGAAGCCCTGAACTAGATTTTATCATTGGCTAACCTGTGCACATCGGCATAGCGACACCACATCCAGGTAGGACAGTATCCTTAAGATAAGTTCCTTGGGCAACTTCTTGTTTATATGATTCTCATCTTCGCCCGAAAACCGAGCGATCTGAAACAAAACAATATATTTAAGAGGGTATACTTCGAACGGGACGTGGACATATCGCCAGAAGACAGACCAGGAAAAGCCGAAGGTAGAAGACTTAGATGTCGGACAAGTTCTTCGAACAGCTGGAGTTGCCGGTAAACACTGCCTTCCACCAAGCGACCGGACCGGGTGGTGAAAGACCACTGATCGCCGAAAAAGGAGTCACGATCCTCAACTATCAGGGAATGGTTAAGCAGACGTCAAACGGGCTAGCAACGTCGCTTTTTGACCCCCGTATTAGCTGGAACCATATTAAATGATGATCTTGAAACCGACTTCAAGATCTTCATTTAATTTAGACTAGTTAATCAATTTGTTTTAAATTTCAATATTTTTCCTATATAAGTAGTTTAAAATAGAGATGCTAGTACAGAAGTTAGTAAGTAAGATAATATAGTGAATAATTTTTAAATTATATTTATGAGTTACAATAATTACTTAAAACAATGTACCTAATGGTTTACTCATGTGCTAATAGATAGTTGTGCTACAGATTATTTTTAATTAAAATGTTTATTAGTGCAACCTTTTTACCCGACTGTCAGGACGGGTATTGTTTTTCGCACGTATCTTATATATTTGTAAATTTCTTTATTCCCACGTTTCTTCCAAACGGCTGGATGGATTTCGACAATTAAGGTTCCGTTAGATAGTAGAAGTGTCCTTAGGTAAGTATTAAAAAATAAAAAAAACATAATAGTGGCCTTTTGGCGCCAAATTGTAAGTAGTAAATTTTTTTTTTAACCAAATATATTTAGTAAGGTATCAAAATAAAGGCAATCAAATGGAGATTACACATTTATACATATATTATGTTATGTATTCAAATTTAATGACCCCAAATTATTAGTTAAGTTTTTTTTTTAACCAAACCTATTGGGTATCAAAAAAAGGGAATCAAATGCAGATTACAAATATATACATATGTTATATTATTTAAATTTAATCAGTACTTAATAATAACTTAATAATTACTGTCAACCACTTTATCGGTCTTTTTAGTGCATTGCTTATTTGTTGACATTTTGCAGTCGGGTCATTATAATTTTTAATTATTCAAGTACCTGTTAAACTCTATTTTCGAATATTGCATTTTGCTATCGTAAAACAGTTTTTCAAACCTACAGTATAAATGTTGCGTGGGCAGTAATATTTGTAACACAGGCAATAAAAACATTACCCTCCTTTTTGGCAGTCTGGTAAAAACACCCATGTTGTATTTTATATTGTTGTAGTACAGGTAATGAAGGACAAAAAGACAATTACTTGATAGCTATTTCATCATTTCAATCCATGAACGTCTCACTGCTCACGGGAGCAGGTCACCTCCAAAGAATGTGGAGAGAATTTTGCCTATACTATGCTGGCCAAACCGTTTGGTAAGTATAGGGTTTGTTTCGAATTTTCCTTTTCTCGCAGTTTTCTTGTCTGCATAAGGTTCCCTCAGTCACCTTTAACGACACCCACGGGTTGAGATGAGGTAGTGACATTATTCTTAATGAGTGATAAGTATTTATCAAAACCAAAATGTCAAATAGTGAGAGCTAATATATAAAGTTGGCAATCACAACAAAAAAATAGATTAGAATTATCTTTCAAAGATCACTTCTGTTTTGATTAAAACCTACCCAAAAAGTACCCTAGCCTTGCCAAAAACAATGTAGAATAAACAATAACAACATTTGTCTATCTTTTAGTATCTCTTTTTCTAAAACCAATTAAATTAATAAAAACAACTACTTACTGTATTATAAAATATTTATAATAAAAGTTACAGCTTATTGTCACTGATATCTGATTATGAAAATATATTTTAAATTAAATCTTAAAATCCAATTTGACAGTGATTTGTTTACAAACATTATATATTGATTTTGGCCCGGTTATAGACTATTTTTGTGTCAAATTTCATCAAAATCTGTTCAGTAGTTTAGCTGTGAAAGTGTAAAAACTGGACACACAAGTTACTTTTGTATACATAAAAATTAGTACCTGGTCTATTCTATTCATAGTACAAGAAGTATGGTTGAGTATGTACTTGAAGACAAGCATGGACTGAAATGTGACTTTTAAGTAATCAGTCAGCCAACTATCTTAACTGATAAAAACTATACCGGCGTAATTGTCAACTAACAAAAATCATTGTATTTTGAATATTTCACGTAAATACACATTTTTTCACAAAAGGAACGCCAAGTATTTTTATTTCCCTCCATTTCCCATCAGGCAATGGTAATAACACTATAATGCCGGAAAACAAAGAGCATCATTAAAAATACGATTTATATTTAACAAAACAATCATTATAACGGTATTAAAGCAATTCACGGGTTGAGTGCCCGCGCCTTTGAGGTCATTTACACTGACCTAACAAAGGAAAACATGATACACACTACCGCGTGCGATTAAATAAAAAAACATCAATTTTATGCGACATGTTATAAAAATATATTTAGTATGTAATAGTGCAATGAAACTTTATTTATAATATTTATAAATAGATTGGTGTTACCATAATACCGTAAGCGGAATTACGAAGTTAAATATACATACGCAAATATTGCTTTTATTGTAATAAAATGTGCAAACGCATATCGAGACAAAGAAACGGGCCCGTAACACCCATGTCAGCTGTTTTTATCAAAACGAAAACACAAATAATGACATTTATATCGATTGGTACTTACCTCGAACTTATTCCTTCCGGAATAACTCATACTCGGGTAAGGCGTTACCTTAGCCACAATGTACGATTTCTAACACTTATTTTCAATAATTTACGGCCGAAGCGCCACAAAACAAATATGGAGGAAAATTTTATTTGATTTTTCGCAGAACGACAACCAAAGACGTCCTTCACCAGCTGCGGACGGGGTTACCACACTTAATTGTTTAGTTACCCATAACAATCCGTCACTACAAAATTTTATTGCTAAGCATATTTTGAGCTGTATAATAAAAATATAAAAAAATATGGAAAACAATTTAGCTAAGAATTAGAAATGTAGCTATTTTAATTTTTTAAGATTCATTTTTTACTTACTCAGTTTTATTTTAAATAGAATTCAAAGTAATATACACCTTTTAGATATCTTAATTATTATTATACCCAATAATATACGTATACTATACAATATAAGTACTATACATAACAGTAAGTAATTTTGTTGAGCGGAGTAGCTAATTTATTTAAATAATAACTCTAATTTTTACCATATTTCCAATTAAAAGTCATTACTTTCGATTAATAATTAAAATATAATGCGAAAGTCTCTTAAATATTTAAAAAAAATAATAGTTATTAAAAGTATTAAAAAAACATTATCATCGTCAAGAAAAAAAAGAGTACCACATTTGTTCGAAAGATTTTAACGTAGCAACATTAACAGCGTTCAAGCACCACATTAAACGCTATAATAACATGACGGTAAAGACTTTTTACATGAACTCTATATATCTTTCTCTTTCACTCCAAATAAAAAACATCATATTGCTATCTCTTTCTATGCTATAAATATTTAAGTTGTTTTTTCATGTTTTTCCCGTGTTATTTATTTTGTTTAGGAAAACGTTTACGAAATACTGGATTTATATTTTAATTTGAATGTTCTAGATGCATTGTGTATAATATTGTTTATGTATTCACTTCGATCTGTTTGTTTTTATAGTACCTATATGTTTCAATGTAGTCTTTCAAATTATTAGCATAAAGTGCTAAAAATTAGCATTACAAAGCCTATGCATGAAGTAGAACCGTAAGCGCTTATTACTCTGGGTTTCTTTTTTGCAGCATACTGACCTACGTGTACCTTTATTATAAACGATGAATTATTTATATAATGTTCATATGGCTTCTGCATAAAAACAATTATTTTTTGCATTCTAAATAAACATCGCTCTCCTTTTATGCACATAGACAGCGAGCCGGTCCTGTCAAAATTAAATTTACCACTCTTTACAAAATGAAGGTCACAAAACATGCAGTTATTCCAGAGGTAAGTATTGGCAGATTTGTTGTGCCAGGCTATTAGACTTACACAAATTCCACAAGTTCAGATTTGGTTCTGGTTAAACCAATTAAGTACATTCGTCTCCCGTTTTATTATAATGTAGCAGTAGCGAATTTAATGGAAGGTAGGCAGAGGTGTCTCATACCCATGGACAACCATGTTTGGTCCCTAAAGGCCCACGCAGACTACTTAGCTACTTTTAGCATCGGCCATGAAGTCGCTTTTTAGAAGCTAAATACAGCGACAGAATTTTTAAAACAGTCGTAAAATGTCCGATAGCCGGTACTGAAAGTAGGTAGCGTGTGTGTAAGTCACTAGGGGGCGAGCAGTTTGCTGTTAACTGGCTATTTAACTAAACTTCAAATAAATAATACCTAGTACCTACTACCAAGCTACTCCCGGACAGAGCCACTGCAAAGCGCTTATAAAGCGAGCGCATTGCCGACCCTTAAGAAACCTATTCACTCCTGTTTAGGCAGTTGATGCATAACGAGTCAACTCTCAACTTGGTTTTCAAGCAAACTCCGTTTCACAAATAATAAAAAACATGTTCAGAATTAATTAATTTTTATTATAATATTTAAAAAGAAATTTATTCAATAAAATATATACACATAACTTAAAAACATACACAGCTAACCAAAAGAAAAAAGAAGCAGATACTCTCTATTTACAGGAAATTCCAATAAATAAAATATCTGATTAAGATCAGATTCCTGAGGAAACGTACCCAAAAGGCTAGCCACATTACCGCGTTGGATAGCAAGGCTAATGCGTTGCCCCAGGTAGAGGCCAGCCCTTGGGTCATGTGATACCTCAGAAACACGCTTACAAATTTCACGATAAAATTTGTGAGCGTTTGGCCCCCAAGGTCCAAGAGTTTCAACAGTATGTTTCAGTATTTTTATTATAACATTGGAATATAAAAAATATATGCTAATTAAAAGTAAGGTACCTACTTCAAAATTTACACTAATAACTTTTGAATTTGTTACAGCAAACTATAGTATAGTATACATATTAAGGATTATGTAAAAAAAAATACCTTATCAAAATCAGGCACTTATGTCATAGCAGTTCCTTAAAATGTCACCAGGATTATCGAAATTCATCTTTTTTTTTTAATATATGACTGAACTTGTTTCAGCCATATATATTAAAAAAAAGATGTATTTTTGGTTTTGTTTTTGGTTGATGGATTGACATGGATTTTTTTAAATTTTTTTTTCATTTTGTCCAGTATCCACTTGACGTTGAGTTTTGGGACATTCTGTATTTTATATATATATAGCTACGTGTGTGACGCACTTGAGCAAAGTAAGTTGAAGTGTGTTGCTGTCTGTATGTGTTAAATGGTTCACGTAGCCTTAAAGGGATCGGCTATAGGATATGCGACTTTCTCGAAAGGATAATAAGGATGTGTTTGCCAGAACGAAGGGAGGGTGATCCTAAGATCAGAGTTGAACTGACTGATCTTTTCTATTTCTTGTGGTGTAAGTTTGAAGTCGAATATGTTGATGTTGTCGGCAAGGTTTTTGGGGTTCACAGTCTTCGGGAGAGGCACCACATTTCTGTCCACCTGAAAACAATGGTATAAAGTATTTTTTAATGATACTGTGGCCACGGTTATAATATGAAAAAGCTGTAAAGTTTGTTTGCTTCGTTGAATGCACTAATCTCTGAAACTGCTGATTCGAATTGAAAAATTAGGTATTTTAATGTTAGATTTCAATAAAATATTTACATCATACCTAATATATCTTATCTTAACAAAAAAGAATACAGTTATTAAAAAGCATAGAAAATTTCCTCCGCATCAATACCGCTGTCCGCCGGAAACATGCCCAGCAGACTGGCAAGATTGCTACTTTGGATGGCAATGTTAGATAGTCTATTTAACGAGGAGCGAAGGCGCGGGCAACAGTTAGTAATAATCATCATCATCATCTCAGCCTATTGCAGTCCACTGCTGGACGTAGGCCTCACCTAACACGCGCCATAATGCGACTTGATAAATTCCAACACCTCAAGCCTGCCTCAAGCCCACACGATACGAAGAAGAAGAAACTGAACTGAACTCCCTAACGACGTTTTCCCAAGGGACTACAGTATGGGGTTCTTCAAAAAAGGAGTGAATAGGTTTCTTAAGGGTCGGCAACCCGCTCGTGATGCCCCTGGTGTTGCAGGCGCCCATAGGCTACGGTAACCGCTTACCATCAGGCGGACCGTACGTCTGTTTGCCACCGTCGTGGTATAAAAAAAAAAACAAGAAGAATTCATTAGTCGACCCGGCGACTTTTCTTAGCGTGTACAAGACCACTCCATACCGTTTTATCCGACATGGGAATAGAACCCCCTTTTGCGTAGTCGTATACACTACCGTAACTAAGACAATCTGACAGAAAAGATAATCTGTAGAGCCACAGGCTTGATGCTGCTCTCTCTAAATATATAAGTAATTGTAAAATGCAACAAAAAAAACAAATGCAATGCAAAAAAATAAATGGTAACGCGAGCATTTCACACACTCAATACTATCCACGTGAAATGTGATCTGAGGCCCGATCACGAACTTCTAATGTAAACGTAATCGTATCGCCATCGAGAAAAAATGTATGGCAATTTGTACAGCGCCTCTATCGTACGTAAGATGCACCAAAAGTGGTAGCACGAACTTTTGACAACTACTTTCGTCTGGTAATCGTATTGAGCTCGTCTGGTATTTCCTATTGATTGATGTACTCTGAGTGAATGCAACAGAATAGCGTTAATTGTTATTTGTTACAAATAAGTTCAATTTATTTTGTTGTTAGGTAACTAGTTTTGAAGACTAAGTAATTTCATTATAGTTTCCTGGTTGAGATGGCTTCCCTATCGTCTATCGTATTGGAATATTCTGTAAGGATAGTTGTAAGTTTAGATAAATAAATAAATAAAAATAGCTCACCGCCCATCTCAGCACGATCTGTGGGACATTTTTCCCGTACTTCTGCCCAATAGCCAGCAGTTCTGGATCATTCATCTTAGGTCCTGGGAATAGTAATCCAAACCTCTTGACCAGAGTGCCAAAAGGGCTGTACCCCATTACGATGATACCTTCGGACTTGCACAGGTCTATTAGCTCCGTCTGGATAAATTGGGGGTGGACCTGAAATATAGAAATGAGATAATTATAATTTAAATCATCATCATTACAACCTATATATGTCCCATTGCTGGGCACGAGTCTCCTCCAGCATTGTGGAGGGAATTTAGCATACTATACCACGCTGGCCAGACGGACAGACCAACAAACGAAATATTCCCTACGTCACAAAAATAGACTTAACCTCCCAACATCTAAATTAGCCATGCATTCTACAGGCCCACATGCTATGTCAATTAAAATATATAATAAACTTCCAGAATATATCAAAAACGAAAAAAGTAATCCAAAATTTATAAATACATAAACTAAAAAATATATTGATAAATAAAACATATTACAGTATAAAAGAATATGTAAATGATAAAAACCTAAAATGAAGAATCATAAATAAATATTAGGTAATACGATAAAATAAAAAAAAATATTACTAATTTAATTTAATTTTATATAAGAATATTACATTTCAATTTTATGTACCTACTTATTAAACTATTTAATGCATGATAGCTTAGTCTCTCCTCTCTCCTACGTTTGCCTTACCCGACAGGGTCCATAATATGTTTCTTAATTACAAATAACATCTAAATTACTTTATGGTGTGCAATAAACGTATTGAGTATTGGGTTGGTAAAGGGTTTTGTTACGAATTTTCCTTTCCCCGAAGTGCTCTAAGCTCTTGTTTACTTAAGGTTACTCCCTAGTCATGGATTCTGAATCTTCTCGTATACACCTGGGCTGTGTTAAACTATTGAACGGTTTACAGTCGACCTTCTGTGTGTTGCATGGACTGGTCGAGCGGATTTTGTTTCTGATCACTCGGCCTACCAGAATATCAGTGAACGGCTAATTTATTGCTGCAGCATTAACTGAGGCAGGAACCATTTTTGGTCTCCTACAGGGGCATGATTGTAATATAAATATCTTTATTAAAAATTAAAATATTTACTGTATATATTTATCCTGTAGCTGATTTAAAATAAATATTTTTTCTTCTTCTAATTCAGAAGTAAACCCGGCGACTTTTCTTAGCGTGTACAAGACCGCTCAATACCGTTTCGTCCGACATGGGAGTAGAACCCTCTTCTGCACAGTCGTATGTACCTACACTACCGTAATCAAGGCAATCTGATAGAAAATACTTCTATAGTTTCCTTACTTCAATCTGTAGAGCCACAGGCTTGATGCTGCTCTCAGCAATTAGCCTCTGCATTTGTTCTTTGTTGAAGTTGGAGACTCCTATAGACTTGGCTAGACCAAGTCGCTGGACGTCCTCCAGACCGCGCCAAGTCTCCATGTAGTCTATGTCATTGTTTGAGTAATCATCCTGAAAGAAAAAATTGGAAAGAAGGGATTGTATTTAGTATAATATGTCACACGGGTTGGAATAGGGTTTGATTCGAATTTTCTTTTTCTCGTAGTGCTCTTGTCTGCATAAGGTACTCCCTTAGTCGCCTCTTGCGGCACCTACGGGTTGAGATGGGGTAGTGAGTTTCATAGCTATACACGGATACTTCTTATTACCTACTTAATATAAATTTTTCTAAATCTTTTTTTTAATTATACTTATTTAGACTAATATTTCCAGGTGTACCTTTCGGACAGATCAATGCCCTGGATGATAATTAAGACTTATGGACGTCCAGTGCCGGATTTAGAGGTGTGGAGGTCCTGGGGCAACGACGACGGAGTGGAGGACCCTAATTAATTTCCGAATAAAAACTCAAAATCTTTTATTGCGAATGTAGTAGTTCTATATTCTACCATCCTGGCACAATATATTTGCTTATGTGTTTATCAGTATATTTTTTTTTTTTTTTTTTTATTATTATTATTTTTTTTTTAAAGACAACGCCCGCACTAGGGAACAAGCCCTGTGTCGCGGGGAGCTTTACAAACATGAAACTAACGGACACAAAGTACACCCAGACTAGAAACAAATATCTATGAATCACACAAATATTTGTCTCGTGTGGGAATCGAACCCACGTCACCCAGCACGGCGATGTAGTGGGGAGGCGACCACCTTAACCACTGCACCACGGTGACAGTCAAAAATGCTAAAAATCTTTTAAAAAACACGTTATCTGCTGAAGTGCTGACCCGTTGAATTTGTCATTCTCCTTTGTGGAGGCCCCAGAGTCATCGCCCCGCCTGCCCTGCGTTAAATCCGACCCTGTGGACGTCATACAAACAAATGACGTCATATTCTCTTACGGCAAGGTTTCTCACAAAGGTTAGCCAATTAGGTCTCTCTTTTAAATCGAATAAAACAAAAATTTAATCTTACATTGAGTCCTAGCGGCCAATGCATTAGGTACAGATCAATATAGTCTAGTCCTGTCTTGTTAAGGGACTCCTTGATGGCTGCTAATACTTGTTCTTTCTTGTGAGCCGTGTTCCAGAGCTGAAACATACATACATACATACATACATACATATGTATAAAACAACAATAATATGATCTTGTTACATATATACTACTCTAGCTGTATAAGGGGCTTTGATCTCGTGGATCTTGGTTTAACTACTACTTAGCTCGTATTGGTCGTAGCGTGATGTTATATAGCTTGTAGCCTACCTCGATAAATGGGCTATCCAACACTAAAAGAATTTTTCAATTCGAACCAATAATTCTTGAGATTAACGCGTTCATACAAACAAACAAACTCTTTTACTTGAAACTACTTAGCTCCTATTGGTCATAGCGTGATTTTATATAGCCTATAGCCTTTCTCGATATCTGGGCTATCAAATCCAACACACACTCCCTTTAATTTTTTTTTGTAATCACCAAAAAAACCAGACCCCATAACTAAATTTGATTACTAAACATTATTTTAATATGTTTGAAACTATGTTTTTTTGCCATCATCATCATCATCATATCAGCCCAATGACGTCCACTGTTGAACATAGACCTCACCTAATTTCCGCCAGAAAAGCGATTTTGTGAATTTAAATTTTTTTTGCCATAATAATACTTAAATTTGCCATAATCCCTGTTAGTACGGAATCCTCGGCACGTGGGTATGACTCGCTTTTGTTTTTTGTTTCATATGGCTAGATGTGCTATGACATAATATGTCTGTAACATATTATATATTATATAATATGTTACAGTCAAAACTCTTAAGAAAGTTAGGAGATAGGAACTAATAACTACTCAGGTAAGGTTAGTTTTTATAATAATTATAAAAATTAACCTAACCTAAGGAACACAACCAGCTTTGAAAATTCGTTTAGTACTGACCTCTTTACGTTTTTTAGACTTTTGACTAATATAGCCACTATAGCTAGTCAAAACTACTTTTGACTGGTCAGTTTTTTGACCGTAACTTAAACAACGTTTGTTAGATGACTAAAAATGCACGGTGCTGTGTTTAACTGGTCATAATAATAATAATAATTGTTTATTGAGACAAAAAACGAATTACATTCAAATATACACAGTTTCAAAAATGGAGTAATACTTATTAAATAATGAATCATATACCTACTAATATTAATAAGCGATGGTGGCGGTCCGAGTTCGATTCCGACCAGCAGTACCAATGTGGATTTCACTTTGTGGAATTTATATGTACTAGTCATGTGACTTAAAATCTGCTAACGGTGAAGGAAAACATCGTGAGGCAACCCATATACACTAGAAGAAATTCTATGAGTATGTCTGATCCACCAACCCGCACTAGGCCAGCGTGAGTGGATTATAGCTTTCTAGTTAGAGGAGAGGAGACCCGAGCCCAGCAGTGGGACATTAATGGGTTGCTGAGATACTAATATTAAGTTAATTTAGTCATACCTTATCAGTAACGAAAATATCTTCTCTCTTTATGACTCCCTCTTCTATCTTCTTCTTGATACCTTCTCCTATTTGTGCTTCTGTACCGTAGATTTGTGCCGTGTCTATATGCCTGTAGCCAAGATCAATTGCCTGGAGTATTACGTCACGCATCTCGTTCTCTTGAGGTTCTCTGAATGCGTTCTGAAAGATAATACTTTCACACTTACACACAGTGCCATCTAGTCCCAAATTAGGCAATTATATTTGCTTGTGTTATGGGTACGAAACAATTGATAAACTACATACATTTTTTTTTCTTAAATACATACCTACATATTATGTACTACAAATTGACATATTATACCTTTTCAAACCCGAGGAAGGTTCCGAGAGCTATAGCCGGCATCTCCCTACCATCTAACATCTTCAGCTTTGGCACCTCGACTGAGGACGCCATCTGTTGGACAAATAGACACATTAATTAGAAAATTAATTGGGTATGATTTTATCGATCACCTAATAATTTTCATTAAGTAGATACCTACTTATTTAACACATCATCACATCTTCATTTCAACCCATAAACGTCCCACTGCTGGGCACGGGTCTCGTCCAAAGAATGTGGAGGGAATTTAGCCTACTATACCACGCTGGCCAGACGGGTTGGTATAGGGTTTGTTTCGAATTTTCCTTTTCTCGCAGTGCTCATATCTGCTTAAGATACTCCCTTAATCGCCTTTTACGAAACACACCTATTTGGTCACAAATAACAAAACACAAATTTCTGGAATAGCACATTGGATACTTTTTATCGTGAGCAGCTCCTATTGGCCACATCGTGATCATTATATAATCTTCCTCGATAGTTAAATGAGCTATATATACAGGTGAATGACTTTTTTGTTTACGTAGTGTAAACAAAAAAGTAAGTAGGTACCTACTTAGTTGAAGACGTTTGTAATCTTCGTATAAAGGTGATTTTCCACCAGAGTGGCGAGGCGAGGCGAGGCGAGAAGAGAATTGAAATTTATATGGCAAATTTTCAATCCTCTCCCAGCGCATCTTTGGTGGAAACAGTGTGGATTGACGAGAATATGCGAGGCGTGTATTGAAATATTTGTTTGTGTAAAAATGAACCGTAATTCTTCCGATATAGAATATACATTAACTTTGCAACAGAAACACGCTTCTCGCGAGAGGCTTATTATTGTTCGTTGCTACTTATTACCGTGTACAAGCCTTTTCTACTAGAGGCCGGCGGTCACGCGCGAACTCGCGATGGCTTTGGTGGAAAATCACCTTTATTATATAAACTTAGAGCTACATTCTACTTACAACACCTAAGGATTATTTCGTCCCATTAGAAGAATAATGTCTTATCTTCAGATAAAACAAAAATGAAATTCTTATAAATTTGGCATTAAGAACCGTAAACTATCAATTGATCAAATTTGTATTTTGTAAAATACTGACTAAAGAATAAAATAAAAATTTATTAATCGATAGTTTACGGTTTTTAATGCCGATTTTTTATAATAATTTTATTTTTGTTTTATAAAACATTATTCTTCTAATGGGACGATTTATTTGTTTGAAAGATAACGCGTTTAACTACAAAACCGGTATTTACTTGCATTGATAAGTTCTTGTTTTATTAATAAACGGTTGCGAGGCTAAAGATGCATCTGTTTTTAAAATAAAATAACATTTGACATTGAAATATTTACGATGGGAATTTTACGCTATCACACAATATGTTACCTAATCGGTACGAAATGGATGTAGAATATACAGTAAACCAATCAAATTATTAATAAGTAATAACTTTTGGATTATTTTCAAATGTTAAATGACGAAGTTAAAACACATTGAACGCCAGACCACAGACACAATAAAAAATTGTATTGTTTGTTGGACAACACTGTTCAACTTGGTGTTTAAATACATAATGTAAAGCAGAATATTAATTAACTAGAAGTCGAGCAAGGCTTCGCTCCCGTCGTTCTTTATTTGACTACTGCTCAACTTCTGTTGGCAGTACCGTGTATTTTTATTTATTTAATATAGGTAAAAACAGTCGTATACAAAAAACATTACAGAGGCACTTAAAAACCAAAAGCCAACACCATAACATTTTTTAAACATCAAAATTAGCTATTGCAAGAACTAGACAACATGAAGGTCCAATAGGTCATATTTTTTGATGACGCCGAATTTTGGGGGTCCAGCGGGTACGCAGCCGACAGACCAATGTTTCGATCGAAACGTCGTCGGGCAAACAAATAAGGTATTTTCATATTCCTTAAATATAATACGTGACGTTGACCCGTTATAGGTATAATCGAAAGTTTAAAAGATTTTATTAGACTGACCAAGGCAGGACTTTGTGATGGTAGGTAGGTATATAGCCTACTACTCAGTGATAATGTAAGTAGCTTTCGAAAGGAAAAAAAAATATTGAAATCGGTCGAATAGTTTTTAAACGACTTCAAAAGGAGGTTATAAGTTTATTTGTTACATACAAAAATACAAATCTTTCCTCTTTATAATGCCTACCTATACCTACATTTTGTCACTGTATCAGGTTTCACTAGCACTATCATTAGTAACAAGAGGTATCTAGTATCTACATACCTACCTTTATATACCTACTTATTTAATGTTTAATATGAATCACAATTCACAACACAACTTTACCGCTCGTTATCAAATCAGCGAAACGAATGATGCATAGCCCATGCGGTTACAGCTATAGGTATTGTATAGCAGGGATTCCCAAACTATTTCAAGCAAGAGACCCCTTTTCCAAAAATGAATTGATACTTTAGACCCCAAACCAACTTTTGCTCGGCTGTCAGGACTGCCATGGATAAATGTCGGTGGAGGCAGATCGTCCAAAACAGGGACAAACTATCCACATAAAAAAATGATGACAAAATCGCACGATCCTCAGCCATGGGGGACCTACAAGAGATAGAGAACAAACAGGGGCGGCGCGTATCGGTCATTTCACCGCGAATAAGCAGTATCTTTATTTTTTCTTTTTACTTGGGGAAATGCCTGACGCATACCCCTCGGTCTTGGGGAAAGAACTGAGGGGTTACGTGGGGCTCGCACCCACTAAAACCCCAAGGTGTTCCTCTCGTCGCGCTCTGCTGTGGTCACGGGAGCGCAGGAACATTCGTCCGCGACCACAGCGACAAATAAGCAGTATCTCGTCTATCTAGAGAGCTGAGAGGGTTTTGGCCATAATCCACTCACGCTAGCCTAATGCGGGTTGGTGGATCAGACATACTCATTGAATATACTCTACTAAAACGTCGGAATTATCACGTCTCACACTATACCTAATAGACATATTTAGTTTATATATTGCATTTTATTTATGTATTTATAATTTTATGTACTGATATTTATGTTATTTTTGTATTTTCCTCTTTTTGTTTTTTATTTTCAAATAAGATGATCATTGTGCACCTACTTTGCTCTACTCTGCATCACCCAAGGTAGACTGGTAGAAAATGCCCACGGCATTAAGTCCACCCATGTACCAATGTGCAAAAAGTTTAAATAACTCATCACGCAAGAAATGCTGATAGGATCTGTATAATGAAGCTTGTTTATAACATAGTACCTATATTTTTACAACTTAAAAGAAAAATAGGTACTTATGTAAGTAAGAATATGTTATGATAATTCATACAAGTACAGAATAATCACAGAATATCTTGATATGTCCTTGAATATGTAGTTACTTATTATTGTCTGGTCGAAGCTCGTTTTACTCAACGATATCTATAAATTACTGTTAATTTCAATATTACATGAAGCGATAACTTCAAATTCGTTTATAATCAAATTACCTTCGCGTACGAAGGAATTTGAGAAGTGCAGAAAGTTAAAAGATAATTAACAAAACTTAATCACATAACGTTACGACTTTACTTCGAAGGGTTAAGTAGGAGAGCATCACACCCACAATTTACCAGTAATTTTTCTAAATAAAGACAACGCGCGCGGGCCTGTCAGGCAAACGGGACTTGAACCCACAGCCTCGGTCTCAGCAGTCAGGGCTACTTACCACTGAGCGACGGAGGCATCTTTTTGGCCTATAAGTACGTTTTTCGTTTGTACCAAGTGTGTGACAAAACAAATATATGAGACGAATGTGAAAGGACGTTGGAAGGGGAAGACCTAGAAGAACGTACCATGACCAAATAGGTGACGTTCTAAAGAAGGGACAGATCAGGAGTACCGTCAACCGGCGAGAATGCATGAAAAGACTGATGAATGTTGAAGAAGCCAAAGATGTATGTCAGAATCGTAGCAAGTGGAAGGAAATGGTCTCTGCCTACCCCTCTGTTGGGAAAGAGGCGTGATCTATATTTATGTATGTATGCTGGTCGTTTCGCACCCATGCAATATATTTATGTGAGAAGGGAACAGCACACTTGGTACGAACGAAAAACGTGCGACTCGACGTATAGGTATTCGTTTTATCCCACTATTGGGCACGAATTTATTCGCCAGGTAGTCTAAAGGTTATTAAAAGGTAATAATCACTCACCACAGCTAGTAAACACACAGCGAGCAACAGTCCTCCCACGGCCATGGTCGATGTTGGAATGATCTCAACAAATTGTACAGATGCCTCGAAAACTAATTATATGGAACTTTATACGTACATGATTTGTTTATAATGAGCTACCGTTACGTTATATCTATTTAAGTTTACGTGCCAACAAGGCAGTCAATTTTGGTAATGAAGCTATCATGCAATTGTCTTTAGACTTGACTGTGTCTGATAGGTACTATCGATGTCCAAGTGCGTTGGTTGCCTCTAAAAGGTGGGATGCTATCTTAAATGTCACTTTTTTTTGCAACAAAAAACTTATCTAAAATTATAACACTAAATTTTCACAAAAAAGTTTACTCAGTTCATATAAATATGAATAACGGGACAATCCCACCCTCATGCCACCATTGCAACTCCTATGAGCCAGGATCTATGACACTCGGGAGTCCCAGGTAATGCCTAACCTACTACCTTGGAACCCGCATCGAAATTAATCAGACGTAAATAATAATAATATTCTACCACATTCACACAGCGCCATCTAGTCCCAAAGTAAGCAATTATATTTGCTTGTGTTATGGGTACTAAACAACTGATATACTACTTAAATACATTTTTTTTTTGTAAATACATACATATTATAGATAAATTACACCCAGACACAGAACAAATCTTTATGCTCATCACACAAAGATTTGTCCTGGGTGGGGATCGAACCCACGACCTCCGGCTTAGCAGTCAGGGTCACTAACCACTAGACCAACAGGCCAGTCAAATGTATGTGCCAAAGTAAATGGAGGAATTGGAATGAAATTATCTACTTCCCTCCATAGCAAAGCGGGAGACAAAAGTAATCTGTACAGGATCTATTCTTATTAGAGAGAAAGCACTGCGGTCAAAAAATTTAAAAATATAACAAATTACGGGACCTATTGAGTCTGATTCCAGTAATAAGTATGGCAACAAAAATTCCCCCAGGTCTACACAAGATCCCCATAGTGCACTACTCCTGACGATACTTGCAAACTATCTAATATGACGTTATGTGCATTTTGCCAAAGACTACACTCAAACAATAATATGAACATGACTGTCACCGACTGTGTTTTTGACTGGCCTGTTGGTCTAGTGGTTAGTGACCCTGACTGCTAAGCCGGAGGTCGTGGGTTCGATCCCCACCCAGGACAAATCTTTGTGTGATGAGCATAACAACAAATGTGTGAACAAACAATCATGCTCATTACACAAAGATTTGTCCTGGGTGGGGATCGAACACACAATCTCCGGCTTAGCAGTCAGGGTCACTAACAACAGGCCAGTTTAAAGTAACGTAAGCTAAGATTATTTAATCGTATACACACAACAACACATCACTTCTTACATTTTTTATAGACACACAAGCTTTTTATGGACACAGAAAACTAGTTTAATAGTTTATTACAAAAAGGATTAGACATTCGTTTTGTTTTTGTAGCTTGTGAAGCTCGTAACTCGCGTTTTTAAAGCGAAGTCGAGATAAAAAGATAAGGAAGTGTTATGAAACTTAATAACAAACTAACAATATTATTTACCTCTGTTGTCCGTTTAGAATAATAAAAATTGCCCTGAGACCCGTGGACTTCGGCCCATGTCGGTTGTGGAAGGGGCCCATCTAGTGTAAGGCGAGTCACCGTCTGCCCAAATCCTCATTTAACATCATATATTCACCGCTGGAGGAGGCAAGCATGCGACGTTGTTCCCGTATGCCATATATCACCATTCCACCGAACCCAAACCCATAGCCCAACTTTATTTAACTCCATAATATCATACAATAGCTTTACACTTACCAGTGACAAATCATAGCTGTACTACAATAGTGCAGCTGTGATGTGGCGGCGGTAAGTGTCTCATCCCATTCTAAATTAAAATTCTTTAAATGCCTCTGCATGTTGGACCTGTGTCCCCGCGTAAGCCTTCCAAAAGGACTGGGTATACTTCTCACCTTAGAGACAAGTATAGCCGTGAGTTTCATTCATTTAATTCTCTCAAAAGGTTACAATGGTCAACAGTTAATAGTACAATTAATATATTATAACTATTTAAGCTACAAGATTATAAGCATCTTGGATGTCGTAGTTGGAACCTTGTGAGAGCTGGAGTCCGTAGTAGGTTCGAGACCTGTATGACGGATCTCCAGGCCCTCTTCTTTATAGGGTACACTAAGACACTTAATACCTAGTTAATTAGAGACCGTAATTATAATATTAATTTATTTATTTATTTCCACCATAACATAATGTTTCACACATGTTTCCCAGTACAAATACAACTTATACACTAATACAAGTATAGAGACATTATGAAAACATTGTGATTAAACAGGTATAGGAACTTAGAGGGTGGACTGGAGCCTAAACAGGGCAAGCCCTGTATTTCAGGTCTCCAGGACACTCGCTCGAGGTTGGAAGATATTTGTTACTTAATTATCAGGGTGTGTGTGTGTGTGTGTGTGTGGATTATTTTAGAGTATGTATAATGTCTTCTGTTTGTATATAACTTAGGGCTAGTAGCCATTTTGTGACAGTTTTTTTACACTCTAATTTACATTTGGGGTATACCTATGTTAAGGATTTTATTTACTTTGTTATAAATATAACTACCTAAGAATATAGTAAAACGTTGTGCTAGACTGGTATTTACAGAACTTACACTAACTACATACATTATGTTTCCATCGCTTGTCATTAAGGTATCAATTTTAAATTATTATTTTTGGGTTAGATGCCGTAGAGGCTTCTTAGCTACGTCGACCAGTTACTGATCTATTGTAGCGCCCACACATACACTTAGAATTTCTTCTAGGGTATTTAGGTTTCCTCACGATGTTTTCCTTCACCGTCAGCAGATGGTAAGTCACTTGACTAGTAGGTACATATAAATTCCATAAAGTGAAATCAACATTGGTACTGTCGGAATCGAACTCGGACCACATGAAGCATATAGGTATGATTTTTTTTTAATTCGAAATGATTTCAATTGGGACTGGATGGCCCCTTATATCCAGGGGCCTCGGGCTGAAGCCCCTACAGCCCATACATAGATCCACCCCTGTCCTCTTTTAACAAGTAGGATTAATAACATGTCATTAATATAATTAATTATCATAATAATATAATATATAATATTCTACCACATTCACACAGCGCCATCTAGTCCCAAAGTAAGCAATTATATTTGCTTGTGTTATGGGTACTAAACAACTGATATACTACTTAAATACATCGTCCCATTAGAAGAATAATGTCTTATCTTCAGATAAAACAAAAATGAAATTATTATAAACTTGGCATTAAAAACCGTAAACTATCAATTGATCAAATTTGTATTTTGTAAATACTGACTAAAGAATAAAATAAAAATTTGATCAATCGATAGTTTACGGTTTTAATGCCGAATTTTTCAATAATTTCATTTTTGTTTTATGTGAAGATAAAACATTATTCTTCTAATGGGACGACATTTTAGTATATTGCATTATCATTATAGTATATTGAATTACAACATCATTAATTGTATAGTAGGTACACTCATTTATCTATAATTTATATTGGAAGAACTTATGAACGTCGGGAGATAAAACTTAAATTTATGAAGGCCTTGCCCCTGGCAGGAATGTGTCTGTCTGACAGCCTATCCGATACATAATTTACAGCTGTTTGCCGTAGGTATCTTACCAAAGGTAACTAAGTATACAATATATAAGTATATTCATAGTATTGTAAGATTTTAATTTTCATATTATTTTATATTCACATAAGTAAGGAAACAATATTGAGTTCCATTTCACTGGATTTTTGAAAAACTTTGAATTAAACAATATTTAAATTTTAATTATAAGGTATGTAGTTAGTAAGAGCGCCTCTTTCGCCAACAAACTGCTTGTGCAGTTTGGCGATTGTGTAAAAAAAAAAAAAAAAATTATGTAACTGAAAGTGAATAAATATATTAAAAAAAAATCTTATATTTTCAGTCACCAAAATTTAGATTCGGCACTAAGCTGCAATCAAGGAACTTATACTCCTAACCAGCGAGATATAAGTTCCTTGGCTGGAATACCCTTTAAAATACCTAAATCTATTCCCGCAAAATATATTTGTCTCTACATTAAACAAAACGGTCTCTAAATATCAATCACCATTTATAGCATTCCTCCATATCTCGCTATCCAAAACATAAGAATATTTCAAATCCTCCTCTTTGCACAAAAGTCACTTTGTCTCTGTTTCACGAAGACACTCTGTTTTGTAACAGATTCTTTTATTATGTACAACTAGCTATTACTCAAGACTCTACTCCCGTGGCCACTGCTCAGCTCCTACTGGTTATAGACTACCTACCCTGTGGAAAACATCTCCACACGTACAAAAAAGTTCGGCAATTCTTATCTATGCCGAACCATCAAAATGTGGAACGCACTGCCGGCTCATGTCTTTCCTCCTTCCTACAATATGGGATCCTTCAAGTGAAGCGTGAAGAAGCACCTTGTGGGCCAGCATGGCGATGCCGGCTGACAGGACACTTGGGTCTCCTGTCAGCTGGCAAAGCAACTTGGGTTCCTCTTTCAGCTTTCCATCAGGCGAAAAGGAACCAATATGCTTGGCTAAAATATAAAAAAAAAAAAAATTGTATATATATGTTATACATTCCACAATAAATGTGCTATCCAACACTAAAATAATTTTTAAAATCGGACCAATAGTTCCTGAGATAAGCGCGTTCAAACAAACAAATAAAATAACTCTTCAGCTTTATAATATTTGTAGGTTTTTTTTAAAGTTGTGTTACAGCAAGTTTGGACAAAGATCCACGGGAGCGAAGCTCCGGGCCACAGTTAGTGTGTCATATAAGGAAGATATGACATCTTCAGTCAGGTATTTCAATTAATTCTGTCATCGTTCGATTAATCTTGACCATGGCTAAATGTGTTTGTGCCACTCATTTGTAAATGAGAAGTAAAAAAACCTGCCAAGCTCTTGTTAATTAAAAATTTTTTTTATGCACTTAAAAAAGAAACTAACTGTCGCGTGGGAGTTTGCTCCCGTCGTTTTTTGTTCGGCCACTGCTCAGCTCCTATTATTCAAAGCGTCATGTTATATATCCTATAGCCTACCTCAATAAATAGGCTATCCAATACTAAAATATTTTTTTAAATCGGACCAGTAGTTCCTTAGATAAGCGCGTTCAACTAAACAAACAAACAAACTCTTCAAATTTATAATATTAATATGGTGTATTTTTTTTGTTTTAATATTCTATCACATTCACACAGCGCCATCTAGTCCCAAAGTAAGCAATTATATTTGCTTGTGTTATGGGTACTAAACAACTGAAATAATACTTAAATACTTTTTTTTTGTAAATACATACATATTATAGATACATTACATCCAGACACAGAACAAACAATCATGCTCAACACACAAATATTTGTCCTGGCTGGGAATCGAACCCACGACCTCCGGCTTCGCAGTCAGGGTCACTAACCACTAGACCAACAGGCCAGTCAAAGTATTGGAATATAGATATAGATCACGCATCTTTCTCAATAGAGGCGTAGGTAAAAACTATATTCGTCAATCTTTAATATCATATTGATCTATTTTTTACCAACCCGATAGTACTTACATATACAGGATGTTCCCTGTTCTCAGAAAAAAAAAATTATACAGTCTATACCATCGCCCGGTAGCCGCTTGACGTTGAGTTTCGGGACACCCTGTATATAACACGCATGCTTGTCCGTAGATTTGCTCGCTGCACGTGTGAAGTAAAATTGACGCTCTTCAAAGCATACTGTCAGACATTTTACACGTGCAGCCTATGGACAAGCTGCACGCAGAAAGCCATCAATGCTCTTCGAGTCCAATACAACAATGCGTTCAGGATGCTGTTGGGGCTGCCACGCTTCTGCAGCGCGTCGGGCATGTTCGCTGATGCTAGCACTGATGACTTCGCAGCGATCAGGCGTAAACGTGCCGCGTCGCTGCTGCAGAGGGTTCGGGGCAGCACCAACGGTCTCCTGAATGTCATTGCGGGCAAATTTGATTGTCCATTAATGAATGTGATGTCGTATTTACATGTTTACTAACATAGTTATTTAAGTTCTTATGTTTACTAACAATATATTATGGTTTTTTTACTGAAATAAAATTATTATTATTATTATTATTAGCGTCAAAATAAATATCGCTTTAAAATATATTATATTATTATGTATTTAGTAAGTTATTGTAGATTATATTATTTTAATACGTACGACACATCAAAAGTGCCATAGATTTTTTTACAATAACCTAACGTTTAATTAAGAGTTAAGTGATTGGTGTTTTTCTTTTGGTCTTTCACGTTGCGGAGCCGGATACCGCAAGCACAGTTTGTAAACACCTTGATGCTATTGTATGTCTGATAACGAATGTACAGCGACTTAGAAAAGTATAAGTGCAGAATTAGAGATCCCGGTTTACGTTATTTTTGGAGACATCTATGTATTATGGATATTTAACGTTTTCCATTCAACCCATAAACAACCTGGCACGGGTCTCCTACAAATATTTTGAAGGGAATTTAGAAACCATGCTGGTGAGACGGGATGGTTTAGGATTTGTTTCGAATTTTCCTTTTCTCGCAGTGCTTTAGTCGCCTTTTACTACACCCACGGGTTGAGATGGGGTAGTGACATTAGAAAGAAAGAAAGAAAGAAAGAAAAATATTTTATTTTGGTGACCAAAAAACATACACAAACAGAACACAGATTAACATAATTATTTATATTAAAGTCACCAAAATAGGCAAAATATACATTATGTAGGTATTCTTATTCCCTCACTACAAGGACAGACTGAAAAACTGAAATATACTTACCTACACTAAAATTATAAAATAAATAATTATACTTTCGTTACATTGTCAAACCTATTCTTCGTCAAAGTCTCACACTTCAACTACTACACTGCGAGTCACAAATTCCTCCATTATTGTACTAAAAAGGACAGTTCTGTCGTTTTTGGACGTTTTGTCACGATAGTACATGTTTCTGTTATCGTTGTGGTTTAATGACGACTAACATGGCAGTCGCAAACAAATCGCTGGACTATAGAGTCATGATGTTGACACTGTGCTTAGGCATGGTGGCTATGGTGTCTGCTGCCCATAAGGACGCGGCTCTTAAAGGATACAAGGATCAGTGTAAGAATTAGTTATAATATAACATCAATCTATCTTTACTTCCTCCATTTACTTCTGATTAATTTCAATTTAACGTCCAGCGGGTTATACATTTTTCTTTTATGATACAAAAAGTGCACAGCCGAAAATACAAATTAAATACATACATACATCTATTATTATTATTATTACGTGTGGGCTGGAGGCAGACCCTGGTGTTGGAATTTATCAAGTCGCCCAGAAGGATTCAAACTTGACTGCATATAGATCACGCCTCTTTCCCATCAAGGGTAAGCAGAGACTATTTCCTTCCACTTGCTACGATTCTGACATACGTCTTTGGCTTCTTCAACATTCACCAGTCTTTTCATGCATTCTCGCCGGTTGAGGGTACTCCTGATCTGTCCCTTCTTTAGAACGTCACCTATTTGGTCATGGTACGTTCTTCTAGGTCTTCCCCTTCCAACGTTTCCTTTTACATTCGCCTCATATATTTGTTTTGTCGCTAGATTCGAAAGATTTTAGCAATATTCATAAAAAAAATACTTATCTACATATAAAAAAATAACAACATCCGTGTAGATGTGTACTTATTTTAAAGGCAACACTAATTTTTTTTTCAAAATTCATAATTCATTTATTGTTTGCCACAGGTGGAAAATAAGGTCTTACAATAAGATTTTGTCTCTGTAACATACCTAAGAGGTGTACAATATTTATAAATAAGTTATTAGTTCTAGAAAGTGAATTATCATTAATTGTTATTAGTCAAGTCTTGATTTACATGCAATTGTATGTTATGGATTAATAGGTACATCATAGTCAAACTCTATAGTCAAAGTTCAATATATAATTGAATACCTACTATTAGCCAAAGAAGACGTAAACCGAATTATAAATACAAACATGTTAATTGCAAGAAAAACGCATTAACATAACCTTGTGAATTAATTGTATGCATAACAAAAAATATATAAGTATATTAGATATCTCATGTGCAATTTTCAACTCTATTGTGACCATATTAAGAGACTGTAGAAATATACCGTGTTATATATTATTATGTTGTTTTCTGTTCAGAATCTATTTTATTATTTTGTGTTGGATAGCTAATAAGTCAAGGAAGGTTATATAACATCAAGCTCCTACCAGTAGGAGCTAAGTAGAGTGACCAAACGAAGATCCACGGGAGTGAAGTCCCGGGCAACAAATAAGTTGTTACTTACCTATTTGTTACAGCAGCTAAAAGATATTTTTAATTCGATTTTTTTTGTTCCCGAGATCGACAATTGATTTAAAATCTATAATGAAATGAAATCGCGTTGCAATGAAATCTCGTTTATTCATATAGGTTACAAAGTAACACTTATGAAAGTCACAAATTAAGAATGTAACAGGTTATCCGAAAAGTACCTAGGCAGTGTCCGCAAATTTGCCTACAGCCAATTTGAAATTTGAAGTCTGTTTGTAATATTAGAAATAATTTATAGTAAGTAGGCTTAAGTATGTGCGTTACATATAACAAAAACCCACAACTTAAATTTTTTCCGTCTATCTGTCGCCGAAACGCCTGAACCGATTTCGACGGGACTTTTACTGGCGGATAGCTAATTTGTGCTTTAAATAAGTTAACTATATTAATGACTATGTGTTTGTCTTCAGACTGCACAGATCCTCGCACGATGCGGAAGCATGCGGCCTACACCGAGTGGGCGGACGCGTACTCCTGCTCCAGACACCGATGTCAGCCAGGTGGAAGGAACCTAGCCATATATACTGTTGGGTAAGTCACCTGGACATCTGTGTAGTAACTGATTAAGAATACATATTATCATTACCCCATTTCAACCCGTGGCTGTCGTACAAGGCGACTATCTTTGCGAGAAAAGGAAAATTCGATACAAAACCTTATACAAACCCGTCAGGCCAGCGTGGTATAGTAAGCTAAACTCCTCCAAAATGTTTGGAGAAAACCCGTGCCCAGCAGTGGGATGGTTATTTGTAGTTATGATGATGAGAAATAGCAGATAAATAATAATATCATATAATAATATATAATATTCTACCACATTCACACAGCGCCATCTAGTCCCAAAGTAAGCAATTATATTTGCTTGTGTTATGGGTACTAAACAACTGATATATTCTTAAATACTTTTTTTTTACATACATATTATAGATAAATTACACCCAGACACAGAACAAACCTTTATGCTCATCACACAAAGATTTGTCCTGGGTGGGGATCGAACCCACGACCTCCGGCTTAGCAGTCAGGGTCACTAACCACTAGACCAACAGGCCAGTCAATAATATTATTTTGTTTTGCAGTTGTAAGAGAGTGGAGGCTCCAGAGTCAGCTATCGAATGTGAAGAGGTTGTGGAAGACACCAATATGCAGTTCCCATTCTGTTGCACTAGACTGAGGTACCTTGTCTTTATTTTAGTGTATTTATACTTTTTAATTATCCGAAGTGTCTTTAACAATAATAGTTGGTTAACACAACATCTTGTTGTTAAAAAGAATTGTGATTAATTTTATACATAAATTAGAATCCCACTGCCTGCCTCTGCTGCCTCGGTGGCGCAGCGGGAAGTGTATACGACTGCTGTGCAAGAGGTCCCGGGTTCGATTCCGAAAATGGTATTGGGTTTTTCTATCATAAAATTCCAGTATTAAGATTTTCCCGGAGTTTGGTAAACAAATGTTCCCGGTTGATGACAATAGGCTCGCCCCCTATTTCATGGGACCAAACATAGCTGGCGAAATGTGGGTGTGAAAACACCTCTGCCTACCCTTTTGGGGAATACAGCTTTATAATATTAGTATAGATTTGCCCAGCAGTGGGAATGAATTTTTTTTTAATTACCCGACTTGTCTTTACCTATAATAGTTGGTTCTTACTACATCGCGATTAATTTCATAATACGTTAGAAGTCGTTGCTCCAATCGTTCTTTATTAGACCACTGCTCAGCTCCTATTAACTGTAGCGTGATGTTATATAGCTTGTAGCCTTCCTCGATAAATGGGCTATCCAACACTAAAATATTTTTCAAATCAGACACAGACACAGATTATTTCGTGCAAACAAACAAATCTTGAACTTATAGATAAGTCGTCCCATTAGAAGAATAATGTCTTATCTTCAGATAAAACAAAAATGAAATTATTATAAATTTGGCATTAAAAACCGTAAACTATCAATTGATCAAATTTGTATTTTGTAAAATACTGACTAAAGAATAAAATAAAAATTTGATCAATCGATAGTTTACGGTGTTAATGCCGAATTTTTTTAACAATTTCATTTTTTTTTATGTGAAGATAAAACATTATTCTTCTAATGGGACGAAGTAGGTAATACTAATAAGTAATTTGCCCTTCTACTATAACTATATCTCTGGTCTAACAGGTGTCTGGTAGTGGTGAGAGGAGAGGTGTGGACCAGGGTGTTAGGGCAGCCCTGGGAGGTGCTTCCGGCAGCTCCCTGGAGTCACATGTACAAGATGAAGAAACCGCCGCCTTCAGACACTGCCTTCTCTCCTAAGTACCTACATACGTCACACTGAAATACCATTATTATTATTATTATAATATATTGCCTAAGTATTGATTATATGTAGTTTTCAAAATTTTATATTTTCTTTGTTAATTAGTAGGTATATGTGTCATTTTAATATATAAAATAACATTACATTCCATATTAGCTAATGAAGTCAGTCAGTCAGTGCGTTATATATAGACCTTTAGAAAGGATATGACCACGTATACCACATTAAATTACTCAGTTATGGTGGGCATAAGCGGTATAAGTAGAAACGTGTTAGAACTCAATATAGAATGCATGAAAAGACTGATGAATGTTGAAGAAGCCAAAGATGTATGTCAGAATCGTAGCAAGTGGAAGGAAATGGAGTTTGTCTACCCCTCTGTTGGGAAAGAGGCGTGATCTATATGTATGTATGTATGTTTGTGTTAGAATGCCTCCGTGGCTTTACATTCCCATTATCATAAAAGAAAGTATTTAAAAAAAATCTACCATAAAGTGATCCCAATGTTTTAAAATCATTATTAAAATTTACACGGCTATATTGGTGGTACCATTTCAACTCGATCGGTCAATTGGTTTCACAGAAATTGGCTGCTACATGGCTGAGGGGTTAGTTATTTCTTTTTGAGGTACGAAACCCTAAAAATTAACATCTTGTCATACTTCCAGAACCACCGAAGTAGGTCCGATATATGAGCTGACAGAACCGGAGGGAGACAGTGAGGGCAAGAAGGCATCTCATACCAGAAAGCAGGCAGGCGATATTGACCCTGCAGGGTCTGACTGCAACGAGGTAGTGCCCAGGGCTCTACCAGGTGTAGCTCCTGATATTGTCGTGAGTAGATATAAGAATTAACTTGGCCTAGCCCACAAATTTAAAGTCGCTCAGCGAGCTATCGAAAGAATTATGCTCGGTGTCTCTTTGAAGGACAATCTATACTTCATAACGAGGTAATACGACAAAGAACCAAAGTTAACGACATAGCTCGTAGAATAAGTAAGCGGAAGTGGCAGTGGGCTGGTCTTATCTGCAGATGGACTGATGCACGGTGGAGCAAGCCTGGAGTGGAGACCGCTAGTAAAATTTCAACCCCCATATGGGCCGATTTTGCAGAGAAAAATAAAGCATTGAGAAAATGCTTTATTTTTCTCTTGTTCTTGTTTTTAAAATTAATTGAGTAGGATCAACAGTGTTTACAAAACTGTTCCAAATTTCATGTCGATAGCATAAGTAGTTTCCGAGATATAATGCTGTGACAGACGGACAGACAGAAGGACAGAGCGAGGCCCTAACGGTTCCTTTTGTGCCTTTTTAGTACAGAACCCTAAAAACGAGGATATAAGTCTATTGTTAAGTTTATTCGTTCTTAATTTCTAAACCTTTGTTAACATCAAAATTCCTATCTACAGATTGCTCTGTCAACAAACAGCGATAAAGACTTGAACACGACATCTAATGATATAATCAGGTAAGAGAAACTGCTTTGTTACTGCTTGACGGCAGACAAGCAAATGGACCAGTTGGTAACCGGTAACCGGTTAATGGAATGTAGGCTGCCTTTATCTCAAAACTTGTGAGAATTCAGATTTCTACTAAGTTTTTTCTTCGATATTTATTTGAGAGTTGTTGAAATATAACCACCCTTGCCCGTGGTTGTGTTACCACGTTTATATTAAGCCTATGGCCTCATAAATAAATGTCGCAAATAATTGATGGCCAATGAGGGAAAAAGGTCTTGAATGGCGGCCACGTATTGGAGAAAACGCTGCTTATAAATGGACAGACAACCTGGTATAGGTTGCGGGCGGCATAAAATCACTCTGCTGTAACGGAAATTAACTGAGGCACACAGCAAGCGTTAGAGGGCTGATATGATAACGAAGATCTCTATTTTCCAGACATAAGCGCGGGCGCAAGTCAGTAGATAATCGTTTTGCGGAGGTAGAAGACGATGCACAAGAAAGTGAGGTTACTGATAAGGTATTATACTAATTTTAAATTTTATTAATGTGAAAGTTTGGATGGATGTATTAGAATAGAATAGAAGAATAGAATAGAATAGAAGAAGTTTATTGATTTCAGTCTTACAGCATTAATTTCTTATATCTATTACATAAGTAATGAAAAAAAAAATGAAAAACTATAATACCGAAAGCAAAGGGTTCAAGTGTCAGCTTATGCTTGGGCTTGGGCTTATAAGGAGTTACCGAACGCTGGTTTTCAGTACATAAGATAAGCAAGACGTGATTACAATAACATATTTATACAAGTAAAGTGTGGGGTGTGATCATACATTACAAAGTTAAGCTATAAAATGTTTGTTTAATAAGAGTTAATCATAGGTATAGAATTGAATTTTGAAGATTTGGCTATGGGGTATTGCTATTTAGGTGGATATACTGGGATAAAGGCACAGACTATATAGAAATAGTTGAAAAACAAAAAAAAAAATCAAAAGTTAAAGGTTCACGTGAATTGGGCAGTCATAAGGGTAAGATATTCCATTTATGTAAGAAATTATTTTTGAGAGACTATCTAGTTTTAGGTATAGATTGTAGTATTAGAGATGTGATAGGATGATTTTTTTTTATTATAATAGACTTATAAAGTTATTTTAGTTTTGTAAAAGAAATTGCTGACATTTTACTTTCAAGTTAAGAATGTTTTTAATGTCGTGGAAAGGATAGATTAGATGTAACACAATCAATAGTTTATCTATAGTTTGTTGGTTTGAGCGCGCTAATCTCAGGAAATACTGAAGCGAGTATTTATTTATTTATAGAATTGCTCACTACACTCAGTTTCCCAATACGTGTAGTAAGCGACAGGTAACACGTAAACCACTAACAATTGATATATAAAAAAGAAAAGTGACAATTAGCAAGTAATACGTCAGAATCTGGATACTGAGCAATCAAAGAATTGAGCAGCATCGCCTATCTAGTCGGTGCTTTGAGCGGTGCACGTTTCGAATAGAAAAAATATTTTAATGATATATTAACTGCCTCGGTGGCGCAGCGGGAAGTGTATACGACTGCTGTGCAAGAGGTCCTGGGTTCGATTCCTGGGTCGGGTGAAAATGGTATTGGGTTTTCCTATCATGAAATTCCAGTAAAAAGATTTAAAGATTTTCCCGGAGTTTGGTAAACAAATGTTCCCGGTTGATGACAATAGGCTCGCCCCCTATTTCATGGGACCAAACATAGCTGGCGAAATGTGGGTGTGAAACACCTCTGCCTACCCCTTCGTGGAAAAAGGCGTGATGCTATGTTATGTTATGTTATATAATCACGCTACGTTCAATAGAAGCTGATTAGTGGCCAAACAAGAGCCACTGGAGCGAAGCCCCGCGCGATAGTTGGTTATAATAATATTGTATTAATTTACAGCCGCTAGACTTTTCGGAGGAAAAATACGCCGGGAACAATATTTACCCGAAGGAGAAAACATCTCACAAGGTATGTTAATTAAGCTATCATCGTCATCAGCAACTCATTAAGTCCCACTGCTGGGCTCGGGTCTCCTCTCCTCTATCTAGAGAGCTCTGGGTTTTAGGCCATAATCCACACTCGTTGCTTTAGTGCTGCTATCAGGTAGAGGTTTCGTCAAATTTCTAGTTCACTCTGAACCTGCACCGTGCTACTGTTTAATATAGTCATGCTTAAGTTAAAGAACTATGATACTTGACTGTACTTTTAATAATAAAATAACCCGATTGCAAAAAATCAGCAGATAAGCAACGCGCTAAAAGACCGATTTAAAAAATTAAACTAAGTACTTACAATTTGGCGCCAATAGTCCGCCGTTTTGTTTTTTTTAATACCTATCTAAGGACACTTCGGTTTTTGAGACGAATCTAAAGATACCTTAATTATCTAAATTCATCCAGCCGTTTGGAATAAACGTGGGAATAAAGAAATTTACAAACATACAAGATATGCGCGAAAAACAATACCCTTCCTGGCAGTTGGGTAAAAAAGCCCACTTTTCGTCTTATGTAAGATAGGGATACTTCCACAATCACTGTTGAAATTGAGCTAAAAATCTTGCTATACCTAATTTGAAGTATATTTTCAGCAAATTCATCCAAATCCCTGGGCGATACCTCAGAATCAATGGAACGAACACGATGGAGCAGAATCCGACCAGAAGAGTAACATAAGACAACCAATGGTTAATATATAAGTATAAATAGCCCAATATACTATTTTAGATATTTTTAGGGTTCCGTAGGTACCTCAAAAGGAAAGAGTGGAGCCCTTATAGGATCACTCCGTTGTCTTGTCCGTCTGTGAAGTATTTATTATTATTCCCTTTATTTAATTTAAATTCTCCCATACCCCAGATTTTCAAATATAAATATAAAAAAAATACATTTAAAAATATAAAAATGTGGTGACCCGCCGACATCGGGAACCGAGTCCAAGGTGCCGACGGTTAGGGCTCCAGAGAAAGGAATCTCCTCACAATACGTGCCGTGTCGAAGAGTATTGGCTTCTGTATCAGGCCTTTTATCCAGCTACCTAGCTCGAGCCTCTTCAGATGTTGGTCGAGGCTCTTTGCTACTAGGCCATTGACTGTCACAACTATCGGTACAATGATTGCTGAGTCCATATCCCACTTGTCGACAATCTCGTGAGCTAAATCAAGATATTATTATTATTATTTTTCTCATGAACGTGTGAAGGTATTAAGCTGAAATCAATAGGTATCAGTTACTCCGGTCTACAATTCCTTGGCGCAAAAAAAAACTAAGTTCTAAGTAAACGCAATCAAATACAGCCGTTTATGCTCCATTTTTGTCAATTATCGTGACGCGCAAAATGTCAAAACCTATATGGTAAGTACTTCCCGTTGACCTAGAATCATGAAACTTGGCAAGAAGAAATATCAAGTCGCACAAGTTAAGGAGAAAAGGTTTTAATCCTTGCAATCGCGAAAATATGCGAAAAAAATGGAGAATAAACATAAATTAATTTCAACTTGATACTTGCACGCGTTCCTAAGTAAAGTGGTCCTAACAGACGGATAGACAGACAGACTGAGGCGGACAACAGAGTGATTTTATAATGGCTTCGTTTTTTCCTTACATAACAAACGTAAATTCTCTTAAACACAAATAATATTTCCAGGCGCTGGAGTTACGATATCCGGATCCAAAACCACAAAATAATTACATAGAAAAAGAGAAAAAGGAAGATATTCCGGAATCTAAACACCAGCCGAACAAGAACTTCCAGGCCTTGGTAGATGCCATCGGCTCCAGAATGAAAGATATAGAAAATGTGGTTAAAAGGATGACTGAGAAAGTAAAAGACACTAAGAGTACTTCTGACTCGAGCTCAGAGAAACGGTAAGTTATTATTAGGTTAAGCAACACTCGACAAGGTCAGTCCATGATGGGTGACCGTTTGTGGCAATTTTATTCTTTAGCGTCTCCATGCTTCGGAATGCACGTAAAGCCATTGGTCCCGATTATCACTAATGTGGTAGTCGTTATGTCACATTGGAAACCTTCTGGGCGACTTGATAAATTCCAACACCAGGGTCAGGGTCACTAACCACTAGACCAACATGCCAGTCAAGATTACTGCGAGAAAAGTAAAATTCTAAACAAACCCTATACCAACCCGTCTAGCCAGCGTGGTATAGTAGGCTAAATTCCCTACACATTCTTAGGAGGAGGAGGTAATGATGCTGATGATCATGTTTTTTTCTATTATCTTTATTTTCTTTGTTAGTTTATGTAATTGAAATTGAAATTCTTTATTTCCAAATTAACCTAATTACAAAATCGTGGTTTTAATGTAATTGGTAGATAAAAATCATTTCAACCCATAAACTTCCCACTGTTGGGCACGGGTCTCCTCTAAAGAATGTGGATGGAATTTAGCCTACTATACCACGCTGGCCAGACGGGTTGGTACGAAATTTCCTTTTCTCGCAGTGCTCTTGTCTGCACAAGATTACTCTCTTAGTCGCCTTTTACGACACCCATGGGTTGAAACGGGGTAGTGACATTATGTATTCATAATCCGTCACTACACTATAATATAAGAGCACTGCGGGAAAAGGAAAATTTGAAACAAACCCTATACCTACCAATCCGTTTGGCCAGCGTGGTATAGTAGGCTAAATTCCCTCTAAAAAGAGGAGACCCGTGTCATGCAGTGGGATGTTTACGGGTTGAAATGATGATGTCTTAATTAATTTAGTTGGTATATATACCAACTGCCGTATTAAAAAAATAGGATAGGTACTTTAACCGACTTACCACGCGGACGGAGCAGCCGCGCCGTTGCGCCGAAGGTTTATTAGTGGTTATTATAAATAAATAAATCAAAATGTGGCTTGGGTCTTTAGACTACGACGACACAGAAAAACTACTGATACTGGTGAAATAGAAACACACACTCACACACACACACACACAATTCTCAAAAGTTATTATTATTGTTTAAATTTTATTATTCTACCTGCTTACTAAATAGACTGTACTACATATTAAACTACACTATTTCTTGGGAAGGAACTGACTCCCAATATACAGCTCACGCTAGTTTGGGATTCAGAGCCTACAAACTATTTATGTAAACCTTTCTATGCAATAAAGATTTATTATTATACCTCTTTACTAAAATAGATTCACAAAAAAATACATTTTTAAATATATACAGGGTGTATACGACGATACGACATTAAATGAAATCACGTGTAGCATGTGATGTTAGAAGGCTATACCAAAAAAATTAAACAGAAATTTGCAATAGTTTAGACGCAAATGTACTTTCTTTATGTCACAGTTGTTCACAGTTTTAAACAACCTGTAGGTATTTACGTTGATCGTATGTTGTCATTACGTCATTCAATTCATTTAACCCTTAGCTACCTAACGTGTTTTTGCGTTACACAACCACCTAACGTCGGTCATGGTGACCGCTTACATTATTTTGTGTTTTTAATAAGAATGTATTGTAAAATTGACACAAATGAAAGACAGATTATAATAATTAATATATTTTTATTATAAAAACGTTGTTAAAATTTGTGTAAGAACTTTAATTAACATATATAATCAACATTTATCACTAACTTATAATTTTAGAACAAAATTTACTTAAAATCAGTATGTGAGATAAATTAAGGAACAATCACAAAAACTTAACCAAATATCCTTATTTTTTGTTGATTAGATATATAAACTATCAGTTAAAATTATTAATGGCACAATTGAATCACAGTTGTTATAAAATCACAAACTGTTAAAATTTACAATTTTTGTCGCCACTTCACGTACATTTTTTTATATAATTTCTGTACCTGGCGAGTGGAACGTCATCGTCAGATGATGTACCCTCCATTGGTAGGAGTTAAACACCGCTTCTTTAATCATTTGAGCACTCTGGTTCATAACAATCAATTTCTGAATCAGTTTCAACTTCTCCTTCAATGTAGTGATTCACTGGAACATCTTCTGCATCGCTACAATCTTCGTTCATCAATTATGGCACTTTTAATTCACTTTCCGAATCCGAGTTACACTCTTCTAACCACCTCATAATGTTAGCGTTCAGTTCCGCCATGGTAGACCTTCATATAACTAAAACAACAAAAATAACAAAATTTTATTAGAAATACGTAACCACCTAACGTCGGTCACCAGGACCGCTAGCGAAATATAATTACCTGTAATTTTTTAACGCTTGCACGTGTGAAGCAATCCGGCGATGGGCGCGTACTTCGGGGCGCACGGGTAAGGTACATGAACGCACACACGCGTAGATCGCGTCATAACGTATTTATTCCAAAAACAAAATCCGTTGGAGTCACTGTGACCGACGTTAGGTGGCTAAGGGTTAAATATCTCTGACTCTTTCATATTATCTTATCTCTTACTCTGTTCCGCACTGTTGTCGTCGTCATGTCGAAAACGTCATGATAGAAAAATAATGTGTAGTTTTATATTCTTAAATTTTTCGACTTTAAATAATGTGTAGCTTTTAATTTTTTTTTTTTTTTTTTTTTTTTCTCTTTTTTTTAAATAATTTATATTAGAATATGTTTATAAGGGTTAACACTGGCTGCCTTGTCATTTAATGTCGTATCGTCGTATACACCCTGTATATAAAAATACATTTATAAATATAAAAATTTGGAGACCCACCGGTATCGGGTACAGGGACCAAGCTACCGGTGGTTAGGGCTCCAGAGAGAGGAACCTCCTCACAATGCGTGCCGTGTCCAGAAGTACTGCCTTCTGCATCTGGCCCACGACCCATCCACCTAACGCGAGCCTCTTCAGGTGTCGATGGAGGCTCTTGGCAATCAGTCCATTGACTGAGACGACTATCGGAACAATGATTATTATTATTATTAATTATTACCTAATACTAACATGTTTTGTACACAGGTATACACCACGAACTCATGAAAGCGTCAAGTACCACGGCACGGATAGCCCAGGAGATCCGAAGATTGATGACACCAACTACTTCAGTGATCCGAGCAACGTCATGAGAAGATCTCTAGAACCCAAAGTTGGTACCACGTTTTTTTATAATAATAATAATAAATAATTTATTTCGGGCTACTATGTCCCACGGTGAAGGCAAACATCGCGAGGAAACCCACATACTTAGAAGAAATTCTATGAGTATGTCTGATCCACCAACCCGCACTAGGCCAGCGTAAGTGGAATATGGCCTAAAAGCTCTCTGGTTAGAGAAGAGGAGACCCGAGCCCAGCTGTGGGACTTAATGGGTTGCTGATGACTATGTCCCAAAAATAAACCTTATAAACTAACATAATAGAGATGGGTTGGACTAGGTAAATTACGGACTTCGTAAACGTATTCCCCTCTTAAAAAAAAAAAAAAAAAAAAAACAAAATTACGGACTAGGTGCGCCTAGTCCATATAAATACGTGATCCAAATACCTGTTCCATGAAGTCCACCTAGTCTCAAGTACAATAACCTTGCCTACTTCCTAAAATTGATACTATTTGATATTATATTTTTATGTTTTAAATGATTATCAATAAAATGGTCCTAAGCTATACTGCTACCTTTAGGCACCATCGGTAAAGTTTTAAAACAAAAATTTCGTAATCACTTGCTTTTCTACTCTAATCAACCAACACGTAATCCGTAAGCACTTCGTATCGGATTCTACGGGACTGCATTCTACTCGATCGATATCATAGCAATACGCGATACAATCCACAATAAAATACCGCGAAACGTCAAATCTTGTTTGTATTATGTACACGTACAAACTGGTTTTCACAGTTCATTCATACCGGTTGCAACAGAGCGGGAAAAAAACAACGTTGTATTGCGTCGTCTCGCTCTCACGTGACGTACGTGAGCAAGATAGCAAAACACAGTTTCAATATGAGTAAGTGAAACAGAAACAGTGCAGTGAATGTTTAGAAATTTTACGGACTTCATGGGACTTAGTACTATGGAAATTGGAATAAGTGCCACCTAGTATCGTAAAATACCTAATCTTTGGATCTGTTCTAGTATATACGCCTCATCTCTATAACATAATATAACAATTTTGTTAGTAGGTACATAAATCTTAGAAACTATGTTAGTAACACTTTGCTAGCACTTTCACTACGCCACTGTGCGTTCGTGTGGCACTTGTCTGCGGAAGAAACAGAACACGACATTTTACAGCCAGAAGATTTCTTCCATTTTAAACCCAGTCAGATAGCAAGTCTTGACATTTGATAAAATCCATTTTATGATCCCAATTTTCGAGAAGTAACAAAGACTATGATTAGTTATATGAGGTCCGTATTCGTTCGCTTCCAACCGGTAGTATCTACTTATGTGGAAATCCGAATAGATACAAATTAACTTCGTTGAACCCCACATACCTTTGTAGATATTCTTTGTTTACCTATACTATATAGGCCGGGATCCCCCGTTCATTTTTTTTTATTACTCTCAAGCTAATTTTTCGTGAGTAGCTTCATTTCGATGAGACGCCCAACAAAATCGTATTCCAAATGTTTGATTGTGGTAGCTAACAGACGTAGCAAGGGTATACCGGACCGGGAAGGAAATACCGGGATAACGTACCACGCAATTTGTAGGACAATATGACTGAGCATAGAGGTTCCTTCTGTGTCTGGGTGTAATTTTTTTATAATACATATGTAGGTATGTATTTACAAAAAAAAAATGTATTTAAGTAGTATATCAGTTATTTAGTACCCATAACACAAGCAAATGTATTTGCTTAATTTGGGCCTAGATGGCACTGTGTGAATGTAGTAGAATATTATAAAGTATTATACTACTTAGTACTAACTCATTCTGCCATATTTTTCTCCTGTAGTCTCACTAATTAAAAAATTATGTTCTTAAACCTATTAAAACTCATAAATTCTTATTATTTATTTAAAACATTATATTGTGTACCTAGGAGCCGTCCCCAGACCACGCAACATACATGGCACCGGTAGATAGCTATCACAAGAGCCCCCATAGCACTGGTGAATCATCAGAAGACGTAGACAAGAAGAAGAAGAAGCACATCCATAAGAAGAAAAAGAATAAGGCGCACATACACAAGAAACATCACACTGCAGAGAAGAGGAAACGTTTCAAGATATCTTCGACGGAGTTAGACAAAAATGGAATTTCTTTGGAGGACAGCAGTGCTGTTGTCGCCTAAATGTTTTGAGCCTGAACACAATATAAGTGGAGACAAGAAGAGAAGGAAGATGTGTTAAAAATAACCAATTTATTTTTTAGTAGGTACCTCTGCCTACCCTAAGGTGCTAGGTTTTTAGGGCTCCATACCAAAAAGGTCCAAAAGGAACTCCTTAGGTCGCGCTCTATGCGTCTGTCAATGTTATATCTCGGAATCTACTTAAGCTATCGACATGAAATTTGGAATAACTCAATTATTATGAAATGTCTTACAAATAGTACTAATATAGACTTTAAGTACATTCTGTTACTAACCCACCACTAAACAGTTTATGGATTGCAAAATCTGAAATAAGGTTTTTTTTTTTATTTATTTATAATAGTTATTAGAAATTAATGTTATTTAACATGTTTGACCATGGCGTACAAATTTAATAATTAGAATTTAAAAATATAGGAATGCAAATAATTTTCAAATTAAAAAAAGAAAATTGATTAATTAATTAAAAGTAAATCTCTTGGTCTGTCTTTTACGATGACATCTGTGTGGCAATTTAAATCTTGTAGCTATTAAAATAAGATCAAAATTACAAAACGGCTTTTTTCAACTGAAATTGTTCCTTGGATTTGCAACTCTTGTATTAGCATTATTTATTTTAGATAACCTCGAAAAAAGATTGAAAGAAACTTCATAGATATCTTTAAAAGATTCATACAAAAGTGTGAAACTGTCTGTCTATAGGTGTATTATTACAATAGACTTTAGCTGGCGAACTGTGGGTGTGATATACCTCTGCCTACCCTTTCATTGCAGGCAATAAAAAGTTTATATTAGTTTCCAATTTAATCTTTTTTCGATGTCTGTTTTCGGTGTTTTAAATTTATTATAAGCTCGAAGATGAATATGAATAAAATTAAATTAAGTCAGCAATTAATTAAAAAATTGTGAAAAAGGTATTTGTAGAATAAATTATTTATGAAAAAACATCATTTGCACAAAAGTTTTTCAGTTTTAGGAGGAAATAGTTATTCAAGTGTACAAGTAACTATCAATTACTAATTTCTAGGAAAGAAAGTAAAAACAGTCACAGAGTGGCTTCTGGATATAGATGAGTAAACTGAAATACTGCTATTTTATCGTTACTTACCTAGCTTATCTTACAAGCAGTGTTGGGCACATTTTAATTGCAATTAAAAATTAATTAATTGTTATTATTATTATTTGTAATTTTCCATAATTAAAATTGATTAATTTTTTTTTTTTCGCTCTAGGGAACAATCCCTGTGTCGCGGGAAGCTTTACAAACATGGAACTAACGGACACAAAGTACACCCAGACTAGAAACAAATATCTATGAATCACACAAATATTTGTCTCGTGTGGGAATCGAAATTGTCAATGTCGTAATTGTCAGTAGTTTGGTGGTAATTAACGTGCAATTAATCGTTAATTGCAATTAAAATGTGCCCAACACTGCTTCCAAGCAAACACATAATACACACACACACACACACATGTACGCATGCACACACAAAGCTTCTCCTTCAATATTTGTTGTTAAAAATTTAATCAAACTTAACTAGTAATTACCTATCAGTTTTGATCTGTATTCCAGCTTTTCACGAAGGGGGTACATAAAACAGGGTACCTATCCTAATTTGGGCCCCTGACTCCCACAAATAAATAAGTATATAATGATCAATAATGCATCTCTCTCTCTTCATTTAAGAGTAGCTCTCTTGACGGTGAAGTAACTTCCAATTCTCTCTTTTTCCTGCCATTTCTCTCACCTCCTGATACGACACCACCCGTACCTTCTCCTTGATCTGTTTAATAAAACTTCTCCCTGGTCTACCTCTTCCTCTCTTGTCTTCTATCTTCTATGATGTATTTTATAAACGGATCGTGTCGTATCAGGTGTCCAATCATTTTTCCTCTTCTGTTCTCAATGGTTTCCATCATAGTTCTTCTCTCTTGTACTCGTTCCAGTACCTTTTCGTTAGTAATCATGTCTGTCCAGCTTATACCCTCCATACGCCAACACCACATTTGAAAAGCTTCTAATCTGTCTCTGTCTCTTTGTGTCATAGTCATAGTCCAGGTTTCACTTCCTTAGAGTGCAATGCTCCAAATGTATGTTTGGAGGATGTAATTCAAAAGAGAATGTATTTTGAGCTACCTATTTGATTTGTAAAAGTTTTTTGTGGGAGTTAGTTAGTCATCAGTGGTGTTAAGAAGTTTAAATTAACTGTCACACGAGTTTTTATACAACCGCAAAATTGTTGAGAAAGCTCGATAGATGGCGTTGTGCCCATCGGCTGAATCGCGCTATCAAGATTCTCCGACTCAGAATGACCTCCCTTGAAGTTTACAAATTAAATGCTTCGTTCCGAGCCTAGTGTTTTATTATAGACTCTAGGGCGACTCCTCGGTTCTTTTTGGAGATTGTACAATCAGTTAGCAATTTAATACCTATTTTATTTTATTCAGCGAGTTTTAATTTATGGTAATATTTAGATGATTTTTTTATTACTTAGTAGATGTAAATTAAATATTATTTTGACAAAATGTTCGATGTATTTTTATTTATGGTACCTAGGTACTATATAGCAACCCGCCCCGGCTTTGTCCGGGTGTAATTTGTGGAACAGATTGTGTAAAGAACTTTAGTTAGATATTTATTTAAGAAAAATAATAAGTAAATAGTTTATCACATTATATATGAGGCTGTCAGCGCAAAAGTTGCCTAAACCCTAAATTTTTCATATCTAGAATTATCTACTACAAATTTTTTATAATGTGGTAAAATTTAATTCATAACCGGCCTATCTCTTATTTCCCCAATCGTCATCATGATGGGGCATTGCAAAAGTTCTTTTTGCAATAATATTTTTAAATAATTTGTAGTAGTTATCTACTACTACTAGCCTCATATATAATGTGATAAACTATTTACTTATTATTTTTCTTAAATAAATATCTAACTAAAGTTCTTTACACAATCTGTTCCACAAATTACACCCGGACAAAGCCGGGGCGGGTTGCTATATAGTACCTAGGTACCATAAATAAAAATACATCGAACATTTTGTCAAAATAATATTTAATTTACATCTACTAAGTAATAAAAAAATCATCTAAATATTACCATAAATTAAAACTCGCTGAATAAAATAAAATAGGTATTAAATTGCTAACTGATTGTACAATCTCCAAAAAGAACCGAGGAGTCGCCCTAGAGTCTATAATAAAACACTAGGCTCGGAACGAAGCATTTAATTTGTAAACTTCAAGGGAGGTCATTCTGAGTCGGAGAATCTTGATAGCGCGATTCAGCCGATGGGCACAACGCCATCTATCGAGCTTTCTCAACAATTTTGCGGTTGTATAAAAACTCGTGTGACAGTTAATTTAAACTTCTAAGACAACGAAATTACGATATAGAGAACATTAATAAATTTAAGACGTGTATTAGGAGTTTATCATTCACGGATGTATATTCTACCGATAACCCAAATGTAGCATATAATACATTCCTGGACACGTTTAAACTCTTTTATAATTTATGTTTTCCATATAAAATTACCACAATAAAATCAACAAATAAAGCGAAATGGATATCGAGAGGTATAAAATCATGTAGTAAAATGAAAAGAAAATTGCTATGGAATTATAGACTAAAAACAAATAAAGTAAACAAACAAAACTACAAAAATTATGCAAGAAAATATAAAAATATAATTAGGTTAACACAACGCTCTCAAAACATTCATAAGATAAAAACCTCAAAAAATGTAATCAAAACCACGTGGAAAATTATTAATCAACAAAAACAAAGCATTTCCCCCCATACAATCTCCAAATTGAGGATAAGTGACAACAAAATAGTGTCAAGTCCACAAGAGATAGCTAATGCTTTCGGTGATTATTTTGTTGATAAAATTGTTCCTATTGAAAATCGTGCCATAAATGTTACTAAACACATAAACAGAAGATATAACTCTATGTTTCTTGCACCTTGTATCCCCTCAGATGTCGAAACAATAATATCATCATTAAACAACACAAATAGTGTGGGGTATGATGGAATATCAACCAAGGTAGTGAAATCAACAAGCCAATATATATCAACTCATATAGCCTACATCATAAATTTGTGTATCGCCGAAGGTATCTATCCAGATAGATTAAAAATATCTGTGGTAAAACCACTCTTCAAAAAAGAAAATAGAGAACTTATGGAGTTCTACAGACCCATCACACTCATACCAGTACTTTCTAAAGTGTTCGAAAAATTCATCCATAAGCAACTCTACAGTTATTTAGAGAAACACAATATTCTAGTTAGTGAACAAAAAGGGTTTAGACAGAGTAAGAGTATAAATAGAGCGATTTACGATTTTTTATATGTCATAATGACAAAAGTAGATATTAAGGCACCAATTTGCGCTGTCCTTTGTGATATGACTCAAGCGTTCGATTATGTGGATCATAAAATCTTACTTGCAAAACTTGATCACTATGGTATACGGGGAAATGTCCTAAGTCTTTTAGAATCGTATCTGACAGATCGCAAACAATACGTAGAGATTAAACGCATAAACGAAGCAAACAAAAGGGAAGAAACATACACCTCTCACATTCGGACAATAAAATATGGTGTGGGACAGGGCAGTGTATTAGGCCCCCTGTTATTTATTTTATATATAAATGACCTGCCTAGAGTAACTACACATCCTATAACATTATACGCGGACGATAGTACAGTTGCTATAGAATGTAAAAATAAAAATGAATATGAAACTGACATAAATAATACACTATTAAATATTATACACTGGTTAGATAATAATAATTTGAAAATAAATGTAAATAAAACTAAACTAATGCAGTTTACTCAAAGAATACCAACATTTAAAGACTTAGATATAAACTATAATAATACTCCAATTAGTGAGGTCAGCAAAACTAAATTTTTGGGACTAACTATTGACAGCAATATAAACTGGAAATCGCACACAGAAGGGTTATGTAAAAAAATCAGCAGTACAGCGTTTTCCCTATCTAAACTTGCACCCGTGCTTAATATTGATGCCTTACTAACTGCATATCATGGATCGGCTGCCTCATATCTCAGATATGGCATAATATTTTGGGGCAATTCTACAAATAAAGACCTTATTTTCATAGCCCAGAAAAGGTGTATACGAGCGATGTTTAATCTTAAAATTAGAGATAGCTGTGAACCATACTTTAGGCGATATAAAATCCTGACATTGCCCTGTCTGTATATTTTTGAAGTCGCCACTTTTGTAAAAACAAATCCTGAACTTTTTGAGACTCTTTCCGATACAGTCACTCGTAATAGAAGAAAAATTACAACTAACAGATTGCGAATACAAAAGGCAAATACGGCACTACTACATAACAGTATATACTGCATGGCACCAAAAATATATAATAGATTACCGGATGAATTAAAAAGCTTAAATAGTAATAATTTTAAAAAAAATTTACATAATTTTCTAGTCAGTAAGACCTATTATAAAATTAGTGATTTTCTCGAAGGTAAATAATACAATTAATAAGAAAACCTCAAAATCGAGACATACATATTGTGGACAATTTTACTGTCTACTTATTTTATTATTATTACAAACAACATTTACATTATTTATTATTATAATTATATACAAGATTGACATTTTTTTATTATTACTATATACAAGATTGACATTTTAATATTATACAACTCTGCCATATTTTGCTTCCATATTGACATTACTTTGATGAAATGAATTGAGATCATTCTTACCTAGCGTTTATTTGTTTTGTTATTTAATTCTTATTATTATTATTAATGCATGTTCCTATTTTAAATTAAATTGTCTTTAGAACATAATTTAGTAAGTAAAATTTGCATGCCAGTAAGGTAGGTCAAGGAGAACTGTTTTTTTTTAATAATGTTAACACCACTGTATCTGTACCCCTGATCAGCAAATAAATGATTTATTATTATTATTATTATTATTATTATTACTATAAATTATTTAAAAATATGACTTCTGTCAGGATATGAAAAATTGAGGGTTAGGCCACTTTTGCGCTGACAGCCTGATATTATATCAAGCTACTTCTTTACTAATATTATAAACTTAGAGTTTGTTTGTTTGAACGCTAGGATCTCAGGAACTACTGATCCGATTTGAAAAATTCTTTTAGTCTCAGATAGCCCATTTATCGAGGAAGGTTATAGGCTATATAACATCAGGCTACGGCCAATAAGAGCTGAGCAGTGGCCAAACAAAAGCGACGGGAGCGAAGCCCTGCGCGATTTGTACGCGATTGTATACATGTTTAAATTTTATAACATGTTAGTAACATTGATCACATCATTGATAACCATCAAAGTAGTAATCAATCATCTCTTATTAAAGTATTATAGTTTTTTATAAATTAGAAAGAAGCCGTGAAAGTTTTGTCGATATTTTTTAGCTTTGAATAGAAATGCGGTGAACAGCGTAGGCGTCATAATAAATTATTTTCTTTTTTTTTGTAAATCATAATTTGAAATAAATTTTAAAATCTAAGAGTGCGTAAGCGCTGGTTGAAGCTTGTGTTATGAAATAACAAAGTTAAAATAAAACAACATAATAAAGGCTTAAAAATCATTTATTCATAACTATCGTACATTAATAATCAATAATTATTAATTATAAATTTAAATACAGTAAGTAATTATGTTTGACACGGCGACAATCGCACTCACAAGCATTAATATTTATATTTTATTTATTTAAATGCACTTCTTATATTTAACTTACACTTTACATATTATTTCGTTAAACAAATCATTTTCCCAACTATTCCAATCAATGGGATTCTTTCCCAGGCGCAAGGATTTGTACCCAATAAATAACACAACAGACAAATAGTTTACCAATAACAGGAATGATAATACCAATCATTGGGAATTTTCCCATTGATTGGAATGGTATAATAAAGCTTTTCAACAAACATAAATATAATAGCACAATTAAGCCAAATTTTACACGAAAAGAGAAAATTAGTTCTCTATATACCACTACTGTAAGTAAATATATTTTGTTTGTTTGTTTAACATTCAAATCCCAATGTTATATAATAATATTTCTAATTTGCTGTTGTACCACTAATAAGAGGTTTCGTTTATTTAAAATACAGTAGTGATTTATAACGAACAGAAACATTGACAGTATTTCAAAAATATTAACAATTGTTTGACAGAAAAAACAGCTTTTTACATTATGAATTTAATTAACAAAACAATATGTATAGTGTAACAGACAACAAACAAACTTCAGTGTTTTAAAATGTATAATAATAGTTTGATAAATTTTCATTGTGATCCATTGTAGACGCTATTACAAAGTTCAATTAGAGCACAAGTTGAATACGGACGCATTCTGAGAATTGCACATTTACCCCTATTTCTCAGCGAGGTATTTAATTTGTACGCCTACTGTCATAAAGACCTAAACTTTATCGTAACTGATTAAGTTATGTCAAAGTTGTAACTTACATACCCTACACTATTCGATCTGTATTTTATTTATACGTTACATTCTGTAGTTATACTTTAGAATAAAGATAATCAAATATTAAATGGTGTATGATATTTAACAAAATAATACCTTTGCACTGACGCAATCAATGGCTAACAAATGACAATACACATAATTATTTTAACATTAGAATGTATTTTCATTTGCGAGCCCTGGTTCCTTTAGATATTTAGCATAATATTTGATTATCTTAATTTAGACTGTAATTTATTTTATTTCATACTTACATAGTTTTACAATGGAACACAATAAAAGCAATACTTAAAAAAGTTCACAAATTAACTGAGATTCTGTAACATGAATTTAAAACACTGAATAGCCACAGCAATATTATAGGTAGATATCTGTGCTGGGTCTACCTATTGCCACTGCTGCTGCTTTAACTCTAGCCTTTGAGCATGCTCTTTTTGAGATGGTTTTATTTGCCTTCGCTCAAAATGACAGAAGTTGCGATGTTATGCATGCTTGCATGCTCAAAAACCAAAGTGTCACATACATAACATATATTACATCAAAAGTATACAAATTATAAATACGTTACAAAAAAAATCGCATAAACGATCACAAGCGTTACTAGAAAGAAAATTAAAGAAAAACAGTGATGAATATTCTTTTTTATTATTATTAGATATTAAAAAAAAAGGTTTTGTGAGTAACGTCGTTTCATACAAGTGAAAACAATCTGACAACTACAAACTTTGGAAGTTATGACAAAACTATCGGTCTCAGTAACGGCTGTTGTGCCGCCACTAATTTACGGCCAGAAACTGCAATGCAATCACGGCCCCCGCAAAGTAATTGCAGTTTCACGCCGCAAATGTAACATGACATCGTGTGCAAAGCCCGAACGCGGCTAAATGCCGCAAATACGCAAAATGCCATTCGATTATCGTACTTTTACATTCGCAAATCACATAACGCAGTCTAATTCATGTCTTAATCGCGGTAAAATGTCGCGCATATTTTACCGCATTAAACGCTACACTCCTTAATAAATCACACTATCCGCCTTCAGCGGAACATCACCGCCTACACATACATACATACAAAAGTAGTTATTTTTGTCGCACACACAATGGAAAACTGCGATTCTATTGGCAAAAGTGAAATACATATCAATACAAATTGCCCCCAACATGCCTATCTTATATAAAATAAAGAAAATATAATTTCTTCAGTATATAAGTGACAAGAAAATAACTTCGTAATTTAGTCACGTCTTGCTTAATGTGGTGATTAAAAATTCGAATAATAGTTCTTTTAACCGGCAATTGAAGGTGAGCCCTATTATAATAACAGTGGGTCTATATTTTTATTTGCAAGTAATTTTAACGCTGAAGTAATTGTATTTTCATTATGACAATGACAAGTGTTAGTTAGAAACATTACAATACCCAGATAGTTTCTCTCTTAAACTCGACTAAACATTGAGATGGGTCGGTTATCGCTGTGTAAAAATCCTAATTGGAAGGAAATTTAAAATAATTCGCCATTTTTAAATAAATTTGAACTTCAGAAAGTATCATGGAGTAACGGAATTTTGACTTATTTTCTGTGGACGATAGGTGTACCTCGACCACCCCATCATCGGTCATTTGTGGGTGTATAAATATGTCTACAAATTGGGCCCCGACCCGTCTCAAAGACAAGCAAGCAACTACAAGATCTCATTTAACTTCAATCGAGTACCTTCGAATGTGTGCAAAGTATCGAACACTAAAGGTATTAAATTACATTTTCTAAAAATTCTTTTCCTATTTTGTTAAGAAATTTTACAATTTAAATATGATCTCTTAAATTTAAGTTAAGGCATACTTTAGTACTATTAATTTTGTCACATGATTGGGAAAAATATCTATTTACTTGTTTATTACGTTTTTGAATAATGTTTAATGGTGCTTTACTATACAAATTTGTAAAATTATTTACAAATCTAAAAATAAATATTCCTATTAGGAACGATGATGATGAACAAATAATTTAAAATGGGAATATCGATTCCATTCAATGGGAAAAGTTTACTACTCAAGAAAACCCCGTGTTTATTATGCATTAATTTTATCGAAATAAATGTAAATAATTCTACAAATACTTAGAACCGTCCTTTTTGATTACTGTATATTAGTCTAATTATTGTGAAAACTATGCATTTTACCCGAGTTTTGAAATAGTTAACATTAGTGTTATCTCTTTTTATAAAAGCTCATTTCGATAATGCGTGCCGAGAAATAGTATTTCACGCCGGCATTCTTTATTTTGTGTTTAAACATCGACACTTAACAAACTATTTCCTTCTAATGTGGATATTCCCAAATACATTTTGTGAAGAACCGGGTAGACCAGACATTGGGAATTATCCTATTTGGAATAACCAGTTTTTATAGCTATTTTATTTATTAGATATTGTTGCATCTATTTCTATTGTTAAAATATTAATTTCAGTGTTAATATTTACATTTAATTAAAAAAAACCTTGTGATCATGATTAGTATCCCGTAAAGCCTCGCATTCATTCTCTAAACACTCATCATTTCAACTGTACATTTTTGAAATAATCACATGATTTTTTGTATTGATATTAAAACCTCAATAAATAGGAATTATTATCCCATTTCGATTATTATTTTTCCAACAAGAACATATCACTATTTTAATGTGAATATTTTACTGTTGCTAAAAACACAATAGGAATTTTTGTTCCAACAAATGGGAAAATAATTTCCTAGGTGACATCCTTTAGGGAATGATGGAATAGGAATGGTTTTTTTTCTCGGTATATCTTCCCAGTGGTAACAAACCGTGTAATTTTATAGTAATAATAAATATTAACAAGCCAAGAGCGTTACTCTATAGTATAGCACTTCAGCGTTTTGTGGCGACACAGGAGACGGCACGTCAGCACCACAGTGGCTATACGACTGGCTCGTCCGTGAGACGCGGGCGGTTTCCCCATTACTTATTTACTTGCTGATGTCATACAGTGACATTTCAATCAGAATGGTACAGAATATTTTGTAACCAAATTGGAAATAAAAGCTGAAAAAGAATTTTTTGGCGTAATCCTCTTGACAGAAGGTGATCCTTGCCTAGTAAAGGTTTAGAGCACACACAGCATCGGTGCAAATTGATGCTGCATCGCCTTTGCAATCGAACTCTCTGCGTTGTATTGCAGTTTTAAATCGCGTGTTTTAGAAAGCCTGTCACTGCTTAAATCATGTAAAAAGCTATTAAATTGCCGATGCCAAAAAGTAGCGTAGTATTATATAAGACGATGATATACTGTGAAATTTCGTTACATAAATTCACTTCTATTTGATTGCTAGACACGGAAAATCTTATCTTCAGACATAGAGCAGACTTTTGTCTCATTCGCGGCACGTCTATCGCACGCAATTATCATTCAAGCATCTTAATTACCCGTATAACTCGTCATAACCGCAATATAAAAATGCGTCCTATTACCAAAACAACAAAGATCATATTTCCATATCCCGAATTGACGATTATAACGGTTAAACCACTGTAATGCTGACGTCACACGCCACAATCACAACATCGATCATATACAAAATCCGTCTGTACACACTTTAGCATATTTTTACAATACAACTATCCTATAATTATTTAGGAGTTGAAATTATTACTCTTATAACTACTGTTGACATTTGGGGGTAGGTAGAGGTGTTTAACAGCTATTTACATAGTCCCATGTAATAAGGGACCCAAAGTTATTTAGGGTTGGACTAAATCCAGTCGCAAGTAATCGTACTTACCAATATTTCTATCCCGTTCTATCATTTAGAGCGAGAACGAGAGCGGGACTGTGTTCGAATTGACGATACGCTCGTCTCACACTCTCTAACTGGCTCTAGTCAAGGAACTTATTTCTAACTAGCTGGAATGCTTACCTACACCTCAAAAGCATTCCGAAAAAATCTAGGGATATTGTCTCTCTCTACTGCACATCATTGTCCCGATTTTTATAATTACTGTCAATTGCGAGAAAGGGAGAGATTCCCTCCATATCTCGCTCTCATAGGAATTTTTTCCTGTCATTATTGTAACGAACAAATTTCAACCTTATTTCGTAAGTCACAGAGGAGTTTTTAATTTTTCTAATATCCTCCCGTAAGCATTCCAGTTAATTAGGAGATATAAGTTCCTTGGGCTCTAGTAAATGACGTTTCTAAGTGACAGAAAAGGATAGAAGCATAAGTAATAGGTCGGTGCTGCTAGATGTGTGGCAACCCTAATTGGACACAATTCTAGAGTAATGACAGTTTTAAAAATAAAACTAAAATAAGTTTTTATAAAAATGCTAAAAAAGCAATGGAAGAATTCAAACCCGCAAAGGGGCTTGAACCCGCGACCCTGGCATTTTGTGTTCATTGCTCTTCCAAGACCCAACAACAGGGTCGCGGGTTCAAGTCCTGTTGTGGATTTGAATTTTTCCATTACTTGTTTAGCATTAAAATGTTAAACCAACGCGTAACTTTGTTTAAATATTCCGCATTGATCCGCAGGCGAACGCGGAATAACCCTCTATAATTTATTGTAAATTTGTCCAAAATTGAATTTATTTCTAATGAGTCAAATAATACTTCAGAAATGACTAGAAATATAGGAAGACGTAATTGTATGCACTTTTGATCTCTACTTCTCTTAAGCTATTTGAGAATTTTAAAGTGGGTGACACCTCGAAAGGTGTCACCCCGAGTCGGGTGACACCCGATAGCTACACCGTTCAACTGTCAACGTAGGTATTCAAAGAGTAAATAATTACAACTTCTAATCTAACATTTTCATACAAATCATTATTTATTAACTCGCGCCCATTGCCACATTATTAGTTACTTCCCCAAACGTATTTGTGTCATAGTAATATTATTTAACATAATATATATAGGTTATAAATTATGACTTACCCGGTATATATGTTACAGTTAAAACTCTAACCAGTTAAAACTAGTTTTGACTGGCTACTAAACGAGTTTTCAAAACTGGTTGTGTTAGTTTTTATAATTATTATAAAAAATAACCTGAAACCCACATACCCTAGAAGAAATTCTATGAGTGTGTCTGATCCACCAACTCGTATTAGGCCAGCGTGAGTGGATTATGGCCTAAACCCTCTCAGCTCTCTAGATAGAGGAGAGGAAACCCGAGCCCAGCAGTGGGACTTGATGGGTTGCTCATGAAACAGTTCCGACCTATTTACTTTCTTAAGAGTTTTGACTGATATAACCAGTCAAAACTACTTTTGACAGGTTAAGAATTTTGACTGTAACTTAAACAATACTGAACTGTATTCTGCATCTCAATGCAGAATGAAGCAGAATTGTATTCGACTGATATACGGAGTGGTTAGCTGCATCCGCATGCGATTGCGGCATTTTAAAATTGAACAATCAATTCGCACTTATAGTACAAAAGAGTTATAACATGAGATACGCCGCTGGGCAATTTTGAACTTTATGCTTATAAAAAGAAGATGAACACTGGCTTATATACAAAGTTCAACTTATACCTGTATTGAATTGGTAGTGCGAATAGATATATCTATTTCTCACTTAGGTACTAAAACACGGATATAGTCATAATTTATAAAGTGTAAGAATCAATAAAGATAGGTATTACAAATTATTATTGTTAAATCACATTTTAACATAATAGTTCTTAAATATATATAATATAGTAATAATTGAATAGTATTTGACATAATCGTTGGTAAAAACGAAAAAAAAAATACCTTTGGGATCGAGTTAAAATGGTTTCGTTTTTATATATTTAATCCAATGGTTTAGACTTTGCTGCCCCTTTTTTGGAACATGATTTCAACGGCACCTACCGAGTTTAATGTAGAACTACAACCATCCAGGGAACTATTCACAACACATACACAATTACATTAAAATCAATCCAGCCATTTAGGAGTCAAGTCCAAGTTGACCAATTATTGACATATTTTTCAGATAAAATCTGTAAGTTATCTATCAGATTGTTTAACAGAGACTTATATATGCATAAAAATTCTGTATTAAGTAATTATATGATGAAATATGCGAGCCTATTGTCATCAACCGGGAACATTTGTTTACCAAATTCCGGGAAAATTTCAATACTGGAATTTCATGTTAGAAAAGCCCAATACCATTTTCACCCGACCCGGGAATCTAACCCGGGACCTCTTGCACAGCAGTCGTATACACTTCCCGCTGCGCCACCGAGGCAGTTGTATATAGAGATATGTGTATATAGAGGGGTATGTAAAAATAATTTCACATTATTTGTTTTAATTTAATTATATCCATTTAATTGGTTCTAGCTTGAAATATGGGACAGTTTTGGACCTGATAGGTGGCGCTATCGGTAGAACAGCATCAGCCCCCCTATACAAGTGGCAATAGCTTCTATTTATCTATTCTATACGACATGTCACTTCAATACATTTGAACACAACTCTGACATAAGCTATCGACATGTCACGTGATCAATGTACTAATTTGACATGTCGATAGAATGGATTGCCACATATCTATCCCCCTGGGCTCACAAATAAATATATAAAACCGAAACTATTTAACATACCACTAACTTTATATAATAGGGATTAATTTATCGTAATAATTTCAGACTAATGTATTGTAAATGATATTTAAATTAAAAGGAAAATTATTAATGATAGAATTCTCAAAGGGTTTCTGTTGGACAGGCGACTGTTTGTGAAATGTTATTGTAATATGATGGATGGATGAAATTTTATACTGATAGTAAAACAGTATAGGAGGCTTGACGTCACAGTGTCCTAGGACTGGTGTTATGGAGTTGATTTAATTATGGAACCAGGAGATGTATAGCGAAACTCTTCAATGGGGTAAATCCTTCCCCCCTAAGACAAAATACGGGCTAAGCGTTAAACCACGTTTAAATTGACAACTTCGACACTAAAACAATGGCTTATGTCGATTTAAACCTGGTTTAATACTTGGTTCATATTTTGTAATAGGGTTCGGAGTTTAGAGTCAAATTAATTGTTTTAATGAGCAATAGTTTTAACTCATCCGGCACAGCACACACCAATTGTAAGTTGCATTAAATACTATAGGATTACTTAATTAACTATTTCCCACATATAATCATTATTTTAGTAGAACAAAACGTAGCTAAATATCAGGATATTAAATAAGCTGACGTTAATATAAGATTTTGTCGAAATGAATTCGAAAATATTCATTGGAAACCACAAATTATATTATCTTTGAGTAAAATGAAATGATATCATCAGATCGTATTGGTTGCAAGCTTCAACCGGTTTTGTTGGCAACCTTATGGATAAAACATAATCCCCATTAGATACAAGTAGGTGGTGTAGACCTGCAGGTATTGTCCCAGTAGTTACGTGCGGGAGTCAGTCTGCGTGGCGCGCGTGGTGGTGCGGGCGCGGCGCCGCCGCCGCTACGTGTGGGGGGGCAGGGGGGGGGGCGCGCGGCGCCTCCTCGCGCTGCTTGCTTATGTATACCTGTGGAAGAACATATCAACATATGCTTTATTTTCATTGGCAGAAGGTCGATATTTCTTTATCAAATCTTGAAAATTGACTGGCCTGTTGGTCTAGTGGTTAGTGACCCTGACTGCTAAACCGGAGGTCGTGGGTTCGATCCCCACCCAGGACAAATCTTTGTGTGATGAGCATAAAGGTTTGTTTTGTGTCTGGGTGTAATTTATCTATAATATGTATGTATTTACAAAAAAAAATATTTGAGTAGTATATCAGTTGTTTAGTACCCATAACACAAGCAACTATAATTGCTTAATTTGGTACTAGATGGCGCTGTGTGAATGTGGTAGAATATTAATATTAATTAATATTTTAGATTTGTAACATTTTTGGTGTGTACAATAAAGCTTATTATTATTATTATTATAAATATGGAGTAACTGACGGTACAAACAAGACAGTAACAGTGTGAAGCGACTGACCTGCAGTAGCCTGTACTTGCTGACGGACAGATGCTTGAGGTGCGGCTGCATCCTCTCTTCCCCGAGAGCGAACGTGAATGCCACCATACAGAACACAGCCGCCTTACGAACCGCGCTGTTCTGGTGATCTGCCAACTGGAACACAATGGAATGCACTTTGTTATACTATCGCGCTCCTGTCGTTCTTTATTTGGTCATTGCTCAGCTCCTATTGAGCGTAGCGTGACGGTGAAGGAATACATCCCTACATACTCGTACATACATAGATCACGCCTCTTTCCCAACAGAGGGGTAGGCAGAGACCATTTCCTTCCACTTGCTACGATTCATAACATACATCTTTGGCTTCTTCATTCATCAGTCTTTTCATACATTCTCGCCGGTTGAGGGTACTCCTGATCTGTCCCTTCTTTAGAACGTCACCTATTTGGTCACGGTACGTTCTTCTAGATCTTCCCCTTCCAACGTTTCCTTTCACATTCACCTCATATATTTGTTTTGTCACCCTTCCTTCCATTCGAAAACCCACATACCCTACAAACAAACAAATTCTAAAAGCCGTGCCACACGGTTGTAAACTTGCGTTCCAACAGAGTGAGCTTGGTGGGAGCTTGTTTGTCATCCGCGTAGTTTGTATGAAATTTGGTTTACAACATCCGGCTACACGGTTGGAATCAATCATCTGTGTTGAAAGGTATGTTTATAAACGTGTGGCACGGCTTTAAGTGTATGTCAGATCCACCAACCCGCACTAGGCCAGCGTATGTGGATTATGTTAACCCTCTCAGCTCTCTAGATAGAGGAGAGGAGACCCGAGCCCAGCTGTGGGTCATTGTGCTGATGATGATAGTAAGTACGCGGGGATTTATAGGGTTAGAAGATATGTTACCTGTCCAACACCCTCCATGAGGTGCGAGACGATGTCGTCGGTGAGCTCGTGCGGCCGCGCCTTGGCCACCTCGGCCGCCAGCTTCAGCGCCACCAGCGACGTCGGGTACCCGCGAGTGCGGATCACCGGCTTCAGCAGCGCCAGCACCTGCACAACACCACAACGTTATATAAAAAAAACTAAATTGAACATTTTTAGTCACTGAGAGCATGATTTTTTTACTTTAGAAACAAGCTTTTCCAATTTAGCGCGTGGCAACACTGGCCCCGATATCGCTGATCTGATTTAAGGGCCGTGTGTATTTTTCATCACAATTATGTCAGCTTTAATACAAAAAACGGCGTCCAACATATAACGCCGCTCTTTTTGCGTTTGGAACTGTTCGAGCAAGTTGTGTTCATACATACCTGGTGAGCGGGCAAGGCCATGGCGACGTGCGGCAGTCCCGCCTCCACGGCTCGGATGAGCTCCTTGTTGAGCGACTCGTAGGCGTGGATGAGCTTGAGCAGGATGAGGTCGAAGTAGTCCTGCCACTGCGGCCGCGTCTCTGGGCGCCGACACAACCAGATCAGCACCTTCACCGCCTCCGCCGCCGCCCGCTCGTGCGCCGAGCCCCAACCTGGACACACACGGGTATTACCTACTTCAGACCCAATGAAGTCCACTGCTGGACATAGGCCTATAATTTTCCTGATGCAGCGCGCTGACTCTAACTGTGGATCTCTTTTCGTGTACACTGAACGGATTTATACGGGCCGCTTATTGTGTGATAGTAAATTTAAGTTAGTTTTTAATTTTTATATTTATGTACATAGGCTATTGCATTAGATTGTACCTGTAAGAATAGTTTTATATGTGTGTATTTTTTATTTAAAAGTAAATAAATTTGCAGTGGTCAAATTTGATACCATCATCATTTCAACTCTTAAACGCCCAATTGCTAAAGATTGTGGATGGAATTTATCCTACTATACCACGCTGGCCAGACGGGTTGGTATAGGTTTTGTTTCGAATTTTCCTTTTCTTGCAGTGTTCTTGTCTACATAAAGTTACTCCCTTAGTCGCCTTTTACGTCACCCACGGGTTGAGATGGGGTAGTGACATTATGTAATCTTAATCCGTAACTACATGGATAACGTTTTCAACAATTTTTTTTTTTAAGGGAACAGTCCACATTATCTAGTATCATGACTCACCCGACGTCTGCTGCGCATTGGTAGCATTCTCTGAATTCTCCTTATCACCAGCATTCTCCTCTATTGATAACGCAGCCAACGCCACGCGAACTATGTTCCTGTAAACGTTAATAATATGTTAGCAACAACAGCGAACTGGGGCCCGATCCTGCTAAATTACACACGTCGGTAGCAGACCGATGGACTAATATATTATATATTGGATAATTATGTAAATAAATAAAAAAAATATCGACCAATCACAGGCCGGCAATATGGCGCGACTGACTTGTTAAGCCAATCACTGCTATCGAATGAGATCATCAGCTTACTATTGTCAGTACCACCAAGTATGTTATATTCTATGCCTTACAGCAAGTATCATTTTCAAAGCTCCACATTCCACAATTATGCTAGAAAACGTGTCTAAAAACACCCGTTTCATCGTTTTGCCTTACCCTTCACGTTAAGTTAAACATATTTTATCGTTTATTGTGTTTAAAAGAAATAATGTATGTAAAAGTTCATAGAACAATCCATAGATGGAGCTTAATAGATTACGTCATCGCTTAAAAGGCGATGTTAAGATTCTCCGCGCGTGAATGACCCCAAATCAATTTTGACAAATAAACGAGACCTAGAAGAAGTTCAGAAGCTTGTGTTTAATTTTTAATACTACTGTTCCCATCATAATAAGAGGTCATTGAGTAGTGTCAGTGCGGAGAGCAGTGCGACATTGCTCAACCAGAAGGCTGGAACTTGTTCAATTGTGTTGACGTTAATTGGATAATTAATCACTATGGAGAATGTCTTTAAAAAGTGGTAATAATTTTATCAAAGTATATATATCAAAAATTGCATTATTGTTTTTAACCAAATCGTTGTATTGCGATACTCACTTGAAGTACTCGACGGGCTTCCTGCAGTCCCCGTACTTGAGTACCTCGTGCGTGGCCAGCAGCAGTCTCTCCCACTGCTCGGGCGGCGCCGCCGACACGTCCAGCTTGCACAGCGCCTCCAGCACCTCCACCTCGCGGAGACCCGCTGGGGGGGTACAACATACTGTTATTGACCTTTGCGACAGTACACTGTCTCTTAAAACACAAGCTTCTTGCCAAGTTTTGGAATTTTGTTTGGAGCACATCTAGGCTTTTTCTATGCTTCTTTCTTTTTCTGTCACTTTGTTTAGAGTGATATAAAAAGTGAAAGCCGAGCGCATCTCACTCTCGTTCTGGCTCTAGTAACTGACGGCTCTAAGAGATAGAAAAATAGTAAAATGCGATACGGGTAGGTGTTTTCCAACCCTTAATAATTTTGTATATATTATGTTATAGTCAAAGCTCTGCTCTGGCACTGCTAGCTTTGACTGGTCAATCCTCAGGTCTGACTTGAAGTCTAACCACGCAATAGTAATATTTTACACTTTTTAAGCAAAGTGGTGATTTATATAGAAACATGTTTGATACACTTGACTGGCCTGTTGGTCTAGAGGTTAGTGACCCTGACTGCTAAGCTGGAGACCGGGGGTTCGATCCCCACTCAGGACAAATCTTTGTGTCATGAGCATAAAGGTTTGTTCTGTGTCTGGGTGTAATTTATCTATAATATGTATGTATTTACAAAAAAGAAAAAAAAGTATTTAAGTAGTATATCAGTTGTTTAGTACCCATAACAAAATCAAACAATTGTTTAATTTGGGACTAGATGGCGCTGTGTGAATGTGGTAGAACATTATTATATTATTATAGCAAAATACTTACACTTAGTAATAATAAATCCGTTCTCATCAGTCTCATAAGGTCGAATCTTGTCGCGGCCCAGGTTACTCGAGTTGTATTCTCTGTAACAAAAATATACTTACATAATATCCCCCCATTACATTTATTTATACTCAATACTCAATCATTTATTGCTTCCATAAGTACAAATAGGTGGTAGGTATAATGTAGGTTACAATCATGGACCCTGTCGGGCACAGCACAATAATTAAGAGAGAGAAAGAGGGCTACATTTAAAAGTAAAAGTAACTATTTACATAATAATAATGTACTAGTTATTAATTATTATATTATATTTAACTGAAGGTTTGTTTGCTTGAACAGGCTAATCTCAGAAACTACTGGGCCTATTTGTAAAATTGTTTTAGAGTTAGATAGCCCATTTATCGAGGAAGGTTATAGGTTATATAACATCGTGGTATTGTGGTACTGAGAAGTTCGTTAGGATCATCGAGGTTAAGCAATGTTCGGCAAGGTCAGTCCATGATGGGTGACCGTTTGTGGCAATTTCATTTTCGAGCGTCTCCGTACTTTAAAAGGTACAAAACGTTTTGTTAGTCGGTGTTCAAGTGCGATAGAGATAACGCTCTACGAGGCCAAAATTAGCCGATTGTCTCTTTCCAAAGGTCGATGTGCAATATTTATTGCCGGGTACTGTACATACATCCATCTCGGCATCATTATCATCATTTCAACCCATAACCATCCTACTGTTGGTTCCAAATGTGGAAGAAATTTAGACTACTATACCACGCTAGCCAGACGGGTTGGTATAGGGTTTGTTTCGAATTTTCCTTTTCTCGCAGTGCTCTTGTCTGCACCCACGGGTAGAAATGGGTTAGTGACAATATGTATTCTTAATCAGTCGCTTTACAGATTTATTTACGGTCTGACTATCATCGTCATAATCATCATATCAGCCCAACGACGTCCACTGCTAGACATAGGTCACACCTAATTTCCGCCACAGCGAGCAGTCCTGTGCCGCCTGCAACGTTACCCAGGTCGTGGGTCCACCTGGTGACCATAGACAATGTACATACCCGTGTTGTTGCGAGAAATCGATCCTGTGATGTGCGGGCACCGGGGACGACTCCTTCGTGCTGTTCGCTTCTTCGGAACTGTCTGCTGACGCCGCGCGGCCCAGCACCTCTCTGTGTCAAGAAAAAACCGGTCAAGTACGAGTTGGACTTGTGCACTGTGGGTTTCGTACATGCTATTTTTTTGTGATTCAAATGTAAGATATTAATAATAATATTCTAACATATTCACACAGCGCCATCTAGTCCCAAATTAAGCAATTATATTTGCTTGTGTTATGGGTACTAAACAACTGATATACTACTTAAATACATTTTTTTTGTTAATACATACATATTATAGATAAATTACACCCAGACACAGAACAAACCTTTATGCTCATCACACAAAGATTTGTCCTAGGTGAGGATCGAACCCACGACTTCCGGCTTAGCAGTCAGGGTCACTAACCATTAGACCAACAGGCCAGTCAAACAAAAAAGGTTATACTCACGCATTATAATGTCCATTGGGGACTCCGTTGTGTCCCTTGTTGGACAGTGTGACGTCAGACATCTGACTGATACCGGAGTCTTTACTAGACATGTGGTTACCGCAGTCCGCTGCGAACAACACAATATATACCTACAATTAACAACAAAAATCCAAGAAAACTCTGTCCAGAATATATTATTGGACGAAAAACAATATTAAAAGCGTTTGTACGTATGAACGTTTTTTTTTTTTTTTTTTATAAAAGAACGCTCGCACTAGGGACCAAGCCCTGTGTCACGGGGAGCTTTATAAACATGAAACTAACGGACACAAAGTACACCCAGACTAGAAACAAATATCTATGAATCACACAAATATTTGTCTCGTGTGGGAATCGAACCCACGTCACCCAACACGGCGATGTAGTGGCGAGGCGACCACTTTAACCACTGCGCCACGGTGACAGTCAATTTAACCATTATTTAAAACAGTTTAAATAATAAAACTCGAAAACCATAAAATAGAAAAGAAAGAAAAACTTTTTATTTGCTTGCATACATACCTAACTTAACGCTAATACATTTACTAAAACTTAAAGCAAATAAAGGTCCCTGCATCAGCTCTAATGTTGTGGTCTAGACCACAACGCTGGTATTCTTGCAGGTCCTTAATAAATAAATACCTAGATAAATACCTACTTGAGTGACGGCGTAGTAACGGTTTATTCCGCCGACACTCAAGTAATTCGGAAATTACACTTATACTAAATTACCCATCGCTGATTCACTGAGTACTTAATAGTTAATTGTAAATTTATTGTAAATATAATATACATAATATACAGGGTGTATACGACGATACGACATTAAATGACAAGGTAGCCAGTGTTAACCCTTATAAACATATTCTAATATAAATTATTAAAAAAAAAAATAAAAAAAAAAAAAAGCTACACATTATTTAAAGTCGAAAAATTTAAGAACATAAAACTACACATTATTTTTCTATCATGTCGTTTTCGGCATGACGACGACAACTGTGCGGAACAGAGTAAGAGATAAGATAATATGAAAGAGTCAGAGATATTTAAATGAATTGAATGACGTAATGACAACATACGATCAACGTAAATACCTACAGGTTGTTTAAAACTGTGAACAACTGTGACATAAAGAAAGTACATTTGCGTCTAAACTATTGCAAATTTCTGTTTAATTTTTTTGGTATAGCCTTCTAACATCACATGCTACACGTGGTTTCATTTAATGTCGTATCGTCGTATACACCCTGTATATTTATCGCTGCGAGTAGACGGTAACACCAACCAACAGACCAACAGGCCAGTCAAAAGTTGTCGGTCCATCTGGTATATTTTTTTGGTGACATATATATATATACAGGGTGTATACCCTGTATATATATATATGTGTGTAATAAAATATGACCCTAAATTGCAATATTGCCATTCCTACGTATGAACCCTATATGTAGATATTTTTGTTCTTATTTAAACTACAGCGTCTTTGATTTGCAATAATCTGATATGGAGTTCCATAAAATAAAGGAATTTTGTGGACGTTTTACTGTAAAAGTTTGGCTATACACTACCACCAAAGTCAATGTACCAAAGACAAAACTATACTAATATTATAAAGCTGAAGAGTTTTCTTTTGCTGAAGCTAATAATAAATAATAATAAACAAATCATATCTGTACTACAATAGTGCAGCTGTGATATGGCAGCGGTAAGTGTCTCATCCCATTCTAAATTAAAATTCTTTAAGGGCCTCTGCGTGTTGGACCTGTGTCCCCGCGTAAGCCTTCCAAAAAGACCGGATATACTTCTCACCTTAGAGAGAAGTATAGCCGTGAATGCCGTAATAAAAATGACGGGCGCGAAGTACCGCGCGACCTCTAGTGCCACTATAAAGTCATGAAGTTACTCACCATTAGAATGCTGCGCCGTGTATGTATGTATCTCTGATGTGGTCTTTCGTATCCTCGAGTATACGTCTTCTGCCGTGGAATTAGAAGCGCCGCTCACTGTGCGTAGGGGACTGTCGCTACCTGCTACATAAGAGGGGATATAGTTGCTGGGCCATTGGAGGGAAAAGGGAGAAAAAAAAAATATAGAAAGAAAAACTATTCCTTCTTACGGCCGCACTCAGAGACTTCAATTACTAGTAATCTGTCATTAACACATTTTTTTCATTGAATAATCGTCTTTAGGCGTATAGACTTAAGTTATATATTAAGTAACGTCTCTGAGTACGGCAGTTAGTCTCTTATAGAACAGAGTGTATTTACAAAGGTACAGTCAGCAACAAAACTAACTGTAACGTAGAATACATAAACTACTTAACAAGACTAGAGTCACAATTAAATTTACGATTATAATTATAAATAAATCGATGTGTCGAATCGAATACACCTGAAATTTATAATGAAATCGATAGTTTAAGATATTTAAATCCAAATTAAATCAGCATAATTAGTTTAAAAAAAAATCTTAAAAGAATTTTCTTAAATTTAAAATAAAACTGTTGCATGATATGGATTCACAGCTTAACTTCTTTTTTACAAATAGTTTAAATAGTATAATTACATCATCATCATCATATCAGCCCAAGTACGTCCACTGTTGAACATAGGCCTCACCTAATTTCCACCACAACGAACGACTCTGTGCCGCCCGCATCCAACGGCCACCCGCAACCTTTACCAGGTCGTTTAAATAAGTTAAAATAAACTGAGCACCTCTTTCACGGCGAATGTGAATTATTTCAAACAGTGTACCTTTTTCAAGTTAAAAAAAAATTATCCCTTTGAACGCCAGAGACGTCTATACACGTAAAATGAAAATGTGCTCACCACGCCAATGACGGCATGGCACGTCAAAAATGTACTGTACGAGTATTTTAAAAGCTTGGCGCTTAAGGCACGGCGATACCGATTTGACGTGGCGGTCAAAAGGTTAAAAGTTTTCCAATATTATATCGACGTGTGAGGGCGTCACTAATTTAGATACTAATAACTGTTTTTTTTTAAATTCCCTCCACATTCTTTCGAGGAGACCTATGCCCAGCAGTGGGACATTTATAGGTTGAAATGATGATGATGATGATGAACTGTCATAAAGAAAATAAATGATTGGACAGAGTACAGTTTACGGTATAGAATTATAGATAACTACTCACTGCTAGAAGTTCTTCTGACGTGTTGTTGTACAACGCCGTTGACTAGAGCTTGGGTTTCTGCCGGCAGCTCGCTCATTAGTGCCGTGAACTGGAATGTTCAACACCAGTTCATATTAGTACACAAATAATAATTTGTGAGAGATGATGCGGTCGGCTCTCACTCACATGACGGTTAGTGATAGAAGCGTGGGAAAGTGCGGTTTGGTGGTAGGGGGTGTGTGTGTGGGGCTGTGTGTGTGTGGGGCTGCGTGTGTGTGGGGCTGTGTGTGTGTGGGGCTGTGTGTGTGTGTGGGGCTGTGTGTGTGTGGGGCTGTGTGTGTGTGGGGCTGTGTGTGTGTGGGGCTGTGTGTGTGTGTGGGGCTGTGTGTGTGTGGGGCTGTGTGTGTGTGGGGCTGTGTGTGTGTGGGGCTGTGTGTGTGTGGGGCTGTGTGTGTGTGGGGCTGTGTGTGTGTGGGGCTGTGTGTGTGTGTGGGGCTGTGTGTGTGTGGGGCTGTGTGTGTGTGGGGGTGTGTGTGTGTGTCGGGGTGTGTGTGGGGCTGTGTGTGTGTGGGGCTGTGTGTGTGTGGGGCTGTGTGTGTGTGGGGCTGTGTGTGTGTGGGGCTGTGTGTGTGTGGGGCTGTGTGTGTGTGGGGCTGTGTGTGTGTGGGGCTGTGTGTGTGTGGGGCTGTGTGTGTGTGGGGCTGTGTGTGTGTGGGGCTGTGTGTGTGTGTGGGGCTGTGTGTGTGTGGGGCTGTGTGTGTGTGGGGGTGTGTGTGTGTGTCGGGGTGTGTGTGGGGCTGTGTGTGTGTGGGGGTGTGTGGGTGTGCGGGTGTGTGTGGAGGTGTGGAGGTGTGTCGGGGTGTGTGTCGGGGTGTGTGTGGGGATGTGTGGGGATGTGTGGGGGTGTGTGTGGGGATGTGTGGGTGTGTGTGTGGGGGTGTGGGGGGGCGTGTGGTGGGGCAGTACCGGTCCGGGGTTGGTGTCGTAGAGCGCGGCGAGTGCGCGTCGTGCGGCGGCTCGCACGTCGTGCGCGCGCGGGTCGTTGGCCGACACCGACACCTTGCACAGCGCGCGACCTGCCACGCCCGACGCGCCACCTGTAACACAACATCAGCATCAGCAACCCACTGCTGGGCTCGCCTCTCCTCTATCTAGAGAGGGTTTAGGACATAATCCACACAGCCGGCCTAATATGGGTTGGTGGATCAGACATACACTTAGAATTTATAGGATGGGCTTGAGACATACCCTCGTTAGAATTTATCAAATCGCCCAGAAGACTTCCAACTTGCCTTATCGACTACCACATTAAATGATGACCGAAAAACGGGTTTTAGTGCCTTCCAAAGCACGGAGACGCTCAAGAATGAAATTACCACAAACGTACCACGAACGTCATCCATCCACGAACTGACTGATCGTAACGAAAATATATGTAAAATATTTTAAGATAACAAATATCTCATACCATGTAAAGCCACAGCTAGACTGTTGGGTGTACAATAGTCGTGTGCGAGGTCAGCCAAGAACCTGAGCGCAGCCGCCTTCGTCTTTGGTGTAGGAGCTGTCGCCCCATCTGCTAGGAACCTGCGACAAAAAACATTATTCATCATCATCATCATCAGCAACCCATTAAGTCCCACTGGTGGGCTCGGGGCTCCTCTCCTCTAACTATAGAGCTGAGAGGGTTTAGGCCATAATCCACTCACGCTGGCCTAGTGCGGGTTGGTTAAAAAAACATTATTACGCTTATTTAACTTAATTCTAGGAACACATAGCATCATGCCTTTTCCCCGGAAGGGGTAGGCAGAGGTGTATCATACCCATATTTCACCAGCTATGTTTGGTCCCATGAAATAAGGGGCGAGCCTATTTTCATCAACCGGGAACATTTGTTTACCAAACTCCGGGAAAATCTAAATAGTGGATTTTCCTGATAGAAAAATCCAATACTTATTTTTACCCGACCCGAGAATCGAACACGGAACCCCTATTGCACAGCAGTCGTATACACTTCCCGCTGCCAACGAGGCAATTATAGGAAGATATAGGATTACAATTATTATATAACAATACACTTTTACTTAGATATACATACACTACACTTAGAGCTAATAATAATAATATTCTACCACATTCACACAGCGCCATCTAGTCCTAAATTAAGCAATTATATTTGCTTGTGTTATGGGTACTATACAACTGATATAATACTTTTTTTTTTATATTCATACATATTATAGATAAATTACACCCAGAAACAGAACAAACCTTCATGCTCATCACACAAAGATTTGTCCTGGGTGGGGATCGAACCCACGACCTCCAGCTTAGCAGTCAGGGTCACTAACCACTAGACCAACAAGCCAGTCAGCTAATGCAGTTGTTGTCTTTAAAAAAGCGGGCGTAGCCGCGTGCGCAAGTTATAGTTACCTAAATATATTGTGCAGCTGCAGTTCAGCCGGGAAGCACTCGTGTATCACGTCTAACGTCTTCATTATTTTACTCTGAACAGAGCCCAGGATGTCCGTGCCGAGTTTCATTAGCAGTCTGAAACCAATAAGTGTGTCAAATATTATTCTTTGATGTAAAATGTATCGAATTGTGCACAAAACAAAGTACATTTCTGATTGAGATCTGACTAAAATAAAAGGTGGCAACATTGCCACACTGGGTATTATTTCAACCCATAAACGTCCCACTGCTGGGCACGGGTCATCTCCAAAGAATGTGGAAGGAATTTAGCCTACTATACCATGCTGGCCAGACGGGTTGGTATAGAGTTTGTTTCGAATTTTCCTTTTCAAGCAGTACTCTTGTCTGCATAAGGTTAACTCCCTTAGTCGCCTTGTAAGAAACCCACGGGTTGAGATGGGGATGTATTCTTAATCCGTCACTACATGGATTATTAGTTGCGTCAAATGTTTACTTCTATATTCCGTTATAATCCAAATCGCGAACTTGACGAATTGCGTTTGTGGCAAACACCGTATTAGACGAATAGAAAACGAAGATATGACCAATAGAGTATGTGACGAATAGCGTTTATGACCAGCCCCCTGATTCTAAGCTGTCGGAAAATTTTCGGACCGAAATGTCAGTTTAATTAAAGTTAAAAAACATAATGTTTAAGAAATTGATGGTTGTAGGAACAAATCTTAAATAAATCATTTTATAATTTTTTATACTGTTGTAGGTAGGTACTTTATCTGCGCAGAACATGATTTAACAGATCTCTTCGGTGGAGTGTGCGGGGCGCAGGGCCATGTCACTATGACGAACCAATCACAGGCATTCCGAATTGAATGACTTGCGCCTCATTAGTGAAAGTTATGAACACACTTAGAGTATAGCTGCTGTAGACTATTTTGTAACATTAAATAACTTAAGCCATAAAAATATGTGGTACTAAGATTCGAAAAAGTTTACGATTCGAGAGCAATCCGACGAGTCAGAATCAGGGGGCTGGAGCGTGTAATCCATAAATACAATAATTTCTAGTAGTAGGTATATTACCTGAACATGAGTTGATAGAGCCAATCCTTCAGCTGTTGCCAATGAACCAGCAGCAGTTCACAGACCGCGTCCAGCAGCAATGAGAACACCTGTAATCACACAACAGTTAATTATTTACATACATATACATACATATTTCTGTCTCTCAAGATACAGGTTTACCCTAGTTTGAGAGACAGGGTTATTTTATTGTACAGATTCCATGTAAAAAAAACAACATCATTGTGAACCTATCTGTAAATCTGTAACCTTTGGTGAATAAACTATATTATTATTCTTATTCTTATTCTTAAAAAAGACAACGCCCGCACTAGGGAACAAGCCCTGTGTCGCGGGGAGCTTTACAAACATGAAACTAACGGACACAAAGTACACCCAGACTAGAAACAAATATCTATGAATCACACAAATATTTGTCTCGTGGCGAAGCGACCAGTTTAACCACTGCGCCACGGTGACAGTCAAATTATTATATATTATTATTATTATTTATTTAAACGCCTTGCGCAATACCATTACAACTTCAATTTAAGTATTCGACGAAGACTTTCCTATGCTTTTATCCTTTTCTATAACTTAGAACCGCCATGTACTAAAGCGAGATACAGACTAGTGATTTTTCAAATTGGACCAGCATTTCCTGAGATTGACGCTATCAAACAAACAAACTCTTCAGCTTTATAATTATAATAATATTCTACCACATTCACACAGCGCCATCTAGTCCCAAAGTAAGCAATTATATTTGCTTGTGTTATGGGTACTAAACAACTGATATACTACTTAAATACATTTTTTTTTTTTAAATACATACATATTATAGATAAATTACAACCAGACACAGAACAAACAATCATGCTCATCACACAAAGATTTGTCCTGGGTGGGGATCGAACCCACGACCTCCGGCTTAGCAGTCAGGGTCACTAACCACTAGACCAACAGGCCAGTCAAATATATTAATTAGTATAGATAGGAATATAATAAAAAATCAACAATACCTTAGTGTGCGCGTCTACGAACATTTTGTTCAACAGCTCAGTCAGTCGGCGGAGTTGTTCGTCAGTTAATAGTCGGCCGCTGTTTAGGTAGTTTGCCTGTGACACACATACAAACAACATATCATTACAACTAAGTTCGATCGTTACAACTAATCATTATATTATCGCATGCTTAATGGAAAATAGACCCATTGGTAGATAGGTCAGAATTGAGATACGTACAGAAACAGGCTTCTGTTACCACCATCTACCATCGTATACGTACTATACGTTAATAATACAATTATCCATGATTATATTATTATCAGTTTTAATTGTATGCTTCAACACGTAGGATGAGTCCTCAAAACAAGATCTTCTTAAGTGATTCTCCAAAAAAATTTTTAATTTAGTTAGGTCAGTATTCCATTAAGCGTGCGATATACAAATAAAAAAGAATTTAAAACTCCGACACTAAAAGAATATCTTTTAGTGTCGGAGAACATTTATGGATAAAGGTTATAGGCTATTTAACATCACGCTATGGCCAATAGGAGCTGAGCAGTGGCCAAATTAAGAACGAAAGGAGCGAAGACTTTTAGTTTTAAATTCTTATTTTATTTGTAACTAGCTGACCCGGTGAACTCCGTACCGCCATACTTTATTATTCGTGATAATGTTCCATTTTCAAATGTTTATTTGGAGATTTTAAAACCCAAAATTTTAAATTTTACACTAAGTTTTTTGTATAATTTCTTACATACATGCCTTACCTCGACAATAGCAAATACAACAAAAAAAGAATTAGCCAAATCGGTCGAGCCGCTCTCACGTGAATTCATCACATACTTTTCGGCGATCCATTTTTATTTATATAGATTTTGTATATAAGTATTTGAATTATTTACAGTAAAAAATAAATAAGTAACTGACCAAATGCGTAAGTCCATCCTTCCTCTCCGTCCAGTGCGTGCAGGCACACAGCGCGATGATATCGTCGGGTGGCGGAGGAGGTGGGGGGGAGCCGCACTCCCACCCCAACCGAGACGCTGAGCCCGACCATGATACACTCTGGAAATAACAATATTTTTCAACGAATTTAATATAATATTCTACCACATTCACACAGCGCCATCTAGTCCCAAATTAAGCAACTTTATTTGCTTGTGTTATGGGTACTAAACAACTGATATACTACTTAATATTTTTTTTTGTAAAAACATACATATTATAGATAAATTACACCCAGAAACAGAACAAACCTTCATGCTCATCACACAAAGATTTGTCCTGGGTGGGGATCGAACCCACGACCTCCGGTCAGTCAGGGTCACTAACCACTAGACCAACAGGCCAGTCAAAACTAATTACTGAAAGCTACTTCATTCCTATACGCCTATACACTTAATAAAAAAAACTGCAAACAATTTCTTACCACTCTGAGATTTTTGTATACAATTCTCTCATATATTACTTCTGAATAATACTGAAAGGAAAGAGGAAGATGAAGGAAGTAGGTAAGGAAAAGAACTGGAGAAAAAAGTCACGCATCAGCTGGATCGCATCAAACGAATTTATGATAATTTGACTAATACTATGCTCAATAATCCACACCGAATGTAATGTAAACGATTAAAATCGTCGGCAATTCGAATTACGAATCATTCACTATTTCAATTGATGCGTTCCACCGGATGCGTAAGATGATGATATAACGCATTTGGGTACGGAACTTTTATGATACAGGACTTTAATTTTCCTAAAATAAAAACGCATTAACGGGCATGGGAAGTATTTTATGTGATGCGTTTCGTCTTTGTGCGATATATGTACATGACTAATATCTTTAATATCTTTAAAAAAGCAAAACGCATCAGCTATAATGAGGAGGTATTTTGATGCGTTTTAAAATCTTAATACTCACATCGTGTCTCCTGTAGGAGTCCAAGCTCCTCTCAGAGCAAACGCTGGAGGCTTCTGAGTCGTCGTCGCGTCGTCTATCCTCACACGTAGAGTTGTCTTCTGGACTCTGTGGGTATTAATTCATTGTTTATTTAAAGGCCTATTTACATTATACATTAATTAGAATTACTTTCATGCTGCAAGGGAAGAAATAGATTTTTTCGTTTTGTATAAAAAAACATATGAAACGTACCCTGAGCGAGCCCTCGGCGTCTCTTGTCTGCTGCAGCAGTCTCAGTGTAGCGGAAGGTGTCCTGGAGGGGGCAGTTCTCTCTACCGACTCCCGACGGCGGATGGTTGAGCCAACTACGCTGCTTGATCTACCCGATCTGACAAGTAAATATAGCTAATGTGTAGATAAAATCCTACTGATATTATAAATGCCAAAGTTTGGTTTGGATGGATGTTTGTGACTCAATCGCGACCCCGAGCGGAAAATTCAGGGGGCGCCACTAACAAAACACTACTTTAAATTAAATATGTAAATAGCAAATATGTAATAGATAAACTATTTTTAACAAAAAAATATTAAAACGACTTCAAATCAGTACTAAAAAGCGAAAAATAAACTGAATTAGATATTTAATTCCAAGCTAAAAAATACCTACCTACCTGTTTAAAGTATAATACCCTATTACTAATCTGTTTGAAGTCGGCGCCAAGCCTAAGGAGTTTGTTAAGCTACATACTACTTAGTACGTACATCTGTTGCCGCTCGCTACTTCACACCACCTCGCACTTGCGTGTGATCGTACCTAGTGGACGGCTCAAACTGAGTGATACAACCTCATTAGGCTGGCACCGACTTCAAACAGATTAGTAATAGGGTATTATACTTTAAACAGGTAGGTAGGTATTTTTTAGCTTGGAATTAAATATCTAATTCAGTTTATTTTTCGCTTTTTAGTACTGATTTGAAGTCGTTTTAATATTTTTTTGTTAAAAATAGTTTATTTTTCCATTTTTAGTGTACTTTTTATCTAGCAGATTTAATAATACTGGCTGGCAAAGTAAGACGGAAAGCCGAAATAAAGAATCTTCGATAGAAGGGAACGTCTATTCAAATATTCTAACAACACAACCTGATTGTAGAATAGAGGAATCTCAAAACTCTCAGCTTTTTATGTCTTTCTTTTTTCCTATAAAATGCGACAGGTAACAAGTATAGGTATACAATGCAGGTTAGATACTATATCGAAAACTTAAAATGTCATCTAAGAATTCCTTTGAATTATACAACTTTATCGTCCATAAAGAGCTCTCACCTCAGACACTTGAAATAACACAACTTAAGGTTTATACATGGATGTGATATTTAAAGAACTCATCTTCTTACTCCTAAACATTAAGAAGTTTCCCTTCCAGTGACAGCTCACCTAAATAACCTACAAGAATACAATTATAGGTTTATAAGTACCTAGAATGTTGAAAGAATTATCCTCCAACTCCTAAAAGTTAAGGAGTTATACCTTCCAGTGACAGCTCACCTGAATAACCTACAAGAATACAACTATAGGTTTATAAGTACCTAGAATTTTGAAAGAATTATCCTCCAACTCCTAAAACTTAAGGAGTTATACCTTCCAGTGACAGCTCACCTGAATAACCTACAAGAATACAACTATAGGTTTATAAGTACCTATAATGTCGAAAGAATTGTCCTCCAACTCCTAAGAGTCAAGGAGTTATACCTTCCACTGACAGCTCACCTGAATAACCTACAAGAATACAACTATAGGTTTATAAGTACCTATAATATTGAAAGAATTATCCTCCAACTCCTAATAGTTAAGGAGTTATACCTTCCAGCATCAGCTCACCTAAATAACCTACAAGAATACAACTATTGGTTTATAAGAACCTATAATGTCGAAAGAATTATCCTCCAACTCCTAACAGTTAAGGAGTTATACCTTCCATCACCAGCTCATCAACATGAGATGTTGACTATCAGACGTAAATACTTGAATAACTTTAAAAAATATATGAAACACGTAACATGTGCCTATAAAATTTGAGGGTTGCCTTCGATTTCCCTGAGATTCCATCATCAGAACTTGACATGATGAATAGGGGACCAATCCGGAAGTATACCCTTTCAAACAAAAAAAGATTTTTTTAAATCGGTTCAGGCATCTCCGAGTAATCGATGAACATACATAAAAAAAAAAAAAAAATACATACAGTCGAACATATAACCTCCTCCTTTTTTGAAGTCGTTTAAAAAGATATTAATTAATTGTCACGAGATTTATCTGTTTGTTCGCATCGGAACGCACCAAACGTCATCGCGGCGCTACTCTTGGGGGCGCCACAAACGATGGCACGGGCATCGTTTGTTCTGCGCCTTATCGAGATAGCAGGCGGTCGGAGCCGCGGGCCGGAGTTAGTATAACATAATATCATAAATACCTGGTCGGACTAGTTTCTCTGGAACCAGCTAGTGAGCGAGGTATACCCGAGGGTCGTCTCCGCGCGCTGGCCAGGGACAAGGGGCCGGAACTGCGCGATGATGGCGATGATGAACGGGAAGTGGCTGTGGACAAGACGATACAAGTATCTAAAAGACAAATTCTAAGATCATCATCATCATCATCATATCAGCCCAATGACGTCCACTGCTGAACATAGGCCTCACCTAATTTCCGCCACAGCGGAAATTAGGTGATTATTTAGTTTAAATTCTAGGATACAGGATATCTTTTTTATTGCCCGAAAATAATTAATACATCATCATCATTAAAACCCATAAACGTCCCACTGCTGGACATGGGTCTCTCCCAAAGAATTTGGAGGGAATTTAGCCTACTATATCTGGCTGGCCAGACGGGTTGATATAGGGTTTGTTTCGAATTTTCCTTTTCTCGCAGTGCTCTTGTCTGAATAAGGTCCTCCTTATTACGACACCCTCGGGTTGAGATGGGGTAGTGACATTATGTATTCTTAATCCGTCACTACACGGATATTATAAAGGTACAAAACTAAAACACTAACTAATAATTACAAGACTAAATAATTACTTATGAAAATACATGAAAAAATAAGTGAGTTTACTTCGAGCTGACTGGCAAAACTAGTTTAAATTTGGATTTTGTTGCTTTACACTAAATTTATCGATACCTAACAGTAACTTTAATATGTACAAAGTAATTTTGAATGTGGAAATGATATTAAAAAATACAAAATTGATTAAAACTAGTTCCTCGCCAGCCCGGTCAGCGTAAACCCTCTTAAATCAATAAGAACGATACCATTGACAACGTCTACTAAAAAACTATACAGTTAACGAATTATATATACCTTGTTATATGTATGTTATATGAATCAACTTCAATTTTATAATAAAGATTATTTATCTAAACAGATATAAGTTTAAGAGCGTATTTACAAACAGACAGGCTGCCACAGCCTCGCAATTTACTGTCATATATCGTGGTTTTAAATTTTTTACTATTTAAAAAAACTCTCTTAGCTCTCTAGATAGAGGATAGGGGACTCGAGCCCCGCAGTGGGACTTAATGGGTTGCTGATGAATCGGAACTATATTTTACACTTTTTAGAATTACGATGAACTTGTATTAAAAGTAAGTATCCGTAATGCTCACAGTTATTCAACTATGAAAATAACTCCCTGCAAGTTCCAATGTGTTATTTACATATAAATAGAACTGTAAACGCAATGATATCCTAACTTAATTGACTGGCCTGTTGGTCTAGTGGTTAGTGACCCTGACTGCTAAGCCGGAGGTCGTGGGTTCGATCCCCACCCAGGACAAATCTTTGTGTGATGAGCATAAAGATTTGTTCTGTGTCTGGGTGTAATTTATCTATAATATGTATGTATTTACAAAAAAAAATGAATTTAAGTAGTATATCAGTTGTTTAGTACCCATAACACAAGCAAATATAATTGCTTACTTTGGGACTAGATGGCGCTGTGTGAATGTGGTAAAAAAAAAAAAAACTTTTACACACTTTTCACCTAATTCTAAAAAGTGTAGCGAACATATTTTTAAAATATATCTCCGATTCATCATCATCATCATCATTTCAACCCGTAAACTTCCCACTGCTGGGCACGGGTCTCCTCCAAAGAATATGGAGGGAATTTAGCTTACTATACCACGCTGGCCAGACGGGTTGGTATAAAGTTTATTTTTGTTTTTTTTCTCGCAGTGATTAAATAATAAAAATTGAAAACCACGAAAACACTAAATTGCGACGTGGCCGTTCTTATGTATAAACGCTCTTAACTTTGAATGGGTTTTCTTCAACAAGGTAGTAAATATGTTTTTGAAAAGTTCAGAAACGCGCATGTTATGCCCCTAGTGATGCAGGCTACGGTAACCGTTTACTATTTTACCGTAAGCTTGTTTACCCCCTTGGTATATGAATAAGGTATGTAACTGTCCCATCGCAACACTCACTGCTAAACCACTGAACAGAATTGAATGAAATTTGACACACATATCGCACGCACAGTGGAAAAACGTTATAAAATGAGAAACGCCGCTGGGTAATTTTGAATCTTATTTTTAGTGGCATAAGATGAAAATCGTCGGACAGACAAATCTCAAGTTACATCCGTTTTTCATTGGCACTACGATATAGTCTACGGCCCAGATTCATATATCATCTTTTCTTACGTGTCCAAACTGGTAAACAAACCCGACTCGGTAGCAAAATCACGTCTCTGCTTCGTTATCACACAGTAAAACCCACTGAACTTTATTTACACTTATAAAAGAAACATGCACAACACTCCAAACAATGAAATATTCATTAAAATAGGTACACCATTTTAAATAAGATTTAAGTCCAAACCAATTCGATTCAAATCTTTTGTCATTGAGATATCTAGTATTCTATATAGTTTGTCTATGAATCGTAGTGATGTGACATCCTGATCTATCAAAGTTCATGAGATATTTTATTATTTTAATTTAAGCAATTTATTACTTTAAATATTTTATTATTATTGAAAGAGAAACAAGAAAGAAAATACATTTATTCACCACATTTGTGTGACACAAGTAGGGGTAAGAATAAAAAATAAAAATTAAATAATACAAAGAAAAAAATAATAATACGACGCCAAAAAGGTAAAAAAAAAAAAACATTTTTAGTAACCATTATTGCTTTGAAATTTCCCTCACAGATCAATTTTAAGTGACAGAAAGTAACAAAACTTAACCATTTCCTTTTTTATCACTACTCAGAAATAATAAAGTCGATACTTTTATAAATACAAAAAACATTTCGTGTCACTATACTTGTAAACTGCCTCGGTGGCGCAGCGGGAAGTGTATGCGACTGCTGTTCAAGAGGTCCCGGGTTCGATTCCCGGGTCGGGTGACAATGGTATTGGGTTTTTATATCATGAAATTCCAGTATTGAGATTTTTCCGGAGTTTGGTAAACAAATGTTCCCGGTTGATGACAATAGGCTCGCCCCCTATTTCATGGGACCAAACATAGCTGGCGAAATGTGGGTCTGAAACACCTCTGCCTACCCCTTCTATACTTGTCTATGACGGTCCTTGACGCCATATTTGTTTTCCAATTTGGACACGTAAGAAAAAACGGAGGGTACTTGTTATCGAAATAGCACGCGAAACCGCGGTCATAAGCTAGTACAAACAGCTAAGTTCTATCTACATAACGACGTATATCGTTTCACTTACAGTTGCAGTGTTAAACACGTGTTAGTAGACGTTGTCATGGTAACGGGTGGGGGGTACAATCCAGTGATATTATATAATTGATTCATTGACTGTTTTCACTTTGTGTTGATTATAAATGAAAGTTCTCACCACCTAGTGTTATAGAAAGAAGGTTAACAAGAGGCAGTGATGTAGGCTGGATTTTAATATAAAAAAAAAAGAAAGAAAAACATTTTATTTGGTGACCAAAAAACACAATACACAAACAGAACACAGATTAACATATTTATATTAAAGTCACCAAAATAGGCTCCAGTTCAGCTTAAAATACATGGCACAAAAGTGCCATGTGCTGATTTTCAACTAGAGCCTTTTTGACAACGGTGTCGAAAACAGCAGACTAACTACCTACTCGTAAAAAAAACAGAAGGAAAAAACAATTTTGTTTTTTCACAATTATGTTTTTTAATAATAATGTTTAATAATAATAAAGATGTCGTGACGCGAATAGAGAAAGGAATGTTAAGCTGGTTTGGACATGTCGAGAGAATGAATGAAGGAAGAGTGACAAAACAAATATATGAGGCGAATGTGAAAGGAAACGTTTGAAGGGGAAGACCTAGAAGAACGTACCATGACTAAATAGGTGAAGTTCTAAAGAAGGGACAGATCAGGAGTACCCTCAACCGGCGAGAATGCATGAAAAGACTGATGAATGTTGAAGAAGCCAAAAATGTATGTCAGAATCGTAGCAAGTGGAAGGAAATGGTCTCTGCCTACCCCTCTGTTGGGAAAGAGGCGTGATCTATATGTATGTATTTAATAATGCCAGTATTAATTCAATAATGCCAGCCATCTAGTCTTGGGACTAGATGGCGCTGTGTGAATCTACTAAGCTGAAGCTTGTAATATGGATACTAAACAACTGATATAATACTTAAATATATTTTTTTCCGTAAACACATACATATTATAGATATTACATCCAGAAATAGAACAAATAATTGTGCTCATCACACAAAGATTTGTCTTGGGTGGGAATCGAACTTACGACCTCTGTCTCAGCAGTCAGGGTCAGTAACCATTGAGTTATGGAGGCTTACAAGATGCATGACTGCCTCGGTGGCGCAGTCGTTGCTGATACAGTATACAGTTGCGGTTAATGAGGTCTCAGATTCGATTCCCGGGTCGGAACAAATATTTATTTAGGCATTTTCGGTGTTTTTCTATGTATAATATGTATGTATTTAAATATATATATGTTTGTTTGTCAGTTGTATAGATCCCATAACACAAGTTTATATTAGCTTACTTTGGACTAGATGGCGCTGTAAAAAAAAAATCGAATTGTGCGAAATATAGATAGTGGGTGGAAGGGATATAAATGATAATATGTTAAGGGCCTGTGCACACCGCGTTTTTGAAACGCGCCGTCGATGCGAGTTTGTAGCGATACGCACGCGAGTCAGTCGCAGACCTTTGCACATCTTTTTAATTCAAACTTGCGTTTGTATCGACAAAAAAACTGCTCTGTAGAATATAACTATATGATAAACGGTGTGAATATCACAATCACCCAAATTGTATTGTATCTTATGTTACTGTAACTATTATTGTGACGTTGTTTGTTTCCCCAAAAAGTAAAAAAAAAACTAAAAAAAATAATCAAAATATAATAAAGAATAACGTTTTTCTATAACTGATGCAATAACGATAACAACTTATAACAGGTTGTGGAATGAACTCCCTAACGAGGTTTTCCCAAGGGACTACAGTATGGGGTTCTTCAAAAAAGGAGTGAATAGGTTTCTTAAGGGTCGGCAACGCGCTCGTGATGCCCCTGGTGTTGCAGGCGCCCATAGGCTACGGTAACCGCTTACCATCAGGCGGACCGTATGTCTGTTTGCCACCGTAGTGGTATAAAAAAAAAAAAATTACTTGTACCACACTCCAGTCACTAGCTGCGGGTAGTTGACTTTGCGATTTGTTTGCGTCGTGTGTCGTTGTCATCGTACTACCCACTTACAAATTATTATCTAGACATAATGTTCTTGAATATTATACTTAAATTAGACATAAGACTATTTACAAGGGGTGGAGGGTTAACAACCTGAGACACAGGAATCTTCCTAGTTTCGGTGTTAACCCACCATAGTTCTGTTCTCTGTGTAAAACATTTTCATTTAAATTTTTTTTTTTTTTTTTACTAAGAGATGTTTATACATGAGACACAATAATTACTGTTAACTGGATCCCAAACTAGGCGGTTGCCTGTAATATGGAAGACAGTGATCAGTCAGGAGAATGATGCAGTTTATAATGTATATATGTGATTGAACCTGTATTCTACTATGGTGAGAAATAAACGTTATTATTATTATTATTATTATATATAAACGCGCCGTCGAAAGAAAGCGCGGTGTGCACAGGCCCTTAGTATAAATAAAAATGTAATCTAAGCTTATAAAGTAATGTACTTACGTTGTGACTGAGACACTCCGGGCCTGGAGCGAGATCTGCCGACCACTCGCTCAGGACTGGGCGGCACGCCGCTGCCCGCCGTCGACGGTGAACGCTTCACGCGTGCTGTGGGAGATTATACAATGTTATTCTTTGGTTATACTAAAGCTGAAACACCCCAAACGTATTTTTATTTGCAGGCACAAAATAAAAAAAAACAAAAAAAATAGAAAAAAAATTATAATAAAAAAATAAATTAAAATTTCATCAGCAACCCATTTAGTCCCACTGCTGGGCTCGGCTGGGCTGTCTCTCCTCTTCTCTAACTAGAAAGCTGAGAGGGTTTTAGACCACAATCCGCTCACGCCGGCCTAGTGCGGGTTGGTGTATCAGACATACTCATAGAATTTCTTCTAGGGTATGTGAGTTTCCTCACGATGTTTTCCTTCATCGTTGGCAGATGGTAAGTCACTTGACTAGTACATATAGATAAAAATTTAATTTAAATTATATTCTTTTATGAAGTTATATTTAAAGCATTTTCCATGCTTATTGCTGCCGCCGCCGAATATTGCCGAATGTCAGTAGTTTATGTACCTAGTACTTATATATTTATCGCTGCGAGTAGACGGTAAGGCACACCAACCAACAGACCAACAGGCCAGTCAAAAGTTGTCGGTCCATCTGGTATATTTTTTTGTATGTCGACTATACAAACCAAAAAAAGTAATATCTAAACCCACCTGGCTGTGACACATCTCCTTCATCGGTAAAGCATAAACAATAGATACATTATTATCAATAAACGAAATACATCATGTTTTTAAGATTAACAATTTTGTCTAAGGATTTGTGCAAGAAGTCGCGCATGGTATTAGAAAAAACCCTCCCACGTACGTGCCGGCGTTTGGGGTGAACTTCCTGAGCGCTATGACATGTCCTTTTTCAAACGAATAAAAAGGTACAGAAGTCAATCTGATGTATGTACTTCACTTGTCATATCTAGGCTAGGCAGTAGCACTAACTAGGGTTGGGCCGGCGGTGGCGGCGCTTACCTACCTACGACGTACACAGACCAGTAGGTAGGTAAGCGCCGCCGCCTGAGGGTCCCGTTCATTACCGTAGTATAAACTGTAGCTGTAGCTAATAAATCACTAAACAGTGTCGAACGGCTAGAGATTTTTGCAGGTTACAGTTATAAATCCCTACAACATACAATTAAAAAACAAAGTCATCTACCTCGTTAAAATAGTATTAAATACAAAGTTAACTCTATTAGAGAACAGGTAGGTTAAAAAACGAAAATTCACTATTTAAAGTAGAATTTAAATATCCATAAACAGAAGTTTTAGTAACCCTTTTTTTTGTTGCTCCATTCGTTGCAGATAAGATAATGACACGCATCTGAAGCGGATGGAACTCGGACTCGCACTCTACTATTGTGTCCTCTACTATTGTATGTAGCTTGGCTTGTGCACCTACTCTGTGGTTAGGTCTGTGGCTATACTCACGCAGGCTGGCGGTGGGCGGCACCTTGGCGCGGCTCATGTGCGAGTAGAGCGCTCGTGCCCGCGCTCGCTGCGCCGCGTTGGCGTCCAGCGCACTCACCGACCGCGCCGAGATGCTGCCCGGCGAACGGTCTGGAAACAGTATACTTACTTCACTCTTGGCGCTTACATACATAAGCGCATATTGCCTAATATTATCCGAGATTTTAATTCGAACTATCAAATTTCTTATATGACTGTCGATGCTCTAAGGACTCACCTCCTAGTATAAAAGCTTAATAGTAAGAAATAATGTGTACAGTCAGCAAAGCAGTAAGAGCGCAGGGTCGCTGTATAAAGATTTTTTTTTCGAAATTGAATCATCTTCAAATCAGCCCATTGACGTCCACTGCTGGACATAGGCCTCACCTAATTTAATTTTCTCTTGCGTTTGTCATCAGAACAAGGTTTGTATGAGAAAAAAAAATCATACAAAATAATCCAAAAAAAGATCTGAAGTTTTGTTGAAAATTCAGCTTTTTGATAAGTCGGGATTCGAACCCGACTTCTATGAAAATGTAGTTTAAATCATCATTAGTTAAACTGGTTATTTCATACCCAACTAGACACAACTATACTCGGACCGAAATGGATGTAGAATTTTTGTAAACAAATCACTGTTAAAATGCAGTCAAATTGTATTTTAAGATTGAATTTATAATATATATTTTCCTATTTCAATATCAGTGGTACTGACTTGTAACTTTTTATTATAAACATTTCAAAATAATTCAATAGTTTCTATTAATTTTATTGGTTTTACAAAAACCGACATTATAAGATAGTCAATCCTTTATTCTACATCCAATTTGACCCGTGTATAGTATAGGTATTTTACATCCAAACTGATTCTTTCTACCCGACAAGTTTCTATACACCAATCTAAGCAACGTTATAACCCAGCTATTTAACATCTAATACCCAACAATACCTCTCATTGCTACGGGTATATGAGAAATAGGGGGTCGTTCCTGCGACGCCCTGCGCCTGCGTAAAGAGCTCGTCCGTGATACACCAGAGACTAAGTTCTCTGTTGAGGCTATTTATTTATAGTTACCAATATCCGTGGGTAAGCATGCGATAATATCTTTAATTAGAAAATAATATGGAAGGATGGCTTACTTAAACTAATACTCAAAAGGGGGGTCATCCATGAATCACGTGAGAGTATTGCTTCAAGTAGCTAAGCCAACTTGCTATAGGGAGTTTCTTTCAACTACGTCAAAATAAAATTCATGATTTCGTGTTTTTCATCAGAGGGGGTCACATTTGTAACTTTTCTATGACTCTTGGTTGTCATATGTCACTATTAGGTAAATAGGCGACCCTTCTTTTCCCCTGACATAATTTGAAGTTATAGCATCTTAGAGGAATTATAGACGCTTGTAATGGTTTTTTGTGTTGAATATAACACGATAAACCATTGATTTCGATGAAACTTTGTTATTTTTTATAAGTAAGTATTATAGTGCAATTCCTTAGACCACATTAGAATTCCCTGTGTCACGGGACTAGTCCCAATCCGTCTCCATATTGTAAACTATATCTATGTGAAATTTCATGAAGAAGTGGTTAATTTATGAAAGCGTTACAAACGAATAGAGTTACTTTCGCACTTATAATATTATTAAGGACAATACATAAACGATATTTATTATTCGGGACTAGTATATCATGCGGAGAAAACCACAGGCAATGATAGAATGTAAAACACAGCGCCATCTAGCCCAAAGTAAGCTAATATATATAAGCTTGTTATAAAATAAACATAAATATATATTTCTAAATACATACATATTATATATAGAGAAAAACCCAAACTCTGAGACAAACATTTTCAGATCATACATATATTTGTTCCGACCCGGGAATTGAACCAGAGACTTCAGTAACACTACTGCTACGTCACCGAAGCAGGGTTAATATTATTAGTTTTGCACTCACACTAATGTTAATAAAAGAAGTTAACACAGAAGATGAAGAAGAGAAGAAAAGAGAGAAATAGATTGAGATTACTATGCAAACATAAAATGAAATGTTAGTAACAAAATAAAAATTATGATTCATCAATCAAACAAAATTTTAACTATATATTAATATATATTGTATAAAGAAACATTCAGAGAAAACATTACAATTATGTTATTTATGACGGGGACGTGCGTTGCTATGTGGGGGTCATTCTTACGGCAGGGGGTCTGCTACGTGGGGTCATGTAGTAGTTCCAAGACCTTACCTGATACACTGGTTGATGGACTTCGGGGGCTGGTGATGACTCTCCTTTCTGAAACAACAAACATATTGTTTTTAATCGTGTTTGGTGTTGGAATTTATTAAGTCGTGAATAAAGCTTCCAACTTGACTTAACGACTACCATATTAAGACGAAACCAAGATCAAATGTTTTACACTCCTGACGTTGAACGCCGAGATTCCAGACACAATAGAAAATCTATTGTTTGGGGGACACCGGTGACCCCCATGGCGCTCAAAGACTTAAAATAAACGGAAACACTTGGGTATGAAATATATATTGTGTGTGGTGGCGGGACATAGAGAATCCATTGACTGGCCTGTTGGTCTAGTGGTTAGTAACCCTGACTGCTAAGCCGGAGGTCGTGGGTTCGATCCCCACCCAGGACAAATCTTTGTGTGATGAGTATAAAGGTTTGTTCTGTGTCTGGGTATAATTTATCTATAATATCTATGTATTAACAAAAAAAAAAAAATATTCTACCACATTCACACAGCGCCATCTAGTTCCAAAGTAAGCAATTATATTTGCTTGTGTTATGGGTACTAAACAACTGATGTACTACTTAAATACATTTTACATTTTTGTTAATACACACATATTACACCCAGACACAGAACAAACAATCATGCTCATCACACAAAGATTTATGGTGGGGATCGAACCCACGACCTCCAGCTTAGCAGTCAGGGTCACTAACAAATATAATTGCTTAATTTGGGACTAGATGGCGCTGTGTGAATGTGGTAAAATATTATATTATTTAATTATATTAGTACAATACTAATATACCACTCACCAGTCCCAACTTGATGCAGACTATCAACAGATCCTATATTCCTCTCCCTCTCGATCTGTTTCTGTGCAGCCGAGTCCAGCCGCGCGAACAGCTGCTCTGCATCATCCGGGAACTGACGCTTGTACATCCAGTAGGCTCTGGAAACAGACACATTTGTTCAACACCAGTTTTCTCTTTCAACTGTCCAGTAGGCGTAAAGGAGCCACGATACTGTGCTACTACATATACAGGGTGGAATTTTGTGATGCCACCTGAAGGGAAAGTACTTGAAATACTGGAGATAGATCATTTTAGAAAGGGAAGGGAATAATTTCAAAGGAAACATTATTTTATTTTAAGAAAGAAACAATGCTGCATTCAGAGATTTTCCCTGGAATCGAACCAGCTAAAAATCCCATAAAATAACACCCTGTATTTTTATAGCGTTGATCGATAGTGTCAATCATAAGAATCGAATCTCTCTAACAAACATTGTAAATTAAATAAAAATAAAACCATATATTAAAAAAAAGAAACAATACACTATGGTAACTTACTTCCTGCCACAGTTCCTCGCATTACTGTCTGCGTCTACGCAGGCCCGTCTGATGGCCTCTCTCACCGCCTGCTGTTGTTTCTCTAAAGTTTGCGCCGGCCATTTCTCTAGTATTAGTACTAGCACCTCACTAAAAATAAAATAACAATTAGAATATTAATATTTTTGGCATATCATTGTAGTACTGAGATATTCGGCAAGGTCAGACCATGATGGGTGACCGTTTGTGGCAATTTCATCTCCATGCTTCAGAAGGCAAGTAATGCCTTTGGTTCCGGACTTCCGGTTATCACTTAAAGTGGTAGTCGTTAAGTTGGAAGTTTTCTGGACGACTTGATAGATTCTAACCCTAGGATGTGCCTCAGAATCATTCGTATTTCATCGTTTGTCGATTCTCAAATTGAAATATTGACTTAAGTGTTTTTTTACATTCATTTATCAGAAACCCATTAATGTCCCACTGCTGGGCTTCGGTCTCCTCTCCTCTATCTATCTAGAGAGCTGAGATGGTTTAGGCAATAATCCATACACGCTGGCCTAATGCGGGTTGGTGGATCAGACATACACTTAAAATTTCTTCTAGTGTATGTGGGGTTCCTCACGATATTTTCCTTCACCGTTAACAGATGGTAAGTCACATAAGTACATATAAATTCCACAAAGTGAAATCAACATTGATATTGCTGGTCAGAATCGAACTCGGACCGCGTGTTTAGCACGTCAGTCATTTATACATTCAGCCACCATCGCTTTTGAGTGTTTATTTGTATAAGAAGGTACTGTATGTGGTAGGTAGGTAAGCGCCGCCGCCTGCGGCCCAACCCTAGCTTGTGCTACCTCCGAGCGTAGATATGAAAAGTGAAGTAGATACATGAGCTTGACTTCTGTACCTATTTTTTTCTGCAGTTCATCATCATCATCATCATCATCTCAACCCATAAACGTCCCACTGCTGGGCAGGGGCTCCTCCAAAAAATGTGGAGGGAATTTACCCTACTATACCACGCTGACCAGACGGGTTGGTATAGGGTTTGTTTCGAATTTTCCTTTTCCTGTGGTTAAGTAAAAATAAATCACTCCGCCCCCTAAACAAGTGACAATCGATCTAACTATTCTATCGACATGTCAAATTAGTACGTTGATCACGTGACATGTCGATAGCGATTGCCACTTGTATAGGGGGGGGGGGAGCACGAACCTGAGCGTGGAGCGGATCTCCTTGGACTTGTTGGTGGTGAGGTTGGTGACGATGACGGGGATGAGCCGCGGCGAGTGCACGTACAGCACGATGTAGCGCACGCACACCGTGCCCGCTGACGACACCACCTGCACGTACAACGGGGATACGGGACTAGTCAGTCATAATCTTTATTTCCACTCCAGCGTCTTTATCGTCGTGTCAGCGTCCGCACGGTGGCGTGACGCCAGCGCTGGACGCGACGCTAGCAAATCGTTTAGTATCCGGCCAGCGCTGACGTCACGTCGCCGAGGCGTCGACGTCGCGTCAAAGCTGTGGCGGACGCTAATATGACGACGACGCTCGAAAGACGCTAGTGTAGGGGGTCTCTAAGTATCATGTGTTTGATCTATATGAAATAAAGATTATGGACGTCATCAAAAAGATGTCAGCAAATTTGCCTAAGGCCAATTCACTGACAAGGTTGAGCTCTGAGAAGAACTTGGCAAGAAACTCAGGCCACTCTTTTTAATCATCATTGATATTTACAATTTCAATTGGTTACAGTTTGAAATAGCGCAGAATGGTACAGAATCAAAACATCATACTAAAATAAATTCAATAAAATTTGGATATCTAAAAAAAGATACTGCGCTGGCAGCGAAGTATACTCTTCGTAATGCTATAATAAAGTGAACTTTTTTATTTAGCCTGTGTCATCCCACCACTGGACAACGGCCTCCCCTGAACCTTCCACTGCTGTCTATCTTCAGTCTCTTACCGTGCTCACTTCGTACAGTGTACACGCATACGTCTAGTCACACGCACACAAACACCGTGCCGAACTCTGCCGAACTGAAACGACGTTAGACAATGCACGGCTTTCAACGCCGCACCGCTGTGCCGGTCGGAGTGGGGGGTTTTTTTTTCGTTACGAAATTTCTTGATTCGGTCGCCGCGCTCAATGCCCGCGATAAAAGTTATGCAATGGCTTAAAAAAAATGTACATACCTTAGCAGCATTCTGTATGAGATTAATGAGCTCCTGCAGTATGTACAGACTGAACTGTTCCAGCTTGTTCCTGAGCACCTTCGACATGTGTGCTATAGTGATGCAAGCTTCGCGGACCACCTGGCGATACAGAAATATAGTTTAGTTAGTTGAAATGAAATAATTAATGGGATATTCAAGTTTAAGGTGCATGTTCCGATACGCCTCCTCCATACATTTAATGGCTATTGTCTCAGTACATAGACACTTTTTGATGACTTTTTCTACAATAGGTAAATAATCCTGTATATAATTTTTTTTAACACAACTTTCCTAATTGAAAAAAAAAAAGAGGCGTGATCTATATGTATGTATGTATAGATAAGAATAAACACAAGTGTATTAGTACATTACCTGACTCCTAAGATCTTTGATGACGACTAAGAAAGGCACAGAGAGATCCTTCAAATGCGCGTAGAACTCTGTCGGGAACTGTTGGTGCGCGTTCGCTGTTAGTAGCGAGCGAATTTTCTTTAGCTGTCGGGAAAAATATTGGGTTATATGATAGTTGACCTTATTGTAAGGAGATTGGAGTTGTGTTTACATAAGTTTTATATTATGAATTTGAATTGTATAAGGTTTACTTTTACGGTATGTACGGTTTTATATGCTCAGAATCAAACAGGAATATGTATGGATATAGCATTTCGCCACAGAAAAAATAAATGTAATTTGTCTTTATTTTTTTTGAGGAGGAAGCGAATTTTCCGCCTCAGTCTTCATGTTTTTTTTTACATTTCTCCTATTGTCTAATTAATTATAGGTGTTTTCGCAAAATTCCTAGGACTTTCGCGAAGATACGATAATTTTCAAATCATCCTACGACATATAACTTTATATTATTATTGCTTGACGTTTCGACCAGGTCAAAGTGGCTGTGTAATCGTGCCTATCAACCTTACCATTGCATCTGAAAATTATAACCTTCTGAATAAATAGAACAAAATAAAAACACATCAATGCACTCACAGCATCTACCCTCTTCTCCCAATCAGCCCCCCGGTCGCCCAGTATCGCTGCAGCATGCCGACAGAGGTCATCGAGCCCGCGCGCGCCGTACACTGCAGCTGGCGCGCTGCAGGCGAAGGCGGCCTCGAAAGCTTCGCTCGACACCGCGCCCGCCTCGCCCGCGCCCAGCGCGCCGCCTGCGCTGCTCACTACGCACCACACAGGACATTCACCTTTTGAACTACATAAAGGTTGCAGCACATCTAGACGCACGGAATACAAATCGTCATTTACTAAACGAGAGCGGGAGTGCGATCGCACACAACGGAATTGACGATGTTCTCGGCTCTCACTCTCTATCCATTTCTATCTCGCTCTAATGAATGACATTTCTAAGTGCCAGAAAAGGATAGAATCATAGAAATGATCGGTTAAGTGTGACTAGATGAGGCAACCCCTAAATAGTGTTAACGCCTTTTCTCATCACAGGATTAGGCAGACATGCATGACACCTAAATTCCCATGCAACATGGGGCGAACCTATTGCCCTTATGTGTCTAGTGATTTATCTCTTAAAGTAGGAAGGATATTGGTTAGCATTTATGTACATATATTTTATAACAAGATAGAAAACCTCTTTTTAAATTTTAAAACGATTAAGAGCGTATTTACAAACAGAGTGGCAAAGTCGCGATTTAGTGTCGTAATTCGTATATATTTAAGAATTGAAAAATATATAACGATAATATAAATAAGACATTAAAATGCGACTTTGCCACTCTGTTTGTAAATACGCTCTTAAAATGACACAATAAAAAATATTTCATAATAGCCAACACAAATGAAAATGATACTGTTAATAAGAAAATTAGTACATAAACTTACCACTTCCGGCGCTAGGGAGTTTCGCTGGTGGCGGTGGCTTCCGGCTAGCAGATGGTAAGCTATATAACCCTGCTACCGTCCTCTTTGGCGGCTCACATGCTGTTATAGCCAATTTTTGGTGGAATAGAGCCAATTTTTGACAATTTTAGCCAATTATTGACCGAAACAGCCAATTAATGTTAGAAAATAGCCAATTTTAGTCCGAAAGTAGCCAATTATGCCAATGATTAGGTCCAGAGGTGATTGGTGATTTTTAGACGATTCGGTGATTTGTTATTCAGTGTTTATGTCGTTCCGTTGGTGATTTGGTTAGCGATGATTGCCGAGAAAAGAGAAAATAATATAGGTAAGTAAGTTTGTATGATTATAAAGAGAATTATTAACATTTTGACCTCCATAGCCGACAAAATGGAAGTTGAAATATTTTTTGTATTATTTTAACAATAAATTGCATTTACTTTTCGGCTGTGATGGATTCAGAGATCAAAATATTAATTAAAAAATGATATTTTATCATTATTAATATCAAGTCGATGTTAATAATGATTTTAATTTGAATTCCGATTAGCGATCTAGTGGAGCAATGTGACATATCTCTTGGGCAACGTTTAAACGACTTTAAGCAGCGCAGATCGGCACCGTCACAGAATATGTGCTAGACAATAAACCGTACAAATTGGTGCACTTCTCAGAAAGAACATATCGCAAAAAAAAACACAATCATGGATAACAAATTTTAGATTTTTATGGTCTGTTTATCATAAGACGAAAATTTAGTTTTAAGAATATGTTCAATAATTTATTGGTGATTTTTCTATGTGGTCATTTTGAAAAGCGTACACAATTCACTAGGGCCGAATAGGATGTATGACAATAACAATATGACTATATTTTTGACTGTTTCTATAAAATCAATTAAAAACTACTTTTGGGATTATTTTGACAAGTTTATAATAAAAAGTTACAATTTAATGTCGCTGATATATGCATACGAAAATATACTACAAATTAAATCTTAAAATACAATGTTATTAGCATTTTGACATTGATTTGTTTTAACGCCAAGTTTCCAGACACTATAGAAAATCTATTGTTTGGGGGTCACCGGTGACCCCCATGGCGCTCAGACTTAATGGAAAAATTCAAGCCCACGACGGGACTTGAACCCGCGACCCTGGCATTCCGTGTACATTGCTCTTACAACTGAGCTATGCGGACATCTCTGAGATCGAATTTATATATTACATGCTAACATGCATACAACCGGCCCTATTGTCCAGCAGTGGACTTCCTGCGGCTGATATGATGATGATGTTAACATGATGACGTTTTGCTACTTATCACCGTGGCTCATTACAGAAAGTATACATGTATATAAGTATACAGAAAGTAACTTGTAGGTTTACAAAAATTCTACATTCATTTCGGCCTGTGTATAGATTATTTCTTTCAGACATATAGAACAACTCCACGACACACTGACCTGGAGTAGAGGCTCCTGAACTGTCACCGTCTCTGTTCCTCGCTGAGGTGGGTATTGTCATCGTTCGCTTCATAGTACGGGACACGAAGTCGGGCTCGTCCGTCGGTTGTGTGGCTGGAATAACATTATCACATTATAATAATAGTTACTGTATAATATTTTACTTTGAAGCCTCTGTGGCTCAGTGGTTAGTGACCCTGACTGCTGAGACAGGTCATGGGGTCGATTCCCATTTAGGACAAATCTTTGTGTGATGGGCACACATGTTCTGTTTCTGGGTGTAAAAAAAAATAGTGCTGTTTGAATATCCAATCATTATTATTTACTACATTCACACAGCGCCATCTAGTCATCTAGTAAATTAAGTGTAGTAGCTGTTCATCGTAATTAATAATATAGGTTGTAGGGTACTTATAAACCGCGCGAGTTCTAATTGTCGACTGCTGCGTCAATCCAATATACGAGCTTTTCTTGTCTTGGTACTAAACAACTGATATACTACTTAAATACATTCTGTTTTGTAAATACATACATATTATAGATAAATTACACCCAGACACAGATCAAACAATCATGTTTATCACACAAAGATTTTTCCTCGGTGGGGATCGAACCCACGACGTCTGACTTAGCAGTCAGGGTCACTAACCACTACACCAACAGGCCAATCAATATATAAAAAAATAAAATAATAATTATTATTATTATATTCTCACCAGTAGGCAGCAGAAGTCCAGAGTCTCTGGCCTCATCAAACTTCTGTTCTAATAGCATCATCTTCTGCGCCGGCAGTAACTCTTTCTTCTTCAAGTCTTGGCGAAATCTCTCACCTGCAAACATATGTTGTTATAGGACAGTGTTATTTTTTTTTTGTTTCTACTTCTATTCACTTACCATTTAAATAAAATAACTTACCTACTTAGAACTTTTTAAGGGCCTAGTTTATTTTTTTTGACATCAATTTTTTTTGTAACAATAATTCTAGATAACAACAAGTTATCTAGAATTTTTGTTTGTGATGACAATAGCCTATATAGACTAGATTTGTATGTTACTGGTATGTGACTAAAACATTGGAGTCTAGAATAGTTTTTTTTTGTTATTGGCATTTACATTTTATTTTCTTTATAAAATATAATATTCTACCACATTCACACAGTCCCAAATTAAGAAAATACCTACATATTATAGATAAATTACACCTAGACACAGAACAAACCTTCATGCTCATCGCACAAAGATTTGCCCTGGGTGGGGATCGAACCCACGACCTCCGGCTTAGCAGTCAGTGTCAACAGGCCAGTCATATATTATATCTCTTGTTGGTAATCCTTAATAAATAAATGAAATAAAAAAAAATGTATTTAGAATATAATTTTTGTTATTGGCATCTATAGAATATATTGTATGATCGGCATCTAGATTTTTTTTTTGATCGGCATCTAGTTTAAATTGTATTGCTTATTGGCATTTAAAATATTTTTTTTATTGTAGTTATTTATAATAGATTTTTCATGTCATAGGCATTTAGAATATGTTTTTGTTATTGGTTTCAAGAATGGAATCCACCGCGACAGAAGTTTCATTCTTTAGTCGGCGTTAGTAAAAAAAAAAAATATTGTGATGTCCAAGACAATAAAGTGAACATTTAATGAATATTTGGTTGTTTAATAATATTCATTAAAATACACCATTAAATAAGATTTAAGTTAAAAAAGAAATACAAATCAATTCGATTCAAATCTTGTCACATTGTGATATCTAGTATTGTATATAGTTTGTCTATGAGCCATAGTGATGTGACATCCTGATGTATCGATATAATCAAACTTGATAAAACAGCGTGACGGTGAGGTCGCATTGAAGCTTTTTAATCGTTTCTTTCCAGTCTACCATACAGATTTGTTCGGTAATAGTATAGTCTAAGCTTTTAGATAGAATGTCATTATGAGTGCCAATAAAATCATCAGAAATTACTTCGGAAAAAGAAATATCTGAATCACATTATGATTTATCTGACACAACGCTCATCGGGATAGACCAAGACGTGGTCTCCTGTGATTTAATAGTCGATGGAGTCCTAATTTTTTTGTTTTGGGATTTGTTTGTAGAATTTTTCTTTCTCAGTGTTATATTAGATATATCTTCAATTAGTGTTGATGAAGTTGTAGCTGCTATTCTTTCATTGTGCGTAACTACATAGTAGTGACATCTTGCGGTCTTTATTACAGAGAAGATACCTTAACTCTATCAAAAGATACCTTAACTAGTTCCTTATTTATGCCTACTGAGAAATAATCGAAGTCGATACTTTTATAAATAATAATAACGTTTCCCGTCACCATATTTGTCTATGACCGTCCTTGACGCCATATTTGTCTTCCAGTTTGGTCACGTAAGAAAATATAAGTAGTCAGAAGAGGAGTAAGTATTTACCGAAGCTTATGGACGTGCCACGTGTGCAACACCAAAGGCATCATGACCGCGTTGCCGACCCTTCAAATTCCTTCTACAGTTGTAATATTAAAATATTCAATAGAATTCAATAATATTATTATAACTAATCAATACAAAATTCATTAATAGTATAATAAGCAGTTTCAAATAATAATGTCTCAAGTTTTAAACGTGTTAACATTCCGATTTTAATTTCTAAAGATAATTTGTTCAAAAAGCTCTATAGATTGAACAAAAGATGAGTGTTTTAACAATATTTACTCCAGTCTGTAAGATTGTGTGTGTATGTTTGTGTGTAAAATACAAATTCACACTCACTCAGTCATTCTCTATTATTATTTTCTCATATACAAATTTTACTGAATTTGATTTAGTATGGTGTTTTGGTTCTGTACCTTTCTGTGATATTTCAAACTGTAACCAATTAAAATTGTAACAACTATGGCGATTAAAAATAGTGGCCTGAGTTTATTGCCAAGTTAATAATAATAATATAATATATTCTACCAAATTTACACAGCGCCATCTAGTCCCAAATTAAGCAATTATATTTGCTTGTGTTATGGGTACTAAACAACTGATATACTACTTAAATACATTTTTTTTGTAAATACATACATATTATAGATAAATTACACCCAGACACAGAACAAACCTTTATGCTCATCACACAAAGATTTGTCCTGGGTGGGGATCGAACCCACGACCTCCGGTTTAGCAGTCAGGGTCAATAACTACTAGACCAACAGGCCAGTCAAAAGAGTTCTTCTCAGAGCTTAACCTTGTCAGTGAACTGGTCGTAGGCAAATTTACTGACACCTTTTTTGTTTTTGTATGACTTTCAAAAGTATCATGTATGTGATCTAAATGAAATAAAAAGATTTGACTTTGACTCACAGACGTGACTTTACTTTGCAAAATAGGCTTTTCAAAGTGAACTTCGCCGCCGAAATTAATAAAGTGCCGAAATTTCCTTTACATTTTTAAGTCACTGTCTGTAACAGCGCCCTGTCTTTACCAAGTAACCAAAGGATGGTTATGGAAAGTAAAGTAAGAGTTTGACAGGATGATAAAATTGCGGTGTATGAATGTGGTACTGACCAACATGTCGGTAGACATCGACGAGCAGCTGCAGCGCGGCGTCCCGCACGGCGCCGCTGGGGTCCCCCACCAGCGCCGCCAGGTTGGGCACGGCCGCGCGCAGCTGAAGCTCCGTCGCGCCGTGACTGGGGGACATTGTAGTCATCACTAACGAGTACATTTCAAAACATACATCCGCAGGCTTTGGCTCAAAGTTGCTATTGGGTATTAAGTCAAGTTTCCAAATATTTGCCATGTATTACTGGACTGCTGAATCTTCTTGTGTTTTGTTATTCGGACTATTGAACGTTTTACTGTTGACTCGTGCATGTTAAATGGACTTGGACTTTCATCATGAACAATAAAATACAAACATGTTTGTAAACTAGTCGAGCAAGAAGTTGTTTGATAGGATATTCATTGGTTAATCTGGCTATGATGAGAAGAAAGTTAAGAAAATACTGATGTAAATTTAATCACTTATATTTGAATCAGATTGAACCCAAAAGCACTTCTATTGCAGAAGTACCCACGGCTAATAATGAACTTACTTGTCCAACAAGGCCTGTATGCACCGCAGCGCCTCCTCCCTGGCGTGCGGCGCCTTGTGCCCGAGCGCGGGCGTGAGTCTCGCCAGCAGTGCGCGTGCGCCGCACGCTCGTGACGTAGCGAGCGACACCACGCACGTGCGCGCCGTGTGACGGACCGCCTCCTTCGTGTCCGCTAATCTGTACACAACGAAATACCCATATAAGTAAACCCCCAACAGCGGAAACCCCACTCCACCTGTCATGAAAGGGTAGGGGGCACAGCAGATAACCTCCGCTTAAACTAACATGAGAAGTAGGACACAGCTAATAACCTCCGCTTAGACTGGCATGAGAGGTAGGACACAGCTAATAACCTCCGCTTAAACTGACACGAGAGGAAAGCTCGTAATTATCAGCAGAAAGAAAACATTTTTTTTTTTATAACAATATAATATAATATAAATGTATGTATGTAATGAATAAAAAAAATGTATGAAAAGACTGATGAATGTTGAAGAAGCGAAAGATGTATGTCAGAATCGTAGCAAGTAGAAAGTCTCTGCCTACCCCTCTGTTGGAAAAGAGGCGTGATGTATATGTATGTATGTAATGAACCATGAAGAGCACAAGAATAAATTATGTAATATTGTCTATACATCTAAGACGGACAGACAAACAGGAAGTGTAACAATAAACTATATATCATGAGCGCTCAAGCGAAACCGAAGTATTTACTAATGTTATAAAGTTGAAGAGTTGGTTTCATATAACGCTCTGATCTCAAGAACTTATGATTACGTGAGGACACATTTTGAATGTGTAACGGTTGCACCCGTTGCAGGCTACGTCCTGCACGACTGCATCTCTTTTGACCAACTTTTGGACCTCTTTTGATTTCTTTTTAATTTACTTTTAATAATTTAAAATTCAAAATCCTAAATTAATTCAAATTCGAACCGAGTCTTCGTCGGACCACCCGTCGAAGACAGAGGGCTCATTATTATTCTAATTTCTTGTGCAGTGCACGCTCTTCTTGACATTTAAAATTAATACTATAACTTTATATCAGTTCTGTGTTTTATTTTGAGGGCCCCACGCCCTTCCCCATATATAGCCGGATCTACCTACTACCACATTCTTGCCTAGCGCCCACTGGAGGGGACGGTGGAGACGCTAGAAATGTACATGGAGATATATATGGACATTTTTACATTATGTTAGTTTTCTGCTGCTGCCCGGTGGCGCAGCGGGAAGTGTATACGACTGCTGTGCAAGAGGTCCCGGGTTCAATTCCCGGGTCGGGTGAAAATGGTATTGGACTTTTCTAACATGAATATCCAGTATTGAGATTTTCCCGGAGTTTGGTAAACAAATGTTCCCGGTAGATTACAATAGGCTGGCCCCCTATTTCATGGGACCAAACATAGCTGGCGAAATGTGGGTGTGAAACACCTCTGCCTACCCCTTCGGGGAAAATGGCGTGATGCTATGTTATGTTATGTTAGTTTTCTCGTACATTTCCTTTATCTTTTTTCATAACTGTTTTTTTTTTATTAAGTTTTAAGTTTTTGCAAAATTAAAACTATATTTATTCACAGACTGCCCCTAACGGCTGCATAGCAATGTGTAAAGTGATGCAACCGCATAGCCTGACTTTTTAATTTTGTTTATTATTTATTTTGTAAACATTCATTTTAACTCGGTGTGGTACTCTGCTGCATCACTTTACACGCTACCCAAATTGTAAATTACAAAAGATTGTAACTATCCATTTTGTTAAAAAGAGTGTCGTGAGTTTCTTGCCAGTTCTTCTCATAGCTCCACCCCGTCAGCGAACTGGTCGTAGGCAAATTTGCTGACACTACTTTTCGGATAACCTGTTACATTTTTGTGACTTTCATAAGTGTTACCTTGTAACCTAGATGAATAAACGAGATTTCATTTCATTTCACAATAAAAACTTTTAAACTTTCTCGACTTGTACACGGGTATTATATTATAATACCGGCTCCACACGTTGGGCCAACTTAAGCCATCATCATCATCATCATATCAGCCGCAGGAAGTCCACTGCTGAACATAGGCCTCCTCAAGAGATTTCCAATAGGGCCGGTTGTTTGCGGCCTGCATCCAGCGCGATCCTGCTATTCGGATCAGATCGGGCATAAGCCATAGTAGACTATATTTTATCTTTAAAACATTGCTCGATCCCGACCAGCAGTATCAATGTGGATTCCACTTTGTGGAATTTATATGTACTAGTCAAGTGACTAACTTAAGTGACAGTATGTACTATAAATACTACTATAAATAGTACATACTATAGTACGCACTATATATTAGTCTATTTCTATATATTATTTTGTCTGTTAGTTAGTATTCTATATATTATATTGTCTACTCACCTGTCTATAATATGTGGCAGTACGGTCGGCACGAAGGGTGAGAACTCGCTACCCATACGCTCAGCGACTGCCGTGAGCACCTCCAACCCATTCTGTGCCACCTGAGGACATTCAAATATCTTAGCTATTTGACAATAGTCAAAATTACTTTTCCCTATTCCCCTCTTTCTTTTCGGTAGAGAGTGGCTTCGTTGTTTTTTTCGCAACCAATGCATACACTTACTACACGCCTTCCTAAAAAAACAGGTTAAGTACATGTCGGACCATGCTTAATGTAGGCTTCCGCAGCAAAAGAGCGTATCTTCATAGCGCTTACGTCTTTCTGTTGAGAAGCGTAGTTTTTCGGCAATAACTCAAAAACGGTACATCCGATCATGTTCAACATAATTTTAGTTAAAGGAATCTATTGAGCTGTATTTCTGTGATTTTCTTTCAAGTTTTTAGGTTTAACAGAAAATAGAGGGAGCGGGGAGATAATTTACGCCAATTTCAGAGCGTTTATTTCCGAAAATATAAACATCGTCATCATCATCATATCAGCCCAATGACGTCCACTGCTGAACATAGGCCGACGATCTGGTAAAGATTGCGGGTGGCCGTTGGATGCGGGCGGCACAAAATCGCTCGATGTGGCGGAAATTAGGTGAGGCCTATTAACATAATCATAAAAAATTCTTAGAAACATTTAAGTGTTTTTATAAAATCTGTCGAAGTATGTAGAAATGGTAAATAATTGCTGGAAAAAAATACATGTATGGAGTGCCGCCCTTAAAATATTTATTTTTATTAATTAACTATCAAAGCTAGTAGCGGCCCACACAAGACACCTATTCTTCAAATTTCATCAATATACATATATAACACACGGGCAGTCGGGCATGTCGAAACTATAAGGGTTCCATATAGGGTAACGAGATGTAAAAATCAAAAGACCGGAGAGAAAAGGCCTGATTTCCATGGAAAAGTCCTGAGATTTTATTACAGTAGTACAATTTGAAAATTTTCTCTCAAAAACGTATTATTTTATCGTTTTATACACTGCGGCTCTAGCTTACACATTGCAACTTGCACGCAACTTACTTAGATAAATAAGTATTGATTTTAACTGTTCAATTGTGACCCAAAAAGAGATTATTTTAGTTGGTTTAACTTTTAATTTAAGAGATCTTTAAAATTTTACCAGTGTTTTATTGAAAATCCTGAGATATCACGAGATTTTCAAAATCCAGTCGCAATCCTGAGAAAAGTCGAAAATTCCTGAAAAATCTCAGGACAAATCCTGAGATATGGTAACCCTAGTTCCATACCATAAAAAGACTGACCTTAACCTCGATGACCGCGAACGTCTCCGTACCAAAATGTTAGGAGCGTGTATGGTTATCAATAGATCCACTTACCATCAGTTGTACCAGATCTTCAGCCATAACCACAACAATTTACCACTCAGAACATGACCAGTAACTAAATTACCACTATTCAATGGTATATACCGGTATAAGTATAACACAGTCAGCGTATTGAGACGTACTAACGTCGGGTTCGCTTCGTGTAACTATTCTGTTATAAGTATCGATACTGTATTTAAATTGTCTCGACTTAGAGATGCATAGGTGCATAATTATATCTAACCCTCCCGTCGCTTTTGTTTGGCCACTGCTCAGCTTCTATTGGCCGTAGCGTGATGTTGTATAGCCTATAACCTTCCTCGATAAATGGGCTATCTGACACTAAAAGAATTTTTTTTTTTTATACCACGACGGTACCGCGGACGGCTTACGGACCACGACGTACGGTCCGCCTGATGGTAAGCGGTTACCGTAGCCTGTGGGCGCCTGCAACACCAGGGGCATCACGAGCGCGTTGCCGACCCTTAAGAAACCTATTCACTCCTTATTTGAAGAACCCCATACTGTACTCCCTTGGGAAAATCTCGTTAGGGAGTTCATTCCACAACCTGATAGTTCAAAAATTAAATATTCAAATCGGATCAGTAGTTCCTGAGATCGCGTTCAAACAAACAAACTCTTTAGCTTTAAAATATGAGTATATAGATAGCTGTTTCATTCACGTGGTATTGAGTTTTGTTACGGTTACGTAAAGGGCAGAGTTTTATGGGTTCTTGAGGGAACATTTTTTTTTTTTTTACCACATTCACACAGCGCCATCTAGTCCCAAATTAAGCAATTATGCTTGTGTTATGGGTACTAAACAACTGATATACTACTTAAATATATTTTTTTTATTTTTTATCATACATTATAGATAAATTACACCCAGACACAGAACAAACCTATATGCTCATCACACAAAGATTTGTCCTGGGTGGGGATAGAACCCACGACCTCCGGCTTAGCAGTCAGGGTCACTAACCACTAGACCAACAGGCCAGTCAATTATATTTTAAAAGTATTGCCAGTGCGATGTTTATTCCATTCTCTATAGTTAGCCTAACTTCACGTGCGTAGTATAGTTATATCAGAATAAGTATTCTGTGCGCGATGAAGCGGGACCCAGCGCTAACGATCATCGCAATCAGACTGTGTAAGATGAACGGATATAATAGCTTGATATGTTCACGCCTACGACTGTAGTGGGTAGATAGACTTGTTATATTGTTCAATTTATATCATCATCAAGTCCTATTACTATTATCCTATGTATACTAATATTATAAAGCTTTAGTTTGTTTGTTTGAACGCTAGGATCTCAGGAAGTACTGGCCCGATTTGAAAAATTCTTTTAGTGTTGGATAGCCCATTTATCGAAGAAGGTTATAGGCTATATAGCATCACGCTACGGCTAATAGGAGCTGAGCAGTAGCCAAATAAATAATGACGGAAGCGAAGCAACCGTTTTATCCAATATAATAATTCATCTGTACGTTACTAGATTGTAATGTAAGAGTTGGTTTTTTTTTAAACATCATATATACATAAATTTCACATCTGAAACAATTTACTACAAACTATACTCCGTAAATAATTTGTCGCAAACTATTCGCTGCATTGCATATAATTTGAGACAAAATACACGCTGCAAACAATTACCTTGAAATTCCCTCCATTGAGCCACTGTATGAGCGAGTCGAGTAGTTGAGCGGCCAAGTCGTGAGTGAGCTCCGGTTCGCGGCGTACTATAGCCGTTAGCTGTTCGCCGAGCTGTTGGCGTAAGCGCAGGTCCGGTCGGGTGAGCAGCGGGAGAGCCGCCTCCAGGTTAGCGGGCTGGGGGTAGTGCGCCATCTACGGGAAGATAGGGTACTTAATAATGTCGTATTTTCATTACAGTGCGGTTGATTTTTAAATCTTATATCGAATGTCACACAATTGTTTTTTATTTGCAAACTTTATGCATATAGACAATTGAGTTTTTTTGGAAATTCATCGTCAAAGGGAATAATCGTGGTCACGGAAACCAAATTCCACGGAGAAAGCCACCTGCGTCAGCTAGATATAAATAAAAATAGATTGAAGCCGTACCAAACGTACGGACAACTTTGTAACCTCCATTCGTTTATTTTTAGACCCAATTAGGTTCTCTAATTGGGTTAATTATAAATTTATTTACCAAGTCATCCGCACCGAAGAGTGTAAACTAAACACAACTTGTCCATATTATAATTTCGTATTTAATTATTTCTACTCATCAATATGATACGACGAAAAGAAAAAATATGTACTTATTTTTAAACAATGAAATACCTAATAAATAAAAATGTAGAATAAAAACTATTTCTGATAGGCATAATAGGCTTGATTGCCTCTGAAGTTGACCATTAATAATAATCAATAGTCCTATTCAGCCACCAAATATATCTACATTCACAATTTGCCACAAACAATTTGCGGCCACAAAAAGTTCGCCGCAAACAGATTGCTTTTTTTAATTCACGTGACTCACCTTCGGACGTTCTCACTTGCCGATATCTTTCCTCTTAGTCACGCCAAATGTTCTGTATATACACATCTCACTTGGCGTGCCACCCTTGTAACACTACACTTTTTTTTTTATAATTAGCACTGTCACGTTATGTTGTCGGCTCTCATCTGGAAAGAAAGAGAAGGCAATATTAGTAATCTTCTTCTTCATCATCTCAACCCATCGTGCCACTGCTGGGCTTGGGTCTACTCCAAAGTTTGTGAAGAGAATGAAGCCTACTATTCTACGCTGGACAGACGGTTAATAACGTTAATTTTTAGATGTCACTTCTTTTATTAATCCATACCAAAAGAATCTCAATAATAAAAGAGATGACATGTTAAAATAAACTGTTTTACAATGATTCAAAACTCTGTTTTAACGTAATAAAAATCTGCTCTCCTCTCCGAGCCGGTCTGTGTGAACGGATCCTAAAGGTCCCACTGCTGGGCACGGGTCTGCTCCAAAGAATGTAAAAGAAATTTAGCCTACTATATATACACTGACCAAGAGGGTTGGTATACGGTTTCTTTTGAATTTTCCTTTTCTCTTAGACGCTTTTTACGACATCCACTGGTTGAAATGGGGTAGTGACATTCATCATCATCATCTCAGCTTATTGCAGTCCACAGCTGGACATAGGCCTCTGCTAACACGCGCCATAACACTCGGTCCTCCACCTTCCGCATCCAGTCAGACCCGGCGACCTTTTCAGTGACATTATGTATTCTTAATCCGTCACTTTAATCCCAATAATGCGTCCTAGTGGATTCCACGGACGATGCCACGGAAGAAAGTTCATCATCATCATCATTACAACCCACAAACGGTCCACAGCTGGGCACGGGTCTCCTCCGAAGATGTGGAGGGTATTTAGCCTACTATACCAAGCTGGCCAGACGGGTTGGTAAAGGGTTTGTTTAGAATTTTCCATTTCTTGCAGTGCTCTTGTCTGCATGGTTATAGTCCCTTAGTCGCCTTTTATGACACCCACGGGTTGAGATGGGGTAGTGACATTATGTTTTCTTAATTCGTCACTAGACGGATAGAAGGAAGAAAGTTACTTTATTGTAATTACTAAATTAAACTGACTGTCACCGTGGCGCAGTGGTTAAGGTGGTTGCCTCGCCACTACATCGCTTTGCTGGGTGACGTGGGTTCGATTCCCACACGAGACAAATATTTGTGTGATTCATAGATATTTGTTTCGAGTCTGGGTGTACTTTGTGTCCGTTATTTGCGTGTTTGTAAAGTTCCCCGCGACACAGGGCTTGTTCCCTAGTGCGGGTGTTGTTTTAAAAAAAAAATACTAAAATTAGTAAGGTTTACTTACTAATTACTTTAGTAAGTAAACCTTACTAATTTTAATACCACAACCAGTGTACGTGAATGTTCAGTCGTCCTACAATGACTAAATCAGCGGGAATGCGTTAGTCACAACACACACATACGAGACAACTTGTGTTTGTACAATAAACTACAAGATTTTATTATTTTAACAACACTTTTACTAAGTTAATTTATACTAATATTATAAAGCTGAAGAGTTTGTTTGTTTGAACGCTAGGATCTCAGGAACTACTGATCCGATTTGATAAATTCTTTTAGTGTCAGATAGCTCGATTATCGAGGAAGGTTATAGGCTATATAACATCACGCTACAGTCAATAGGAGCTGAGCAGTGGCCAAACAAAAGCGACGAGAGCGAAGCCCCGCGCTACTTCTCATCAGCAACCCATTAAGTCCCACTGATGGGGTCGGGTCTCCTCTCCTCTAACTAGAGAGCTGAGAAGGTTTAGGCCATAATCCACTCACGCTGGCCTAGTGCGGGTTGGTGGATCAGACATACCCATAGAATTTCTTCTAGTGTATGTGGGTTTCCTCACGATGTTTTCTTTCACCGTTAGCAGATGGTCACTTGACTAGTACATATAAATTCCACAAAGTGGAATCCACATTGGTACTGCCGGTCGGGATCGAACTCGGACCGCGTGATTTGCACGTTACTTTCCATTCAGCCACCATCGATTCTGATTAAACTCATTAATTGTGTCCTTACAGCTGCGGATGATCGGTATGTCGGTAGCAACAGACACTACGCAATAAAAAAAGCTACAGATACACTGTCTAATGGCATAGCGAAAAGGTCAAGCTAATTAAGGAATGCTAAGCGTACCCCAGGGACATAATAACAGACGTAGGTATTATGTACCTATTATGACACAATCTATATTATATAACTAGAAGTCGCCCGTGGGATCGCTCCCGTCGCTTTTGTTTGGCCACTGCTCAGCTCCTATTGGCTGTAGCGTGATGTTATCTATACATAATAATAATAATAAAAAAAGTTACCCGACTGCCAAAAAGGAGGGTAATGTTTTTCGCGCGTATGTATGTATGTAAATTATGTGGGCATTTCTGTTCCATTGTGACCTTCTGTAGCCTAAACGGCTTGGCTGATTTTAAAGTGTGAAGTGTCATTAGATTGGTATTTTTACCCCGAGTGTCATAGGCTATGTGACGTCAACAAAAAACCAATATGGCGGCCGTAAACTGTCAAAACAGACGTAGTGTTAGTGCTATCGCAATATGGGTATCAGATGAAAGCTAATTAAAAGCCTAATTCAATTATATATGCACTAACTATTGCCCGCGCCTCCCCTTGTCTCTTGTAACCTAAATATCTTGACCGATTTTGAACTATCACACCCTGGCTATATTTCCAAAAAATATAGCCAGGGTGTTGAAAGTAGGATAAATTCTCTTCACATTCTTTGGAGGAGACCCGTGCCCAACAGTGGGACGTTTATAGGTTGTTATGATGATTTAATTGATTAACATGGGTACTTCTTCTTATCGAATGGATTTGACAGACCTTAGTGTTGGAATTTATCAAGTCGCCCAGAAGGCTTCCAACTTGACTTAACGACTACCATATTAAGTGATAACCGGGACCGACGGCTTTACGTGCCTTCCGAAGCACGGAGACGTTCGAGAATGAAATGCCACAAACGGTCACCCATCATGGACTGATCTTGCCGAATTTTGCTTAACCTCGATGATGACTGTCACCGTGGCGCAGTGGTTAAGGTGGTCGCCTCGCCACTACATCGTCGTGTTGGGTGACGTGGGTTCGATTCCCACACGAGACAAATATTTGTGTGATTCATAGATATTTGTTTCTAGTCTGGGTGTTCTTTGTGTCCGTTAGTTTCATGTTTGTAAAGCTCCCCGCGACACAGGACTTGTTCCCTAGTGCAGGCGTTGTCTTTTAAAAAAAAAAAAGTAAAAATGAACGTAACAACCATCTCAGTACGCTACGAGCGCCTCTAACATAGGTACTAAGTGACCAAAGGCATGGCACGAAGGCACGAGGGGCTCGGGTCTCCTTCAAGATTGTGCAGAAAATTTAGCCTACTATACCACGCTGCTCTGACGGATTGGTATAGGATTTGTTTCAAAATTTCTTATTCTCGCAATGCTTTTGTCAGCATAGGTTACTTTTTTTTTATACCACGACGGTGGCAAACAGACGTACGGTCCGCCTGCAACACCAGGGGCATCACGAGCGCGTTGCCGACCCTTCAGAAACCTATTCACTCCTTTTTTGAAGAACCCAACTGTAGTCCCTTGGGAAAACCTCTCTAAGTCGCTTTTTACGATACTCACGGGTTGAGATGGGGTAGTGACATTATGTATCTGTTATAGGTATAGATATATACATGTATTTAGCTATTATGTATTAGTTTAGTCTAAATTCAGTATCACACATCACATTTTTTTTCAAATAAAGAGAAGTTGTGAGAACTGAATAAATATTGTTTCTTTCTTTATTTCTATTTGAGAAAGAATGCATGATGATAATGAAGATGCTACTCAAAATAAACTGAACGGATAAAACAATAAAAATATTTGTCCAATGAAGCCTTACACATTCGGCTCACGTGTATGACGTAAACTTCGTAGGTACGATTACTGACAATTGCTCGCGGAACTCTAAACAAAATTAACATAGAATGGCATTTTGTTCTAGTTTAAGATGAATTTTTTCACATACTTTCTATCTTTTCAACATTTAACATAGTGGGATATAATTTAATTGTTATCTTCTATCTGTAATAGGTGTTAATTTATGAGTATAACAAGTTACGGATGCCTTAGGACCAGGGTTCGCTTCTCAGCTTCCCAGGTAAAATGGGGGATACAATTTTTTATGGCCACGAATTATAAAGGAGTCGGCACATTTACCTTTGTGAATGCTAATCGCCGCTTATGTTAGTCAGTTTCGACATGTCGAGAGAATGTATGAAGGAAGATTGACAAAACAAATATATGAGGCGAATGTGAATGGAATGTTGGAAGGGGAAGACCTAGAAGAACGTACCATGACCAAATAGGTGACGTTCTAAAGAAGAGACAGATCAACCGGCGAGAATGAATGAAAAGACTGATGTATGAAGAAGCCAAAGATGTATGTCAGAATCGTAGCAAGTGAAGGAAATAGTCTCTGCCTACCCCTGTTGAGAAAGAGGCGTGATCTAAATATGTATGTATATGTAGTTGATACCTCAACAGAGAGCCAACAATCAAACAATACGCTAAATTGTAGTGACTGCTCGATCATCTTAAAATTAGCCAAAAATTAAGGCATGCTTTAACAGAAAGGTAAGCAGTGCCAAACCTTAGTAATTTCTTCTAAATAAATAAGTAGATATGACCTTAATATGCCAATACTATGACTTACTATCTCACAAATAAAAATAGATAATATTTACTTTAAGCTTACTGATAAACTTTGTTAATATCTTTAACCTCAAGATAACACTGTTTATATGACTAATAATAATATCAATAAAGATACATTTGTGTGTGTTGTGTGTATAAAAAACATTACCACAAAACAATGTGTTCCGTCTTATTACACTCGCATATTATTATGAGATGTTAATGCTAAGAGGAACGTGTTTAGAGGCTATAGCTCTTGTGTTGCCCCTGGTGTCGCAGGCACGCTAAGGCTACAGTAACCGCTTAACATCAGATGAGCTGTTTGCCACCGATGTGGTATAAAAAAAAAGTAGCTCCCTCTGAGGTCTCACCTACAAAAGAAACAGAAGGAGAAATTAACTTGAATAGCTATAATTGTTTTATTTAGATTGTTCATTGAAATTACTTTAAAGTAGGTAATTAAAAGGAAGACTATTTAAATCTATACTAATTCTATAAAGCTGAAGAATTTGTTTGTTTGAATGCTAAGAACTCTACTACTGGTCCGATTTGAAAAACTTTTTTAGTGTTGGATAGCCCGTTTATTGAGGAAGGTTATAGGCTATATAACATCACGCTATGGCCAATAGGAGCTGAGCAGTGGCCAGATAAAGAAAGATGGGCGCAAAGCTTGTCTTCTATATTATATAATAATATTATTTATCTATGCAATTTCCTAGATATAATTAGAAATTATAGCCATCCTAATGGGACAAAGGTATCATAATATTTTCTAGATTTAAGGCCCTACACTCAAGTACCTTTTTCCTCCATCTGCCACCAGTTCTACGAGCTTAGTGCCCTGTCAGTGCTATATCTAATTTTAGTTCTCCCGTCAAGGTTGTGGGCAGCCATTGACTGCGGGCGCCACAGTATAGCTTGCGGTGGTGTAGATTAGGTGCGGCCTATATCCAGCAGTGGACGTTGTTGGGCTAATGTGATGAAGAAGCCACCACAGATTAACATTTTGCCATATAATATCAGTCTGTAAGTTAAATGCAAAAAGACACCTATCGGCTATTGGCAATATGCTGTTGGGCCCTTTATATTATTGTATGAATGGAATGTGCGGACTAGTTCCCCAAATAACTTTTGTATCAAACACAACTCATAATGTATGTTAATCTGATAATCTCATGATTATGATCATAAAAGCAAGAATTTATAATACACAAACATTATAAAATAATTCCCTTATCCATGTGATGTTTTGATAAAAAAAAAATTAAAACGTTACCAATATGTTTCATTAAAATAGTATAATACCTAACACATTTGATTTAGTAGGAGAGGTAGGTAATCATTTATACCTAGGCAAAAATGGTTGTAGATTGTCTGAAACAAATCACTGTCATATTGTATTTTAAATTAAATTTTTATTTACAATATTCATATATTTTTTTAAACCATGTAGTGATGAATTAACACATAATGTCACTAACCCACCTCCAGTCTTGGGTGTCGTAAAAGGCACCTCAGGAATTATGCAGACAAGCCAACTGCGAGACAAGGAAAATTCGAAACAAACCCTATATATACCAACCCGGTCTACCCACTGTGGTTTATGGCCGATTTCAATAATATATATATATTTCAAATATCTATGGATTTGGCTACTAAAGTTAGAATTTTGACACATTTTGTATGAAGCTTATGTCAAAATTCTAACTTTAGGAGCCAAATCCATACCATACCAGATTATTGAAATCGGTCGTTAGTAGGCTAAATCCCCTACACAATGGTGAATAAATAGTAATGGAGTCACAAGTAAAATGGGATAAGAACAGGATGAAAAAGATAGTAGATATAGTAAAGATAGAGTTTTACATTTTAAAGACCATTCACATTGTATTTAAGTAAATAGTAAAATACATAATATCTACAGGTGAATCATTAAATAAACCACTAGGAAAATATAAAGCTATTTTATCTGACCTCTTTTGTAATTAGAGGTTAAGAAGTTTTACTTATCAGTTAGGACCATAAACAACGCAAACCTAGGTCATAGTTTTTTTAAGACCTTGAGGAACAGTTTCTGAGTGCCTTGATTGACATAATTAATTGAATCAAATGACATACATAATTTTAGCCATGAGTAATTGTTAATAAATAATATACTACAGAATGTATGTTTGTATGTTAATATGTTTTCTCGACCTACGTCAGTAAATCATGATGTCATCAATTGAAGTTTGTTGGATAAAATTTAGCTTTTAATGCCTAACATCCTTGGCAGTTAGTAATAATAATTTCACAATCCTCTGTCATAGCTTGTTAGTAAATATGGATAATTTAACACGTTTATTCTTAATAAAATCCAGTACTAACATAAAATAAATAAGCCTAATGTTTTACGAAGAATCTTGCGAAGAATAATATCAAAATTTGCAAGGTGTCTCCGCAAGGCAACTGTCATGAAATTTCTTTTGAGACCGTTTAGCGACCGTTGCAATCACGTCAACGCCTTTATACACGAAAATATATATGTAAATACATGTTTGTCACCTGAAGTAACTCGATCACTAGTTAAACAAAGCACAGAACAGCTACTTAGATGCAAAAATACCATCAAAGATGTCATTACCATCTATAGCAGCGACCTTTTGGAAACAAAAACTTCCTTGAACACAAATCAATTGATCACAAACACTGTTCGCCGAACACAACTATAAATACACCAAAAACTAGTAAATTGGATCACATTAACTAATTTTAAATAGTATTTTCACCAGAAAAATCTCACCATTTCAAAATCACTTGAAAAATTCAGAGATATCGCGCATGTCCCACGAAAATTTACATCACGTGACCTGTCATGGCGTCACACCAACTTTTTAAATTCTTATTATCTTGTTTCGTTATTGCTCATGTCGTTAGTTGTTATATTGTTGAAATACCTAACTTACATCATCAATTTAAATTATTAAAACGGGATTTAAATCTAATATATTATTAAAGTTTTAGAAAAAATATTAATAATTAAATATAATGTTGCTCAGTTGATGGAATAATAGAGGTCATTATCAATTCAGCTTATTGCGTAGTATTTAGTCCACGGCCACCGCTGGACGGAGGTCCACAGATTATATTACACACACGCACACATTTGGATTAAATGACTAAGGGATGATTTTTAATAGACCGGGCCATGTCCGTGCCTTGTCCATACTGTGCACAACCGTGGTGATGACAAGCGTCGTCGTATGTTAGTAAACGGGCCCGGACGGGACACGGATCATACACTGTGTAATAAAACCTGCTTCAGACAAAATGTATTAAACGTTTAAAATCCGTGCCCCATCCAGCCTACGTACTAATAAAATATAAAAGATTTTCGTCTCGGGTTTTGTATGGGAGTGTCTTTTGGGGTTGGAGGATTTTTTTATTTTATTTAGTTTCACTAATGTATTGCTAGAGTTCTAATTTAAAATGTAGGCCCCTTTTACTGCAACTAAATATCATAATATTACCACTGTAAGCGTAACTGTTAAGCGATCCGAATAATGCGAGGGCGGAGCCGTGGGTGACAGCTAGTATTGAAATAAAACAGCAACTCAGTTTAAACACGTAAATTTAATACATTTAAAAGTAATGACGCAGGCTTTCCAGACGGGCACGAATTTCAGTAATGAAGAGTGCTTCAGAGAGAAAGAGAGAGAGAGAAGTTGGGATCCTTTCAATAATAGCCGAAAGCTAAAGGCACTTTACACCATGTAGAGAAATATCCGCCACAATCATTGCAATATTGCTGCGTAGGTATCATACAATAAAGTCTTCTATTGGACTTCTTTTGTTTTTTAAGACAGAAACATGGGCTTCTTTGTTCTTCTGTTCTCACCATACCTGGGTCAAGTGGTTGTCTTCTTACAGGTGTATTCGCAGGCTTTCGTTGTGGAGATCTTCTTGAAGTAGGAGTGGAACGAGGCGTAGTCACATTGAAATCCATTCCAGGAAGTCTTACTGTACTCATCATTTGTTCAGGCGGATACGGACGCCTTTGAAACTGGGCCCGAGGAGTCCCTTCGCTAGAATCACGACTCTGACACGATTGTGCTTCACCCTGGACACTTCTAGGAGTAGTTTGCAATTGTTGTGGTCGATCGAATAAATATCCTGGCTGCGAAGAAGGCGGGCTACTATGGCTACTATCATAGTAAGATTTAACTGGAGGTCTTGGAACTGCAGTCGAGTTTAAGAGAGGTCCACTTTTAAAATATTCGTAATTAAAAGGGTCTTGATTAAGGCCAGTCATTGAGGCATAGCTGTTCTTGCTGTTGCTTCTATCAGGGTCTAGTTGATACGCTGGAGGCGGTGAACGCCGACTAAAACTGCGTTGATATTCTGTAAGGTAATGTTCTTTCATGTCGTTAGCACGTTGATAATCTGATTGATGCGGGCACCTTGCCCAAGAATCCGGCATACTTGTATCTTGCATTCCATCACGCCTTGTTGGACTACCACCTGTCCGATCTCTCTGAATTGGAGCAGTGACTGATGATTTGTATCCATTAGCATGACATTCTTGATAGGCGTATGGGGGACGTCGCAATTGTCCACCTATCTGATAGGCTCTTGGTGCATTTAGACTTTGGTTCGACCCCTCATTGTAACTCTGATTTGATATTGGCCCATAGCTTTGGGTTTTAGAAGTATTATAACATCCAGTATCTTGTTTAGGCTTGTTTGCTGCCTGTGTAAAAGGAACTTTCCATTGGACTAAAGGGCTTTGAGCTAAAACTTGAGGACTTCGAGGTACTTGGGGATTTTGAGCTAAAACTTTGGGAGTTTGAGCTGGCATTTTAGGGAATGGGCACGTGCCCAGGTTACTTGTTGGACGAGGAAAAGGTACCTGACCAGAAAGATTACCATCTATTTGACTCTTAGACCTAAAAGTTGTTCCGGAGGGTAATTCTTTTTTGTAGATAGTATCATACGTATGGTATTTTTTCTTATTATTTAAATTACGGCCCCCGTCGGCATTCTTCAAAATATTTACAAAATTATCAATAGTATCGGGTGGTGCAGTTTTATTTAATTTATTCAGACACTTGTCTATTTCTGCGTTCATTTTCTCATCATAAGATGGAGTGTGTCCCAATTTTTCAATGTCATATAAACGTTTAGCAAGTGTATTCTTCATTTCTGTCGTTTCCATATAATCGTCATCTATGGCAGCATCTTTAAAAAATTGTTCAACTTCAATCTTCACTTGTGTTTCTTCAGCTATTTCTTTTAACACTTCGTTATTAGGCACAGGTATTTTAATTAATTCGCAAATTAATTGATTTCTTACAATTAGAGGATCTACTTCTCCGTTGTTTCCTTCAATAATAAAGAATTTCAACACCGCGTCATGAATTTTCATTCTGTACATTTGTTTCTTTTCATTATCATCTAATTGATAATTAAATTCAACAAAATAATCTACAATATCATTAGTTAATTTGTTAAACTCCGCTATTTTGCCAGTCGCACCGCTGTTCTCTTTTAAAACACTAACGGCAGTGTCATTTAGCTCTGTCTTATAATCATGTCTATCCTTCTCTTCTTTCATTACAGGCATAACAGATTTTAGACTTTCTATTAACTGATGTTTTCTGGCAGGTTTACTATTTCTGAAATCGTCACTTCCTTCTAAATTTTCCATTAAGTTGTCAAGTTCTTCGTTCAATTGCTGGTCAAATAACGGATCACCGTTAATCACTTCGGTGTCTGTCTTTAATTCAAATATTTTTTTTACAATTTTCGTTGAAAGATCGTCTTTTAAAATCTGAGTTTCTGTGTCATTACCAACTAAAGGTAATTGATTGCACCAATCTTCAACTATTTCTACAATAAGATCCCCAGATTTTCTTTGTTTGGTATTAGGAGGTGACGTACTGGTCCAATCTCTGCTTTTATTATAAGGTCCTGATATTCCACTGGTGTTTAAGGGTTCGTTAACTCTATTTCTTACAATACTCTTACCTTTTATTGTAGGATCAAAGGCAACATATTTTCTATTTTCTTTACTATTTATTAAAGCATCTAGAAGAATATCTGCATAGTTATTGATATTTTGTTTTTGACAAGGTAATAATGGGAGTTTTAGAAGCCATTTAATAATTTCTTGCCTTATTTTTTCATCCGATTCTGAATCATTTTTCTCTATATCATGAATTCTTTCAGCAAGTGCTGATAAAATTTTATCCAACTCTAGTTGTTCTGACAAATTATCAGTCCACATTATAGGTAGATTTTCAAACCATGCATCGATTTCATATCTAGTTTTAATAACTTCAACTTTATCGCCAATTGAATTACTTTTAGGCATAGGTACTTTATATAGTTCACCATAAATTTCATAATATAATTGTTCCTTAGGTATAGGTAGCGCACTTTTACATATTGCACTCTCAAAATATTTATCAATTTCAGATTTGATTCTTTTTTCATATATTGCTTTAATTTCATCATCACTATGATCAAAATTCTCTAAAATAAACATATTTGCTAAATGATTTTTATAAATTTCAAAGCCTGGTTCCGCCAACCCGCCTCTAGTCTGTACTGGATTAGGAATTGAAGCGTCTATCGTTGTTTCAAGTTTATGTTTATAAACATCACCCGCTGATTGCTCTTTGATTACATTTCTAGTACCTAAAACTGCGTTTAATAATTCAATTTTTAAATGCGCCCTCTTGTTTTGTAACTGAGGATTTTGTGGGATGTTTTCAAATTGGGTATCAATTTCATCTTCTAATAAGTCTTTAAATAGAATATCATCGTTGTATATTTTTGGATCTGCATTAAGCTCGACGATTTTTTGATACAAATTTGTAGCTATATTACCTCTCATTGTATTTACAAAGTCAGCATCTATTCCTGGCATTGGTATTCTATTACACCAGTCCTCAATGTATTCTACTATATGTGTTCCTGGATTATCAGTTATTGGTATATTTGGTGGTAATGTTTCACTTCGCGGTATTTCTTCAGGATATGTTTCAGTTTTACCATTGACTTTGTCGATCCTATTCATAAGTTGTTGTATTACAATTGGCATTATGACTTCTTCACGAGGATCTAAAGGTAGTTCTGATATCCAATTGTTAATGTAATGCACTAGTTCTTTATTAGCACTTTCTGGATCATCCTGCGCATCTCTTGCTGCAATTTTTTGGGCTAACGCTGTTACCATAAGTATTTTTTGTTCTTGTGCTTCTACTGTGTATGACGCTGGTAAAAATGGCAAATTTTTCATCCAATTAGATATTTCTTTAATATATAACATTTCTGAACTAAAACGTTCAACTGGATTGTCTACAGGTATCCGAACTTTGGAAAACTTTTCATAAACATCTGCTTTGCGTAATGTATTAGGATCAGCACCGTCATGTATCATCTTTTTAACTTCTTCTAAAAGTCGAGCGGTCCAAGCTTCTAGTTTGACTTCGTCATCAGCGATCTCCCTTCCGTTAATTCTTATATAATCTTCTATAAACTCACTTAAATTTTGCTCTTTGATGTCGCTTATAGAAGAATCGTTAAACTGCTCCATCACAGAGCGATTGGCAATAATCTTGGATACTAGTTGAGTTACCATTATCGGAATATTTTCTTTGTGTTCTTCAAGTACAGGTATGTTGTAAGTTGCCATAGAATCTGTTATTATAGACCTGAGGAAAAGATCGAAGTCCATTGCCATAGAATTTTCTTTACGTTTATCTTCCAATTCTTGTATATTCCTTGCAAGATCATTAACGTAATCTACACGTGGTCTGTGCCCGGGAGTATTGTATAATGGATGAATAGGTAAATTCTTCAACCAATCTGATATAATTTTAATATATTCTAGAACATCATGCAGTTTCTCAGGCATAAATTTATCATGTGAAATTTCCTTAGCAAAATTGTCGTAGACTTCCTTTCTGGTGGGTGGCAAGAGCCTCCGCAGTTCGAGTATCAATAATTCACCTAAAGCTCCCCTAACCAATGGATCGTCGACTTCATAGTTGTGTTCTATGTACTTGATAATGAATTCTTTCATCGTTCTGTCAGGAGCACCTTGTGAATTGTTAATCAGGTCCAGTTCTACGGCTGAGTTTGCCGGCTCGGCTGCTTGTCCCTTTTTAAGTTGTCTATACTCCGCAATATCTTTTTTCCTTTGGATATTTCTTGCGTCTAAAGTTTCATCTTGAGGTACATGTATAACTTTCTCTTTAAGATTTTGTGTAAGCAAACCTATATTTTCTTTTTCTTTTTCACTCACAAACGTTTTTAACCATTGTTTAATATCATTTTCTATTTCTTCTTCTGGACTTTTATTTCTCAAATGATCTTGTATTGTGTAAGCTAAACCTTTAACTAATTTTTCGTGATTTTTCTTTGTTTTTTTTTCATATATTTCATCAGGTTGCTCATTCATCCACACAGAGATCTGATCTTCTAAAATATCAATACCTTTCGGTACAAAATCATCATCCCAATCAAATTCACCTTCTGCTCGTTTTATGTTATCCATTGCTTGTCGAGTGCCATATTGTGGTGCAGTCAAATTTGGTTCAGGAATCTGTTGTAACTCTCTCAAAAATTCATCTACTAAGGGTTTAGATTCTATTATATTTTCAAATACATTAAATCGGCGGAGCCATCTGTATGTACAGGATTTCATCTGATTGTCTTTCTCTTTGCTTGTTAAATTTGCTAGTTGAGCTTTCTTAGCTTCATCCATGATATCTCCTGCTAGATCAGAAATCATAGTCTCTTTATAATTCAAGTCGTCGTCGAATTTTTTCGGGAGTTTCTTCATCCATTTTCTTATCAAAGTTGCCACGTTTTCCATATAAGATATTTCTTCAGGATTCAATCTAGGTACATCTTTTGATGTCGGCTGCTTTGGAGTGGATGTAATAGGATACACAGACATACAACCTGATAAATTCGATTTAACATAATTAACTTGTCGTGTCGTTAGCGCCGTTTCTTTATCTTTCAACAACGCAATTTTTACATATACCTTTATCTTCTTCGCAATATTCGTTGCAGCCTCCTCTGTCAGGGTGCTGGACCTTCTTAGAATATCATAAATCTCATTATTTGTGTTTATTTCAATTCCAGAACGTAAAGTTTCTATAGAGTATAATATAACATTACAAATTTCTTCTTGAACGGAATTTTTGTTTTGAACTTTGCCATCGGATAACGCTTTGTTTACTTTTTCAGCTATAGTATCTTTTATACTATCATATATCGGTACTCCAGCTAGTTTTCTTGGACAAGGTTGGCAAACTGGAGAGTTGTTGTTGTTTCTTATCGAAGGCATGAACTGAATTTGAAGTTTCACCAATTGAGTTGTGAGGTCTTCGGCATATCTGCTAATGTACATAGGTTTATGTTTAGAATTACCTATCTTCACTGGTAATTCGTTTAATATATCGATGATTTCATCTTTGAGCATCAGAATATAACTTGGAGTGTAAATATGAACATTCAGCAAGGGTGATAACTTTGACATAACTAGTTCAACAACGTGCCTTCTAACTATAGGTCTGGTGAATGGTATTTTCTTTAACCAATTGCTTATAACATCGTGTATTTGATCGTATTGTTGATTAAATGCAACCATTTCTAATTCAACATCCAATTTACTTTCCGTATCCGTACTATCTTTGTCGTCATATTTTACATTCAGAAATGAAGAGTTAAGTTTTTTAATTTTTTTATAAAGTTTATTTCTTAGTTCATTTTTGAAAAGTGCCTTTTCTAGTTTCGTGTTAGGCAGCCATATTGGCAACATGTTCAAGCATTTGTTAATTTCTTGCTTGACATTTGTTTTATAGTTTTCGTTGTTTACTTGTGTAGCTAATTGATTAATTTTCAATGCTAATACATAAGCAACATTATTCTTTAATTTCTTCGGCGTAAAAGTAATTGAATAGAAAATTGGTATATTTAGCAACCAGGCAATTATTTCGCTTCGCAAACGTGTCTTATATGAATAGAAATTAGTTACATCTTCGCCTGTATCGAGAGGCGCACCTGAATCATCTTTTATGTATTCTGGAGTAATATCGTGTGTTAAATTAATAGCTGTTTGAGTCAATTTGCTGTCGTTTTTTTGTGGTATTATAATCTGTGATTTTTGAGTGTTAGGCAAAGCCTGTACAACGATGACCTGAAAACGATTATGTTAGTATTAAACAATGGTACGATATATTCACAAAAATTCACTTAAAATAAGTATATCGTATAGCAAACATGCATTATAATAACGTCGAATGCTACTAAAGAAAGGATCCATAGCATACACGTTACTTATAAGTTCGATGATTTTAAGCGCATTTCAGAAGCTCGATCTCTAAGGCTGATATCTATAGAGCGTACTTGGACTTTGCTCAGACTTCACTCCAACAAAACTTTGCTCAGCCTAATCTATCTAAGCCCGAGCACGAGTAAATGTTTCATTTCATGCATCATCTTCTGCTGAATTCTTTGTAAAATAAAAGATACTTAATACGAATGATACAATACTTTTTGTAATTTATAATAGTCCAAAAACTCTGTTTTCTTAAATATACTAGATCTTTGTTGGCTGACTGGAGTGGATCTCCTAGAGCGACCACAGGACTCTCAACTCTGGCTTGCCTTAACCAGCCAACCAGAGAGGGGTCGCCAGAGCTATATGCTCGGGGGTGGAAGTGTCATTTTTCAATGGCATAATTACCAGAAATTTTCTTATTCTCAGCTACAAAAAGGTAAAACACTCACCGCCTTTTCTTTACAATTTAAAAAACTGGCTTTTCTCGGGCGTATATGTCGTTCCATTAAGTTTTGATTAAGTCGATCTTTAACTTTGAAACAATAATTTTGATTGCAATGCTGTAAAAAGAAAAATATTTATGATATATTTTATTTCTAAACTGGCAACCCCACCCAGTCCGTGTAGTGATGGATTGAAATCATTATGTCGCATGCTTAATGGAAAATCGACCCATTATTAGATAAGTCAGAATTGAAATACGTATAGCGACAGGCTTCTGTTAGCGCCATCTACCATCTACCATACGTACTATACGTTCAAAATACAAGCATGCATGATTAATAAATTTAATAATCAGAGTGTTCATTTTATGCGTCAACAATAGCCTGAATCCTTACAGCAAGATCTTCCTTTGAGAATTTCCAAAAATGCTTTTATTTAGTTAAGTCAGAATTTTTAATACTTTTCACACATCACAAATCAGGTGAAAAGTGTGTAAAAGGTACGAAATCATTGAGTTTACAGTTCTATATTTAATGCAAATAACACATTGGAACTTGCAAGGCGTTATTTTCATAATAAAATAGCTGTAAGCATTACGGATACTTACTTTTTAGGGTTCCGTAGTTCTGACTAGGAACCCTTATAGTTTCGTTATATCCGTCTGTCTGTCTGTCCGAGGTTTTGCTAAGAGACCGTTAGTACTAGAAAGCTGTAATTTTGTAGGTGTGTGTATATCAATTACGTCGACAAAGTGGTAAAATAAAATTTTGGAAAATATTTTTTTTTAGGGTAGCTCCCATACATTTGAAGTAGGGGTGAATATTTTTTTGTCGTCTACCCCATCGTGTGGGGTATCGTTGAATAGGTCTTCTAAAATGACTTGGGGGTTACTAACATTATTTTTCGATTTAATGGTCCATTTACGAAATATTAAACTTTAAAGAGCAAATTTTTGTTCCAGTAGGGCGTCCCCCCCCCCTCTAAAAGCTAAACTGCTGGCTTGAAAAATCTGGAAAAATTCATGATGATAGTACATATAATGAACTTTAAATGAAAACTATAGCGGTTAAGATAACTTTATTAGTTTAGCATTAATAGTCGTTGAATTTGGGTGTTAGATAATTTTGTACCAAATACAAAATCCTTAGCATTAACTCCTATCTTTACCATTACTTATATTCAGATTAAAGAACAATAGAATTTTACTATATTGTGATAACGGGCTACTACGGAACCCTACACTGTGCGTGGCCCGACACGCACTTGGCCAGTTTTTAATACACTTTAACGTAATTCTAAAAATTTTATTGAAAACATTTAAAAAAAATAGCTTAATATAAATCGAAATAAGACACTAAATTGCGACGTTGTAATTCCTGTTGAACCTCTTAATCTGTCACTAGACGGACCACAATGTTACGAGAGCCATTACTATTTAGTACAACGCACCCTGTTGTTAGAATATCTGACGTCAATAATCCTAGATGGCATCTTAGCTCTATAAATGTTTCTACTTCGACCATGAACGTTTCTGTTTCGATTCTTAAAGGAGATGAACTTGTTTGATTTTGTGAGACAAAACGGTTTTTTCACAATACCGTCCATCATATTCTTTATATCCTGGGTTACTTCAGGTTGCCAGCAGGTAGAACAATTCGCTGATCTGGGTCTAAGATCTGTGGAAGAGAGATTTTTTATTGATAGCCCCCGCCTACGCATTAAAACATAACATTCATAGCATTACCCTTTTCTACGAAACTGTACGCAGAATAATTACACATGTCAACACTGAATATTTTTTTTATTTAATGATAGAATAATAATAAAAAAAATCGATTCCCGCACAAGACAAATATTTGTGTGTTTCATTGATATTTGTTTCGAGTCTATGTTTACATTGTGTTTGTGTCCGTTCACTGTATGTTTTTAATGTCCCCTGCAACACAGGGCTTAAAAACAATACCCTTCCTTGGCAAAATAAATAAATAACTACTATTATTATTATCACTGCTAAGGGTGAAGGAAAACATCGTGAGGAAACCCATATACCCTAGAAGAAATTCTAAGAGTATATCTGATCCACCAACCCGCACTAGGCCGGCGTGTGTGGCTTATGGCTTAAACCCTCTCAGCTCTCTAGATAGAGGAAAGGAGAACCAAACCCAGCAGTGGGAAACTAGATGGCGCCACTTGGTTTTATTAACAGTTAATAAAACCACTGGCGCCATCCAGCCTATGCAATTCTGCAGATGACAGTGGTTAACAGTGGGACTGTGTTCCTGTTGGTGAGTTTAGTGGTTACTACAGGGTTTATTCTCTGCTATTCTCTCTCTATACTCCATTACTCCCTAGTAAAGGAGTTTTAAAGAGTCGGCAACACTCATGTGCTCCTGGCGTTTAGGCGTTCATATTATATGCTACGGTAACCGGCTCATTAGATTGTTTCATCATTGTTGAAGAACAAAAAAAAACTACTTACCTGGAGTGTTTATTGGTTTATGAAATCCGAGGCTTATACTGGAAAATTTAGGCCTAAGGTAAAAAAAGTCACTCTGCAAATTTTGCATCTTAACAGTTTAGTTAAAAAAAAAAGTTAATGTACTTTTACATAATGCGTATAGTCAATATTTTATTTTGACAGATTTTAAGAATGACGTACTATTTTTCTTCTACAGACATATGCTGTTTGTGGTTTAAAAACTTAAGACCAACTATGGCAAAAAAACGTATTACGTGTTTCTCGTGGAAATTTAGTAATATATAAATAATATTATAACTATCTATCCGTTGGTTGCAGGCGGCACAGGACCGTTCGCAGTGGCGAAAATTAGGTGAGGCCTATGTTCAGCAGTGGATGTCGTTGGGCTGATCACTGTCGTTGCCTTGCAGGTGGCCGTTGAATACGGGTGGCATAAAATCGCTCGCTGTGGCGACAATTAGGTGAGTGAGGCCTATGTTCAGCAGTAAACGTCATTGGGCTGATATGATGATGAGGATGATCTGTCCGCGTCTGTACGGCCACGTTACGATAAACATATACTCGGTTTATTTATTTTATTATTTAAATAATTTTTGACCTGACCCACAAATATAACAAATACCCCTATTTTTACTGCCGTAATTAGAGGACGGTGAGGACGGCTAGGCGTCTCTTTGAAGGACAAACTTCGCAACGAAGTAATCCGACAAAGAACCAAAGTTACCGACATAGCTCGTAGAATAAGTAAGTTGAAGTGGCAGTGGGCTGGTCATATCTGCAGAAGGACCGATGGACGGTGGAGCAAGCGTGTCCTAGAGTGGAGACCGCGACTCGGCAAGCGTAGAGTAGGACGCCCTCCAGCTAGATGGTCCGACGACCTAAAAAAGGTCGCTGGGTGTGACTGGATGCTGAAGGCGGAAGACAAGTGCTATAGCGCGTGTTAGGAGAAGCCTACGTCCAGCAGTGGACTGCAATAGACTGAAATGATGAATTAGAGGACTACCAGACAATATATAATACTATTATTATATAAAAAATAGAGGAAGCAAGCCATATTCTGTCTGAAAATATTGATGTAAAAAAATATTGAATCGGATCTGTTTTTGAGGAGGAAAAGGGGGAATATGAAACGTCAATCTCGACCATTTTTTATCTTATAATCTGTCTAAACTATAGTTGTCTCTATCACACTCTTAGGTTGCAGACTTGAGGTAGGGGCTAAGCGCGACAGCAATACAAATACCTATCACCCAAATCAACCACAAACTATGCTCTATGAATATTGACGTAAGATTTTAAAATTAAAAGAAAATTATTGATATTTTGACATGTAGAAGAGAAAATCAGAATCTACAGCAAAATTCTAAATTATGTTATGTTAAATTATGTTATTAATGTAACAAGTTTTCTAGAGAGATAATATGTAAGTTAAATTTAAATTTCATTTGTTTGTTTATCATTTTTTAACGTTGCAACAGAGGTATCGATTGAGGTGATTCATCAGCAACCCATTAAGTCCCACTGCTGAGCTCGGGTCTCCTCTCCTCTAACTAGAGAGCTGAGAGGTTTTAGGCCATAATCCACTCACGTTGGCCTAGTGCGGGTTGGTGATCAGACATACTCATAGAATTTCTTCTAGGGTATGTGGGTTTCCTCACGATGTTCTCCTTCACCGTTAGCAGATGGTAAGTCACTTGACTAGTACATATAAATTCCACAAAGTGGAATCCACGTGGTACTGCCGGTCGGGATCGTACTCGGACCGCGTGATTTGCAAGCCGGTTCCTTATCTATTCAGCCACCATCGCTTATGAGGTGATTACTTGCATAGAAATAGTTGTAGATTAAAGAATGGCAGGCTATTCTCTATTTTCCATTGAGGTTTCTTCGTTTAAGTACCTATATTTGAGAAACGTACAGACTAATTCCAGACGGTCTAAAAACAGTATATAAATAGCTTGTGTTATGGGATCTAGAGTAGGTACTGATAAACATACAATATATTTCTAAAGACATATAATAAAACATAGAAAAAACACTTTTCAACCCATGGGTGTCGTAAAAGGGAGACAAAGGGAGTAACTTTATACAGACACGAGCACTGCGAGAAAAGGAAAATTCGATACAAAACCCCAATACAAACCAACCCCTCTGGCCAGTGTGCTATTGTAGGCTAAATTCCCTCCAAAATGGTTGGAGGGGTTGTAATGAAAAAAACCCAAAACTCCGAAACAAACATTCACATAAAAATATTAGTTCCAAGCCGGGAATAGAATCTAAAACCTCTTGCGCAGCAGTCGGAAACACATACCACTGCACCATTGATGCGGTCAGATCAGTATATATTCATACCATGATTATATTTATATGATCAGGGGACCGATCCTGCTAAATTACACACGTCAATAGCAGACCAATCACAGGCCAGCAATATGGCGCGATTGACTTGGTAAGCCAATCACAGCTGTCGAATGAGACCATCGGCTTACCATTGTGTTAGCAGACTAGGGCCCCTGAATAGCAGGGTCCCATGCAAGCCGCTTACAACCGGTCCTATTAGAAGTCTCATGAGAACTGTACTGTACTGTCCAACAGTGGACATCATACGGCTGATATTATGATGATGATCTTAATAACATAAAGTAGCGTGGTACCTTATTCCCCTAAGGCTGCTTTCACATCTGGCGGAAAATCCGTCGTGCAATTTTAGGGTCAGTGACTTATCAATCAAACAATTTTTTTTTCAAATAGATCACATACATGATACTTATGAACGTCATAAAAAGCCAAAAAAGGTAGGTATATCAGTAAATTTTCCCAAACCCAGTTCACTGACACGTTTGAGTCTTGAGAAGAACTAGCAAGAAACTCAGGCCACTCTTTTTAAAAGCCAAAGTAAATACAATTTCAATTAATTGGTTACAATTTGAAATATCATAGAATGGTACAGAACCAAAATTTTCGTACCCCCATTTTTACACGGTTGACAGGAAGGGTAAAAAGGAAATAACCTAAAGTCTTTCTAATGGGCTACTTTGATAATATAATTTCTGTTATAAGCGGGGTGGTTATTATATTAATTTTATTTACATAATCAGTTAAAAAATGAAAAATTTTTATGTTACTACTACAAAAAGTAACCGATACCTAATATCTAGCGTAAAAACTGCATGGCTTAAGTCACCCCAGTAGATCAAAATCACCCCAGTTCACTTTATAAACTAAAAAAACACTTAACTACATAAAAAATTAAAAGATTTATCAAACAATAATTTTCGTTTTTTTTCCGTCAAACTATGAAAAGGGCCCCACAGACTTTCAGTTTGCTGGACGATGACAGCCTGTTGGTTTAGCGCTTTGGTCGCTTTTTGGCTACTGCAAATCGTAATAGCGAATAGGCGTCCAAAGCGCTTAACCGACAGGCCGATAGGCTCTTCGGTAACGAGTCTCTCCAAGCACTACCATCACTTTCTGATTGTTCTAATCGTGTGTTCAGGCCTCATGAAGATTGGCAGTGCTGTTACCGGCCTGATCGCTGTTACCCATTCTTGAGACTACTCAAAATGTCTGTAAGTAATACATTTGGCTTTTACGTCTCATTTGCTCTCGATTCCTTTAGGAGATCGAAAATAAATTTTGAAGAGCAATTATCTGGTGGTAGTGCTGGTTTCATTTCCATTCATAAGGTTTCAGATGAGCTGATTACCTGTTGGCAGGGCCGGATTTAGGGCAGGGCGGGTGGGGCGATGGCCCCGGGGCCTCCACAAAAGAGACGAAAAAATCGCCGGGACATCAGTTAACGGGTTTTTAATAGATAACTGAAGCAAATATATTGTGCCAAATGATAGAATATAGAACTACATTCGCAATAAACTTGAATGATTTTAAGTTTTTATTCGGAAACTAATTAGAGAACTTCACTTCGTCGTCGTTGCCCCAGGGCCTCCACACCTCTAAATCCGGCCCTGCCTGTTGGTAAGTGGTAACCGCTGCACACCGCTGGACATCATAACTAAATTGTTGGACCGGCAACTCGGTAACAAATCCTATTCTGCCAGCAAATTAATCCTTCCATTCTTGAAAAAAAGCATTTATGGGTGTGTCCAGATCTCGCGAGCGGCACACGTGGGGTTGCTGCAACTGTTTTGCTGCGCCTCTATAGCGCGAGCCTTTACGTCCGCTTTAGTCTGTATTTATTTCAGTTGTAAATTTGCTTGGGTATAGAATTGTGTAGTGCGCGGGGTGCACGCGCAAACGGCGTCGGCGCATTCGCGGCGCTTTCGCGAGACCTGGACCCCTCTTAAATGGGCCTTAATATAAAAGTTCTATCATCATCATCATATCGATGACCAATGACGTCCACTGCTGGATATAGGCCTAAACCTAATTTCGCCTAAAATCTCAGGACTTTTCCATGGAAATCAGGCCTTTTCTCCGGTCTTTTGATTTTTACATCTGGTAACCCTATGTACTGACGTCACATCGCCTCGCCGGGCACACACGTCGGCGCCGACCACCACTCGTTCCTTCACACTCGCCTTAAGCGCACATAATATATGTCGGTCCTATCAGTTCAGCAATCTATCGAAGTTTTATTTAGTTAAGACCACCAGCTGCACACCTGGAGCTTGACACTCAAACACCCTACTTGCAACCAATGTTCTAGCCTAAACTATGTACTGTAATTAATTATTAATTATCATCATCATATCAGCCATAGGACATAAACCTCCACACCAGATTTCCAATAGCACCGGACAGTCGTATGCATATATTTTCATTGATATTTAACCTCCCACGCAAAAACAGGTGTTTTGAGTTTGACCTGGTTGTGTCGTGTGTCTATGTATCTACGTGTCTGTCTGTGACATCGTAGCTCTTAAACAAATCAAAGGGATAGGAAAGAAGGAATCGGGAGTGATTATTTAATTTTAAATTTTCTGTACTAATATTGTAAAGAGGATTTATATATTTTTGTTTTTAACGAATAAACTTAATACTACAGGACCGATTTCAAAAATTCTTTTGCCTTTAGAAAGCTACATTATCATTGAGTAACATAGGCTATATAACATCATGCTACTGAGCAGTGGTCAAATAAAAAAGACAGGAGCGAAGCGCGACTTTCTTAAAAAGTTTGTGAGGTGATAGCCTTTTCGGGTGGGGCTTGCCGAACAGCATAACGTAAACCTACTTATCACTTAATTTAGTTTTACCTTTTCTTCTTATATGTTCTTTTAAAACTTTTACCTTTCTTCTAATGTTTATCCATTAAAAGTTGTTCTTGTAGACTCTGAGCAGATGTAAAATATTTTTTTTTACTTCTTTAAGTAATTAATTAGAAAGAGTTGTGAATATTTGGCACCACTTATTTACAACTCATTACCTGAGAACATAATTAATCTACCATATAACAAATTCTGCAGTCATTTAAGAAAATGGTTAATTGATAAAAGCTTCTATAACGTCAACGATTTTTTTAAAACTATAAATATGCCTCTTGTTCATATAATTTCAAAAATGTTTTATTTTAGTTTAAATTTATTATTTTTTTCACCCATTCTGTCATTCCTGTGTGTTATTTAAAACATTTGCATGCTGTTTAATATGGCGAAATGTGTCTTAGTGCTTAAGTTTTTTTATTATTTTACCATCTTTTGTATTTACCACATTTAACGCAAATAAATATATTATTATATTATTATAATTATTTATTTATATAACTTTATACACATAAAACCGTACATGGCCGGACTTAATGCTAAATATATTCTCTACCAGTCAATCCTTGGATGAAGAGATGAAAAATGTGTACTTAAAAATGATAAAAAAAATAATTATAATTATTTGCAGCATATTCCAGTTTCCCCTGACTTCTGACTAGTTGATGATGGAGAAGGATGGTATGGTGGCCGTGGTCCGGGGTCTGCACGATGCAGGACTCGCAGTCACCCTGGTAGATGGTAATAAGAAGTATTTGATCAGTTCCAAAAACAATCGTGATTACAGCGTACGAGGTGACTATTCTAACGTAGTTTTTTAAATATAAGGGTTCCGTACCAAAAGGGTATAGAAGGAACGCTTATTAAATGGTCTCCCACTGTCCGTCCGTCTGTCCGTCTGTCACAGTGTTTCATCTCGAACTTTACTAATGCTATCGACTCGAAATTTGGAATAGTAGTAAACACTGTTGTTTTCACTCTATAACGATTTAAAAACTTTGGGAAATGCTTTTATTTTCACTACAATAGCGGCCCAAATGGGAGATTTAAATTTTAAATTGACAAAATTTGGTCAAGTTCGGTATCAAATGAAAAGGCATTGTTTACACATTCCTAACTAAACCTATTTTTATTTATGGCCCACAGTTGTTGAGTAAGGATCAAAAATAAATATCAAAATAAAATTCCATTATATCATTAACTGGCCTGTTGGTCTAGTGGTTAATGACCCTGACTGCTAAGCCGGAGGTCGTGGGTTCGATCCCCGCCCAGGACAAATCGTTGTGCGATGAGCATAAAGGTTTGTTCTGTATCTTTGTGTAATGTATCTATAATATGTATGTATTTACAAAAAAAAATGTATTTAAGTAGTATATCAGTTGTTCAGTAACCATAACACAAGCAAATATAATTGCTTACTTTGGGACTAGACGGCGCTGAGTGAATGTGGTAGAATATTATTATATTATTATTATTAACTCTGAAGTTTGTCATGACAAAAATGAGAAACAATTATATGTAAATTTTACAGGAACAAATTAAACGATGTTTCAATCAGCCCTTTCTTCACTTGAATATTTCCATCACTTGTTTAATATTTATATAAAATGTTAAGGAAATTTTTATATCATGACGGTGCCAAACAGACGGTGCTAAGCAGTAGCCTATGGAGTGCAACACCAGGGGCCGTTCGTTGCCAATACTTAAGAAATCTATTATTTTTTGAAGAACCCCCGTGTAAAAGAGATTTGCAGTCGACACAATAAGAAGAAGTCCTATGTTATTTTGCAGATTCATGTCACCAAGTAGGTCAGCCCATAGATGATTCGATGAAAGAGAAAGGTGCCCAGGCTGTTGATGGACGTTACACCAGTACTTACCAGGTAATTCGAGGTCTGTCCTACAAGACCCAAACTCGTAAAGAGACCAGAATAGAGAACAAGAGATAATCTTAATTGTATTCAAAATCAAATCAACTGCCTCGGTGGCGCAGCGGGAAGTGTATACGACTGCTGTGGGGTTCGATTCCCGGGTTGGGTGAAAATGGTATTGAGCTTTTCTATCATGAAATTCCAGTACTAAGATTTTCCCGGAGTTTGGTAAACAAATGTTCCAGGTTGATGACAATAGGCTCGCCCCCTATTTCATGGGACCAAACATAGCTGGCGAAATGTGGGTGTGAATCTTTTTGATTAAGTAGGTATGTGAATATTTTCGAAAATGAACACTCCGAAAGTATCATGAATTGTGTCCCCTCTCTATTTTCTAAAACGAAAAACCAAAGAATAACGCTTCGGAAATACTTCCAACTAAAATTATTTTGAACATGATCGGATGTACCGTTTTTGAATTATTGTCGAAAAACTACGCTTCTCAACAAAAGGACGTAAAGGCCATGAAGATACGCTCTTTTGCTGCTGAACCCTACATTGAGCATGGTCCGATATGCCCGTAACCGGCTTTGATATAGTGTGTATATTTTTTAGGTAATGCATTGCAACTACAGGCCCACATCCCCCCCTGTACAACTAACTGAGTTCCCTCCACAGCGTCATAACGTTGCACCAGGTTAGTATCTTCTTTTTCTTATCTTCTTTTTTTTCGTATAGTCTTGACACACCCTAGTGTTAGAATAATCAAGTCACCCAGAAGGCTTCCAACTTGACTTAATGGTAACCGGCACCAACAGCTTTACGTGCCTTCCGAAGCACGGAGACGCTCGAGAATGAAATTGCCACTAACGGTCACTCATCATGGACTGATCTTGCCGAATGTTGCTTAACCTCCATGATCGTAACGTACATTTTTTTTTTTATACCACGACGGTGGCAAACAGACGTACGATCCGCCTGATGGTAAGCGGTTACCGTAGCCTATGGGCGCCTGCAACACCAGCAAAGTTAGACAGTAGGAACAGGAACTGGTACATCTCAGTACCCCGCCTCATCAGGTTATTATAATGACGATAGATAGTGAAGAAGACTGTCTCGGTGGGGCAGCGGGAAGTGTATACGACTGCCGTGCAAGAGGTCCCGGGTTCGATTCCCGGGTCGGGTGAAAATGGTATTGGGTTTTTCTATTATGAAATTCCAGTATTAAGATTTTCCCGGTGTTTGGTAAACAAATGTTCCCGGTTGATGACAATAGGCTCGCCCCCTATTTCATGGGACCAAACATAGCTGGCGAAATGTGGGTGTGAAACACCTCTGCCTACCCCTTCGGGGAAAAAGGCGTGATGCTATATTATGTTATGTTATGATAGTGAAGACACGTAAGTAATTTTTTTAAAGACAACCCTTGCACTAGGGAGCATTGTGTCCCCTTCTGAACCATTGGTCTACTGTCCTGATTGGTCCATTTTCCCAATCGGTCCATTTATTTTTCCTGATCCAACCATTTCCCACAAAATCACTCGCTATGGCGGAAATTAGGTGAGGCCTATGTTCAACAGCGGACATCATTGGGCTGATATGGTGATGATGATGAAGATCCATTTCCCAAAGTGGACACTTTCCTAATCGGTATTCCTATCGGTTTTTTCGCGGGATATTTTTTTTTAATGTTCAACGGAACGGCAATATTTGTAAATGGAATGATGCTTATGAAGATAATATTTTAATTTTCTAAAACACAAACCCCGCCCTTGACCCCCGACTTCACAAACATACAATTCACAGACACAAAGTACATCCAGACTCAAAAAAATATCTATGAACCACACAAATATTTGTCTCGGTCTAGGAATCGAACCCACGTCACTCGGTGCGGCAATGTTATTGGCAACACGATGACAGTAAAACATAATGACAAATAATAATTTTCAGGACAGAGTAATTTTCAAGTTGGAAGCTATGGCAGTGGTTTAAAGTACACCCCTCACAGGTCCAATACGTACAGAGGTGCTATGAATTGGTGTGATAGAGGTATGGCAGTTTCGTAGAAATTATTTACATTTCGTTTTACAAAGATAGCTCAAATTATGCCTCGTTATTTTAAAATCGCCCCATTAGAAGCATAATGTTTTATCGTCACATAAATCGAAAATCATATTATAATTACAAAGACATTTATTGCAATAACAGTGATTCATGTGCTGTTAAATATAAAATTTGATTCCGACAGTGTACCCAATCGGACATTGCAATATTAGTACTTAAAAGCTAAATTAAGATTATACATAAGTAATACTTATTTGCAAAAAATTCAGTTAAATTGTAGAACACAGACTTTATTAACCATTTTTACTCAACTGTCAGGACAGGTATTGTTTTTCGCGCGTATCTTGTATGTTTGTAAATTTCTTTATTCCCACGAATCTTCCAAACGGCTCGATGGATTTTGACAATTAGGGTATCGTTAGATTCGTCCAGAAAATCCAAGTGTCCTTAGATAGGTTTTAAGAATAAAAAGACTTAAACCTATCGAGTTGCTTATCAAAATAAAGAGAATCAAAAGGAGATTACATATATTCAAAAAGAAATTATACATAATTGAATGGTTCCAAATTGTAAGTAGTTCTATTTTTTTTTAACCAATCCTATCGAGTAGAGTATCAAAATAAAGAGAATCAAATGGAGATTACAAATATATAGGTACATATGTTATGTATTTAAATTTAATCTGGTATAATAATATTGCAATAATTTTACGGTATTTTTAGTGCGTTGCTCTATGTTGATTTTTTGAAGTCGGGTTATAAATTTTTTTAAATTATATTTACTTGTTTTAGAGTTGTTTTAAACACTTTCCCTTGAAGTTTGTTTATGTCTACAGGTAGATGATTAAATACTCTTATTGCTGTTATATAATACTCTTGTAATAAATAATAAGTTTAAATCGTGTTTATATAATATTCCGAACATTCGGCTTGGTGTCACACTTGGGTACGTTTGAAAAATACAATATTATTTAACAAATACGCATACTTCGAGAATATAAATTCCTGTAGTTCTGTATTCGGCATTAAAAACTGTAAACTCTCATTCATTCATCAGCAACCCATTAAGTCCCACTAAATTAAACTCTCCATAGACCTAAATTTTATTTTTATCTTTTGTCAGTATTTAAAAAATTTGATCATACGATATTTTACTGTATTTAATGCCAAATTTATAATAATATCATTTTTGATTGTGACGATATAACATTATTTTAATACGAATAATGGGACGAGTGGTTGAATGGATAACGGACCGGCGTGCAAATCACGCGGTTCGAGTTCGATCCCCACCGGCAGTACCAATGTGGATTGCACTTTGTGGAATTTATATGTACTAGTCAAGTGACCATCTGCTAACGGTGAAGGAAAACATCGTGAGGAAACCCACATACCCTTGAAAACATTCTATGAGTGTGTCTGATCCACCAACCCGCACTAGGCCAGCGTGAGTGGATTATGGCCTAAGCCCTCTCAGTTTTCTAGATAGAGGAGAGGAGACCCGAGCCCAGCAATGGGACTTAATGGGTTGCAGATAGTTGATCAACTAGCGCTCGTTTCTATTGAATCGCTGTTTTTCCTGACAGTATTTATATATATTCTGTGAAAAATATTGCAATATTAATATGGGTAGGTAATTGGTTCGCTTTTCATTTTTTATTACATTTTATTTTCACAAACGTAGCCATGACATTGCCTCTTCTGGTGGTCGATTCTGATAATTTACACAAGTCGATAGCAGACCGATTTACCAATCACAGGCCGGCGATATGGCGCAATTGACTTAGAAAGCCAATACAATAACATATCCCAAATGATGTCGGCCCCGCGCCGTAAATGATTTTGTGTAAATAACGCTTCACTTGACAGAAAGTATCTGTTCGCCTTCTCCACGAAACATGTTTGAGGCGGACTCATTCGCCAACTCCTTGAGGAGGTATCCTTGCGCAGACAGATCATCAGAGATAATTGAGAAAATCCTCGGCAATCCACAATGTAAGTATATTTAGTCCCCTTCGACACGGAGTTTTATTGGTAATAGTCAATAACTTTATTTCGTACGTTTTTGGGGGAACACCCAAATATTCCGAAAATTTTATGCTGAATTTCATTATTCCGAAAATCACGAACTATTATTTCCGAAAGTCATAAATACGACGTTTATAAGTCCGAACAATTTGATACCCGATGTATCCTAAGTCCGAAAAACAACAAACCAATTTTCTAAATTCCGAAAACAATGAACTTTTAATTTATTAGTCTGTACTCATATTTAAAAAATGAAGTTTGTTTATTTGCATGTTTGTTTGGTTGAACGCTAAGATCTCAGGATCTACTGGTCCGATCACGCTACGGCCGATAGGAGCTGAGCAGTAGCCAAATAAAGAACGACGGGAGCGAAGCCCCGCACGTATTCTAGATGTTTATATAATTTTAACTGAAAGACCTCAAGTTTTATATGTTGATATCTCTACGATTTTTAATATATTCAAGGTCAAAGAAACCCGAGCCGAGCGAACCAATCTAATCGACCAGAAATTATACTTAATAATTCTTCAGAAAATAAACCTTCAACCAGGAGAATAGCTGACTCAGACTATATAATCAATCATAACAATTGTGACTCTCCTACTAAAGACGGGAAGCAAGAACCCGTCTGGCGTAGGGATAGGGATATTTTCGGGAAGAACTACGATGTCAATCACTTTATGAATGATATAAGTAGACATGTGAAGGAAACTGTAAGTTACACTTATACTTACTAATTACATAAAATACACTAATATAATATATATATTATATTCTACCACATTCACACAGCGCCATCTAGTCCCAAAGTAAGCAATTATATTTGCTTGTGTTATGGGTACTAAACAACGGATATACTACTTAAATACATTTTTTTTTTGTAAATACATATTATAGATAAATTACACCCAGACACAGAACAAACCTTTATGCTCATCACACAAAGATTTGTCCTGGGTGGGAATCGAACTCACGACCTCCAGCTTAGCAGTCAGGGTCACTAACCACTAGACCAACAGGCCAGTCAAAGCCAGTCAGTAGCTAGTAACATATAAGTTTTAAAACTTATATGTTACTAGCTTTCACCCGCGACTCCACAAATGCAAATCACGCGGTCCGAGTTTGATCCTGACCGGCAGTACCAATGGGGATTCCACTTTGTGGAATTTATATGTACTAGTCAAGTGACTTACCGTCTGCTAACGGTGAAGGAAAAACAATGTGAGGAAGAAGAAATTCTATGAGTATGTCTGATCCACCAACCCGCATTGCGCCAGCGTGAATGGATTATGGCCTAAACCCTCTCTGTTTAGAGGAGTGGAGACCCGAGCCCAGCAGTAGGACTTAATGGGTTGCTGATGATATGATGAATATTCTAAGAGTTGTTGCACACCAAAAGGTACGGGAACAGTGCGGTGTCTGAGTGGTGCCTCTGCAGTTTCCTGCATATTTCTGGCACCGCACGGAATGCATTTCGTACTTGTATCCGTGGGATATAAGTGGGACTTCGTACTAAAACTTAATATTCCCAAACATTTCATTTCTCAAAAAATAAGTAAGGTCTAGGGATCCTGGGATCTCATTCTTATACTTGCGTTTTGTTTACAGATAAATCCCACATCAAGGAATTCAGAAAGTCAAGGTAAATAATATAATTATCTATCTTTAACTATGCAAAATATTGACAGATTATAATTACATTATATCTGTCGGCGTGTTTAATGTTTTGACAACTTTAAAAATGTCACCTGTCATCTGTCAAAGCTGTCAGTCGCATTCACTCTCACACAACACCAAGCGGTTGTGTGAAGGGGCGAGCAGTATTATAATGGTCTCTTGTGAGACACTGAAGAAGGTAATTGTTAAATGAGATAGCATTCGTTCTGTACCTAGTTTAAACCTTATTACAAAATACAGACTAACTGCCGCACTCAGAGACGTCAATTAGCAGTAATCTGTCATTAACACAATTTTTTCATTGAATAATCATCTTTAGGCGAATAGACTTAAGTATTACACGTTTTTACTGAATAAACTTTAAAGTTAGGTGACGTCTCTGAGTACGGCAGTAAGTATTAAGCCAGTTTTAAATTGACAACTTTGACATTATTTTAAAACAATGGCTTATGTCAATTTAAACCTGGTTTAATACTTAGTCCATATTTTGTAATAAGGGGAACGTGTTTGGTACAATGTAATTTTATTTTGGTGAAAATTTACCAATTTTGAGGACTCTCATACTGATTTCCGAATTACTAAACCTAGAATAACGCTACCACGAAAATATGCAACCGCGAATAATTATTCTCCGAAATAACTTTATCACGAATTTTCATACAGCGAAATAATGCTGTAACGAACATTTATACATCGAAAGAACATTATCCCTAATATCAGCACTACAATTTTTATGTAACGAAATAATGTTGTAACGAATATTAAATTATCCCTAATATCAGCACACGGATCCAAGTACACAAATAAAACACCAGGAAATCAGCAATGATTTTTTTGGTGAAACTTTTCTGGTACATTGAATTCATCAAGAGTGGGCGGTAGTTTAGGGATTCCCTTTGATCTTGTTCTACTTATAACCATTCTCATTGCGCTAGTACTTGGCAAATAAGGAGCACTCGATTGTTCAACTTTCTGTAAATCTCTTTGTATGATTTGGGACGGAGTATCCAAACTGTTTGTGGCCCTTGATTTTAAACCATTTAATAACTGTAAATTACAAACTTTTTCAGGTTCAGGGCTGTGACAGTGGTCACAATCACTTTTACGCAATACGTCACTTTTACGCAATACGTGTACACCATGTTCATTTATTTTTGTAATCGCTCTGGAATTACAATTAACTGTCCATTTTTTCGTGCAGCACCAGTAACACACACTATCCACTTTTCTGTCCATACTGAACAAATATCCATCTAGAACAAGCTGTTTTTTATTTTTCTTCGAAAATACAAAACTTAACTCCGTCATTTTGCATAACGTTAGTGACATGATGGACATAATTGTCATTTTATTTTTATTTTTTCCTATACAATAAGACTTCATCGTAAACAGTATGTTATTACAGTTCGACCACGAAGATTATAAGGGATAATAAATATTCGTTACATACAACATATTTCGTTATATAAAAATTGTAGTGCTGATATTAGGGATAATGTTCTTTCGATGTATAAATGTTCGTTACAGCATTATTTCGCTGTATGAAAATTCGTGATAAAGTTATTTCGGAGAATAATTATTCGCGGTTGCATATTTTCGTGGTAGCGTTATTCTAGGTTTAGTAATTCGGAAATCAGTATGAGAGTCAATTTTGAGTTGTTTTTTTTTTGTAATAATTAGATTATACTTTTTTTGATAAAAACAACTTATTTAAATGGGTAGCGTCTTAGTGTTAAATAAGGTGCCTCACAGATTTGACAGATGATGCAGACAAGAGCACTGCAAGAAAAGGAAAATTCGAAACAAACCCCTATACCAACCCGTCTGGCCAGCGTGGTATAGTAGGCTCAATTCCCTTTACATTGTTTGGAGGAGACCCGTGCCCAGCAGTGGGACGTTTATGGGTTGCAATAATGATGACAGATTTTGGTGAACGTGTGAACGTATGCCTTTTTTAAAGATGCAAATGTATTTGTTTTTGGGTACGTACTAGGTCACATTTTAATAAATTTGTAAAGCAGCTTAGCAAAAGCCTTTTCTTTTTGTGCAGCCGCTGTACTCATGGTTTCCAAAGAAGTAGCGACAGTTCCCAGAAAACCGTGTCCCAGAAGAACTGTAAGATATTAAATTATTGTAAGTGCAGAATGACTTGGCAAGTGTACTGTAAAACCTGCCAGATGGAGTGGCAATAAATTGCATAATAGTACGGAACCCTCGGTGCGCGAGACCGACTCGCACTTGGCCGGTTTTTTTAAATTAGAATCTTTGAATGTGTTCGACAGAAGCGACTCGCACGCACGCAACATTTATTGAGATTTCAAAATCCATTTCTTAAATGACGTCCACAGAAGCATCTGCCTATGTGTAGAGCAAGCACAAGGTATCCCTTTCTGTCAGTTAGCACTGTCCTTTACTAGAGCTAGCACGAGAGTGGGAGTGCGATCGCACGCGGCGAAATCTCGCTTCTTACTCTCTATCTCGCTTTTAGTCAATGCCGCTTCTAAGTGACAGAATGAGAAAAGAGATGTTTTGTAAACGGCCAATAGAGGTGCGCTCAGAGACGTGCATTATGAATATAAACATAACCGGACGAGCTTACAGTCACTGGATAATTTTTTTCCAAACTCCGATCAGACACTGAGAATTTCATAATAGAAACGCCTAATTACTTTTTAGCCCAACTCGGGAAACAAACCCGGGACCATGATAATCTTTAAAAAAATCTATCTATAGGTTGTTTAAACACATATTCTCTCTGCATGGTGTCCAACTCATCAGCCCTCTATATCTTCATTATATCTTAGAAAGTCAGCCATTACGTTAGCTAAACTTTTATAATAATTAATTATTTAGTTAAACACGAAATTGCTTAGACCATTTCTTATAAGCTTGAATAAGTGACAATAAAATAAATTTCTTTCTTTTTTTTTCAATATTCTCTAACTATTTAAACGTATTTTTTAAATCCAATTTTTGCAAATCTTTTGTTTCAGGTTGCCGTAGCTATACCTTCGTCGTCATCTGATTACATAGAAGGTGAATCCCGCTGTCTCCTGACTTCCAATAAAATGTCTCAAACCATACTTAACTCGCAGGCAATAAGTCTTACAATCAAAGCCATTTCCAGTTCTATAGACCTTTTAAAAAATAAACGCAGTGAAATTATAGGGGACAGGAAAAGTAAATCTTTTGACAATTTCGTAATAAATGTTAATAATGATATCATGGGGCCTGACAAGACGTCTGATAGGTGCAAAGATAGGACAGATGAGACAGTTAATCTGATAGACTATACTGACACAAGTAATGAAATTATTTATCGTGATTTAAATAGTATTAATAAAATACACATTTGTGATGACGTAAAATGTTATAACAACAAATTGGACAGGATTTTAAAGAAGTGGAACAATACAATCAATGTGTATACCGAAGACTTTCCAAATAAAGATATAATCTTATGTTCTATTGCTGAGAACATAAAGTCACTTCTTGATAATAAATCAAAATCCCTTAGAAAATTAAAAGAAGAACTTTTAGTTGAACTTGAAATTTTACCTATTAAATATGGTTGTGACGAAAAGTCTTTTAAAGAGAAACTAATTGATGTACTCTTCGAAGATTTAAGCAATATATTTGTGCAACAATCATGTACTTACAGAAAAATTATTCGAGAAAACAATCCAAAAAAACTCCAAAGAAAAAGAACATTGCAAACTGAAGATGATGTAACGCAAAATGATTTACAGTCTTCATTTTCTAATTGTAATATTACCAATTTGCAGCAATATACTCGTCAGCTGATATATCAGATAGAAGAATGGTTAAACACCCTGAACATACCACAAATTGATGATAGGATTAGATATGTTATTATAAATGACTTAGCAGAGGACATTATTGATAGACAAAAATATATAGAATTGAATCACGAGATACTGACAGAAAGGGAAGAATTAGAATATTTACAATTTCAAATATATAAATGGATTAGTAAGTTGTTTGATAATATAGAGGCGGTTCATCACGCCCAAGAACTCATGGATAGGATTAAACGGATACCTGTTACTGCTTTATTGAATTCTCAAAAGCCAGACAGAGAAGATCAAGAATTCTATGAAGAAAGAGAACTTCAAAGAATTGTAGAATTCGACAACTATGATCAATTTGTAAGAAATCAATTTAAAAATGAACCGAGAACAAAATGGGTTCTACCTAATTCACCTAAACAACTAAAGCAGCGCAGATTTTTTTGGAATACAGAACAACCCGTAGATCAACCACAAGTTATAATAGTAGGATCAGCGAGAGAATTTTTATATTACAATCCCCTCTATAGCGAAGAAAATCACAGCCAAGACCATCCTTTAACTGAAAAAGTGAATAGTTATTGTGCAATTCATCACACTAGCATTGTTCTAAATGCATCTCAAATGCAAATGCCTGTTTCTTCTTGTTGTTCCGACAGTGATAAATCGAATGATAGCTCAAACGTCTTTCCTTCGGCACATATATTAAATGCACAATATAACATGTACGTCCGACAATGGGTACAAAGTATTCCTATAGAAACGCAATCATCAGAAGAAGAAGAATTGGCTGATATAGCACGATTGGGTATTATCAACGGAATTTGGAAAGCAATCGCCAAATTAAGAATGGACCCGAGAGTCTTTTACAATAACTTCCTGTTTCAAGATATGTTTGATATTGAGATAGAGCAATTGCTCAGTTACTTACCGCAGACGCAAACACTTCTACAAAATAAGGATAGGTTAAAAGCAGACTTGCTTGAGACCACAACAGCAATGATTGTTCAAATGGAAGAATTAGTAGCACCATCTTGTTACAAGCTACAGTTGTTAGAAAGTCTTAATAATAATTTTCCTAAAACTTCCCACTTTCAACCAAGTTTATGGGACCAACAGGAACTCTTAAAATCAGAATTAGTTGATGACTATATACTGTATAAAAATTTTATAGACGATGAACTAAGATCTAATATTTATAGAAATAAATTCTTAAAGAAAATAGAACAGTTAGCCGAGAGTGTTAAGAGTAATCTTAAAGCCGATTATAGAGATATTGACACCAATGTGTACGTTAATAAGTTAATTAGTGCTGTAACTAAAGTACCTGCTCCTGAACCACATATAATTCAAGAAGAAGCAAATAAAATAATGTTAGATAACGAGATCGGGAATTGGATTACAGATTTGCCTATGAAAAGGAATTTACATCCAATAGAAATACGTCAATTAGGTGAAGCTATAGGTGAAAGAGTTGATGAAGTTCGGAAACGACTGAATTTCACAACTTGTACGGCACAAATAGAGTTGCTAAAAATTTTACCAAAATATATGGAAAAGTTACCAATAGAAGATGAAGTAGATCAGACATTTTTAGTAGAAGAATTAGCCAACAGACTAAAGAATTTATCCCAACCTCAACCTCAGGAAAGAAGACGATCAGTCTCCTTTGAAGCACCTTACAATTACTCTGATTTTAGTAGAAACATGCCTGGCTGTTCCAGCTTTGTACAGACTCCAGGTAGTAGTAATGACAATTCATATATGGTCGTCGGAGGAGAAATCGTCAGAGATACAGGACCTCAAAAATGTGTCAGGGTCCAACCGCAATCTATGGACGAAGAACAGTGGCTATCTTTGGATGAGACTATGAACCCTATGAAGATGAAGATGAGATGGTCCCAATCCAACGAAACAAGCGGTTCTTCACGACCGCAGCCGTATAGCAGAATACAAAGCCCAGCTTCACTAGACCAATTCTTTTCAGGCCAGCCTCCAGGATCATGTTGTAATCCTAATGATTCATTTTCTAATCAAACCAGAGCATTTCCATACCAACCATCACCAACACCAAACGTTCGAAATATGCCACCAACTTGCAGTCCAGGGCCACCATTTGCGTCAACGCCTAACCTAACACAAGTTGGTGGAGCGTGCCAACTTGATCAACAACAACAAACAAATCAGATGTCGTCACCAAGGCAAGGAAACTCACAAAGTATGGCAAGTGGTGGATGTGGCATTTGTGGCACAAATCAGGTCGCAGGACCTAGTGGAAATCGGTCATTGCAAGCCGCTCAACGGCCTTTACCAAGTTTTTTTGAAAGATCAAAATATAAAGGCAATAGAAGTTCAAGCGTAAAAGCACCACCCAAATCTTCTTATATCAGCAATAAAACACCAACTTCAGAGACCATGTGGCCACCACCATCGCAATCAACCCCAGTGTCCTCAAGTTCAGCACCACCAGCATACCAAAAATCTTACAACAACAAAACATCACCCAGCCAAATGACCACACGTCAGTTACAAGACACAACGCCATATGATACTACGAGGACAGAAACAAAACCTAACAAGAAATCGCCACAGTTCCAATGGTCTGATAAAGAAGAAAGCGGTGCAGTGACCGAGGACGGTGAGACGGATGATAACACAGAATGTGATGATGAGTGTCATCGTAGGAGAAATAATGAATCCAAGCCTCGGATTGTGTTATGTGATAGTTTTGGTCCATTTCTTGGTCCATATATACCTACTAGTAGATTGTTCTTCCAGCAGTGATCACAAAAATTTTCTTAACCTGCTGCATGCTGCTGTGAAAAGACCTCTATGACTTCCAATATGGACTGACGTAGTTTTTATTACAAAAAAAATACATCTTTAACGTGTCTTACGGCTTTGGTTCAATATACTAATGATAGCGGTTGCTCTGCATTCGGAATATATAAGTATAGTAGTGAAGCCAAATACTTTAATATCATATACGCATTAGGAAATTGTATTGTATTTTTGTTCTTATCATGTAGTTATTTCTATATTTTTCTCTTTAATTTGGTATTAAAAGGGAGTAATACCGAACCTACCCGTTCGGTATTTACAGATTGCTGTCCCATTGGACTTGTGAGAAAGCTTAAAGAGTGCAATGGTTTGCGATTTTGCACATTATATGGGCTGACATTTTTGTTGTGATAAGCCCCACAATCACTCACATGCATAGATATTCTATAATTTATTGTTATATAGCCTTCTTAGTCCCTATAGTTTTCTGCGTTTAAAATTGGTAAAAATATCTTTATCTACATATGGGGGTCAGTAATAATTAGCCTTATTGGATTTATTTTTAATTCTGTACAAACATTCTGACTGCCAATATAACCATGACCGAATTTTCAAAATAATTGTGAGCATATTCATCTAATAGAAGTATCTAGTAAAGCGTTCAAAAGATTTTAAAGATTCATACATAATACAAAATGCATCGCGACTACTCTATTACTACTACTATACAATTGATAATGTAATTTCATTTGAAAATAAAAGTTCGTTAATTAATGCGAGTTATCATTTTCGTCACACGTTCGCGACATTATATCGGACAATAAACAAATCACCGCCCATAATGGCAGGGTTTCACAACCCGTGGATCTATTTTTTAATAGATCTTTCCGCATTTTTACTGATCAACACCTAAGCGTACATTGTGCCGATGGTGAAATATAAAAGATCGTTTAATATTGTTAGAACAACTACATTCGCAATAAACGAAATTTTGAGTTTTAATTCGGAAATTAATTAGGGGCCCTCACTCCGTTGTCGTTGCCCCAGGGCCACTACACCTCTAAATCTGGCCCTGGTCAAATATACTGTCTTTAAAAGACTCGTTAGGATGCTCGCTAAAACATTCCTGTTTATTTGAATGCTTTAGCGAATGTTTTAGAACAAAAACAAAAATGTATAAGTTACAAAACATCTTCACACATTTAGAATTACAATGACGTAAGTGCAAAAAATCGTCAACGAAAACAATAATCAAATATCAACATTGACTGTAATTGAGTTATCATTGTTTTTACCCGACTGACAGGACTGGTATTGTTTTTCGCGCGTATAATAAAGTAAATTTCTTTATTCCCACGAATCTTCCAAACGGCTGGATGGATTTTGACAATTAGGGTATCGTTAGATTCATCTAGAAAACCAAAGTATCCTTAGATAGGTTTTAAGAATAAAAAGACTTAAACGGCGGGCTTTTGACGCCAAATTGTAAGAAGTTCAATTTTTTTTTAACCAAACATATCGCGTTGGGTATCGAAATAAAGAGAATCAAAAGAAGATTACATATATGCAAAAAGAGATTATACATAATTAAATGGTTACAAATTGTAAGTAGTTCTATTTTTTTTTTAACCAAACCTATCGAGTAGAGTATCAAAATAAAGGGAGTCAAAATCAAATAGAGATTACAAATATATACATATGTACAATTTTAATCAGGTATAATATACAATAAGTTTACGGTCTTTTTAGTGCTTTGCTCTCTGTTGATTTTTTGCAGTCGGGTTATTAATTTTTTTAATTATATTTACGTGTTTATTCAATTCAAAGCTATATTAATGTAACTGCAACGTCCACACATTATTATTATCTTTTTTTTTTATTATTTAAGTTAATAATTTATTTATTTATCTATACATAGAGTAGTATAAGCTTACAGTATACATCAAATCACTTATATGCTATACTATCTTAATTAATTAATAAAAAAAATAGTAAAATAAAACAATGATAAAAATAAATTCAAAACATAACTGGCCATTACCCTTACGCTATCGAAGAATACGTCTCCATCTAGATCAGAATTTAACACATTATATTTAACTGGACAGCCTTCCCTGTGGGGCAACTTACGTTACGAAATTTAATCAAGAATATTATTTCGTTACATAAAGTAGATAACGTCAAGAGCGTTTGCAAATTACCTACAGTTGTTGGAATCGTGTTATAACAGCTAGGTTTCGTGTAAAATTTTTAATAGGCGAATATACTTGTGAAATATGGTAATCAAACATTATATAACATATATACATTTCTTTTTACAGAGCGTCCTGAACTTGAAAATTCTAATGTAAATGTGAGTTTGACATATGTTATTAATTACTTACACAATGGTATTATAAGAGAGACGCGCGATCATTGAGGATATTCCTTTTTAACTTTTATTGTCCTGTCTAGCCGCTGTCAAATCTCCAATGACGAACGAATTTGCCAAGTTTTAATTACCTATACTTATGCATTACAATTCCGGCTTAGTCATCCACCTAACCCGTTGTTCTTCGTGAGCGACGCGCCGTGACGTAATACCGCACTGTCGCATCTGTCGCTCACCTAGGACTACGGTTACATTTAAGTACCTCGTTATCCTTCTTATTTACTATCTCCTATTTCTGTTATAATATCATTGGTAACAATACAGCAACAACCAAATTTAAACATTTAAAATAGATTTTTATTTTTCAGGAATTAAATCCAATCATAATAAAGCAAGAAGCGCACAGGCCTCGGACTCAACCCAAACCAAATTGGGCACCTATTGTAAATCTACAATGTAATAATACTGATGACATTGATGAGTCAGCTTTAAAACATTACAATAAACTAGACAGCCTGCTAAAAGAAGATAATATGCATCAAGTAATAAAAGAATACATGAAGACAGGTATAATAAAATCTCCACACCTAGCTAGATGTGGAGATTTAAGTTTAGCTAAACTGAAGAAAATAGCTTTGAAATTAAAGAAACCAGAAGAGGAAAAACGACTGAGAATAAAAATTGATAATTTCTTAGACAACAAGTCGAAAGAAACGTTTGAAGAATATGAGGAGGAAATTAAATTTAGACGAGAACTACCTGATTATATAATAAATTCTTTGAAACATACATTTACCGTGTCGTCCAGCCAAATTTCAGACCAAATCCAAAAACGTCCTTATTATAGCAGTTATATGATTCAAAGTTTAAGAACAGTTTTGAGCAACTGGTTTGATAATTTAACAAAAAAGGGTATTTTAGAAAAAACTTTGAATAAGAACGATATTTTAAACCAAATTGTAGAAAAGTTGGAATTATTAGTTTTGGACAGACCATCATCTGATAGAGAATACGAATTTGCTTTGACTAGTGTTTTAAAAGATATCGCGAATGATTTACCGATAACTATTAATGGTAATGAGAAGAGAGAAAACTACTTAAATAAAGTAACAGAAAATTTAGTGTTTAGTATACTAAATATGGAAGAAAACTTACCTGTACAGTATGTTCAACCGACAATTGCCGAGATAAAAACCTTTATTAAAGATCATATAACGTTGTTGCTAGAAAAGACATGTAATGCAATAAGTACTAAAAAATTAGTAGAATTGGAAACAGAAATAACTAATCGTATAGCAGGTATTGTTGATGAAACAGATATAGATGCTGTTTCTCAAGACATTACATTTGCGCTTAAATATATAGCAAAATTGTCGGATGATGAATCCAAATATTTTACTAATGTAATAATAAATGATTATAAGTTTTTTTTTTTTCGGTATCACGCTTTCAAACGCAAAAAGAAAAATGATGAAAACATAAAATGCAAAGAACAAGAACATTTGAAGAAACTGACAAATAAAGTAGAAACATGGATGAAAGATATCAAGTTACAATTACAAGATGATGATACCAAAGATCTTGTAGTTAAAAACATAGCTAGTGATATTATGCACAGATTTAAATATATTCAAAATAATTTGGGTAGTAAAGGTACAGTAAACGAAGAATTAGAACATCTAAGGTATCAAGTATTTAAAAGAACTAATGAAGTGGGTGTTGAGGGTAAAATTGTATCTACAGAGCATATAACAGCACTGATGAAAATTATAAATGAAATACCTATAAATTTTGATACAGGTATAAATCAAAATAAAACAAAGGCAACGATGTCCACTGTTGAGACTAAGCCATATAATAGAAATAATAGTAAAGAACTCTTTAAATCGTCTTGTAAATCAGCAAATGTGAAAGAAGAAAACGCTAGTCCGGACAGGCAGTTAAAGATTATAGAAGACAAAGCAAGTGATACGGAACTAACCAATAACAATTTCGATAAATTTGCGCCAAGATTCTCCAATGGAGAACGTTCTTTACTAGAAGAATGTTTTGAACTTATAAAAGATAAAGTTAAGAATACATCAAATTGTAATAATAAAGATAAATCAATTAAAAAATATACGAAACAAGAAAATGCTCTAAGAAAATATGAAGATGTTATCAATGAATGGATTGACACTTTGCCTTCCAAATTAAGGGGAGAGGATTTTTTGAAAAAAAGAAACGAATTTGTTCAAGAATTAGCCGTGAAGGTCAATAATATTACGTTGAAATTTAAGAATTTGCGAACTTATCATATCAACAGCAAATTGTTAGAAATGATCTCTGACTCGCTTAAAAAACTGCATTTCAGTTCAAATTTTGATGAAGAAACTAGAGATATCTACGCGCTTAATTTAGTTAGAAGAATACATTCAAATAATAGAGAAGACTTATTTAAATTAACGAAGGGATTTTCAAAGAAGAAAAATATAAATAATTTTGGTTGTAAGTATGAGTTGATAATGAATAATTTTGAAAACATTCTGGGAATCAATGATTCTAGAGAGCAAACTGTTGATGATACAGTTATAGATAATCTGATTAAGCTAAGTTTTATCGACAATATCGCTAAACAGTTAAAACAGTATCATGGTAATCTTATAGATATTTCAAATCAAATTAATAATAAAGATGGACATTCAGATTTAACAGATGCCTGGCTAAAAAGTATAAAATACATTGAATATTTTGAACATGAAAAGAATAAACTCATCGAAAAGTTAATTCATTCTAAACATTTAAGCTTGAATAATGCGAAAGTTATAAAAGAAGTAATGAAGGTAGTAAAAACCGTGTCTATTGATTTAAGCAAGAAACTGAATTATTTGAACGCAGAAACAAATAAGTTAATGAATGATTTGAAAGATATAACTCGGGGCAAAGATATCACACTTGCTGCCAGTGAAGCAATCCTAAACTTAGCACAATATTTACATACCAAGTCTGTACATGATCATTCAGAATTAAAAAAAGCAGTTGATGAAGTGACTATTATTATAACAGATCTTTTGAAAAGACATGATTATAATTATAAGCAAACTGAAAATCAGGTTTCTGAATATAAAGACGATAAAACAAATTTTAAAAAGAACCGAAATAATTTTTCATTGATTGACGAGTTCTCGGAGGTATCTGGAGTTGTAGATTGTCATATCAAAAGGGACCCATTTGGATTCTCAGAAACAAATAAACTTATTCAAAGTGTAAACGTTAACAGTTTGCATTTGCATTTAGGATATTATACTCAGCAGATAACACAACAAATATATGCATGGTTAGAAAATTTTGATATACTTAAAGACCATGCCGAAACTTTTAAGAAAATAATTGTTCTCGATCTCGCTGACGACATAGTGGAGCGACATAAATATCTACAACAGAATCCTGAAGTACAAATAACTCCTGAAGATGAATCAAACTATTTAAAGAATCGAATAATGGAATGGGTTCACAAATTATCTAGGAAAGATAGTGTGGATGCAATATCACACGCTGATGACTTAATACAGAGAGTGGAGAGTATACTTACACCTACAATACACAATGAAAACGTGCCAAAATGTACACAAGGTATAAGGTTTAATGAAGAGCAACCGCAATCACCAGCTAAAAAATTAAGTGGTCCGGCTGAGCTAGGTATTTCTAAATCTCGTAAATCTCAAGAGCCGAAAGAAAATCCGAAAGTATTAATTTTCAGACATTATGAAGCTATTCTCAAAGAAAAAGTAAATTTATTGCCGATTGATAGTTCCACTCCTAAAAGTGAGCGCTTTGCTGAACTTGCAAAAATCGGAATGTATAATGGAATAATGAAAACATTTTTCAGATTAAAATCTGACCCGGACTTGCAAAACGATTATAAATATTTTGAATTAATGATGGAAGACAAAATAGATGAAATGTTAGATATACTAAAGCAGACTGAGCAAATGAAAAGTGTTAGACATATTTGGAAAGTTAACGTATTGAACATCGTGATGGAGATGCTTCAAGACTCACAAGGACTCAGTGACAAGGCGACCTTCAGGCAACGACTTAAAGAAGGCTTCCAAAGAAAATTTGCTAAAAAATTTGAATTAGAAACATGTTTTCTACTACAACAAGGGTTTTTGAATGAAATGGCTGATGCTTATATATTAGAAACAAAATATAAAGAAGAGGATCCAATTAAAGCAAAGATTTATAAGCAGAGGCTAATGAATAGACTTAACAATTTGGCAAATCACCTTACACAGTCACATAACATACAATTTCGATTATTTACTAAAGCAAATTTAGCACAGGAAGCTATGAAAGTACTAGACAGCGTCCCTATACCGAAAGATGACGTTTTAAGTGAAGAAGTAAATGAAATACTTTTATCAGAAGAAATTGAAAAATGGTATAAAGAGTTACCAACAAATCTAAATAGCAATGATTTTGATCAAGTGTTTCGAAAAAAAAAGATAGAAATGTTAGCAAAAAAATTGTATGAGATTGAAAATAACCCGTACGAGTTAGAAACTACAAAAGAAAGGCGCACGAAACAAGAAATCAGCAAATTTTTAACGGAGAGAAGTACACTAATGCCGTACGAAGATTTGAACATAAACTTTATGGTCGATGAACTGCATAATAGAATTAAAAACAGGAAACTAAAAGATTCTACACAGTATGAAGATTTTAAGAAGGACTATCTTGCTAGCTCTACATTTGCAAACTTAGGTACTTATGAGATTTTAGCACCGCTGGTTGGAACATCTATGGATCCTGAACCTTTTGTTCGTACCCAAACACCACATCGACCTTTAACTCCTCGACATCCAAATGCTAGCCAAGAACCCCAAACGTTAGACCCTAGAGCATGTATTATCTGCAGATCAGACCTTGCGTATGAAGGTATGGACCGAAGGCATCCAAATAGTCTTGGCACTAGCACAAAAATTTCCCAACCTATACCTGAAAAATTCATTCAACATTTTGTCGAATGCCAAGATACATTGTGCTTTAAACCCAGTAAAACATTGATCCAACCTTTTCTATACTCACGAATAACACCGTCAGTTCAAAATATTTACATAACAAGCCCTGAAATCAACAAAAATATGTCCCAATCTACACCATACAAACAACCAGCATCATCTGGTCAAAGTGCGGTCCTATTTGAAGATTACTCAAGAAGCCCTGAAGCCAACAGAAACATGTCCCAACGTACACCATACCAACAACCAGTATCACCTGGTCAAAATGCGGTCCAATATGAGGATTACTCAACAAGCCCTGAAGCCAACAAAAACATGCCTCAACCTAATCTACACCAACAAACAGCATCACCTGGATGTTGCTGTACTGTATCTGGTCGAAGTGTGATCCGATATGAAGATTACTCAAGAAGCCCTGAAGCCAAAAGAAACATGTCCCAACCTACACCATACCAACAACCAGTATCACCTAGTCAAAGTGTGATCCGATATGAAGATTACTCAAGAAGCCCTGAAGCCAACAGAAACATGTCCCAACCTACACCATACCAACAATCAGCAACACCTGGTCAAAATGCGGTCCGATATGGGGATTACTCAAGAAGCCCTGAAGCCAACAGAAACATGTCCCAACCTACACCATACCGACAACCAGCATCACCTGGTCAAAATGCGGTCCCATATGAGGATTACTCAACAAGCCTTGAAGCCAACAGAAACATGCCTCAACCTACTCTACACCAACAAACAGCATCACCTGGTCAAAGTGTGATCCAATATGAAGATTACTCAAGAAGCCCTGAAGCCAACAGAAACATGTCCCAACCTACACCATACCAACAACCAGCATCACCTGGTCAAAGTGTGATCCAATATGAAGATTACTCAAGAAGCCCTGAAGCCAACAGAAACATGTCCCAACCTACACCATACCAACAACCAGCATCACCTGGTCAAAATGTGGTCCGATATGAGGATTACTCAACAAGCCCTGAAGCCAACAGAAACATGTCTCAACCTACACCATACCAACGACCAGCAACACCTGGTCAAATTATGGTATACTGTCGCGATCCAAATTGCCCATTGAACCGATCAAACACTGTATACCAACCTACACAATACCAACAGACAGCATCACCTGTTCCAACTTTTGTCCGATACGAGCAATACCCAACAAGCTCTGAAGCCAGCAGAAATATATACCAACCTGTACAATACCACCATCCAGCATCAACTGTCCAACCCGAGCATCTTACACTACATCAATATCCAGCATCACCAGAACAATACGAGCATCCAAAAGTACACCAATATCCAGCATCACCAGTCCAATACCAGCATCCTACAGTACAGCAACATCCAATATCATCAGTCCAATACGAGCCTCCTACAGTAAACCAACATCCAATATCACCAGACCAGTACGAGCATACTACAGTACGCCAACGTCCAGTATCACCAGACCAGTACGAGCATCCAACAATACACCAACATCCAGTATCATCAGCCCGATATGAACATCCTACAGAACGTCAACAGCCAGCTTCACCTGTCCGATACGATAATCTTTCACCACATCAACATCCAGCATCATCAGCCCGATACGAAGATCCTACAGAACGTCAACAGCCAGCTTCACCTATCCGATACGAGAATCTTACACCATATCAACATCCAGCATCATCAGCCCGATACGAACATCCTATAGAACGTCAACAGTCAGCTTCACCTGTCCGATACGAGCAACCTACACCAAAACAACAGCCAGCACAATTTTCCCAAAATGTGCTCCAATCCAAGGATACCACAATAGAGCATGGTGGGTTGGAGTCAAATAAAAAGGTTGACAAAAAAAGGCGTTCACCATCTGCATCACCCCTTAGGGTCAAATGCAAATGTAAGCCACAAAGCCCTGTAGCGAAAGAAATCAAGTCTAAACCTTTACCAATGTTCAAATGCATATGTAAGCCACAAAGCCCTGTAGCGAAAGAAATCAAGTCTAAACCTTTACCAATGTTCAAATGCATATGTAAGCCACAAAGCCCTGTAACGAAAGAAATCAAGTCTAAACCTATACCAATGGTCCAATGTAAATGTAAGCCACAAAACCCTGTAACGAAAACAATTATGTCAGAACCTATACCAACGGACCAATGCACATGTCACGCAAGTCATCCTGTAGATAACACAATCAAGGACCAACCTACACAAATGGTCCAATGCCAATGTCATAAAAGCTCTGAAGCTGACAAAAAAATGTCCCAATCTACATCATGCCAAAACGAAGGGGAATCACCATGTAAAACAACTACTCCATGCCCTTGTCCTCCAAAAGACAAACCTATATGCCAGCCTATTTGCGAACCTATATGCGAACCTTTAAGCCAGCCTTTAAGTCAACGTAGATTGTCCTCATTTCAACCGCGCCAACCTAGACCATTTCTACCTAGACAGTGGCGTCAGCCAGTGTCATCTGATCAAGCTACACTTCGAACCGAACATTATCCGAAATGCTCGTCCTATGAAGCCAACAACAATAATCTACGTCAACCATGTCCTACACCAGTATACCGGCGGCAAGTACAATGTGGCCAAAGTCAAAGCCGTTCCTGCTCACCTCAAAGTAATCTAATTGAAACCCAGAGATCACGTTCAATCAATTCATTTCCATATCAGCGAACACAAACAACACACTCGTCCTCAAGAATCCATATTCATGACGCTTCTAATGGACTACGTAGGACATGGCCCTGCCAATGTATGCCCTGTGGTCGAAATGAAGATCCATATGATGAATGTGATGTGATACGTATTGCAAGAGTGCCTTTAGGTGTAAGGTTGAACCGAAGCGTGTGCTACGAGCAAGCAACAAACTCAAGTCAATGCCCGATCAAAACATCCTGGCCTTGTAATCAACATAATGTTTACAAACGCAGTTTAGATTCCTGTTCTTACCACCACAATGTTAACGAAACTAACGATGAAGACATAGAATCAAGAAAGAGTTGTAGGTGCAGTACTAGGAGACGTTATCTTTTGGATTAATTTACGTACCTACTCTGATTCCAGAGACAATTTTAAATGTTTATTTTGTAATTGTTCGTGTGTTTGTTTTGTATTTTTTGGATTTATTTAATACAGTGTTTTGTGTATAGAATTGTTCCTCATTTTTTTCAATTTCAATTTCAATTTCAAAACGTTTATTGCGAATATAGGTAAAAACAGGTGTTTACATTTATATTTGTTATTGAACAAATATTTGGTTCAGCTACATTCTGCTATTAAGCATGCAATACATTAGAGACAAAAGTATTTTAACTAAGAATTATATAATGTCAAACAAAGAAACTTAAATACCTATATCAAATACAATGTCATTATTAATAGTAAAAATAGTAGTAAAATGAGTATGTTTTTGATTACTCTTTTAGTATCATAATACAAGGGAATAAGGGTTTAACAATCAACAGTAGTCATTTTGTTGTACTACCCTCATGGCTCCTTCATATAACAGACTAGCTTATGCCCGCGACTTCGTTCGCGTGATTCTTATAATCGATATAACTTTTTTATTTACGAACCGATTGCAATGAATCAAACTAAAAAAAAAGTTACGCTCAATCGTTGTGTGTAAAAGTTATCTACATTGCTTTCGTACATTTTAGTGATGCCCAAACAAATAAACACACAAACAAAAATTCGAAAAACGCTAGAAATAGGTTTTTTTTTTAATTTTATGGGTGGGTTATATTTTTTATAAATTTTTTTGATGTACAAAAACGACTTTTCTACAGTTTTATTATAGGGAAAAGCATTTAAGTTATTTCTTTTTGCAAACATTATAGATTACTAGATATGGTATTTTAGGATCAGGTCGTTGACCCTAGGATTAATTCGGAAGGGAAATACTCAGCCGGACAGCTGAGTATTAGGGAATGGATAGTTCACTGTACCAACCGGACAGGCTGGGTAGCCCTTGAACCGTAGAAGAGTGCAGCTGAACTAGGTAAGGAAGAAGAGAGAAAGGAAACGCACTAGAGTATATATACTTAGTTATACCTTACTAGGTTCAGTATATAATAAAAGCCTTTAGAATTCTGGTGAGACTGCCCCGTTTCTGCAGCTTTTTGTAGTCTTTTAGACTTAGCTTTTTGTAATCGACTGACGAATTGTGAATTAAAAATTCATCTTTTTTTTAAAACACACCTTGGAACCGAAATGGTCTCGTACCGCGCGGTTCCAGAGGAATTTCCTCCCAAGAACTACTTATCAGGTTGTGGAATGAACTCCCTAACGAGGTTTTCCCAAGGGAGTACAGTATGGGGTTCTTCAAAAAAGGACTGAATAGGTTTCTTAACGGTCGGCAACGCGCTCGTGATGCCCCTGGTGTTGCAGGCGCCCATAGGCTACGGTAACCGCTTACCATCAGGCGGACCGTACGTCTGTTTGCCACCGTCGTGGTATAAAAAAAAATTAAAATAAACACAAACACAACAACTATAATGTATGTAAATACATATTATTACACATGCATATAGATCACGCCTCTTTCCCAACAGAGGGGTAGGCAGAGACCATTTCCTTCCGCTTGCTACGATTCTGACATACATCTTTGGCTTCTTCATCATTTATCAGTCTTTTCATGCATTCTCGCCGGTTGAGGGTACTCCTGATCTGTCCCTTCTTTAGAACGTCACCTATTTGGTCATGGTACGTTCTTCTAGGTCTTTCCCTTCCAACTTTTTCTTTCACATTTGCCTCATATATTTGTTATTTGAAAAGTTAAGTAACGAATTAAAGAAACTGTCAAGTAAGAATTGCCCCTCGTGTTGCAGGCACCCATAGGCTACAGTAACCATTTACCATCAGGCAGCATGTACGTCTGTTTGTCACCGTCGTTGTATAAAAAAAGGAAACAGACCTGTTCACGAATCTCCTTCAACTGACAAATGATTTTTTCATCGAGTTCCTTGCGCAATATTGTACCACCATTTTAAATACCAGTAAGATACTAGCCAATTAAGTAAACTGACGAATGATAATGTGTGTAGCGGGCATTAGTTTAAGAGTATAATAACAAAACACAAATATTATTGTATAACGTTTATATACAAGGACATGACAAAACAACACACGCAACACAAACAATTAACTTATTAGAAGACTAGCATAGATGACTTGGATATGGACATGTAATATTGTGATATTGGGTATAGTGTATGTTTCCCCACATTGGACAGCTGCTGCTCTTACAATGATAGTGCATTCGTTTTTGACAGCGGTTCATACACCTATGGCCCATACAACATGCACCTTTAGGCATCTGCCTTGTACATGGAGATTCATTCCTACATCTCCTATCACAAAGTTCAATATTCCTTATCGCACAAGGTGGCGCACACGTGTCTCTTCTCTGACAAAGATATTCCTCTCCATATTCATAAAAATCTAGGCGTCGTCGGGTCTTTGGTATAGATTTCTGCATATTGTTTATAGACCCTACATTTGTCAGCCCTGTAGAATACATTCTAGAGACATTGTTATCATCATTAATTAATGATGCTGAATTTCTTGGAGTTGATTGGAAAGTTGGTTGGAAATTTTGGGATAAGGAACTCCTTTGTCCTGGGCTAGTGACATTTGGTGATTTTGAGCGATATATTCTTGATCTACAGGGCTGTGGCGGATAGATTGATCTTGTATTGCAAGGTAGTGGGGGACTGATTCTTGTACTGCAGGTTTGTGGGGGACATATTCTTACGGGTCGGGGATTTGAAATGCAAGGTCTAAAATGTTGTGAAGGTATTGACGGCTTGTATTTACGATGTTTGAGTTGATTAGGTCGCCATTTTGGTGAGATGCAAACGTCCGGATACTGGCATGGTAGTTCTTCAGGTGGCAGTTGACCATACTGATGAGTACTAGGGGCCTCGTCAGGTGATTGTTGAGGATACCTACAGGGTGCCTCTGTTGGCGATCGCCGAGAATAACAAGGGGCCTCATCTGGCAGTGGTTGACATTTCTTACAAATATAAGGGGCTTCGTCAGGCGGTAGTTCATTATACCTACTGGGTGGCTGATCAGGCGATAATAGAGGATTACTACAGGGTGCGTTTTTAGGCAATTGCCAAGAATAACGAGGGGCCCTTTTTGGCGATGATTCAGGATACTTCCGAGTACAAGGGGCCTCGTGAGGCAATACCTGAAAATAATTATCACTTAAACACTGCTGGAAGCCTTATCTCGTTAGAGATTTTCATAATGAAATTAACATTACCAATTTTCATGTAAACGCTCTCAAAATAGGTATACGAATGAAGCCAATAACCCTCTAATTACATTAATAGCATTCAACGTAAAAACTGCCGTAATAAGCATTTCGGGCAAGTCTTTTTCCAAACCCAAGACACCTGCCTCCAGATTTTGAGCTGTCCAAATATTTTGAGCTGTTGGAATATTTTCTGCTGTCAATTTATTTGTACTTATAAAACATAAATGTTAAAAAATATGTAGATGGTTATAGAAATAACATCCATAGTATCACGCCTATGTAGGCAGAGTTGTAACACACTTTATTAATTTTTGTACACATTAATTATCAATTTTTGCATGTCTAATGGGTGGAATGTATCAGAACTTAATACCTAGCTTAAAGATCGAATATATTGTACATACATTCAATGCAAATAAATGTTTTGATTTGCCACCCACATTTCGCCAACTATGTTTGGTCGCATGAAATAGTTGGCAAGCCTATTGTCATCAACTGGGAACATCGTAGAAAAAAATCTTATAATCAGTTTTAAATTTGATACAAAGCAAACAGGATTTGTATTTGTTATTAAGAGGGTTCATACATTTTCAAGTTGCTCGCAAATAGGTTTTTAAATCACGCACACAGAGCCGAAACATGCACACTTCTCTAATGCTGTGTGGTACAACAATATAGCGCGTACTAGTGAGTTTGGTATTTTTTAACCTCGTATTTTGTTAAAGTTGGATAGGACAAAATTTCAAATTAAATTAATCAATAATTAATTGTAATTAATCGTATTGTAATCTATAAACAATTAAAATACAATTTTATTAGAAAGAAAGAAAAATACAATTAATTTTATATTAGACTAACAATTAATTTCTCAATAATAACCGCGGCTGATATTATGATGATGATGATGAATATGACTATTTGAGGTCAAAGTGGTGAAAATGTCCGCCGTCTTGAACTTTGTTGTTTTTGGGCTGATCGCCTCCAAAATCGATATCTGACAATCCCACTGATCACTGGGCATAGTTCTGAAGTCAAAATTGTAAAAATGCCCTCCATCTTGAACTTGGGCTGAGTGACACCAAAATCGATATTTGACCATCCCATTGGTCACTGGGCATAGTTCTGAAGTCAAAATTGTAAAAATGCCCGCCATCTTGAACTTTGTTGTTTTTGGGCTGAGTGATACCAAAATCGATATTTGACGATCCCATTGGTCACTGGGCATAGTTCTGAAGTCAAAATAGTAAAAACGCCCACCATCTTGAACTTGAATTTTTATTATTTGAATAATTAAATGTAAAAAAATCGACTTTTTAAACACATATAGTGTACCAAAATTCTCATCAAACTTGATCAAAGTTCAACGTTTTTGAGAATTTTAGTTTTTAAGTTTTAGTTATAAAAAAATGAACATTTCTAACATTTTTTCAATACACTAACTAAAGGACTATATGTAGACCTTAAAACAAGCTTTTTTTTCTATGCATTTCAATTACTTTAGTCCCTGGCGAATCTGAAAGTAGGCTTGTTTCGTAGAATTTCTTAAAACACTGTGCGAAAGAACTGTTCTAACTAAAATACTAATAATAAATAGTCTGTTTTTCTTAATACACTTTTTAGACAAGAAAACTGTTGTCTATGTATGCCAAAAATTATTTAGCTACATATAAAGACATATTCTGTAGCGAACGTGGAAATCTCGTGATTTCATGGATTTCTGTATGAACCCTCTTAAAATTTGAAATATAAGTAAGCATTTAAAATTTAGATTTGTATTTAAATTCCTTTGGGATAGCAAACTTGACAACTATTTACCGGCGAGCTAGCTAGCGTGGATGGATGAAGTCGCGGTTGAAAGTATTAATAATATTATTAGTAGCGCATTAATTTAAAATTGTTATGATTTTTAGGGTTCCTCATGTTCGTGTAGTGACGGATTTAGATTACATAATGTCACTACTCAATTTTAACCCGTGGGTGCTTTATAATATACCTATAGAAGTATAGTTAAGATATAATTATAGTATTGATGTTTACTCAGCAGTCATGGACTTGGGGGAGTCACAGATCCAAAACCTAGTTCTCATGACTCCTTTATGGGGATAGGGGTGTCATGGGCCTGGAAGAGCAATATCTATATTTGAATTATGATATAATATTCTACCACATTCACACAGCGCCATCTAGTCCCCAAATTAAGCAATTATATCTGCTTGTGTTATGGGTACTAAACAACTGATATACTACTTAATTTTTTTTTTTTTGTAAATACATACATATTATAGATAAATTACACCCAGACACAGAACAAACCTTTATGCTCATCACACAAACTTTTGTCCTGGGTGGGGATCGAACCACCACTAGACCAACAGGCCAGTCATGGGCCTAGAAGAGCAATATCTATATTTGAATTGTGCACCCTCTAAGGCTTGCTCCAATACATTTTATAGTACAAACTAATTACCTCTGGTAGAATTTCGGTCTGACTTTCAGACTGTGATGTACGTCTAACGGGTGAAACCATCGGCGGAATTCTCGAGCATATCGATGGACGACTCTTTGGAAATGAACAGGGTGTTTCAAGTGCATTTGTTTGACACGAAGCATTGGCTGACTTAGGGCAAATATTTCCCAAACGTAATTTCTTCATTATTGACGACAGGCAATCGGGTGCCATACATGTCCGGTCTTTTAGACTTTTCAAGTAGTCTTCGTCTTCCTCAGGCAATGAACATACTTGATGCCATGATCGTCGTTTAAGACGAGGTGTTATTTTTGGTGGATAACAACTCTTCCTTTTTCGTCTCATTTTTTCAATTTCTGATCTCATAGTTGCTTCTGCTGGTAGAGGCACCATACTAAGCGCCTCATATAGCTTACGTTTAATCATTTCATGATCTAACGGTTCATCGGGATGCTCGTCTAAATATTCAACACAAAATTTGTCTACTTCATCGCTAATTTTTAGTTTAAGAACGGCTCTCTGTGTCTGTGTTCCACCGGTGTAATTCAAATCAAAAAACGCATCTACTAAATCATTTTTTAAATCTTCAAGAGTAGGACGTACGTACTCTGAAATATCACTCAGGTTGGGGAAAGTTTCATCCACAATATCTTTTAGTCTCTGTTTGTACATTCTTGCGTCTTTTATCATGGTTTCTGAAGGTCTTAGTCCTGTTAAAAAATAAATAATTAATCAATTTAAATAGCTTTAACGGTTTTGTTTACACAGAATGTTATATATATATCTATTGTACATTTTTTGAACGAGAAAATACCCGATAGTTACTCATTTACTCGCCGTCGTCGAGGTACAACTGCTTTATGTGAAAAGTTTCCCGCAGGGTAGTGTTTTTTTTCTAAATTTATTAAAATTTTAAATAGTATAGTAGGTACCTACCATAACACATACGTTGCTAATTTTTTTGCTTAACCATCATATTATATTGACCTTACCCCTATTGCCAGATTATCGTTACATTTTGGGATACATACTCTGTATAATATTATCCTACCTTTCATAAATTCTGGAGTTTCATCATCCCTTAAAGCTGCCATCAAATCAGCAGAAGCATGCGTCACTGTTGTCATATCAGTTTCATCCAACACCTTCCCCAAGCGTCTAAATATTTGATACTTTAGATTATCCAGCTCGTCTTCTGGCGACTTCATCACTGCTGGGAATAATTTTAGATACTTCTTCCTATCAGCGACATCGTTAGCTATGTCTTTCATGACCTGATTTAGGACTACATCGCATAAGGTTATAGGTAGATCATCTATCCACGCTCTAATCACTTCTTCTTGCCTCTTCCAACTTGTTTTAATTATACTCCTAGGAAATCCTGATTCATCCATTGATAAATTGGAATCAGCATATCCATTTTCTTTCCTTTCTTTCTTAATAACAAATGAACTTTCATTTTCTCCAAATTCCCTTGCTTTTCTCGTTTCTTTCTTAATCGAATCTGATTTTATTCTAATTTGATCACTTATTTCTCCAGGTTCAAAAGCTGCATCTCTCATTTCCCTAGTTTTAGCCGTCTTTTTCTCAATAGCACTCATTAATTGGGGTTTTAAATTACTTTTCAATGCTTGGGATACAGGTAATTTTTCTACAATTTTAGTGATATTAACACCACTTGGATCTTGTATTTTTACGCCAAATTCTAACTCATGATCACTTACGTAGTCTTGCATATCGGCTTTTATGCTCTCTTTAATTTGTTCCGGTACGTCTAAATTTTCAATTACATCATCAAGATTTGCTTTAATATGATCTCTTATTACTATAGGTTCCAAAGCTGCCTCTCTCATTTGCTTGGTTCTTTTCGTCTTTTTCTCAATAGCACTTACTAATTGGGGTTTTAAATCGCTTTTAATTGCCTGAGAAACAGGTAATTTATCTACAATTTTAGTGATATTTAAACCACTTGGATCTTGTCCTTTTCTAGCAAATGCTAAATTACGATCATCTACGTACTCTTCTATATCAGTTTTGAAGCTCTCTTTAATTTGTTCCGGTACATCCAAATTTTCAATTACATCATCAACGTTTGCATTAATGTGATCTCTTATTACTACAGGTTCCAAAGCTTGGTCTCTCATTTCCCTAGTTATTTTCATCTCTGTCTTAATAGCACTTACTAATTGCGATTTCATATCTTTTTGCGTTTCCTTAGGTACAGGTAATTCATCTACCATTTTAGCGATATTAATACCACTTGGATCTTGCATTTTTACGGAAAATTCTAACTCACGATCGCTTACGTAGTCTTGCATAGCGGCTTTTATGCTCTCTTTAATTTGTTCTGGTACGTCATAATTTTCAATTACATCATCAACGTTTGCACTAATTTGATCTTTTATTACTGCAGGTTCCAAAGTATCATCTCTCATTTCCCTGGCTTTTTTTATCTCTTTCTTAATAGCACTTACTAATTGCGATTTCACATCTTTTTTCATTTCTTTGGACACAGGTAATTCATCTGCCAATGTAGTGACCTTAATACCACTTGGATCTTGCATTTTTATGGAAAATTCTAACTCATGATCACGTACGTAGTCTTGCATATCAGTTTTCAAGCTCTCTTTAATTTGTTTCGGTACATCTAAATTTTCAATCACATCATCAACGTTTGCATTAATATTCTCTCTTATTACTGCAGGTTCCAAATCTACATGTCTCATTTCCCTGAGTCTTTTCGTCTCTGTCTTAATAGCACTTACTAATTGCGATTTCATTTCTTTTTTCGATTCCTTGGACACAGGTAATTCATCTACGAATGTAGTGACCTTAATACCACTTGGATTTTTTCCTTTAATAGCAAATTCGTCATGATGGGTATCTACGTAGTCATACATATCAGTTTTTAAGCTCTCTTTAATTTGTACCGGTATATCTAAATTTTCAATTACATCATCAACGTTTGCATTAATATTCTCTTTTATTACTGCAGGTTCCATAGCTACATGTCTCATTTCCCGGACTCTTTTCGTCTCTTTTTTAATAGCATTAGGCAATTGTGATTTATAATATTCCTTAGTATCCTTACTTACAGGTGATTTGTCTACCATTTTAGTGATATTTACGTCACTTGGACTTAATCCTTTTATAGTAAATTTGTTTGTATTAGTATCTACATAGTCTCGCATGTCAGTTTTCAAATCCTCTTTAATATCTTCTGGAACAGTTCTGTTATCAATCACGACATCAATGTTTTCATGAATACGATCTTTTATTGTTACAGGTTCCAAAGCTTTGTTTATAATTTCCCTGGCTTTTTTTATTTCTTTCTTATCAGCACTTTTTAATTGAGATTTTAGATCATTTATTTCTTTAGATACAGGTAATCCGTCTTCGCCGATTACAACATCTGGGTTCTGCAAAAATATAATACTTATAAACACATAATTATAATGTCATGAGCATATGAAGCTAGTGTCTTTAATGTTTAAATTATTTAATCTATAGTGTGTTAAATATCGTAATGTTTGCAAATTGTTTGAAAAAATATTTACTTTTAATTAATTAATTTTTGATTAGTGTTTTTAAATTCTGCCTGTTCCTGTAATAATAATCGCCGTCGGCCTTCCTTCTTTTTGAATATTATCAGGAAGTTGAGACATTTAATTTCCTCAGATAATACGGACGGGACAATTGCAACTCTGTAAGCTAGGATTAACAGCGATGACCTTGTGAACACCGAGTTCTGACACACGGGAGTCCCAGGGAATGCTTTCTGTCTGTCTTCGAACCCGCAAAGAAATTACTCAATAAGAAATAATTTTGACTGTCAGGTGGTCGCCTCGCCACTACATCGCCGTGCTGGGTGACGTGGGTTCGATTCCCACACGAGACAAATATTTGTGTGATTCATAGATATTTGTTTCTAGTCTGGGTGTACTTTGTGTCCGTTAGTTTCATGTTTGTAAAGCTCCCCGCGACACAGGGCTCGTTCCCTAGTGCGGGCGTTGTCTTTAAAAAAAAAAAGTTATAATTGAAGTTGGAAGTTCAGATAAATAATTTTAGATAAAGGTTATCCGCCTTTGCCGACTACATCATCTGCGTCCTGCAACAGGTACGGATACAAATTATTAATTGTTATAATTTTTGTAAATTGTTTGAAAAAATGTGTATAAACAGAAAGTTCAGTTTTATTATCGGTAATAATAAAACCGATAATCAAATAAAATTTCTGTCTGTGCATTTAAAATTAACCACTTTAGCGATTTTTTTGAATATTGGTAGTAGATAATATTATATGCATTCCCATTGAGGGACCATACCTGTTTTGAACTTTTAAATGTATCCACCTTTAGTAAAAGTTCTCAAACAATTGTAAATTCAGCCAAAAATTTGTAAAATCTGTTATTCAAAAGTTACAGTCAGTTAAAGGTGGTCCCTCAGTCATGCATGGCAGGCATCCATATCTCAGAATCTAGATAAAATTTAAAAAAATGTTTATTTTCACCCGAATATAAGCGCCTATCTACAGGTTACATATTAATCCATTTAACTTGTAGATGTGTGGTCACCACATTTAAACTAACAATTAAAACCACATTTAAAAGTTCAAAAACATGTATGGTCCCTCAATAAAATAAAAATAAACAAATACCTATGCCTTTTATTTAGACAATTTGCAAACATTTCATTAATTAATTATTATTTGTATCCTTACGTTTTAATATTTTAAATAATTTCAACATTTTCATTTGAGATTTGTATAGGTAGCGTTTTATAATATGTGTGTGTAGTGCCCCCAGGCATAATATATGTCACCGCCAACTAGTTAAATCAGCTATTCAATTAACTGCCTAGCCGTTTCATTAAATGGCGGCGGCGCGGCGTTCAACTAACTGCCCGAGCAATCTTCGCCATTCAATTAAAAGGCTAGGCAACTGACTTCTATCGACTACGTTTAACCACTTGCCTAGCCGAGTCATTAAATTATTGTAAATGTGTATCTTAATAAATAAATACGTACCCAAAATAGGCAAATCGGACATGGATTGGATGAAGTTGGAAGGCTAGGGTAAACACTATTCACTCTGTTAAATGAATGGCCTAAGCATTAGCCAGCCAGTTCATTAAATATTGCATTTAACCATCCGGCTGAATTTCATTTAGGCCGTTAATTGAACGCCGCTGTTTAGTTAAACGGCTAGACAGTTAATTGAATGGCCGATTTAACCAATTGGCTGCTAAATATACATATTAAAATTGATAATCATTACGTCTGGCATCGATTCTAAATACCACCCGCATATTTACATTCCCAGACCGCAACGAATTCAGCCACATTTCTTTCCAACTATTAAAATACATTTATGGACATACGGCGGAGGACCGAGTGTTATGCGAGTGTTAGGAGATGCCTATTGCCTATATCCAGCAGTGGACTGCATTAGGCTAAAATCGTGATGTTAAAAATTAAGTAATTAATTTAAGATTTCAACTAAGTACTAAAATTCAAATTCGAATGATATTAAGTAACTAGTTAGTTAAGAGATTATTACTTGATTTGTTACGTATAACAAATTTATTGTTATATAAATTTTGTTATAACAAAAACAATATTTTACAAGATTGGTGTGTTTGAGATAAAGTTTAGAATGCGAAAATGAATATATGTAAGTTTGCAGCTTTATAGCTCACATTCCAGGTGAAACTCTACGACTGGGGCTATAAGCAGTATTTTTACCAATTGAAGGTGACGGTAACTAACTCCCAACTAATTGTTAAACATACACCAATTTAAGTTAAAACTATAACGAGCATTAGACTATCTGCAGTACTCAGAGACGTAAAGTTTATTTAGTAAAAACGTGTAATACTTAAGTCTATACGCCTAAAGACGATTATTCAATGAAAAAATTGTGTTAATGACAGATTACTGCTAATTGACCTCTCTCAGTGCGGCAGTTAATCTTCTTGTGAGAAGAGTGACCTATGTATAAGTATGAATAAAGAGAATAATAATAATATTTTACCACATAACAATTTTTCTGCTCATCCCATATAGCACCAAATATAGGCGAGCCATCAGTTGCAGAAAATAAATCAGATTGTGGTCGATGAGGAAATTCGAAATCTGCAACCAAACCCCTCATTTTTTCTTTCAAATCATACTTTTCTTTATCGCTCAACACAGTGCCTTCAATGATATCCATTAGAATTTGATTCATTTTGTCTTTGTCTCTGAGAACATTTTTTTTTAATAATTCCTGTTTAAGCTTTTTTTTCAATTCATTTTTCTTCGCTTCTGGCAAATTTAATTCATCAATATTTTTATACATATTTTCCAATAATGTCTCAGTTTCATCGTCGGTATTGTCAGGTAATGTATCATTTATAAATAAACCAGATTGTGGTCGATGAGGAAATTCGAAATCTGCAACCAAACCCCTCATTTTTTCTTTCAAATCATACTTTTCTTTATCGTTCAACACAGTGCCTTCAATGGTATCCATTAGAATTTGATTCATTTTGTCTTTGTCTCTGAGAACATTTTTTTTTAATAATTCCTGTTTAAGCTTTTTTTTCAATTCATTTTTCTTCGCTTCTGGCAAATTTAATTCATCAATATTTTTATACATATTTTCCAATAATGTCTCAGTTTCATCGTCGGTATTGTCAGGTAATGTATCATTTATAAATAAACCAGATTGTGGTCGATGAGGAAATTCGAAATCTGCAACCAAACCCCCCATTTTGTCTTTCAAATCATACTTTTCTTTATCGCTCAACACAGTGCCTTCAATGATATCCATTAGAATTTGATTCATTTTGTCTTTGTCTCTGAGAACATTTTTTTTAAATAATTCCTGTTTAAGCTTTTTTTTCAATTCATTTTTCTTCGCTTCTGGCAAATTTAATTCATCAATATTTTTGTACATATTTTCCAATAATATCCCAGTTTCATCGTTGGTATTTTCAGGTAATTTATCCAACTCGTCGGTGATGGCTTCTGTTAACTTACCTGTTAAATCTTGTTTTCGTTCATATGATAAGGTAGTATAATCAATGGTATCCTCAATGTCCCCCATAGCATTTATTTTTGCACACGTTTTAAGATCTTGCTCAAACAACTCAGAAATTATAGCGGTAATCTCTGTTTTCAAATCATCTTTTATATATTTACGAATCGGAGCCTTATCAATCACTTTATTAATTGCTCTTTTAACCTTTGTCATAGGATCGTCCTCTTGAGTAGGCAAATTATTCAGTATATTACTTAATTTGTCTTTTAATTGATTATTTTTCTCTTTTGAGCCTACATATTCATCTAGCAATTTATTGATTTCCTCATTATAATATTTTTTTACTTCTTTAGTAATTGGTTCATCTGTATTCGAAATTAAGTCAAATATTTTTTGCTTCAATTCGTTTGCTTTGTCTTTTGGAAGTGACGCTTGATCTAAGGCCTTTTCAATGTCACTTTGGAGCATAGTTTTTAACCTAGCTTGCACTTCGCCTGACAAGGGATCAACAATCATCAGTTGTTTAATTTGTAAGGATTCCGCCTCATTTGAAATTGGCAAATGTTCTTTCATAATATTATTTGTTTCTATTAATATGTCTTTCAAATCATCATCATCTTGCATATTTTCACTCATTTGATTTACTTTATTTAACAATAGAGCTTTTTTATCTCTGGGTAATGAAGATTCGTTTATTCCGCTTATTAAATCTTGTATCTTGTTTGCCACATAAGGTTTTGGTTCACCACGAGGTAGGTTTTGCAAACCTAGATCCTCTATGATTTTATCTTTTTTAATCTTAAAGTCTGGCGCAAGAGCAATATCATCCACCTCCTGTCTAAATTTTGATATCAGTTCTGCTTTTTCTTGTGCACTCGCCCCTGATTTATTTGTCTTTTCAATAGTATTCTGCATATAATCTCTTACATCGTCTGAGTAAAAAGCTTCATCTATAATCTTATCACCTACTACAGTCATTTTTTTTGTTACTTTATTTGTTTCCTGCGGTGGTAATCCTGATTTTGGAATCGTTTCTTTAACCGTGTCACGCACTAAATTTCTGTTGTTTTCTAAATCATTACCATTAATTTCTTTGAACTTTTCTGAAAATTCATCTGGTAAGATAGTCTTCATGCTACTTGATATCGGCAGCCTATCCATAGTTTCCTTTGTATATAATAGTAATTTGTTTTTTGCATAATCTTCTTTCATTTCATATGGTAGTTGATCGTCGTGTTTAGTTACATCGGCTAACAATTTTTCCATAAGTGCACGTTTCTCCCGTGAAGGCAAATCAGTTTTATCAACTGCATCACGAATTGCTTGTTCTAGTTGCTGCCTAGTTTCACGAGTACGCGGTTGATTTAAGCTTTCGGCAACTGCCCCATTAATATCATTCAATAGGCAGTCCAACTGGATTTTTGGTAGCGGAAGATTAGAGATTGTGTTTCGAATATCCTTCACTATGTTATCTTGTATATAATCAGTAGGTGTTTGGGAAGGTATTTCATCTAAATATTTATTCACCTTATCCACAAATTTATCAAAAACTGGTTGTGGTATCGCCATTTCGTTCATAATAGATTTTAATTCATGCCTCATTTTTTCTCTAGTCTCATTCGTAAAAGGTTTATTAAGATTATCTTCGAATAAAAAATTTATTCGCTGTCTTAATATTTCTTTTTTTTCTTCTGGTATTTGTGCTTTAGAAATGTTAGTATTAAAAAGATTTAATAATTTATAGAATAAGAAATCTTTTGCAGTCTCTTCAGATAATTTACCTAAGTCTTTCGTAATAATACGTTTCAATTTTGTAGCTAAACCTTCTTTTTCACTTTGATCCATATCTGCGTTACCGATTGTTTCATTAATATTATCATTTATAGCTTTTATTAAATGAGGTGTAAAAGGTTTATCCAATTTTTCCTTAACCATAACATTTATATTATTTTTCAAATCATCCTTCACATGTTGTGGAATTGGTTTTTGACTAATTTTGTAGTTAATTTCTTTTAGCATGGTATGTAGAACTGAATTTTTGTCTTCAGTAATGGTTGCCTTTAAATCATCAAAAGTTGTTTTCAACAAATCGTTAATTTTCTCTTTTAATTCACGTTTTACACTCTCAGATAATTGGGCCATTTCTAAATTATTGTCTATCTCCTGTAATAACATCTCATTCATATCATCTATCTCTTTTTTTGTCGCTATTGGTGATTGATCTAGCTTTGAAATAATAATATCTTGGAACATTTCTGATAACTGATCGTGTTTGTCTAGAGGCAAATTTGATGCATTTAATATATCATTCACCCCTATTAGCAGTTTAGTTTTTAATTCATTATTTTTACTGTTGTCTTGTAAACTAATAATTGTATTTACAATTTCATCAAGCTCTTTGTCTTTAGGAATGTATGGAATACCAGATTGTTCTAAACTTTTGAGTATAATGTTTTTCAAATCTGTTCTGCTCTCACCTCTATACTTATCTGCGATATCTTTAGTCAGTTTATATTGTTCGTTTATGCTTAACCGTTTCATTGCTGGTAAATTTTGTAACCAATTTCCTACTTCTTCAAAAGTTTTTTGGTGTAATACTTCAATTTCTTTTTCTTTTTCTGTAGTGTAAAGAGTATCAGTAACTTTATCCATTAATTTTTCAGTCAAAAAATCAATTTCACTGGGAGAAACACCTATATCATTCAAAACTTTATTGATCTCAATCTCCATTTTATTTCGTACATGTTCTCCCGAGCCTTCTAATTGTATTTCGTCTAATTTTATAACTAAGTCATCCATTATTTGTTTAGCTTCCTTTGTAGACATGTATTTTGTAATATTTTTATATTCATCAAACCAATTTGACACATCTTTTGTAAATTTATCTCTCAATGTTATATTTTCCCCAGTCTCTAGTTTAAATTCACTAAACAAAGCTAGTACATTGTTTGCTAATTTTGCAGCTAGTGCCTCTTTTTTATTATCATAACTAACATCCAAAGGCAATTTATCAAGTAGTTCCAAAATTTCAGACTGTAACGTCTCTTTACATTTTATATCATTTAAAGGATAATTAAGAGCAAAAAACTTGAGCTGTTTAACTAAAGTAACAACAATATCTTTGATATCTACGTCTTCTTCAAAATGTAGACTTTCGACAAACTTTTTCACTTCATCTCTTATCCTGTCTGGATGTCTAGGTACCTCAATGATAGCATCATACAATTTATCACTTATTTGGTTTTTAAACTGTTGTTTCTCATTTTTAGAACCAGGATTCCACATCGGCATTTCATCAACGCATTCATCTATAGCAGATCTTGCATATTTTTCAAATTGACTATGAGGTAAGTCTGCCAACTGCTTAGACAAATCTTCTGCCATTTCAGCTCTAAGAACCCTGTTTTCCGGACATTCGTTAACTTGCACGGGTATTTTGTTTAACCATTTCATGACCTCTTCGTATATTTTCTTTCTGTAGTATTCTTGAGGTGTTTGTGTGGGGCATGGGCAAGGTGGTTTGGGAAACCAATTGCAGGTTGATCGTTTTATATTTAACAGAGGCTCACAGGAACATTGTGTATCTTTGTTAACATAACTGTTGACTTCATCTTCGACGACATCACAGGTTTCATCGGTGCACTACGAAAATATAAGTTTTTTTAGATTCATAAATACATCTCAAAGGGTTAGTAATATTAGATTTATTTCAGTATAATTAAGGTTGCTTTTTTAAGTGTAGGAACTAAATGATATTTATACTGTTTTATGAAGGTAACAGTAATGTAAATTTTGTAAATGTTGTAAATATAAATTTTGTTAATAATGTAAACTTGACAAATAATTAATCATTGCTGTTTTACCTATGATAAACCAATAAATAATGATTCTGATCTTGATTCTTATAGTTATTAAATGGCTGAGGATAAGAGAAAAATGGATATATACCGAATTAAACTCGGCAGGAATTATAGCTTAATTAAATATGTTTTAAAGCAGGGTTGCCCAACATTTTCTCTAGACCCCTTGAATGATCATACAATGATCCACAGTTAGTCGCTCAACGTAACGTACCCAACCGTACCGTACACAACGTACGTAGTACCACAGAATAGGTACAGAATTCAAGCCATTGCACACACACAAAGCTTGCTCAAGCAACCTACGCATAGACATCGCTCACGGGCACGATAACTCTAGGATTTGTGGAATACAGTCAGGCCTCCGTCACTCGCTCAAGGTCACGCGCTATGTGCCTACCACTATGTAGCTCACAACTGAGCCAAATCGCCAGACTCTGGCGACTCTGGCCCTCTGGCGGCCAGAGGGCCGCCGCACGCGATACTGAGAGCGCGCACAGCACGTTTCCCGCTCAACGCATAATGTACTCTGTGATACTAACGATATTTTCGTACACTATGAAGGTATGTTAAGTTTTGACTAACAACACGATGGTTAATTATTGTGAAGTTGTTGGATGTCATAGACAAAAGAAAAAAAATTTTAGCCCACCTGTTGTCTAAGAGAGTTAAGAAGGTATTTACTTGTATTTTAACACGGCAGAAGACTTTGTTATTATAATAATTATGAATGTTGTTGGGATTTATAACCGTAATCTACAGAACTATCTATAGCAGTTCGAAACTGTTTAGTGAAATAATGAACACAATGATTATTTACATAGCTTATACTAAGTTAACAACTAAATGCAAAATTATTTTCCGGAACAGGGCGCTTACCGACCTACTGTTGTACGTAGTAGGTAGATAAGTGCCACCCGGCCCAACCCTAGTAAACATGACCGCCGAGCGTAGGTATGAAAAGTGAAGGAGACATGAGCTTGACTTCTGTACCTATTATGTGGTAACATAACATTCCCCGAAGGGGTAGGCAGAGGTGTTTCACACCCACATTTCACCGGCTATGTTTGGTCCCATGAAATAGCGGGCGAGCCTATTGTCATCTACCGGGAACATTTGTTTACCAAACTCCGGGAAAATCTCAATACTGAAATTTCAAGTTAGAACAGTCCAATACCATTTTCACCCAACCCGGGAATCGAACCCGGGACCTCTTGCACAGCAGTCGTATACACTTCCCGCTGCGCCACCGAGGTAGTTATGTGTAATATTCAAAAAATCTTTGCTATACCATTCCAGGGAAGCATAGTTCCTGAAAGAGCTCGTTTCTTAACCGTCAGTAGGAACTCTAGCGCCTACTTAAAAGCCTTTATATTATCTACATAAAAAAAATATACAAGTTGTACAAGAAACATACAGGACAAGGGTCTGGTAGGAGTCTGTTATCTCTGGTGAATAATTCCAACAACTGACGTAAAAGTGGGTATGAGGGCACTGCAACAGTCAAATAACATTATTTTAAAATGAGAAATAACACTTTATTGTTCATCAAAATAAGTTTTGTCTTCCAATTACTGTTATCCAATAAAATAATAATAATAATATTTCACCACATTTACACAGTGCCATCTCAAAGTCCATCCGCAATCCAGTCCCAAAGTAAGCAATTATATTTGCTTGTGTTATGGGTACTAAACAACTGATATACTACTTAAACACATTTTTTTGTAAATACATACTTAACAATACCATAATACCTACATATATTACATTCTCGATAAATTACACCCAGACACAGAACAAACCTACAGGCACATCACACAAAGATTTGTCCTGAGTGGGGATCGAAGTGATCGAACCCACGACCTCCGGCTAGCAGTCAGGATCACTAACCACTAGACCAACACGCCAGTCAAATCCAAAAAAATACAATGTATACCAAAAAAAAGTCTCTACCAAAAACTGAATGTAAGTAAGTTAGTAAATTCGCGTGTTATGTACCTAAATGTTTACCAAATAGGCTATTTGACTAAACAATATTGTCAATTTCGGGTCAAAAATGTTTTTTATGGATTTCATTTTTACAAAATTTAGAAAATAAAATAGCTTTATACACCGTTTTACATGGGACATTTTGATATTTTTTTTAAATAATCCCATAATTCCCGTATAATAATGATAGCCAAAACGAAACCTACCTTTCTTTTCATTATCATTCTTATCGGCCTCCTGAAACCAAAGAAATTAAGTTTAAATCATAAACTAGCTAACAATTTAACGAATATAAAAGCGTCCATACTTAAGAATGGCTAGCCGCTTATTTTGACGATTGTAAGGAAATCAAAACCTATAATAAAATTTGCCAAGAAGCAATATATAATAATATTCTACCACATTAACACAGCGCCATCTAGTCCCACAGTAAGCAATTATATTTGCTTGTGGTATGGGTACTAAACAACTGATATACTACTTAAATACATTTTTTTTTTGTAAATACATACATATTATAGATAAATTACACCCAGCCACAGAACAAACCATCATGTTCATCACACAAATATTTGTCCTGGGTGGGGATCGAATCCACGACCTCCGGCTTTGCAGTCAGGGTCACTAACCACTAGACCAACAGGCCAGTCGAATATCAAGTTGCACAAGCAAAGAAAAAATTCAGAAAACTGTAAATTTGTAGTGTACTCTAGGTACACTGGAATATATCATTTGAGAGGTTCTCAAATGATACGCGTAGTGTCGTAGCAATTTAAAAGAGTTCCCGCACGTCACCGCCGCCGGAGCTAAGCTCGGGCAGAGAGGAGGCCCGTAGCGGGCCATCGTCGCTGTGGTCGCGGACGAATGTTCCTGCGCTCCCGTGACCACAGCAGAGCGCGACGAGAGGAACACCTTGGGGTTTTAGTGGTCGCGAGCCTCACATAACCCCTCGGTTCTTTCCCCAAGACCGAGGGGTATGCGTCAGGCATTTCCCCAAGTAAAAAAAAAAAGGGCTAACGTTCCAAGATACTTAAAAAAAATGCATGTTCATACGGAACCCTCAGTGCGCCTTAAACACCCCCATTAATAGGCTCATGTTTAGTCCCCTATGTCGTTAATATGTACTTACGACATTTTTTTTCTGCTGTGTGCAAGTTTTCTTGTGCTCTTTGTATATCTTCTCAATCTCGGGACATACTTGCATCACCTGGAAAGTTAATATATATATATATATATCTCTAGCTGTACCCGCGACTTCGTTCGCGTGGACAACTTATCCCGCATTCATGGAGTTTTAATTTTTTTTTACGGAACCCTGATATTTTTTCAAAACCAAAGTAGCCTAAGTTACTTTTTGTTACATTAGCTATCCGCCAGTGAAAGTCCCGTCATTTTATTATTACAAACAGACACGCTAATTTTATTTATTTGTATATATATAAGAATTATTTATTATCAATAATTCTTTAAACATTTACTCAAGTAGCCCAATGCTAGTGTCTGTGGATCTTTTGAGATATAACGTACGTGGGCGACTCAAAATGCGAACGCAATTGCGATGCGTTGCGAAGTGATCCGATGACAGCGAAACGTGTGACGCCTTTTACGCACGCGGCGTTGTCAAAACAACGGCAAGGCGGTTATATCGCGAGGAAATATCAAACTGATCGCGGATGCGTCGCATCGCGCCGCTTCGCAGCGCACCGCGCCACACTTCAGATTTCAGAAGGTGTCGCGTCGCATCTCGTCCACGTTGTTTCGCCTACGTACAACGCGGCCTAAGTGGAGACTATTGCCTAAAAGTGAAAATTAATAGGTTTATATACTCACGATAGAATGTTGTTTGTTTGATCTTTTACTATGTTTCCGTGGGATGTTTACTAGGTGCTTCTTCCAATAGGGAGAGTGGGAGGACTTCAGATAGTCGTATCTAAAGTCATAGCTCCTAAAGTAACAGAAAACATATGTACAATATCATCATCATCAAAGTCTAACTCGTCTTTAACAGACGTTTTACGGTTGTACTTGGTACTTGGGCAATTGGTATCTATAATATAATAATAATAATATTTTACCACATTCACACAGCGCCATCTAGTCCCATATTAAGTAGTTATATTTGCTTGTGTTATGGGTACTAAACAATATTTAAAATACATTCTAAAAATTTTTTTTTTTTTGTAAATACATACATTTTAAATATGTATTTGCAAAAAAAAATGTATATAAGTAGTATATCAGTTGTTTAGTACCCATAACACAAGCAAATAATATAACTACTTAATATGGGACTAGATGGCGCTGTGTGAATGTGGTAGAATATATTAGAATATACCTATGTACACCCAGACACAGAACAAACCTTTATGCTCATGAGTACCAATCACACAAAGATTTGTCCTGGGTGGAAATCGAATCCGGTTTAGCAGTCAGGGTAACTAACCATTAGACCAACAGGCCAGTCATGTAGTTGTTGTCATCTAGTTTGTACATTTAGTATCAATTGTGAGAGACAAACATGGTCCTAACTCAGCAATAGCTATCTCGAAGTATACCTACATCGGTATACTTTGTAGGTATTTTGTAAAAAACCTTGTGTGGTTGGGACGTACGTCAGATCTCAACAATAACTAAACGGTTCGAAATAAAATAAAATTATAATAAATTATTTAAAGATTAAATAGTTTTAGTATAATAAGTTTTAAGAGTATGGTTTAAGCAGTTTTTAAACGTGTATGAAATCTAGAATCTATGATTATATTGAAAAGTGTCATTGATTTGACACTTGACAGAACTGCAACCTGCTTCATTGTGTATTTATCTATGGTTAGTGGAAGAGTAGGCGTATTCATATTATGATAATGGCCATAAATAACTTATAATAACATAGCATCACGCCTTTTTCCCGGAAGAGGTAGGCACAGGTGTTTCACAGCCACATTTGGCCAACTATGTTTGGTCGCATGAAATAGGGGGCGAGCCTTTTGTCATCAACCGGGAACATTTGTTTACCAAACTCCGCTGGAATTTTATGATAGAAAAGCCCAATACCATTTACACCCGACCCGAGAATCGAACCCGGGACCTCTTGCACAGCAGTCGTATACACTTCCCGCTGCGCCACCAAGGCAGTCTCTTCTTATAACTTCTTATAACACTTACGTAGTAAGATTGGTACTAGTCGACCGGTCTTTATACATTCTACTTCTCTGTCCACTAGGCGATGACTCTCTGGTTTTATTCTTTTGAACTCTCTGTCTTGTAGGAGGGCGACCTTCTCTTCTGACTGCTGACATTACACATTGCGTTTCGGCTCTGGTAAATGTCTGTACTTCCTTGCTACAGTTAGATGTAGAAAGCGGAGGGTCCGCTGGGAGGGACCTTATACTATTTGCTTGTTTAATTGGTGGTATTGGCACTATGAAAGAAAGAAGAAAGAAAGAAAATTTATTTATTTCGGCTCAGGGTCACAAGGTCACGGTCAAGGACAAGGTCGTCCACAAGAACAACTCACATAAAAAGAGCAAAAAGAAGACAAAAAATAAGAAACAAAATTTAAAAATATTAAGTGAAGGGGTAATATTTATGATAATATTACAACTGACGAAAAATGGAAACTGACCGGTTAGAGAAACTGACGGATTGAGGAAACTGACGAGTGATAACCCGACCCAATGCTGCTCTGCAAGCCCCATCCAAAAAAGGCTGCAATGTCAGCATGAGGTGGGCAAGAAATACCCAGCGCTGATTTTTAGTTGTCAACCGTTACAGATGAAGGACGGTTACAAATACATGTATCATCATCATCATCATATCAGCCCAATGACGTCCACAGCTGAACAAATCATTCATCATCATCATCATTTCAGCCTATTGCAGTCCACTGCTGGACGTAGGCCTCTCCTAACACGCGCCATAGCATTCTGTCCTCCGCCTTCCGCATCCAGTCAGACCCAGCGACCTTTTTTAGGTCGTCGGACCATCTAGCTGGAGGGCGTCCTACTCTACGCTTGCCGAGTCGCGGTCTCCACTCTAGGAGACGCTTGCTCCACCGTCCATCGGTCCTTCAGCAGATATGACCAGCCCACTGCCACTTCAACTTACTTATTCTACGAGCTATGTCGGTAACTTTGGTCCTTTGTCGGATTACTTCGTTGCGAAGTTTGTCCTTCAAAGAGACGCCGAGCATAGCTCGTTCCATAGCTCGCTGAGTGACTTTCAGTTTGTGGGCTAGTCCTACAGTGAGTGTCCACGTCTCGGCACCGTAGGTTATGACAGGTAGGACATAGGCATTGGTCGAAGACTTTGGTTTTCAGGCATTGCGGTAAAGGCGAAGAGAAAACCCGAACATAGGCCTCACATAATTTCCGCCACTGCGAGCGATTCTGGAAACTCTTAGGATTTACCGTAGTGTGGGATTTTACAGTAACAGATATTATTATAGCCATTTAATCTATACTAATATTATATAAAGATGAAGAGTCTGTTTGTTTCAACGTTAGGATCTTAGGAACTACTGATCCCATTTGAAACAATTCTTTTAGTGTCAGATAGCAGATTAGCAACGGTCATGTCATAAAACTTTTATATAGTACTCTTGTAAGAAGCAAATTGGAGGCTAGCTCATGCGTCTGGAATCCACATGAGACCACTTATACACTTCAACTTGAAAAAGTTCAAAAAGTGTTTTTAAGATTCCTATATAAAGCGACCCTTGGATATTATCCATATTTGTATCCAACGAAATTCCATCTCAACCCGCGGGTGTCGAACAAGGCGACTTAAGAATAACCTTATGCAGACAAGAGCACTGCAAGAAAAGGAAAATTCGAAACTAACCCGATACCAACCCGTCTGGCCAGCGTGGTATAGTACGCTAAATTCCCTCTACGTTGTTTAGAGTAGACCCGTGCCCAGCAGTAGGACGTTTATGGGTTGTAATAATGATGATAAAAATAACCGGTACTAACCACATTTGACTTGTGTGCGCCTCTTGTTCCTCGCTGTGAGCCCTCTGCCACAAAATCTCCCTGGAGACGAGGCGGGATACTTGCGGAGAGACACCTTGAACGCCTCTGTTTGTCGAGCCGACAACCCCTCGTACAAAACTGATCCAGAACACATCATATAATATAGTTAAAAAATAAATAATTACCTAAAATAAAAAATATAAATAAATAAAATTGGAATTTCTGTTTGTAATTTCAAATAAAAAAAGACAGCATTTTTATATTATTAATTAATAGCTATAAGTAAATAGATTTATACCTCGGTGGCGCAGCGGGAAGTGTATACGACTGCTGTGCAAGAGGTTCCGGGTTCCATTCCCGGGTCGGGTGAAAAGGTATTGGGCTTTTCTGTCATGAAATTCCAGTATTAAGATTTTCGCGGAGTTTGGTAAACAAATGTTCCCGGTTGATGAAAAAGGCTCGCCTCCTATTTCATGGGACCAAACTGGCTAGCGAAATGTGGGTGTGGCCTACCCCTTCGGGGAAAAAGGCGTGATGCTATGTTTGTTTTATAAATAGATTTAGTTTCAATGTATTAATTCATATTCATAATAACTTTGTAGTGACATCTAGCCCAAGGTGGTAAGCTAATTTAAGCTTGTGTATTGGGATCTAGACAATTGATAAACATACAATAATATTTCTAAATACATATTTTACATAGAAATATTAGTAATAATAAATAATAATAAGCGCCGAGCTGAATGTGAGTGGCGACACTGCGGTCCTGAATGTCCCTGAGAGTCGGTCTAGGCCTCGTCTCCAGCAGGTCTTTGTTGGCTGACTGGAGTAGATCTCCAAGAGCGACCATAGGACTTTCAACTCTGGCTTGCCTAAACCAGCTGACCAGAGAGAGGTCACCAGAGCTATATATTCGAGGGTGGAAGTGTCATTTTTCAATGGCATAATTACGAGAAAACCCGCTCCGGGTCTCCGCTTGGGACCCGCGATGGTGAAATCGGCACCGCACCGCTCGACACCCCTAGCCGTGCACTACGGTGTTGCCTTGAGACCCGTGGACTTCGGCCCATGTGGGTTGTGGAAGAGGCCCATCTAGTGTAAGGCGAGTCACCGTTTGCATAAATCCTCATTTAAGATCATATATTTGACTGTCACCGTGGCGCAGTGGTTAAGGTGGTCGCCTCGCCACTACATCGCCGTGCTGGGTGACGTGGGTTCGATTCCCACACGAGACAAATATTTGTGTGATTCATAGATATTTGTTTCTAATCTGGGTGTACTTTGTGTCCGTTAGTTTCATGTTTGTAAAGCTCCCCGCGACACAGGGCTTGTTTCCTAGTGCGGGCGTTGTCTTTTTAAACAAAAAAAAAAAAAAACTATATTCACCGCTGGAGGAGGCAAGCAGGCGACGTTGTTCCCGTATGCCAGATATCACCATTCCACCAAACACCCAAACCCATTGCCCAACTTTATTTGACTCCATAACATCATACAATAGCTTTGACCAGTGACTATATAATCATAGCTTTCATACAATCATAGTCTCATCCCATTCTAAATTAAAATTCTCTGCGTGTTGGACCTATGTAATGTGTATACTTCTCACCTTAGCAGAGAGAAGCATAGCCGTGAAAAAAGAGACATAGTTTAATATTCTACCACATTCACACAGCGCCATCTAGTCCCAAATTAAGCATTGCTTGTGTTATGGGTACTAAACAACTGATATACTACTTAAATCCATTATCCATTACACCCAGACACAGAACAAACCTTTATGCTCATCACACAGATTTGTCCTGGGTGGGGATCGAACCCACGACCTCCGGCTTAGCAGTCAGGGTCTCTAACCACTAGACCAACAGGCCAGTCAAAAAAAACACTCAAACTCCGAAACAAACATTTGTAGATCATACAAATATTTGTTCCGATCCGGGTATCAAACCAGAGATCTCTTGCGCAGCAGTCGTATACACAACCCTCTACGCTTGCGCAGTCTGGTAGAAACCATTTACCTCTATCCTGCCGAATGAGACCACCTCCATAGTGGTTCAGTCTAGTTGGTTCTTGTGGACGTATTCCGTTGTTACTAACTTGGAGATTATACATATCTGCAATGACAAAACAATTTGTTGATAGATGGAGCAATCATTCTTAAGCTTCTTATACACTTGACGGAAGATCCGTCGGGCGTAATCACTTCACGCCGACGGATCATCGGTCATGTGTGAAAGATCAAACGTTTTTATGGTTTTGACTGTTCTGACGTAAAGCGACTGAAGAGACGAGACGTATCTTCCGCGCAGGTATGAAAAGAACCATAAGGCTAAAACACAAGACTGCGAATCGGCGCGATACGCAGAAAACTGCGATGCGATTTCGTGCGGCAAGGGGTGAATATTCTTTCGAAGACTGTTAACACGTAAGTTAAAGACTGCAGTAACGTGTGATGCCACAAATCCTAATGTTTAGGCGCTAGCGGGCGACAGATAGTAATGTTAAACTACCTTTTTTTTACCTAACATAACACAACCTAAAACTCTTTTAATACCGACCTCTTTTTTAAGAGTTTTGACTGATATAACCAGTCAAAACGAGTTCTGACTGTTTTAGAGTTTTGACTGTAACATAAATGATCTTTAATATTAATATCTTACCAAGAAATCGGTTTGTCTTTTGAGAAGGAAGGTGTCCATGAAGGTTATTGTAAGTTGCCTGAAAGATACATAATATAGTTAATTTAACACTGAAAATTCTTGTTTATATAGGTACCCACTTTAAAAGCATTGAACAAGCTGTTAAGTCACTCACTTTTTTACCCGACTGACCAAGAAGGAGAATAAGGATTGGACCATATCTAGCCGCATGGAATCACATTTTCCTATGTTTCTATTACCATACCATACCATCTGTAACCCATTTAGTTCCACTGCTGGGATCGGGTCTCCTCTCCTTTAACTAGAGAGCTGAGAGGCTTTAGGCCATAATCCACTCACGCTGGCCTAGTGCGGGTTGGTGGATCAGACATACTCATAGAATTTCTTCTAGGGTATGTGGGTTTCCTCACAATGTTTTCCTTCACCGTTAGCAGACGGTAAGTCACTTGACTAGTACAAATAAATTCCACAAAGTGGAATCCACATTGGTGCTGCCGGTCGAAATCGAACTCGGCCCGCGTCCCTTATCCATTCAGCCACCATCGCCTATTTCTATTCCTTCAGTCATTTACTAGAGAAAAACAGCGAGAGTGCAACGGTCTCAGTTCGGTGAGTACAGATGTGGTTAAACTTAAAGCTTCTATCACAAACATCAACAGATAAGGCCAGCTGGTGGTAAATAATAACCACTGTTTATGAATAAGTAAATTGGTTGCAGGCGGCATAGGACCGCTCGCGGTGGAGTAAATCATGTGAGGCCTATGTCCAGCAGTGGACGTCGATGGGCTAATATGATGATGGATATCGAACAATGCAATAGACGCAGCCAACCGCTGTCTTTGACCGCCACGTCAAATCGGCATCTCTGTGCCGCTCTGTGGACGCCAATTCGGTTTTCATGATTTGGTAACAAAACACATAAAAATAACAATTTCTTCTTGTATTTTTCTACGATCTTTATCTGGTATTTTTATGGATCTGAGTTTTGTCATCTATAGACGACATCGGCGGTCGGGGCACGCTTGCGCTTGTCAAATATTGATGTTTGTTTTAACACTTTATTGCACACAAGAAAATAATAAATACAATTACAATATATTATTATACAAGAAGCATGTACAAAGGCGAGCTTAACTCAGAATTCTCTTACTTTTTGAGTTCTCTTACAGCAAACCTTAGAGTGTAGAGGAGATAAGCGTAAAGAAGAGAGCATGAATGAAGTGTACAACTAAAGAGAGAAATAAAGAGGATGAAAGTAAAATAGAACGAAAAGTAGTGGAAAGGATTATTATATTATTGTGGCACGTATACCACTATGCTATAATATATATATATTAAATAGACATACATATACAATATACTTAAATACGTGTATAATATATATATATATATATATATCCTAACATACATAATTATATAATAGGTACATATACTACTAATTTATTTGTATATTTTAGAGAGATAATGATCCTTCATTCTAGATGACGTGGGCGTTCAAAGGTTAAAGCTAAATTGCTGCTCTGTTAAGAATCTAAGAATCTTCCTCAGCACTATGACATGTCTTTCTTCAAACGAGGTTTGATTAGTTATTAGTTATTCTATCTAGGTATCTGGCTTAATCCCGGCTTGGCTGTGCCCCTAGTATTGCCAACGTTCATGATCAGCGGTCCTGTGTGCTCGTCTGTCTTTGTTTGTAACTATTATGGCATAATTATGAACGTGTTAAAATCAATTAGGTACTTGGTAAGTGGTCGTAAATCTATTAGAAATGTTCGGCAGGTTCCTGTTCAGGTACGACGGTGGAGTGCGAGGTTCGGTATTCGTGAGCGCAGAGACTTTGTGGTTTGACCTTATACCTGAAACAATTGCTTCACATATTAACAAACACGTGGCGAGAAAACGTCGTATTCTGTATTCTATTACAGTCAACAGCTGGATGGAACTTATAAATCAGCAATCCATTAAGTCTCCTCTCCTCTAACTAGAGAGCTGAAAGGGTTTTTAGGCCATAATCCACTCACGCTGGCTTAGTGCGGGTTGGTCGATCAGACATACTCATAGAATTTCTTCTAGTGTGTTGAGGGTAAGTCACATGACTAGTACATATAAATTCCACAAACTGAAATCTACATTGGTACTGCTGGTCGGGATCGAACTCGGACTCGCTCACTTATCCATTCAGCCACCATCGCTTATATCTCGTACGTTTTAATGAATTACGGACATTACTACTGAGTTACTGACCGTCTAATTGATGTGGTCTTGTAAATTGCTGCTTACTGGATCCACTGTTCTGGTTTTTGAGTAGAGCGAATACCAAGCGTTCGTCCAAACGTTCGAGTAACACCAGCAGCTGTTCTTTGTCTCTTTCCATCGTATCACCACTTGATCTTTATATACATGCGCTACAAAATATCATCATTATCGTCATATACATTAAATTTTACCATTTTTTAAATAATTTGTAGTATATAAGTCAGGATTTGAAAAATTGAGGGTTAGGCCGCCATTTGCGTTGACTGCCGCATTTGTGAAGTACTTAAAAAAAACACTTCAATACAATTTCTCCGTACACACTTTGATGCCCTGTTTCACCTCTGAAATTGAATTACTAAAAACCCTTAATGGATGTCTACACATCACAAAGAACACATCCTACAATTTTCATGTCTCTAGGATCAGCAGTTTAGGCTGCATTTCCACCAGACTAATAGATTCGCTTCATTTGATCGCTTTCACCTGACGTCACGTAAATGAAGCTATTCTATTGGTTCGTAATAAACATCGCACATCTCTGTTGGAAACGCAGCCTTAGGCTGTGCGTTGACATATATATATTAGTCAGGACTTTGAATTTTATAAGAACATAATAGATATTAATTAAGCAACCTACACTCATTTTAAAAACAAGCGGATTAGTTTTAAGATGTCAGGGCGCCAACAACTGCGCCAATCTTCATCCACATCTGACCTGAAAATAATTAAATAAATTATATTGCTACACATATTCAGGCCGGCATTAATTTTTTTTTTTTATTAAAAAAGACAACGCCGGAACTAGGGAACAAGCCCTGTGTCGCGGGGAGCTTTACAAACATGAAACTAACGGACACAAAGTACACCCAGACTAGAAACAAATATCAATGAATCACACAAATATTTGTCTCGTGTGGGAATCGAACCCACGTCACCCAGCACGGCGATGTAGTGGGGAGGCGACCACCTTAACCACTGCGCCACGGTGACAGTCGAACCGAACGGTGGCACTACTGTTCGGTAAAATCGAATATATGTGGATGAAAGTTCGGAAAAAATAGCTTTCACAAGACTGATATATACTACGCGGCACAAGCCGAATGATGCCGAATGGTAAGGGTATCTAGTGCTGAACATCAACACTAGGTAACTATAGTCTTCTCTTCATCATCATCTCAACCCATAAGCTGTCATATTCTGTCCCAATGCTGGGCACAGAATAGTCTCCTCTTAAAAAATAAAATTGAAAATTTAGAGTCATCCCTGATATGAGCTGATGATCTTGAAAAGGCTGCACCAATTTTAATAAAACATGTCTGAGAAGCATCATGATTATGTCAGCTTACAGACAAACAAACGCATAGACATGTCAAACTTATAACAACGCTTTTTTTGCGTCGAGGGTTAAAAAAAGTTATTCCCTCTGTACCTTATGTAATTAGATTTGAGGTTTAAAAAAAATTATCACTCTGTACTTAAAAAAAATCTGACAAAATAGTTTACTAAAAAATATTTGGTACTTACATTATTTATTACGGCTAAAAAGTTCTCAAAAAAAAACAGGCATATCACACAAATTTACAAAAAACAAATATGTATAACAGAATTTTAAATTTCTACACAAACATGCTTCCAAGACGATCTAAACATGCTTTTGACGATGTATAATGAACATGTTATGTCATTGAATGACATAAAAATATATTTTTAAAATAGCAAAAATATTATGACAGAGACTATTATAGAGGCCAAGAAGATTGTAGGTAAAAAAAATCTGTTAAGAGAAAGAAGAAAGTTTCGATTATTTCGCGCTTAGGGCCTACAAGAACAACTGTAAAGTATAAAAAACAAGTAGGTAAATAAAAGGATAAATAATTAAATCTTCTTCTTATCGTATGGATTTGAGACAGACCCTGGTGTTGGAAATTATCAAGTCGCCCAGAAGGCTACCAACTTGACTTAACAACAACCACATTATGTGGTAACCGGGACCATCGGCTTTACATACCTTCCAAAACACGAAGACACTCGAGAATGAAATAGCCACAAATGGTCACCCATCATAGAGTGACCTTGCCGAGTGTTGCTTAACCTGGATTATCGTAACGAACAATTCAGTACCACAATGCTACAAGCGCCAATAATTCAATAAATAAGTGCAGGCCGGAGTATTCTTAAAGTTGGTTCCACAATAAAAGAACGTAACTATCTTCATAGCGCATACGTCTTTTTGTTAAGAAGCGCAGTTTTTTGTATGGGGCGCTTGGTCCCATTATTTTTTTTTATATTTATTATTTAACTATTAAACTAAGTAACGGCCTACATAAGACACTTATTCTCCAGACATTAAAATGGCTGGGACATATGGATGGATTTTTTAAAAAATATTCTACCACATTCACACAGCGCCATCTAGTCCCAAAGTAAGCAATTATATTTGCTTGTGTTATGGGTACTAAACAACTGATATACTACTTAAATACATTTTTTTTTTGTAAATACATACATATTATAGATAAATTACACACAGACACAGAACAATCCTTTATGCTCATCACACAAAGATTTGTCCTGGGTGGGGATCGAACCCACGACCTCCGGCTTAGCAGTCAGGGTCACTAACCACTAGACCAACAGGCAAGTCAAAAGACATGACGAAACTATGACGAAAATGAGCCACTATGCAGAGCTACAATAAAAAAAAAACTAAGAGATCTGTTTTTACCATTTTGGCTACGGAACCCTTAAAACATAACACGGAATGTGTATCTGTCATCATCATCATCATTTCAACCCATAAACGTCCCAATGCTGGGTCCAAGGATACCTACTATACCACGCTGGCCAGACGGGTTGGTATAGGGTTTGTTTCGAATTCTCCTTTTCTTGCAGTGCTCTTTTCTGCCTAAGGTTCTCGCCTTTTACGACACCCACGGGTTGAGATGGGGTAGTGACATTATGTATTCTTAATCCATCATTCGTAAGTACATGGTTTATTTGTATATCACTTTAATTCTACAAAACTGTTACACATTTTGAACCAATATTTAGATATCTATTTTATTTTCGGTCAACTGATTAGTGAACGAATAGGATCAAATTACTTATATAATTCTTGTTATAGCTAGGTCGCGAGACATGACCGTTGGTGACCGTTGGGCCATAGATACAGTTAAAACAATACACAAGAAATAAAGTAATTCGTCAACTCGTCCTACATGCCTACGGGCCATTTAGGGCGACTTGCCTTGCCTGGCCGAGAATTTCTTTTAGGATATGTGGGTTTCCACACGATGTATTCCTTCACCGTCAGCAGATGGTAAGTCACTTGACTAGTACATAAAAACCACAAAGTTAAATCTACATTGGTCGGAATCGAACTCTGACCTCATGATTTGATTGCATGCCGGTCACTTATAATTATATTCGGCTACCGTCGCTTCTACATACATATAGATCACGCCTCTTTCCCAACAGAGGGGTAGGCAGAGACCATTTCCTTCCACTTGCTACTATTCTAACATACATCTTTGGCTTCTTTAACATTCATCAGTCTTTGACTTTTCTCTCTGACTGGCCTGTTGGTCTAGTGGTTAGTTTCCCTGACTGCTAAGCCGAAAGTGTGGGTTCGATCCCCACCCAGGACAAATCTTTGTGTGATGAGCATAAAGGTTTGTTCTGTGTCTGGGTGTAATGTATCTAGGTATATAAGTATGAATTTACAAAAAAAATGTTTTTAAGTAGTACATCAGTTGTTTAGTACCCATAACACAAGCAAATATAATTGTTTAATTGGCAATAGATGGCGCTGTGTGAATGTGGTAGAATATTATATTATTATTATTTTCATGCATTCTCGCCGGTCTGTCCCTTCTTTAGAACGTCACCTATTTGATCGCTTCTACAGTACTGTAATTACGAGCCGTATAAGAGTGACAATTGATAACAAGCACAGCGTCAACGACGTACATTGTTTATAAAGAGGATGTTTTGATTAACTAAATAGTAGCAAACGGTTGACAAACTAACGGACATTTCTCATTTATTGTCTTTTGAACATAATTTAGAAAGAAAGAAAGAAAAATATTTTATTTTGGTGACCAAAAAACATACACAAACAGAACACAGATTAACATAATTATTTATATTACAGTAACCAAAATAGGCTCCAGTTCAGCTTAAAATACATGGCACAAAAGTGCCATGTGCTGATTTTCTTAATCACAACTAATCTATTAAAAAAAAAATAAGAACCAGATACTCTATTTACAGAAAATTCCTATAATAATATAATCAGCAGCAACCCATTTAGTCCCACTGCTGGGCTCGGGTCTCCTCTCCTCTAACTAGAGAGCTGAGAGGGTTTAGGCCATAATGCACTCACGTTGGCCTAGTGCGGGTTGGAGGATCAGACATACTCATAGAATTACTTCTAGGGTATGTGGGTTTCCTCACAATGTTTTCCTTCACCGTTACCAGATGACAAGTCAATTGACTAGTTCATATAAATTCCACAAAGTGGAATCCACATTGGTACTGCCGGTCAGGATCGAACTCGGACCGTGTTATTTGCACGCTGGTCTCTTATCCATTCAGCCACCATCGCTATATATAATAATATAATATTCTACCACATTTACACAGCACCATCTAGTCCCAAATTAAGCTATTATATTTTTTTTGTAAATACATAGGTACATATTATAGATAAATTACACCCAGACACAGAATAAACCTTTATGCTCATCACACAAAGATTTGTCCTGGGTGGGGATCGAACCCACGACCTCCGGCTTAGCAGTCAGGGTCACTAACCACTAGACCAACAGCCCAGTCAAAGAGTAGCTAGTAAGCTATAAGTAGAATAATCTGATTGAGATCAGATTACCGCGTTGGATGGCAAGGCTATTCGTTGCTCCAGGTATAGAGGCCAGCCCTTGGGTCATGTGATATCTCAGAATCACAAAAACTTGTGAGCGTTTGGTCACCAAGATCCAGTGTATTAATCCAGTATATTCTATGGTTTTGAACTATAAATTCAAAATCATAGAATTCAAAATAGAAAAGACTTGGTGATTGATTTCAGAAAATGAAGAGACGACATCTGCTAAGGGTCAAGGAACACATCGTGAGGAAACCCACATACCGTAGAAGAAATTCTATGAGTATGTCTGATCCACCAACCCGCACTAGGACAGCGTGAGTGGATTATGGCCTAAACCCTTTCAGTTCTCTAGTTAGCGGAAAGGAGACCCGAGCCCAGCAGTGGGACTTAATGGGTTGCTGATGAATAATGAGCCCATTTATCGAGGAAGGCTATAGACTATACAACATCACGCTATGGTCAATAGGAGCTGAGTAGAGGCCTAAAAACAACGACGGGAACGACGTCGCAACTTCTCTTAATTTATAAAACATGTAAGCTTTACTTTATATTATAAAGCAAACATACAAGGTCAGTGTTTCTCACGATTTAATAATAATTACTGCCTCTAGGTGATGTAATATTAATCGTGGCTGGTTCTAACTCGATATACTATAACAGGAAGGTTATGTGTTTGGTATTTCTGCTGACTGTTCGAAATAATCTGTCTAGCTGCTTTATTTTAAATTCTAAAGAAAATAAATTTCCACTAATATTGTAAAGCTGAAGTATTTGTAAGTTTGTTTGAACGCTAGGATCTCAAGAACTACTGGTCCGATTTGAAAACTTCTTTTAGTGTTGGATAGCCCTTTTATCTAAAAGGTTATATAACATCTCGCTACGGCTTATAGGAGCTGCATTTTACTCAAAAAATACTCGATGTATATTGATGAAATTTGAAGAATAGGTGTCTTGTGTGGGCCGCTACTAGGTTTAGTACTAAAATAATAAAAAAAAGGGGGCACTTGAGACATGTAAAAGAAGCTGACATTTTTTTTCAGCAATCATTTACGAATTACTTAACTGCCTCGGTGGCGCAGCGGGAAGTGTATACGACTGCTGTGCAAGAGGTCCCGGGTTCGATTCACGGGTCGGGTGAAAATGGTATTGGGTTTATCTATCATGAAATTCCAGTATTAAAATTTTCCCGGAGTTTGGTAAACTAATGTTCCCGGTTGATGACAATAGGCTCGCCCCCTATTTCATGGGACCAAACATAGCTGGCGAAATGTGGGTGTGAAACACCTCTGCCTACCCCTTCGGGGAAAAAGGCGTGATGCTATGTTATGTTATGTTATTTACGAATGGCATCTTCTTCGACAAATATTTTAAAAACACTTTAGGGTTTTTTGACTGTGTGAATATTTTCGGAAATAAACGCTCCGAAAGTAGCATATATTGTGTCCGTCCGGATCTTCTAAACCGTAAAACATCATCATCACCATCATCTCAGCTTATTGCAGTCCACTGCTGGACATAGAAAAAATCATAAAACTCTGTAAAAAAAATCACAATAAATACATCCAACCAAAACAACTGATATACTACTTAAATACATTTTTTTTTTGTAAGTACATACATATTTACAAAATTTAAAATGGTAATTTGTCTAAAAAATAAGAAATATGAAGAACGTCTATTTGAACTTAAATTGAGCACACTAGAGCAACGTAGGCAACGAGGAGACCTCATTGAAACATTTAAAGTGCTCACTGGACACTACAATGTTAGGGACATCGGCAGCCTCTATCTGATGAACCCGAATACCCAGTTGAGAGGACACTCCTTGAAACTTTCTAGATCTCATTCAACCAGCAACCCTAGAAGACACTTTTTTCCAAATCGCGTAGTGACTATGTGGAATAATCTACCAGAAACTGTGATTAGTGCACCATCTGTGAACTGTTTCAAAAATAGACTCGATGAACACTTAAAAACAAATTAAACACAAGTGCAATGATATGCACGCATCAGATCCATGATCTGCTAGTGCATTATAAAATAATAATAATAATAATATTGTAGATAAATTACACCCAAACACAGAACAAACCTTTATACTCATCACACAAAGATTTGTCCTGGGTGGGGATCGAACCCACGGCCTCCGGCTTAGCAGTCAGGGTCACTAACCACTAAACCAACAGGCCAGTCAACCTACCTCGATAACTGGGCTATCCGACACTAAAATAATTTTTAATGTGATAACAGAAGCCTGTTTCTGTACGTATCTCAATTCTGACCTATCTACCAATGGGTCTTTTTTCCATTAAGCATGCGGTGCGGTAGCACTGCATAATCTTTGTGCAAGAAATAGTCAGGCAAAGTCAGACAAATGGTTTGATAAATCGAACCCATGACCTCTTTCTTAACGATACAACACATTCGCCACACAACTTACATTCTAATATTCACGTGTATCGAATTTTAAACTACATAATGTATATTTGATTGACCTATAAAATAAATTTAGTTCCACATGAGAAAAGTAAATAGATAAAATTTTATGATAGGTCAAACAAAGATATTGTTATAATACTAGGGACCCTCCCCGGTTTCTAACGAGTGTTAACAAAAACAAAATTGAAATTTTTCATTCTCTGAATGGCTTTAGGAGAGTCCTATTTTCAGCAGTGGACTGCAATAGACTGAGATGATAATTATGACGATGAGGAATGAAATATGTCTCAAACGTTAACGTCCCCCCTTCCCCCCAAATGAGCTCTGTAACACCATTACTCCCAGTAGGAACACGTCAATACAATGTTATTATAGATATATATATACATATTTTTTATAATAAAGCAAAGACCGGCGCGGCTCGGTTTGAGCGGGAGCTCAGTTTGAACGCTGTGCTTTACATTTCTTAAAATATTTTTTGTTGTAAATGCTTGTTATTAAATAATTCAGTTTATGCTAATATTAACGGAATTATGCAAATAAAACCAGTTACAAACTCATATCCTTGAAACAAATGAACGTTGGTATTTGACAAAAACCTGCCCAGTGCGAGTTGAAATGGCGTGAAGTGGGTTCTGTACGAAAAATAAAGTTATAATAAAGAATATTATACAGTACAACAATACAAATAAATAGAGAGTAAGTGTCTGTTTGCATTATCAAATAATATCTTTATAGAGTAAGCATATGAAATATCTACGTCACTTAGAACGTTTCTGTTCACTCTGTCTCACTTTGTAAAATTTTTGTCTGTGTGTTTGTTTGAGGTAAACTCCGAAACTATAGAACCAATTCGGAAAATATATCAGGGCTATTAATTCTAGGTCAATGATACTCTATTTTAATTTGCAAATCATTGACAGACAGATAAAAAGTGTTTCGATTTTTTATTTTAAGTTACAGAACTCTAAAAAATCAACAAATTATTATGATATTTAAGTATATGTCAGTATAATTATAAAGTCGTGAGGACAACGCCATTACATTATATTATGATTTATCATGTAATATGTAAAAATCGTAAGAGCATGTCAGACCATGCTCAATGTAAGGTTCCGCAGCAAAAGAGCGTATCTTCATAGTGCTTACGTCCTTTTGTTGAGTACCACAGTTTTTCGACAATAACTCAAATATGGTACATCCGATCCATAATATGAATAGATAATATCAGTTGTTTAGTACCCATAACACAAGCAAATATAATTCCTTAGGTACTTTGGGATTAGATGGCGCTGTGTGAATGTGGTAGAATATTATATATTATACATATAGGTTATATAACATCACGCTATGGCCAAATAGAGCTGAGCAGTGGCCAAATAAAAACGACAAGAGCGAAGCCCTGCGCGACTTTCTAGTCTATACTAATATTATAAAGCAGTAGAGTTGAACGCTAGCATCTCAGGAACTGCTGGTCTGATTTGAAAAATTCTTACAGTGTTGGATGGGCTGTCAATCGTCGCGTGGGGCTTCGCTCCCGTCGTTCTTTATTTGTCCACTGCTCAGCTCCTATTCGCCGTAGCGAGAATTTATATAGCCTATAACCTTCCTTGATAAATGGTCTATGTAACAAAAAAAGAATTTTTCACTTCAGTAGCTCAAACATGTATGTTTTGCTGCCTGAAATCAGTGAGCAAAATGCGATTTTGCTCACTGAGTGAGACAACGTAACTTTTTAATTTTTTTTTCACAAAGCCGCGAATATCTTATTCAGCCTTGGGTTAATCATACAATTCGAAACATTCACACTCTATCTCTTTCCCGCCATTAGAAAGAGAAAGAGACAAAGACTAGCTCTTTTGAAGTTCCGATTTTGAATTCCACCTCAAAGACAAACACGTTCGGAATTTCGTACTAACTAAAGAAATTTTGCAAAAAGATAATTAAGTATGTCTTTTAATGTAATTTATCGAATTTTTAACTTATTGTTGTATTTAAACGAAAATAAGTATTTACTGCAAATAATATATAATATATAACTATTTAACCTGTAAATCAATCAATCAATCATTGAATCCTTCGCTTGCTCAGGATTCAAAATCAGCACTCGCAGCAAAAAACGACTTTGCTCTCTTGTTACACAAATAACTATTTCAAATCGGAATAGTAGTTCTTGAGATCCTAGCGTTCAACCAAACATACAGCTTTATAATATTAGTATAGATATTTACGCTGTAAACACTGAGTAGTTAGTCAGACTAGTAATGGGTATCTCCTTATTAAGATGTATACTGGACGACCTTAGCCAACACATCTAAGGTTTTATAAGACGCTCTTTGTACCACCTACTATATCTACTCAAGTCAATCTAGCTACATACATACATAAATATACAAAAAGATCACGCCCCTTTACCAACAGAGGAGTAGGCAGACTCCATTTCCTTCCATTTACTAAGAATTCTGACATACATCTTTGGCTTCTTCAACATTCATCAGTCTTTTCATGCATTCTTTCCGGTTGAGGGTACTTCTGATCTGGGCCTTCTTTAGAACGTCACCTATTTGGTCATGGTACGTTCTTCTAGGTCTACCCTTCCAACGTTTCCTTTCACATTCGCCCCATATATTTGTTTTATCAATCTAAATCATTAATGTAAAATGTTTCCAAAAAATAACCACGAAGACGTCAGCCATCTAACCTAACTTATGTGATTCGCGATAAAAAGCAAAAATCCTATCTTTTTCCAGTATATAGTATCATTACAACCCATAAACGTCCCACTGCTGGGCAAGGGTCTCCTTCAAACATTGTGAAGGGAAATTAGCCTACCTACTATACCACGCTGGCCAGACCGGTTGGTATAGGGTTTGTTTCATATTTTCCGCAATGCTCCCCTTAGTCCCCTTTTACGACACTCAGGGGTTGAGATGGGGTAGTGACATTGTGTATTCTAATCCGTCACTACACGGACCTTTCTTGAATGCTTTCACCATTGCCTAATTTATCTGTCTTTCAAAATCCCAAGAAATTTCACCAAAATTTGAATCATCAAATGTATTTATTTAAAACTTAATTAATGCACATAATTAAATGCGGATAATGCCACAAACAAATCGTACTACCATAATATTCTAACTAAGCGCTATCACGGCAATACAAAAAACAACAAAATACCAACCAAATTGTAGACGCTATAATTAACAATAGCACCCAAAAAAACTCGAGAATTTATGGGGTCATTGAATTTGAGACAAAAAGTAGGATATACTTCCATTTTATAAGTTTTCTGAACTTTGAAGCAATGACTCATGAAAGAGGTGTTATAAAACCATTAAACTTGTCTGCTACTTCGATGACTAATTTTAGCACAAAGGATGTCAGACGAGCTAGCGATCCGCTACCTACCGGGTACCGGGTGGTAAGTGATGAGTGGTGACCACTGCTGGATATGGACATGGGCAATTACTCACTCTCCATTGGTCTAAGATCCCATTATGGAATATATACCCTCATCTGTTATTTGTTAGTGATATGAAATAAATGATAGATAATAATATTCACATTGTCTTATTGCAAATAGGTTGCCTAGTAAAATCGCGCCCGGATAATATTTTATTCTTAATTTCCCTGGGTTCCCATACCTACCCAAAAAATTTTTTTCATCAAACCCATAATATGTTTAGGGTATTTATGGATAGGTCTTCAAAAATTATATTGGGTTTTCTAAGTTAATTTTTTTTAAACTGAATAGTTTGCGCAGGAGACACTTCCAAAGTGGTAAAATGTATGTGCCCCCCCCCCCCCTGTAAATAGGCTTTCATTTGATATTTTTTTCGACTAAATAATTGATGAGAGCACTTTATGAAAAAAATAAACTATAATAAAATCTCCAACAAAAAACTTTGCGATATTAATATTATCCGGGCGCGATTTAACTAGGCAACCTATTTGCAATGAGTCAATGTGAATATTATCTATCATTTATTTCTTATCACTAATAAATAACAGATGAGGGTATATATTCCTTAGTGGGATCTTGTACTATATGGACTGAAGGAAATATTAAGAGGGTTCATACATAGGTCATCGTCGCAATCTAGTGTCATATTTTGTGCTTTTCGATTTTTATTATATTTATTAAATCCTGCCAGCCTGCTGCACCTTTCTGGCAGACAGCGGCAACGTGGAAGAGTGTTATGATCATCAGCCCAATGACGTCCACTGCTTAACCTCACCTAATTTCCGCCACAGCGGAATGTGAGGACTATGTGGGGCTTTCAGTTTTATGATGCCATATATTTTAATTTGTTTTCCACCCTTTTTTATTTTAAATGTTTTTTTTAGAGCAAATATGTTGTTAATGATTTAAAACGGGAATTGACGCGATTATGATTTAGGTATTTACATACCTTATGGTGCTTGACGTATCGACCAGGTTACACCGGCCGTGGTCACAAGCTGACTGATTTGCGCGTTTTCGCGTTGCATGATAATATTTTAAATCAATAAATATTATCATGCAACGCGAAAGTTTAAAAGTAAATAAATATTAATTTTATTTGTAATGCATGGTGTTATAATTATTATTATCAACTTCTATTTTTTTTTAATATTTATTTACCAAAAAAAGAGGTTACAATAGTTTTACCTTTTTCAACTCGCCAAACTTATGAGTTTAACGGTGAAAAGCGCTCTAAATTTTATTACATAACCTATCCTAATCTACAACATATAGAAAAAAATATCATCAACAAAGCTTACTACAATAATTATATTATTGCAGTAGTAAATTATAACATTAATAATTATATTAAAATAGGTAAGAGGAACCGAAAATTCCCCTCTGTATAACTAGCTGAACAATTGCAATTATTAATATAATTATATTATTATTAATATATAAATTAATAATAGCCGAACTTCTTAACAATGGACAACATGACACGGTCACCAGGTTCTTCTTCCTAATATAGTTTGCCTTGTTGATCTCGGACAATGCAGTACCATGATCCAATGCTACGATAACTTCGAACTAGAGTTTTAGGAATGACAACAACATTATTAAAAATATTTCACTGCGAGAAACAATAAAACTATGTATTCGACAATTCGACACAATGACAAACGACAGGGTGGTGCGAGTCGGTCATTTTCACCGCGAACTATAGAACAAAGGGATTCCTGTCTGCTTATGCACACGGCTAAAACACCATCGTGAATCGAACAAACTTGAAATAAATAAATACATGCAAAAATTACAATAAATATAATATTACACAAAAATAATAATTATTATTATTGATATGTGCAATTACATAATTTAAATTTTGAGCCACGCGCGCGCACTAACTTGCTCAAGGAGGCGCCGATGTCGCGCGCTTTTCACACTCTCAACCTCGTAGCAGAGGAAATTGATTTATTTTATTGTACACTGAGTGAATTCACAAGGGTAACTTTATATATTTTAGCTTATAAGAAATATTATTAGTATGATAGCTACACTATTGCATTAGGGAAAACCTGTGAAAATAGTTGTATGTTGATAATAAAAAAAAAAAAAAAAAAAAAAAAAAAAATTGATAATAAATAAATATAAATATCTAACAATATCCCATCCTCCTCTCTTCTACGTTGCCGTGCCCAACAGGGTCCATATTGTATCTATAATATTATGTAAGATCTTTATAACATATGGAATGCAATAAAGACAAAAAAAAAAAAAAAAAATCTTTCTATGCATCAACGCCTGAGCAGCAGGGGTCCGAGTCTGCTAACACAATCGTAACACAATGGTAAGCCGATGGTCTCATTCGACAGCTGTGATTGGCTTACTAAGTCAATCGTGCCATAGGGCGTGATTTTTTTTTTTTTTATACCACGACGGTGGCAAACAGATGTACGGTCCGCATGATGGTAAGCGGTTACCGTAGCCTATGGGCGCCTGCAACACCAGGGGCATCACGAGCGCGTTGCCGACCCTTAAGAAACTTATTCACTCCTTTTTTGAAGAACCCCATACTGTAGTCCCTTGGGAAAACCTCATTAGGGAGTTCATTCCACAACCTGATTGGTCGATATTAGTCCATTGGTCTGCTATCGAGGTGTGTAATTTAGTAGAATCAGTCCCCTGGTCAGTGATCAACGCAGACACGGTCAGACGCAGCGCAGGCAAAAAGACCGCACCTACAGTGCCCGCCGTGAATTGAACAAACGCCTGTAATCGTTGAAGAAAACACAAGTAATTGACCCTACCAAAAAAGTAAAAGAGAAGAAAAGGAAAATGGAGGAGATTGAGAGGAGGAATTGGACCTCCAATGCTCCACATTCATCAGACACACTCCTCCACAAACAACAGCATACTGCTACTTACCGTCGATATTCGCGTCCTTAGTAGAATAATGTTTTATCATACGACTGACCTGTTGGTCTAGTGGTTAGTGACCCTGACTGCTAAGCCGGAGGTCGTGGGTTCGATCCCCACCCAGAACAAATCTTTGTGTGATGAGCATAAAGATTTGTTCTGTGTTGGGTGTAATTTATCTATAATATGTATGTAATTACAAAAAAAAAATGTATTTATGTAGTATATCAGTTGTTTAGTACCCATAACACAAGCAAATATAATTGCTTACTTTGGGACTAGATGGCGCTGTGTGAATGTGGTAGAATATTATATATTATATTATTATCATACACAAACCCCTTTATTACAAAATACGAACTAAGCTTTAAACCAGGTTTTAATTGACAACTTTGACACTAAAACAATGGTTTATGTCAATTTAAACTTGGTTTAATAAACTTAGTCCATATTTTGTATTAAGGGGGTAGAAGTCGCGCGGGGCTTCACTCCCGTCGCTTTTGTTTGGCCACTGCTCAGCTCCTATTGGCCGTAGCGTGATGTTATATAGCCTATAACCTTCCTCAATAAGTGGGCTATCAAACGCTAAAATAATTTTCCAAATCGGATCTGTAGTTCCTGAGATATTAGCGTTCAACCAAATAAACAAAGAAACTCTGTAGCTTTACAATATTAGTATCGATTGATCTAATTTGTATTTTTTTCTTTTGACTTTTGACACGTTTGGACGTTCTGTTGGTCTAAGATCCCATTAAGGAATATATACCCTCATCTGTTATTTATTAGTGATATGAAATAAATGATAGATAATATTCACATTGTCTTATTGCAAATAGGTTGCCTAGTTCAATCGCGCCCGGATAATATTTTATTCTTAATTTCCTTGGGTTCCCATACTTAACCAAAATGTTTTTTTCATCAAACCCATACGTGTGGGGTATCTATGGATAGGTTAATGAAAATGATATTGAGGTTACTAAGTTCCTTTTTTTTTAAAACTGAATAGTTTGCGCAGGAGACACTTCCAAAGTGGTAAAATGTATGTCCCCCCCCCTGTAAATAGGGTTTCATTTGATTTTTTTTTCGACTAAATAATTGATGAGAGCACTTTGTGAAAAAAAAAAAAGGTATGGACTTCAATCTCATTCCACCATGCTGGAAATATCACCAACAAAAATCTTTGCAAACGATATTAATTATTATCCGGGCGCGATTTAACTAGGCAACCTATTTGCAATAAGACAATGTGAATATTATCTATCATTTATTTCTTATCACTAATAAATAACAGATGAGGGTATATATTCCTTAATGGGATCTTGTACTATGTGGGGTGTTGTGGTAGTACTTCCCCGGACGTGACGGCTTGCCATGAGAGCTTGATGATTCATATCTTTCTAATAATTTGTATATTCTACCAGTACACGTTGTTATTTCCATTATCCTTTGTTTTATTCGTTTTCATGAAAAACAACCTTTTATATAAATAACTAATAAACATAAATAAATGTACAGTTAACAATAATAATATAAGAATATAATAAAACATTTGTTTTGGGTTTCATTGTCCCATACATAAATATCTTATAAACTAACATAATAGGTATATAAAACTTTATGCACTTTGGTACATGTCGGACCTAATGCCGTAGGCATTCTCTACCAGTCTACCTTTGGTGATGCAGAGTAGATTCATCATCATCATTTGACTGGCCTGTTGGTCTAGTGGTTAGTGACACTGACTGCTAAGCCGGAGGTCGTGGATTCGATCCCCACCCAGGACAAATCTTTGTGTGATGAGCATAAAGGTTTGTTCTGTATCTGGGTGTAATTTATCTATAATATATAGTTATTAAAAAATATATATATAAGTAGTATATCAGTTGTTTAGTACCCATAACACAAGCAAATATAATTGCTTAATTTGGGACTAGATGGCGCTGTGTGAATGTGGTAGAATATTATTATTATTTCAACCCATAGATGTCTCACGACTAGGCACGGGTCCCCTCCAAAGATTGTGTAGGGAATTTAGCCTACTATACCACGCTCTGGTCAGACGAGTTGGTATATAGGGTTTGTTTCGAATTTTCCTTTTCTTGCTGGGCTCTTGTCTGCATAAGGTTTCTCCCTTAGTCGCTTTTTACAACTTTTTACAATTAAATAGCGTAGTGACATTATGTATTCTTAAATACTTTCTCCTTTAAATAGAATGTGTAAACTATATAATGATCTCTTCAGAACCTTAGATCTTGACATTTTTGAAAATTCTCCAACTAAATTTAAGAGTAAAATTATGGAATACTTTCGGCTATAAACAATGTTTAGGATCAGGTGTTAGGTCGTTGACCCTAAGGATTATCTTGGAAGGGAAATACTCAGCCGGACAGCTGAGTACCTACTAGGGAGAGGAGAGTTCACTGTACCAACCGGCCAGGCTGGGTAGCCCTTGAACCGTGGAAGAGTACAGCTGAACTAGGTAGGGAAGAAGAGAGAAAGGAAACGCACAAGACGATTGAACTTAAATTATATTAAAAATCGCTTATTTATATTTACAATTTTGGTCACACAACTACATGGTCATACACAAGCTAATATTTACAAATTGACCAATCAGAACAGACAGTATTAATTTTAGAATATTTATTTTATCCACTCGACACCAGGGGGCGTGTTTGCCCCTACATAAATATGGTACGGAATATAAATAGCTCGCGCCGGGAGCTCGGGCCCGCAGTCGGGCGCTGCGGCGCGCCACGAGCGGACGCACTTTGATGGATGTAGGGTTCCGGTGTGGCACGCGGTACGCGTGCGCCACATTACTCCCCCTCAAGCGAAGCGTACGTTGGGTTTGACTGCTCTGCCGGTTCGGGTGACGTAGGTATTGTGCTGAGTGACTGGAACTGTTGTACTCGGGGCTGTTGATGTACTTGGAGTTGAATCTGGGATTGTCGTATGTGAATTCGAAGATGAAGTCTCGTGATTATATAGATGCGCTGGTTTCAATCGGTCGATGGATACAACTGTGGTACGAAATGGTAGCTGTATAGTGAATTGCTTGCCATTTGTACTGCGTTCAATGACCTTGTACGGGCCATCGTAGGGTGGTGTGAGCGGTCGTCGGACGGTGTCGTTACGTAGAAACACATGAGTACATGTTTCCAGATCTTTATGTACGAATGTGTGCAGGTTTGATGAATGAGATCTTTTCTTCGGGGTGAGTGACGACATTGTTTCGATCAGCTGGCGTACGAACTCTGCGTCATTGATGTCCGGCTGTGTAGGCACGAAGAAATCTGACGGGATGCGTAGTGTAGATCCGTAGGTCATCAAGGCAGGGCTGACTGAAGTGTCTTGACATAAGGCTGTACGTAGTCCAAGTAAAACTGTAGGTAGTTCTTCGCTCCATTTGTTACTTGCTGTTCTCGCCATCAATGCTGCTTTTAATGTACGGTGCCATCGTTCTATTTGCCCATTTGATTGTGGGTGGAATGCGGTTGTACGTATACGAGTGACGCCAAGTTTCTTCATGAGAGAGTGAAAAAGTGACGACTCGAATTGTCTACCTTGATCTGTGGTAATCCGTAGAGGGCAGCCAAATCGTGCTATCCACCCTTCGTATACGGCTTTTGCTATTGTGTCGGCGGTTATATCACGTGTAGGTATTGCTTCGGGCCATTTAGTGCAGCGGTCGATCATTGTGACTAAATACCTATAGTCGTTCGATGGCGGTAGCGGTCCTACTATGTCAACGTGTAGGTGTTCGAAGCGCGATGATTGTTGAAACTCGCCGAGAGGACTGATAACGTGTTTTTGAATTTTTGCGCGCTGACATCCGATGCATGATTTTGCCCACGTAGTTATATCTTTATTCATAGACGGCCAGAAGAATTTTGAAGTTATTATTTTTCTTGTTGTTCGTACTCCGGGATGACTTAGATCGTGTTGTGCTTTGAAGGCTACTTGACGATAATTCGGCGGTAGGTATGGTCGAATGTTCGCTGTCGATGTTTCGCACCATATGGGTCGTTGAACTCCGGGTAAATTCACGCAGGTAAACTTCAGGTTGGATTGTTTCATACATGATTGTAGTTCAATGTCGTTTTCTTGCTCGGCGGATAATTTGTTGTAGTCGATTGTATTGTTTAAGATTTCAACTTCGGCGATACGTGATAATGCGTCGGCGGCTTCGTTTCGGTTTCCTTGTAGGTACTTAATGTTCGTACAGAATTGACTTATGTAGTGTAGTTGTCGCTCTCGTCTCGGTGTGTCACTGCTACTTGCCGATCTTGTTAAAGCGTAAGTTAGTGGTTTGTGATCGGTACATATTGTAAGTTCGTTGCCCTCGATCAGTCGTCGTAAGTTTTTGACAGCGGTGTACATAGCAAGTAGTTCGCGATCGTACACGCTGTACCTTCTTTGTGTGTCGCTCATCGATTTGGAGTAAAATGCGAGTGGTTTCCAAACATTGTTTACTTTTTGTTGTAGAACGGCGCCAAGGCTCGTATCAGATGCGTCGGTGAGTAGGCATAACGGAGCGTTAGGTATCGGATGTGATAATGTTGTCGCCTCGAGTATGCTTTGACGGCATTGTTCGTAGGCTTTTTCTGCTTCTGTTGTCCATATAATAGGTGACTTGTCGTTTTTCTTACTGTTGTGTAGGTACTTATTCAATAGGTATTGATGTTCTGCTTGATGTGGTAAACAACTGCGGTAAAAGTTTATCATGCCTAAAAATCTTCTTAATTCTTGTACTGTGGTAGGTTTCGGATAGTTTACTATGGCTTCCATGCGTTCTGTCGTGGGTTTGATTCCTTCCGCTGTTACTTCGTAGCCGAGAAACTGTATCTTATCTTTGCCGAACTCGCACTTATCAATGTTGAGGGTGACTCCGTAGTGGTTAAGTCGTTCGAGAACTTGATGTAGATGGCGTTTATGATCTTCTGGAGTTAAACTAAACAGAAGCAAATCGTCGACGAAACAAAATACGATGTCGTCGAGTCCGCGTAATACTTCGTGCATAAAACGTTGAAATGTTTGTCCTGAGTTGCGTAAACCGAATGTCATGCAGTTAAATTCAAACAGACCAAACGGGGTGATGATAGCAGTCTTCGGGGCGTCTTCTTTTATAGGAATACCATAGTACGCCATTTTCATGTCAAGTTTAGAAAAAATTGTCTTCCCTTGTAGTTGGTATGTAAAATCTTGAATTCTAGGTATGGGGTATCTGTCGGGTACAGTCACGGCGTTAAGTCGTCTGTAGTCGCCGCATACGCGTAGTGAACCATCTTTCTTCTTCACGACGTGTAGAGGACTAGCCCAAGGACTGTTGGACGGTTTGCAAATACCCATTTCTATCATTTTCTCGAATTCTAACTTCGCAGCTTTGTATTTGTCGGGTGGCAGTGGGCGTGGTCGAGAGTAAATAGGCTGTCCGGTTGTTTCTATGCGGTGTACGACGTCATGTTTAGCTGAAGTCTTGAGTGACATAGGTCGCAGAACGTCGGGATACTGTTTCAAGATGTCGTGATAAGCGTGGTTGCGATTGACAATGTAAACGGTTTCTTCGGAATTATGAATAAGTGCGTTTACGCTGAGGTCAGTGACACGGTCGATGAGTTTTCTTTGATGAATGTCTACTAATAATTTAAATTTTGCGAGGAAGTCTGCACCCAGTATTGACGTCTTCACATCGGCGACGATGAATGTCCATTTAAAACTTCTACGTAAGCCTAGGTTGAGCTCAAGTGTACGCTCTCCGTAGGTACGTATCTCCGTGCCATTTGCCGCGTATAATTTATAGGCATTTTCTGTTCGTTTCATTATTTGTTTGTTCTTCGAGGCAAGTACTGAGATGTCGGCTCCGGTATCGACGAGAAACTTCTCATGATTATTTCTATCTAATATACATAGGCGGTAGCTTCCTTGGTTAACATCGATGCCCGCCATAGTCGATGTTTGCATTAGTTTCCGTTGGTTATTCGTATTGTTTCGATTTTTAGAACAAGGCTGTTCACAGTTGCGAGCTTCGTCTCCATAGCGGTAGTGATAAAAACATAGCCCATCGGCGTCGCTGGGTCGTCTGCTTGAGCGGGAGCGCGGGCGCGTTCGGTAATTTGGTTGCGCTTGGCCGTGAGAATGCGGCGGCCGGTGGGGCGTTCTGTGCGTTGAACGGTATATCGGTTGATGTTGATTGGTTCGTAGTTCGGCGATTTCTAGTGATAATTTTTCGATTTGCTTCGTTAGTAAGTCAAATTGTAGGTTATTAACTGTAGTAGGTGAGCTGTTAATTTGAAAACACGATGAGCTTGGTACTTGGGTCGTAGTTATCGCGGCGGCTGTGGTGGGTTCGAAATGTTCCATCATTTTGTCGGCTATCGTAGCTAGAACTTCGAGTGATGCTTCTGTATGGACGGATAGTACGCCGCGGAGTTGTGTTGGTAACTGGTTGAGCCATATGATTTTGAGCGCCTCGTTTGATAATAATTTACCGCTTAGGTCACGCATCTTGCGGAGTAGTTGGCTAGGTTTCGAATCGCCGAGCTCTAGGCCACTAAGTAGCTTTTGCAGCCGGCGATGATCTGATTCTTGAAACGTAGATATAAGCCTATTCTTCAGTGCGATGTATTTACCGGAAGCAGGTGGGTCTAATATGATGTCGGCGATTTGTTCAAGATCACTGCAGCCGAGTAGTGGAACGACGAGGTTGAATTTTTGTTCCTCGCCGATCTTGCTGGCAGCGATGGCGGCTTCAAATTGTGCGAACCATAGGCGGGGGTTCTGTCGCCAGAATGGTGGTAGTCGTGCCGGCAGCGATATGGTGGCTACGTTGCTCGTTACGGTCGTCTCTCCCGTCGTCGTCGTGGTTGCGGCGCTAGGTAGTTGGTTGTCTTCGTTCGTCATGATGATTCTCGAAGACAACTCTGTTGTAGGCTACACGTAGTCTCGGCGAGTCAGCTGGTCGTCAGTTAGGTATACGCAGTCAGCTGGGCGAGAGGTAGGTACTCGCAGACAGCTGAGCGATAGGTATGTGCGATTATTGGGCGAGAATTACGTAGGTACTTTGTATAGCTTTTACTACGGTCAGCTGATTATAGGTACTTCGCCGTATTCGTCCAACGTCTTGTGCGCAACGGGCGTTGGGTTCGTAGGAATCGTAGGGGTCACCAATTTAGGATCAGGTGTTAGGTCGTTGACCCTAAGGATTATCTTGGAAGGGAAATACTCAGCCGGACAGCTGAGTACCTACTAGGGAGAGGAGAGTTCACTGTACCAACCGGCCAGGCTGGGTAGCCCTTGAACCGTGGAAGAGTACAGCTGAACTAGGTAGGGAAGAAGAGAGAAAGGAAACGCACAAGACGATTGAACTTAAATTATATTAAAAATCGCTTATTTATATTTACAATTTTGGTCACACAACTACATGGTCATACACAAGCTAATATTTACAAATTGACCAATCAGAACAGACAGTATTAATTTTAGAATATTTATTTTATCCACTCGACACCAGGGGGCGTGTTTGCCCCTACATAAATATGGTACGGAATATAAATAGCTCGCGCCGGGAGCTCGGGCCCGCAGTCGGGCGCTGCGGCGCGCCACGAGCGGACGCACTTTGATGGATGTAGGGTTCCGGTGTGGCACGCGGTACGCGTGCGCCACAAATGTAAACAATGCTAATATCTTCTATTCTTACTGTAGTCACTACATCTTTTTTTTATTCTCTATATATTCTATTTTTTTTTGTATTAATAGTCATGTCAACAACAAATTTCATATAAATTTCCTACTTTTGCCCTGTTAACTGATAAGACTTATTATTATAATAAAACAAACAAATGTTATTATTAAGTTTGCTGTGGTTGCCTATAATTGAGAGAGCATCAGGCACGCTTTATGTTTTTGATATTTCTTTGTTAAGTATGTGTATCTCTTGTTGGTAATCCTTAATAAATAAATAAAAATCTGTCACTACACGGACCCTTCACACATTAAATATTAGTATCCGTTCGGAATAGAAAACAAATATGAGATATTAAAATGGAATCACACGACCCAAGGGCTGGTCTCTACCTTTGGCAACGCAAGCCTTGCCATCCAACGCGGTAATGTGGCTAGCCTTTTGGGTACGTTTCCTCAGGAATCTGATCTCAATCAGATATTCTGTTTAAAGGAATTTCCTGTACCTAAATAGAGTATCTGGTTGGTAGAGACTGTCACCGCAGTGGTTAAAGTGGTCGCCTCGCCACTATATCGCCGTGTTAGGTGACGTGGGTTCGATTCCCACACGAGACAAATATTTATGTGATTCATAGATATTTGTTTCTAGTCTGGGTGTACTTTGTGTCCGTTAGTTTCATGTTTGTAAAGCTCCCCGCGACACAGGGCTTGTTCCCTAGTGCGGGCGTTGTCTTATAAAGACTTTAAAAAAAAAAAGACTAAAAAAAATCTGGTTCTTATTTTTTTAAATAGGTTAGCTGTGTATATTTTTTTTTAAATGGTGTTTAGTAGTAAAAGTGTATACGACTGCTGTGCTAGAGGTCCCGGGTTCGATTCCCGGGTCGGGTGAAAATGGTATTGGACTTTTCTATCATGAAATTCCAGTATTGATATTTTCCCGGAGTTTGGTAAACTAATGTTCCCGGTTGATGACAATAGGCTCGCCCCCTATTTCATGGGACCAAACATAGCTGGCGAAATGTGTCTGTGTAACACCTCTGCCTACCCCTTCGGGGAAAAAGGCGTGACACTATGTTATGTCAATAAACAGAGGTATTAGAATGTGGTAATCGAATGACATATATACCTAAATCGTTTAAACATAGCGATGGTGGCTGAATGGATAAGGGACCGGCGCGTGCAAATCACGCGGTCCGAGTTCGATCCCGACCGGCAGTACCAATGTGGATTCCACTTTGTGGAATTTATATGTACCAGTCTTACCATCTGCTAACGGTGAAGGGAAACATCGTGAGGAAACCCACATACCCTAGAAGAAATTCTATGAGTATGTCTGATCTACCAACCTGCACTAGGCCAGCGTGAGTGGATTATGGCCTAAACCTTCTCAGCGTAGTTAGAGGAGAGGAGACCCGAGCCCAGCAGTGGGACTTAATGGGTTGCTGATGCTGATGTTTAAACTTATAGGTACCTACGAGTTTAAAAAACGCAGTAATTAATTCATTTTAGCGTTTATAAAGCGCGAATATTATATAGTCTTAATCTCACTTGGTCAAGGTTAAGATCTCATTGTCCTCAGCCTACATTATCTATACTATTATTGTAAAGCTGAAGAGTTTGTTTGGTAGTTTATTCTCAGGAACTACTGGCCCGATTTGAAAAATTATTTTAGTGTTGAACAGGTCTGCTATCGAGGTGTGTAATTTAGTAGAATCGGTCCCCTGGTCAGTGATCAACGCAGACACGGTCAGACGCAGCGCAGGCAAAAAGACCTCACCGACAGTGCCCGCCGTGAATTGAACAAACGCCTGTAATCGTTGAAGAAAACACAAGTAGCTGACCCTACCAAAAAAGTAAAAGAGAAGAAAAGGAAAATGGAGGAGATTGAGAGGAGGAATTGGACCTCCAGTGCTCCACATTCATCAGACACACTCCACAAACAACAGCATACTGTTACTTACCGTCGATATTCGCGTCCTTAGTAGAATAATGTTTTATCATACGACTGACCTGTTGGTCTAGTGGTTAGTGACCCTGACTGCTAAGCCGGAGGTCGTGGGTTCGATCCCCACCCAGAACAAATCTTTGTGTGATGAGCATAAAGATTTGTTCTGTGTCTGGGTGTAATTTATCTATAATATGTATGTAATTACAAAAACAAAATGTATTTATGTAGTATATCAGTTGTTTAGTACCCATAACACAAGCAAATATAATTGCTTACTTTGGGACTAGATGGCGCTGTGTGAATGTGGTAGAATATATATATATATAGACACTGACTGCTAAGCCGGAGGTCGTGGATTCGATCCCCACCCAGGACAAATCTTTGTGTGATGAGCATAAAGGTTTGTTCTGTATCTGGGTGTAATTTATCTATAATATATAGTTATTAAAAAATATATATATAAGTAGTATATCAGTTGTTTAGTACCCATAACACAAGCAAATATAATTGCTTAATTTGGGACTAGATGGCGCTGTGTGAATGTGGTAGAATATTATTATTATTTCAACCCATAGATGTCTCACGACTAGGCACGGGTCCCCTCCAAAGATTGTGTAGGGAATTTAGCCTACTATACCACGCTCTGGTCAGACGAGTTGGTATATAGGGTTTGTTTCGAATTTTCCTTTTCTTGCTGGGCTCTTGTCTGCATAAGGTTTCTCCCTTAGTCGCTTTTTACAACTTTTTACAATTAAATAGCGTAGTGACATTATGTATTCTTAAATACTTTCTCCTTTAAATAGAATGTGTAAACTATATAATGATCTCTTCAGAACCTTAGATCTTGACATTTTTGAAAATTCTCCAACTAAATTTAAGAGTAAAATTATGGAATACTTTCGGCTATAAACAATGTAAACAATGCTAATATCTTCTATTCTTACTGTAGTCACTACATCTTTTTTTTATTCTCTATATATTCTATTTTTTTTTGTATTAATAGTCATGTCAACAACAAATTTCATATAAATTTCCTACTTTTGCCCTGTTAACTGATAAGACTTATTATTATAATAAAACAAACAAATGTTATTATTAAGTTTGCTGTGGTTGCCTATAATTGAGAGAGCATCAGGCACGCTTTATGTTTTTGATATTTCTTTGTTAAGTATGTGTATCTCTTGTTGGTAATCCTTAATAAATAAATAAAAATCTGTCACTACACGGACCCTTCACACATTAAATATTAGTATCCGTTCGGAATAGAAAACAAATATGAGATATTAAAATGGAATCACACGACCCAAGGGCTGGTCTCTACCTTTGGCAACGCAAGCCTTGCCATCCAACGCGGTAATGTGGCTAGCCTTTTGGGTACGTTTCCTCAGGAATCTGATCTCAATCAGATATTCTGTTTAAAGGAATTTCCTGTACCTAAATAGAGTATCTGGTTGGTAGAGACTGTCACCGCAGTGGTTAAAGTGGTCGCCTCGCCACTATATCGCCGTGTTAGGTGACGTGGGTTCGATTCCCACACGAGACAAATATTTATGTGATTCATAGATATTTGTTTCTAGTCTGGGTGTACTTTGTGTCCGTTAGTTTCATGTTTGTAAAGCTCCCCGCGACACAGGGCTTGTTCCCTAGTGCGGGCGTTGTCTTATAAAGACTTTAAAAAAAAAAAAGACTAAAAAAAATCTGGTTCTTATTTTTTTAAATAGGTTAGCTGTGTATATTTTTTTTTAAATGGTGTTTAGTAGTAAAAGTGTATACGACTGCTGTGCTAGAGGTCCCGGGTTCGATTCCCGGGTCGGGTGAAAATGGTATTGGACTTTTCTATCATGAAATTCCAGTATTGATATTTTCCCGGAGTTTGGTAAACTAATGTTCCCGGTTGATGACAATAGGCTCGCCCCCTATTTCATGGGACCAAACATAGCTGGCGAAATGTGTCTGTGTAACACCTCTGCCTACCCCTTCGGGGAAAAAGGCGTGACACTATGTTATGTCAATAAACAGAGGTATTAGAATGTGGTAATCGAATGACATATATACCTAAATCGTTTAAACATAGCGATGGTGGCTGAATGGATAAGGGACCGGCGCGTGCAAATCACGCGGTCCGAGTTCGATCCCGACCGGCAGTACCAATGTGGATTCCACTTTGTGGAATTTATATGTACCAGTCTTACCATCTGCTAACGGTGAAGGGAAACATCGTGAGGAAACCCACATACCCTAGAAGAAATTCTATGAGTATGTCTGATCTACCAACCTGCACTAGGCCAGCGTGAGTGGATTATGGCCTAAACCTTCTCAGCGTAGTTAGAGGAGAGGAGACCCGAGCCCAGCAGTGGGACTTAATGGGTTGCTGATGCTGATGTTTAAACTTATAGGTACCTACGAGTTTAAAAAACGCAGTAATTAATTCATTTTAGCGTTTATAAAGCGCGAATATTATATAGTCTTAATCTCACTTGGTCAAGGTTAAGATCTCATTGTCCTCAGCCTACATTATCTATACTATTATTGTAAAGCTGAAGAGTTTGTTTGGTAGTTTATTCTCAGGAACTACTGGCCCGATTTGAAAAATTATTTTAGTGTTGAACAGCCCATTTATCGAAGGTTATAATAGTACATTATGATGTAAATGCGGTAAGTTGATAATTACAGCCGAGGCGATATTGCTAGCCCGAGCCGCAGGCGAGGGCTACAAGAAAGCAGAGGCTGTAATTATCAAAGCGCACGAATGTCATACGACGTTTTATAACATATTTGCGAGAAAATAAATAAAATTCGGGCTTTCTTAGAAAAAAACAAATATAGCGAAAAGAAATAGCGCGCGGAATAATTTTTACTTGTCACAAATTATCGATGCGCGCGCATCAGCGCTTTTTTTTAAGGCAAATCCACAAAAACAGCCAGTAATACTAATTAAGTAAATTAATATTTTTGTGTTTTAGTACAGATAAATGGTTGTAATTTATGGTCCAAAATAATTAAATTAAAGAATTAAATGTTTATTTTATATAATTATAACATAATTATTTTATCTCCCAAAGTTAATTTTATTCATAAAATGTTGACCACTTTTTTGACATAAAAACTCTTTGCTAAGATTTAAAAAAGTAGATACCGTTCGTTACGTACGGAGCCCCTTGATTATTAGTATGTGAGCATGAGAAGCCGTGCAATTTACTTTACATTACCGCACTAGTGCGTAATGAGATACATTACAACACTGAAAATAAGAGACCCTTTACGAGCAAATATGTTATAAATAAAATTATTATGATATAATTATCATAATAATTTTATCTCCCAAAGTTAATTTTATTCATAAAATATGTTAACCACTTTTCTGACATAAAAACTCTTTGCTAAGATCACAGAACAGAGATATATTTTGAGGGTTTTTTTAGCTAAGATTTAAAAAAGTAGGTACCGTTCGTTTTAGGCGTAGCCCCTTGATTATTAGTATGTGAGCCGTGCATTTTACTTTACATTACCGCACTAGTGCGTAATGAGATACATTACAACACTGAAATTGGTGAAATAAGAGACCCTTTACGAGCAAATATGTTATAAACTATATAACATCACGCTACGGCCAATAGGAGTTGAGCAGTTGCGAATTTTTCAAATCGGATCAGTAGTTCCTGAGATTAGCGCGTTCAAACAAACAAACTCTTCAGCTTTATAATATTAGTATATAATTATTATGTAATAACGTCTACTAGCAATTTTTTGACACACGAAAGTACAAGGTTTGGCTTAATTGTTGTTATTCTGTTTAATCAAGCTTGTCGAAGTTGTTGTTTCTCAAAATGAGCAGCGGTACAAGGCCGTAGTGTGCTATATCTAGGGGGCGATGATATTTTTGTCCGACACGGGAATCGAAACCGAGACTCCTTACCGAACTTTTCGCTGCGCCACCGAGGCGGAGTATTTCTCTACAGTTTGGAGGAGACCCGTGCCCAGCAGTGGGACGTTTATGGGTTGAAATGATAATGATGATGAATGTCTAGATTATTATATTCTATCTAATAAAACCTATATAACTTTATGTATTTTGGTTTTGGAAGATAACTAAAAGTACACGGTGCATACCTACTTCAACAACATAATAGTAATCAAACAGCTATAATAGTAATTGAACCAAAGACCTCCTAATGCCAAATAAAGTTAAAATCGTGATAAAGTTACCTACACATAAACCTACTTAAATCTACATTAATTTACTAGCTAATTAATCAGTACATATTATATGTAAGGCCATTTAATAAGATTACGTTGTTTAAAACAACAAATCAGTTACCTGTACGCAAACACCTAATAAATTAACGATTATAACAACGTATTTACGCCCACATTAATTAAAACATTCAAGAAAATATCAGAATGCACTTTCGACTAAAGATTTATCGTAAAAACGAACGCATGTCTGCGCCCCTGACTATTCAAGTCATTACAAAGTTTATAACAACTTATTTACCATTAGTTAACAATAAAAGTTTTAAAAATAACCTGTATTGCTTAGGAATAAAGTCTAATTTTAATATTGTGTAGTTAATAAAACGGCAGCTCGTCTGTCAACTTGGCAACGCCATCTTGAATTGCAGCAAACTTCAGTACGTTAAAACCCGTGCCGCGGAGCGGTCGTATTGCGTGGTGATTTTAAATGTTATTTAAAAACCGTTTAAATTGAACATTATTATTATAAACTCTCTTCAGGTGATGCTACAAACAGTTAATTGTGAAAAGTGAGTTGTGAAGAACGTGTTATCTTATAAATGAGACCTTTGTTGGTCAGTGAATAATGTTTTAAAGTGGATAAACAATGATAGAATAGCAATATGGAAGATGTGTACACAATAAAAGTTAAAACAAAACCCGATACGAGGAACTTGTTCCCTTCTGAGAGACGATATTCTGCATCAACAGTATCTGGATTAGCTTGGGTTCACATCGCTTTAGCTGCTACGTCTTTTCTATTAGCCTGCCTAGCATTAGTTAATCCTAGTACAGAGGTATCTAACCAAAATGATACGTACAACAACAGCGAAATTATACCAAACAACACGGAATATGAATCTCAAATGAATTCGAATTATGAATCGAGTAATTCAAATGGAAGTGAAACGGTTTTTAACGGAAATAAATATGACAGTAATTATATATTGGTGTTGGCGCCTGTTTTAATCACTATATTTGGATTAGCAGCAGGCGTTGTGAGTATTCTAGCATCCGTCAAGTGGTATATTGACCATCATATAACATGGTTGTTTGTTATGTCTTGTTTATCGACTGTAGTTTCACTTACATCCTTTATAATGATCGCAGTTTGGTTTATAACGACCTCTGAAGGAGATATTACTGAGTTCTACAAGGACAAAGTGCCTTTTAAAGACTTTATATTAGTGAAACACAGCGATATTGTTATTAAAAATGAGTCTCATATGATAATAGCGTTGAATCAAGCCACTGATAATGAGGAGACACCGAATTTGTTTACTAAAAGAGTGTTATCTATCAATATATTAATAGCTGCGTTTTTAGAGCTGTTGTGGTCGATTTTGAGCGTCAAAATTTCTTATAAAGGCATGAGGAATACGTATAGTGAGGAGACAGAGAGACGTGGGAACTGTATATCTGTTGTTACTAAAATAAAAGGTAATGATACGAGAAAATTCCCGAGAAATGGCAAGCTCGTGCCGCCAAAACCTGATTTAATAGAACACTATCCGAGCAAGAAGATTAGACGTATATTTTTGGCGCAATCTGACAACGGATTTTACATGAAAAATCAACCTAATAAGGCCAAACCTAACACGGAAACGAGTTCGGAATTTTATAAAGAACGTATGTTAAACTTCCTTAACCGATGCGCTTCTTTGGAAGGCATTTCGAACCCTGAGATTAGTTCCAGCGTTCATTCTGAGACACTAAACGCTATACCAGAGGGTGTGATGGTGGAAAATGCACTCCAGGAGTCAGCGAATCCTGAAATAAAAGACAGGATGACACCAATAAGTTGGGGGGATACGCCAGAACATACAATTTACAATCAGAACACATTAAATTTGGACAAGATATTTAAGTTTAAACAGAACTCTAGTAAGAAAAGTGAAAATGGCGAAAAGTGCTTGCGACACGCGAAGTAAATAGGTACCTTATAGTAAGAGTGTTTGTCAATGATTTTGTGCACGTTTTGTTTCATGTCCGAAATGGTTGTCTATTGTTATTAATGTAAGCCAGTTTTACGTAACGTTTACATGAATGTACTCTATGAAATTTAAATACTTTTATGATTTAACGCTATGTTTTTTTTGCATAACCTCTTAGGCTAGATGCTATCTAATGATATTGTTATCGTATCTCTTTTGTAGAGCACAAAATGGTTTTAATTACCTATGCTTTTTATTGAAAATATGCTCTAGTACAATACAAGAAAATACAATACTAAATATACAAACATTGAACTACAGGTTATGACAAATGTATTTTTGTATGTGACGAATAAACTTAAAAAATACTGGACCGATTTCAAAAATTCTTTTGTCGTTAGAAAGCTTCATTATCACAGAGTAACATAGGCTATATAACACCACGATACGGCTAATAGGAGCTGAGCAGTGGCCAATTAAAGAACGACGGGAGCCAAGCCCCGCCAACAGCTTCCCTTATAACAAGGACTTGTTTCTTATTGCGAGAATTATTATTGTAACTCTCTAATTGCAGCTAAAGTCTCCGTTGACCCCCAAACAATAGATTTCTCATTGTAACTACAAGTGACGTAATCAAAGTTTGTAAAAAAAAGTGCTGACCAGAAAATTGTGGATAAATGTGCCCATTTTTTGTATTCGTGGACTGTATGCGGGTTTATTACTTACGAAAGTACAATCCTATGTTCTTAAAGAACATCTCTAAGCAAATCTCCCACGAACCCTCTGTCACTGAACAACAGAAACTGCTTACCTTCGGTCTGGAACGTCCAGCGTCCAGCCTTGCCTTCGGTGATGTGGTACACACAGGACACAATATAACAATCCGTAGATTAACACAGCCACTAAAAATAGCCTTAATAAACCTTAGCCGTTACTTTGATTGTACAATATTGCCATCACTTAACTACATCTACACTATCAACATTAGTATTATAATATTAATATCTACATTCACACAGCGCCATCTAGTCCCAAATTAAGCAATTATATTTGCTTGTGTTATGGGTAATAAACAACTGATATACTACTTAAATACTTTTTTTTTGTAAATACATATGTACCTACATACTATAGATAAATTATAAAGATTTGTATTTTTGTATGTAACGAATAAATTTAAAAACTACTGGACCGATTTCAATAATAGGTAAGTACTTACGTTGGACAGGGCTCTCCCAAGAAATGTCCATTTAAAACAAAAACAATATTCTTTTGTTATTCTATCAGATCACCAAGTGGATTCAATTTTGTATTCTATAACCTTGGATTTATAGTTCAAAAGACAATAAATTAGAAACGCTACTTAGGACGTTTTATTACGTATGTTCCACTTTTATCTGGAGCCAATTTTTTCATATCAAACTAATAAACTGTAAGACCAAACTAATGGTTTAAAATACTGTTTTTATTAGCAACTAGACGTCGAGCGGAGCTTCGCTCCCATCGTTATTTATTTGGCCACTGCTCTGTTCCTATTGGGCGTAGCGTGATGTTATATAGCCTATAATCTTCCTCGATAAATGGGCTATCCAACACTAAAAGAATTTTGAAAATCGGTTCAGTAGATCTCGAGATTACCTACGTTACAAACTTTACCCCTTTTATAATATTAGTATTGGTAGATATTTTATAACGTATTCGTTATACGCTTGTCGTATTATCACGCTTGTTATACGCGAAGAAGTAGGTAGAATATTATTGTTTTGATCCGATCTTGGTTGAATGCGACGGCTGTTTTTTATTTTCTTATAATGTTATAAGTTCCTGCGTTTATTCTTTGTATAAACTTTAACAAAAACTAAATATGATACTTCATTGTGACGATATCTTACTCTTAAACATAACATATCCGGGCTGGATACCCAATTTCTCCTCCCAGCCCTTTCATTTTCCTTATTTTTTGTGATTAGCTATAAGTTAGAATAAAATATTCACGTTAAGGTGCACAATCTTACTTTTTAAACTCACTCTTTTCACTCCCCTGCTCCACCGAGTTAGCAGTGGCGTAACTATAGGGTGGCAGTAATGGCAAAATGCCACGGGCCCCCGACCCAAGAGGGCCCCGACCTAAGAAGCATACATTTTTAACAACCTGAGTTATATAAAAAATATTTTACATGAAAAAAAATTTTTTTTTGTATCGTCTTAATATATTTTAAGGTGATACAAATTCAAGTTAATTAATTATTATGAATCACACATCTAATGTGAATTATTAAAATTAAACTAAGTACAACGTGACGATTCTCACTGATAGGGCCCTATAAAAAAAAATTGCCAAGGGCCCCTCTGCGAGTTAGACGAAGTATTTACCTACGTTTTAATTTAAATAGCTACCTTAACAGCGACTATATTCAGTAAACAAATAGATTACAAACAGTTTATTAGATATGCCATTGTTAACTTGCCAAACGACGAAACGCCACGCCATATTAAAACAAGCATTGTTTTATCGTCCACCTTTAAAGAATAAACTTCTAAAATACAAGACTTGGTAAATATTTTTACGTTTTAAAAAGAATATACGAAACGAATTTGGAATTTTCGCAAGAAATTTCTGCCTTACTATGTGTAAGGTAATCTTAAAACACAATCAGAATTATCATCATTTTAACCCATAAACGTCCCACTATTGGGCACGGGTCTCCTGCAAAGAATGTTAAGGGAATTTAGCCTACTATACCACGTTGGCCAGACGGGTTGGTATAGTTTTTCGAATTTTCCTTAACTCGCAGGGCTCTTGTCTGTTTATGGTTTCTTTCTTAATTCTTAGTCGCCTTTTACGACACCCACGGGTTGAAATGGGGTAGTGACATTATGTATTCTTAAGCCGTCACTACACGGAGATAATTTACGGATATTTTAATAATAATAATAATATTCTACCACATTCACACAGTGCTATCTAGTCCCAAAGTAAGCAATTATATTTGCTTGTGTTATGGGTAGGTACTAAACAACTGATTTAATACTTCAAATATTTTTTTTTTGTACTACATACTTATTATAAACAAATTACACCCAGACACAGAACAAACAATCATGCTCATCACACATTTTGCCTTTTTTGATCATCAAGATTTAAAGAATACGTTTACTTCTTACTACTTAACTCTGATGTTTTATTGCGCCAAGGGATTGATGTCCCCAGTAATTGGTTATTTACTATTTATTAAACTGCCTTGGTGACGCAGCGGTAATGTATGCAGTAGCGGTTTCTGAGATTTTGGGTTCGATCACGAAGTCGGAACAAATGAAAAAAATATATACTTAATATAAAATTGTATTAAGTATTAGTACGTAAGTAATTGTTAAGTACGAGTAGCTATTATGTATGAGTTATGTCTAAATTCAGTTTCTCTGCATTATTTTAACATTTTTCTTCCAGTCTTTCTTTCTATAGTGTTCTAAAATTGCGATTCGGTGCAGCTAAGTGTGGTGCGATCCTTATTAGTGTCAGACACAGACAATATCGTGTTCAATCCAATTGCCCCGCACCGTGGCTGATTCAAATAATCACAATTGCCAAAACATCATAAATTTAAATCGTTTGAGAAAAGTTATAATTAGTCAATTCGCACCGTGTCAAAATGGCGTGGTTAATAATAATTTTATAGTTATGTAAATTTATAAACAAATTATTTATGGTTTTTTGCTGTTATGCAATGACACGACGCAACCTTGTAGAAACGTCATTAAAATATTTGGTTACAGTGTCATTGTGGGGTGTTACCGAAGCTCATGGGCGTAGTCAGGGGGGGAGGTTTGGAGGTTCAACAAAGATATAAGAATGACTAATAAATTATAATGTACTTAAAAATCAAAAACACAGTACCTATCACGCCTCTTCCCTCGAAGGGGTAGGCAGGAGTGTATCATAAAGATCAAAGTAAATAATCAGTAATTATGTTGGAACACACAAACACACAAACACACAGCCTCTCACCCCAAACGCATATACCGTCTCCGTTCCGTCGTGGGTAAAAATAGTGCTGTTCGTCAATTAGCATTGTATCATCATCGTCATTTCAACCCATAAACGTCCCACTGCTGGTTATGGGTCTCCTCCAAGGATATGGATGGAATTTAGCCTACTATACCACGCTGGCCAGACGGGTTGGTATAGGTTTTGTTTCGAATTTTCCTTTTCTCGCAGTGCTCTTGTCTGCATGGTTATACTCCCTTAGTCGCCTTTTACGTCACCCACGGGTTGAAAAGGGATAGTGACAGTATGTATCCACACATGTATCCTATTAGTCTGTAAGCTTTCTGAACAGAAATAAATGTATTCTTAATCCGTCACTACACGGAGATAATTTACGGATATTTTAATAATAATAATAATATTCTACCACATTCACACAGCGCCATCTAGTCCCAAAGTAAGCAATTATATTTGCTTGTATTATGGGTACTAAACAACTGATATACTACTTAAAATATATATTTTTTTGTAAATTCATACAAATTATAGACAAATTACACCCAGACACAGAACAAACCTTTATGCTCATCACACAAAGATTTGTCCTGGGTGGGGATCGAACCCACGACCTCCGGCTTAGCAGTCAGGGTCACTAACCACTAGACCAACGGGCCAGTCAATGTGTCAGTCAGTTAATGTGAATAAAGACATGATATTAATTTCCCCTTTAGCACGAGTGTTTAATGTGTTCATACGATACGAATTACATTGTCATAGATAGTCACAGAAGCGAGACATAACGATTATAAGATGTAGGTGAGAGAGGATAAAAACTGTGATTATATTGTGCTACATGTTCACGCATCTTAATAGCTGTGCCACACGGTTGTAAACTTGCGTTCCAACAGAGGTGACCTTGGTGGGAACTTGGTTGTCATCCGCGGAGCTTGTATGAAATTAGGTTTACAACAGCTATACGTACGGTCGGTGTAATTCGACCGAAACGTCGGGCAAACAAATAAGGTATTTTCATATTCCTTAAATATAATACGGGACGTAGACCCGTTATATAATAATTTAATAACAGCTATATGGTTGGAATCCACCAAGGTCACCTCTGTTGGAAGGCAAGTTTGTAACAGTGTGGCACGCGTTTATTGTGATAATTCCGTTTAATCAGTTATGAATCCATAGCAGTTGAGTTTGTTTGGTTGAACTCTAGGAACTCAGGAACTACTGCCCCCTGATACTGAGCTGTCGAAAAATTTTCGGCCGGAAATGTCAGTTTTATTAAAGTTAAAAAACATAATGTTAAAGAAATAGATGGTTGTAGGAAAAAAACTTAAATTAATCAGTTTTTAATTTTCTATACGGTAGACTATTTTCTAACATTAAATAATTTACACCGTAAAAATACGTCGTACTAAGATTCCAAAACGTTTACGATCCGAGAGCAATCCAACGAGTCAAAATCAGGGCGCAGGTCCGATTTAAAAATTAATTTTAACGTTAGAAAGCTACGTTATCACTGAGTAACATAGGCTATATAATACCACGCTATGGCCAATAGGAGCTGAGCAGTGGCCAAATATAGAACGGCAGGAGCGAAACACCGCGTGACATCTAGTGTTTAATATTTAAACAATCATAATCTTGTTTATTTTCTAAAATAAATGATTATTTCTTTATTTTGTTTTATTTTTACCCGACTGACAGGACGGGTATTGTTTTTCGCGCGTATCTTGTATGTTTGTAAATTTCTTTATTCCCACGTTTCTTCATAACGGCTGGATAGGGTATTGTTAGATTCTTCTCTAAAACCCAAGTGTCCTTAGATAGGTATTATAAAAACAAAAGATGAAACGGCGGACTTTTGGCGCCAAATTGTAAGAAGCTAGTTTTTTTTTTAACCAAACCTATCGAGTAGCGTATCAAAATAAAGAGATGACATATATTTAAAAAGAGATTATACATAATTTAATGGTGTGAAATTGTAAGTAGTTAATTTTATTTTTTTTAAATAAAGGGAATCAAATGGAGACAAATATATACATAATTATGTTATATAATATTTAAATTTAATCGGAAATAATAATTACGTTGCATAACTGTTGATTTTTGCAGTCGGGTTATTTTAATTATTTAATTATATTTATAAAATATTTGCTCGTAAAGGATCTCTTATTTCACCAATTTCAGTGTTGTAATGTATCTCATTACGCACTAGTGCGGTAATGTAAAGTAAATTGCACGGCTTCTCATGCTCACATACTAATAATCAAGGGGCTCCGTACGTAACGAACGGTAATTTTTTTAAATCTTAGCAAAGAGTTTTTATGTCAAAAAAGTGGTCAACATTTTATGAATAAAATTAATTAAGTAACTTTGGTAGATAAAATAATTATGATAATATAAAGAATTAAATGTTTATTTTATATAATTATATATAAAATAAACATTTAATTCTTTAATTTAATTAATTTAGACCATAAATTACAACCATTTATCTGTACTAAAACACAAAAAAGTTAATTTACTTTATTAGTAATACTGGCTGTTTTTGTGTTTTTGCCTTAAAAAAAAAGCGTTGATGCGCGCGCATCGATAAATTGTGACAAGTAAAATTAATTCCGCGCGCTATTTCTTTTCGCTGTATTTGTTTTTTTCTAAAAAAGTCCGAATTTTATTTATTTCCTCGCAAATATGTTATAAAACGTCGTATGACACACGTGCGGTTTGATAATTACAGCCTCTGCTTTCTTGTATATATATATATATATTGATATAGCAATATCGCCTCGGCTGTAATTATCAACTTACCGCACTTGTATCATAATGTACTATTACTTGTTTCTTATTTCTGTACCTATGTATCAAATAATTGTGATCTCCACACATCTTGAAGTAGACTTGATCCTCAAGTTCCGGCGGCCCACACGTCACAGCGAAGAGTCGGTGCACAGAGGGGTTTAGTGGGTATTTCGGTCTCGACCAGCGAGTCCCACATTACCTTCCCGTGTCGTTTTCGCATGCATTCCCCTCTTAATACAAAAAAGGTTAGCGTTATATGCAAAAGGACTTAACCATTCGGCTATACTTATTCGACAAGCGCAAGCGTGCCCTGACCGCCGATGTCGGTTATAATCGACAAAACTCAGGTTCATAGAAATTAGATACGACGAATACTATCAGTGGCAGATTGAGCATGTTTCACCACAAGCAAATAAGTGCTAAATAGCCTATATGAAACTTAGTTGACAGATTTTTGACGTAAGTATTTTTCATATAAAATCTGTCAAAAAAGCCTCGGGTAGTTTATTAGACACTGATTTGACTGGCCTGTTGGTCTAGTGGTTAGTGACCCTGACTGCTACCGGTTCGATCCCCACCCAGGACAAATCTTTGTGTGATGAGCACAAAGGTTTGTTCTGTGTCTGGGTGTAATTTATCTAAAATAATATGTATTTACAAAAAAAAAAATGTATTTAAGTAGTATATCAGTTGTTTAGTACCCATAACACATGCTAATATAATTGCTTAATTTGGGACTAGATGGCGCTGTATGAATGTGGTAGAATATTATATATATTATATTATTTGAAGGTGAAACAGGCCCTAAATATCAAGAGCGCCCTAGGCAAGAATATCTGACCGCGGCCGTTAAAGGGCTTTGTGGTGGTCAAGTTGGGCCCTGGATGGTTTAAATTCACAATTGTCCCAGTAGATGCCGCTGCAATCAGGGGTCCGTTAGTTAAAATAAAATACTCAGAATTAATAAAACAATTTATTTGGCGACAATAATTATGTAAAAAATTATTAAAATGACAATACTATTCATTAAAATGTATACAAAATATAGATTCGTCATTTGCCAATATCCTTATTATTATTATAAATGCAAAAGTAAATCTGTTTGTTTGTAACGCTGTCACGCAAAACACTGAACCGATCTTCATGTAATTTCACATATATTATATAGTACATACTAGCGGACCCGACAGACGTTGTCCTGCATGATATACCAATCGATTTTTTTTTATTTGTGAATCTAAAACATCCTCGAATCCACTTGAACACATACACAAAAATTCATTCAAATCGGTTCAGCCGTTTAGGAGTTCACTGTCAACACACGTACAGAAGAATTATATATAATAAAACTATTCTACCACATTCACACAGCGCCATCTAGTCCCAAAGTAAGCAATTATATTTGCTTGTGTTATGGGTACTAAACAACTGATATACTACTTATATACATTTTTTTATTTGTAAATACATAAATATTATAGATAAATTACACCCAGACACAGAACAAACCTGTATGCTCATCACACAAAGATTTGTCCTGGGTGGGATCGAACCCACGACCTCCGGCTTAGCAGTCAGGGTCACTAACCACTAAACCAACAGGACAGTCTATATATAAAGATATAACACATATATTATTATAATATATAAACGAGATTTCATTTATAATAGATTGCCTCTCCTCTAGCCCGATGGACATTCAAATAACCTGCACCACTGGCTTCAGAGTAACCGATCAACTATAATTAAATGCAAAGATATGTAACGCTTTCATAATTCCACTTTTCTTAAAGAAATTATGCATAATTAAACATAGACAGTGTAACAACTGTTACAATATATATGTAGAAGATATCTCATCAGCAACCCTTTAAGTCTCACTGCTGGGTTCGGGTCTCCACTCCTCTAACTAGAGAGCTGAGAGGGTTTAGGCCATAATCCACTCACGCTGGCCTAGTGCGGGTTGGTGGATCAGACTTACTCATAGAATTTCTTCTAGGGTATGTGGGTTTCCTCACGATGTTTTCCTTCACCGTTAGCAGATGGTAAGTCACTTCCACATTGGTACTGCCGATCGTAGTCAAAGATATCTATCTAGAACCAAAATATTTCGAGTCTCTCTATATTCAGGCCGAATGACTTCATCATCAGTTACATTGTACCAAGATACCAAGATTGGTGTATGTGAGAGCAGATTGTTTCACACTGCGACTTGTAAAACGCTGCGACGCATGGTTCAGACATATAACACACACTTTACCGATCTACTCACTTTACTCCCGGGTCGGGTGAAAATTTTATTGGGCTTTTCTATCATGAAATTCCAGTATTGAGATTTTCCCGGAGTTTGGTTCTAAGTGTAGTGTATGTATATCTAAGTCAAAGTGTATTGTTTAAATAATTGTAATCCTATACCTTCCTAGAATTGCCTCGCTGGCAGCGGGAAGTGTATACGACTGCTGTGCAATAGGTCCGGGTTCGATTCCCGGGTCGGGTAAAAATAAGTATTGGATTTTTCTATCAGGAAGTTCCAGTATTGAGATTTTCCCGGAGTTTGGTAAACAAATGTTCCCGGTAGATGACAATAGGCTCGCCCCCTATTTCATGGGACCAAACATAGCTGGCGAAATGTGGGTGTGAAACACCTCTGCCTACCCCTTCGGGGAAAAAGGCGTGATGCTATGTTATGCTATGTTTGTTTTGTCTGAAGAGAAATTTAATCATTGGTATTGAATTTAATGTGGAATATAAAATAATTAAAGACTTGTAAAACGGACGTGGTTTTATTTCGAGAGATTACCATAGACAGTACAGACTTATCATAGCATAGACATAAAAGAGGTACTAGTGTTGTGCAGTTGTGCCAATAGATAAGGAAGGGAAAATTTCTTACTACAATACTCTTACAAAATTTTATCCTTTCTTGAACTAAACAAATTTGAAAATATACAAAGTTAACCAATACATAGCACACTCTGCCTCAGCTTAGTCATGTTTAATAACATACATGTAATATCACAACATTCTGTAATAAATGTACCTACTTATAACAACTTTCAATTTACATACTCTTACATAACAAAAGAAAGACTTTACCAGTAATTAGTATTTAATTGAAACACAAAATTAACAAGAAAACTAAAATCAATTAGTTTTAATCAGTCCTATTTTACTGCATAGGTACTGAAATGTATCTTTAGGTAAAGCTTTAGTAAACATATCAGCATATTGGTGTCCGTTATGCTAGCGTACACCAGAACTGCAACGAGTTAGTTTCTATGCCAAAAAACTCTGTGTAAATACTGCCTAATTACTGTAAAAATAAAAAAAAATCTTCCTCTTTAGTTTAGGAAATAAACACCATTTTCACTATGTACGCTAGCGTCACGATCAAGCTAGCGTACACATGGCCGTACTCGAAAACGGCTAATTGTAAAGCAACAGATTTGGACACAAAAATACTGTTCTAATACTTCTCCCGCTATGCAAAATTTCATAACGATTGCTCTTGTAGGAACAGAGATATTGAACAAGACTTTTCAATGACATTCGGAGCTGGCGTCATGGCAGCGTACACATAGTAGTTCTTATAGAAAGGGAACTTTTCTTGTAATGAATGCTATATATATAAATAGTGCGTGAAATTCTGCCTCTATTAGTGTAAATACTTTATGCGAATTCGCAGGGGAATAAGCAAAAAAACCTATGTTAAGTTCTAGGAACAAATATACTGACGTACTGTCGCGAACAAAATGAATTATTTGTGAAATTAAAAACAGAAATATAGCATTATTTTCTAATACACGTTAATTACATTATAAACACAAACAAAAACTAGTACTAAAAAGAAGTAAATTGTCATTATTGTACCAAATCAGTAATAATATGATTATACTGTGTTAAAAAATAATTGTTTTTGGCATAATAAATGTTATTTGAATTTTTCCAATTATTTAATTTTCACTCAGAACTATATCTACAATGAAGTGTACATACTCCTAGTTCAGTACTTCATCACGTTTCAGTTTTAGTTCTCTATTAAAAAAAACTTGACAAAGCACCTTTGAGCATATCTGTACCTGTACTATGAACAGAAATTAACAGGGTTTTTTACTTATTCCCCTGCGAATTCGCATAAAGTATTTACACTAATAGAGGCAGAATTTCACGCACTATTTATATATATAGCATTCATTACAAGAAAAGTTCCCTTTCTATAAGAACTACTATGTGTACGCTGCCATGACGCCAGCTCCAAATGTCATTGAAAAGTCTTGTTCAATATCTCTGTTCCTACAAGAGCAATCGTTATGAAATTTTGCATAGCGGGAGAAGTATTAGAACAGTATTTTTGTGTCCAAATCTGTTGCTTTACAATTAGCCGTTTTCGAGTACGGCCATGTGTACGCTAGCTTGATCGTGACGCTAGCGTACATAGTGAAAATGGTGTTTATTTCCTAAACTAAAGAGGAAGATTTTTTTTTATTTTTACAGTAATTAGGCAGTATTTACACAGAGTTTTTTGGCATAGAAACTAACTCGTTGCAGTTCTGGTGTACGCTAGCATAACGGACACAGCATATTGTTCTTTTGTACATACATACTTTAAATTAATTTGTTTGTCTGCATATTTCTCCTTAATAAAGTTATATTTAACTTCTATATGTTTACACCGCTTATGGAAGTCTACATTTTTAATTAAACAAATTGCACTCTGATTGTCTATATGTAAAGTCACTGAGTCCTGATGAAACGCATTAATGTCAGTTAACAGTCGTTTCAACCACATAATTTCTTTTGTAGTAGCACACGCCGCCATAAATTCAGCCTCCGTAGTGGACAAGGCAACACTCTGTTGAAGTTGTGTTGTCCAGGTTATAGCAGCTCCATTTTTAATACAGACATACCCAGTTAAAGATCGCCGTGTGCATGTATCTTTCGCATAATCCGCGTCACTATATGCTTGAAGTTGATTACTATGCTTTGACATATAACACAAACCATAGTGTTGTGTTTCTTTTAGGTATTTCATAATCTTCTTCACGACGTTCCAGTGTGTGTGATTATAACAATTTAAATATCGGCTTACCAGACTGACTCCATAAGTGATATCAGGTCTGCTTACTATTGCCAGGTGCATCAATGACCCAACAGCTTCTCTGTATGGTATGTCCTTGTCCGGTGCAGCTGCGCTCTTTTCCAGTCTTGTATGAGGGTCAACATATTCGATGATGCTTTCAAACCTTCAGGTGGTTTCATGTATATGTCCTCATTTATATCGCCATATAAAAATGCAGTTTTTATATCAAACTGAGTCATTTCTAAATTATGCTGTGCAGCCTCTGAAAGTAAAACTCTGATGGAATCATACCTTACTGTAGGTGAAAAGGTTTCAGTATAGTCTATGCCTTCTTTCTGTAAGAAACCTTTGGCACATAACCTGGATTTATATAACGGGCCGGATGGCATTTCTTTTATTTTGAAAACCCATTTAGAGCCAATTACCCGCACTCCTGGTGGTTTCTCCACTAACTGCCAGGTCTTATTTTCTGCATGCGCCAACAACTCAATTTTGATAGACTCCTTCCATTTTGCTGCATTCACATTATGTATAGATACTGCTTCACTATATGTCTGAGGGTTGTCCTGCTGGTCTGAACTGTCATCTGTACAGAGGTAAGTATTGTCAGTATTATCTTCTTTATTCAACCTATTTTTTGATCTTGTTGTTATATTTGAATAAATATCATTAGAGTCTATTGACTCCTCTGGTTCATACAAAGATCCCTCATCGGAGTGGAAGGACTCATCACTAGTTATATTTTGATCACATAACTCTAAGGTTGATTCACTATTAAAACTTTCATTATTGTGTACAGGACCTTCTGATGTGGATTCGGACAATTGTAATTCAACGTAATTTCTCATAACTGAATTTTCTAAGAATACAACATCTCTGCTAATTAGAACTCTCTTTGTTTTAGGATCAAAAAGTCTATAACCTTTGGTCTGTTCACTGTAACCTATGAATACCATTTTAGTTGCTTTTGCATCCCATTTCTTGAGCTTTTCTTTAGGTGTATGGACCATTGCTTCACATCCAAATATTTTTAAATGACTGATATTGGGCTTTTCACCAGTCCAGATTTCTTCAGGAGTTAGAAATCCCAACGCTCTGGTCGGACAGCGGTTGGTGATGTACGCTGCTGTCGAAATTGCTTCTGCCCAATACTGCTTCTGTAATTTAGCGTTCAATAACATACAACGGGCTCGTTCTAATAATGTTCGGTTCATCCTTTCTGCTAAGCCATTTTGTTGAGGTGTATATGGTGCAGATGTTTGATGAATTATTCCACACTTTGTTATGAGAGATTTAAATTCATTACTAAGATATTCTCTACCATTGTCTGTGCGTAAAATCTTTATTGATAAATTAAGTTGATTTTCTACCATGGCTTTAAACTCTTTGAATTTATCAAAAACATCTGACTTATTCTTAATTAAATAAGTAAATACTTTCCTGGAATAGTCATCGATGAAAGTGACAAAATAGTGTGCACCTCCCAGCGACTGGACTTCCATGGGACCGCAGACATCAGAATGTATGAGCTGCAATAAACCTTTAGCTCTGGATCCATCTGAAGGAAATGAATTTCTTGACTGCTTTCCCTCATGACATGAAATACATACACCTTTGTTCTTGCTTTTAATTTTTACTCCTGTACATTCCGATAGTCTGTTTAAATCTTCAAAGTTCAGATGTGCCATTCTTTGATGCCATAGGTATGCATCATTTCCTTCACTTGCAGATATGTATGCTGGAATACTTTGTGTATTTAGCCGGTACATATTATTAGTTAGTTTTGCATTAGCCACTTGTACATTGTTTTTGTTAAATATTTTGCAACCATCTTTGTCAAATTTCACTTGACAGCCATTTTGTATAATCTGACTAACAGAAAGAAGGTTGGTGGCTAATTCCGTTACATACAGAACATTTTGAACACATATTGTTTCAGGCTTCCCATCATTAATCACTCGTAGATTTACTTTTCCACATGCTTTTACAGAAAGTTTCTTATTATCTGCCACTTTGATAGTGTTGACCGGAGGCGGTATTTCATCAAAAAGCCATTCACGGTGCATCGTAAGATGCATTGAAGCCCCTGAGTCAATGAACCAGCCATCATCATTGCTTAATGATGCTGAAAATACAGCTACATAGCCTGAGCTTTCATTTGTCTTTTCTTTCTTCTTACTTTTACACTTCTTGCTTATGTGTCCATATTGATTACATGTATAACACCTCGGACCTTTATTAGGTTTGTTTGACTTCTCTGAACCTTGTTTGGTATTCTGCGAGTTAACTTTTCCTTTAACATACAGCGCAGCAGTATCTGACTTTCTGACATCTTGTAGAAGTTTTGTCTTAACCGAGTCAGCCGTTATCACCAAACCTGAGTTCTCCAACGCCATAATCATTGGTTGATATAACTCTGGAAGGCCAGCCAAGAGTAAGGTTCCCAGCCATTCATCGTTTACTAAAAAACCAATATTTCTCAATTTATGAGCGGTAGTCATTATTTTATTCACATAATCTTCAATGTTCTGGCACCCATCTAACGTGGTAGTAATCAGATCTCTCAAAAGCCCTACTCTGCGGGTCAGTCCTTTATCATCGAATGCTTTGGCTAAATTATCCCACACTTCTTTTGCCGTTGTGGCTTCTTGTATGTGTATATAGTTGATAGGATCTACTAATAAGATTATTTTTGACTTTGCTTTTATATCCTTTTTTATATCAACTGCTTCCTCACCTGTTGCCGGTTCGACACATTGCCATAACTCTTCATGCTCAAGATAAGTTTTGACTGTAAATTTCCAGGTGGGATAATTGTCCCTTCCGGTCAGCTTTTCTACTAATGCCATTGCACTATTTGAAGACATTTAGCTGATGAAGTGCTCGTGACAAAAAAAAATTTAATCTACTATCGGCCACGTTTTTTACTTTTTAGGTTATATTTCACTTCACTGATTCTAATTTTACTTTTAGTGGTTATTTTTACTTTAAAACTTTAATTTGATGGAAATTGCGTGGGTCTGGGCCCATAACCTATTGAATTTAATGTGGAATATAAAATAATTAAAGACTTGTAAAACGGACGTGGTTTTATTTCGAGAGATTACCATAGACAGTACAGACTTATCATAGCATAGACATAAAAGAGGTACTAGTGTTGTGCAGTTGTGCCAATAGATAAGGAAGGGAAAATTTCTTACTACAATAATTGGCAATTGAGATTTTAAGACTAAATGTAACTAAAACTTAAATTCTAAATTAAGCTTCAGTTCGCGCAATAAAATATTTTTTTCTGCTTATATGTATTGGTCTTAAAGACATGTACATGAAAAACGACAATAAACACCTACGAGGTCATCCACTAAAACTTTGGGAAAATACATCAAATAAGAAACCAATGAAACACTTCCTGCCTAACAGAGTCGTGAAGGCATGGAACAGACTACCGGAAAGTGTTGTCATGGCTCCCACTTTAAACGCATTCAAGAACAGATTGGATAAAGAAAACATCTCCAAGCTATTTGATACACACGCATCAGCTAACTAGCTGCTAGTGTGCTATACCAATAATAATAATAATAATGTACTCATTCTGTGGACAATGGTGTGGGTTATACGTTTATCTAATTTAAGTTACTGAATTATATGTATAGTAATAAGGAACGTGTAACTGTTTTTTGTCCCAATAAATGAAAATGAAAAAATCATCATTTCAACCCATAAACGTCCCACTGCTGGGCACAGGTATCCTCCAATGACTGGATGGAATTTGGCCTACTATACCACGCTGGCCTGACCAGAGGTTTTGTTCCGAATTTTCCTTTTCTCGCAGTGCTCTTGTCTGCTTAAAGTTAGGTTCCTTAGTCGCCTTTTACGACACCCACGGGTTGAGATGGGGTAGTGACATTATGTATTCTTAAACTGTCACTACATGGTCTACTAGCTTAGAATGTATGTAAACAAATCGCTGTCAAGTTATATTTTAGGATTGAATCTACGCTAATATTAAATAGAGGAAAGATTTGTATTTTTGTATGTAACGAATATACTTAAAAACTACTGGACCGATTTCAAAATTTTTTTTTGCAGATAGAAATATTCAAAAAAAATAACGCGACAGAACAGTTTTATTACGACCATAGATAGTACTCATATATAAAAGTGGCCAGGGTGTACAAATTATAACAAGAAGGTTTTAACTTCGAACACCTCCCCGTAATTAGATCACCCTGTACGTACAATGCATGATATAAACTGATAATAAACACAAGTGACTACTAATACACAATATGACAATTAATTTATAAATATTTGAATTAATTTATAAGAATATCAAATAGCAAACTTAATATAGAAACAAATATGTATTAAACCATTATAAAAATAAAAACTTTACAGTAAACCTAATAATGTAGTTAGCTTACTGTGTCTTAGTTTAGGTAATGATTTGGTTAGTATGTCTGCTAACTGATGTGTGGTTGAGATGTACTTAACATGAATTTGATTATTTGTTAAGGCCTCTCGTATGAAGTGATGACGAATATCAATATGTTTTGTGCGAGCGTGATAGGTGTCATTTGTGCTGAGTTTAAGTGAACTTTGGTTATCTGAATATATTACTATTGGTTGGTCTATTGAAAATATTTCTTTGATGAGGGAACGTATATAGATGGCTTCTTTACTTGATTCAGAAAGTGCCATATATTCGGCTTCTGTAGTCGAGAGGGCAACCGTTTTCTGTTTGCGAGCCTCCCACGAAGTTGGTGCGCCACTCATCAAAAAGGTGTAACCAGTGTATGAGCGTCTGTCAATAACACTACTACCGTAATCAGCATCAGCATAACCAATAGGTACACTTCTATCAGTATTGTAGGTGTAGTTTAGTTTCAAATTTTTAGTTGCCTTTAAGTACCTAAGTACACGTTTTGCAGCTTTCCAGTGTTCCTCCCCGTAATGAGTATTGAATTGGCTCAAATAGGAGACAGCATAGGATATGTCAGGTCTTGTGCCAATGGAAATATACATTAGTGACCCAATAAGCTGCTGGTAAGGCAAATTAAATCGTTCCTCACCATCTTTTGGCCGGATTAATTTTTGTCCAAGTTCCATTGGTGTGGATACTGGAATAGCATCTTCCATGCCAAATTTATTAATCAGTTCGTCGATATAATTAGTTTGGTCGAGAGTAATACTTTTTTCACAATGAGTGACTCTCATTCCCAAACAATCTTTAAGAATACCGAGATCTTTTACAGTGAACAGTTCTCTAAGTCCTCGTTTGAATGAATCTTTCATACTGTCATCATTTGACAGGAGGAAGAAATCGTCCACAAAGATAGCGACGACAAGAAGCTTTTTGCCTGACTTTTTATAATAAAGACAGTGCTCTTTCGAACATTGAGTCAATGAAAGTTTGTTCATGGCTTCACAAACTTTTTTGTTCCATTGACGTGGAGCTTGTTTAAGCCCATACAGTGATTTTTTAAGGAGACATACCTTTTTCTTAGGTTCAAAAGCGAAACCTTCTGGCTGCTCCATGAAGATTTCTTCTTCTAAATCACCGTTGAGAAATGCAGTCTCGACATCTAAATGTTCAAGATAAAGTCCATCTTTTGCTGCAAAAGCGATTAAAAGTCTTATGGTGGATAGCCGAGTGACCGGTGAGAATGTCTCTCCGTAGTCAACGCCGTAAACTTGTGTAAAACCTTTGGCTACAAGTCTAGCTTTGAACTTCACTATCTCTCCGTTAGTATCCTTTTTAATTTTATAGACCCATTTATTTTTAACAATCTTTCGGTTTTCAGGTCTGTCAATTAAAGTCCAAGTACCATGATTGATAAGAGAGTTATACTCGACTCTCATAGCTTCCACCCATTCGTCTTTATTCGAGTCTGTCATAGCTTCTCCGTAAGTCTCAGGTTCAGAGTCGCAGGAGATCAAGCAGAGAGTAGACCTGTCGTTCTCTGGAAAACGAGTTGGAGGTTGTCGCTCTCTGGTCGGATATCGTCTTTGGTACTCTAAACTTGACTCTGGAGATGGTTCTGACTCAGCGTCATTGAATACCTCGGGTTCTAGTTCCGGTTCAGTAGGAGATTCCGGAACAGCATCATCCGAATCAGGCTGTGTATCGGATGATTCAGACGTGAAAGACGGTTCCATAACCGGTGAAGGACTCGAAAGGATCGGTTGTATGCGTGAAGAAGAGATAGAAGGCAGATGTACGTACAGGGTGATCTAATTACGGGGAGGTGTTCGAAGTTAAAACCTTCTTGTTATAATTTGTACACCCTGGCCACTTTTATATATGAGTACTATCTATGGACGTAATAAAAACTGTTATGTCGCGTTATTTTTATGAATAAGAAAGCTATATTATCACTGAGTAACATAGGCTATATAACATCACGCTACAGCCAATAGGAGCTGAGCAGCGGCCAAATAAAGAACGGCGGAAACGAAGCCGAAGCAGTTTCTTGTTTATAATATAGGTATTTACGTTTGCCGATATCAGCTGTTGTATGTAATAATTTCGGGGGAGTTACCCCCCATTTTATTTATTTCCAGGATTATTCTAATTAACAAAAAAAGAAACAGCTTCAGTGGTGCAGTGGGAAATAAATGAATGAAATGAATAGAACTCTTGTGTAACAGATCCCAGGTTCGATTCTCAGGTCGGGTAAAAAAATGGTATTGAATTTCTATCATCAAATCCCATTTTTTAAATTTTTTCGGAGTTTGAAAAACAAATGTTCTCGGTTGAAGACAATAGGCTCGCCCCCTATTTCATTGGACCAAATATAGCTGGCTAAATGTGGATGTGACATACCTCTGCATACCCTTTTGAGGGAAAAGGCGTGATGCTTTGTTCTGTTTATGTTATAAAAGAATTTCAATAAAAAAAATTTATAATAAATCTTAGGAACTATATTTTTTTAATATAATGTACTTATTTTAGGCGAAATTAATAACCATTAGGTATAACAACTTGAAAAGCTGTACCGATTTTCATGCAACTTTGTAAATTAACACTAATTTACATGTACTCATTTAACTCTTCTTTTATAACCAACAGTAGTAACTTAATAATATAGGTGGGATATATCGTTTGCCCAACAGTGGGACTACGTTAGCGGCTCTTCAGTGAAATAAGGGTGTTCTAGGCAGTCTAAAGCTGTCAAACGTTTGGTTGGATCGAAGATGAGCATACCCTGGAAATAAACATAGTATTATTAGGTAAGTATTAGAAATTGATATAATAAAAATATAATAAAATAAAATAAAACTGCCTCGGTGGCACAGCGAGAAGTGTATACGACTGCTGTGCAAGAGGTCCTGGGTTCGATTCCCGGGTCGGGTAAAAATGGTATTGGGTTTTTCTATCAGGAAATTCCAGTATTTAGATTTTCCCGAAGTTTGGTAAATAAAAGTTCCCGGTTGATGACAATAGGCTCGCCCCCTATTTCATGGGACCAAACATAGCTGGCAAATTGTGGGTGTGACCCCTTCGGGGAAAAAGGCGTGATGCTATCTAAATTATATAGCTATCTAATATTATAAAGCTGAAAAATTTGTTTCTTTGTTTGTTTGAACACGCTTATCTCAGGAACTACTGGATCGATTTGAAAATTTTTTTAGTGTTGGATAGCTTATTTATCGAGGAAAGTTATAGGCTATATAACATCACGCTACGGCCAATAGGAGCTGAGCAGATGTCAAACAAAGAACGGCCGAAACGAAGCCTGCAAGCCTATTTAAATTACCTTAATAAGTTCTAAGGCATGGGGATGTATCCTGGGTATGACCTCAGCCAGGTCCAGCGGCTTATAGTCCGGGAAGCTATCCAGCATCACAGACGCGTTCTCAGGCCATTCCTGACGAGATGGACGCCCTATTAATCTGAAATAAACAAAACTGGTTAAGAGCATATCAGACCATACTCAATGTGGGGTTCCGCAGCAAAAGAGCGTATCTTCATAGCGCTTACGTCCTTTTGATGAAGATGATGTTGATGATGATGACGGGAGCACCATCTTAGTACGAACAACACTACGAACTACTCACCTAAATATACTAGTAAGTTGATGTGAGTCTGAAGACCCTGGTAGCAGCGGCTTCCTGGTGTGCAGCTGGGCGAGCACGCAGCCTGCTGACCACACGTCCACCGCTGTATTGTACGAGACGCCTAGGAGGACTTCTGGAGGACGGTACCAGAGTGTCACCACCTGGAAAAGTGGAGGGGTTTAAACTTTTGAACGCCACCGACGGTTATACTTGACCAGCGTGAACTATGTGCCGACGACGGCTATAGCTGACAAAACACAGATCCATAAATACACTAGATAAAGTTAAAAAAATATTTATTGATACATCTTAAAAACTGAATTTTCTGGTTTGGCGTTCAAGGCACAGACATGACGTTATGCCGGCGTTCAAAATAATAACGAAATCTTGGTTATAATAATAATATTTTACTACATTCACACAGCGCTATCTAGTTCCAAATTAAGCAATTATATTTGCGGATACTAAACAATACTGATATACTACTTAAATACATTTTTTTTTGTAAATACATACATATTATAGATAAATTACACCCAGACACAGAACAAACAATCATGCTCATCACACAAAGATTTGTCCTGGGTGGGAATTGAACCCACAACCTCCGGCTTAGCAGTCAGGGTCACTAACCGCTAGGTCAACAGGCCAATCAAAAGTTGTCAAGGTTACGGAAATTTGTTAATGATTAAATCAAATATATAGATATTTTCTCCTTTTGGACCCCATACTGTACGGTTGTGTACCTTGGGTAAACCTCTTCAGTGAGTATAATCAGGTGGACATATAATCTGTTCCATAAAACACAGAACAGACCAATTATGCTTGTTACCATATAAAAAAAAAACAAAATATATAAATTACCACACTGGTAAGTTTCATCTCAGTATCATAAGTCTTGGCGAGCCCGAAGTCAGCTAACTTCACGCGACCAGTGCTGGTCACCAGCAGGTTGTGAGGCTTCAGGTCTCGGTGCACGATGCGGTGGGAATGTAGGAAGTCGATCCCTGATAGGATGTCGAAGGACATGCTCTGGGAAACAAAACGTTTTCTGGGTAAAAATAAACATAGTATCCATGTAGTAGGATTAAGAATACAATACATAATGTCACTACCCCATCTCAACACGTGGGTGTCGTAAAAGGCGACTAAGGAAGTAACCTTATGCAGACAAGAGCACTGCGAGAAAAGGAAAATTCGAAATAAACCCTATACCAACCCGTCTGGCCAGCGTGCTATAGTAGGTAAAATTTCCCTTCATTCTTTGGAGGAGACCCATGCTCTGTTTGTTGGTTTAAAAAATTATTGATTTAAAACAAAATAATAATTTTAAAACAACATCAATAGTATAAAGAATCTCAATAAAAAATAAACAAGAGTTGAGTCACAGAATATCTTTGAAATTTTTTTAATTATTATTATTATATGACCTTGTGAAATGAGGACCATGGACTTACCCTGATCCTGTTCTCCGACAGTGGTCCGGGCGCTCTCTTGAGATACGACTCCAAGTCTTGCTCTACATGCTCGAACACTAAGAACAACACCAACTGCTGGTCTCTCTCCAGCGACTGGCCTCCATGGCATACGTCTAGAAGTCTGAAAAATATAACGGTTTAATTATGGAAAAAATCTTTTGTTTTTTTTTTATTAATTTTTATGAAATGCAATGTGCTGTCTATTATTTTTCGGTCTCCAATATTTTACTTAAGACTGCGTTTAGTTTTGTTATCGAAGAACTCCTTAACTGAATAAAAACAATTGTCGCACAGCCATCGAAAAAGTTTTGGTTTGAATCTGTTAATAGGTAGCACCATTAGATCAACAGGTAAGTTATTATAAATCCGAACACACATTGCCTGGCTGTTGCGACTACAGAGCTCAGTTTTTATTGACGGGAGAGCAAGTTTATTAGGGTATGTTCGCCATAATATATTGTTTCCTTATAAAGTTACCCTTAAAACTACAATGAACAGCAAAAAAAAGTTTAACCACTTAACAACAGGCCTTAGGTCTGTTTGACATCATCTTGGTATTTAAAAACAAAAAAATTACTCACCTAACAATATTAGGATGTCTATAAGCTTCCAATTGCCGTAACAAAGCGATCTCTCTCAACGTAGACAGTGGTATGCCATCCTCTGTGAGAGCAACTTTGACCTTCTTCATAGCTACGATCTGACCACCATTGTGGAGGTCACGGGCCTTGTATACTGTGCCATAAGCTCCTGGAAATTTTATTAAAATATTTAGTATGATGAAGATAACTGACTGCCTCTTTAGCACAGTGAGAGAACTTACCATCTGCTAATAAAAAAGGGAAATATTGTGTGTGAACCCACATACTCTAAAAAAAAATTCTAAAGGTATGTCTGATCCACCAACCCGCACTAGGCCAGTGTGTGTGGATTATGACCTAAACCCTCTCAGCTCTGTAAACAGAAGAGGAGACCCAAGCCCAGCAGTGGGACATTAATGATGATGAATGCTAAATAGGTTTTTACGGTCAAAAATACCACAAGATAGTAGACGGGGTAGTCATCTCTTTTGCAATTTTTTTTATTTTATTATTTTTTGTACATAATCACCTACTTACCTAATAATAATTTTATTTCTGGACTAAATATCAATCCCGTGGCTTCATAATTGATGTTAATTTATCAATAGCCCATTCAAGGTCGAGTTTTATGAATGAATTCTTTTCAAGTGATGTACTTTTCACATGTTTTGCGAAAAGAAAAAAAAAACACAAGACAGTTAAGACCCAAATCTTATGTCTTATTTAATATTCATATAAAAAAATGTTTAAAATACGTTTTAAACACATATTATTACGAAAATAAACAATATTTTCTGCATGAAAATAAATGCGCGAACATCTGCGACCGGCACATGTTATTTAATAGGTTATTTACAATAAACAATTACTTTATTACCTGTTCCTATCACATTTAACTCCTCATACTTCTTAGCATTCTGGAAAAGAGCACTAACATCATTTATTGATGCTATTGATGGACTTTGCGATGATCCAGCTCCGGCCATCATTTTAAAAGCTATTTATAGACTTTATCTACTTCACAAATAGATTTAATACACTTTTGTATCACAATAGAACAGTTATCACTAATATACAGTTAATTCTGCACATTATAAAAGTACACTACACAAGTGAAAAAGTTTTTTACAACTAAAAGTTCTATGTTGTCAAACTTTTACGAGATCGTAGGGCAAGGGAGAAGGGCATTGAACTAAAATGAACCACCTGCTGTTTATGCAGCTAATTTTAAAAGTAGTAATATTTGAATGAAACTTTTTACAAAGTTAGTCTACTTTTTTGGTTGGTTTTATTAATAAAAAATCTTGAGTAAAGCACCATCTATTCTTATAAACATAAAACTTAAACAGTACAAACTGTATAATTATTACTTGGTTCAATTGATAGATGGCGCTAGCAATTTATAAAAAAATAAATATTTTTGATAGATAGTGTTTATTTGCTTGAAATATGGTAGTTACAGATCTTATATTATATACAGTTCGTCATACTTCGCCTACTACATTCAGCATGCAAATTAAATTTTTTGGTAACTTATAGAAGTAAATACAATTGACCAGTACAGAATAATGTATCAAATTAATATATAATTATTAATTGAATACCTTTTTACCCGACTGACAGAAAAGGTATTGTTTTACAATCAGTTTAGTTTATGTTTTATTGTAATTTTAAACTCCCGAGTAACATTTTTGTTACCCTTTGTCATCCTTTTGTCACCCTTCCCGTGTCGTTTAATGGCTGGCTATCAACCCTACTTCATAAGTTTGCACATTGGTTTCTACACAATTACCTACTCTGCAATTTTTACTGATTCTTCCTCCAATCACCCATCACTGTTCAGTCAGTAAGTTATTTAAATAGTATATCTGATTATAACTTTTTGATGAGTATGAGTAATCTCTAACTTTTAAAAAATTACGACATTTATTTATTATTATTATTTATTACCTAAATATAATATTGATATAAATAAAAAAAAATTGAAAAAAGGATTATTCCTCAGGGCTCGTCCGGGATTTGAACCCGGGACCTCTCGCACCCGAAGCGAGAATCATACCCCTAGACCAACGAGCCGTGTTAGGTAATGCCGAATTTAATGTTTAAATGCTTTTATCGATGATGTCAGATGTGTTTTGATTTTAACAAGAAAAAAAACAAACCGAATAGCCCAGCCACTTTCTATTGAACAACTATTATGGTACCAAATCACCAATTAAAATCATTCCATAGTAATGAAGTAATAAAATAACTTTAAATTAAGTTCACCAAAGCAAAGTAGTAAGTCGTCAACTATTTGCTATAAAAACAAGGTGAGAACTGAGAACTAATAAAAGGAACTAGACGTCGCATCACCGTCACAGTATTATTAAATCTGCGACTTCATTCGGTATCCTTTGAGGTAAAAACAAATTCACCTACCAAAACAAGATGACCGAACACCTCAAGGCGTTTTAGAAAGTTGACGTTGACGCGCGAAAGGAGAAAAAAAAATTACCGCTACATACACCCTCTAGCCATCTCTTTCTTTTCCGAAGTAAACTTATCTGCCGTCTTGTTTTCTCTTATGAATCGGAGTGAATTTCGAGTCGCGACGCGCCAGTTGACTTCAGGCGGTACTGCGCGCGCATGTTCTAATAAGATGGCGGTATATTCGAGTAAATAAAACACAATACAGTAACTTTTAATTTAAAACGCCTTTTATAATATTTATTTGAAATCTAAAAGTGTAATTAATTATTTTAAAAATATTTTCGTGTATAATCAAATGAAGTGCAGACGGATATCGCGTGTGGCAGTGTGTGGCAAAATGTGAAAGTTTCTTCGTGTAAGAAAACAGTGGATCTTTTTTTCGATTATCCTACATATTTCTCGTTTCCACAGCTGTTTTATCTAATAAATCGGTAAGTAAATTAACAAATTTATTAATATTACATAATTACAGTTTCATGAAAGATGGTAATCATCCCAAATAAGTTTAATTCATGACTTGAGCTTAATCAACCGGAAATTATGTATGAAATAATGAATGAAAGCTTAATGAATATTGACTTTAAGTTGCCTAATGCCTACGCACATTTTAATTTGAATGAAATTCAATTAAATGAATTACCCAGATAGTCATTGATCGGTGTATCATTAAACTAGAATTCTGGCCTGTAAAACAAAGTGGTTACCTATTTGCATCTTTTCTTTTCTCCGCTTTCTTCTTCCAAGTCTCACAATACATTTTAATTAAACATACTTATAAGTACTTACATATTTAAAGCTCAACAGGGAGGTAGGCAGAGAGTATTTCCTTCCACTTGCCTCGATTCTGACATTATTGGTTTCTTCAACATTCAGCAATCTATTATAAGTTATCGTCCAGGGGCGGACTGTGAGTTTGTGGGGTCCTGGGCTAATACTGTCTAAATTATCAGTTAACTGCCATTTAAATAAAAACCGCTCAAGTGCGAATCAGACTCGCGCACCGAGAGGGCTCCTTACTTTTATTTTTTTGCGATTATAATGAATATTGTCTTCTATTGGAGCTGGGGGCCCCTTATCCGGGGGCTTCGGGCTGCAGCCTCTATAGCCCCTACATAGATCCGCCCCAGTCATACATAGATACGTCTCCTCGCAATGGATCATATTTTATATGACCGACATGCAAATCATACGGTCCGAGTTCGATTCCGACTGCAATCAGTACCAATGCGTATTTCACTGTGGATTTTTTATCTACCAACTACCTAGTCAAGTGACTTACCATCTGCTAACGGTGCAGGAAAACACCCTAGAAGAAATTCTAGGGTTATGTCTGATCCACCGACCCATACTAGGACAGCGGGTATGAATTATGGCCTAACTCTCTCAGCTGTTAGATAGAGGAGAGGAGACCCAAGCCCAGCACTGGGACATTAATGGGTTGCTGACGATAATCAATGTTTTGCAACTGGCATTTTGTCTGTCTGTATTTTGGCTTGGACCAATAAACAACCAACAATTGACTACGTAAAAACAGTTTCCATATAATTATACCGGAATGCTAAGACTGACACCACATATCCTCATAGACAATAAGATTACCACTTTATCAGTTATGGTCGAATTACCACAATTATAATTACTTACATACGTAACAGTTATTCACGCTCGAATGTAAGTGGGTGAGCAGAGAATATGGTTAGTGGAATTAATTACAATAGGAAAGTCCATTATCTATAGTATCTAAACTTAAGCTGAAGAGTTTGTTTATTTGAACGCGGTGATATCAGGAACTACTGAACCGAATTGAAAAATTATTTTAGTGTTGGATAGCTTATTTATTGAGGAAGACTGGGCTACATATAACATCACGCTAGGACCAATAGGAACCGAGTAGTGGACAAACAAAGATTCATGAGAGCCTAGCTATGCTATGGGCAATACATAGACTTAACTAGTACGTTATTAATGATATCATTTATACAAATAAATAAAATTGGTGTGTCTGTTTGTAATATTAAAATAACTGTTTTTTTTTACTACATACATATAAATGTATATATATACGGTATATATACCAAAATAACGGTTTTTACAGTTTTTGTCTGTCTGTCTATCTGTCTGTTTGTTCCGGTTAATCTCTGGAACGGCTAAACGGATTTAGACGGGACTTTCACTGGCAGATAGCTGATGTAATAAGGAGTAACTTAGGCATTACTTTTATTTCCAAAAAAGTAATTTTATTTTAGTTAAATTCCACGCGGACGAAGTCTACTGCTGTGCCCGTACAGCTAGTAACAAATATATTACAAAGAGATTTTTCTCATTTGTATTACTTTACATTTCAAACTATAAAGGTCCCACTGCTGGGCATGGGTCTCTGCTAAAGAATGTGGAGGGAATTTAGCCTACTATACCACGCTGGCCAGACTGGTCGGTATAGGGTTTGGTTTGAATTTTCCTTTTCTCGCAGTGCTCTTGTCTGCATAAGGTTACTCCCTTAGTAACCTTTTACGATACCCACGGGTTGAGATGGGGTTGTGACATTATGTATTATTAATTCGTCACTTCACGAAATATGGGTAATTAAGTTTGTTTCCGATATCTACCTATATTTTCAATTCACAAACTGGAATTAATAATAATTTTTCCGGTCTCAACCCACTACAATCGGAATATTACTTACTAATTGCTATATATACTATATATACTTCATCATCATCATCTCAGCCAGTCCACAAAATATTGCAATATTGATGTTAAAGAAATTAATCATAATTCTATAAAACGGGCCATTCATCGTTTGTCTATGATAATTTATTTATAGTCGAGTCGACCCCTCGGTATCAGGCGGTAAGGAGGTAAGGGCATACTGACCCAAATACCTGGGACCGGTTACTGCCACTGACCGCGAAGGGTCTCGCGTAGTGCGCATGCACTTGTTGAAAACAAGTATTTGTAAAAAAACTGACGTCAAAAAACTTTATGGTCGAAACGTGTCTCGCGGGCCTTCGCTCTTATTTTGGCTCGGCTTCTATATTTGGCCACTGCTCAGCTCCTATGGGCCGTAGCGTGATGTTAATAGCCTATAACCTTCCTCGATAAATAGGCTATCCAACAGTAAAAGAATTTTTCAAATTGGACCAGTAGTTCCTGAAAAAAAAAACCTGAAGAAAAAATTTAATTATCATTTTAAGTTCAAGTCTGGCGCTAGTCTCTAGAGTTTATGAATGCTACGGTATAAATGCGTTTTGAAATTATAGATATATCTACCCACGGAACAGAATTCTACCACATTCACACAGCGCCATCTAGTCCCAAAGTAATCAATTATATTTGCTTGTGTTACTGATAAACTACTTAAATACATTTTTTTTCGTAAATACATATATATTATAGATAAATTACACATAGATTTGTCCTGGGTGGGGATCGAACCCACGACCTCCGGCTTAGCATTTGGGATGAATTTCCTGCAGCGGATTTTTCTAAACACTTATGACATGTCCTTCTTCAAACGAGGTTTAAAGAGAGTTATCTTCTCAAGGCAGGCAGCGAATTGGCTGTGCCCCTAACATTGCCAACGTCCATGAACGGCGGTAACCACTTACCACCAGGTGGGCTGCTTGTCTGCCACTTCAGGGCAAAGCTGATGGTAAAAGTAGCGTGTGGCCCTAAAAAAACGCATGGTTCTAGAAAGTGCTATCTTAGATCGAATACTTACACAATTTAAATTAAGTTACGAGAATTACAATTGCTTATGTAATAATAACAATTAAATAAGCAATATTGAAATGTATTTATTATCATTAATTCGCCATTATTAAACAGAAAGTTTGGCCAGTATTATGTAAAAACAGATCAGCTGTGAAAGTTATAACCTATGGCTTAATAATAATAGCTTACAAACTTTTTAGAACTAGGTATATTTTAATTTCTTTTTAATTCGTTGCGTAAAAGATAATGTGTTAGTTTAATTTAGGCCCTGTTTCACCACTGGTAGGATATCATCATCATTTCAACCCATAAACTTCCCACTGCTGGGCATGGGTCTCCTCCAGAGAATGTGGAGGGAGTTTAGCCTACTATACCACGCTGGCCAGACGGGTTGGTATAGGGTTTCTTTCGGATATTCCTTTTCTAGCAGTGCTCTTAAGGGATAAGCAGATAAGAGCACTGCTAGAAAAGGTACGATATGCATCTTGTAAATAAGACCATCTTGTAATCCCTCTCAGACCCGAGCCCAGCTGTGAGACTTAATGGGTTGCTGATGAATGAAAAATGAATGAAAACTAAGACCAATAGATTTTATATGAAAAATACCTACGTCTAAAAGTTTCACATTACTTTTTTTCTAAGTAAAAACGAATGCCCAATTATAGTGCTTTATTTCTCTTATAACAAAAATATTTTACGTTCTCAACAAGGCATGACAAAATATTTTTATTTCTTTGAATTAATGAACAACAATTTGCTGATAATGACTTGTTTAGTGGTGTTAGCCAATTAACAAAAAAAGTCCACTTTCAAACAATTCTAAAACAAACATAAAAATACAAACAAATTCAGTTTTAGACCTTTATTTTTAGTTATTTTAGTCAACAATAAAATTGTTGTTTATTCAAATGACATTTCACACATCACAAAACAATAATGCCTATTTTTGCTTGCATGTGACATCAGTACAGTGACAGATTGTCATCAATAATGAGTTTTATTGAATTTTAATTTTGATGGAATTTTTTTTCAAAAGTACAGCTGCAGATGTCATATGGTCGACTATACCTACAAAAAGTAACCCTTATTAATGGTCTCGCTGGCCGTCCGTCTGTCCTTCTGTTACAGACACAGTCTTATGTCTCGGAATCTACTTGGAATACTTTGAAACTTTGCTGATCCCACAAGACTATTAAATCAAGTAATAATTTGTTTCTACATTCTAAAACTTATTTTTATTACCATTTTATCATTTTGCTAAGAATTGCTTGTTGTTAAGTTAGCTAATTAACAATTAATGTCCACTTACAAACTATTTTAAAACATTGTGAAGCGTATACAAACAAATTCTGTTTTTCTCCTTTATTTTAAATTACCTACTTAGACTCGTAGCGCTTCGCTGACATGCTTGCATGCAGCATGCAGTAGCTGACATTTAGCTAATAAACTATGGTGTTAAGATTTTCCAATTTACTCACGAGTAATAGGTACATGTGTTGTGTAAATGTGTTAAAACGGACACAAAATGTATTACCCAGCCCGCATTTGTCATAACAATTATAATGTTAGAAACTTTACGGTGAGTGAAACTGAGATTACACCATACAAGCGACTTTTCATAATGTCCTGACGATTGCAATTTCAAAATTAAATATTATGGTAAAATGCGAATTCATTCATCAACCCAAACGTCCCACTGCTGTGTTGTGGCCTCCTCCAAAGTTTGTGGAGGGAATTTAGTTGGCCAGACGTTGGTGTAGGGTTAATTACGAAATTTCCTTTTCTCGCAATGCTCTTGTCTGCTTAAAATGACTCCCTTAGTCGCCATTACGATAGCCAAGCCACACGGCTTGAAATGGGGTAGTTACATTATGTATTCTTAATTCGTCACAATACGGAACTGACCAATTAGCTGGTCAATTTAACAGTACTATTTAAAACTTTAATAAAATATTATGACGGCCTCCGTTATACGGTATAACTTATACCACACAAAAAATCGTGAATTTATAAGTAATTAACGTTTATCGAAACAGCAGAGACAGGTTGTTTGCATCCACATATTTCACACGAATAGATAAAAACATATACCGTTTTATGTCAATGAACTTTTTATAGTTTTAAATTTTTAGATTTTTTTTTTAAGTCAATGCTGGTAGATAGAATTCAAGCCAGTAAGGAACCTACAACGTGACAGTAATCTAACGGTCTAATACAGTCAAATGTTCTTTCAAATAGGATTAAATTAGATTATAGTCAAGCCTATGTTCAACAGTGGACGTCATTGGGCTGATATGATGATGATGATGATAGTCAAGCAGGCACTCGTAGCATTGTGGTAATGAGATGTACGTTACGATCATAGAGGTTAAGCAACACTCAGCAAGGTCAGTCCATGATGGGTGACCGTTTGTAGCAATTTCATTCTCGAGCGTCTCCGTGCTTCGGAAGGTACGTAAAGTCGTTGGTCCCGGTTATCACTTAATGTGGTAGTCGTTAAGTCAAGTTGGAAGCCTTCTGGGCGACTTGATAAATTCCAACACCAGGCCTCAAGCCCACACGATAAGAAGAAGATAGTCAAACTTTTTTATCCTGTTTTGCTATGAAATTATTTTTTTTGATTTGCAGAAATATGGTAGGTAGGACCAACCGCACTAGGCCAGCGTGAGTGGATTATGGCCTAAACCCTCTCAGTTCTCTAGTTAGAGGAGAGGAGACCCGAGCCCTAATGGGTTGCTGATGATGATGATGATGGTAGGTATGTACATAGGCTGTTGAAATACCTTTTGATTATCACATACTTCGTCAGTTTTTGACATGCAAATTATTATTAAAACAATATTAAATGTATTGGACCTTGCAGCTACTTAAAAATTAATTAAATAATATATAGGTATATATTATAGGTAATGCTATGGAGAGTGGACAGTTTCATCATCATCAGCAACACATTAAGTTCCTCTGCTGAGCTCGGGTCTCCTCTCCTCTAACTAGAGAGCTGAGAGGGTTTAGGCCATAATCCACTCACGCTGGCCTAGTGCGTGTTGGTGGATCAGACACTCTCATAGAATTTCTTCTAGTGTATGTGGGTTTCCTCACGATGTTTTCCTTCACCGTTAGCAGATAGTAAGTCACTTGACTAGTACATATAAATTCCACAAAGTGGAATCCACAATAATCCACATTGGTACTGCCGGTCGCGATCGAACTTGGACCGCGTGATTTGCATGCCGGTCCCTTATCCATTCAGCCACCATCGGTTTTGTGTGGACAATTTACTTCTGATTAATTTCGTTGTGGGTTCCAAAACAGTAGGTTAGGCATTCCGTGAGACTCCCGAGAGTAAAACTCTGTGTTCACAAGGGTCATCGCTGTTGACCCTGGCTTACAGAAGTTGCAGTTACCATGAGGGTGTGATTGTCCCGAACATATCATGTCGCTCGCTGCTGAATGACTTATCTTTACAATGACAGTGAGGTATGTCATTGCATTGTTATAATATAATTATACCGGTAACAACGTTGTTATGTGTGTACAAGAATTAACGCTTTTTGTTATCGAATGCGTGTGAAATTTATTTCTATACTAACTTCGCCCGTGGCTTGGCCAGCGTGAGTAGATAATCAATATATATATTTTCTTTTAATTCTGCCACATTCACACAGCGCCGTCTAGTCCCAAAGTAAGCAATTATACTTGCTTGTGTTATGGGTACTAAACAACTGATATACTACTAATATATACTTATTTTTTGTAAATTACTTACGTATATACGTGACCTAAACCCATTTAAAATAATTTAATTACTTACGTATTATAGATAAATTACACCCAGACACAGAACAAATCTTTATGCTCATCACACAAAGATTTGTCCTGGGTGGGGATCGAACCCACGACCTCCAGCTTAGCAGTCAGTGTCACTAACCATTAGACCAACAGGCCAGTCATAATATATAAATAATAATAAATAAAACTTAATAAATATAAAACATACCTATTAATAATTGTACTAATGTATGTAATGCCTTATAAATTGAATATTAAATTAATGTAATGGACACAATATCTGTGGTAATGGATGTAATTGTCTGAATTGTTAATTGTCTGACTTTGTAATGCAACATCTTATGTTTGTTTTATGTAATCCTATATGAACTATTTATTTTTATTTTATTTTTTTATTTTAAAAAAGACAACGCCCGCACTAGGGAACCAGCCATGTGTCGCGGGGAGCTTTTACAAACATGGAACTAACGGACACAAAGTACACCCAGACTAGAAACAAATATCTATGAATCACACAAATATTTGTCTCGTGTGGGAATCGAACCCACGTCACCCAGCACTGCAATGTAGTGGCGAGGCGACCACCTTAACCACTGCGCCACGGTGACAGTCAATCGAAAAGAAAAGTCGGTATATCTACAACTAAAAGCCAGAGAAATACTGCAATAAATTCTAAAGTCAAATATCTCAAAATAAGGTTTGTGTTGATTGGATCATCGTTCCAATTATTTCAGTGCTAGATAGCCCATTTATCGAGGAAACTAGGCTATAATATATAATAATAGGTAATTGGCTGACACTATATTTCGGATAACCTGTTAAGAATTAACTTGTGACTTCTATGAGTTACTTTGTAATGAAACAAGATTTAATTTCATTACATTAGCTTGTTATCAAAACCTTACTTACCGACGCAAGTCTCGTAAACACAAGAAAAAGAATGTACCACTACTAGGGTTGTCAACTTTTTTTACAAGAAATAAAGTTTAAGGTCTGAGAAGAAAAATATATAGTATTTTAGAAAAATTAACAATATTTAATTATTTAATGTTATAAAATACATATTTTTAGAGCTTCTCGCACAACTTATTAATTTATTTGTTTATGGTTGTGGCACTGCTCTGAGCGCCCTCTGACTAAAGAAAACAAAATTGTGTGAGCGTCTAAATCTCACACTTATACCCCCTTATTACAAAATACGGACTAAGCATTGAACCAGGTTTAAATTGACAACTTTGACACTAAAACAATGGCTTATGTTAATTTAAACCTGGTTTAAGACTTAGTCCATATTTTATAATAAGGGGGATAGTGTTAAGTATTCTGAATTCTGATGCTGAAAACAGTATTTGGTACACTTTATTTTTGCTCAACAGTAAAAATTATAATATAGTGAAAAACAGTATAATACTGTTTTTAACAGTATACCTACTGGCGCAGCGGGAAGTGCATACGACTGCTGTGCCACTATACCAGTCCCGAGTTCGATCCCGGGTCGGATGAAAATGGTATTGGGTTTTTCTATCATGAAATTCCAGTATTGAGAATTTCACGGAGTTTGGTAAACAAATGTTCAATATTGATGGCAATAGGCTCGTCCCCTATATCATGGGACCAAACCTAGCTGGCGAAATGTGGGTGTGAAATCCTACTCCTTCGGGGAAAAAGGTGTGATAATAATAATATTCTACCACATTTACACAGCGCCATCTAGTCCCAAAGTAAGCAATTATATTTGCTTGTGTTATGGGTACCAAACAACTGATATACTACTTAAATACATTTTTTTTGTAAATACATACATATTATAGATAAATTACAACCAAACACAGAACAAACCTTTATGCTCATCACACAAAGATTTGTCCTGGGTGATCGAACCCACGATCTCCGGCTTAGCAGTCAGGGTCACTAACCACTAGACCAACAAGCCAGTCAAAAAGTGAAAAGTGATGTGAAGTGATGCTATGTTATTTGGCAACCCTAAGCACAAGTTCTCTATTCGTACGATATATCCGCGTATAACGGCTCGTCAGGTGCTGTGTTGACCCACATACACACATTATACCGTAGCGTCATTCAACTCGCTTGTCTTAGGGAACTTGTGTAAGTATTTTATTGTTTGGGCTTAGAATGTTGTACTATGGGTTTTGTAGGTCACTATGTAGTGTCAGTTTTGTTATTAACTAGTTTCCGCCCACGGTTTCGCGCGCTTGGAGTTCCAATAAATGTATGTTACTTATTTTAATTCCTTTTTGATTAAAGTAGCGTGGAGTACTTTGAGAACATCTTAATATTTTCATGGAGTAGAATGGGACCTAATTTAAAATATATAATTATTCATGGAGGAGTTTGAGAATCATTTTTGGAGTAAACTGCCTCGGTGGCGCAGCGGGAAGTGTATACGACTGCTGTGCAAGAGGTCCCGGGTTCGATTCCCGGGTCGGGTGAAAATGGTATTGGGTTTTTCTATCATGAAATTCCAGTATTAAAATTTTCCCGGAGTTTGGTAAACTAATGTTCCCGGTTGATGACAATAGGCTCGCCCCCTATTTCATGGGACCAAACATAGCTGGCGAATTGTGGGTGTGAAACACCTCTGCCTACCCCTTCGGGGAAAAAGGCGTGATGCTATGTTTATGTTATGTTATGTTTTTGGAGTAGGTACTTTGGGAATAACCCCCATGCTCGTGTCAATTGATGCCTATAATCTTTGGATTATTAAAATAAAAGTGTTAGCTTGATTCAGCCGTTCTCAAGTTATGGCTTGACCAAGTGAGATGGGGATTAATTTTTAGGGTTCCGTAGCTAAATGGCAAAAACAAATACAAATACAAATCATTTTATTTGAAATATAGGTAGTACAAATATGTTAGTAGAATGGGGTTAGTAGGTATCTCTATATTTCGCCAAATCAAGGCATGCAAATATTTAATACCTACAATGTCATAATTATATAAAATTCAATGGAAAATGTCAATAAAATTACTCATGTCAATATTATCTGTAAGGAAATCATTAATTGTATAATAACATTTGTCAACCAAAAATTTGTTCATACATTTTTTAAATTGAGTTATATTTAATATTTTAATGTATATTTTATTTTAATATTTTAAAACGGAACCCTTATAGTTTCGTCATGTCCGTCCGTCCGCATGTATAACAAAAAAAAGTAGCCTATACCTTTTTACAGCTCTTAGATTTAATCTGTGAAATTTCATGAATATTAGGTGAGTAGTTTCGAGGATAATCCATACACACAAACTCATATTTACTAAATTTTTACAAAATTCCTAAGAATTTCGTGACACACGGATAATTCGATAATGGGGAAGGTATGTCTAAATCTGTAGAGCGATGGTGGATGTAGAGCGATGGTGGCTGAATGGATAAGGGACCGGCGTGCAAATCACGCGGTTCCAGTTCGATCCCGACCGGCAGTACCAATGTGGATTCCACTTTGTGGAAGTTATATGTACTAGTCAAGTGACTTACCATCTGCTAACGGTGAAGGAAAACATCGTGAGGAAACCCACATACCCTAGAAGAAATTCTATGAGTATGTCTGATCCACCAACCCGCACTAGGCCAGCGTGAGTGGATTATGGCCTAAACCCTCTCAGCTCTCTAGTTAGAGGAGAGGAGACCCGAGCCCAGCTGTGGGACTTAATGGGTTGCTGATGATGATGTCTAAATCTTGCTAGAAAATGAGGTTTTTTGCTTTTTAGGGTGGATCCGACATGGATAAGTTAGGTAAGAGGGTTATTAAGTCTTTGTAATTTATTTATTTATTCATTCATTTTAGTGATTGTTTTTTCAGAGATTTTCACCATTGTCTAATTATCCGTCTTTTGCGCAATATCATCATCATATCAGCCCAACGACGTCCACTGCTGAACATAGGCCTAACCTAATTTACGCCACTGCGAAAAATAAATGCATTTGACTGGCCTGTTGGTCTAGTGGTTAGTGACCCTGACTGCTAAGCCGGAGGTCGTGGGTTCGATCCCCACCCAGAACAAATCTTTGTGTGATGAGCATAAAGGTTAGTTCTGTGTCTGGGTGTAATTTATCTATAATATGTATGTATTTACAAAAAAAAAATGTATATATCAGTTGTTTAGTACCCATAACACAAGCAAATATAATTTGCTTACTTTGGGACTAGATGGCGCTTTGTGAATGTGGTAGAATATTATTATTATTCCTCTTTATTAAAATAGATTCACAAAAAATTACATTTTTAAATATATATTTAAAAAATACATTTAAAAATATAAAAATTTAGAGACCCACCGGTATCGGGTACAGGGACCAAGCTGCCGGTGGTTAGGGCTCCAGAGAGAGGAACCTCCTCACAATGCGTGCCGTGTCCAGAAGTACTGCCTTGTGCATCTGGCCCACGACCCATCCACCTAACGCGAGCCTCTTCAGGTGTCGATGGAGGCTCTTGGAAATCAGTCCATTGACTGAGACGACTATCGGAACAATGATCGCCGAATCCACATCCCACATGTCGACAATCTCGTGAGCAAGGTCCAAATATTTTATTATTTATTATTATTAATATGTCTAGGAAAAATTCTATTTATCAAATCATCATACAATTTATGCGTAAAAAACCTGAGTACCTACAGTTTTAGCAAACGTTACCACATTCTAAATCTTAAACAATGTGCCAAATTATAACTAAACGGATACATAAATGACCCACAACAATGACTCACACACAAGGATGTTGTACAAGAGTAGCGTGTTCACTTGCGCAACTCTTGCGCTGGTCTGCGTCAGGCGCAGTTGCCACATGCGCGCAACTTTGGGCGTCACGGGATTTTTTGTTATGTAATATTTAACTCACCTAATTTCCGCCACCTGTGCCGCATGCAACCAACGGCCACTCGCTACCTTGACTAGGTTGTCGGTCCATCTGATGGGATTGGGAAGCCGTCCTACGCTGCGTTTTCCAATAGGTGGCCGCTACTCGAAAACCTTTTTACGACCTATCGGCCATCAATATGCGAGCTATGTAGCCTGATTAGGTGAGGCATGTCCAGCAGTGGGCGTCGTTGGGCTTCTATGATGATAATGCTGATGAATTTTAGGGCCTGTTTCACCACTGGCAAATAAGTGCTAGATAGATAGCTAATATGAAACTTACGTGACAGATTTTTTAAATAAAATCTGTCTAAAAATTCTCAAGTAGTTTATTAGACACTTATTTGCCAGTGGTGAATAGGCCCTTAAACTTGGAAAATATTAATTTGATTGCTTGCGCAGGCGCAACAAGGATTGTGTTTTTAACGCAAAACCTAAGTGCTATTCTATGTATTTAAAATATGTGGTAGGTATATCGGCAAACATACCACGTTGGTATTACCACTATACCTATATAAAGCCGGGAACGGTATTTAGTACCTAATACCTATATATATAGGTATTATATTGGTATGTCGATAGATAAATCATTATGGAATACCACAACGCATTATCGAGTCGACAAAGGTCTGTTACCTAATAACGACACGTTAAATAGGTCGTTCTGCATTGAATACTAAACACATACCTAACTGTTATTGTTGTCGGGTAAGAGACGTACAAGAAAGAAACCGTTGATTGTATATTATTAGACTGGCCTGTTGGTCTAGTGGTTAGTGATCCTGACTGCTAAGCCGGAGGTCGTGGGTTGGATTCCCACCCAGGATAAATCTTTGTGTGATGAGCATAAAGGTTTGTTCTGTGTCTGGGTGTAATTTATCTATAATATGTATATATTTACAAAAAAAAAATGTATTTAAGTAGTATACACACAAGCAAATATAATTGCTTAATTTGGGACTAGATGGCGCTGTGTAAATGTGGTAGAATATTATATTATTATATTATATTAATATTTTTTTTATTATAGCATGGATTAGTCTGTACTCTATCATTTATCATAAAGACACTGTTCATTTATATTTTTTTAAGTTATTTATACCTTTTTTATGAAGACTTGTGACTGTATTCTTGTATTAATTTTGCTATAATACAGTATTCTTCCTAACAAGCGAATTGTTGATTCTATTATAGTCATAGTCATAATCTTTATTTAAATCAAATACATGATACTTATGAACGTCATACAAAGGGAAAAAAGGTGTCAGCAAATTTGCCTAAGGCCGTTTCAGTGACATGTAGAGCTCTGAGAAGAACTTGGCAAGAAACTCAGGCCACTCTTTTTAGTTGTATAACAAGTAAGTATGGCATTTTTAGGCGTGGTATATAGTAGGTAATAATGGCATTTTTAGGTGACAACTGACACGACACTTTGGCATTATGTTAGCTGACTTTAGATAAAAAAAAATTAATGAAATGATAAAATGCCAGGACAAAAAGAACTTAAAAGAAAAATCGGTCTAGTGCGAGTCTCTGCGTACCAAGGGTTTTTTTTTATTTTCACAGTATTTATAAGTGTTAATAAATACATAATTTTGCATCTGATATACATGGATGACTATTTCTGTGTACATAGCATTTCAGCAGGTTCGATCGCCACCCAGGACAAATCTTTCTGTAATGAGCATGATTGTTTGTTCTGTGTCTGGGTGTAATTTATCTATAATAAGTATGTATTTACAAAATAAAAAAAAATGTGTTCAAGTACCTAGTATATCAGTTGATTAGTACCCATAACACAAGCAAATATAATTGCTTAATTTGGGACTAGATGGCGCTGTGTGAATGTGGTGGAATATTATTATTATTTCTCTTTTTTCACGGCTATAATTCTCTCTAACGTGAGAAGTATACCCGGTCTTTTTGGAAGGCTTACGCGGGGACACAGGTCCAACACGCAGAGGCCCTTAAAGAATTTTAATTTAGAATGGGATGAGACACTTACCGCTGCCATATAACAGCTGCACTATTGTAGTACAGCTATGATTTGTCACTGATAAGTGTAGAGCTATTGTATGGTATTATGGAGTCAAATAAAGTTGGACTATGGGTTTGGGTGTTTGGTGGAATCGTGATATCTGGCATACGGGAACAACGTCGCCTGCTTGCCTCCTCCAGCGGTGAATATAATATATGATGTTAAATGAGGATTTTGGCAGACGGTGACTCGCCTTACACTAGATGGGCCCCTTCCACAACCGACATGGGCCGAAGTCCACGGGTCTCAGGGCAACACCGTAGTGCGCGGCCAGGGGAGTCGAGCGGTGCGGCGCCGATTTCGCCATCGCGGGTCCCAAGCGGAGACCCGGAGCGGGTTTCCTCGTAATTATGCCATTGAAAAATGACACTTCCACCCCCGAGCATAAAGCTCTGGCGACCCCTGTCTGGTCAACTGGTTAAGGCAAGCCAGAGTTGAGAGCCCTGTGGTCGCTCTTCGAGATCCACTCCAGTCAGCCAACAAAGACTTAAACTTTAAAAATAAATAGGTTTAAACTGTTGCAAAACATGTCAGTTTGCTTTTAAGCTATACTAACTGTTTGAAATACCTAGGTGTCGTCGCTGACCCAAGACCTAGATAGCGTTTGGAATACCTATTATATTCAATTACGATTCACCGAGTGTATTGAAACTTTGGATCCAATGTTTTGTGGCCAATATGTGATTGCCATACAATATCAAGTTGTGAGACTTGGATCCATAATGCTCCGTAATCCGACAGTTATTTTACTATGGAAATAACGCCCTGTAAGTTACCAATGTGTTATTTACTTATAAATACGAGCAGAACTGTAAACGCAATGGTTTATTATCTTGTACACACTTTTCACCTAATTCTAAAAGTGTAGCATTTTTTGGGTCTTTCCCCTTTGGGACCACGACACTTGGGACTACGGTGTCAATCGCGGAACGGCCTTTTTTGAATTGGCTGTTTCACACCAAGACCAAACCGTGGTCCGTATGGTCTTCGTCGTCGACGTCGTCAAACGTCTATGGTCTCCCAAAGGGGAAAGACCCCATTTTTTAAATATAGCTCCGTTCAAATAATAAAAATTGAAAACTACGAAATCTATATACAAATAAATAAAATTGGAGTGTCTGTTTGTAATATTAAAATAAACTTTAAATTTGACTGGCCTGTTGGTCTAGTGTTTAGTGACCCTGACTGCTAAGCCGGAGGTCGTGGGTTCGATTCCCACCCAGGACAAATCTTTGTGTGATGAGCATAAAGGTTTGTTCTGTGTCTGGGTGTAATTTATCTATAATATGTATGTATTTACAAAAAAAAATGTATTTAAGTAGTATATCAGTTGTTTAGTACCCATAACACAAGCAAATATAATTGCTTACTTTGGGATTAGATGGCGCTGTGTGAATGTGGTAGAATATTATATTATTATATTATATTATTATTATAGTTAAACACTTTTCACCTAATTCTAAAAAGTGTAGCAAACATATTTTTAAAATATAAATAATAAAGGTTGAAAACTACGAAATCTATACTACAAATAAATAAAATTGGAGTGTCTGTTTGTAATATTAAAATAAACGCTTTTTACTACTACTACGAATGTGTATACATACAGTACATACCTATAAGTACCAAAATATTTTTTGTCTGTCTGTCTTTCTTTCTGTCTGTCTGTTTGTTCCAGCTAATCTTTCGAACGCCTGGCACGATTCTGTGGAAACTTACACTGGCATATAGCTGATGTAATAAGGAGTAACTTAGGCTACCTTTATTTTAGTAAAATTCTAATATTATTATAAAAAAGTAATGTTGCTTTTGTTAAAATGACACTAAATTGTGACGTTACCACTCCGTTTGTAAATACGCTCTTAACTTAAAAATAAAATGCAATTCCCCCACTCAGTCGAATAGCACCTATGCGAATCGCACCTAACATATTCCTCGAAAAGCACCTACCAATATTTTTGCAAGGAACTCGTAAGAAATCAACCAAATTTACAAACAAAAATATTGGTTGGTGCTCTTTGAAGAATATGTTAGGTGCGATTCGCGTAGGTGCTATTCGAAAAATAAATAAGATACAAATACAAACAAAAAACTATGTAACTAAAATTGTTTTTATATTGTTCCAGGTATCAACAATTAAATACAACAAACAGTTTGTGAACCAACAAAGTGATGTAAGCAAATAATGTGAAGTGAGTGACAGTTGTGATCATCAAGATGGCCGCCACAACAAGATGGCGGACGCGGCCCAGCGTCGGTGCGATGTTGTTAGCTATATTCATACAAGTTATTAATGGTAAGGATACACATTGTTTTATTCAAAGTTTAGTTTTTGATACCACGACGGGACTTGAACCCGCGACCCTGCCATTCTGTGTGTAGTGCTCTTCCATCTGAGCTACGCGGGTGGACGTCCCTGAGATCGAATTTATCCATTACCTGTTAGCATGATGACGTCATGACAACGTTTTTCTACTTATCACCGTGGCTCATTAATATCGTCCGTAGGTTTCTGTAAATGTGTTTAGCTCTTACATTACTATTAGCTCTCCAGTCACCTGTGATACAGGAATTATTATCCTAGTACAGGGATGGATAAATATTTTTAGCCACATAATATTACTAAATAAGTTCTATTATAATAATATTTGTATCTTTTTACCCGACTGTCAGGACGGGTATTGTTTTTCGCGCGTATCTTGTATGTTTGTAAATTTCTTTATTCCCACGAATCTTCCAAACGGCTGGATGGATTTTGACAATTAGGGTATCGTTAGATTCGTCTAGAAAACCCAAGTGTCCTTAGATAGGTTTTAAGAATAAAAAGACATAAACGGCGGGCCTTTGACGCCAAATTGTAAGAAGTTCAATTTTTTTTTAACCAAACCTATCGAGTTGGGTATCAAAATAAAGAGAATCAAAAGGAGATTATGTAATTTTTTTTTGAATATAAGTATGTATATTCAAAAAGAGATTGTACATAATTGAATGGTTCTAAATTGTAAGTAGTTCTATTATTTTTTTTAACCAAACCTATCAAAAATAAAGGGAATCAAATGGAGATTACAATTATAACATATGTTATGTATTTAAATTTAATCAGGTATAATAATATTACAATAATTTTACGGTCTTTTCAGTGCGTTGCTCTCTGTTGATTTTTTTGCAGTCGGGTTATTAATTTTTTTTAATTATATTTACTTGTTAAAATTTGAATAAATGATTTGATTTGATTTGAAATCATGTGGAGGGAATTTAGCCTATTATGCCACGCTGGACGGGTTGGTAGGGTTTGTTTCGAATTGTAATAATGAGTAGAATTTAGTCTACATTTAGGCATTCGAATCCGCGGATCAAAACTAGTTTAAAATACTATTATATTTGACTATATACTATTTTTTTTTGTTTGTTTATGTAAGAATGGTTCGGCTATTGTTAATTGTTAATTATTATAGCACACATTAATTTTACAGTATTACGTAAGCAGCTATTACTGAACTAGCGTACTCATACGGATGGTTATTGTTTCAGAGATTGTTATTAGAAGCGTATTTTGGTTAGTAAACTAGGCCTTTAATTAATATTGGTGAAAATTATGATTGTTTAAATTAGAATTCGGTTAGCTCCCGTCGCTTTTATTTGGCCACTGCTCAGCCTCTTTTGGCCGTAGCGTGATGTTATATAGCCTGTAACCTTCCTCGATAAATGGGCTATCAACACTAAAAGAATTTTACAAATCGGACCAGTAGTTCCTGAGATTAGCGCGTTCAAACAAACAAACTCTTCAGCTTTATAATATTAGTATAGATTTATCTCATCTATCTCTCTAATATCAAAATTGGGTAACGGGCGCGTAAATATACACGTTGCGTTGCGTTGCGTTCACGTGTTTGCAGCTGATATCCGAGCAGTCATTAAGTTTGAATCGAACTATCATCATCATCAGCAACCCATTAAGTCCCAGTGCTGGGCTCGGGTCTCCTCTCCTCTATCTAGAGAGCTGAGAGGGTTTAGGCCATAATCCACACACGCTGGCCTAGTGCGGGTTGGTGGATCAGACATACCCATAGAATTTCTTCTAGGGTCTGTGGGTTTCCTCACGATGTTTTCCTTCACCGTTAGCACATGGTAAGTCACTTGACTAGTACATATAAATTCCACAAAGTGAAATCCACATTGGTACTGCCGGTCGGGATCGAACTCGGACCGCGTGATTTCCACGCCGGTCTCTAATCCATTCAGCCACCATCGTATCGAATCGAACTATACTTAGTGATAATATATAAGGTCTCCCATAAATAACACACGATTAAATCTCATTTGTTAAACTTAAACGCAGTTTTAATTTACAAAAAATAATCATCTGGCACATTTGTCATCTGTAGATTATGTCATACAAATATAACTACATGACTATCACTACATAAATTATAAAACAAAGTCCTGTCTGTCTATCTGTTCGCGATGAAGTAAAAACTACTGCACTGATTTGAAAAATTATTTTAATGTTGGATAGCCCATTTATCGAGAAACGCTATAAGCTAAATAACATCACGCTACGGCCAATAGGAGATAAATAGTGGCCAAACAAAGTACCACGCGAGCAACAAGCTTTACTCAATAAAGAGCTTCGCATGTCCGTGACTAATTATGAAGTTACGTCCAGTACATGAGAGTCAAGGTCTTCAGGTCATTTGCCCCAGTTTCGGAGCTAAGAGTGGGAAGCTGTGCTGTGCCTCGTTCCATTAGAAAAACTTCTTTATAATAATATTTTACCACATTCACACAGCGCCATCTAGTTAAGCAATTATATTTGCTTGTGTTATGGGTACTAAACAACTGATATACTACTTAAATCCTTTTTTTTTTGTAAATACATACATAGTATAGATAAATTACACCAAGACACAGAACAAACTTTCATGCTTATCACACAAAGATTTGTCCTGGGTGGGAATCGAACCCACGAACTCCGGCTAACAGTCAGGGTCACCAACCACTAGACCAACAAGTCAGTCAACTTACTTCTTTTACTTCGTAAATAAATGATTGAGTTTGTTTAATGGAAGTCAAGAAATTAGTTATGGTGTTTTTTAGTTAAATTATTATTACAAAAGTAGCCTAAATTACTCCTTATTACATCTGCTATCTGCCAGTGAAAGTCCCGTCAAAATCGGTCCAGCCGTTACAGAGATTAGCCGGATCAAACAGACAGATAAAAATTATAAAAAATGTTCTTTTGGTATATGTAATGTATATATTCATATGCATGTAGCAAAGAGCGGTTTTTTATATTAGAAACAGACACACCAATTCATTTATTTGTATAGATGAGAAACTTAGAATGGATAGATTGAATGCTAAAAAGAATTTAATTACTAGAAGACACGCGGGGCTTCGACCCCATCATTCTTTATTTGGCCTCTGCTCAGCTCCTATTGGCCGTAACGAGATGTTATATAGTCTATGTTATTTTTATAGCTTTTTAAAAGCAAAATAATTTTTTAAATCGGTTCATTAGTTTTTAATTATTCGTTACATACAAAAATACAAGTCTTTCCTCATTATAATATTAGTATAGATATAGGTAAATAAAAATAAAGCGATGGTGGCTGAATGGATAAACACGCGGTCTGAGTTCGATTCCGACCAGCAGTACCAATGTGAAATTTATATGTAAACGATTCCCACCCAGGACAAATCTTTGTGTGATAAGCATGAAGGTTTGTTCTCTTGTCTGTGTGTAATTTATCTATAATATGTATGTATTTACAAAAAAAAGTATTTAAATAGTATATTAGTTGTTTAGTGCCCATAACACAAGCAAATATAATTGCTTAACTAGATGGCGCTGTGTGAATGTGGTAAAATATGTATGTACTAGTCAAGTGACTTACCATCTGCTAACGGTGAAAGAAAACATCGTGAGGAAACCCACATAGCCTAGAAGAAATTCTAAGTGTATGTCTGATCCACCAACACGCATTAGGCCAACGTGTGTGGATTATGACCTAAACCCTCTCAGCTCTCTGGATAGAGGAGAGGAGACCCGAGCCCAGCAGTGGGACATTAATGGGTTGCTGATGATGATGATAGATATAGATACCTACAGGGACTGACAGTACGAAAATGTAACAATACTTTTAGCTATCTATACTAGGTACGTATAACGCAAGCTGTTTCAAATATACTCGTAGCAGGTACTTTCACTTCAAAACACACTTTCATTTTTGTTGCGAACGCATCTCTTTCACTAATACTTATAATATTATTATGTTTATAATATTAGAAACAGTGATTTGGAATACAGTAATAGGTTATATAACAGCCAGAGATGTGTAGCTTGTCTATTTATTTATTTACTAGCGGTCGCCCGCGGCTCCGCCCGCGTGGTTGTCGGTTACCGCTGCAAAAAGCCTACCCAGAAAAAACGCGGTCAGCAAAACGATTCCCAGGTCAAAGATTTTTAAATAAAAAATGGTTGTTGTGCCTCACTCGACATAGATAGGTATAGTGTATCGCGGACTTTTTTGTAGATATTTATAAGATCTACAATTAATTAGAACATTTTATGGTTCTATCTTTTATAGTTTAGGCAGCGTACGCAAAATAACTTTTCTGGTTGATTTTTTACACCTTGTGTCCGAAAAAACCAAATATCTTACGGAACACTATTTTTTTTTCAAAATAAAATTTAGCCTATGTTACTCGTGGATAATGTAGCTTTTGAATGGTGAAAGAATTTTTAAAAACGGTCCAGTAGTTTTTGAGCCTGTTCATTACAACCAAACAAAGTTTTCCTCTTTATAATATTAGTGTAGATGTAGATTAAGGGCTAAGGCACACCAACAGCGATACATATTTTGTTCTTAAAACTAAGATTAAAACTAGGTACTGTTCTGATATGTATGCCTTTATTTGACTGGCCTGATGGTCTAGTGGTTAGTGATCCTGACTGCTAAACCAGAGGTCGTGGGTTCGATCCCCACCCAGGACAAATCTTTGTGTGACGAGCATTAAAGTTTGTTCTGTGTCTGGGTGTAATTTATCTATAATATGTATGTATTTACAAAAAAAAAAAGTATTTAAGTAGTATATCAGTTGTTTAGTACCCATAACACAAGCAAAATAATTGCTTAATTTGGGACTAGATGGCGCTGTGTGAATGTGGTAGTATATTATATTATGCCAATTATAGGTGTACACATCATTCACAGTCTAAGTGGCAACTATTATGACTAATAGAACTATAATACTATATAAAACTAGGTAAAAAAATAAGAAAAGGAATATTAGTTAGGTACATGCAACGATATCTAATAATTATCATTTATTGGATACAAAATAGTTAAAGGTTTTAACTGACTGAATGGTCTTCTTAACTTTACACACAAAGGCGAACAATTTATCATGAAAAATGTCAAGATTTTGAGAGTTAACCGAGTTATAGCAGCTACTCGCGGACGAATGTTCCTGCGCTCCCGTGACCACAGCAGAGCGCGACGAGAGGAACACCTTGGGGTTTTAATGGGTGCGAGCCCCACATAACCCCCCGTTTCTTTCCCCAAGACCGAGGGGTATGCGTCAGGCATTTCCCCAAGAAAAAAAAAAAAAAAAAAAAGCAGCTACACATCCTTACCACAGGAGAATGTTGACCCAGATTAGTTCTGCAGAAAGAAGCACGTAAAATTCGTTTCATAGGCTGTCTGGGTATGTTGTATGGTATATCCACAGAAATTTTTTCTAGTAATGTTGGCATTGAATAAGAAATAGGAAACAGTATTGTAGAAAAAGTATTTAAATATATAATTTAAAAAAATTTAAATTCTATTCCTGGTATAATCACAGATACCCTTTATATTCATCATCAGCAACCCATTAAGTCCCACTGCTGGGCTCGGGTCTCCTCTTCTCTATCTAGCGAGCTGAGAGGGTTTTAGGCAATAATCCATACACGCTGGCCTGGTGTGGGTTGGTGGATCAGACATACACTTAGAATTTCTTTTAGTATATGTGGGTTTCCTCACGATGTTTTCCTTCACCGTTAGCAGACGGTAAGTCACTTGACTAGTACATATAAATTCCACAAAGTGGAATCCACATTGGTACTGCTGGTCGGGATCAAACTCGGACCGAATGATTTGCACGCCGCCCAGTCCCTTATCCATTCAGCCACCATCGCTTGTTATGTCTTAAAGACATACAAATATTGTATGTCAATTTCAACTCTTACTCACAGAACAATATTTCGCAATGGGGTTTTTAGCTCACATGACTCATAATTTGAAAGGTTTAGCCCAAACGACTTGTGAGTTAAGTAATAGTGTCTCTACCAGTAAAAATGTTACGAAATATACCTATTTATTAATCACTAACTATCAGTCAATGGTTATAGCTGTGAATATACTTAGGACAGATATTTGCGTTCGTATCTCTTTCTCTATGCGCGTGCGCATCTTTGACCAATTACCTCAAAGTAATAATAATAATATTCTACCACATTCACACAGCGCCATCTAGTCCCAAAGTAAGCAATTATATTTGCTTGTGTTATGGGTACTAAACACGGAACAGAAAAAACAAGTGGAAGTGCGATAGGACACTATTAGTACTGGAACCAGTGTCGCCAAACTCACACATACAAACAGTGCACTACTAGTAAATAATTGTTTTAATTGGTCAAATATCTTCAAACCCATATTGGCTTATACTATATAGACCGCGAAGCAAAACACACTTTAGTACTTAAAAATAAAGACTACTTTGCAATATCAAACAAAAGTATTTATGACGTTTATCGTGACGTTGTATCTTTAAATTTAAGCATAAATTTTCTAAAGAAATTCAGCCATTCGACAAGAGATGGCAGTGTATTTTAGGTAAAATAAATTGAACCTTAAACTTATTGTAATAAGGATGACATTGCCTTAAAACATTATAATCATTCGTTTATCAAATAGTGATGTGGCACAACATAATATGATTATACATTATCGATTTTGTTTCTGATTAAAAATAAAGTTAATTTAGAGAAAAAAGTTAAAGTAAATATAGGATATAAAACGCTGTTAGTAATCTTTGATATTTGTGTAATCTAGTTCAACACTTGCATAACTGGATATATTATGAGGGATCCCCGATTTTTACCTACAGAAATTGAACTGTTTTTACTGTGATCTAATTATAATTAAAATACAATTAAAAAGAATAATAAATACATTATTTTTAACATCAGAGTGATGTTAAAAATGGATATTATATTATGTATATATATTATTATTTTTATTACTGGTTGAAAAATATGATATCTAGCTTTTTCATGCGGCTCAGCAGATTGTAAACTCAGATTATAATACGATCTCTAAGGCAAATAGAAATATAATATAATTAAACCTAAAAGATATATTAGGGTACTCGATGGCACAAACAGGTATTTAGATATAAATAGTAAGGGTAAAAAACCATTTGACAATCGTTAATTTATTTTTCTGAGACTTTTAATTAATTTTATTAATTAAAATTCTCTCTAAATAATTTTCATTAATATATATTTCATATATATATATATAAATATCAATTAATTTTATTAATTGATATTTTCTCTAAATTAATTTTAATTATTTAAATGAATTTTAATATAAAATGTATATATCGATAAAACTGACATCCCATTTGACCTCATCACTAATTAGTGGTGAGGTCAATGGCATGTCAGTTTGTTGAGTTGGGCAGAATGTTCCAGAATAAAAACAATGGCGTATGTAATCCAAAACAATCTTTATTTCTAATACGTTAAGGTTGATTTTAATTAGATATTTTATTTTATTTTTAATTACTTGAAATTCAATTAGATTTTTTAGAAAAACTACTATATCGTTAGTTACCGGTGGTATGAGATACCTCCATTTCTTAGATTTATTTTTCTTCTATCATTTTTACACTGCAAAATGGCACAATAAGGCATATTCGCGGTTAAATCACGTAAAACAAAGCAGAGCACAAGAAGACTGACTCGACTTGATGTAAAACACGAATGGAGACAGTATAAGGTAGAGTATGCGGAACTACGCTTACTTGTGGCACGCGCGCCACGCCCACTTCACACTTCCACTTGTTTTTTCTGTTCCGTGGTACTAAACAACTGAATATACTACTTAAATACATTTTTTTTTGTAAATACATACATATTACATATAAATAACACCGAGACACAGAACAAACCTTTATGCTCATCACACAAAGATTTGTCCTGGGTGGAGATCGAACCCACGACCTTCGGCTTAGCAGTCAGGGTCACTAAACACTAGACCCACAGGCCCGTCACCAACGAATGCACCAACTCATTTTCGTAATAAATAATATATGTTTGCAGGGGCGGACTGTGCGTTTGTGGGGCCCTGGGCTGATATTACTCTGGGACCCCTAGGGGGCCTGTCTAAATTACCATTACATACAAAGTGTTCGACCTAAACTTAAATAAGTTTATACCACAATTATTTCAATGGTTATATGAGAAATGGTTTTTACTCGGTTGAGGAATATATTCTGTGTAGTAATGTATTAAGTCTTTGTGATTGTTTGTACATAAAATTAATTAATTACCTAACATGAAAATTAATTCATAAGACTAAGTACATATAAAAACAACCTATGTTAAACAAATTAATGATTTAATAAAAAAAAAAGAAAAAGAAATAAAAGCTCCATGAATGCGGGATAAGCTGTTTAATATGAAGAATTACGGTACCTATTTTCTAAGTTCTTGACATTCCTCACTCTTATTTCTTTTGTATTGACATTACAATAATTGTGTATATATTTAAATGGATAATCACATATTGTACTCCATGTGGAATTTGGAATAGGTAACTGTATTTATTGGTACCATTCCAATAATATAATAATAATATAATATAATATTTAACCAAAGTTACACAGCGCCATCTAGTCCCAAATTAGCAATTGCATTTGCTTGTGTTATGGGTACTAAACAACTGATATATTACTTAAATACATTTTTTTTGTAAATACATACATATTATAGATACAAGGATTACACCCAGACACAGAACAAACCTTCATGCTCATGACACAAAGATTTGTCCTGGATGGGGATCGAACCCATTACCTTCGGCTTAGCAGTCAGGGTCACTAACTACTAGACCGACAGGTCCGTCACCATCCAAAGCACCAACCCATTTTCGTAATAAATATGTTTGCAGGGGCGGACTGTGCGTTATGGGGCCCTACTGGGGGCCTGTCTAAATTACTATTTAACTGCCATTAAAAAAAACGGCCAAGTGTAAAGTATTTAATTTAAAAAAGTAAAATATATAATTTAATCAATATTTTGTAAACTCAACCATAGGTATGATTTTTTTTAATTCACAATGTTTTCAATTGGGACTGGGGGCCCCTTATTCGGGGGCCTCGGGCTGCAGCCCTTATAGCCCCTTCATAGATCCCTATATGTTTGAGTTTGAAAGAAGTGTGATTCGTATTATTTTAATTAATTACCGAGTAGTCATAATAATAATATGTATTAAATATTATAATATTAAATATATTTAAATATAATAAAGCTGTAGAGTTTGTTTGTTTGTTTGAACGCTAGGATCTCAAGAACTACTGGTCCGATTTGAAAAATTCTTTTAATGTTGGATAGCCCATTTATCGAGGAAGGTTATATGCTATTAACTTCTCGCTACGGCCTATAGGAGATGAGCAGTGACCAAATAAAGAACGACGGGCGCGAGGCTCCGGCGACTTCTAGTATATTTATACAAGTTTTAAAAGCCATACATATAACATGAAAGCCTGTTTCTACTAGATGACACAATATAACGGTGAGGCCTACATACCTGCCACGCCTCAGTTCTTAACGATTGAACATAACTGATATACCGTGCCGTTCTATCTTGCCCTGTGTCGCGGGGACTTACAAACATACAATTAACGGTCGCAAAGTACACTTGAAACAAATATTTTTTAATCAAAAATATTTGTCTCGTGTGGGAATCGAACCCACGCAGCTTGATGACAGTCATCTACTAGGGAAGAAGCGATGGTGTCCTAATGGATAAGTGATCGGCATATAAATAATCATCGGGTTCGATTCTGACCGGCAGTACCAATGTGGATTTCACTTTGTGGAATTTATATGTACTAGTCAAGTGACTTACCATCTGCTGTCAGTGAAAGAAAACATTTTTTTTTATACCGCGATGGTCGCAAACAGACGTACCTACGGTCCGCCTGATGGTAAGTGATTACCGTAGCCAATGGGCGCCTGCAACACCAGGGGCATCACGAGCGCGTTGCCGACTCTTAAGAAACCTATTCACTCCTTTTTTGAAGAACCCCATACTGTAGTAACATTGTGAGAAAACAGGTGTGTAATGCCCAGCAGTGGGACGTTTATGGGTTGTACTACCCTCAGTGGCCCCAGTAACCATAATAACAGCCCCCTGATTCTGAGCTGTCGTAAAATTTTCGGCCCGAAATGTCAGTGTAATTAAAGTTAAAAAACATAATGTTAAAGAAATAAATGGTTGTAGGAATAAACCTTAAACTAATCAGTTTTTAATTTTCTATACGTTAGACTATTTTCTAACATTAAATAACATAAGCCGTAAAAATACGTCGGGGAGCAATCCGACGAGTCAGAATCAGGGGGCTGAACTGTTTTGTTTCTGCTGGAAATGCCCAGTCCATGTGGTATCCAGAGCTCTATGGTGGTTGTAAATAAAATAAATGTGTTATAATCTGTGTTATATTAATATTATTATATTTTATATATTCATCTTTATAATACTCGTAGCGCCATCTATTAGCTTTAAATCTAAGTTGGCATTTCCGTCTTCGATATTTATTATACTGATATCTCTTTGCTGCACCTCGTTACGATGTTACATTATGTAAAAAAGTATTCCATATTAAATTAATATTACATACATATACTTCACGCCTCTTTCCTAACAGAGGGGTAGGCAGAGACTATTTCCTTCCACTTGCTACGATTCTGACATAGGTATCTATCATTAATATAATTAATGACTACTGTTTAATTAATCCACAACTTCAACTTAATGTCATTTAATTACAAGTTGTTAGTTTTAATCACTTTTATAAACGCTGGCTAGTTGCGTCAACTTTGACGGTTGAGTGTGCATACGGTCCGGTTTACTGTTAGCGCGTTCATGGTTCGATTCCAGCCTAAGGCTAGGCGCGCACTACAATAAACAATCGTTGCGAATAATTATCGCAAATCTGTAAACAACAGAAATAAACTGCGAAAATAAATCGTAGATGCGAAATTTTACGTATAATTTCTACCGTTATAAGCGATTTTTCGTCGAGTCGTATGCGATTTTATTTCGCACTTAAAAGTCACTACGAATATACAGACAGTGGTAGAGTAAGAAATTTTTGCTAAAAGCCATGCTACATGGTTATAAACTTGCCTTCCGCAGAGGTGCCCTTGGTGGATTCCAACCGTGTAGCCGGCTGTTGTAAACCAAATCTCATACTATATTCTTATTATATATTTATTATTTTTATTCTCATACTAGCTGTCCCGGCGAACTTCGTACCACCTACTTAATTTATGATTTTATGAAAGTATACCTACCTACCCTACCTACCTACATACTTACATACCTACCCTACCTACCTACCCTACCTACTCTACCTACATAAAAATTAAAAAAAAAAAACCATCCTTGAACTTCAACGAACATTTAAAAAAAAGAATTGGCCAAATTGGTCCAGGCGCGTTGTTGAGTTATGCGCTTACCAACACATTTAGCGATACATTTTTATATTATAGATTATACTTATAATTATGTATATTATTATGTATTTCATTTTATTATTCTATTAATTTTATTTTTTTATAATATATGTTAGTAATATTTAGTTAGTATACAGGGTATAAAATTATGTATTTGTTTAAGTACCTACTTAATATTATGACTATTATAATTCCATTTATTATTTTCATTCTTACATCTCTTAACTTTACACCTACTTGTTCTCATCTCTGCATCACCCAAAGGTTGGCTGCTAGAAGTGGTAGAGAATGCTTTTAGCATTAAGCCCATCTTTTGTACAGTCGAGTTCATCAATATATTGGCACCATCATTTGATATTTTTGTTGAAAAGGGTGACTACAACTTATTGCATAATGCACAGCATATTTTATTAAACCATTCATCATCATCATTTCAGCCCATTGCAGTCCACTGCTGGACGTAGGCCTCTCCTAACACGCGCCATAACACTCGGTCCTCCGCCTTCCGCATCCAGTCAGACCCAGCGACCTTTTTTAGGTCGTCGGACCATCTAGCTGGAGGGCGTCCTACTCCGTCCTATTGAACCATTCACATGAGGACATATATTTGATCCATAGGTTCTATAGTATTTATTGAGCTTTTCAACGCTCACAATATTTTGAATCCTTGATGGTGCCAACATACGAGTAACTTACATTGTATTTTCTGTTAAAGTTCTTAAATAAATAAATAAAAATACAAACTATGGCAACCAAGCTCCCACCAAGGTCACTCTGTTGGAACGCAAGTTTATAACCGTGTAGAGCACCTACTATGACTGACTAGAACTACCGCAACTTCGTTAGCGTGGTATAGATTTCGGTCGACGGCGGTCACCACTTACCATAAGGTGGGACGCCTGCTCGTCTGCCACATAGGGCAATAAAACTCTCCCTCTAACAGCCCGTTCACGACCTTGCCGCTGTGAGCGGCAGCTAAGAGCGGGGCGGCGAGCGTAATAATTAAACGTATAAAAATGTTTGAAGCACGCCACGAGACGCCGCGACGTTCGCCGCGCCGCGCGCCGCTAAGACCGAAGTCGTGAATAGGCCGTAAGCCTCGTTTGAAGAAGGACATGTCATAGCGCTCAGGAAACACCGCTGTAGGAAGTCTGCATAATTTTATTCCCTTAGTCGCCCCCGACACCCACGGGTTGAAATGGGGTGGTAACATTATAATGTATTCTTAATCTGACACTATACGGATCGCCCATACAATACCTACTTAGTACTAATATTATTCTGTTCTAGATAATATATATATATGTACAAAGTGAAAGTGTCTTTCTGTCCATCCATTGTTCTCAGTGGTATTGTTATGTCATGTCTTGCGTACTCGATGACTGATGTTTATTGTATTACTTAAAGTGTCTACTCAACTACACATAGATTTGAAAAAAATATCTATGATTCTTTCTTTTCTTTTTAAAAGACAACGCCCGCACTAGGGAACAAGCCCTGTGTCGCGGTGAGCTTTACAAACATGAAACTAACGGACACAAAGTACACCCAGACTAGAAACAAATATCTATGAATCACACAAATATTTGTCTCGTGTGGGAATCGAACCCACGTCACCCAGCACGGCGATGTAGTGGCGAGGCAACCACCTTAACCACTGCGCCACGGTGACAGTCACAAATCACACACATAATTGTCTCGTAGGGGAATCGAACCCATGTCATTAGGCATGAAAGTGATGTAATTGACGAGGCGACCCTAATCATAATATTTCATCATCGTCATTATTTCTACTCATAAACGTCCCACTGCTGGGCACAGGTCTCCTCTAAAGATTGTGGAGGGTATTTAGTCTACTACACCACGCTGGCCAGACGGGTTGGTAGGTGAACCCCCTTAATACAAAATCCGGACTAAGCATTAAACCAGGTTTAAATTGACAACTTTGACACTAAAACAATTTTTTATGTCAATTTAAACCTGGTTTAATACTTAGTCCATATTTTGTAATAAGGGGTTCGGTTTTGTTTCTCGCAGTGCTCTTGTCTGCGTAAGGTCTCTCCTTCCACTCTCGTAGTCGCATTTTACGATACCTTGTCTGTATCTATTTTGAGCACTTCCCAATCGTTTGGGCAATTCAGTCGTAGTTGTAGATGTTCTAAATGTATTTGAGTTAACAACACGCTGTCTGAAACCAGGTCTTCTGGTTGTTCTTCCCTATTCTCTTCATTCTCATCTTCTTCACCTTCTTCAAATAATTCTTCAGAAACTTCATCATCATACTCTTCAGAATCAGGTTTTCTTGTAAATAACTGATTGGGAGGCACCAAAACGAATGAGTTCTCTTGTTCAGGTTCTTCACATTCGTCTTGTATTATATCGGTTGAAATAGGGTAGTGACTTTATGTATTCTTAAACAGTACTAAAAAAAAACTACACGGATTAGTTTGTGATGATAAAGCAAAATTCTTGAATATTTTTAACGTTTCGTGCGCATATCCAATTAATAAACGAATGACTAATCACCGTTTCACAATAAATAAATATTACAACCATGAAAAATGATTATAACTTCGTGAGGTTTAGTTCTTTTTAACGGACGTTTACGGGTTGAAATGATGATAACAAACTTAGGCCCAGTGCACACCGCCGGAGGTGCGCATTTAAGAGAGTAGCCTGCGCGAAGTCAGTCCACCGCGAACGTCGCTTAGAGCCCTTGAGAACTTTCAAGCGGAGCAGTCGCGCGCATATTCATAGTATTTATTGTTAGTATACAATAATTGAGGAGACCTGTGCCCAGCAGTGGGATATTTATAGGTTGAAATGATGATACAATAATTGACCGTAGGTCAAGGTTGTTAAAGTTTATAAATCGGCGCTGTACCGTGATTATATGTCATGGCACAGCAACAAACTGAGTGGCTACCCTTTTTGTAGCGGCCATGGCATGCGAATAGTATAAAAATAACTTTAATAACTCCAATGTATGCTCTGTATTTGTATGTTTATGGTTTGTGACAAATAAATGTGTTTTCTTTCTTTCAAATTTGTTGTCTTCAAATGTTCCTCCGTCACGCCTGCAACGGTGGGCGCTGAGCATTAGATATATATTTTTAATAATAATTATGCATGCAAATATGTGTCTTATTAAACTTGAAAGAACCCTGAGGGAGTCCCAGCATACATGGACAAATTAACACTGAATTTTGTATTTTGTTCACAGGTTATGAAGAAACATACACAATATCGCAGCTATCACCAAAATCTGCGATTGGAGGTCCCTCACCACTAGACGGACTGATACAAACGAGTCAGACAGAAAACTTAGGTTTTAGGATTGAGCCTAGTGTTATATACGAAGAAGAGGAGGATATAGAAGATGATAATAAAGAGAGTGATCATATTATAGTCGCCAGATCAGCTGATCCTCTCAGAGAGTCAAGAGCCATCCATATTGATGAAGATGGTATATCTTCAAATAATGAGATAGATAACTATTTAGAACTGTACAATAAAAGGAAATACTATGATATCCAGCCCACAAAAACTAGAACGTTTTTAGGAAATGATGATGAGATGATGCTATCTTCTGAAGGGTTCGGAGATAGATTAGAGTTTAAGTTTCCGGGGGAAGGGCAGAGGGTCCCAAAGGCGAGGGTACTGTTGCCGATGGGACCCAGACTTCGGCCTACTGCAGTGCAGCCGACATTTGCGACAGCTACCCCTAAAAAAGAGGAAGCTAGACAGAACTCGGAAATTCAGAACATTATTACTGGTATAGTAAAACTTCTGAAAGGCAATGTGAACGTCCAAGCTAATTCACAGCTCCTTAACGGGAGACCAGTACGTCCAATGGCTTCCCGCATCAATAATAGGGGACCTCCAAGAATCTCTGATGTTCCACCCCTCCCTGAATTTGATGGACCAATAACACCACCTTCCGTGCACTTCCATCCAACCAAAACGCCTCCACCATATCCATTTGACAGACCCCCAGCTCATGTTACTCTTCCTGAGAATATTGTTCCACCTTTAAGGCCTGGCTATATGAGACCGGTTCCTCCATGGCAAAGACCACGTCCTCGTCCACCACAGAGAAGACCAAACCCTAACATACCAGCCTACAAACCAAATCTTCCAATGTTACCTGACCTGCCAGACCTACCGGATATATCAGGTGAAGATGAATCAGAAAACTTTGAGAACGAAAATGAGTCTTCTCATTTAGAAAATACGATCCACAATGAAGAACAAATTCTTTCAGTATTGGGAGACTTTAACTCCACTGAGGCGGACATTTTTAAAGATATTTTAGATGAAACTACTACAGTAGCACAAACATTAACTATAACAGAAAAGCCGACTACCACCGATAAGCCGAGTACCACGACAAAATCGACTACCACGGAAAAACCGACTACAACAAAAAAGCCGACTACAACAGAAAAGCTAACTACCACGGAAAAGCCGACTACAACAGAAAAACCGACTACCACAAAAAAGCCGACTACAACAGAAAAGCCGACTACCACAGAAAAGCCGACTACTACAGAAAAGCCGACAACTACAACAGAGAAAAAGATAGAAAAACAAAAACCTGATAAAAAGAAAGACATGTCTGCCGAAAAAGAGAAACCGAAGGACAAACTGAAGACTGAAGAAAAGCCAGATGACAGATTTCGGGATGAAACTGATCAGGTCATCCATATTGTGGAGCCATCCATTCTAGAGATAAGGCCTTCAAGTATTGTGTCAAATGCATGGCCGACTCCGACGGAAGGTTTACTCTCTTCAGCCCCGAATATTATTGAATCTATAAAAGCAATTGAGTCTACCTCGATTAACTCAGAACCTATTCCTAGTAAGTATTTTTACACTATGTCTAAATTTTTTTTGGCTATTCAAATTGAATAGCCTTGGATAGTCCCAATATTATCCCCTACAACGTCACTAACTTTACCTCTTTTTATTATTATTATAGATGAACATTTTCATTTAATTTCAGCATCTCAATCACCAGACATTCCTTACCATCCATACCGTCCTCGACCTGGTATAGTCCTGGATGACCCAGATTTCAAGCCTCACGGCACCAGGTATAGACCAGAGCCTTCGGTCATCACTGCTATGGACTCCACTCCACGGTACGGCGAGATCTTCGATGTCACTGTGTCTGTTGTCCAAGGTCTTGGTGGGGAGAAAGACGGTGGTTCTGGTGAGTGGATATTATTTTTCTTAATAGATAAAAGTTTTTATAAACCAGGTGGTTATAAGTAAATTATAATAATAATAATATTCTACCACATTCACACAGCGCCATCCAGTGGCGTGCCTAGGGTTTAAGGATAAGGCAAGCCCGATATACCTACCTACCTATGATTTTTACCCGACTACTCCAGAATAGGCAGAGAATGAAAAGTAAACAAACCTGACTGCACTGGAAAGGTGATGGGTGTAATGTTTTTTTTATGGATTCTGTTCAATTTCTCTTACATGTTGATAGAGGGTCGCGCCGCGCGCCGCGCCGCCCCGCCAAAGCACATTGAAGGTACCTATGCTAGTGCTTGATTGAATATACCTAATAAACAATCAGCATTGCATACCTTCGGTGGCTTTGAAAAAAGCCTTAAGTGTCCTTGACTCACTCAAGGACACTCAAGGCTAAACGAAGATAGCTAAGTAAGTAGGTAGTTGACCCTTGCTTGACTATAGGAAAGGTACCTATAAGACTACCTATTATTTATATTCTAAATTGAATCGTCTGTCTTTCTTGAGAAATGACTTAATAACGTAAGAATAAAATGTTGGTGAACGTTTTAATTCTGCCAACAACTGATTTTCAATAGCTATAATTGATAATTCGGAAAGATGTTCTTGACCTTGTGGCTTGTGTACCTATTTCTTAGATAAGTATGAATAGGTACGTTTAAAGAGATGAAAATGTGCGTTCCGCGGAAGAACTTTATAGCCGTAATAGTTACAACAAGATATGCTAACTTTACAAACTCGGGCAAGGCAACTTCGAGGCTATTCTGATCTCAGACCAACAAAAAAGTAAAGACGGAGCATCACGAACATCAAAATGAAGCCACCTGTTTGTCTATGTGTTTGTTGGCAGGGTTGCCACTTGTTAAACATTTTCCCTATAATTTGGGAAATCATATTATGTGTGTGGGATAAGTATGTATATTGTACGAGTAAGATATTGTTGTGTATGTATTGTATCTCAATTGTTTAGAATGACTTCTATTGCGTATAAAAACTTCATACATTCATAATTCGGTTCGCATAAAACAGTAGAAATAACATATTATTTAACATTCACAGATATTTTACCACAGGCCTGTATTAAATCAGACCTCTAGCAACACATTGGTGAAATTTATTTATAATTTATAAATTGTGGGTCATCAATCAAAGGTGAAATTATACGTGTACATGCCGTACATTTATACAGACAGATAGGCAGACAGACAATTTTGGCTCCTGTTGCCCTAAAAAGACCTATACTTTTTCTTTAAGATCTATAATGTACAGACAACAGCCTGTTACATATATTAAGATAATTTCTAAATTTTATTACGTTTCATCCCCAATTTCACCCTTCCAAAGCCACCCTTGTCAAAAATATTGATGAGGGTATTTTATATTTTGATAGTAGTACCGCAAAACAAATTTTCAAACCTATAAGTTAAAAAACAAAGAAGTTTCATACGATCGTTTTTATCCCTTTTCACCCCCTTAGGGGTTGAATTTTAAAGAACCCTTTCCTAGTACACTTCTAGACATTAAGACAAACACACTCTCCAAATTTCAAGTCGCTACGACCAGCGGTTTAGGCTGTGCGTTGTCTGTCAGTCAGTCAGGACAAAGCCTTATAATATGTATGGATGGATGTTAGTAAAATAAAATAAAATCACTGATTTTGAAAAAAATAATTACCTATTTTTACCCTTGTAGACACAACGCTGTAGGTAGTATTGTTGTCAAAATAAATTATATATTTTATCTAAGTATAAATCGTTTTATTTGCAATGAATACTATTTACTAGAGACTAATTTAAATTATTTCGATTTATGTGTTCTGAATCGTTTAAAAAAATATTCTAAAAAATTCGTAAATTTAAAATTAATTAATTATTTATTTAAAATCTCATTTTTTTAATTATTTTAAATCGAATCATGAATTTCTAAGGTCATTACAAATTTCACAAAAGAAAACGAATCGACAGAGTATAATCTGTGGTTTAATAAATGGGGAAATATCAAATCATAGCTATGGCCACATTATTATTTTTGTTTTGTTGGCAGTATTGGTACCAACTAACCTAAAAGTAACCTTAAATTTACAGTTTCATTAATTAAGAAATGATGTAAATTCAAGTATTTACAAGTGATAAGTGATTCCATGGGATTTCTTTTGTATATTACTGTTGTTTTTGCAACCTTTCACAACATAGGTAGGCATTATCACTTTTTTTTATTTTAGTTATTTGTTTACGACGCGGCGACGACTCGTGACGTACTAAAAGAAATTGTCTCGGTTTTAGTGTAGGTGTGTGCGTGAGGTTGTGTGTTTATTTGGAATGTCTTGGTCAAGTTGACTTCACTGCAATTGTTCGTGATGCTCTGTCTTTACTTTTTTGTTGGTCTGAGATTCTGATTAATAAAATCAAATATAAACAAAGAACACAGTTCAAAAATTTTACCTTTTCTTCGCCCACCAAAACATGAACACATTTTAAATCCTCACAATGGACAATTATTACTTGCATTGTTGTATGTCACTAAATACAATAGAATCACTTTAAAATCTTACAATTAACAATTTTTAAAGTAAGTAAACAAACCAAAACTTTTCGTCCTGTCAAACAAATGAACTGAGTGAAGTTAGTAGACGCGAGTACGCATGCGCGGCCGCGGCATTATACTTCCATAGTCGACAACTTCATACATAAAGCCCGGCTTAATTTCATACTGATTGATATATAAATTAACCTAGTTATATTTCAATAATCGACAGTTTCTCTATAGGTTAGAAAGAGAGATCCGACGTTGGTCAAAAGCCTCATAACAAGCCAGTGCGGGTGAGCGAGATAGAAAAAAAAGTTTTCTCTCTCGTTCTCGCTTGATGCTTCACCACTCACCGAGTCAAATGTACTCTGTGCACCGAGTCACCGCTCTCGCTCGCGCATAAGAGGAAATAAGCGCGCGAATTTTAAAATAGATAATGGTTTGAATTAGATATTTTTGATCAAGCATTTTACTAGGGCAAGCCGGGCTTTTGGGCTTGTATGAACGTACCGCCACTGGCGCCATCTAGTCCCAAATAAAGCAATTATATTTGCTTGTGTTATGGGTACTAAACAACTGATATACTACTTAGATACATTTTTTTTTTGTAAATACATACATATTATAGATAAATTACATCCAGACACAGAACAAATCTTTATGCTCATCACACAAAGATTTGTCCTGGGTGGGGATCGAACCCACGACCTCCGGCTTAACAGTCAGGGTCACTAACCACTAGACCAACAGGCCAGTCACCAGTAAATTGAGAGAATCGGTTTCTTAAGGGTCGACAACACGTTCGTAATGCCCCTGGTGTTGCAAGCATCTATAGGCTAGTCAAAACTACTTTTGACTGATTTTCAACCCGTTTAGCCAGCGTGGTACCTATAGTGAGACGTTTGTGGGTTGAAATGATGATATATTTTTATCAGTTGTCTTGATCACATCATCATCATCATTTCAGCCTATTGCAGTCCACTGTATGACATAGGTCTCTCCGTCCAACTGTACGCTTGATAACACAAACATAATATTAGTTTGCATTAGGCTAGATGGCGCTTTGTAAAAAAGAGTCTCAAAATATTTATTAACATTTGAAATGGAATGAAATCTCGTTTACTCATCTAGGTTACAAGGTAACACTTATGAAAGTCACATGATAAGAATGTAACAGGTTATCGGAAAAGTAGTGTCAGCAACATTGCCTACTACACGACCAATTCGCTCACGGGGTGGAGCTATGAAAAGAACTGGCAAGAAACTCACGCCACTCTTTTTAAAAAAAGGATAGTTACAATCTTTTGTAATTTACAATTTGGGTAGCGTGTAAAGTGATGCAGCAGACCACTTCACCGTTAGATTAATGAGTTATGAGAGTTTCACTAAAGGCTGGCCTCTACCTTCTTTTTTTAAGAAGGGAATGCGTTAATCCATACCGCCCCGTGCAAGGATATCGAACGGTTATGTGGGACTCGCCGCCGGTCGGAATCGGAATACCCAGTAAGCCCCTGGGGCAATGCATAAGCCTTGCTATCCAACGCGGTAATGTGGCTAGCCTTTTGGGTACGTTTCCTCAGGAATCTGATCTCAATCAGATATTCTATTTATAGGAATTTCTTGCAAATAGAGTATCTGGTTCTTTTTTTTAAATAGATTAGTTGTGTAAAATTTTTAAGTTATAAATAAATATTCTACCAAATTTACACAGCGCCATCTAGTCCCAAATTAAGCAATTATATTTGCTTGTGTTATGGGTACTAAACAAGTGGTATACTACTTAAATACATTTTTTTTTTGTAAACACATACATATTATAGATAAATTACACCCGGACACAGAACAAATCTTTATGCTCATCACACAAAGATTTGTCCTGGGTGGGGATCGAACCCACGACCTCCGGCTTAGCAGTCAGGGTCACTAACCACTAGACCAACAGGCCAGTCTGTATGTCAGTCAGTTATGTGTAAATATTTTATTGAATAAACGTTTCACCATTTTCAGTACATATAGAAAACGTGAATATTGATCACGGTCAAGACCAGAATGACATCATAGTCTCCGCGTCAGGAGAACAAGGCTTTGTCTCCATCGACGGCAAGCGGACTTACCTGAACCTCTTCGATACATCCACTCCTGGACCCAGCATCGCTCCAACTAGGGTGCAAACGTTGGCGCAGTCTGGTGAGTTCTTTTATTTTTTGTTAGTTTATTATAGATGTATAAAATTATTTATTTATAATTATAACATTATTAACTATTTACTTACATATCTACAACTTCTATTTACAATACTATAAATAAATAATAATACAAATGGTAATGTGGGCTAGGCGTCAAAGTACTCGTCGGCATCACTGTCACAAGGGAAAGTGCCCAGAAGGCTAGCAGCATTGCCACGCTGGATGGCAATGCTGATTCTCTGTGCGAGATAAAAACCAGCCCTCTGGTCACGTGAAGTGTCGATTAACTGCGTCGCTAGTTCATTATAAACGCGGAGAGCACTCGGACCCCATGAGCCTAATGTTTCGACCCCAAACGGCTCAAATAAGTAATTATCAGCTAAATTACTGTATTTGCGCCGTTTAAGGGACTCTGAAGCTGCAGCAGCAGCACTAGCACAACCCGCTGTACTCGGAAGGTGTGATGGTGCAAGGGTATCGACGCAGGTAGCGTCCCACACCAAATTTGAAGTAGATACACATTAAGTTCATTGTTAATACATGAGTAAAAAAAAGGCTGTTTTAATATTTGCATGTTAAACTTTCTAACTAACCGTCTGAAACTAATTAATTAGTGCACTGCGAGAAAAATTCGAAATATTTCCCTTCAAAATTCGATAGACCCGTGCCTAGTAGTGGGATGTTTATGGGTTGAAATGACAAAAATTTTGGTATCAGTATCAAAAAAAGCTTTTAATTTGTAAATTTTTAGAAGGTTTCTCAATTGAGAGATTTGGGGGGAGGGTCATGTCCCCTGTGACCCTTCGGACCGCGCCTACTTCTACCACACCAACCAATTATGTACATAAACCATAATTTCTTCTTCCAGTCCCACCGGTCTCAGCCCCACCACAAGACCAGGTCCTCGGCACAGGTATAGCAATACCCACAGACGAAATACCAGCACCACCGCTGATCAGAAGACCGATACAGCATCTGCATCCTCAAAATTCACCGACCCACAGACCTCCGGGATACAGAAGACCACAGCCTACTATCAGGTAATGAAACTTTATCTATATTTAAACTATATTTTAACAGTAGTTTATATCTATATTTTAACAGTAGTTCTTGAGATCTTCTCAACCAAACCACAACCAACCTCTCTTCTCTCTCTTTTTTTTTAATTGGACAAGTATGTCCAATTAAAAAAAAATTAGCACACAAACACCGTGCCGAAGTCTGCCGGACTGAAACGACGTTAGACGATGCACGGTTTTCAACGCCACACTGCCGCCGGTCGGAGTGGGGAGTGTTAGGTTTATTTTCGTAACGGAATTTCTTGATTCGGTCGCCGCGCCCAAAGCACGCGATAAAAGCTATGCAATAGCTTAACAATAAAAAAACTAATGCTAATATAAATAAATTTCAGGATCGACACTTGCATAGTGGGTGACGACTCCACTTGCGATCAAGCACAGAACGAGAAGTGTAGAACAGAAGCTGGTGAGTTACTTTTTATTAAGATGAAGGTAGATGGTAAAGTTAGAGTTTCTATGTAAGTCCCAAAAAAAAAAACATACGAATATAACAAAAAATATATATAAAAAACTACTGGTAGAACTACGAAATCTAACTAGTTACCATCAGCCAAATGTCCGGTGTACCACCTTCGGTCGTGAATCGCTTGCACGCGTTGCGCAAGAGCACGGGCAGCCACGCCCTATAGAGTAGAGCAGCGATACCGCGTAACTCTTTACATATAAAACAATACATAAAGGCGGAGACACATTCTATGACGTGGCGCGCCAGAGACATTTTCATACATTTTATATGGTTAGGGATAGGGACACATGACACGACACTCAAATATGTTAAATATTTTTTTTTTTTTTTTTTATTACCAATAACAAGCCCTGCTCGACTTCTAGTATATAGAAGATATATTTTTTAAATGTCCCAGGAATATCCAGCTGTCAATGCAGACCAGGATACGCGCGGAGGATTCAGCGGGATCCTTGTCGAAGGGCCGTGTCTCTTCTTCTCAATCTGCGAGTCGACAAGTTCCATGATAGAAAGGTGGGTTAAATATCAGAAACTTTAAAAAATATATAAGTAGGTACCATATCCTGGTATCTACTTATATATTTGAATTTTTTAAAAATCTAAAAATTGTTACTCATTACAAAGATAAAGACATTTATTGCAATATCTGTATTCATACATCAGCAAACCATTAAGTCCCACTGCTGGGCTCGGGTCTCCTCTCCTGTAACTAGAGAGCTGAGAGTGTTTAGGCCATAATCCACATGTATTGGTATATATAAAATTTTGTTCCAACAGTACCCAATCGGGCATTGCAATGTCAATCAAAACTTAAAAAGTAAATAAAAATTTTACATAATTCATACTTATTTATAAAAAAATCGCTTAAGTTGTAGAACACAGACTTTATTAACAATTATTATATAATAATAATAATAATAAAGGGAATAATAATAATGTTTATTAACAAAAAATAAAACATACAATTTTACACACTATTCTACGCATTCTACACTTAACTTTGAGAATATATTTATTACATATTGTGTGTCGACTCCAACACTTTTGCTAAGTTGTGAGAGCAACTTGTATTGGGTTGGTGGCCTGACCCTGGGGAGAAGTTGATTTTGTATAAATATCTTTTATTTTGTACATAGATCAATGAACAGAAAGTAAAGGTAAGAAGCGTACAGGTTCTTATGTATAACTTTTGAAATAAAATATATTATAATATATGTGTTAGTACTTTAGGTTCTAAGAGTAATTAGGTAAACAAACTGTTAATTTTTATTTGTGACAAGTATGTGTGAGTGTGTGTGTGTGTGTGTGTGTGACGAATTTGGAAGTGAGTAAAAACTTAGTAGTTTATTAAGTTTGTTGTAGAGATGAGGTCCTTGGAAATACAATAATGTTTTTGTTTATATAAATAAATTTGTTTATGCGTCACGTAACGTACGTACCTACAGCGTGTAGCAGAAAGTTCTGCAGCTATGGTTGCTTTATAGCTACGTAGAATCTACATTGAGATATGGACTGTTACTCTGGGGAAATTCTACAGACGTAAAAAAGACTTTTATTACTCACAAAAAATGCATACGAGCATTGTTTAATGTGGGACCACTAGAATCTATGTGTGAGTATTTTTTTACTTTTAAACAGAGGTCTGCACCTCTGTTTAAAAGTAAAAAAATACTCACACTTGCTAGTTTGTAAATGAAAATATGTGTTCATGTAAAAAAGTTCACCAATGAATTCACTTCTGCACGTGACAATTCAATCATAGGGAAAAGAGATACCACTAGATTATTAATGCCTGCATGCAAAACATCTCTTTATCTAAATTGTTATGTGATGTGTATTAAAGTTTTTAATAAAGTGCCAAAGTCTATTAGAGAATTGCCATTATTTAAGATGAAAAGACAAATAAAAATTTGGTTACTAGAACATACCTTTTATAGAATCAAGGAATTTTTTGAACTAAAGTTATAATTATTATTTATCGACATTTAATTTTATGCTAATTAAATTATATTAATTCAATATCATAAATTTAAGATTCTTTTTAAATATGCAATAAAATGGAAAGAAATAACTTTAGTTTAAATTATATTATTAACGATACTTTTAATAATAATTATAACTATGTAATATTTGCACGCCAAAATGTTGAAATATGAGAATCTAATTTTTAATGTAACAGCAATTTTGTACTATTTTTCTCGCAAATAAATTTGTTTTATCTTTATCTTTAATTTTTTTTAGAGTTGTTTTAAACACTTTCCCTTCAAGTTTCTTTATGTCTACAGGTAGGTGATTAAATACTCTTATTGCTGTTATATAAGTACTCTTGTAATACTGACTGCCTCGGTGGCGCAGCGGGAAGTGTATACGAGTTACGACTGTCATGCAAGAGGTCCCGGGTTCTATTCCCGGGTCGGCTAAAAACGGTATTGGGCTTTTCTATCATGAATTTCCAGTATTGAGATTTTCCCGGAGTTTGGTAAATAAAAGTTCCCGGTTGATGACAATAGGCTCGCCCAATATTTCATGGGACCAAACATAGCTGGTGAAATATGGGTGTACTACACCTCTGCCTACCCCTTCGGGAAAAAAAGCGTGATGCTATGTATGTATGCGTTATGTTTATGTGTAAGAAATAACATTATATAATTTTAGTTAACGGCCACAGCTACACTTAAAAATTAACTAAATTAAATTACCATCAAGTAAAACTAAACAACATATTTATTAATTACAATAAAAAAAACATGAATTAAGAAAATATTAATTAATTGAAATACTTACTTATTATTTACTTGTATAACTTTATGTTTTTGACTGGCCTGTTGGTCTAGTGGTTAGTGACCCTGACTGCTAATCCGAAGGTTGTGGGTTCGATTCCCACCCAGGACAAATCTTTGTGTGATGAGCATGATTGTTTGTTCTGTGTCTGGGTGTAATTTGTCTATAATATGTATGTGTTTATAATCAAAAAATGTATTTAAGTAGTATATCAGTTGTTTAGTACTAATACTTATACCACAAGCAAATATAATTGCTTAATTTGGGACTAGATGGCGCTGTGTGAATGTGGTGAAATATATATATTATAACTGTCAAACGTCCAATAATATTTTACAATATTGCAGGTGGCCTGGGATCCAAAACTCGCGGACAAGGAGTCAGATCCTTACTTACAACTGAGCTATGAGGCTGTTAGAGCTGTAAGTATACCTTACTTATTTACGAAAGGTTATAATATAATATATAATCGTTTATTGCCAATTTTGTACAGAACAATAATAATATTACATTGGTCCCAAACTAGGCTAGGCCTGTATCTTGGGCACCGAACACAGAATTATCACAATAGATCTGATACAATAGAATCGTGACAGTTCACAGACGTTTGGTTTATTTTTAATTATGACACAATATATATGCTTATACATTAATTACTAGAAGACAAATCGTAGAATTTTGAAACAAAAACATTAAATTTAAACTTTAGTAGTATAAAAACTAAAATTACTTCTATAAAAAAAAATATATACATATTATTATATGCCTTAAGACTATATATAGCATAGCTTTGAGTGTGTGTATGTGTGTGCACACATACACACACTTAAAGCTATGCTATATATAGACTTAAGGTTGGATGGATGGATGGATAAGCGATGGTGAATAAAATAAGAATATTTGTACATCTATTTTTACGCACTATGTTTTGTCACTAGAACATACAAATATTATAGTTAAGAGTACAGTTTTTAAAATGTGTCTAAACAATATTGCAATTCTCAATTATAAATATTTATATATTACATTATGTATATAAATATCAACAAGAAGTGTATGTCAAAATTTAATAGTCGGTGGCCGAATATAAGACATGCAAATCACGCGGTCTCAATTCGATTCTTACCGGCACCAGTGTGTATTTTACTTTGTGGAATTTATATGTACTAGTCAAGTGACTTACCATCTGCTAACGGTGAAGGAAAACATCGTGAGGGAACACACATACACTAGAAGTAATTCTAAGTGTATGTGTGGGCGATACAATAAATCAATAACAGGGCCCCGAGTCTGCTAACACAATCGTAACAGAATGGTCAGTCGATGGTTTCATTCGACAGCTGTGATTGGCTTACTAAGTCAATCGCGCCATATTGCCGGCCTGTGATTGGTCTGCTATCGACGTGTGTAATTTAGCAGAATCGGGCCCCTGGTGGACGTAGTAATTTAACTACTCATGCGCAACCTAAAAAATATAATTAATAACTTCTTGTTATTATGACAGGTGGACTCAGCGTTCTCAATGACACCGTTCTCAGATGACTTCTTGAGTGGATCAGTCAATTCAGTTCACAAGGGTGATGAGAATAACCCTGGGGTCTACGTCAACCTGACTGTGCTGGTATGTACTTAAGCTTTTAAGCTTTTAGTTCAGAAACTTGTTCTTTTTTGTTTTCCTTTCACCTTTGCTTCTTTTCTTTCGCTATATTCTCTTCTCTCTTTCTCTTTAGGTTTGCTCGTAGAGAACTCAAATTTCAGTTAAGCTCGCCTATGTATTGTATATCTTTTATAAAATATTTATTAAATTATATATTTTACTTTCTTAAATTATATACTTTACACTTGGGTGGTATTTTTTTAATGACAGTTAATTGATAATTTAGACAGGTCCCCTAGGGGTCCCTGAGTAGTATCAGCCCAGGGCCCCACAAATTCAGGGTCCGCCCCTGCTCGATACGACACCACCAAATATAAATATTTATTGAAACTAAAAACACAAATTACAATAAAATTACGTATGATAATTACTGCCTTAGTAATAAACTGTGTCGCAATCATTAACGCCCATACAAAAAAGTTTACGAGTCAACGTTCTAGCATATGGAGATTATTTGCGAGAGAAAGAGAGAGAAAGTCATTGATCAGTTTCATTCACCCAAACTATATATGTTTGGATTCCCGTAATACAGAAAAACCGTCCAGACAACACGGCATAAACCCTTTCTTCTCTAGAGAGATGAGGCAATGTGTGATGCAACCCCAAAGCCTGACTGTTTGTTTATTATTTAGTTTGTAAACATTAATTATTATAATTCATTATATATATATATAATTCATTATTGACTGGCCTGTTGGTCTAGTGGTTAGTGACCCTGACTGCTAAGCCGGAGATCGTGGGTTCGATCCCCACCCAGGACAAATCTTTGTGTGATGAGCATAAAGGTTTGTTCTGTGTCTGGGTGTAATTTATCTGTAATATGTATGTATTTACAAAAAAAAAATGTATTTAAGTAGTATATCAGTTGTTTAGTACCCATAACACAAGCAAATATAATTGCTTACTTTGGGACTAGATGGCGCTGTGTGAATGTGGTAGAATATTATTATTATATTATATATTATTAATCTAACGGTGTGGTGCTTTGCTGCGTCACTTTACACGCTACCCAAATTGTGAATTACAAAAGATTGTGACTATTCATTTTTTTTAAATAGTGGCGTGCTTTTTTTGCCAGTTCTTCTTATAGCTCCACCCCGTCAGCGAACTGGTGTTAGGGAAATTTGCTGAGACTACTTTTCGGATAACCTGTTACATTTTTCACTTGTGACTTTCATAAGTGTTACTTTGTAACCTAGATGAATAAACGAGACTTCATTACATTTCATTTCAGGCCCGTGTAGCAATGGGCCATTTAATGGGTTAATTTTCTCAACAGATGGAAGAAACAGCAGAAACAGTAAGGTCACAAGTCGCGCTGGATATCCAAAAGCACCTTCTCGGAGTAATCAGAAGACGGTCCAACAATATAGGCTCTTCGACGCTATGGGTCAATTCTCCGGCCGGCAGTGTTCTACCCTTGATTGGTGAGTAATGTAATTTTAAAAAGTGTAGCAAACATAATTTGAAATTATAACTCCGATTAAAGAATAAAAATTGAAAACCACAAAATTCCACATTTGTTGCCATGATTTCAACCCATTAACATCCCACTGCTAGGCAAGGGTCTCCTCCAAATAAAGTGGAGGGAATTTAGCCTACTATACCACGCTGGTCAGACGGGTTGGTATAGAGTTTGTTTCGAATTTTCCTTTTCTCGCAATGCTCTTGCCTGCATAAGATTACTCCCTTAGTTGCCTTTTACGATACCCACGGGTTGAAATGGGGAAACATTATGTATTCTTCACTACACTGATGATAGTACGCTCTTAAAGCCTGTTTTTATTTATCTCTGTTTTTCACAGATTTCGATGAGTGCTCATCGTCAGAACTGAACGATTGTCATCAGCTTGCTACATGCATCAATACTTGGGGTGGATTCAAGTAAGTATCACCCTGAATTGTGTCATTATTCATCTCAAGGCCTCCACTGGGACCCTATTACTTATTCGAGTCTCGGGGCCCCTCTTACATTAGGGGCCCCGTTACACCAGAGGGGCTATATAATTTCGTGACTTAAAATATTGGGGCCCTATATTGAGACTTTTGAGGCCCCACTGATTAGCCAGAATTTAATTCATATTTTTCTCGTTTCAGATGCACGTGTCCAGACACAACGCTAGACACGGCCACTACCCCCATTAATCAGGGGAGGGACTGTAAATCTTGCGCGTCTTCCCACTGCAACGAGAGAGGGGCGTGTAAATATGCTAATGGACAGCCTTATTGCAGGTAATTTTTTTTTTATTTTTTTTAATCTCTGCCAAATTTTATTGAGATCATTTCAGCCATCCTAATTTTCATCATTTCAACCCATAAACGACCGAGACCAGCAGTGGGACATTAATGGTTTGCTGACGATTTATTTTTATTTATTTACTTTAATTACAACTGTATAAGCCAATTACAATAATTAAAGATAATGCAAAGAATAAAAAAAAAAAAAAAAACTTAAAACAAAAATTACACAACAAAAATATAGTTTTGAAGACGACAATAAAAAGTCACATTATATTTATTGCGATAGTCTTACTATCAAATAGTACATGCATTTTTAGTATGAAGGATGTAGGATTCATAAAACATCGAAACAACTCACAGGATTTTGAAAAGAAAAAAAAAACAAGATTAACCATTTACGTCCCACAGTTTAACACGGGTTTCTTCTCACAAAGGAAGAATATTAACCTACTGTAATGTTATCACTTTGACGAAGCACTTTATTTTTTCTAATATTATTTTTTTTATAATAATATTTTTTTTTCTATTTTAATAGCAACATTCAAGGGCACCACATTCATACTGATGATGATGATGATAATGTTAGTAAGAAGTGATATAATTTATCAATTCCAGCTGCAACTCAGGCTACTACGGCTCCACGTGCGAGGTGGACGGCGAGGTCGTGGGGGTGGCTGTAGGAGCCTCGTTAGCAGCAGCCCTCGTCATAGCCCTCACCCTGGCTGCTCTCATGTCTTGGAGGTACCTGTCGAAGCTACTACCAGTTTACTTTTTCCCCCTTATTACAAATTCGGACTAAGATTAACAAATTTGACACTAAAATGGCTAATGTTAATTTCATCATTTCAACCCATAAACGTCCCACTGCTGGGCATGGGTCTCCTCCAGACAATCTTTTTTTTTTTAAACAACGCCCGCACTAGAGAACAAGCCCTGTGTCGCGGGGAGCTTTATAAATATGAAACTAACGGACACAAAGTACACCCAGACTAGAAACAAATATCTATGAATTACACAAATATTTGTCTCGTGTGGGAATCGAACCCACGCCACCCAGCACGGCGATGTAGTGGCGAGGCGATCACCTTAACCACTGCGCCACGGTGACAGTCAAAACGGAGACAATGTGGAGGGAGTTTAGCCTACTATACCACGTTGGCCAGACGGGTTGGTATAGGGTTTGTTTCGAATTTTCCTTTTCTAGCAGTGCTCTTGTCTGCTTATGGTTTCCTTAGTCGCCTTTTACGGCACCCACGGGTTGAGATGGGGTAGTGACATTACCTGGATTAATACTTAGTCTATATTTTGTAATAAGGAGGTTTATTTCGATAGCTAATTTGCCATTTGTCTATAATAATTACCTTTAGGCGCTTATGGCATTGTAATACTGAGATGTTCGTTACGATCATCGAGGTTAAGCACCACTTGGCAAGGTCAGTTCATGATGGGTGACCGTTTGTGGCAATTTCATTCTTGAGCGTCTCCGTGCTTCGGAAGGCAGGTAAAGCCGTTGGTCCCGTTTAGCACTGAATGTGGTAGTCGTTAAGTCAAGTTGGAAGCCTTCTGGGCGACTTGATAAATTTCAACAGCAAGGTCTGCCTCAAGCTCACACGATAAGAAGAAGATAACCTTTAATTTTTGTGCCGTATTCGAAGTAAAATAATAAATTTTCTACATTTTGACTGGCCTGTTGGTCTAGTGGTTAGTGACCCTGACTGCTAAGCCGGAGGTCGTGGGTTCGATCCCCACCCAGGACAAATCTTTGTGTGATGAGCATAAAGGTTTGTTCTGTGTCTGGGTGTAATTTATCTATAATATGTATATATTTACAAAAAAAAATGTATTTAAGTAGTATATCAGTTGTTTAGTACCCATAACACAAGCAAATATAATTGCTTAATTTGGGACTAGATGGCGCTGTGTGAATGTGTTTCAATATTATATTATATTCGCAGCCGCAAATGGTCTCGCGAGCAAAAAGCAGCTGGCATGGGGTCACCGATCTTTAACTACATGACAGCTAACACTATCAAGACGCCGCCCGTCGGACAACCGCCGTACCAGGTGAGTTTGTTTTTTAACTATTTATATTTTTTTGTTTCATTTGTAAACAATTAGATGTTCTGAAAATAATATTCAAAATGTGAAAGAAAGAAAGAAAGAAAAAACATTTATTTGGTACAGACACACACACAAGAGGAAAACATATAACGTACAACAAAAGGTGAACAAGGTGAAGATTATTAATTACGCTAAATTTATACGCTAAATTTATACGCTAAATTTATACCCCCCCGTGTGTCCTATCGCACCAAAAGGGTGTCCAGCTCAGCATGTGCTAGGTTGATGAAACCTAGCGCTGGTTTTCAGCTGGATCCCAGACGTAGGGTTGTCAAGCAAGCACATCTTTGACTGTCACCGTGGCCCAGTGGTTAAAGTGGTCGCCTCGCCACTACATCACCGTGTTGGGTGACGTGGGTTCGATTCCCACACGAGACAAATATTTCTGTGATTCATAGATATTTGTTTCTAGTCTGGGTGTACTTTGTGTCCGTTAGTTTCATGTTTGTAAAGCTCCCCGCGACACAGGGCTTGTTCCCTAGAGCGGGCGTTGTCTAAAAAAAAAAAGAACAAAAAAAAAAAGAACATCTAAAAAATGTGTGTGAGCAAAATGTATGTGTAGTGTGGTAGTAAAGTGTGCCGATGATGGGTGTGGTGTAGGATAAAATATGTGTACTTTATTGCATAGGTATTACAAAATGAATTGTATTATAAATTACTTAATGTGCGAAAGTGAAACAGGAAAATCCATGAATGTGGTACTAAAAGTCGGGCAGCTTCGCTCGTGTCATTATTTGGCCACTGCTCAGCTCCTATTGCCCGTAGCGGGATATTATATAGCCTATAAGCTTTCTCGATAAATGGGCTATCCAACACTAAAATAATACAAATCGTGCCAGTAATTCCTGAGATAATAGCGTTCAAACAAACAAACACACTCCATCCAGCTTTATTATATTAGTATCATTATTTCAACCCTTAAACTTCCCACTGCGGGCACTGGTGTCATTAAAGGAATGTGAAGGAAATTTAGCTTACTATACCACGCTGGCCAAACGGGTTGGTATAGGGTTAGTTTCGAATTTTCCTTTTCTCGCAGTGCTCTTGTCTGCCTAAGGTTCCCTTAATCGCCTTTTACGACACCCACGGGTTGAGATGGGGTAGTGACATTATGTATTCTTAACTACATGGATATTATTTAATTTGCAGGTGACGTTAGAAGAAAGAATGCGGTGGGCTCAGATAGCAGAAGCCATGGCGCAAGCTAAACACTATGCGGTGAGTTTACTCGTATCAATAATATATTTATGGATGTAGAATGCTTGTAAACAAATCACTGTAAAAATGCTGTCAAATTGTATTTTAAAATTTAATTTTTGGTATATTTTTTTGGATTTATATTATGGAAATTTTAAAACCTGAAATTTTATATTTTACACTCAATTTTTCGTATAATTTCTTACATACATCATTGCCTCGACAATAGCAAATACAACAAAAAAAGATTTAGCCAAATCGGTCGAGCCGTTCTCACGTGAATCCATCATATACATTTCGGCGATCCATTTTTATTTATATAAAGATTGTTTGTTTGTCTGTGTCTCCTGAATGTTAGGTATAGTATACATTGATGTTTTTTAGTTCATCATTGTTAATACTAGCTTAAGCTTAAGGAGTCACAGGAAAGTCTGTCCTGTGTATGATATTACTCGCTACATCACGTATTCTTCTCCATATATATATTTATTATATATTTATTTTATATATATATGCTATGTACGTTCAGAAAATCAAAACAAATTGACTGTCACCGTGGCGCAGTGGTTAAGGTGGTCGCCTCGCCATTACATCGCCGTGCTGGGTGACGTGGGTTCGTTTCCCACACGAGACAAATATTTGTGTGATTCATAGATATTTGTTTCTAATCTGGGTGTACTTTGTGTCCGTTAGTTGCATGTTTGTAAAGCTCCCCGCGACACAGGGCTTGTTCCCTAGTGCGGGAGTTATAAATTAAAAAAAAAAAATTCATTCAATCGAAACTCTATTACTTGACATGCACCTACTTTGCCATATCTCTGCATCACCCAAAGGTAGACTGGTAGATAATGCCTTAGGCATTAAGTCTGCCTATACATAATATTGTGTATGAAGTTTAAATATATAAATAAATAAATATTAATCATTATTGTCTAAATAATATAATTATATGTCCACAGCCTGACAACCAAACGATGACGACCCGTCCTTCCTCAGCCATGTTCGGAGGTTACCCCACTTTACCCCCCATACCTTTACCCAGGTAACTATTACATTATATTCTATTTACAAGCTAGCGGCCCACCTGGTGGTAAGTGGTTACCGCGGGCCATGGACATAGGGTAATTACCGAGTGTTCCAACATATCTCACATATATTCATCATCATCATCATATCAGCCCAATGACGTCCACTGCTGAACATAGGCCTCACCTAATTTACGCCAATTTTTATTTAGGTATATAAATAATATTTGGATAACCACACACAGCGCCATCTAGTCTTAAACTAAGCTAATGCTTGTAATATGGATAGGTACTAGATAACTGATTACTTTTTTTTGGCAAATACAAGATACCTACATATTAAAGATATATTACACCCAAAAACAGAACAAATAATTGTGTTCATCACACAAAGATTGGTCCTGGGGGGACCCCAGGACAAAACCATTGATTTTGTAGGACCATATTTTTTTTTACTTACTTAATATTTATGTAATTGAACAGTCATATTGTCCTACAAATTACGTGGTACTTTATCCCGGTATTTCCTTCCCGGTCCGATATACCCTTGCTACGTTTGTTAGCTATCACAATCAAACTTTTGGAATACGATATTGTTGGGCGTCTCATCGAAATGAAGCTTCTCACGAAAAATTAACTTGATAGTAATAAAAAAAAATTGGAACAGGGATCCCGGACTATTAGAGCCGTTTTAAAGAAACCACCTTACACAATAAAATTGCTGTAATAGTCCCAAAGTCTATAGTGCTAAATCTGCCGTCCACTAACTAAAAGGATGTTAAGCCATACACAGCCCCTATGGCTTAACGACCTTTTAGTTAGTGGACGGCAGAAATGGTAACCACGGTAACCGCTTACCAGGCTTTATTAACCAACATCTATACTACGGTGCAAAGACTGCAATGCTAAAAGTTAACTAGCTACGCTATATTACTGGGCACGCCTAACGCCTATATCATTAACGAGATAATTATAATGCTTACCAACCACCCCTACAACATTACCACGGTCATTAGATTGCGGTAACCGCTTACCAGGCAAAAATAAAATAAACTGCAGTATCTACACTATTACTATAACTTTACCAACACACCCACCAATATTACCACGGTAAGATGACTGCGGTAACCGCTTACCAGGCGTATATAAAAAACACTGCAGTATCTACACTATTACTATAACTTCACCAACACACCCACCAATATTACCAGGGTCAGATGAATGCGGTAACCGCTTACCAGGCGTAAATAAAAAATACTACCGTATCCACACTATTACTAAAGCTTCACCAACACGCCCACCAATATTACCACAGTCAGATGACTGCGGTAACTGCTTACCGGGCGGGCCGCTTCCTCGCTAGCACCTGACCACAATAGATACCTCACACAATTATTAGTTACGACATGATATACAGGTTGGGGCTTCATCATCACACGGCTACTATGAATTCTGTCGCGTCAAGAGGAAATGCCACGTCGCATCATAATCTGTTTGGTAAGTTAAATAATATAATAATAATATTATAATATTCTACCACTAAAAGGCGACTAAGGGAGTAATATTATGCAGACAAAAGCACTTGCTTTGAAAAAAAAATTCGAAACAAAACCCTATACCAACCCGTCTGGCCAGCGTGGTATAGTAGGCTAAACTTCCTCCACAATCTTTGGAGGTCACCTCCATTCATCATTATCATCACAACCCACAAACGTCCCACTGCTGGGCACGGGTCTCCTCCAAACATGCTATATTAAAATGCAATTTGATTAATTAATGTATGTATGAAATTAATTGTTTAGCAGGCTGGATATTTTGTTGCTGCCAGATTGGTGTAATTGTTTTGGTATAACTCCTGTTGTAGACAGTACTATGGGAACTATCACAACTTTTTCTAGATGCCATAGTCGAATTAGTTCATCTTTTAGCTCTATGTATTTTGTTAATTTTTCTGTTATCGTAGTTTGTAGGTTATGTGTGTTCAGTACGGAAATATCTATGAGGTATCCAGTTTTATTTATTTTATAACATATTTACTCGTAAAGGGTCTCTTATTTCACCAATTTCAGTGTTGTAATGTATCTCATTACGCACTAGTGCGGTAATGTAAAGTAAATTGCACGGCTTCTCATGCTCACATACTAATAATCAAGGGGCTCCGTATGTAACGAACGGTACCTACTTTTTTAAATCTTAGCAAAGAGTTTTTATGTCAGAAAAGTGGTCAACATTTTATGAATAAAATTAACTTTGGGAGATAAAATAATTATGATATAATTATATAAAATAAACATTTAATTCTTAAAGTTAATTAATTTAGATCATAAATTACAACTATTTATCTGTAATAAAACACAAAAATATTAATTTACTTTATTATAATAGTAATACAGGCTGTTTTTGTGTTTTTGCCTTAAAAAAAGCGCTGATGCGCGCGCATCTATATTTGTGACAAGTAAAAATTATTCCGCGCGCTTATTCTTTTCGCTGTGTTTGTTTAATTCTAAGAAAGTCCGAATTTTATTTATTTCCTCGCAAATATGTTATAAAACGTCGTATGACATTCGTGCGGTTTGATAATTACAGCCTCTGCTTTCTTGTAGCAATATCGCCTCGGCTGTAATTATCAACTTACCGCACTTATATCATAATGTACTATTGTTAACTAATGTTGTCTCATCTATTGTAATGAATTGTACGATCTGTTAGAATGGCTCGATCAAAGTAAAGTTTGATAGTGGTGTTCTCTAGAACAGTCTCCGGATTATAATTATAGTATGGTGTAGATGTGTTAATGAACTTGTATTGTAGTGCAAGTTTTTGATGTATAACTTTGGCAACTGTGTTTATTATTATTGTAACGCGAGCTATGTTTACTCTATTAAGAGGCGCTATAATTGGCGGAAAATCTTTTCTTCTCGTGTTTTCACGTTCCATTCTTTGTTCATTACACTAGCTATAAATGTATTTAGCAAAACCTGTATTTACCAAAATTTCCCACAACTGCCTGCCCATCTTCCAAGGCAGTAACGTCCTTAAATATATTGTTTCAGGATTCCTTTACTGGATTTTGTGTGTGGACTGTATAAAATTATAGGCTTCTTTGTTCAGCGTACAAATTTATTGTTAATTCCGAAAGTATATAAGACAATTTTGATTGGGTATCGACTGTTCCGGACGAGGTTTTGAAATTGAGTGAGTTGGCGACGCGACGCGGAGTGACGTCATCGCAACCGCCCCCGTGTCGTCGTCGCGCTGCGTCACGTGGGCCACGCGTGCGCCGACCATAGACCACGCGGCGCGCGCTTGTTGGGTTCAATTCCCAACAATATTAAATGTATGAAACTGATATACACCAGAGTCGTCTCTAGCGCGCCACGACACAGCAATATGTTTATGATGTATTATAACCCTTCATCAATTACACAGGATTCTCCAACCAGATGACGTCAGAGACGACCAGCTCGGAGGCTTCCAGCCACGTTCAGGAGCGAACCGACCTTCTGGTGCCAAGACCGAAGTCCAGAGCCCGTAGTATGCATGTGAGTTGCAAACAAGAGAAATTTTGGACTTTACTAAATTAACAGGAACTAAAGAGACAAATACATTGAGAGAAGATTACACTATTATTATTATATCAGCAACCCATTAAGTCCCACTGCTGGGCTCGGGTCTCCTCTCCTCTAACTAGAGAGCTCAGAGGGTTTAGGCCATAATCCACTCACGCTGGCCTAGTGCAGGTTGGTGGATCAGACATACTCATAGAATTTCTTCTAGAGTATGTGGGTTTCCTCACGATGTTTTCCTTCACCGTTATCAGATGGTAAGTCACTTGACTAGTACATATAAATTCCACAAAGTGGAATCCACATTGGTACTGCGGTCGAGATCGAACTTCCTTATATTAAAACTCGTTTTTGTTTAGCCACTGCTCAGTCCCTATTGACCGTAGCATGATGTTATATAGCCTATAACCTTCTTCCATAAATGGGCTATCTGACACTATTGTAGGAGTATTGCACTATGGGGATCTTGTGTTGACCCTAGTGAATTTAAATCTACCGAAAAAGAAAGAGGGGTGGAAAAGGAAAAGGGGCGGAAAAGGGGTGGATAAGGAAAAAGTGGAGGAATTGGGCCTCATATTAATCAAAAATAATTTTCTTTTTTTCTTTTCAGAATCAAAACGGCATATACTATGACGTTGAATACGAGAACGCTCCAGAAAACATTTACGGAACAAAAGGAATCCCTTTGTCTACATACACAGTTAACAGGGGGCCCCCTTACTATAGGTCATAACATTAAATTCTAAGGGTCCAACTGTTCGTAGAAATTAACTACGATATATTAGGGGCCCTATGTGTTTTACAAATTTGGGGCTCCTATACAAAGGTGACCCCTTCAGATTTTTGAGAACATTAAAATGGATGGGGCCCCAATTTTTATGAATTGGAATTTATAGTTTGTACATTTGTTGCTAATATTGAAATATTGTTAGCTTAAATGCTTTAATTCAATAAAATAGAACATTTTATGAGATTTTGAGATTTGAAATCATGAATTTGTGTGCAAATTTCTAGGTACTTAATTGGAACCCTTAGATACTAAAAGTTGCCAAAACAAGATGCAGTCTTCAATCCATTAGAGATGCAACGAGATAATATATTAATTAATTCATCTTCGCATACTTAAGAATGTTTTTACGCTCATAACACCTTAAAATAACTTATAATTATTAATAGACAGGTAGAATTTGCATTTATAAATAACTAGCTTCCGCCCGCTGCTTCGCCCGCGTGGTTTGTATTTTATACCTATAAACCTTCCTCTTGAATCAGTCTATCTATTGTTAGCTCTATCTATCTATTAAAAAAACCGCATCAAAATCCGTTGCGTACTTTTAAAGATTTAAGCATACATAGGGATATAGGGACAGAGAATGCGACTTTGTTTATACTAAGTAGTGATTTTAGAGAAACCTAATTTTGATTAGCATAACGAAAATATATTTTAAAAGGATAATGAATTTGAATTGGCAGTACTAATGCGAATTTCATTTTGTGGAATTTATGAGTACTAGTCATGTGACTTACCATCTGCTAACGGTGAAGGAAAACATCGAAAAAGAAACCCACATGCCCTAGAAGAAATTATAAGGGTATGTCTGATCCACCAACCCGTATTGTGTGTGTATAGTGGCCTAAACCCTTTCAGCTCTCTACATAGAGAGGAGCCCCGAGTCCAACAGTGGGACATTAAAGGGATATATTAATATAAGTGATATTGTAAAGATATTTAAGTATTAGGATTTAAGTATTGTTAATTGTATATAAGACTGCTTCCATCCATTGTACTGTTAAGAAACAATGACGTAACTGTAGATAAAGTTTACCGAAAATTGAAACTTAAACTAATATAAATTAGATGTGATTAAGCGTGGCACTGGTAAAGCAATTGCGTCGTTCTTTCTTAAACAGTATATTAGTTAAATGTGATTTTGTAATCAAGATATAATTTATGTACGTTTTTTTTAATTTAAATGTAACATCTCTTTTTTGGATCTATTCAAGGTTCCTATATAAAAGGTCCTTGTTTCACGAGATCAGTGTCCACTCTTGATTCTACCTATAACTATGATAATTCTACGCATTATCTATGCCTCATGCATAGTCAATGTATATCGCAGTACCGTTATCACTGATATATTATTCTTAATACAAATAAATCAGACGTCCTGAATTATTTCCGGTAGTAAATGAAAAAAATAGGGCCCCTAACAACCTAGACGGGGCCCTAAACTATTTAGCAACTTCAAGATAGAGGTAGAGGGGCCCTTAGCTTACTTTTAAAGATTCCCGAAATCCCGACTAATATTTTGGGGCCCAATGTAAAATATTTATCTTGTTAATATTGTCAAATCTGGGCCCCATAGACATTTATTACTTAATAACTCCGATTTATCTTCATATTGTAATAATAATAATATCTCAGTGTACCAAATTAGTCAACTTCAAACGATTCTACTATTACAGTTTTTTATTAAATTGTAATTTCAGTACGACTTTACGAACTATTCTCCGAAACGACATCACGAATATTATAGACCTTAATTTTAAATGAAGGATTTTCTTGTAAATAATAATAATTTAATTTAGTCCTTAAGGTTGCGCATGCGTCGTAAACTATCGTAAGTTTATATTATCGAATATGCACTTACAATGTTTTACAAAATATTTTTACTTTTATAATTATAAATACCTACTAATAATATAAATAATTGATAATGTTTTTGAGTTTGTCTGATATTCGAAACTGCTCATCCGATTTTGATGAAATTTCAGTTAGTGACAGTCTAGTCTAAGTCTAAGAAGGCTATCGACATACCGCACGGGCAAAGTCACAGGAAGCTAGTTAATAATAATAATATGATTGGGTTGTACTTGTACACCTTAATTATTATTATATTTAATTTACATAAACTACAAGGGCCGATAGGCAATGGTTCTGCTGCTTCCTAAAACCCGATCACAATGTCAGTTCCACTTTGACACAAAAAATCATCACAATCGCTCCAGCCGTTTAGGAGTTTCGTCGCATACATACGGGAATAGAATTTAAAGATAATATTTGTATATTATTTATATAATAGGCTTAAAAAACAATGATTGTAAATAGTATCAAAAATATTCCCATTTTTACAATTTAAAATGCATTTAAATTACCAATAATTTCTAGGTAAATAATAGTTGAAAATTAACTTAAAATAATGTTTCCATTTGCAATGAAGTATATAAATATTTATTGTAAAAATATAAAAGATATTTTAATAAGTCATAAATTAAATGATAAATAAATTTATTTAAATTTTAAATAGGTACTATTTTTATAATTCAAAATTAAATTGTAATTTTAGTAAGAATTGCATTTTTATAATAATTGTAAGTAATAATTAAAAGTCATGTGTTTATTATATTTAAGTTAAATTAAATTAATTTTGTATCCCATTTCGTGGGCAATGTTCGTAATAACCGGGCAAAGTCTAATTTGTTGGCTTTAGGTCTATTTGCACACATTAGAGCCGTGTTCATCGAAGGGGCATTTTGTCAGTGGTCCAAATAGTGAAGCTCAAATGAAAGGTTAAGATTTTTTTAAAATAATACAACTCCAGGGCCCCTTATATCCAGAGGGCCCCGTATTATTAATACGTCTGTTATAGACCTATACCCTTGTGAGACTGTGACGTCCCAGACACGGCTCTGATGTGTGTAAATACACCTTTAAAGTGTTTATAATTATAAAACTCCAAAAACTTGTTATTGTGTAATTAATATAAATTTTTGTGTACTGATTTTAAATATTTTATGGTGTAATATAATAACTTAAACAAAGAATTTATGTTTTATTTAAAAACTCTAGCCAGTTTATGGTAACTAAGCGATGGTGGCCGAATGGCCGAAGTGACCGGCATGCAAGTCATTCGGTCCAAGTTCGATTCCTGGCGGCAGTATGTGGATTTTAGTCATGTTACTTGCCATCTGCTAACGGTGAAGGAAAACATCGTGAGGAAACCCACATACCCTAGGATAAATTCTAAGTGTATCTCTGATCTACCAACCCGCATTAGGCCAGCGTCTCTGGTTAGAGGAGATGAGACCCGAACCCAGCAGTAGAACTTAAATGGGTTGCTGTTGATGATGATGATGGCAATAGGCTGGTACAGTCGAGTTCATTAATATATTGGCACTATCAAGGATTCAAAATATTGTGAGCGTTGAAAAACTCAATATATACTATACAAACCTATGGATCAAAATATATGTCCTCATGTGAATGGTTCAATAAAATATGCTGTAGTCACCCTTTTCAACAAAAATATCTAATGATGGTGCCAATATATTAATGAACTCGACTGTACATGTATTACATGGGACCTAAAATACGGGACAGAGATAGCATTGCTTGTCCAGCCCCCTGATTCTGACTCGTCGGATTGCTCCCGGATCGTTAACTTTTACGAAACTTAGTACGACGTATTTTTACGGCTTATGTTATTTAATGTTAGAAAATAGTGTAACGTATAGAAAATTAAAAACTGATTAGTTTAAGGTTTTTTCCTACAACCATTTATTTCTTTAACAATCTGTTATTTAACTTTAATTACACTGACATTTCGGGCCGAAAATTTTCCGAGAGCTCAGAATCAGGGGGTAGGAGGCGTCATCCGGTAAGGGTGAAAAACTTGTATATTCGTGAACACTATAAGTAAAGGATAATTAGGTAAAGTGAATAAAAAACGAAAAATAATAAATTACAAAAATTTATTAAAAAACCTACACAATTAAATGCCCTCAATAAATGCAACGTTTCATATAAATAATAATTTTCATTTAAACTTATCTATCAACTATGAGTGCAAACGAAAATGCGATCTAAGTCTAAATTAATAAGATTGCATATGATTTTTTAACTGTCAGTTTATCGACATTCATATCGAATAAAGGGTTTTAAATATTAAAACGAAATTAACGCACTGACTGCTTAGCTATACACTAATTAATATTATATAGGCCTTAATAATAATTTAAAACTTCTGAGTTTAGTAATTATTTAAGATATTCAGTTAATTTGTTGACAAACTAATCACGTTATATGTCGCTAGAAGGCGCTTTATAACAGCATTTGTTGTCAGATAGTTTTCAACAAATTCACTAGGTGGCGGTAGCTTACGTGAAATCATTTTTATTTTACAATGATGTCTATAGATGTCGCTAGTAATAATGTACTTGAAATAATTGAAATTAATAAAAAAAATATTTACTATGATCTCTCATAATGCCACTAGTGTATACATCGATAGTTAAACAGTCAGTTAGTTCACAAAGATTTCACCAGATGTCATTACAACTGGGAGATGTTTGTCCTCGTTTTTTGAATTATTTGAAAGATATACCTATTTAACTCTATGTCAATATAATTATATAAATGCTATTTCATTGCAATCATTCACTGGATGGCGAGATTAGTGCCCTCTAGAGAGCTTACATTCAACGCTTAACTCAAAATAATACTAAAAATTTTGCATCTGAGTATCGTGAAAAAACAAATTATTTCTTCATTAATTAACATACTAAAATGGCAATACTTAAGGCTAATTGGCGTCTCCAAATACCTTTTAGATATTATAAGCTAAAAACGGTGAGATTAGAAATTAGACTTTAGGTAGCAATTATTAAGTACATTGTAGCTAAACCTATAACCCGCTTCGGGTACTTCATTAGTGACTAAATTGTCACTGTGGAAGTGTACGTACAGTGGCCCTGGTGGTGTCGCTGAAAAAACAGAAAACAATAATTAAAATATGTAATTTAAAAAATCATCAAGTGTCCGTTATTTAAAAAAAAAGATTAAAAAACTCCTTCCTAAGTTTAATAACCGATTAATACTGGCGAACGCAGCTTATTTATTTATTTGAGTCGACATTTCTAACGAAGTTCAGTTCCGACGTCATTTGGAAGATAAGGCCAAGATAGCGTCGAAAAAGCTCGGTGTGGTCAATAGAGCAAAGCGGTACTTCACACCTGGGTAACGGCTACTATTGTATATTGAGTACTGCTGCCATCTGTGGGCGAGAGCACCTAAATACTAGCTTGGACCTTTTAACTTGGTTCAGGAGAATCTCTCGAGAATCGTCGACGATACTTACAGGCGGTATCGAGTCATTAAGTGTGAGGAGAGACTTTGCCTCCCTACGTATGTTCTACCATCTGAATAATAGGTTGTGCTCTGAAGAACTGTTTGAGATTATGCCCACGGCCACTTTCTATCATCGCACCGCTTGCCATCAGCAAGGAGTTCATCCTCAAACCTTGGAGCCGAAATGTACCGCGCCGCGCAGTTTCAGCGGAATTTCCTCCCAATTAAATTCAATAAATGGCAGGAACTCATAGATATGGTGTATAAAAAGTAACAATACTTACAGGCAATGATTTGGTTGGACGCGCTGGTGCCACAGAACTTGGATCCTCTTAGTCCATCAACGGTTTCTGACTCGGGCATTGTGAGATAATCCTCTGATTGTTGGGACCCTTGAGTCACAGGGTTCATCTGACAGTCGGTATCCAAGAACAGGTTATCATCTGATCGGTACGCCATCTCGAATGAGGCTGCTGTAAATCTGGAAAAAGAATAAGCAAACTCTAAATAAAAGCTTCCAACTGGGCTTAGTAAAGTACCTGGAAACCTATCACGATTAGGGCATCGAGAACCGGCCATATTTTAAGAACCGGTTCTTTCGGTTCCAGTGACAACACAGAACCGGGTTCCCGGTTCTTTCGGTTCTTTTCGGTTCTTTTGCAAATTTATTAGAATTTTGTTCGTAAAATCCACATCCAAACCTGTAACACTGTTACTTGTTGCGAAAAAAATTCCCATCATGTCACACTGTTACTTGATGCAACTGCTTGCAATTTTTTCTCCCAACCAGTAACACTGCCAAATATTGGTGTTACTGGATGGGAAAAAAAGTTTCATCGAGTCACACTGTGTCTTGTTAGGAAAAGTAAACATTTTATATTCCCATGGAGTCACACTTTTTATTTTTTTTATTATTATATTAGTGATTGATATTTTTATTACTACTTGCTAATAATCGTTAGACAGTTGACATTCATAGACATCGACATTTTTTTAAATAAACTTATGAATGGTGACATTCTGGAAAAGCGACATTTTAAGTCGATGAATGGCATGATCGTTTTCATTTACGCAGTTTGTTCTCACTGTATAGGTGACCTGTCAACCTGATGGAATGATTCATCACCTCAAAAGTAGTTTATTTAAAAAAATATCGGGGGTATCAACTGTCTAACGATTAGTAGCAACTCTCTATATAATAAAAATATCAATCACTAATATTTTTGTTAATTTTGTTAATCACTAATTTGTAGAAGAACCGAAAAAAAACTGATTAATATAGGATTTTTTTCTACATCGATCTATTTTTTTAACATTCTGTTTTTTAACTTTAAATAAACTGACAGTTCTGGCCGAAAATATTCCGACAGCTCAGAATCAGGGGGCAGAAGTGTAGAAGTGCTGGAGCCAGTTATACCAACTGATTTACGAATTGAGATCGAAATTTTTATCTATTGAGACAAGAGATGTTATTTCCATATAGTACTTCAACTTACTTGATACCACAGACGTCAGGTGTTCTCTTGAAACAAGTAGCATAAGCCAAGTTAGCGATGTATGGTCCAGCGCCTCGATTGTAGTTGAAAGATTCGAAGTTTCCAGCACGGTCAGGGTAGTACTGGAGACAGCCAGGTGGAGCTGGTGGAAGAACAACACTTATAATATCATCATCATCATATCAGCCCAATGTTGTCCACGGCTGGACATAGACTTCACCTCATTTCCGCTATAGCTAACTAGCGGCCAGCCGGCCACACGCAACCTTTACTAGGTCGACTGTCCATTCAATAATATAATTTAATATTCACATATAATTAATAATAATAATAAATAATAATAATAATATTCTACCACATTTACACAGCGCCATCTAGTCCCAAATTAAGCAATTATATTTGCTTGTGTTATGGGTACTAAACAACTGATATACTACTTAAATACTTTTTTTTTTGTAAATAAATACATATTATAGATAAATTACACCCAGACACAGAACAAACCTTTATGCTCATCACACATAGATTTGTCCTGGGTGGGGATCGAACCCACGACCTCCGGTTTAGCAGTCAGGGTCACTAACCACTAGACCAACAGGCCAGTCAAACATCGAATCTTAAAGTCAAATATCAATTATATCGAAAGCGATTGTGACTGACAAAGCATAGCGCTCTAAATTAATTATAAGACCATTATTGTAACCTATGATTGACAAATAAAATAAATTCTGATTCTGATTCTGAATAGATAAGGGACCGGCGTGCAAATCGCGCGGTCCGAGTTCAATCCCGACCGGTACCAATGTGGATTCCACTTTGTGGAATTTATATGTACTAATCATGTGACTTACCATCTGCTAACGATGAAGGAAAACATCGTGAGGAAACCCACATACCGTAGAAGAAATTCTATGAGTATGTCTGATCCACCAACCCGCACTAGGCCAGCGTGAGTGGATCATGGCCTAAAACCCTCTCAGCTCTCTAGATAAAGGAGTAAAGACCCCGAGCCCAGCAGTGGGACTTAATGGGTCGCTAAAGCTTAAATGGTTGATATTATTATATAACATGGTGGTGGCCGAATTCTCACACAGTCGTTCGTTAGCGAAATTAGGTGGGGCCTACATATATCCAATGCACAATGGTGACTATTAAATTAAATAATGTGTAACCATTTTATAAACTTTATAACTTACCAATCAGATATTCATCTCTATCAGCAGATGATGTCAACGGTGAGGTAGGCAGAGAAGATGTAATAGCATCCAAAAAACCATCACGGTATTTACTGTGGAATAAATAAGTTAATTTAATATATTTTTGTTACTATTCAAGAATCCTTTTGAATGAAATAGCGCCATCTATTTAGCTAACAGAACATTGAGTTACGATATATTTAAGAAAAGATGGCACTATTGTCAAGAAATTAATAATTAATCAATCAAATTATTGAATACAAAGGTTATTTCATTTCATTTTGTACGCCAGTGCCGCGCCGTGAAAGACAGCTTTGGTGGGTACCGGGTACTGACAGCCTGCTTTTAATATTGTTATATCTCACATAGTTAAAGTGCTAAATATCAACCTTTGACTATCTTTTAATGTCTGTTTTTGTAAAACCAATTTATGAATCACTTTCAAATGTTTACTCTTCTCGGCGGCTGTCCACCCAGCGGAGAATTTTATAATGCTCTAATTCGCGGCCGTCTTCCCGGATAGCGGCGCGGGTCAGTTGAATCGTAATGAACAGGGGCCTTAAATTAAGGCATAATACTAACAACATTGACTCTATAAATATTCTATTTTGACGTTGACAGCAAAACGGAATTTGACAAAATCTGTGGAATTTACGTGAACTGTTTTTTAATTGTGATTAAAATATTTTTTATAAATTTGTAATAGTGATAAAGACATTTAATTAAGTTTTATTAGGGACTGTTCGATGAATTTGATCCAAGTGTGAGTGTTCTTTTTTTGAAAATACGGCGTTGAAACTACGGCGTCATTGTTTGGTAAGTTTAGTTGTTAATTTTGATTATTGTATTAGAAATGTTACTTTAATTAGCTTAATACATGTTTATCTAATTAAAATATAACACATTACACACTCAATTAATTTACATAGGTACTCAATAACATAAAACACAAAAATACATAACCTTACTCCATGGAAATAGAAGGTAATATTTCTTTTGTCAAATTATTAAATATTTATTTTTATAATTAAAGCACAAGACAGTGTTTGGTACCATAAGAACGCTGTCGTAAATGTTGACACACATACTTATACCACAGATTAGATAATAGTTACTACGTAACAGATACATCACTCCTATACAAAAGCGAAAATACCTACGTTATATTAGCCTACAAAAACGAACAAACGACGCTGCAAGAAGAAACGTATTCTACGCACGCGCACCGAGAGTCGAGATTCCCGCGTACACCGCGTGAGTCCGTCATCGAGCAAAATCATTAGGGTTGTACAAAGAACATTAATGAAAACAACATGGCTGAAGTGAAACTTAAATTTTCTTATTTATGTTTAGTTTATGTACAATGAATGCAATGAAGTGAATGCGAGGTAAGCAGTTAACTTAAAACTTCTAATTTCACATCGAAATCAGACTTTAGTTAAGATTAGCCGCTAGACAATGCGTGACAACTTTTTTATTTAAACCCGTCAAGTACCTTCGGAGATTAGCGTGTACAAACATCCAAACAGACAAAACATTTGAATATCGACGTATTGTATTCTGTTACTATTTTCACTTATATTAGTTTTGTTAAATATATTCAATGTACACACAATCAAACAGTTAATGTCTGATTCCGACTCGCGCTTGACCAGTTTGTTTTAAGAACTCCACGCCACGCGAATTCGATCGTAATAGATAGATAGACAAACTCGAAAACGACTCGATAATGTAGGTAATGAAATACAAACTGCATTTATTTCTGTAAGACCGCACGTCCGCACTAAACTTTCTCGTAAATTTTAAAGAAAGAGTAAACCTAGTAATTTTAAAATGCTTCTTGTGTGTAACAAGAAGCATTTTAAAATTACTAGGTACTACTAACTAAAGCCAGCTGAAATACGTACCTACTTTCAAATAACCTAACGTACCTATTTTCATCTTTCGGCAATGAAAAAAAGACATTTTTTTATTTTTCTTTTGTCTATGACATCCAACAACTTCACAATAATTAACCATCGTGTTGTTAGTCAAAACTTAATATACCTACGTAGTGTACGAAAATATCGTTAGTGCGTTTTGAGCGGGAAACGTGCTGTGCGCGCTCTCACTGACACGCGACAGACAAATCAGTGAGTAGCGCCCGCGCGCCATTTCAGATGCACCGATAGACCAGTCAATGAATGATTTTGGAGGGAAATGTCGAAAGCAGAAACTATGACTTAGGAACTTTGTTTGAACTAGTTTGGAGATAAATATAATATATATATAAATACTAAAAATTCTTACCCCCCCGAGGTGAGACCGAGCACAAAGAAACTCAATCTCCTAACTAGTCCAAACAAAAACAAAGTTCCTAAGTCAAAACTTCTGCTTTCGACATTTCCCTCCACAGTACCATTTCGAGCAGTCATTTACTAGACTACGATAAACTAGCTGCGCTTGCGCGCGATACCCGGTTTGCCTAGAACAGAGTTTACAGAGTTACGCAGTCGACTTCTCTCCGCGCCGTGTTGTACACACTCCCACACCCTGTTTTAATATTTATGTGTTGTTTTATATACCTAACCTCAGTTTTACAATGAAATTTAAATTTTTACCCTTAATAAGTGTTTTTTTATACTCTCATACGAAAAGGGCAATTTAAAGAACTTTAAAGATATACAAATTATATTGAATATAATATTTTCAATGTAAAAATCATTTCGTGGCCGCGGGTAGTGGCATGCTCGGTGTCTCGCGGTTTGACAGTTATTTTAAAGTTAAAAAATTGTGTAAAGGTACACTTAACTTGCAACTATTATTTTGAAAATATTATCTGGTTTCTAAAACTATCAAAATTTTATATAGTTGCCATACAAAAAAGAAACCCGTAATCATCAAATATAGCGAGTGGGGGCGAGAGCCCAGCGCAGGCGCGTAACGTAAATATCGCTGTGTGAGGATTTTTTATAAATAATAAAGGTATAGTGTTTGATATCAAAAGAAGGACATTTTAATGAATTTAGCTGCAGCGATGACATGTAATATCACTTAAATATACTCACCCAAGCGTATTGAAGCACTCCAGCTGTGTAACCTTGATCTTCCACGTGGCTTGTGGCAAGTTCGGCTGAGAGTTGCGATCAGCTATCTTGAAGTTGATGCGAATGGACCGGCTGTTGGTCGAAGCGTTCACACGAACGTATACTGAAATAGAAATTAGTTTATAAATTGCCCAGACTCCATCTAAATTTAGACACAGACGATAAGAATATGATATAAGCAAGGAAATCATACGGTCCGAGTTCGATTCCGACCGACAGTACCAATGTGGATTTCACTTGGTAGAATTTATATGTACTAGTCAAGTGACTTACCATCTGCTAACGGTGAAGGAAAACATCGTGAGGAAACCCACATACGCTAGAAGTAATTCTAAGTGTATGTCTGATCCACCAACCCGCATTAGGCCAGAGTGTATGGATTATGGCCTAGACGAGAGGAGACCCGTGCCCAGTAGTGGGACGTTTATGGGATTTTAATGATGATCACAACAGTATATGAATGAGCTCACTGTTGCCTAGAACTTCGCTCGCGTGGATTTTCATTTGGCGATTACTCAGCTCCTATTGGTCGCAGCGTAATGTTATAAAGCCTATTATAGCCCTAAATAAATGGGCTATCCAACACTAAAAGAGTTTTTCAATTCCGTTCATTAGTTTCTTAGATAAGGCGAGCCAAACAAACAAACTCTTTAGCTTTATAATATTAGTTATTAGACGTAACTTACAATGTTGTCCATTATTGTCACCGCACAGTGGAGGCAAGATGTCGGAGTTGGCTTGCAAGTTGGTGACCTGGAAGATGTCGTTGCGGCAGGTGTACCCTGGACGCTGCGTCACGTTTTCTACTTGGTCCACCTGAGAGAAGAGAGAGAGAAGTCAGGTAACCGAAATTATTGGCAGGAAATTATCATCATCATCATCTCAGCCTATTGTAGTCCACTGCTGGACACTAAGAAAAATTAGTAATTAATGGTATTTGCAGGAAATTATGGTTTCCGTGTAGTGACTGATTAAGAATACATAATGTCACTACCCATATAAATGAAATATAAAAGCGATGGTGGCTGAATGGATAAGGGACCGGCGCGGCGTGCAAATCACGCGGTCCGGGTTCGATCCCAACCGGCGGCAGTACCAATGTGGATTCCACTTTGTGGAATTTATATGTACTAGTCAAGTGATTTACCATGTGCTAACGGTGAAGGGAATCATCGTGAGGAAACCCACATACCCTAGAAGAAATTCTATGATTATATGATCCACCAACCCGCACTAGGCCAGCGTGAGTGGATTATTGCCTAAAACCTTTTCAGCTCTCTAGTTAGAGGAGAGGAGACCCGAGCCCAGCACTGGGACTTAATGGGTTGCTGATGATAATGATGATATTAAGATTCTTTGTAAAATTTTTGAAGTAACTCACAGTGGTGGGAGGTGCCAGGTTGAAGGTCTCGAAGTCGATCCTCATCTGACAGACATTGTTGTTGTTGATCTCCACATTGTAGGAGCACTCCAACCCTGAGGACTCTCTGTTCAGAGGCGGGTTAATGAACACCGCCACTTTTGTATTCGTTCGCACGTCACACGCATTCACTGTCGACACAGGAATAGAAAAGTTACTACTAAAGAAATCTATACAAATAAATAAAAGTGGAGTGTCTGTTTGTAATATTAAAATAACCGCTTTTTACTAGGTACATGCATATGAATGTATAAGTATATGGTACATATATAAAAATCTTTATTTTTTAAATTTTTGTCTGTCTGTTTGTTCCGACTTATCTCTGGAATGGCTGGACAGATTTGACGAGACTTTCACTGGCGGATAGCTAATGTTACAAGGAGTAACTTGGGCTACTTTGGTTTAAAAAAAATAATCAGGGTTCCGTAAAAAAAATTAAAACTCCATGAATGCGGGATAAGTTGTCCACGCGAACGAAGTCGCGGGTACAACTAGTATAATAATAATAATATTCTGCAACATTCACACAGCGCCATCTAGTCCCAAAGTAAGCAATTATATTTGCTTGTGTTATGGGTACTAAACAACTGATATACTACTTAAATACATTTTTTTTTGTAAATACATACATATTATAGATAAATTACACCCAGACACTGAACAAACCTTTATGCTCATCACACAAAGATTTGTCCTGAGTGGGGATCGAACTCACGACCTCCGGCTTAGCAGTCAGGGTCACTAGGCCAGTCGCCAGTAGTATGAATATAAAATGACCACAACACCATCCCATGATAGCACTTACAGTGATTTACATATATGCAGTCTAACCTGCTTGCAATCATGCTCAGAATACTGTTAGCTCTGACCCGCACCCTGCTCGCCGGACATGCCCATCGCTTTCACGTTACATACATACATACATATCGATCACGCCTCTTTCCCAACACAGGGGTAGGCAGAGACCATTTCCTTCCACTTGCTACGATTCTGACATACAACTTTCGCTTCTTCAACATTCATCAGTCTTTTCATACATTCTCGCCGGTTGAGGGTACTCCTGATCTGTCCCTTCTTTCTCTTTTCACGTTATGGTGTAAAAAATCTATTTTAACATCTGCAAACATGCCTTATACTCAGGCCTCCGTCACTCGCTCAAGGTCACGCGCTATGTGCCTACCGCTATGTAGCTCTCAACCGAGCCAAATCGCCAGAGGGCTGCCGCACGCGACACTGAGAGCGCGCACAGGCCCGCACAGCACGTTTCCCGCTCAAAACGCATACGATACTAACGATATTTTCGTACACTACGTAGGTATATTAAGTTTTGACTAACAACACGATGGTTAATTATTGTGAAGTTGTTGGATGTCATAGACAAAAGAAAAATAAAAAATGACTTTTTTTTCATTGCCGAAAGATGAAGAAAGGTACGTTACGTTATTTGAAAGTAGGTACGTATTTCAGCTGGCTTTAGTTAGTAGTACCTAGTAATTTTAAAATGCTTCTTGTGTGTAGGTACTCTTTCTTTAAAATTTACGAGAAAGTTTAGTGCGGTCTTACAGAAATAAATGCAGTTTGTATTTCATTACCTACATTATCGAGTCGATTTCGAGTTTATCTATCTATCTATTACGATCGAGTTCGCGTGGCGTGGAGTTCTTAAAACAAACTGGTCAAGCGCGAGTCGGAATCAGACATTAACTGTTTGATTGTGTGTACATTGAATATATTTAACAAAACTAATATAAGTAAAAATAGTAACAGAATACAATACGACGATATTCAAATGTTTTGTCTGTTTGGATGTTTGTACACGCTAATCTCCGAAGGTACTTGACGGGTTTAAATAAAAAAGTTGTCACGCATTGTCTAGCGGCTAATCTTAACTAAAGTCTGATTTCGATATAAAATTAGAAGTTTTAATTAACTGCTTACCTCGCATTCACTTCATTGCATTCATTGTACATAAACTAAACATAAATAAGAAAATTTAAGTTTCACTTCAGCCATGTTGTTTTCATTAATGTTCTTTGTACAACCCTAATGATTTTGCTCGATGACGGACTCACGCGGTGTACGCGGGAATCTCGACTCTCGGCGCGCGTTCGTAGAATACGTTTCTTCTTGCAGCGTCGTTTGTTCGTTTTTGTAGGCTAATATAACGTAGGTATTTTTGCTTTTATATAGGAGTGATGTATCTGTTACGTAGTAACTATTATCTAATCTGTGCTTATACGTTACACCACTAAATTATAACACTTAGTTGCGACTTGGCCATTACCTACTCTGTAGGAACCCTCCTACCGCGAAAGGACTATAATGATATGATAACCAATACTTACAAGAACAACAGGTAGCGAAAACTCCACAGAACCCAATAGCCTTTCCACCTTGAGTATTGCACTGGTTTCTGGCCAGACACACGCCTCCAGTAGACCTGTCGTTGCCCAGACACTGCTCCCCGTTGCCTATCGTGAAGATGCTGCCAGGGGCCTGACGGGCGGCTATGGGAGAGAAGTACTTTTATAGTTAGTTACAAAACGTAGTAAGTAGTATTGTTTGCGAGATTTGAGAACTAGTAAGCTCATATCAGCTTGTGTTATGGTTATAGGATATAGACAACTTATCTATACAAATAAATAAAATAGGAGTGTCTGTTTGTAATATTAAAATAACCGCTTTTTACTACATGCATAAGAATGTATATACGGTACATATACCAAAATAACATATAAAAAAATTTTTGTCTGTCTTTTTGTTTTAGCTAATCTCTGGAACCGCTGGACCGATTTCGACGGGACTTTCACTGTCGGATAGCTAATGTCACAAGGAGTAATTTAGGCTACTTTGATTTTTGAAAAAATATCAGAGTTCCGTAAAAAAAATAAAAGCTCCATGAATGCAGGATTAGTTGTCCACGCGAACGAGGTCGCGGACACAGCTAGTACCCAAACATATATATTTCTAAATACATACACAAAAACACACAAACTCCGAAACAAACATTTTATTATTTATTTTCGATCGGTGCAATTCGATCGAAACGTCGGGCAAATAAGTAAAGTTTACGGAATTAAATTAAATCAATTCATAGATATACTTACTTCTATATACAGAAGCTGTGCCATAATGTATTGTGATACATAACAATAATAAACGGAGAAGTTTCTGTACGGCCATCTTGAAATTCTGCAACAAAAAATATTTATCTATTACTACAAGTCACGCGGGGTGTCGCTCCCGTCGTTCTTTAACAATTAATACACGCTACCCAAATTGTAAATTACAAAACATTGTAACTATCCATTTTTTTAAAAAGAGTGGCGTGAGTTTCTTGCCAGTTCTTCTCATAGCTCCACCGTTAGCGAACTGGTCTTAGGCAAATTTGCTGACACTACTTTTCGGATAACCTGTTACATTCTTATCTTGTGACTTTAATAAGTGTTATCTTGTAACCTAGATGAATAAACGAGATTTCATTTCATTTATTTGGCCACTGCTCAGCTCCTATTGGCCTTAGCGTGATGTTCCTCGATAAATGGGCATCCAACAATAAAAATATTTTTCATATCGTACCGATATACAATAGTTGGGAGTGCTGTAGTTAGTTAATGGCGATTCGGGACACGAATATTTAATGAAAATTTATATATTTGTAAACAGTGACGAGTCGGGATTTTTAGTATGGGCAAAATTTTTGATGACGAAGCGTAACAGTGACGACTCGGTACTAACTCCCTGAGATGCTAGCGTTCAACTACATAAAAAACCGTTCTGCTTTATAATATTTTTAATAATAATCAAGATGTTCCATATTCAGCCAAAAAGGTTTTCGGTTTTCTGTAAGAAGTTTGGATATGTGATGGTTAGTGGCATTAGACCCGCCTCTTAGTAGGTTTTATGCAGCTATGCTACCACTTTACAAATACAAAATACAAATAATTTATTTTGTAAACATAGGTACATATCATACTTTGGGGAGAAAGACGTGTAAATTTGTTTTGTCACTGCTTGACGCTGCTCTCATTCCAGGGATGTCATAAGAGTTCAGAGAGAGTGAGAGAAATAAGGAAAATAAATCACAATACACTTGTGTAAAATAAGGCCTTAGAAAGCCAACTCGAAATATAACCTTACAAGTGTCAGCTTGTGACCACGGCCGGTGTAACCTGGTCAAAATGTCAAGCACCATAAGGTATGTAATTACCTAAATCATAATCGCATGAATTCAAATTCAAATCAATACATATAACCTTACAAATTTATAACTTTCCCTAGTGAGACACGCCTGCTCAGCATTGGTACGTGTGAACTAAATGTATTTAAAATATGATTTATTTATTTAACAATATTCCTATAAACAAAATCTGAGGAAAGGTACCATAAAATTATGGATATATTGCCATACTGAAAGATTTATTTCGAAATTTGACTTATTCGACAACGAAAACTTTTTAAATACTTAATTTAAACAATTATTTAAAGTATTCACCTAAAGACATCTTAAAACACTTAATAACACATTCACCACATTCAAACACTTAATAAGCTTAAAATTAATTAAAAAACCCTTTTACAATAACACTAAAAACTAAATAATACAACCAACATTTCTAAACAATGATTAAAACAAAAAAAAGTGCATTATTTGTCAAATGTTTTGTCATTTTTATATCAAATCTAAATTTTAAACTACCCTCAATTTTCTTACGAACTCTTCCATCTTATTTATAGCCAAGGAACTATCTCCTAACTGGAATGCTTACGGGACGATATTAGAAAAATTAAAGGTTCCTCTGTGTCTTTCGAAATAAGGTTGAAATTTCAACCGTTCGTTACAATAATGAGAGGAAAAAATTCCTATGAGAGCGAGATATGGAGGGAATCTCTCCCTTTCTCGCAATTGACAGTAATTATAAAAAGCGGGACAATCAATGATATTGTATGTTAAAAAAGGTGTAGATAGGTTACCTACATAGCGTTCGATATTTGGAAATGGCACACAAACGCATACATAGATATCGTAATAATGCAATGTCAAAATACCTTCGCCGTCAACGGGACATTGAGATGAAGTTTGCTAATAAGACTATTTTTAGTGTGCCACTTTTCGAGCGCTTATAACCTATCTACACCTTTTTTAACATACAATATCATTGGGGACAATGATATGCAGTAGAGAGAGATATTTCCATAGATTTTTCTGGAACGCTTTTGAGATGTAGGTACGCATTCCAGCTAGTTAAAGATATAAGCACAGATTAGAAAATAATTCCTTTTTTATAGCAAATACGTTGCGGGTCATACTTTTTTGAGACTCGCGAGTGTCATAGCTCAGTGTTTTTTGTTCATCGTTGTTAATTCTGGCTTACAGGAGTCTCAGTGATGGGTATGTGGGGGTAAGGAGGGATTGCCATAAACAACATTACTAAGAATTTTAAGACATAAAAACTTGTGAATGAGAACAAATTTAGCTTAGTTTGTTGCCCCCAAGACTAAGTAACTATCCTATCCTTGATATCTTGGCTGATATCTAGTTCCTGAGATTAGCGCATCCAAACAAATAAAAAAATTCTTTAGCTTTATAATATTAATTTAATAGGTATATTAAATATAGTAATATTAATAATAATATAATATTCTACCACATTCACACAGCGCCATCTAGCCCCAAATTAAGCAATTATATTTGCTTGTGTTATGGGTACTACTTAGATACATTTTTTTTTTTGTAAATACAGTCATACTTAAATATTATAGATACAGACACAGAACAAACAATCATGCTCATCACACAAAGATTTATCCTGGGTGGGGATCGAACCCACGACCTCCGGCGTAGCAGTCAGGGTTACTAACCACTAGACCAACAGGTCAGTCAAGTAGTATAGGTTAAAATATATTTTTATCATTTAAAACAATCAAACACGTTCATAAAACATTACAGTTGACCGGTCAAATTCTTTACAATTACACGCGAATTAAAAAAATAAACTAAAAAACCGGAATTTATTGGATACGGTAATTGTATACCGTTTTAGTGCAATTAGCACTCAAATAAAAGTAAGATTTTATTTGTAAAGTTTTAACAAATTTCGCGAAATCGTAAACTTTAAGTTTTATTGTAATAACGGAATTATAATTATCTAGCTTCCCCCCGTGACTCTGCCTGGGTGGTATATCGTTAAAAAGTAGCCTTAAACTTAAATCTATCTGTATGCCAAATTTCAAATCCGTGTAGTGAAGGATTAAGAACACATAATGTCACTACCCCATCTCAACCCGTGGGTGTCGTAAAAGGCGACTAAGGGAGCACTGAGTAGTAACGTTACGCAGACAAGAGCACTACAAGAAAAGGAAATTTCAAAAGAAACCCTATTCCAACCCGTCTGGCCAGCGTAGTATAGTAGACTAAATTCCCTCAATATTCTTTGGAGGAGACCCGCGCCCAGCAGTGGGACATTTATTGGCCTGACTGGCCTGTTGGTCTAGTGGTTAGTGACCCTGACTGCTAAGCCAGAGGTCGTGGGTTCGATCCCCACCCAGGACAAATCTTTGTGTGATGAGCATAAAGGTTTGTTCTGTGTCTGGGTGTAATTTATCTATAATAAGTATGTATTTACAAAAAAAAAAAAAATGTATTTAAGTAGTATATCAGTTGTTTAGTATCCATAACACAAGCAAATATAATTGCTTACTATGGGACTAGATGGCGCTGTGTGAATGTGGTAGAATATTATTATTATTATTATTATTTATGGGTTCAAATGATGATGCCAAATTTCGTACAGATTCCTTCAATCATTCTGGTGTCATATTAATCCTAACTTTTTTTTTTATTTTATTTTTATTGCCTAAAGTGGCAGACGAGCAGACGGCCCACCTGCTGGTAAGTGGTTACCGCCGCTCATGGACGTTAGCAATGTTAGTGGCACAGCCAGGCCGCTGCCTACCTTGAGAGGATAGCTCTCTTTAAACCTCGTTTGAAGAAGGACATGTCATAGCGCTAGGAAGTTCACCCCAGAGCTTTTGCATTTTAATACGAATATAAGATGATGAATTGATACGATGATGTATAAATCGTATACAAAAAAATAATACAACCGTACTAACACAATGTCAATATTGAATATAAACTTCCATAAACTAAGAAACCGGTATTCCCCGAGGTGAATGTACGTGTATTAGATAAACTATACCGTTAATACTTAAACCCTTTTGCAATCGATTGAATTCCGATATAAAAACGCTATTGCCCAATTTCTTTTACCGTTAATTTAAGTTCTTTAATTATTGTGTTATGTAGATTGATGATAATTTCTTAGTCTCACTCCTATCTTTATCTCAATTAAATTGCCGAATATTTTAAACGGAACTCTTTTACGGCTGGACCTATTTGAATGATGGGATAGGCAGAGGTGCATATACCCATTTCGACAGTTAAGTTATGTAAGAGGCTTCCGGCATCATCATCAGCTCAACTATGTACAAACTGAAGACTTACTACAAATACAAACTTAACACATAAATATGCCCATAAACATACACCAACATAACACACACACACACACAAACAGACACACACACACGCACCCATATTTCTTATCATTTTCTTTTACTTTTGTTCTCATTATTAACTTTATTTCAATTCTATTATGTCTTATGTATTCTTAAACATAGAAATAGAATTATATTTACTGGTATTTATACCAATAGATATAATGGATTAGGGAAGAGACTGAGACCCCACGACACAGGGTATCCTAGTGTGGGGCTCAGAGTAATAATAATATTCTACCACATTCACACAGCACCATCTAGTCCCAAAGTAAGCAATTATATTTGCTTGTGTTATGGGTACTAAACAACTGATATACTACTTAAATACATTTTTTTTTGTAAATACATTCATATTATAGATAAATTACACCTAGACACAGAACAAACCTTTATGCTCATCACACAAAGATTTGTCCAGGGTGGGGATCGAACCCACGACCTCCGGTTTAGCAGTCAGGGTCACTAACCACTAGACCAACAGGCCAGTCAAAAGAGTCAAAAGAGTACTTATATTTCTAGTAAATGTGTACCTACCCTATTATTATAGTAACATGTATTTTCCTGTACGAATGTTGGTTTTAAAATTTATTATATATAAAATTTTAAATCAGACGGGTTGGTATAGGGTTTTGTTTCGAATTTTCCTTTTCTCACAGTGTTCTTGTTGCTTTAAGTTTGCCACTTAGTCGCCACGGGTTGAGATGGGGTAATGACATTATGTATTCTTAATCCGTCACTACACAGACACGTATAAAGGGCCTTACTGAACTTTATTTAATTCCCAAACTTATAAATTATTTAGTACTTCTATCTCGTGAAAATTTAAATAAACTTGCATATCTACTGCACTGACCGCAAAGCATTTTTGAATATATTAACATATTACAACATCCAAGTTATAGCATATTTATTACCGATAAAGCCTACGAAAATTATTGTAAGTTTCCCATTTCGTTTTTCGACCCGGGAATCGAACCATGTATCTCTTACACAGCAGACGTATATACTTCATGCTGCTTCATCGAGTTTTACTATGTAAAGCAACAAATACCAAAGTAAAAACATATATCTATTTTGGACTTCTAGTTCATGAGATAGTGCGATTAAACAAACGAAATCTTTATCTTACGCGTGTCCATTTTCCTCATATAAAATCAACTAAGTAACGGTTTGAACTTATGAGATTAACAGTAAATAATTACAAATACTGGTTTTTCATTATACAAGTACCGTTAATACCGGTTTTCTAGGAAAACATCACTAGCTGTGAGGTGATTATTAATTTCCCTTTAAGTGTCAATATGCAATACCAAGTGTTGTTAAATAACTTTGTGTGTGTTTTAAGATCGGTTAATGTTGTTTGACTATCATTCACTTTAGTTATAGCATTACAAACTAAAGCCTAAGTATTAAATTATTATATAACGGGTTTACGTCACGTATTATATTTAAGGAATATAAAAATACCTTATTTGTTTGCCCGACGTTTCGGTCGAATTACACCGACCGTGGTCACGGGCTGACATATAATAATTTAATATGTGTACAACGACGTGACGTTATATAATAATTTAATATGTGTACAAGTCGCGAAAGTTAAAAGATTTTTTAAAGCCTAAGTACTTTTAAAGATAACTGCCTAGGCGGCGGCGTTGCGGGAATTGGAAGAGATACCAAGTTCGATTCTGGTTAGGGATAAATAATATTGGGCTTTTCTATGACATGAGTCAGTATAAACTCGAAGTTTGGAAACATTAATGTGTTCGGTTGATGGCAATAGACTCGTCTCTTATGACCTAATATCATAATACACTTTTGCCTACTGATAAGCTGAAAAAGGGGTGTACTATGTTATGTTTTTTAATATAAGAATATGACACTCGCATTAGGTAACATGTCGGGTGTCATGGGTGACATAATAAAACATACGAATATTAGATAAAAGAACACACAGTCTCAGAATACCAGACTTAAGTAGCGACTTTAGTAGGGGTAGGGGCTTCGCTCGTGTTGTTTTTTGGTTTGGCCACCGCTTAGCTCCTATTAGCCGTAGCGTGATGTTATATTTTCATTTCAAAAATCAATAAAAGTATTAAAAAAAAACAATTTATCATTTTTAATGTTCACACCTTGTTGGTTTTGGTATTAAAAATTATTAAAAACATATAATTTATAGCATTAGAATTTATAAATAGATATACCGGTTTAATTTTCATTAGCATATCTATGTCAAAACACAAAAGTTATTTTTAAACATACCTACTAAATCAGATAGACAGGAAATTTAAATAATATAATTTACGTATATGATAACTATGCGTGTGGGAAAAATTCGGTATTAGCATTTTTTATTCCGGGATTTATTTAAATTCGGTTTTTATTTATGTTATTGTGGCAATGTTTGTGACATATAATTATATTTATTATATTTCTTCTTGGATTTTGACTTCTTATCACTTTTGAGATTATTACACAAAAATACAATTTTTACACAAATTACACACAAAAACTGACTTTTTCACTGTGGTATTCTCAAAAAATGCGAAAGTTCGAAAGGACGGATGGATGGATTGATTAGATATTTGTTAGTAAAATGTTTTACTTAACATGTTTCAGCTGTGAATTAATCAAATTAATAATAAAAAAATATTTAGGGAGCACAATTGTACAATAAATTACCAAACTTTATGGACTCCAAATCAAGTTGTATATTTAAAAAAAGATTAAGAAAGTATATACGTAGTGGATAATTTCTAGTTATTTAATATACTTACATCTATATCTATAAATCAAATCTCTGTAGCAACTTCTAGTTATAAAAAACACTATAATGTAAACTCATTCTAAGTGAACTATGTACAGTCGAGTTCATTAACATATTATTGAGATTCAAAATATTGCGAGCGTTGAAAGCTCAATAAATACTATAGAACCTATGGATCGAATATATGTCCTCATGTGAATGGTTGAATAAAATATGCTGTACATTATGCAATAAGTTGTAGTCACCCTTTTCATCAAAAATATGTAATGATGGTGCCAATATATTATTAATGAACTCGACTGTACATATATATGTTCTTTAAGTGTAATAAAGTTGTTAAACCAAAAATTGAAATAAAAAATCTTGAAAATTACACAAAGTTACATTCACATATAATAATAATTCGCCACATTCACACAGCGCCATCTAGTCCCAAATTAAGCAATTATATTTGCTTGTGTTATGGGTACTACTTATATTTTTTTTTTTGTAAATACAGTCATACTTAAATATTATAGATACAGACACAGAACAAACAATCATGCTCATCACACAAAGATTTGTCCTGGGTCGAACCCACGACGTCCGGCTTAGCAGTCAGGGTATCTAATCACTAGACCAACAGGCCAGTCAAGTATTTATCGGATATAACATAACGGAGAAAAGGTTCTAAATTATTAGAAACGAAACATTACTTTCAAATAAATATTGTCTATTATTATCAAATTTACAACTTAAACAACGCCCATTCATAAAAGCCCCGACACACTTCTACACATACACTAGGAAAGCTAACTGTGCTAGGAATAAAACGCCTAGCAATTCCTAGACAATAGCTTGTGAGAGGCGGCAGTAAAATTTATTGATAGGCACTTGAAATGTCTCTGTTAGGCTCTGAATGCAACTAGCGGTACCTAGGCGGGTTTCTAGTTAGCCAGGGCTAGAATTTAAGACACTAGACTCGATAAAATATGTCCCTTGTATTATATTCTTTCTATATATTAATTTAATAACTGTTGACTGGGGCTTAGCTCCCGTGGATCTTTGTTTCGCCACTACTAAGCTCCAAATGATCTTAGCGTGATGTTATATAGCCTATAGCCTCCATCGCTAAATGGGCTATCCAACACTTAAATAATTTTTCATATCGGACCAGTACTTTCTGAGATTATTGCATTCAACCAAACAAACTTTTCAGCTTTTATAATATTGAGAGGGAAGTGGAAACAGTTTTCCTAATTTTACTTCTGGCTCCCAAGTGTCACAGTTTGGTGATGGGTGTGTGAGTTTGCCCCGTAAGCTTAAAAGGCTTGAAAGGGTAGGCAGATGTGTAGGCTCATGTTTTCTAGTTATATTAAGATCTATATTATATAAAAATGAATCCCTATTTTCAATAATCACTGCAGAATGCGCGAACGTCCGATTTGAAATAATATTTTTGTGTTAGATAGCCCATTTATCGAGGAAGGCTATAAGGCTATATAACATCAGGACACGATCAATAGGAGCTGAGCAGTGGCAAAATAAAGAACGACCGAAGTGACGAAAGTTTGCACAAGAATGTCCCGAAATAACCCATATTTATTTATTTATTTATTAATAGGACAACTTACAAAACATACACTTTGGAAAGGATCATACAAAGTTTTAAGTGGCTCAAGCAATAGTGCTGTTTCAATTACAAGTTGCCACGACATGCATTAAAGTTAACAAGGTATATGAGCAAACAATGTTATTGAAATATTTTTTAGGAAACAACTAATTTTATATTATCACTTAAAACTAAGTTGGTACCAAATAACTTATTAATTGGAGCAAAAACAATATATATTCTATGCTATATTATATATATGCTTAGATTCCACCGAATTGAAGACTAAATTACGTGGACTAATCGACACTGTTATTTATATTACGAAAATCACGTATTTTTAGTATGAAATGGGGTAGTGACATAATGTATTCTTAATTCGTGTATTGACGGATTAAGAATACATAATGTCACTACCCCATTTCAACCCGTGGGTGTAGCAGGAGGCGACTAACGGAGAAAACCTAAATAATAATATAAAAATAATAATATTCTACCACATTTACACAGCGCCATCTAGTCCCAAATTAAGCAAATATAATTTGCTTGTGTTATGGGTACTAAACAACTGATATACTACTTAAATACATTTTTTTTGTAAATACATACATATTATAGATAAATTATACTCAGACACAGATCAAATCTTCATGCTCATAACACAAAGATTTGTCCTGGGTGGGGATCGAACCCACGACCTCTGGCTCAGCAGTCAGGGTAACTCACCACTAGACCAACAGGCCAGTCAAATAAATAAACAAGACTGCTAGAAAAGGAGAATTCTAAAATAAACCCTATCTATAACAACCCGTCTGGCCAACGTGGTATAGTTAACTAAATTCTTTTCACATTCTTTGGAGGAGACCCGTGCCCAGCAGTGGGACATTTATGGGTTGAAATAATGAAGTATTTTTAAGAAAATATGTGGACCTAGGAGTCACGGTGGTGTTACCTGATTAGTGTTAGTGTTAAAGATGGTGAATGAAAGGTTTAATTACAAATTATAATATGTCAAAAAATTCAATATTACTAATGGAGTTTTCATTCTTTTTATTTTACACTTTTATTATCTGATTACTATTTTAATGTTTTCTAATGGATATTTAGTTAGTTAATTGCATAATAATATTTTTAATAGATACTTTTTTTTCATATCAATATTCAAAAAGATAATTTAGTTTTCTTTTAAGTAAATCTATTAGCTGGTTTTTACAAGTATTTAATTAATTGTATTTATTACTAAAATTAAAAATATTTTAAAAATTTTGTTGTCCACCTTTATTATGTATTTACGTAATTATTATTTTTATGTTTGTTTAACTTCTTAATTTTTAATAACTTGTATAAATTATTATTAATTTAGTAATTGAAGATTATTTTATAACTTACGATTAATAAATAAATTGAATTCTACATTATGATTAACTTATAATTTATAAGTGTACCTAATAATAAATATAATAACATACTAATAATAAATAAATAAATAAATCGGGTACATACGTGTGTCTGTGACTGCGGTCCGTTCGCCAATGGTGCAGTTATGCAATTCGCCGGCTTTTAAATAGCCTAGTGCGAGTTGTGACCGCTAGTCACCTGCGTCGAGCGTCATTACGAAACGACTGTGTTGCCTGGTAGTGCCAAGTTAGTGGCATGTCCCGATTTATAAGGTAAAATTGGATAAATAGTTTTCAATAACTTTAGGCGCTCGCATTGTGGTACTGGATGTTCGTTGAAATAAAACTTGAATGAAGTTGTTATACGAGTTTTCTATGGAGTTATGAAGGTGGATAAGTGTATAAGGAACTCTGTGTTATTGTTAAAATGCATCCATATTATTTTGAAAAATATCCAGAAAAAAAAAGTCAGAGGTGATAGGAATAAATTCAAACTTAAACGTCCAATGTGCAAATCAGACATACATATACGTAACTCATATATTAAAGCTATAGAAGTGTATAACAAATTACCTAATAGTTTCAAAGACTTGCCTCTTACTATTTTCAAAAAGAGAATAACCTCATGGCTTATTGAGAAATGTTTTTATAATTTGAAAGAATTTATGGAATTTAAAGAAACTCATGACATTTAATTAATTGATGCTGGCAATAAATCATAATTTAATTCATTAGTATAATAATCAAACATTCGTGACATCAAATTTTGACATATATAATATTGAATGACATTAATTAATTAAGTATCACTGGAACATAACTTTTGACATCTAATTTATAGTTTTTGTATCACTAATTGTTTTATCTTTAATTTTAATATTTACGTACCATTGTTATGGTAGAATGTGTTGGAACTATTAATATGTAACACCATTGTAACCACATTATTTCTATTTCTATACCTTGGTTTAAACTGTTGCTGAGCTGAAGGAAAACTTCGTGAGGAAACTCACATGTCCTAGGAGACATTCTAAGGATATGTCTGATCCACTAACAGTCATATAATTTATCATTTACGAACGGTGAAGGAAGGCTGTGCTGAGATGATCTTTACGATCATCGAGGTTAAGCAACGTTCAGCAAGGTCAGTCCATGATGGGTGACCGTTTGTGGCAATTTCATTCTCGAGCGACTCCATGCTTCTGAAGGCACGTAAAGCCGTTTGTCCCGGTTATCACTTAATGAAATTTATCACTTAATGAAACAAATTTGACTGTCACCGTGGCGCAGTGGTTAAGGTGGTCGCCTCGCCACTACATCGCCGTGCTGTGTGACGTGGGTTCGATTCCCACACGAGACAAATATTTGTGTGATTCATAGATATTTGTTTCTAGTCTGGGTGTACTTTGTGTCCGTTAGTTTCATGTTTGTAAAGCTCCCCGCGACAAAGGGCTTGTTCACTAGTGCGGCCGTTGTCTTTAAAAAAAAAAAAATGTGGTAGCCGTTAAGTCAAGTTGGAAACCTTCTAGGTGACTTGATAAATTCCAACACTAGGGTCTGCTTCAAGCCCATACGATAAGATAAGATAAGAATAACTTTGAAAGACTTTGTTAGCGTCAAGTAAAGCGCACTGTAAACTATCAAAATAATTGTCAAACCACCTCCTAGCTAACAACTAGCTTGTATATTTAACCTACCTCATTAATCACTCTATCCATTTGTGAAAACCACATGAAAATCCGTTCAGTACTTATCGAGTTTCTTGCGTAGATACACGGAACTCGGAAGACTTTGTTTTATACTGTACTTACTAGCTGACCCGGCAAACTTCGTACCGCTATATTTTATTATTCCATTTTCAAATGTTTATATGGAGATTTTAATACCCAAAATTTTTAATTTTGAACTCAATTTCTTGTATCATTTCTTACATACATGCCTTGCCTCGACAATAGCAAATACAACAAAAAATAATTAGCCAAATCGGTCGAGCCGTTATCACGTGAATCCATCACATACTTCTCAGCGATCCATTTTTATTTATATAGATAGATAATAAATTAGATTGGAAATTGTCTCATAATATGCATATTTGAGTTCTTTTTTCTCTGGGCTTAGATTTATCCCGTATTGCGATACGCGGCCTGGCAACACTATACAAGAAGCTATAGGCGATAGTGATTAGATGATAGTTTTTGTTGTTCTATGAACTTCCCACTACATTCTGTTATAATAATAAACTGTTTATTCATGTAAGAAAGTACCTATAAAACCAACAAAAACCATAAATTATAAAGGGTTTTCCAATATGAGGTGTTATTTTGATATTCAAATAAAAATGCCTTTTTTTTAATATACCTAAATGATCGGATTATATTATGATTTCATTACAAAGAGGAAGGTATGCCAATTATAGTGAAAAATAGCATCAGGCTAATGGCCACCACGACCACGCTTACAGGACCATATCCTTTTCATGAAATTTTAACCCAAATCGCAAAGTGGCTGCCCTATGTCCTTGATAGCCTCACGAATTCCATCTTTGAGGTCTTGAATCGACGCTGGGCTGTTGGCGTAGACCTTCTCTATCACGTGACCCCAAAGGAAGAAGTCGCAAGGTGTTAAATCACAAGATCTCGATAGCCAATTGAGATCACCGAACTTCGTACCACCTACTTAATTTATGATTTTATGAAAGTATACATACCTACCCTACCTACCTACCTACCCTCTACATACCTACCTACCCTCTACATACCTACCTACCCTCTACATACCTACCTACCTACCCTACCTATCTACTCTACCTACCTACCTATCTACATAAAAAAAAATTAAAAAAAAGCCATCCTTGGACTTCAACGAACATTTAAAAAAAAGAATTGGCCAAATTGGTCCAGCCGTTGTTGAGTTATGCGCTTACCAACACATTTAGCGATTCATTTTTATATTATAGATTAATATAGATACCTACTAACCTACTAACTAAGCGATGGTGGCTGAATGGATAAGGGACCGGCGTGCAAATCACGTGGTCCGAGTTCGATCCCCACCGGTAGTACTAATGTGGATTCCACTTTGTAGAATTTATATGTACTAGTCAAGTGACTTACCATCTGCTAACGGTGAAGGAAAACATCGTGAGGAAACCCACATACCACAGAAGAAATTCTATGAGTATGTCTGATCCACCAACCCGCAGTAGGCCAGCGTGAGTGGATTATGGCATAAACCCTCTCAGCTCTCTAGTTAGAGGAGAGGAGACCCGAGCCCAGCAGTGGGACTTAATGGGTTGCTGATGATGATGATGATGATGATAGATACCTAATGAAATAGGTATTATAGGTAACTAGGATTAACCTGCGCCTCAGGGAAATTTCGACTCTCTTTTCGAATTTCGACATTCGATTGGTCGGTTTTGATGTCGCTGTCAAATGTAATGCTCACTGTCACTTTCAAACATTTGACAGCGATATCAAAACCGACTAATCGTATTAAGGAGTACCTAGACTGGGGTGACTTTAAGAAAAAATGGGGCTTCTTTGATAATACAATTTCTATAATAAATGTAACTGTGTGTTGACTACATTAATTTTATTCACAAAATCAGTTAGAAAACGACAAAATTGTATCATTCATCATCATTTCAACCCATAAAGGTCCCACTGTTGGGCACGGGTCTCCTCCAAAGGTTTTGAAATTTAGCCTACTATACCACGCTGGCCAAACGAGTTGGTATAGGGTTTTGTTTCGGAATTTCCTTTTCTCGCATGCTCTTGTCTGCTTAAAGTTAAGTCCCTTAGCAGCATTTTACGACACTCACGGCTTGAAATGGGGTAGTGATATTATATAATATTATAATCTGACTGTGAATGACTGTCACCGTGGCGCAGTGGTTAAGGTGGTCGCCTCCCCACTACATCGCCGTGCTGGGTGACGTGGGTTCGATTCCCACACGAGACAAATATTTGTGTGATTCATAGACATTTGTTTCTAGTCTGGGTGTACTTTGTGTCCGTTAGTTTCATGTTTGTAAAGCTCCCCGCGACACAGGGCTTGTAACCTAGTGCGGGCGTTGTCTTTTAAAAAGACGAAAAAAAAAAAAATCGTCATAACCTAACTATAAGCGGACCTAGTAAAAAAAGTATGTTAGGTGCCATTCGCGCAGGTGCTATTCGACTGTGTGCTGTTCGAGGAATGCATCCAAAAATTGACACGACAAGTTTACCTTTTCGAGGAATCATCATCATCTTCCCAACACTAAAATATATATTTTTTTAATTAAGGGGAAAAGAATTCTAATATTATTTAGTTTTTTATCATTAGCATAATAAAAAACATGTAAACATCAATTATTTAACATACAGAGCTTTAACCTCCGCCAATATTTACAGTTTAATACAAAAAAGACCATTCGTTTTGGAGATAATAACAAACATATGAACAAAAAGTGATGTTTACTAATTATCAAGACATGAATTACTTGTTTTATGGCCACCATAATTGGGGTTATAGTTTAAGAATGGTATTGGATTTAATAGTTTATTGAACTTTCGTGAGAATAACTTTCATCAGCAACCCATTATGTCCCACTGCTGGGCTCGGGTCTCCTCTCCTCTAACTAGAGAGCTGAGAGGGTTTAGGCCATTATCCACTCACGCTGGCCTAGTGCGATTTGGTGGATCAGACATACTCATAGAATTTCTTCTAGTGTATGTGGGTTTCCTCACGATGTTTTCTTTCACCATTAGCAGATGGTAAGTCACTCGAACTTTCAATTCGGACCAGTAGTTTCTAAGATTAGCGCGCTCAAACAACCTCTTCTGCTTAACGTTGTTTGTAGATGCAGATAGAGATGGCGTTCAGGGGTCACATTCTAAAGACCTTCACCTAATTTTTTTATTCGAATCATCATCATCATCATCATTTCAACCCATAAATGTCCCACTGCTGGGCATAGGTCTCCTCGAAAGAATGTGGAGTGAATTTAGCCTACAATACCACGCTGGCAAGACGTTTATTCGAATATTCACCCCCAATAGGGAACAGTTTGTAGCTGTGGTCACAAGAAAGTGAAACTGCCCCAGGCAGAGCCGCGGGCGACAGTTGTAAATGCACTTTAATTAGCGCTATTGTGTTAGTTTAAACAGTTAATATATAAAACTGACTGCAGTTATAAAGTACTATCGCGTACAAAAATTTCTAGAGATTATTTCTAATAAATGTATTAAAAAAAAAAAGATGAAAACAATTTCAAAAAATCGACATCATATGAATTCCTTGAAGAGCGCCCAGTCGAATAGCACCGACCTGAATAGCACCTAACATATTCCTTTAAGAGCACTTACCAATGTTTTTGCTAGGTATTCGTAAAAAATATATAAATTAAATTGTAATCCTCGAAGAGCACCCGTGACTAAGTAGCTGATAGAGATGTGGTACAATGTATTATTTAGACTTACAATTTGTGAAAAATTGTCGCTTAAGGAAGTAAAGCTAGGAACGAAAGGTTGTTTACATCATCATCATAATTTCAACCCATAAAACTCCCACTGCTGGGTCCCGTACCCAGCAGTGGGAGTAGTGGGACTTTCCTCCTCCAAAAATTTTAGAGAGATTAATTTTATATATGAATGTTAACTAGATATATCTATACTAATATTAATAATATTATATAGGAAAGACTAAAAAATGATTGTAAAGATTGCAGGTGGCCGTTGGATGCTGGCGGTACAAAATCGCTCGCTGTGGTGGAAATTAGGTGAGGCCTATGTTCAACAGTGGATGTCATTGGGATGATATGATGATGATCATAGGAAAGACTTGTATTTTTGTATGTAACGAATATATTCAAATTACTGGACCGATTTCAATAATTCTTTTGCCGTTAGAAAGCTACATTATCACTGAGTAACATAGGCTATATAACATCTCGCTAGGGCCAATAGGAGCTGAGCTGTGGCCAAATAAATGACGGGAGCGAAACTCCGCGCCACTTCTAATATTTCTAATATATGATTGCGTCGAACGACCTTAAATTATTTTAGCTATATTGACTGTAATTATCATCATTTCCATCCATAAACGTCCCACAGCTGGGCACGGATCTCCTCCAATGAATGTGAAGGGAATTTAGCCTACTATACCACGCTGGCCAGACGGGTTGGTATAGGGTTTGTTTCGAATTTTCGTTTTCTCGCAGTGCATAAGGTTGCTCCCTAATCGCCTCTTACGACGGGTTGAAATAGGCTAGTGACATTATGTAAGTATTCTTTAATCACGGATTCTACATATAAGCTGTATCTGTATAGTATATATTTGAAGCGTGCTTGACTCTAAAAGAAATATCAATTTTGGGCTTATTAGAAAACAGCTTCTAGGCACCAATACTAGACTACACAGTAATAAAAAAAAACATTAATAAAATATGATTTTATTTTTCCTTTTTTGAATCCCAATTTGACACACGAGACAGTATATCTACTGAAAGGAAAACTTGTTTAGTTTTTTTTTTATTTGTTATTAACTGTAATAATATAATATAATATATAATATTCTACCACATTCACACAGCGCCATCTAGTCCCAAAGTAAGCAATTATATTTGCTTGTGTTATGGGTACTAAACAACTGATATACTACTTAAATACATTTTTTTTTTGTAAATACATACATATTATAGATAAATTACACCCAGACACAGAACAAACCTTTATGCTCATCACACAAAGATTTGTCCTGGGTGGGGATCGAACCCACGACCTCCGGCTTAGCAGTCAGGGTCACTAACCACTAGACCAACAGGCCTGTCATATCATCATCATCGTAATATATAGTTCTAATAGTCAAATTACTTAATAAGCTATATCTTTATATATATAATTCTTCTGTACGTGTGTTGACAGTGAACTCCTCCTAAACGGCTGAACCGATTTGAATGAATTTTTGTGTATGTGTTCAAGTGGATTCGAGGATGGTTTAGATTCACAAATAAAAAAAAATGCAATCGATCGGTATATAATGCAGGACAACGTCTGTCGGGTCCTATACCTACTTAAATTAATGGACTATTTATTCATCAAATACATAGCACATTACAATTCAAGCGCGACAACTGTAGCCGACAGTACCTACATTCGGGAGCGTTGCCCTCTAGATAATGTTTGTCCACTAAGTCCACACTGTCCACTTGTGGGACCATTGACTCTAGTACCGGTATATTAGGCCAGGGTTTGTCAAAGTTGGGGTCGAACCCTTAGTGCCCTTGTACTTTACACGCTAAGAAATTTCACTGTGTCTGTGGTTAGGGTTACTAGATGTAAAAATCAAAAGACCGGAGAAAAGGCCTGATTTCCTTGGAAAAGTCCTGAGATTTTATACAGTTTTAGAATTTTCTCTCAAAAACGTATTATTTTATCGTTTTATACACTGTGGCTCTAGCTCACACATTGCAACTTGCACGCAACTTACTTAGATAAATAAGTATAGATTTAACTATTCAATTGTTACCCAAAAAAAGATTATTTTAGTTGGTTTAACTTTTAATTAAAGAGATCTTTAAAATGTAACCTGTGTTTTATTGAAAATCCTGAGATATCACGAGATTTGCGAAATCCGGACGCAATCCTGAGAAAAGTCGAAAATTCCTGAAATCTCTGGACAAATCCTGAGATATGGTAACCCTATCTGTGGTAGATAAGTCCAATTAATTATGACATCATCATTTCAACCCATTAACGTCCCACTGCTGGGCACGGGTCTCCTCCAAATAATGTGGAAGAAATATAGCCTACTATACCACGTTGGCCAGAATAGAGTTTGTTTCGAATTTTCCTTTTCTCGCAGTGCTCTTGTCTGCATAAGGTTAGTCCCAGTCTCCTTTTACGACACCCACGGGTTGAGATGGGGTAGTGACATTATGTATTCTTAATCCGTCAGTACATGGATATCGAGTGTACATACGGCACGAATTCTTACGTAGACTCTTCTTTTGTCTAGATTTAGATCTTAGATTTTTCTTGGTGTCTACAAGATTGCTAGCTAAGTACGCAATCCAAATTTATTGTTTGCGACTTTTCATAGGGTGCTGTTTTATTTCGTAGTTTAAAAAATAGCAACATTTGGATTGCGTCCTTCTTAGGGTTCTGTACCTCAAAAGGAAAAAAATTGAACCCTTATAGGATTACTCCGTTGTCCGTCTGTCTGTCTGTCTGTCCGACTGTTAGAGATAGAGGCAAAAAAAGGCTTTAACGTTCTTAATTGTTTTTAAAGTAAAGTAAAATTTATTAAAGTATTATTGTAAATATGTATAAACAGAACTCTTAAAAAATAACTTAATGTAGGGAACAAATTATGTATTATTGACTGGCCTGTTGGTCTAGTGGTTAGTGACCCCTGACTGCTAAGCCGGAGGTCGTGGGTTCGATCCCCACCCAGGACAAATCTTTGTGTGATGAGCATGTAGGTTTGTTCTGTGTCTGGGTGTAATTTATCTATAATATGTATGTATTTACAAAAAAAAACTATTTAAGTAATATATCAGTTGTCTACATATTACAAGCATTAGCTTAGTTTGGAACTAGATGGCGCTGTGTTTGAATGTCCAAACATTATTATTAATTATGTATGTGATCTATATGAAAAACAAAATTGACCTTTGAGGGGATTACGGCTTAGCCGTCATCTAGGAGCTTTAACGGGGTACATGGAGCCGTAAGTTTGAGAAACTCTGTACTAAACAACTTGAACTTGAAGTAGATTTGGTAATGGGAGCTTTCGTAACACGTGGTTGTTAAAAAATCTGGTTTATGTTTACATGACTGTAGAAAGAGTATTATGAGTTTTAGTTTTCACATAGTAACTAAACTTGTATACCGTGTAGTGACGGGTTAAGAATACATAATGTCACTACCCCAACTCAACCCGTGGGTCGTAAAAGGCGACTAAGGGAGTAACTTGTAAGTGGAGTAACATTATGCAGACAAGAGCACTGCGAGAAAAGGAAAATTCGAAATGAACCCTATACCAATCCATCTGGCCAGTGTGATATATTAATAAATTCCCTCCACATTCTTTGGAGGAGACCCAGGCCCAGCACTTGACTATCACTGTGTCGTAACGGTAAGGCGGTCGCCTCGTCACTAATATCGACACGCGAGTGACGTGGGTTCGATTCTCACATGAGATTAAAATTTGTTTGATTCACAGATATTTGTTTCGAGTTGTAAATTTAGTTAAGTCTGAAATTAATTAAATACTTGGTGTAAATTTAGTTAAGTCTGAAATTAATTAAATACTTGGTGTAAATTTAGTTAAGTCTGAAATTAATTAAATACTTGAGGTAAATTTAGTTAAGTCTGAAATTAATTAAATACTTGGTGTAAATTTAGTTAAGTCTGAAATTAATTAAATACTTGGTGTAAATTTAGTTAAGTCTGAAATTAATTAAACACTTGGTGTAAATTTAGTTAAGTCTGAAATTAATTAAATACTTGGTGTAAATTTAGTTAAGTCTGAAATTAATCAAATACTCGGACTAAATTAAGTTAAGTCTGAAATACTCGGGTCTGCAATACCTTGGTGTCCGTCTGAATCCCTTAGTGTAATAAAAAAATCAGAGTTTTATGTAAACGCAATCAAAAGATACAGCCGTTAAAATCTATTTTTGTCGATTTTCTTGACGATTAAAGAAGACAAAACCTGTAGGGTACTTTCCGTTGACCTAGAATCATGAAATTTGGCAAGAAGCAATATCAAGTTGCACAAGTAAAGGAAAAAATCCAAATACCGTACTCGTGTAGTTATATCACTGAATTATTAGTACTATACTGGAAGCTTTAAAAAATTTAGTATTTACGAGTGAGAATATATTTCGGACTGACGTTACATAAAGATGGTGCACCTAGCTATATTGTGCTTATTCATCCTGTGACTTAAATTTAAAACACAAAAAAAAGTTCATAATTGTACGGAACCCTCAATACGCTAGTCCAACTCGCATTTGGCCGGTTTTTTGAATAACCTCAATTGTAGTCCCAAAATTTCCATCATAAGTTCAAAACAAATTTGAATTTACGATACCTACGGGCTTTCCATTGGTTCATTATTGCCCTGGATTGTGGTTCCGCTAGTCGCGTGGGCGAAAGCTATGCATGACTCCATGAGTGTTTGCACTGTTCTTTGTGTTATCGCGTCATAACCACAGAACAGATATAGGTTTTCTATGTTCTGTGGCCATCACGGTGTAACTGATAAACGAGATAAGTCTTGTTGAATTTTGCTAATTGGACCAGTAGTTCCTAAGATCCTAGCGTTCAACCAAACAAAAAAATCAAACCTTCAGCTTTATAATATTATATAGATTAGTATGTATTTTCTTTTTCAGAGAAAGAAGAACTACCCACAAAGAAAGCGATCTAAATTAAATTATTAAGCTTAAACAGTAGGTATAAGCGCCATCTGTAAAATAATCACTACAACTAATATGTCTACATGTTCAGTTGGTTTTGTAGTTCTAGCACTATCGTATAGATGGCAATGTAATAGAGTTGATGTTTTTATTATCTAATTTAAGTAACTTTACTAAATTGTTGTCGTAGTGCTTAAGAAATTTAATACAGACTATATTGCACTACGAAATTACATAATATAGAAGAATATACATAATTGTAATATTATTTAGTATTAAAATAACTCGTACAATTATTTTATTTTAAAATTTCATAGATGGTCCTGATCCATACCTCGATATCGTCATAGTACATGGCTGATTTGATAGATGGCAGTCTATACAAAATGTATACAAAACAATTTTTTCTATCTTTTTTATAAAATGTGTTGGATTTACTTTATTTACACAATATTTTTAATTTTTAAACTTCATATAATTATTAATGTCTTAATGACGTGGTGTCTTTAGGTACTACATCATTTTATAAGATTTCTGTAGGTGACAATATTGGCTTGCACCTTTGCAAAGCTGTAATAGTACATTATGATATAAGTGCGGTAAGTTGATAATTACAGCCGAGGCGATATCGCTTACTAACTAATAAAGTAAATTAATTTTTTTGTTTTTTATTACAGATAAATGGTTGTAATTTATGGTCTAAATTAATTAAGTTAAAGAATTAAATGTTTATTTTATATATATAATAATTATTTTATCTCCCAAAGTTAATTTTATTCTTACAATGTTGACCACTTTTCTGACATAAAAACTCTTTGCTAAGATTTAAAAAAGTACCGTTCGTTTTATACGGAGCATCTTGATTTTTAGTCTGTGATCTTGATAAACCGTGCATTTTACTTTACATTACCGCACAAGTGCGTAATGAGATACATTACGACACTGAAATTGGTGAAATAAGAGACCCTTTACGAGCAAATATGTTATAAACGGGATTTTTTAATAGCCATTATATTAAAGAGCTGCACCACGTTTGATACATTAATTTGTTATCTATTTGGGTATTGTACGAGTTATATGTCGTTTTTAATATGTAGTAGGTTTCATAATACATTGATACTTTTAAATCAAGTATAATATTATTATGTATAATAAAAATACTAAAGGAGTTGTTAGAAGTAGGTATATCTTGAACGATTAAATGTTTTGGTAGGCTATCTATTTAAAGGTATTTTTTAATTTAGCAACCAATTAATGTCCCACTGCTGGGCACGGGTCTCCTCCAAACATTTTGGAGGAAATTTAGCCACGCTGGTCAGACGGGTTGGTGTAGGGTTTTGTAACAAGTCGCTGTGGTCGCGGACGAATGTTCCTGCGCTCCCGTGACCACAGCAGAGCGCGACGAGAGGTACACCTTGGGGTTTTAGTGGGTGCGAGCCCCACATAACCCCTCGGTTCTTTCCCCAAGACCGAGGGGTATGCGTCAGGCATTTCCCCAAGTAAAAAAAAAAAGGGTTTTGTAACAAAATTTTCGTTTTCTTGCAGTGCTCTTGTCTGTATAAGGTTACTCCCTTAGTCGCGTATTACGACACCCACGGGTTGAGATGGGGTAGTGACATTATGTATTCTTAATCCATCACTACACGGAAATTTGAAATTCAATGTATAATAGAATAGGTAGGTACTGTGCAATATATCTACAATCTTAGACCTCTGCCAGCCCCCTAAACGTGAAGTCAGCGTGAAGGTAATACAAGTCTCTAAGTACTAGGATTGAAAAGAAATATAATATCTAGAAATGCATATTTTAATCCCAAATTATTGCGCCCCGGAATTTGCATAGAGCTGTTACTGCGAAACTTAAAATATAATCATTTTTACTAGCCTGTTGGTCTAGTGTTTAGTGACCCTGACTGCTAAGCCGGAGGTCGTGAGTTCGATCCCCACCCAGGACAAATCTCTGTGTGATGGGCATTAAGGTTTTTTCTGTGTCTGGGTGTAATTTATTTATAAAAGAAAAATGTATTTAAGTATTATATCAGTTGTTTAGTACCCATAACACAAGCAAATATAATTGTTTAATTTGGACTAGATGGCGCTGTGTTAATGTGGTAGAATATTTATTATTATTTATTACCATGAGGTCCGAGTTCGATGCCGACCGCCAGAACAAATGTGGATTTCACTTTGTCACAATTTTGTTTCTGTTTGAACGCGCTAATCTCAGCAACTACAGGCCCGTTTGAAAAAAATCTATTTATCGAGGAAGATTATAAGCTATATAACATCACACTAAAATCAGCTGCCTAACCTAGCCTAGCCTATAACCTTCCTCGATAAATGTGTCCCATTAGAAGAATAATGTCTTATCTTCAGATAAAACAAAAATGAAATTATTGTAAATTTGGCATTAAAAACCGTAAACTATCAATTGATAAAATTTGTATTTAGTAAAATACTGACTAAAGATTAAAATAAAAATTTATCAATCGATAGTTTACGGTTTTTAATGCCGATTTTTTAATAATTTCATTTTTGTTTTATGTGAAGATAAAACATTATTCATTATTCATTATTCACCCACAAGGTGGACAGACGATCTGATCCGAATAGCAGGATCGTGCTGGATGCAGGCCGCAAACAACCGGCCCTATTGGAAATCTCTTGAGGAGGCCTATGTTCAGCAGTGGACTTCCTGCGGCTGATATGATGATGATGATGATGATGAAAACATTATTCTTCTAATGGGACGAATGGGCTTTCCAACACTAAAAAAAATTTCAAATCGAACCAGTAGTTCCTGAGATCCTAGCGTTCAAACAAACAAACAAAAAACTCTACAGATTTATAATAATAGTATAGATTATTACACAGTTATCCCCCAGTTTCCCAAATCTTTTTTATATTAATATTTCTCGAGACGGTATTATCAACTCTGCGGGTATCCACGTCTACATTCAATGATACTACTTGCCACTCAGTTCGCAATAACACTGGATTTGTATATACTCGTACCTGTTGCAGACAAACTTTGTAATAGGGATAACTTAAAAACGTCTAGAAACACCGAAATGCATGCATTTACTTTGGCCAAAATTGAATTTGTTCACAAAAATAATATCAACGCATTAATGTGACGAATTAAGATTACATAATGTCACTACCCTATGAACTGCCAGAAAAGGGAAATTCTAAACAATACCCTATATCAACCAGGCCAGTGTGGTATAATAGAACGATGACTGGCCTGTTGGTCTAGTGGTTAGTGACCCTGACTGCTAAGCCGGAGGTCGTGGGTTCGATCCCCACCTAGGACAAATCTTTGTGTAATGAGCATAAAGGTTTGTTCTGTGTCTGGGTGTAATTTATATATAATATGTATGTATTTACAAAAAAAAATGTATTTAATTAGTATATCAGTTGTTTAGTACCCATAACACAAGCAAATATAATTGCTTAATTTGGGACTAGATGGCGCTGTGTGAATGTGGTAGAATATTATTATTATTATACTAAATTCCCTCTACAAATTGCCCAGATCTGTGCCCAGCAGTGGGACGTTTATGCGTTGTAATGATGATTTATGTCGGAACAATGATCTCTTCTCCCCTATCTAGAGAGCTGACAGGGTTCAGGATGTAACCCACACACAATGCAGTTTGGTGAATCTTCAGACATATCCTATCACGATGTTTTCATTTACCGTTAACAGATGGCAAGTCACACGATTAAATACAAATTATGAGGTATTAAACGACAGAGAAAAAGGTTATTTTTCCTAATTTAATCAGTGGAAACATTAGTCGGAAAATTACCTCTGTTTTATTATAATATTAATTGCCTATGTATATTTCATCATCAGCTCTAAGACGTCCACTGCTGGACCTATGTCCAGCTGTCTCTACTAATAAGTAATGGCGGAAATTAGGTGAGGCCTACGCCTGCGCCTCACCGAATTTCTACCAAAATCTAGACGTTTCACAAAACACTTGTTTCAATAATTTAACGGTAACCCACAGTATTACAGCTCATGATCCGGCCATTATTGAGAATGCACGTTCTTACAATTTGATTGCTACTACAGTTTTTGATTCAATACCTACACAATAGTCTAGGCTATCTATTAATACCTAGGGTATGAGCTAGTATTTACTTTATTCAACAAAAGAGATGCTATCACGCTGTTTTTTTAGAAAAGGGTAGACAGATCATTTGCGTCGATATTGACTGGCCTGTTGGCGTAATGGTTAGAGACTGAATGCTAACTCGGAGGTTGTGGGTTCGATTCCCACCTAAGACAAATCTTTGTGTAATGAGTATGATTGTTTGTTCTGGTGTAATTTGTCTATAAGACTATTATCATCATCTTTACAACCCATAAACATCCCACTGTTGGGCATGGGTCTCCTCCTAAGGTTGTGGAGGGAATTAGTATACTATTATATAACGCTGGCCAGACGGGTTGGTATAGGGTTTTGTTTAGAATTTTCCTTTATGAATCGAGGATCGATGCTCAATGAGATAATGACTAAATATTTTTTTTTTTCATTTTTCAAAATGAGTGTCGTGAGTTTCTTGCCAGTTCTTCTCATAGCTCCACCCCGTCAGCGAACTGGTCGTAGGCAAATTTGCTGACACTACTTTTCGAATAACCTGTTACATTATTATCTTGTGACTTTCATAAGTGTTACCTTGTAACCTAGATGAATAAACGAGATTTCATTTCATCAAATAATTAAGTTTTTTTTATATTTACGTATTTTTATGTAGTTAGTTTTAGTTGTAAATATTATTTTCTTGTAAATATTATGAAAATATTTATACTTATCCAATATATAGTAACAAGTTTCAAGTTTTTAACTACAAATATCATTGTTTTTGCGTTTTAGGTAAGTCGGAGTGTCCCTTAACACGTTCGAACGTGAAGCTCTGTACCACTAACATACACGGCCGACGTGACATCGCATAAAAACGTGCTAAATTAGCGCACACCACACAGGTAACAAAAAATACATCACTTTTGACTTCGTAACTGTTGTACTGCGTTTATAATAGTTTTGATGAATAATTAATATTCATATCTCAGTGGGTAATCCCCGCTTCATCATCAGCAACCCATTAAGTCCCACTGCTGGGCTCGGGTCTCCTCTCCTCTAACTAGAGAGCTGAGAGGGTTTAGGCCATAATCCACTCACGCTGGCCTGGTTGGTGGATCAGACATACTCATAGAATTTCTTCTAGGGTATGTGGGTTTCCTCACGATGTTTTCCTTCACCGTTAGCAGATGGTAAGTCACTTGACTAGTACATATAATTTCCACAAATTGGAATCCACATTGGTACTGCCGGTCGGGATCGACTTGGACCGCGTGATTTGCACGCCGGTCCCTTATTCATTCAGCCACCATCGCTTCCGTAATCCCCGCTTAAACTGAGCTAACCGTATGGGGAAGAACCTCCGTCTTGCTAATCTGTGTAGTGACGGATTAAGAATACATAATGTCACTAACTCAACCCGTGGGTGTCGTAAGGCGACTAAGGGAGTAACCATTTGCAGACAAGAGCACTGCAAAAAAATTCGAAACAAACTATACCAACCCGTCTAGCCAGCGTGGTATAGTAGGCTAAATTCCCTCCACATTATTTGGAGGAGACCCGTGCCAAGCAGTGGGACGTTTAAGGGTTGAAATGATGATGTTGATGAATTATGTGTTTTTGCTGTGAGTTGTAGTGTGGAGAGCTCATTGGGGAGGGAAAAGGTTCTAAAGCGTCGGCGACGCGCTCATGTTGCCCCTGGTGTTGCAGGCACCCACAAGCAACGGTAACAACTTACCACTTACCATCAAGCGTGCGGTAGGCTTGTTTATATCACCATCACATTCCTTTTTAGGGTTCCGTACCATAAAAGGAAAGAACGGAACCATATAGCACTTTGTCCGTCTGTCTGTCAAGAATATTTTTCTGACGAACGCGTAGAGGTATCAAGCTGAAATTAATATCAAATACTCGGGTATTTGATATTAATTTCAGCTTTAAACCTCTACGCGTTGAGAAAGAGGCGTGATCTATATTATGTATGTATATATATATATAAATATGAAAATACGGGCATATTAATGCGACAGAAATGGAGCATAAACCGCTGTATCATTTGATTGCGATTACTTAGAACTTAGATTTTTTTTGCGTCTAGATATTGCTGATATCAAGCTGAAATTAATATCAAATACCCGAGTATTTGATATTAATTCTTATTTTCATATTTTTCTCAAGAACTCGAAGAGGTATGTACCTACCTAGTGTAATATACATACATATAGATCACGCCTCTTTCCCAACAGAGGGGTACGCAGAGACCATTTCCTTCCACTTGCTACGATTCCGACATACATTTTTGGCTTCTTCAACATTCATCAGTCTTTTCATGCATTCTCGCCGGTTGAGGGTACTCCTGATCTGTCCCTTCTTTAGGACGTCACCAATTTGGTCATGGTACGTTCTTCTAGGTCTTTCCCTTCCAACCTAACCACCGGCATAACATATCATAATCATCACGCCTTTTTCTCCGTAGGGGTAGGCAGAGGTGTTTCACTCCCACATTTCGCCAGCTATGTTTGGTCCCATGAAATAGGGGGCAAGCCTATTGTCATCTACCGGGAACATTTGTTTACCAAACTCCGGGAAAATCTTAATACTGAAATTTCATGATAGAAAAACCCAATACCATTTTCACCCGACCCGGGAATCGAACCCGGGACCTCTTGCACAGCAGTCGTATACACTTCCCGTTGCGCCACAGAGGCATGATTAGTGTAATATACTGTTGGTCTATTAGTATATTATATAACATGCAAATGCACGTCATACACAGGAACCAAACCTATGACCTATAGCTGCTATACGTCACTGAACCACTGGTAAACAGGTCTTTGTGTTTAATTAATGGTCCAAATAAATATCTTCACAAAAACTTTGCGCCAAGTTTTTCTATTTCGCTTTAGAAGTGACATTTCAAGTGGTCAGTTGCACCATTATATGTTTGTGGGACAGTTAAGTGATTGTTAACTGTGGTTTAGTATAGCACTAGAAACCATCCGAGTTATACTTCGACTGGCCTGTGGGTTTAGTTAGTGACCCTGACTGCTAAGCCATAGGTCGTGGTCTCGTCACCCAGACCAATCTTTAAGTGATGAGCATGATTGTTTGTTCTCGTCTTATCTATCATTATTCAATCTATAAATGTCCCACTGCTGGGCTCTGGTCACCTCCAAGGATTGTGGAGAGAATTTATTATGACGCTGGTCAGAAGGATTGGTATAGGTTTAATAAAATTGACGAATCGAACTGAACTTCGGTCGCGTATAATGTGTGCTCTACAGAGTAGGTTGCCGCTGAACTTACGCCCGAACGAAGTTAGGCTGAACACTATAATTTCGGCATAATGTGTCGTCAGCAATGATATTGTATGTTAAAAAAGGTGTAGATAGGTTATAAGCGCTCGAAAAGTGGCACACTAAAAATAGTCTTATTAGCAAACTTCATCTCAATGTCCCGTTGACGGCGAAGGTATTTTGACATTGCATTATTACGATATCTATGTGTGCGTTTGTGTGCTATTTCCAAAGATCGAACGCTATGTAGGTAACCTATCTACACCTTTTTTAACATACAATATCATTGGTCGTCAGTAATTCGAATAGTATTGCAGGCGTAATAATGCTGAAATTCGGTCGCGTACCTTCGATATAGTGTGTTAAGACACTTAATCAACGTTTGAAATAGAAAACATTTATTTGGTACAAACACAAGACATACTAAATAACAAATATATATAGATAGAACAAACAACAGTCCCGTGTCTGTACCAAATAGGCAGCATTTCAGCATAAATTTTCAAATGGGCCTATTTGGTGTGAGACGTACGGCTTATCTTAAATTAAAAAATAATAAAAATAAAACAATTTTTGTGCCTCTATACATATAAATAAAATAACATAAATATACAGAGATGAACCAAATGTATATATATACTAATTTTAATATGTGATCGATTGAATTAATCGATCAAAATAGAAACTGTCATAGCTGTCACTTGTCAAAAAGTAACAAATGTCAATGACAATTAATTATGACAAAACTACACAAAAAAGAACATGGACGAAAAGGACGCTAAATTTTATCTACAACATACTATTTTCTAACATAATTAATAAATAAATGCTTTAATTTAAATTAAATAAATACGTTTAACATCTTCCCACCAATATTTCTTAACCACAGTTAGTAAGGTATCAATCCCCCGGCTCAGGTGTTCCGTAATACACTTTGAGTGACTTGCAGTTTCTAAACGTGGCTCTTAACTTGTATATAACTACGTATTTGTTTATTATTATTATGTTTTACACTCTCACTCTCAACGCTTTTAACACGGAAAGGGTAGCGGGTTCGATTTACCAGTTACCTAATTAGTGTACGTATAATGCGATGGTGGCTGAATGGATAAGGAACCGGCGTGCAAATCACGCGGTCCGAGTTCGATCCTAAGCGGCAGTACCAATGTGGATTCCACTTTGTGGAATTTATATGTACTAGTCAAGTGACTTATCTGCTGACGGTGAAGGAAAACATCGTGAGAAAACCCACATACCCTAGAAGTAATTCTATGAGTATGTCTGACCCACCAACCCGCACTAGGCCAGCGTGAGTGGATTATGGTCTAAACCCTCTCAGCTCTCTTGTTAGAGGAGAGGAGACCCGATCCCAGCAGTGGGATTTAATGGGTTGCTGATGATATGATGGTAATTAGTGTTTCTGGTTAGGAAATTTTAGAATTCGTTTTATTGCCTGAAGTAGCAGACGAGCAGACGGCCCACCTGATGGTAAATGGTTACCGCCGCTCATGGACGTTGGCAATTAGAGGCACAGCCAAGCCGTGGTTGTCGATTTTATCATCATCATATCAGCCCAACGACACATTAACGTAATTTACATTAAGTTATTTTTAAGAGTTCTGTTTATACATATTTACCATAAAAACATTCAAACTTTCGCGACTTGTACATATATTAAATTAGTTACTATAAAACGGGTCTACGTCACGTATTATATTATAAGGAATAGTAAATACCTTATTTATTTGCCCGACGTTTCGATCGAATTACACCACTTAGCACGGCGAGTCTGTGCCGCTACGTCCCAATGACAGACATAGTCATAGTCTTTATTTCATTTGGATCAAATACATGATACTTATAAACGTCATACAAAGCCAAAAAGGTGTCAGCAAATTTGCCTGCAGTCAGTTCACTGACAAGATTGAGCTGTGAGAAGAACTTGGCAAAAAACTCAGGCCACTCTTTTTAATCACCATAGTAGTTACAATTTCAATTTAGGCCAGTCAATGAATGATTGGAGATAGATAAAAAGTGTGCAGCCAAAGTTGTAGAGAATTTTATCAGCTTTCATTGTGTAGTACAATAAAATTTCGTACGACGCACTGTTTTCGAGATGTAAGCGAAAACCCAAAAACGGGACCTTCTTTGTGCCCCCCACTTTGGGCTCACCTCGGGGGGTAAGGACTTTTAGTATGTTTATCTCCTAACTAGTCCAAATAAAGTTCCTAAGTCTGCTTTCGACATTTCCCTCCACAGTACCATTTCGAGCACTCATTTACAAGACTAATTTATTACAGTTTGAAATATCGCAGAACGGTACAGAATCAAAATACCATACTCAAATAAATCAGACGGTTAATTATTTATTAAAAACAAAATTGTATTTATCGTTTAATAAATAAATGCAGCTGTAATGCAAGCAACGCAGGGTACACAACTAGTATAATAGAGAGAAGATGAAGTATTTCACAGTTAAAAGTAATAGTATGAAAAGCTTTTTGCCGGAAAATATACAAATATGCAAACTTTAGGCATTCACTTCATATTAGAGTGTAGTGATGGGACGCGCTGTTTATCGATAATATTATTTTAGAACAATATTCGTTGTTTTCAAAAAGACAAAAAAAAAACCTAACTATATTAATATTATAAAGCTAAAGAGTGTTTGTTTGTTTGTTTGAAAGCGCTAATTTCAGGAATTACTAACCTGATTTGACTAAACTAATGAAAAGGAGAGAGGAGGACAAGCCTACGTCCAGCAGTGGACTGTAATAGGCTGAAATGATGAATGAAAAAAAAGAAGAATAAAGTACAAATGATAGCGTCATATCAATTTTGCAAAAGGCATTAGGCGGCCAATGATACACTTCAAACAACGGTGTCCAAACTCTTAAAATGTTAATACATTTTTGTCAAAAAATACACACACATAATATAATTCTGTTTCTGAACAAACTATATTCTAGTTTCACACCTCTCATCATTATTCTCGCGATGTCTAATAAAATTATCGTCATCTTTAAGTACCTACTTTAATATTAAAAAGCTGAAGAGTTTGTTTGTTTGACTGAAAGTGATAATCTCAAGAACTAGACGTTTGTGTTGAAAAAATCTTTTAACTATCCAAGAGCCCATTTCTTGAGGATGGCTATGGGCTATAACATCACGCTACGGCCAATAGAAGCTGAGTTATGGTCATACGAAGATCAACGTCAGCGAAATTCAGGGCAAGATAACTCGATAAAATAAAAGCAAATTAAATTTTAAATTGAAGTAATAAAATCTATCGATATAATACAAGCCCATCACTAGTCCTCGACCTCTCGACTACGGTGCACGTTCACAAAATATTCCCATTCACTATTTAAAAAAATAAAAGTAAGTAGATATTTTTTCACATTTTTCACTCGGCCTCTACTCAAACACTTGTATTCATTTTAAAATTTAAAAAAATATACTTATTTTATGCTATAGTTTTCCTATGTTTTAGTGTATTGGTATTCTGGCCTATGCTTAATAAACCTATATACTTAAATAAAAATGGATCGCCGAAAAGATGATGGATTCACGTGAGAACGGCTCGACCGATTTGGCTAATTCTTTTTTATTGTATTTGCTATTGTGGAGGCATAGCATGTATGTAAGACATTATACAAAAAATGAAGTGTAAAATTTTAAAATTTTGTGTTTTAAAATCTCCATATAAACATTATAAAATTGAACATTATCACGATTAATAAAATACCTTTGTTCTCACTAGTTCCATGCATTAGTTCGATCGTCGAAATAGTGAGAATTTTTTTTAAAATATGGCTGTACGGTCCGGGCTAATACTAAGAATTTCATAATAGAAAAACCCAACAACATTTTTGTCTGACCCGGGAATCGACCTCTTGCACAGCAGTCGTATACACTTCCCGCTGGTTGTTTCTTGGTTCTCTTTTTCTTCTTGGTGATTTCTTGTTCTAAAAAAATATGTTATTCTGTGATGGCGCAGCGGGAAGTGTATACGATTGCTGTGCAAGAGGTCTCGAGGTCGATTCCCGGGTCAGACAAAAATATTATTAGGTTTTGCTATCATGAAGTTCATATAAGTTCTCAAAATAGACGTTTGGAAATTGGCACTTAGATTTCTTTCTCTACGTCTATTTTTGACCTGTAATTGTTTTTTATTACTGTAACTACCATAGACCTAGGATCAGCGCGCTTAAATCTATGGTAACTACAAAATATCCGCATGGTGACTCGCGACGACAGAATGAGATGCGCTCATCGCTAACTCAACATCTACCAATAGCAGTATTGCTAGATACAAGTAAAGCAGCGATGAATACCTAGTCTAGATTAAAATTGTGACTATAGTTATATTCTAGGGTTGCCTCCTGCCTCGGTTTTACAATAGGCGGCATGAGCGGATGTCTCTAATTGGTACAGCCCTAGGCGTTCAAGTCAAACGGATGTGGATTATGCGAACAGCGGATGTATAGAGAGGGCCACAACTTATAATGATATTATTTTTTAGTTCCAAAGTTTTGTAAGAATGTCTAAAGTTTTTGTGAAAAGTTTTAACTAGATGTTTGTGGAATTTTAAGAATAAATTTGTTATTTTGTCCAGCAATGGTTAGTACATATTTTTTAATTATAAATATAACGTCAATACAACTCATAAACGTCCTACTGCTGGGCACGGGTCTCCTTCAGAGAATGTGTAGGGAGTTTAGCCTACTATACCACGTTGGCCAGACGGGTTGGTATAGGTTTTGTTTCAAATTTTCCTTTTCATTTATGTGTGCTTCAGGTTACTCCCTTAGTAGCCTTTTACGACACCCACGGGTTGAAATGGGGTAGGTATTCTATTGTGGTACTTAATGTAATATTCGTTACGATCATCAAGGTTAAGCTACGTTCGGCAAGGTCAGTCCATGATGGGTGACCGTTTGTGACAATTTCATTTGCACCGGAAGGCACGTGGCGTCCTTTTGGTCCAGTTATCACTTAATGTGGTAGTCGTTAAGTCAAGTTGGAAGCCTTCAAGAAGACTTGATAAATTCCATCCATCACTAGAGTCTGCCTCAAGTCGATACGATAAGAAGAAGATTAAGTATTCTTAATTCGTCACTACCCGGACAATAAATATATCATCTTCTCATTTACACTACACTTAGTCTAATAGAAAAGTAATATAAGTATGTCAGGGGGCCTGGTGACCTGTAACACAGGTATTCTTAGAATACCTATCTCGGGCACCAGTCTCTCACAAACTAAGTTCTATGTATTAGATTAAGTTGACTGGCCTGTTGGTCTAGTGGTTAGTGACCCTGACTGCTAAGCCGGAGGTCGTGGGTTCGATCCCCACCCAGGACAAATCTTTGTGTGATGAGCATAAAGGTTTGTTCTGTCTGGTTGTAATTTATCTATAATATGTATGTATTTACAAAAAAAAATGTATTTAAGTAGTATATCAGTCGTTTAGTACCCATAACACAAGCAAATATAATTGCTTACTTTGGGACTAGATGGCGCTGTGTGAATGTGGTAGAATATTATATTATATTATATTATTATTATAATTTATTTAAGCATACTGTTTGTGAAGAGAAAATAAATACATTATTATTATTTTATAAATACCTATTATAGGTAAGTACCTACTTTAATTTAAATATGTATTAAGTATTAATCTATACAAATAAATAAATTTGGAGTGTCTGTTTGTAATATTAACTACATGCATATGAATGAATATACGGTACATATACCAAAATAACATTTTTTACTACTTTTGTCTGTCTATCTGTCTGTCTGTTTGTGCCGGCTTATTTCTGGAATGGCTGGACGGATTTTGACGAGACTTTCACTGGCAGATAGCTAATGTAATAAGGAGTAACTTAGGCTACTTTGAAAAAAGTAACGTTGCTTTTTTTATATTCCATATAATATTATAACAAATGTAAGAACTGTAAAATACCATGTTTCAAGCAAATAAATATAATTATGATTATTATGAACACCAAATATGTTTAAATTGCCATTGAAATCCAATTACGATTCAATTTATCCATTGGTCCTGTAGTCTGTGGTTGCGCACGCCCTGAAGATGGTTCCTTACGAAACTAGAACGCAGTTGGCAATTCCAACTTCCTTACGTAAGTGATCCATAATTAAATAATAATAATATAATAATATAATATTCTACCACATTCACACAGCGCCATCTAGTCCCAAATTAAGCAATTATATTTGCTTGTGTTATGGGTACTAAACAACTGATATACTACTTAAATACATTTTTTTTTTTTTGTAAATACATACATATTATAGATAAATTACACCCAGACACATAACAAACCTTCATGCTCATCACACAAAGATTTGTCCTGGGTGGGGATCGAACCCACGACCTCCGGCTTAGCAGTCAGGGTCACTAACCACTAGATCAACAGGCCAGTCAAATAAGAATGGTTTAAGATATTTATTTTCTTAAAAAAATACATTATTCATATAAATGAGAAATACAAGTTTATAATTATTAATATTGTGCATACAAGTACTAACTAAAAAAAAACTAGGACGACCCGTGCCTTCCAAAAATATTCAAAATATGTCAACTTCTCACATAAGTTTCTATTAGAAGAAAAATAAAACATTTTCGGATATTATAACGATTTATCTTTACAAGAAGATGATTTCGACTCCTCACCATGTTTTGTTCCGTGACAGATGATGCTCGTAATATTTGTCGTCTCAAAAATATTTAAAAAAACGTAAATACATACATACACATAAACACACAAACGGAAATACATCTTGTACTGTGTTTTCTCAAACTTTTTCAGTTATAATTCTCATATAAATATTATAACAGGACTAACTATCAATTGAAGGCTCTCGGTATCGAAAAGTTATTGACTATTGAAAATAATATAAAAATATCCTTTTCATTTTCATCATTTCAACCCATAAACGTCCCACTGGGCACAGGTCTCCTCCAAAGAATGTGGAGGGAATTTATCCTACTATACCACGGGTTGGTATAGGATTTTGTTTCAAAATTTCCTTATCTTGCAGTACTTTTGTCTGCATAAAGTTACGGCCTTAGTCGCCTACCAACCCAACGAGTAGAATTGGGTTAGTGATATTATGCATTCTTAATCCGTCACGAAATTAACAAAATTGGACATAATGGCCACTCATCTATCCACCAACCGTGTAAAACTTGCTTTACCTCGATCCAATGTTATACCCTGAGGTGATGCATCAAGTAGTGTCGTATTTAAGTGCCCGGTAATGTATGACCGATTTAATTCATAGTGGTATCGGTAACCCCGAGGCGATCCGAAATGTATCGTGACCACAATTGGTGGGATGGTTCAAAAATTATTTATAAAACGATTGTTATGTTGTAGGTAATTGAATGAGTGCTGGTTCGGTTCTTGTAGTTTTGGGAAAATTCTCTTAGTATCGAAAGCTTATATCAGCCAATGACGTCCACTGCTGGACATGGGCCTACCTAATTTTTTGTGCCAACTTCTACTAGGTCGTCGGTCCATCGCGTGAGGGGCCGTTCTACGCTGCGCTTTCCAATACGTGACCGCCTTTTTCCTTTTCCCCCATCGGCCATCAGTTCAACGAGCCATTAGGCCTGCCCTCTGCCACTTTAGCGAAGCGATTCGGTAAGTTTACGGCAATTTTAGTTACGAAAACGACGACTGGGTGGTACTACTGATGTCTGGATTCAAGCTACAAGAAATGCAGTTGAAAGTAAACGCGCTCGTCATGCCCCCTGGTATAGCCACTCATAAACTACGGTAACCGGTTACAATCAGGCCAACCCTTAGAGCATTAAACGTACCTACGTCTGTTTGCAACCATCGTAGTATAAAAAAAGGTATAGACTATCCGATCATCATCATTTCAACCCATTTAAACGTCCCACAGCTGGGCATTGGTCTCCTCCAAAAAATGTGGAGGGAATTTAGCCTACTATACCACGCTGGCCAGACGGGTTGGTATAGGGTTTGTTTCGAATTTTCCTTTTCTCGCAGTGATCTTGACTGCATAAGGTTTAGTCGTCTTTTACGACACCCACGGGTTGAGATGGGGTAGTGACATTATGTATTCTTAATCCGTCACTACACGGATAGACTATCCAATGTCTCAAGATGAATTAAGTGTTTTTGTCGCATGGGAATCGAATCCACACCACTCGTAGACATCGTATAACATTTGTTTTTACGATATTTCTATTATCTTGGTTTCGTATTAACCCTTTGACCTCTTGGACGTGTTATAACGGTATTCAATAAATTGATCGAGACGCCAATGACGTCTTATAGCGTCTAAGTTGGCTAATGTTGATTTTCAGCATCAGGAACATTTATTACTGTTTATATTATTTATTGCTTGTAGGGAACAGTTTTTCGTTATGTTCATACTTACGAAATTACAATACTTACTTAGGTACTTTTATATTGTCTCTCGAAGGTCAATGTTCCGCGTCAGCTGCATGAGTATCGTTTAAGTACGAGTGTCTAAACTCTTTAAAAGTATGTACATTTGTTTTTCACCTTGTTTTTAACTATGTAAGGTAAGGGTCGTCGGTTCAAGTCCCACAGCAATAGAAAACATAAATATTATACAAAGAAAAACACCGAAACTTAGAAACGTAAGGTCTCTGAACGTAACTATAAAGTTTATTTAGTAAAAACGTGTATTACTTAAGTCTATACACCTAAAGACGATTATTCAATGACAAAATTGTGTTAATGACAGATTACTGATATACTATACAGTTGTAACACAATGGTTAGTCGATGGTCTCATTCGACAGCTGTTATTGGCTTACTAAGTCAATCGCGCCATATTGCCGGCCTGTGATTGGTTGATATTAGACCATTGGTCTGCTATCGACGACGTGTGTTTAGCAGGGTCGGGCCCCAGCTATAAAAACCCTATTGCTTTTTGGCTCTACCTGGAGTTCGAACCCGGGACCTCTAGTTTATAACAACTGGTCTGTTGGTCTTGTGGTTAGTGACCCTGACTGCTAAGCCGGAGGTCGTGGGTTCGATCCCCACCCAGGACAAATCTTTGTGTGATGAACATAAAGGTTTGTTCTGTGTCTGGGTGTAATTTATCTATAATATGTATGTATTTACAAAAAAAAAATGTATTTAAGTAGTATATCAGTTGTTTAGTACCCATAACACAATAATATAATTGCTTACTTTGGGACTAGATAGCGCTGTGTGAATGTGGTAGAATATTATATTATTATTATAAGCTGTTAGGTTGCTAGTTATTGTTTTCTCATTGCTAGGCATAGACATAAGACACTAACGGCCGCACTCAGAGACGTCAATTAGCAGTAATCTGTCATTAACACAATTGTTTCATTGAATAATCGTCTTTAGGTGTATAGACTTAAGTATTACACGTTGTTACTAAATAAACTTTAGTTATGTAACGTCTCTGAGTACGGCATTAAATGTTCTTTATGCTGGTTCGTCTTTAATTGCTTAAAAAATTACTGATGAGACTACAATTCAAAGAGGTGTATTACATTTCCCAAGAGGTCAGTCTATTCTCATCAACCGGTGCTCGGGTTTTGAATTTCGAAACTTTCATTTTTCTTATTTGGGTTGTAAATTTCGTGATACAAAACCTTTTTACTCGCCTAGGTATCGAACCCATGACGATTGTCTTTTGAGATAATCTAGTTAGTGGGGTTTTAAGGAAATAAATAAACACCAAAGAACCATATTTACCTATATCAAAATCATTTATTATGAAAACAAAATACAATTTAAATCATGATTAAAAATGTGGAGAATAGTCATATTTTAAAAGATTATATTTACATACACATCAACACAGCATCACGCCTTTTCCTCCGAAGGGGTAGGCAGAGGAGTAAACATACATTAAAATCAGCACTCAGACTTTTAGAAAAAGGACTAAATTAATTAAACTCTCTCTCTTACCTAAATTTTAGGCTAGGTTAGGTTAAGCATATCATTTTATATCCTTTCTAGTATAGTACTAATATTCAGTGATATAACTACACGAGATCGGTTTTTCTCCTTTACTTATGCAACTTGATAGTGCTTTTTGCGAAATTTCATGATTCTAGGTCAACGGGAAGTACTTTTTGAATCTTGATCATCAAGAAAAGTGACAAAAATGGAGTATTTACGGCAGTATCTTTTGATTAAGTTTACTTAGAACTCTGATTTTTTATTGTTTTTTTTTTATTATTGTCAAGGGATTGCAGTATTCGAGTATTTGATATTAATTTCAGCTCAATACCTTTACGCGTTCTTGAGAAAAATAATTAACAGACACAGACAGACTGACAACGGAGTGATCCTAAAAGGGTTCCGCAAAGAACTTATGTTCTTTTAAAGGGGTGTATTTTGTTCAGACACTCGCAATAATTAATAAAAATCACATTAATTACAACTTTAATAATGACAGTCTAAAAATAGGTAGGTATATATTACAATCTATAGTAAAATTAAGTTTATACATGAATAAACACAGAAAATAAAACAATGCAATTTTTATTAAAAAATTTCGGCGCCATTTTCTTTCTTCTATCGATGTTTTTGTATAGCGCATGCCCTTATCAGTTCTCCGTCCAGTTGTATAAACACACAGGCAAGAAGAATGACAAGGGAACGCAACAATACATTATACTCTTCTTAAATCTTCTTCCTTGTTTCGCCATCTATCGTTGAGTAGTGCAACTATTAGTTCGTAATATAAACGCTAGATGTCGTTACATGTCTGCATCTCCATTTTAGGCAAAACTTTCCCTTTTGCTACAATGCAAAATGCAAATATGTAATTTCTTTGTACCACCACAATACGTAGGCTGAAAAGAGCTTATAGCTAACAAAATATTATTAGAAATTTAAATTATTCATATAGAATAGGTATTAAAACAATATACATTTAATATTATTAATAAGTTATAGCGTAGAGATTTAAAATACAAATTCAAGTCATAATTACATTATGATTTGCTTCATCATCATATCAGCCGTAGGATGTCCACTGCTGGACATAGGCCTCCTCAAGAGACTTCCAATAGGACTGGTTGTATGATTTGCTTAAATTTAACTTATTATTACGTATACATTTTTATAAATTATTAGGTAGTGATATAAACCATTAACAGATTACATTGTTAATTATAATAAAATTCTTGATAGAAAAACACATTTTACCGACCAAGGAATCGAACCCAAGCTCACAATAACAGCATCACGAAGACAGTCGCTTAATTAAGTAAATTATATTCAATATATCGCCGAGTACCTGCAACAACAGAAAGAGAATACGATTAATTATAACAAGAAAAGAAAATGGCGGCCTCGCAGCCCATTGTAGTAAGGACATCTTTTTAATTAAATTTGTCAAATCAAGACTTTTTAAACGGAGTTTTGGTTTAAATATTATTATAGAGGCCATTGTGTGTTTTTATTATAAATTGCGAGCAGATAGTGATGTCAAAAGTGGTTTTGTGAACGTTTAAAACGAAAAAATATGATAGAATTATTAATCTATATTTATAAAAGCCACCTTCGCTATGGTAGGCCTATGAAACGGTGTTGTGACGACTTAAATGCTAATGAGGACTGGTGGTATAGTGCTAGGGAAAGGCAGAGTTTACCTTTGATCGGCATTATAGTATATATATATATTATAGTGTTACAAATATCTCCATATAAATGTTGTAGCCATGAAAGCTAAAGTATTGGTCATTGATCGTTATAATTGTTACATAAAATTATACTTACTTACATCAAAATCAAAGAGGTCATATACCTAACATCCAAACTTACCTAAACCTAATTGCTTGTAACTAACAATATTCTTTTTCATCATCAGCAACCCATTAAGTCCCACTGCTGGGCTTGGGTTGCTCTAACTAGAGAGCTGAGAGGGTTTAGGCCATAATCCACTCACGCTGGCCTAGTGCGGGTTGGTGGATATTCTTTTTGTCAAAGACATAAAGCCGAAAATGTTATGCACATGTGAATAGCTTCAAGTCCCTTATTCACTTAAAGTGAATTTTAGTGACCCAATATGATTGCCTTGATAGTACAGTGGGAGTTTTTCTGGCTAGAAAATTTTAATATAAGTCCGAAGTAGGATATTGTACCCGGTAAATGCCATTTAGTTAAATCTCTGTTACATCTGATCTAATATTTTTAACTGGCGAAATAGGATATCACCTCGCAGCCCCTATAAGCTAAAGGATTAACAGCGTCATGTTACGTATATATCCAATACGGCTCCAATATGGGATACATAGGTGACGTTACGGCGTTACCTATGTTTACAATATGGTTGCCTAACCTCAAACCTAATACATGTATTTAACTCTAAATTCATTAATCTACGCAGTCATGAGCGTTCATAACTAAACTATAAGTAATAATGGCACGGTGACTGATGGGAGGGGCGCGAAAGGTTCAGAATTCAATTCTGAACGAGGCACTGACAAGGGTTCAGTTATCTATCAACTTTCGCTAATGGCGCCCAAACGGGGGCAGTTAAATGGCGGTATTAAGTAAACTGTCTTCGTTTGTTACTTATTAAATAAGTAACAATTGATTTTTGGCGTTAAAAGCATTATTTTTGAGACGGAAAGAGAAAAGACACTCTTAGAAGAAAAGCGGAGCTGTGAATCACTATTAAATAAGAGTCCAATCCAATCTCCCTGTAATATGAAAACGTGATTCGAATTTACGTATTGTTATGAAATAATTAATATTAGCTCAGAGTCTACAGAAATAATGCTGTACACATAGGCAGACTAGCCTTGGCAATCAGTTAATTAATTTTGTAATATTATTTCCACTACTCCACACTGCAGCGCTACTAGTCTTTGATACCTTAAAATCAATTACCACAAGAAACTTGTGGACATTTTTACCAAAAAGAAAACATATAATTGAGCAATTAATTACATGAGGTAGTTAGAGGTGACAGAAATCTCATAAGAGGTCGTTAATAAGGCCTCGAAATGACCCTAAATGTCCCGTTACGGACATTATTGGGGGTCCCTAAATCAAATTTTAATTCTACCCTCCGCTTTATTAATTTAGTAACTCTTTAAAACTAAATTGCGGTGGCAAAAATACTGAGTTTTTTAAGCTTTCTGTTAAAAAAATTTGTTTTTGTAAAATTTTACAGCGTACAGTTAATGTATTTTAGACAGTATTAGGTATATATTATATTTATTAGTATTTACTTGTGCTGAAAGTTCTAATTAAGCTTCAATATTTATTGGTATTTATGCAAAGTATAAAAAAAGTATAAAGCACTCAGAAAACGTCACTGTATTTATTGGAAATTAATAATATATAAGAAAAAAATAATACTCGATTAAATTAACAATCACTTTCAAGAACCAAACTCTAAAGCAAAATTTTAAACGCATAAAACGCAATAAACTTCTTTAATAACCCTCAAAAAAGTAACTTGAAATTGGTAAAGCCTGGCGGGGTCAAATTGACCACGGTTAGATTTACGACCGCTCGCCAGCGACCACTCCAGTCGAGCGTTAATCTTGGGTCTAATCGACCGGTTGAAACAGAACTCAGATTGATTTTTTCTTCGAGGGTTGGGGAGTATTTTTTAAGATGCAACTTCAACAGATGTGGGGATTTATATATATATATATATATATATTATGTATGCAGAGTGTGGTATTTCACACATTTGACTGTCACTGTGGCGATGCGATTAAGGTGGTCATCTCACCATTAACATCACTGTGCCGACCCGAGTGAAGTGGGTTAGATTCCCACACTAGAAAAAAATGTGTGATTCATTGATAATATCAATTGGTCCCTTCAATTGACTAATATACTTTTATGTCACGGACCACAAAATAATTCAATAGGTGATTAGCTCCAAAATTCTGTCTAGTATAATCTTAGTGGCCCAGTATGCGTCTTCGCGGATTACGTTTGTTACTGTCAGGGACCACTAGTGGTCCAGGGGCCATAGGTAAAGATTTAGACCAGACGTCTTCAATAAATCATAGTCATTAACTAAATAACTTTGACAATGTTTTCAACTTACTACGGAGAAACCTACATCTAATCGAAGCGAACATGAAAAATTCGCTCCCTCACACACTTGACTGGTTTTTATTTTATAAATCGTGTGTGTCGAGGACATAACATCGGGGCTATTTCGTTTCAACAAATCGCCATGTAATAAAATGGTTCTGCAAGTTTATTTGAGTCTGCATTCGATTGTTAGTTGTTATTTAAATAGTTCTGTAAATTTGGAAATGGATAATATCTTCGTACGTGTAGTGACGGATTAAGAATACATAATGTTACTACCCCATTTCAACCCGTGGGTGTCGTAAAAGGCGACTAAGTGAGCTACCAATATGCAGACAAGAGCACTGCGAGAAAAGGAAAATTGGAAACAAAACCCTATACCAACCCGTCTAGCCAGCGTGGTATAGTAGGCTAAATTCCCTCCACATTCTTTGGAAGAGACCCGTGCCCAGTAGTGGGACGTTTATGAGTTGTAATCATATTATCTACGTAGGTAACAGTGTGCCGTTTTTCGTTCTTTCTTTCTTTCGATTGTCAGTGTTTAAAAATGTAATTATGGTCGCTGTAATTTTGAACCTCTGACGCAGTCAGGAGTGTTATTAGTTTGACATGTCTGAGTGTATATATCTGTGGGTCTGTGTCTCTCTGTATCGGTCTATGACATGCTCTTAAAAAAATGGGCTGATTTTGATTCGCTTTTTTGTTTTTGTTAGACATCGATATCGAGCTTCAATGTAGGCTATCAGGATGTCGAAATAGAACTATAAAGAACTAGCTATTGGAATCAATAAATAATTTTAAACAATTTAAATACAAGAATTTCTTTAATTAGTGCATAGGTTTTTGAGTTTATTAATTACCAGCCAAAATTAAAAAATATAAATATTTAGTCTTAATAATATTATTATATACGACTTTTGCGCGCCGATCCAAACTTACGTATACATTTCGCCTTCTCAACATTCATCAATCTCTTCAATAGTCCCTAAAAATAAATGCTCTTCGTCCCCTAAATGTAAATTTGAATTAATCTGACCATTGTCCATTAAAGTTGATTATACTGAACCGCCTAACTATCATCTATTGTCAAGTAGCACACAACATTAGATTGTCCACTCACCGGCAGATGGTGTTGTACTCAATAAACATTATCTCTTGATTGTACCGTCCGCAACATGGTACAGAGTTTCTTTGTATTTTATAAAAATATATATTAATTTATCAACGAAATTTCGTAACAAAGAAATTAGGAGTATTTTTAGTACTTTACATGAAAAGGTTATGGTTCTTGGAATTCTGGAGTGGCCTGAGTTTCCCAAGTTCTTCTCAGAGCTTAACCTTGTCAATGAACTGGCCTTAGGCAAAATTGAGCTTCGATGATATAGTGAATATCTCATTACCCCAGTACCTATTATAAACTTCTGGAATCATAGTCTCGATATCCATTAAAAGCTCTCTGCTCTTCCAATACGAATCCCGAGTTCGATTAAACGGGTATTGGTTGCTTCTGTCATGAAAATTTCAGTATCAGCCGGTTTAGAAATGTGTCTAGTTATAGACAATAGGTTCACTCCCTAATACATTTGACCTTAATATAGTTGGTGAAATGTGGTTGGGATGTACCACTGCCTTCCCCTTAAAAGGCACTACGTTTTGTGTATGGTTCTACAAAAATATTCAATGCATCTTAAATCAGACGATGCCTTTCGCTACAACAATAAATACCAATTTTATTATGTATTCTGTTGTCTCTCCTAACCTTACTAGAACACGCCTCCCATGTTCTGCTGACCGTACAGGCAATAAACAAACATGTCTGACGCATTTGGTATTGCAGAAGGCAGAAACCAATTGATCGTACCCCATTGTCGTACCTTCCATTCAATTTCCGACTGTTATACTCTAAAATACGGCTTACATTTCTCTGTTGGGAATCATGTACTCATGTTAATGCAAACTTGGACCTTAATTTGACGGAATTAAGGTTGTTTAAAGATATTTGTTTATGTTTAGAGCGAAGGGCATTGAAATCGTTATGCGATTTTCGGTTTTGAGATGTTTTGCATCGTAATTGTTGTGGGTTTGTAATTGTATTGTATCTAATATTAAAAAGGTGAAAGTAGATTTGTTTGTTACGTTTTAACGCTTTAATTACTCAAACAATCTTAAAGTAATTTACATCAGAGATAGATGGAATACTTAGATGATAGATGGAATATTTTAATCAATATTATGTACCATCACGGATTCAAAATATTGTGAGCGTTGAAAAGCTCAATAAATACTAAAGAACTTATGGATCAAATATAATATATTTCCTCATGTGAATGGTTTAATAAAAATATGCTGTACATTATGCAATAAGTTATAGTCACCCTTTTCAACCAAAATATCTAATGACGGTGCCAATATATTAATGATTTTATAGAATGGGATGGAGGAGGATTTTTGATACAATTGTATGAATAATGACTAATGACGTAAACCATTAATGCGTCCATAAAACCGCTAAACGTAACTTGGATGGTGATAAAATTTATTTTTAAACGTTAACGATTCGTAAATGTATCTGTTTGTAAAACATCTATTGATAATAAATTTTTGCGCGTAAAATTTTGAAATACGATCAATTGATTATGTAATTCAATTTTCCATTAGCGTATGGAGTCCTGTGCAATCTTTTTTAAGTTAAAGCGTATTTTAAACCTTTCATCAAAATCGGTGCAGCGGTTTTGACGTGAAAATTTAACAGACCGTTAGATATTTTCCGAATTTTTAGACCTAAGCTAACTCGGAGTTCTCTCCTGTAGATCTTTGTTTGACTATTACTCAGTTCCTATAAGTCGTAGCGTGATGTAAAATAATATTATACTATAACCTTTCTCGATAAATGTCTATCCAAAATTAAAAATAAATTGAATTATAATTAGTAGTGCCCGAGATTAGGGCGTTCAGTCAAACAAACAAACTCCTTCGCTTTACAATATTGGTATAGATAAAAAGAGTGTAAATAAATAATTCGATTACAACTTTATTAGGATGAAAAGATTAGATAGGTAATAAGTATTTAAAATTGTTTGGATTCGAGCAATCGGCTTACTATAGTTTCTAAGTAGGTCAATAGCTGCTAAATGATAGATGTATAATCTATTAATTAGAGTATTACGTATAAAATTAAAATAATAATAATCTACAGCCATAACAAAACCCTTCGAAATAAAAGACAACGCAAATATTACCAACATTCTACCACGGATAAAAATGAAAGGGCGCGAAAGCAAAGCTAACACTGTCCATACTTCATTAAGTAACAAACAAAACCAGTTACAGGCTGTTTGAATATTTTACTAGTCATTCCGAGCCGAGGCGTTAGCAATTTGATGATATATCCCACCAAGGGAGCATGATATGATACATCTCATGCCTATAAAGTATGCATGGCGCCGTATTGACGTCTCGTCGATTGAGTACAACGTCATCTGTTGGTAAGAACACGAAGCTTAAGTTGTGCTACTCGACGTTAGATGGTGTTTGTGTGTTATGTGGGGTGTTTGATATAAATTACTGTTGTTAAGGAGAAAATTACTTAGTAATTTGTGTGCATATTTTATGTGAATATGTGGTAATAAGCTCAGTGTTTGTATTACAGTAATAATATTTGTAATGAATGATGAATACATATTGTATATAATTTATGTGTAATATAATATCAGCGAAAAATTGGGAGTGAGCTGACAATCAATCACGCTTGTGTTATGTTAAACTAATTATGTTTTCAGTCAACATCATTAACTTTCATGCAACCATCCAATTATATTAACGTCATCAAATAAAAAGTTAGTTCCGCCACTCGCCGCTACGTGGTGCGTAATCCCATTACCGAAACAGAAATTATGGTGTCGATGAATGAAAAGAACTAAACGGATGGGAGGCTGAAAGCATTTTCATTCGCTAAAAATCATTGCAAAAAACTCGATACGGTGAAACATGAAAGGTATCTCTCTCCCATTGCTGATTGTAACACGAAGAATTTTTTACGAATTTTTTAACGTCGGCACGGTTTTTAAAACAAAAGATTCCCCCTGTTATCTGTTTCTTTGTTTTTTCGAGTTCGCGAGCACTGATGGTAGCACAAATGGATCATTGCGAGAAAATCTAGTGCAAAAATGGAGAAAAGTTCTTGGTAGGTCCTTTCTAAAGTTCATTTTGGCTTTTAAACCGAGAGACTCATTGCTGATATGATAGCATACATCAACGGCTGGACAAAACACTTTAAAATAAAAAAATAAATTTCAATTTTAACCGACATTAACATTTTTATTTCGTTAGTACTAATTCTGGTCAACAGATGGAGTTATGAGTAAGCCATGAACCGTTGTGATCATAAATTTTTAAAATAAATTAAAAATATTTTAATAACTGCTTTAAATTTTTAATGGTTTTTCTTTCTTCATAGCAAACAGTGTATTTAATTTTAATTAGAACTAACAGATGAAGTTACAAGTTGCATAAATTAACGGTATAAAATGGGTTAATATCAGGCAGAATGCAACCTTTTACAATTTCACCAAATTGAATAAAATGTCAAGTCCTTGTGAATAGTGTTATTTCTGGAGACTTTTATTGGACTGCTCATTGCTACAAAAAGCTAGCTAAGGCTACAATTTATTTTATTAGCGAGAATATTTTCTATATTTTTGCATGGACTATGTATATCGCGATTTTCGTATCATTTTTTTTTTAATTCTTATTAAACAGTACCTATTTATTAATAAACAGTATACAAAAGTATTTAAAATTATTTAGAAATGTTTTTACTAAATCAAATAGACTGTACGAATAAAAATTATCAAAATTGCAGCTTTTTAAAATAAAATATATTTAAACGAATATGGTACAGGCGAAAGTTTGTCAGTGTGAATGTTTGTTACTCCATAAAGGTCCCGGGTTTTATTTCCTAGTCGCCTATGTGGGAAAAAATTATATTGGGTATTACTATTAAGAAATTTTCTTATTAAATTATCAATATATCAGTATCAATATGGAGTTTTTGTTGATGCCAATAGTTTGCATGGGATCTAACATAGCTCGCGAAACATGAGTGTGATATACCCCTGCCTGCCCATTGGGGGAAAAAGGCATGATATTACGTGCTATGTATGTTACACCTGACAGCTTAATTGGTTAGAAAATAGAGATTTCCGTTTAAAAGGTACACAAAAACTTAGGGGTTTTGTCTTGTATACTGTTCAGCGGTGTTCCTTATGTGTTTCGCAATTAGCAAGCGGATCGTAGCCGCAGTAATGTGAACAGCTGCGGCTACCTGATTACGGCTACGGCTTGAGCCTTACCGGATTACATATGTTTATGTGAGCTTAAAGCATTTACAACAAAATGATTTAAATAGAACACTGGGTTAGATGTTGCGTACGCTTTTGTTGGGTTAAATGTTTGAGTGCATTGTTTTTCTAGTCAAAGATGTAATCGTAGTCAAGTCGTAGATTATTAAAGGAAAATATTTTATCGACAATTAGTTATTCTGATTTACTTAGTATCCGTTGTAATGTATGTAAAATTTGCCGCGATTCAGGACTTTCAGACTGGCCTGTAGGTCTAGTGGTTAGAGACCCTGACTGCAAAGTCGGAAGTCGTGGGTACGATCTCCACCCAGGACAAATCTTTGTGGGATTAACATAAAGGTTTGTTCCGTGTCTGGGTGTAATTTATCTATAATATGTATGTATTTACAAAAAAAAAAAATATTTAAGTAGTATATCAGTTGTTTAGTACCCATAACACAAGCAAATATAATTACTTAATTTGGGACTAGATGGCGCTGTGTGAATTTGGTAGTATATTGTAATTATTACTTTTTGTCCAGTGCAGGTGACTCTTTTAAAAAAATATTTGAAATACCGAGATTTTTAACAAGTTAACTGGCTAAATGTGTGGCGATGTACCTAGGGCTACCCATTTGAGGATAAGAAGCATGTCGCTGTGTTTTAAAAATGCTAATTTCCTAGAAAACATTCTACAAAACGATGAGAAACACACCCTACCCACCCTCTAACGGGCCGAGACCAAAAATTCCCAACTTTTAACCTGCAAGGGTCATTTGAAACATAATTGAAAATGACACGGCACCTACCTGTGTCCCTAACTGTTTGTACATACCCTTTTACACAATCAGGCTTAGTCCTATGCAAATAACATAAAATTTAATATACCTAACATTGTCAACTGCACACGGCGCTTATCATGAGGGGGTGAACAGTTATGGTGGATGGTTTATATGAGGATGGAATTTAGCTTGCTGGTATCTGGTAGACCGGATTCTGGAATATTTTAAGCGAATTTAGAAGGTACCTAGTGTTGAGTTGAGGCATACTGGATTTTTTTTTATTTCTTCTATTAAATAGAACTTGGTTTGGTGCACTAGATATATAGAATAATCATATTTTTTTGGTTTAATTAACTATTTTAATACGGGACAAATCTATTGCTAAATAACGAGACAAATAGACTCCGAGCATGCCTGAGAAAAAACAGCACCTACAAATTACAACATAACATTCTGAAAATTACACATTAAACACTGCCAAGAACCAGCAATAAAAGGTCGTAATGCTACATTATATTATTAACAAACAGTCATCAAAAATTTACTCCAAAGTCCAAACCGCAGTACACAGTCCGCAAAAATTTCGCAAAAAAAATAAGGGCTGTCTGCCCGCACAAAACCGTTTCGATGTTTTTGAACAATTGTCGCCGTGCTATTCAGTTTCGTTTCGTGTTGATATCAAAACGCCGCGAGCGTTTAGGGGTCTGCAATTTAGGGCGTCGGTGTAATTAAGTGCGTATCTTGGCGCCCCTAGCTCAGTAATTGATTGTCGCTTGCTAGCTTCGAATTTATGATGGGTTGATATATTTATATTTTGATTTGGTATCGCTGTTTCACCTGTGTCGCGTTCTTTTCCAGTGAACATAGTAACGTATCCCAGGACATAGCTTTTCAAAAATCTCTACACCTTTTTCCATACCTATGTGTAAGATAGTTTATCTATAATATGTATGTATTTACAAAAAAAAAAATGTATTTAAGTAGTATATCAGTTGTTTAGTACCCATAACACAAGCAAATATAATTGCTTACTGTGGGACTAGATGGCGCTGTGTGAATGTAGTAGAATATTATTATTATTATTAGATTTCAATGCTTTTAGGCCGAGCAGTTTCAGGCACGTCCGTAGTGGTGGATAAAGAACACGTAATGTCACTACTTTATCTCACCCATTAGTATCGTAAAAGGCGATTAAGAGACTACCTTCTAGCGTCTCCACTGTCCCCTCCAGTGGGCGCTAGGCAAGAGTATAGTAGTAGATCCGGCTATATGGGGAAGGGCGTGAGGCCCTCAAAATAAAACACAGAACTGATCTTATAAACTTATAGTATTAATTTAAATGACTGACACTATGAATGACACTAGAAATTAAAATAGTAATGAGCCTCAAGTCTTCGACAGATGCTCCGACGAAGACTCGGTTCGAATTTGAATATGCAGGCCAGAGCACTGCTCGATTCGAAAATTCGACACAAATCCTATACCAACCCGTATGGCCGTCGTGGTATAGTAGGCTAGATTTCTTCTACATTCTTTGGAGGAGACCCGTGCTCATAAGTGAAACATTTGTGGGTTAAAATGATGATGATGACTTTCAAGTAAGTAATAATCAGTAAGCCATTTTTTGTGTTTAAACCTAAAAGAACAGATGAAGTCAGTACATATTTTGCTCTACAGAGGCTTCTTATGGTACAGAAGATGGCTGAACATAAAACATAACATAGCATCACACCTTTTTCCCCGAAGGGGTAGGCAGAGGTGTTTCACATCCACATTTTGCCAGCTATGTTTGGTCCCATGAAATAGGGGGCGAGCCTATTGTCATCAACCTCAACCATCAAACATTTGTTAACAAGATGGCTGAGTGACTTGAAAATTCAATGGAGGCTGAATGCAAAACATTAAAACCGAAATCGATTCCAACCAGCTATCCAATGTGGAATTCACCTTTTTGGAATTTATATTTATGTTCTAGTCATGTTATTTACAATCTGCCAACGGAAAACAAAATATTTTTTTTATTTTTATATTGTTTTTTTTTTTAAGCTAGGGATAAATGTTTTATCTTTCTAATACTAACTACTTCTGCAGTCAATCTGCTCAATTTAAGCGAGAAACTGAGAGAGAGAGGGACAGAATCTTCTATTTCGCGGTTTTATCCAGAGGTCACGTAAACCTTCGCTCGATACACAACAATGTGCCTGACCCCAAGTCTTTTGGGAATGAAGGTTATTAATATCTAAGGTGGACAAAATACGCGTATTATTGTTTAATGATGTTTCGTATGGTATTCTGTCTCTTGAGGTCTGTAGCGTAAATATAATAGGAGAAGATATTAATGTGTACAAACTCAAGCCAGGAAATGGTTACAAAAATAGTTGGATATGTTTTTCTTTACTGTTTATAACGAAAAGTAAAAATAGTAAAATTTTAGGATTTATTTATAGTTGTATTTGAAATACCTACCAATTAATAAGGATGGAGTATGTATGGATGTATCTTTGTTACTCAACCACGCCAGAAGGGTTGAAAGTCATCGCAACCGCCACATTTTGTATAATATTTTTACCGCCATCTAGATTTAAAATAAAAATCTATAACAGCCAACGCCATCTAGTGTTCGTATGCTGTAAATTTAACAAAATGTCCGGTGGAAAGGAACACTTAATTAAATAAAATAGGGGATGAAAAATACATCACAAGGGTGCCCGCATTGAAGAGCTTAGGGCTTATAGTATAGTAGGTATTAGTGGATAATCTGAAGGGTTGTAAATTGTTAAATTGATTTCTATTAGGGTTATTATTGGCTATCGATAGGGTTGAGCAGCTGTGTAAATTTGTGATTTGGTGAGATTTAATTAATAGTTTAGTATTTTTTTAGATAGGTATAGATATTTGTTATATTTTTTAGTATTTGTTTTATGAAATATATTAACTAGACTACCCCGCGGCTTTGATTGTATAGCATTAGGTTTCCATGTTCAGGTTTGCGATTGCGTTTTTTAGTGCATTTTTTCTATTTTTTTCCTAATAGGAACCTTCTCTGGACTTCAACGATTATTAAAAAATAATCCCTGATTGGTACAGCCGATCTTTTAGTTCTATTTCTAAGTATAGATCACATGTCTGAGGCTTCCTCCGTCTGACTTTCGCCTGATGGTAATACCAAGCAGATTTTCTCCGGCCTTTTAAAATAATTTGCCATTGTAATGTGAAAAGATTATTAACTTTTTTTTTTCTATATTATTTATCATGATTAGCAACCCATTAAGTTCCATTGCTGGGCTCGGGTCTCCTCTCCTCTAACTAGAGAGCTGAGAGGGTTAAGGCCATAATCCACTCACGCTGGCCTAGTGCGTGTAGGTGGATCAGACATACTCATAGAATTTCTTCTAGTGTATGTGGGTTTCCTCACGATGTTTTCCTTCACCGTTACCAGATGGTAAGTCACTTGACTAGTATTTATATTATTGGGTTTTATATTATTGTTGACTATTATTTTATTAATAATAATATTTTATTGACTATTATTTATATGTATTCTGAATTTTGTAAAGCTTAATAATTGTAATTATTAATATCAGTTCAATGCTCTAAGAGTACGTTGACTTAGCTGATGGTCCTGCCAGACCCTTGGTCTAGAAATTTAACACAGATTTTAAGCTAAAATTTTACGTTCTTAATTTTTTGTGACATAAGAAAAAGGATTATAAAAATCATTGAAATATGTCATTTCTATTTTAAATTTCACACATAACTTAATAAAAACAAATTTTGCACCAACAAAATAAAACTGCGAACACTAATCAAAGTAGTTCGACAAAAAGTTGCTTGCCACTCGACGCTAGATGTCGCTAATTTCCCATCAGCCGCGCAAGCCGACTGGAAATCTTTAATTAATTCATTAAGCCTGTCTCGCCGTGGTAGTAACTGACTAACTCTTATATTTATTAGTATTATGAACTTGGATTTTAATATTATTTAATCTATTTTACGTACATTTTAGTTTGAATATTCCAATTGTTAATCAAATCAATCATTTCGTTAGATTTAAATCTATTTTGAAATGTCCACCAACCTGCATTAGGCCAGCGTGTGTGTATTATGGCCTAAGCCCTTTCAGCTCTCTAGATAGAGGACTCAAGACCAGCAGTGGGACATTAATGAAATAATACATTTAACTTTCCCTCATGAAAATTTATCTCCACTTATATTATAAAGGAAATATTTGTATTTTTGTATGTAACGAATAATTAAAAACTACTGGATCGATTTAAAAAAGTCTTTTGCCGTTTGAAAGCTACATTATCATTGAATAACATAGGCTATATAACATCACGCTCCGGCCAACAGGAGCTGAGCAGTGGGCAAATAAAGAACGACTTCTAGTATGTTGTAAAAGTAAACCCAATTACTAAAACAAACATTGTTTGGTAACAAATAAATGTTTTGGACATCTATATATTTATATATATATATCCATATAGTTGGACTTTGGCCTTGATTGACAACAGGCGGCATTTGGGTGCGGCAACACTGATCTATAAGTGTGGAAACGACATAGCTTTAAGCTGTTCATACCAGGGCTGGGGCACCCAATAATAATTTTTGCAAAGTAGATTTCATCTAATCTAAAAGCGATGGTGGCTGAATGGATAAGGGACCGGCGTGCAAATCACGCGGTCCGAGTTTAATCCCGACCGGCAGTACCAATGTGGATTCCACTTTGTGGAATATATATGTACTAGTCAAGTGACTTACCACGTGCTGACGGTGAAGAAAAACATCGTGAGGAAACCCACATACCCTAGAAGAAATTCTATGAGTATTTCTGATCCACCAACCCGCAATAGGCCAGCATGTGTGGATTATGGTAACCCTCTCAGCTCTCTAGTTAGAGGAGAGGAGACCAGAGCCCAGCAGTGGGACTTAATGGGTTGCTGATACAATTTTGCAAAATGACTTGACAAAATGAATTATTATTAACAATTATTTGTAATTTACCAAAACTAAAATTAATTAATAGTAAGTTGTTTGGTGGAAATTATCAAGCAATTAATCAATAATTGCAATTTAAATGTGCCCAACACTGGACACAATGACAGCTGCCTAGAAATAATCCAGTAGAGTGACCATTCTAGCGACTATAAATCTGCAGCCATGAGGGGTTGACACATGTACAGGAAATATCCATTTTGCCGTCCAATACGCCAAGTAAATTGCTTTGAATCGTCCCCTTGATATGCAGTAGTTATTGTGTATCATAATTATTAAAATATAAGATAAACATATCATCACGCGTTCCACGAAGGAGTAGGCAGACGTGTATCACACCAATATTTCGCCAGCTATGTTTAGTCCCATGAAATATGGGGTGAGCCTATTTTAATTTTTTTTTCCAAACTCTGGTAAAACCTTAATACTGGAATTTCATGAAAGGAAAACCCAATACCATTTTGCCTGACCCAGGAATCGAACCCAAGACCTCTTGCACAGCAGTCGTATATTCTTCAAGCTATGTCACTGACGAATTTTATAGTCATAGGTAATGGTATTATTTTATTTTTTTGTTATATACTACATAATTATGGCAAGAAAGATTCAATTCCGTTTATACTCGACGCGGGAATCGAATTCATCATGTCTATATTATTATCATTATCATCATCATCATATCAGCTGCAGGCTGCAGGACGTCCACTGCTGAACATAGGCCTCTTCAAAAGATTCATGCCGGTTGTATGCGGTCTAGATCCAGCGCGATCATGCTGTTAAGAATAGAAATAAAATTTTATTTATGGTTTCTACTTACATTAGTAGTTCGATATTTCGACGCCATCTTGTATCCTTTGATGATGTTAATCTGTGAACAAAAGATTTATATTTTATTATTGGTTTTATGGTGTCAATCCTATAAACAAACTGATTGTAAGTACGTAGTAAATTTAAACCTGACTAAAAGAAGCGAAATGATTTTTAGGATTCTGAAAGTAGAATAAATTGTCCCTTAAACCTTAAAATCTACAAATAATAAATATTATTCCACCTCTTGACAGCGAGACAATATTGTATGACAATATTGAAACCTTTTTGAGATCAATTTTGAGAGCCATTTTTTAATCGCTGAGTGGTGTGTCTTATCATTTTATAGTGATGAATTAATACATAATGTTACTACTTCACCTCAACCCATGGGTGTCGTAAAAGACGACTTAGGGAGCAACCATATGCAGACAAGAGCACTGCAAGAAAAGGAAAATTCGAAACAAACCCTATACCAACCCGTCTGGCCAGCGTGGTAATAAGTCAATGGTATTAATTACCAATATAACGATATACATATATAATATTATATAATATGTATATCGTTAACACTAGAAGTATGTTATCGAAGCGAAACAATGGACTCGCTATGACGACAACAGACTGACATTTGACATCAAACGTAATCAATTTAAATATTGTTAATTTATTTTATACACTTTGTGAACACTCTCTAAATCATCATCAGCAACCCATTAAGTCCCATTGCAGGGCTCGGGTCTCCTCTCCTCTATCTAGAGAGCTGAGAGGGTTTAAGGCCATAATCCACTCACGCAGGCCTAGTGCGGGTTGGTGGATCGGACATACTCATAGAATTTCTTCTAGGGTATGTGGGTTTCCTCACGATGTTTTCTTTCACCGTTAACAGATGGTAAGTCACTTGAAAAAAAAATTTAAATTCCACAAAGTGGAATCCACTCTGGTACTGCCGGTCAGGATCGAACTCGGACCGCGTGATTTGCACGCTGCCGGTCCCTTATCCATTCAGCCACTCTCTAAATGAGCACCTTAAAAACTGCAGATATATCACCTTTTATGGACAACACCCGCACTACGGGACAGTTTTACCCTCACACCGACCATGCTATTCCTGTAGCCAGGATTAACAAGGACGATACCTTGCAAACACCGAGTTATGACATGGCAATCATAGAGAATGACCAACGTTCGTAATTGACTTATGGAAAAAAAATATTAAAGAATATATTACATATATATTAAAGAATTTCTATCTCAATTAAATGACTAATATGACAGTAAATAATAATAATATAATATTCTACCACATTCACACAGTGCCATCTAGTCCCAAAGTAAGCAATTATATTTGCTTGTGTTATGGGTACTAAACAACTGATATACTACTTAAATATATTTGTTTTTTGTAAATACATACATATTATAGATAAATTACACCCATACACAGAACAAACCTTTATGCTCATCACACAAAGATTTGTCCTGGGTGGGGATCGAACCCACGACCTCCAGCTTAGCAGTCAGGGTCACTAACCACTAGGCCAACAGGCTACTCAATAATAAGTATGTATATTAATTTAATTGCATGCTTAACTTCTTTGTAACAAGTTCCTACATTTGGACCCTGTTTAACCCATTAGAGGTCAAATAAAAACTACTAATTTTTTTTTTGAATATACTTTATTTTCATGTTAAAATAAGACAATAGAAATATGAAATCCAAAAAAAACGTCAAAAATTATAATTTTCACGAAATTAGGGGGGTGTACTCAATTGAGTACACTGACCGCCTAAGTAGGAAAATTTTCAAAACGCGCCTTTTCGACACAAAGTGTTTTCAGGCACTTTTTACACTGCCAACGCACTCTTGAATGACAAAGGACACATCGCAGTTGTTTTTCAATTTTGGTGGGAAAGTGTCCAACTCCATCTTGAGAAAGACCATCGACTATTGATGCTTGACGCGATTTTCTTTGGTCACCTTGACGTAAGTAATATCGTGCGATATGACGACGAAACATCCATTAGATTGTCGTTACTCTAACATATAAGTAAACAACATCCACCACCACTTTTTCCCGTGCACAGCAATTCTATATAATGAAACAGACTGGTCCAGCTCATCCACACCTCCCATATTTTTATTGTGCGTTTGGAATAAACGTGGTATCGCTACGTCCATCTTTTCCTTCTTTATTGGACACCATCACTTTACTGTCCCTAGCGGCTCAATGCTATCATAGTTAGTAGCCATGGTACACACACTGTTATCTTTCCACCTTACTAATAAAAGTTCACCTTTCTTGTCAAACCTATAATCATAAGTGGCACGATCTTTCTTCTTCATTTCCTTTGTGGTAGTAAGAAGGCATTTTTCGTCCTATTTTCTCGGACTGTTCCTGTAGCCTGGTAGCCTAGGCTTTTCAACTCCAGTAACAGACCGCAGCTTGTGAAAAAGTTATCAAAAAAAACTTGATGGTTACCTGGAGTACAATTCAGTTTCTGAACTAAATTTTTGACGACGCGGGAATCCAAAGGATCCGAAGTCGGTGTTTGCGATTTTCCACATTGAATACGTAGGAGTAACAGTACGTTCACAAACAGCACTCTTTCTGTCACGGACTTCCGTAGTATTCTCAGCAAGCGAAGAATATGAAGGGGAACAATTTCCGCCAGATCGAGTTCGAATTCGAAGTGGATAGGCGGGTAGAAACTAGTCGTAGCCTTTTTGACGTCAGCGGTTCATCATCACTGTCGTCGTTCGAACTGTCTTCCGTACCATCATCCTCTCGGTTTATAAATACCTCAATAGTACTAGGTACGTCTTGCGCTATGGAACATGCTGCCATGTCATCATCGGCGCCTTCCTCTTCATCTGTTAGCGCACTTGGATTTGGTGGTATGACAGCCAAGTCATAGTCACCCTCGTCGCTTTCTTCTAAAACAGCTTCAATAGCTGCTTCATGCCCTTTGTAGCTCATTTGACCTGTAAAATGCTGCTTCTTCATTGTTTGGAATATACGAAAAAAATCGGTTATTTTACTTACGTATGTTGTCACTGTACTCAACTGAGTACACTAACATTTATATGGCCCTAGTTTTATTTGAGTTACAAGTAATGAATGTATTATTGTTTATAACTTACCTTGATACGTATTTTATGCTAATGAAATGAAAAAACAACAACTTACAAACAGTAATTATAATAAAATAACCAAAATAATTCACTTACCTCCACAGTGTTTCGGTGACACAACTTCAACTGACACTTTTTATCGTAAAAAGTCACACTACCCTCCTAATATTTATCAATATACATGTACAGTGGTTTGATGAAATGAAATAACAAGGTAGCCCGAAATAACTTTACGCGATCTATAATTGACACTTAAGTACATGCCTGTACTCATTTGAGTACAGTGACTTCTAATGGGTTAAAGTAAATAAAGATATTCCATTCTCATAGACCAAATTAGGAACCATGGTCTCTTGTTCTTCTGCTGGTAAATTTACCAGTCTCCAGACTTGATTGATAGAAAACAGATTTACACTGCAATGTGTAAGAGCCCTAGTATACGCCCCTAAAGCACTCCTTAAACTATAGCTATAAATAAAACATACAATGAAGGAAAATTTCCAACATATTCATCTGAACTTCAAATGTGACAAATTGTTGGGTGTTGTTTGTCACAAAAGAATCGTATATATGAATATAGAGGCATGAAAGCTGAATACATTGTGAAACAAATCGTATGCAAGCCAGTCAAATGCTTAAGATAGGTTGTTTTGGTGTTGTGTTTTTGATTTAGGTTTAAATATTATTTTGAGGCACTTTTTAGGTTTTTATTGTGCTCATGTTAGATTTAATTTTAAGAACGGGGTATATATATATGATATATATCAAATTAATAATTACTTATTTTGTCATAGTCAAAATTAATAATTACTTATTTAGTCATTTATTTTTCTTTATTATATTATAATACATTAGTGATATGCCAATCAATGTGGTTTGTGGATTGGTTTTTCGGAACTTATAACTAATCTTTAGTTAAAATATACTTAATTGATTTTTATGTAACTGTGTGTTATAAAGGACCTTTGTGAGTCCAACAGGAAATAAAAATAAAATGTCAGCCAAACAAACATGGTGTCACTACTTATTAAGAAATCAGGGCGACACAATGCCGGCATTGAGTCAACGGCGACTTATCAACATCGTTCCATATTCGAATTTAAATTTCAAATCCCGAACGCGTCGAACGAATTCGATTCTTAAAATGGTAACGTAAAGTTACTTTTAAACGAAAATTGTAATTTTAATTCGAATTTTGAATTTAAATTTGTTTGTAGTTTTTGTTGAATTTTATTTTATTTTTTACTTTGCTTTGATGATTCATAATATAATTTTTTACAAAGGATCTTTTGATAAAATCTCTTTTTAAAATGCATTTTGACACATTATACTTTGTAGTTGCATTATTCAATGGAACTAAAGCTATTGTAAAGTATGAATAATAAATGTGTGTTGGCCTGTTTTTGTAATCGAAGGGGCTCAAATAGGAAGGAGGGAGATTGCTTCTGTTGATTATTTCCTTTAGCTCCAACTCCAATACACTCCGACGCGACGTTTGAAATAGGTAACTTATTTTCGTATTTACTTTTTACGAGCATATTATGTAATTAAAGATTTTTCTATAGAATTATTTGTAAGCTGTATCTGACAAATTAACTTTATGAAATTCAAGTGGCTCTATTTCCGTAACTATGGCTTTTAGTAGTAGTAGAATAACTGGCAGGACACCTAAAATCTTCTTTATAATCATTAAGTAATTACAATCCTATTAAGGGTATCTCGCCGTTTGACACCACGAGTTATTGGCACCACGATGTCAATCGTACAATGACGTTTTTTGATTTGCTGTTTGGACATTCAAATGTTCGGTTTTGATGTCACTATCAAATGTTTAAAGTGACACCGACCATATCTAAATTTCTTTACATTTGACAGCGACATCAAAATTGAACGTTCGAATGTCGAAATTCAGAGTAAGCCCCTTTACCTTCTTTCTTATAATACAAAATTCGGAATTTTCTCTATTCTCATCAAGAAATTTACGGAAATTAATAAGAAATTAGCTTAACACCTTGGTAAGAACTATCTCAAAAGCGGTCATGTTATGTCAAACGGATAATAGTTAACTAAAGTGGCTATCTATATATAATAAGCAAGTATAGCATATTTTATCACTCCCTAAGCGTGCGTCATAGCAGCATAGCGGGAATGGCGAGATTGGCTACATCCGTCAGTAAATTGAAGTTACGGACGTCCGTCGTTGCGAGCGTATTTAAAAAATTACAGTTCGATTTCTATATTGTCTATGGTAAGTTTTAGTGATGTTGAGTTCGGTTTTTGAATTGGTTGTTACGGTTTTTGAGTGAGCTGTTTCGGTTTGTGTTTAAAATTTTGTTTTTTAAATACTATTTCACTCGAATCAAAATGAAGCACCTATTTAATATTAGTAAGTATTTTATAAAATCTGTCTAAATTACCATCTAGCATGGCAAATTAGTGCAACATATCAGGAGTCCGTCCATAAATAAATATTTAATTTATTGGAACATCATATAGTGTGTGTGTGTGTGTGTGTGTGTGTGTGTGTGTGTATTTATGTAATAATTGTTAACAGTGATAATAATTTCATATAAAACATATCTATCAGTTATTTTGGTAAATAGTTTAGATATATGGTATCTTTATTATTCTACCACATTCACACAGCGCCATCTAGTCCCAAAGTAAGCAATTATATTTGCTGGTGTTATGGGTACTAAACAGCTGATATACTACTTAAATACATTTTTTTTTTGTAAATTCATACGTGTTATATATAGATAAATTACACCCAGACACAGAACAAACCTTTTATGCTCATCACACAAAGATTTGACCTGGGTGGGGATCGAATCTCCGGCTTAGCAGTCAGGGTCACTAACCACTAGACTAACATGTCTAGTCTATATATCTTTATTTTCTTCTGATTGATGTACAACCATCACCCAATTAATTATTACAACATCTGATGCTTCAGCCAAATTTAAATCAAAATCTTGTAACCTTTATAATTTCAAAGCCTTTATTATTCAATAACGAGATCACATCAGTCACAATCAAAATCATATTAAGCTCAAATAAAACAATTTTTTACCGTTGTAAATTTGTTTTTATTGTGACAAATATTGAGTAGGTTTATTTTTAATTGACTTATTTTGTCAATTAACGACATAAAGATACTGGGGCTTGATGGGTTTCTTGTTTTTTCAAAATAGGCATTCGTGTCAAAAAGGTTGACCCCTGACCTGAATTGAAGTTGAATTTTTCTTTTAAATAGACTAGTGAAGTAGTACTTACTATTAAAGAATATAATATTAATAAATAACTAAATAATAATATCAATCCATAACCCCCGCTTTTCTAGAGAGTTGACAGGGTTTAAGCCAAAATCCAGACACCATGTGACAACGCGTGATAGATCAGACAAATTTGCTCCTAGGCTTATGGTATGTGGTTAGACTCACAATGTTATTCTTCGCCGTTAGCACATAGTATGACTAGTACTATATTTTTAAGTTTTCTTGAACCCCTTTCAAACACATATTCAAATTAAAATGCACATTAATGCCAAAGTATCTATCACTAACGCTTACCAAGCAATTACTTACTATAAACCTAACAATACCTTCTTAAAAAGAACACATTCAAATTTAAATCTCGAATGCGGCGTCCATTTTCAAAATTAGAGCTTTTTTTTAATTAAAAGGGTCGTTCCACGATATGATCGCGCTTTGTCGACGGTTTTTATTTACTTTTTACGGTTTTTTTACAAAGCAAATTTAAGGGCTTGGTAATTATGAGCATTTTTGAGCTCGCGATGTTTGTTTTGAGTCGGGGACATTGTGAGAGGATAGGTCAAGTGGGTAGTTGTTTAAAATGTCTAGTCTATATTAAATTTGTTATTTAAATTTTATTAATATTTAAGTGTTGTTTCACTGTTTCTTGTCTGAGGGAATAATGACAGAGCTTCACAAAAGCGGAAACGGAAAGATGTTTTTTAAATGAAATCAATTCTTTAGGTTTCAGTAATTTTAAATGTAATTTATGTTTTTAATTATTATTATCAAATGAATCTGGGCTTCTAAGGATCGTATAAAAATATGTATACAAAACTGAATTATTTACTTATTTTAGTATTGAAGTATTAATTTATTTATATTTTTATTTATTTATTTATTTACACTTTACATACACAGAAATGTACAAAGGCGGACTTAATGCCAGAGGCATTCTCTACCAGTCAACCTATAGGGTGATGCAGAGAAGGGTCGAAGTAGGTGCATAAAAACAAAGAGATTATGATAAATTAAATTAAAAATAAAAAAATTACAGTAACCTTTAAACAAATGGCATTTAAATATTTCTGACAGACAGTCACAATATTGAAAGTTGGCGCACCAAAATTGTGCTTATCAAACCAGAGGTCGGCCCTTCCTATTCTTTATCGGTTCGACTTCCCGTTGTACATTAAAAAACCGTATTTTATTTTACTGTTTGTAATATACAATACTAATTCTCGGAATTGTGCTTTATTAATGTTTATATTTGTATTTAAATGCAAGGCTACGCCATTTTACTTTGTTTATGATTGTAAAACCGGTATTGAAATAAAAACCGTAAAAAATAACCGTATTAAATAGGTTTTGAGCATATTAATTTAAGGAACTAGAAGTACATTTAATTTTTAGAAATAACATAATTTAATTAAACAATTAGTTTATTGCAAAAGGCTTTAGATTACAAAACTTCACTTAGCTAGTTAGCGACATATAAGACGGTAGGAGTATTAAAATAATTATTACTTCCTTATAAAGACAAATCTCGCATGTATTTTAAAATTTCATGATAAGAACTATCCTTGTATGAATGTATACCTACGATAGTATGTACAAGGATAGTTACTCTGTTTCAGAACTATTACTTAAAAGATAAAAAATAATAATATGTAATTGCCATTTAGTGAATGCAATAAAAAAAACAAATTCATCATTAAAATTTGAAATCCTTCCAAAAAAAAATTCTAAATGTGCCTCTCAATTTTATTTACTTGTCAATATCATCTGATATTGACATCTCTTTATCTGAACAAAATGGCTGACAAAACTAATAGTTTATCAAAAAATCCGGCCAAAACCAGCAAAAAAGATTTATCCGACCATAACATAGGATTTTTATCAAGATCCTGAAGACGACAATCTACAAATATCGTTCTAATCTCGGTAGCCATGTTGGATTTTTTATTTTTTTACCGATTCGTTTTTACAATTGGTTTTTGGCAAAGGAAGTTTGCTTTTCAGCCAGATAAAGGCCTTTGAAGTATGGATACCTTCGCGTACATATTTTTTTGACTTTGTTGATTGAAAACAGAAACATTTTTAGTTATTTTGAACTAGCTTTTGTCTGCGGCGTTTCACGCGTAGATTGTTGGTCAAACGTAGACAATGTCTGGACCACTAAATTTCTAATTACAATTTGTTCGTGAATGGAGTTTGGGCTTAAAAGATTATAAGAAATATGATATGATTTGGATAAATTCTATAAAATGATGAACCGCATCGCGAAAATTATGTGTTTATGAGGAGAACGTACTAAGGCAAACAAATAAAAGCTTATAACAACACCTCTAATTTTTGTCGGTTTTAAAATAGCAACCAGTGCACCAGTGTTGCCAAAGTATAAATATTTTAGTTGATATCTCTAGTTTGGAATACGTGTCAAAAGTTGACGGAGTTTGCATTTTATATCGCTCAGTTAACGCCAAAACGAGGTTTTGAGCAATATTCTGTGTTAGACAGCTAACAACGAAATTTTTAGGTAAAATTTTTAGTACTATGAACCTGACTGACCAAAGTTGGTTCTAGGCTGAGTGGATTTGGCTCTGCATTGATTTCAGGCAGTCATATTATACCTACGTATTTTTTTTACTGTGACTAATTGATCCCATAAACAATTGAGGAAGAGGAAATCGCTGATATAAGCCACTTATCTAAAAAAAATTATGTAAGTATTTTAAGATAGATAGAGTCTGGGCTACCTCTAGTGTTGTTCTTTAAAAAACGTCATGGTACTTTCTCTGCCAATATTCGCATAAATAATAATGGGTTCTGTTGGAGAAAAGCGTTAATCGAAAATGAGTCGTAGCAATTTAAATCTTGTGTCTATACTATTAAGGTTACTATTGTTATATGATATTATTATCTGACAATGCTTTTCTGTTCAGGGTGAATAATTATGCGCAACAAAGAAAACGATATACTTTCAACATATCAAGTTTACGCGTTATGATATTGTACATAAAAATGAGTGAAACTAAAACCCTGTATCCCAAAATGGCGCGAAATATCAATGTCACGCGTCCCGCGTTAGAGCACCATTAGCCCGACAGTATTGAGGTCAATTGTTGTTTGCCCATTCGGCTCGTTACGAGCGGCCATGTTTGAAATAATTTGGAAATGGAACGCGTTTCGGCGGGAACACTCGCTATTGGTCGGTTATTTTTTTTTTATGAATAATGTCAAGATGAGAAAAGAGGTTGATTAGTATTGTGATTTCATTGTTTATTATGATTTTGTAGTTAATGATGATTTTAAATAATTTTGTTTCGAAATACGTTAATTGTGGACATTCTTTTGACCTCGTCATATTAGAGCTATTGATTTCTAGAGTGGGAATTAATATACAGTTATAATTTCCCTATCATCCCACTCCATATCACACTGCTGAGCAAGGGCCTACGTCCATGACTTCCATACTGTTTGGTCCATAGCTAAAGGGGATCAGCAACTCATTTTGTCATAGGGTGTTATTATAAAAGACAAAAAAAAATATTTTGGTCAGACCCAAATGTGGACCTAAAACGAGGCCCAAATTAAAATTTAAGCCAACCTCTATAGTCACTAACACACTTATTGGACTTACACCTATCAATCTATTAATAGCTACTTTATGGTAATAAACCTATTTTAATGTTTTCCTTACCATAATCTGTAAATAACAGGATAAAAATAGCAGGAATTTATGATTGTAATAACTTCACGTGGCGGGAAATACATTGAAGTAAGAAGTCAGTATTACTTCTATAAAAATATAGGTATTAAGTAGGTATGTACTACTATTCATACATTTAAAGAACACGGGTAATATGCAGTTGTTGAATTTATAACAAAACGACTAAAATTTCTGCAAACATGATATTGAAAAAAAATAAAAAAAAACTTCTAAAATGACAAGACAGGTAATTGACCTCTAATTAATATGAGTATATAGAATAACATAAAAAAATAGCTTATAAAAATCTAAATAACACATTCCAACCTTTTTAATAACAATAAAAACAATTTGTATTTAAAGTGTTCGTACTAAATTTATTTTGAATGCAACCCCTGCTATTTAAAATGCTTTTATTATTACAACACAAAGGAGAGGTACAGCTGCAAACCTATATTGTTAGCTTTAACAATACTGTCTAACGGAATCTGAGGGATTGCCATGCGAAAAAATTATTATTTCGAAATAAAAAATAAGTCGTTACGTAGTTTGAGCAAATGATTTTGTTGCTAAGCGAGGTCGGTATACTTTGTTGAACGGGTAATACGGGGTTTTTCTGTTTAAACAGAGCGACGAAGATGCAAAACTTCATCTAAATCCTAATTCATTTTAAATATTACTATAAGTATTGCTAATTTATGTAAAAAAACACTGCTTCGATAGTATTGGTAGCCTATATGTATAGGCAAAAAAACCCTAAACAAAAAATCTCTAATCGTAGCGCCGCTAAATTATTGAGAAACATACGGGCAAAACTGCGGGTAGCCATTATGTTTCAAACATAAGAAACTATTTTAAAAATACTCAACTTTTCCAATACGGTTATTTAATAACTTAATACGTAGATAATTTTCTTTAATCCATGTTTTATTACGATATTTTAAGCTTCATATTAAAAATGGCGGCAAACAAGTAAATTTAGGTCGGACTCATTCAAAATGTCGTTCTTCCTGCTTTAAAAAGGTTCTTTGAGGCAATCGATTGTCGTTTTTTGTAAGCTAAGCTCAAATAAGAGGCTCTTGAAGGTATTTTCGGTAAAAAGGAATACTCCTTGTGGCTTAGAATCTCCTTTGTATCTATCTATACAGGTCTATCCATAGACCTAGGATCCGCGCGCTACCGCAGAAGACAAACATAGCGCGGAAACGAGAGGTCAAATTGATATGCACGCTGTAAAAGAGTGAAAGAGATGAAAGATAAAATGGGATGTGCCAATATTTTTTCAAATAGGGGGCCATAGCGGCTCGCGTGTTTTACTGTCAACTCTTATTTTGCTAAAATATTTACAAATCGTGCAATAAATTGCTTAAAAGGTGTGCCAGTACCATGGTGGTCTGTTTCGTAACCAATTGTGACGTAACAAGAAGGAATAACCCAGAGAAATTTCACGTTTCTCAGGTAAATACAAAAATCTAATGAATTTTTGCAAACCTTATTTTGTAAAATTGGTGCTTTTAACTGAGCAAAAACCTATTTTGTTGGACGTATTTAGGCTTCTTCTTCGTTATGTTGATAATATTTTATGTATATACGATATATTAAAGCTTTTTTCGTGTAAAATAGGAAAATGTTTGTTGACGATAGGGCTTGACGAAATGATGACGTCATGGGTATCGATAAAAGTCGATAGTATTTTTAAAACTGTAATTATTCCGTCAATTCTTTAAATCATCGTATATGTGCGTTAACGCCTTAAGGTAAACACTATTGTAATTGAGTGAAGCACACTAACTTATTTACATCTCTCTATGTTTTTAATACCTATTTTTAAAGTAGTTGTTTCTCACAAATTCAGTAGGTAGTACTTAAAATATAAGCTTACTGAGTCAGGTGAGCCATTAAGTTAGTGATATTTTTGTCTTTTATTTTAGGATTGCAACGAAAACAGCGTCACGTGACAAATGGATACGTATTATAAATAGACCAGACTGGACCTCAAAAAAATATTCAACTACTTACATATATATAAAACATAACTTAAAGCTTTCCTCGATAAATGGGCTAACCAACCCAAAGATTTTAATAATATTTTTCATTTTGAAAATAGTTTTGCTGTATTTTCACTTTTTTTTTTTTTTTTTTTGAAAAAAACAACGCCCGCACTAGGGAACAAGCCCTGTGTCGCGGGGAGCTTTACAAACATGAAACTAACGGACACAAAGTACACCCAGACTAGAAACAAATATCTATGAATCACACAAATATTTGTCTCGTGTGGGAATCGAACCCACATCACCCAGCCCGGCGATGTAGTGGCGAGGCGACCACCTTAACCACTGCGCCACGGTGACAGTCAATTATTTGTTATATAAATGTTTTCCGAATATAAAGAATAAAAAAAAATATTATGTTATACAACGTGTTTAAATATCCTGTGATTGTAAACCATCCAATAAATTTTCTATCATTAAGTACAACACCTATATAGAATATAATCGATCAGATATATTGTTCTAGTTCATCATGACATTGACCATAAAAAACTTAGGCAGTAAGGTTTATGGCCTGCTTTCTTACTCATCAGCAGCCCATTAAGCCCCAATGCTGGGCTCGGGTCTCATCTCGAGAGCTTAGAGGGTTTAGGCCATAATCCACTCACGCTGGCCTAGTGCGGGTTGGTGGATCAGACATACACATAGAATTGCTTCTAGGGTAGATATGTGGGTTTCCTCACGATGTTTCTCACAAATTCAGTAGGTAGGTAGGTAAGTCACTTGACTAGTACATATAAATTCCACAAAGTGGAATGCACATTGGTACTGCCGCCGCGTTGGGTTCGAACTAGGACCGCGTAATTTGCACGCAGGTTCCTTATTCATTCAGTTACCATCGTTTCTTTTTTGCTTTCTTACTATGGCTATATATATATATATATATATGGTAGGTATCCTAGTCTTAAAACTAAAAGATAGCGGTTTGGAAAAAAAAAATTGCCTAACAGCACAATTTTACCCGATAGCATGAAAAGTTAACTTGTTGTAAATGCTTCTTAAAACAAATTGTTGCGACATTATTCAAGAGTTCAAGACGCTCTTTACACACCGAATTCATAAGCTCGATAATCCCAAGTGCAAAATATCGATAGTGCACAACAGTCCGTTGCAATCACTATTTTTAACTCACACATTGACAATCACTCAATTGTGTTTTGGTCTCGCCTATAATCTGACATTGTTTATCTTGTACATACTAAATCTATGGGTCTATCTATACTTGTAAACAGATTTACGGTGTTGCTAGTCAAGAAATTGAAGTTTGTAAGATGTATTTTATTGCAACATTGTTAGGAATGAATGAATGAATATTTTTATTTGCGGAATATGGGTACATTGAATTGCTTAAAAACTATCAATTTTTTTGTGCTAATGGTATTATGTATTATACATGGTGCGTTTCAATATTATTATGAAGACTGGCCTGTTGGTCTAGTGGTTAGTGACCCTGACTGCTAAGCCGGAGGTCGTGGGTTCGATCCCGACCCAGGACAAATCTTTGTGTGATGAACATAAAGGTTTATTCTGTGTCTGGGTGTCATTTATCTATAATATGTGTGTATTTACAAAAAAAAAAAACATTGAAGTAGTATATCAGTTGTTTAGTACTCATAACACAAGCAAATATAATTGCTTACTTTGTGACTAGATGGCGCTGTGTGAATGTGGTAAAATATTGGTGGTGGAGTATGGCTCTCCTTAGAAAACATACGCAATCTAAACAATTAAATTAAAAACCCAATAATTCTTTATAAATACTGGACATAATTCTTAACTTTTAATCTTTTCCGAGATTTTGAGGCATTTATTTATGTGTTTTTATTTATTTGTTTAATAAATTTTCAATCCTCAGTAACTTTATGTTCATAATTAATTTATATGACAATAAAAGCTAGACAGCCTACATGAAACTTGACAGATTTTTGACATATTTTTCATATAAAATCTGTCAAAAAAGTGTCAAGTAATTTATTAGACACTTATTTGAAGGTGTTGAAAGGCCCTAAGGTACTTTTCTAAGATGTTGAGCACAATTATATGGAACTTAATTGCAATAGAAGCTTATTGTAAACACGTTCTTATCGTATTATGTCTAACTTTTTGCTTAGTTCCATTTTGTTTCAGCTATTAGGATAACGCCTATACAGCCAGTCTTATTCTACGAAACTAATTGTTTAAAACGGTCTTTAATTCGCATATATTAACAATACAATGTAAGAACCAGTTATAACTTATAATCAATAAGGCTAAAAAAGCTTTATACAAGCTAAATTTAAACACCTTTGAAGGCTACATCATTTCATCATTTCAACCCATAAACGTCCCACTGCTGGGCACGGGTCTCTTTCAAAGAATGTGGAAGGATTTTAGCTTACTATAGGTAACACGCTGGCCAGCCCGGCTGAGCGCGTCCGCCACGCCAGGACCGGTCGACTTTGGGGAAATTCGACCGCGAGCGTCTTCTGGTGGCGTGTGCGTGTTCCCGCACATCATCGCCGGAGCTGAGCTCCGGCAGAGAGGGGGCCCGTAGCGGGCCATCGTCGCTGTGGTCGCGGACGAATGTTCCTGCGCTCCCGTGACCACAGCAGAGCGCGACGAGAGGAACACCTTGGGGTTTTAGTGGGTGCGAGTCCCACATAACCCCTCGGTTCTTTCCCCAAGACCGAGGGGTATGCGTCAGGCATTTCCCAAAAAAAAAAAAAAAAAAGGTATCACGCTGGCCAAACGGGTTGGTATAGAGTTTGTTTCCTATTCTCGCAGCGCTCTTGTCTGCATAAAGTTACTCCCTTAGTCGCCTTTTACAATACCCACGGGTTGAGATGGGGTAGTGACATTATATATTCTTAATCCGTCACTACACGGAATGTATTGAAAGTTTATCTTATCGCTAATCTCAGAAACAACTGGTTCGAATTAAAAAAAATATATATATAGCTCATTTATCGAAGAATACTAGAGGCTATATAACATCACGCTACGGCCAATAGGAGTTGAGCAGTGGCCAAATAAAGAACGACGAGAGTGAAGTATTTTATACGCCGTATTTTTAGTCATCCTAAAACTAGTCTGTCATAGTAATCAGATATTAAATACATCTAGCCATACATACATATACATATAGATCACGACTTTTTCCCAACAGAAGGGTAGGCAGGGACTATTTCCTTCCACCTTCCACACAAACAAACTTTTCATCTTTATAATATTAGATATAGATGAGCAAGAACTAAAAAATCTAAATATCAATGACCTCGAGAACGAAGCTTCGGGAATCATCTAGTTTTAAATAATATCATTGTAAATACAATTATTTAAATATACAACAAATGTGTCGCCTAAATTTCAATATACATAATATATAGATAACCGGTCTGTTAACAACTGATAAGAATTGGCCTTCGTCCATTGATAGCGGCCCTGATAACAGACATCGTGTCTCTAACACTAGTTAGATGATTGGGCAATGTGGTAAATGTTGACTGATGTTGGTAATGAATTACTGTTGTCATCATTTCAACCCATAAACGTCCTACTGCTGGGCACGGGTATCCTCCAAAGAATGTGGAGGGAATTTAGCCTACTATACCACGCTGGGTTTTCAAATTTTCCTTTTCTCGCAATGCTCTTGTCTGCATAAGATTACTTAGTCGCCTTTTACACCCACGGGTTGAGATGGGATAGTAACTTTATGTATTCTAACCTTTGGCGGAGACCCCTGCCCAGCAGTGGGATGTTTATGGGTTGAAATGATGATATACCAGTTTGTAACGTCGATCGGCCATTACTTTGCGTAATATGAACATCTGTGTGTTTGAGAAATAATCCTCGAGTATGACGTCATGATTGTTTCTGAACTAAAATATAACGATAAAATATTAATTGTAATAACAAGTGGTGTTATGTCATCAGCAGCCATCTTGGAATTTTAGTGTGAAAGAGATAAAGAGAAATTCGCTCTTAAAAAAGCAATACCTATTGAAAATATCCCGTAATTTAAGAGCTGATAACCAAATTACAAATATTGTGATATTTTAGCTAATAGCTTGGATTAGTCTATACTCTATCATTTATCATAAAGACACTGTTCATTTAATTTTTTTTTAAGTTATTTATACCTTTTTTATGAAGGGTACCACTTGTGACTGTAATCTTGTATTAATTTTGACATAATACAGTATTCTTCTGAGCAAGCGATATGTCAAAGTACCATCAAGATCATGTTAGCTTTCAAACAAAAAAGCCGCATGAAAATTGACACATTTGTTTAAGAGCTACGATGCACACAGACACTTGGAACTTATAACACCCCTCGTATAACGTGGGGGTTAAAAATTATTATGAAATATGCTATTAAAGATCAAAGGTCAATGTCCTACGTCAGCCGATTTTATTGTTCTATAAAATTAGCTTTAATAGTTAAGTAGTTATTGATCTTAGTGGATGGTACAATTTATAAGAAATAACGTACAAGAAGACATCTTTAATAATCCTATTAATATTAGAGACAGACTCTGAACTGTGCCCGTGACTTTGTCCGCGTGGAATATAACAAAAGAAACATTACTTTTTCAAAGTAGCCTAAATTACTCCTTACTACATCAGCTATCTGCCAGTGAAAGTCTCGTCAAAATCCGTCCAGCCATTCCAGAGATAAGCCGGAACAAACAGACAGACAGATAAAAAATGTAAAAAAAAATATATATTCATTCATATGCAAGTAGTAAAAAGCGATTATTTTAATATTACAAACAGACCAAATTTATTTATTTGTATAGATGGATGAATTATTAGAAATATAAATTGTATTTTTATGTATATTTTTGACTAGAATCTAGACTCGCGTGGAGCTTCGCTCCCGTCAATCTTTATTTGACCACTGCCTAGCTCCTATTGACTGTAGCGTGATGTTATATAGCCTATAACCTTCCTCGATAAATGGGCTATCCAACATTAAAATAATTTTGAAAATCGGTTCAGTAGATCCCGAGACTACCCCCTACAACGTCACAATCTTAACCTCTTTATAATCTATACATATAAAATGCTTTGTCCTGAATGACTGACTGACGGATCAACGCACAGCCTACACCGCTGATTGTAGAGACCTGAAACTTGGAAGGTATATTCTTTGAATGACGTAGGCATCCGATAAGAAAAGATTTTCCGAAATTCTAGGCCTAAGGGGGTGCAAATGGGGGGTAAAGTTTGTATGGGACAACGAGATTCCTATGTCCAATCTACTTCAAATTTTGCATAAACATTCTTTAACTTGCACTTAAAACAAAGTTCTACGTCAAATCGAAATTTACGCGGACGAAGTCGCGGACAAAAGCTAGTATTAGTATATATGACATTTTAAAGATTACCAAGGCTTAAAGATGATGCTCAGTCACAGAAATGGATGTGGGATGGGCAAAATGGGCATATAGCACGTCTACAAGACGTATTAAGAATCTGTAATGGCACTCCCCTATTTCAACCCAAGGGTGTCGTAAAATGCGACTAAGGGAGTTGTAACTTTCAACTTTTAACTCTCAACTTTAAACTCAGCAGACAAGAGCATTGCGAGAAAAGGAATATTCGAAACAATACCCTATACCAACTCGTCTGGCCAGCGTTGTTATAGTAGGCTAAATTCCCTCGAGGGAGCCGCAATGTATTTGTCATCATTGCGGCTCCCCGGAGGACACAGCCCAGCACACCCTCGAGGTGTGCGGGGCGTGGGCGGGTCAGCGCGCTGCACTGGCCTCGATCATAGGCGAGGATCTCTCGCTCCCAGCAGTGGTGAAGGCCATGCTGGAGAGCGAGACGAACTGGGGAGCAGTGCTCTCCTTCTGCGAAGAGGTGATGAGGCAGAAGGAGGAGGCGGAACGGCAGAGGGAAGACGATGCCCTCAGTGACCCGATCCGCCATCGAAGGGTAGGCGGGAGAAGGCGGGCATACGCCCGCGACCTCCCGCCGTAAAAGCCCGAGAAGAGGACTTCACTACTTAGTATAAAACAAAGTCGCTTTCTCTGTCCCTATATCCCTATATATGCTTAAATCTTTAAAACTACGCAACGGATTTTGATGCGGTTTTTTTAATAGATAGACTGATTTAAGACGAAGGTTTATAGGTATAAAATACATACCACGCGGGCGAAGCAGCGGGCGGAAGCTAGTACATTATAAAGCGGAAATGTTTGTTTGTTTGAACGCGATAATCTCAGGAACTGTCCGATTTGAAAAATTCTCTTAGTGTTTGATAACCCATTTGCAAGCAGAATAAATTTCACGATACCAAAATCTTTGTCAGACTCGGGAATCGAATGCAGAACGCTACACTCCCGCTGCGTCACCGAAGCAGTAATAAAATGAAACGGTCGGAAAAAAGTTTTGAATAGGGTGAGCATGATTCTGTGTATTCAGGACAAATCCTTTTTGTGGTGCACAAACGATCGTGTACAATAAACCCGGATGTCGTCCAGCTGCAATGATGACAAATAGGGTGACCGTGTGTTATAGGGATGGACGGATCAGTCCTGGTTTTTTTTCAGATGTATAAATTTTATACGGCATCAATTACCACCTACCAGTTTTTATTTAGAATGCTTTTAGCATTAAGCCTGCCTTTTTTCACATAATTTGTGCAAGATGTTTTTAAATAAAAAAATATATTACGGTTTAAATGACTGACCAATGTTGGATTATCAATTACGAACGTCTCCGTACGTCGAAAGGCACATGGTATCGTTGGTCCTGGTTACCAATTAATGTGGCAATCGTTAGGTTTAATTTGAGCCTTTTGGGCAATTTCATAAATTCTAAATAAAAAATTAAGTTCTGGCTCAAGTAGAATCGATAAGAATAAGGTATTTCATATATTTATGATTATATCAAGAAAATGGCTGTAGGCAAATTGGGTGACATGATTTTTTTTGCGTTTTATTGTTACATCGTTACTGTATGTAGTGCGATCTCCATTTCAGATAAAATTAATGACCAGTTATTACGTCTCTGACTTTATTTTGCGTATTGTTGTTTAAATTCTTTAGTTTTATTTTAGCCTATAATATTATAATGTTCGGGATATTCACCATGTCCTTTATTTAATTTTGTTTTGAGTTTTAACCATAAAGGACAAAAAAAAGATAAAAAATGAAAATGAAAAAAAAAACACCATAAACGATCCATGGTAAATATCCAAAACATTATAATATTATTAAGTTAAATGACAATGACAATTTTAAAAACCTTATTTTAGCCACTCATTATGATTGGATTGTGTTTTTGTTTCTTATTATTTGTGCAGTAATTGCCAAAGTTTTATCAATTCGTATCTAGTAGGAAATTTGCTTACAGCACAACGATAAAATCGTGGGTGTCGTAAAAGGCGACTAAGGAAGTAACCTTATTCAGACAAGAGCACTGCATGAAAAGGAAAATTCGAAACAAACCCTATACCAACCCGTCTGGCCAGCGTGGTATAGTAGGCTAAATTGCCTCCACATTCTTTGGAGGAGACCCGTGCAAAGCAGTGGGACGTTTTAGGGTTGAGACGATGATGATGATGATGACAATGATGATGATGATCACAATGATAATTCCCGGTTATCGTAGCTTATGACCGTAGCGTATGTACAAATCTCTTCCCTCCCCAATGAACTCTGACAATGTTATTCTGGCTATGGATTACCCAATGATACTTATAATATAACTACTAATGATACTTATACCAATTACTATTTTCATATTCATTATTATTTTGAAATCTGACATGTATTACTCAATTATATCCACTGACACTTATAAATTTGGTTATCATATTCATAATTATGTACCTTTATACGAATAATTATTTATAATAGCATGAAACCTAACTTTAACAAATATTTGCACACCATATGTAATGGTAGAATGTAAATGGGTCATTTTAGAATTTAAGATCATACATTGTACACCTACATTCTTGCGAATAAATGAATTTGAATTTGAATATAACTATGTACCTTTTCTTCTATTTAGCGCCTGTTTCACCACTGGCAAATAAGTGCTATATGAAATATGAAATTTACTTGACAGATTTTTGACGTATTTTTCATATAAAATCTGTCAAAAAAGTCTCAGGTATTAGACACTTATTTGAAAGTGGTGAAACGAACCCTTACTATTCTATTCTAGTAAAGTTTATTTCACTTGTTTAGGCCCCCAAATCAATGGCTTCGGAACGCATAGAAAGTCATAAAATTATTATACGCATGCCAATATTAATTTCTTTCCACGCATATTTCATTCATCTCAGATCTTTAGTGGAATCCAAAACAAATCCATTTACTGTCTCAGTGTTTCCCCCCAATGACTAATTAACAAGAATGCCTGATAACATTGAATCAGTGCATTTAGATACAACAGATACAGTTTAAACGAAGTTCAGTATGCTTTTAATGGCTATCAAAGGTCACATATAGATAGTTAGTAAGAAATATAATGCATAAATCAATATGGATGTATTAGTCATTGACACAGCTGTGCTTTAAATATGTATGCGTATTTATATTGGTGCAAAAATGTATTTGTTTATACGTACTTCTTTGTGTTTCAACGGAGTCAATCAATGTGATTTTTTGCATAGGAATCTCAAGGATGAATGGATATATGGATATTTGTTACTTTAGACGGTTTATACAGAGGGATGGCAACGCAATTAAGTGTCATATTTCGTGGTTTTCGATTTATATTATTTAGCTGGAGCTATTTGTTTTAAATGTTATCAATACATTATTTAAGATTACATGAACTTGTATTAAAAAGTATCGAGATCTCTGTCTACCCCTCTGTTGGGAAAAGACAGAGGTGTAGATAGAGACTACCATCTGTTACGATCCTCGCATGCATTTTGCGCTTCTGCAATGTCTGTCCTGGTTTTAAAAACTTTATTGTATTTTCTTATACCACCACAGTGGTAAAGAGACGTATGGACGTCAACACCAGAAGAACCTATCAGATACCACTAGTCACTAGCAGAAACACAGCACAATGTTATTATGGCTGCAGTCTCTTGTAGGGCGGAGGTACTTCCCCAGGGGGGCGGCTCAGTTTGAGCGATGACCTCTTTAAAATATGAATACAAGACAATCATACTATTCAATTTACACACACATTATATTGCGTAAGTAAAAGTTACATAACAGTAGATATAATATCTTTACTATGTTTGTCACACACACAGATAGTAAGAGTAATACATAGATAAGAACCCAGCTGTAGAATCAATTATATACTTAATTGCATATATTATTCGTGTAGTGACGGACTCAGAATACATAATGTCACTACTCCATTTCAACCCATGGGTGTCGTAAAAGGCGACGAGTAGCCTTAAGCAACAAGAACTTTGCGAGAAAAGGAAAATTCGAAACAAACCCTATACCAATCCATCTAGCCAGCGTGGTATAGTAGGCTAAATTCCCTCCACATTCTTTGGAGGAGATCCGTGCCCAGCAGCACGTATGGGTTGTAATGATGACATATCAATCAGTATTTGACTTACAAATTTGGCTTTTAGGCTGTTCATTTCCATGTTGAAAAATAGCTTTAATAACAATCGAGCATACAGCCGTTTTTGACTGTCTCGGTGTCGGTGCGGTTACTGAGGTCTCGAGTTCAATCCCTGGGTCGAAACAAATATTTGTTTTGATCTGCTATTGTTTGTTTCTGAGTTTGGTTGATTATGTATAACTAGCCCGCGACTTCGTTCGCGTGGAATTTGACAAAAGCAACATAAAAGTAGCCTAAGTTACTCCTTATTACATCTGCTATCTGCCAGTGGAAGTCCCGTCAAGATCGGTCCAGCCGTTTCAGAGAGCCGGAACAAATAGAAAGACAGACAAAAATTGTAAAAAATAATATTTTGGCGTATATACCGTATATACATTCATATGTAGTAAAAAGTGGTTATTTTAATATTACAAACAGACACTCTAATTTTATTTATTTGTATAGATATGTATGTATTTAGAAATACATATTATGTATGTTTACTCATAACACGAGCTTAAATTAGCTTACTGTTGGTTATTGGGTATACACTGTGGGTATTTTATTGTATACTAGCTTCCACCCGTGGTTTCGCTAGTGTTGTATATAGGTAATAACCTTCCTCATTAATGACACTATCTATTAGTAAAAACTGCATCAAAATCCGTAGTGTAGTTTGGAAGATGGAAGCATTCATACAGCAGAAGCGAGTTTAGTTTATACCATGTAAGGATATCCCATCTAATAGTAAATACAGATAAGTATAATATAAGTTACAAGTGATAGAAGGATATATATACTAACACAATTTTCGTTTTAATGTAGTTTTCTTTTGTATATGTAATAAGTGTATACCTAAGCTTATTTTGTAACGGTTTATTAAAAAATATTCAGTCGTTTTGCATGAAAGAGTAGCAAACATCCTGATTTTTACGTTACAAATATTCTCATGGACTATTTTATACTTTTATTTAGTTATGACAAATTTTACTAACCAGACATTATTCGCAAAACCACCCTTACGGAGCAGATGTGCGATACAAAAAAATACAATAGCAATTTGACAATAGGCACCCAATTTGCCGGCTATTCTCGGTAAAATCCGGTTTTCTAAACTCATGGTCACCGTAGCCGAGCTAAAATAAACTCCTGCGCATAACATCTGCCTCACACGTGCTCGGACAAAAGCATGAGGGCCATGGGAATGGAACCTAATTGGTCCGCAGATTTCATAGGGTACACGTCATTGGTATTGATTATTTGAGTTCATTGAGATATTTATTGCATATTTTAGTTTAATTTTGAGTAGTACGGGATATTAATTGAATATTTTATTCTAAATTTATGTCATTTTGAGTTGATTTGGATAATATTTATTTCAAAATTTGAATGGCGATTAATTTTTTTAGTTTTAAAAGAGATTTTAATAAAAAAATCATTGATTATTCAGTTAATTCAAGTGTATTTTATATACTCGATGTTTATTATAAATTGTCTAATATTCTACCTATAATATTCTACCACATTTACACAGCGCCATCTAGTCCCAAATTAAGCAATTATATTTGCTTGTGTTATGGGTACTAAACAACTCATATACTACTTAAATACATTTTTTTCTTTCTTAAATACATATTATAGATAAATTACACCCAGACACAGAACAAACCTTTATGCTCATCACACAAAGATTTGTCCTGGGTGTGGATCGAACCCACGACCTCCGGTTTAGCAGTCAGGGTCACTAACCACTAGACCAACAGGCCAGTATTTATATACCTACTCGATGTTTAATTAATAAATTGTCTAATATTCTCATTGATGCGAGTCTTATAGAACAAAATAAATCGTATTAAATCTAGAAAACATTTTGGAAATACAATATAAAATAATTTAAATAACTCAATATTACGTTTCAGACAGAATTCCTTCTGTCGTGTCGGCAAAATGTAGTTAATATCAATCTAACATCCACTATTTCAATTTACGATAATACCATCCATCCATCCAACCCGCATAACGAGATAACCATCCAAAACATATGACATTTATCTCCCTACTTTTTAATTTTAACCCCCTAGCCCGGCGCATAGTTGGTTGGTAATTTCAAAGGCGGTACGCTGGGTATGCCGTGCGGGCGTGTGTGTATAAACAGGGGGGTGTGTGGGGGATGGAGGGGGATCAGTAGGGGATGGGGTGGCCCGTCTATACCATGATCTTGTGATTAATCGTATTAAAATTATGACGGATTTTTGGGACATATTAAATTAATGAACAGTTTGAAATAAAATAAGTGTGTATAGCTTCTTGTCTTTGACTGGAATAATCTTAAAAACTGTTTGTCTAATCTAAATAAATATTTTTGTGATAGATCGCTAGTTTATTAAGAAAGATTTTTTTATTAATTTAATTTTCTGAAAATGTAGCATCACTAAAATATTCTAATACAAGATGTCGCGCGGAGCTTCGTTCCCGTCGTTCTTTATTTGGCCACTGCTCAGCTGCTATTAGCCGTAGCGTAATGTTTTATAGCCTATAACCTTCCTCGATAATTGGGCTATTCAACACTAAAATAATTTTTCAAATCGGACCAGTAGTTCCTGAGATCTTAGCGTTCAAACAAACAAATTCTTCAGCTTTATAATATTAAATACAGATTCCGTTTTCGACATTTGTACACGATGTATTCTCAGGATAAATTTCATCCAACCTAATCTAAGTTCAATGCCTAATGAAACAGAGTACTTATTTCAATGAGCTAACAATGTAATACTGCTGATTAAGAGGCCATTTTCTGAGAAAGGCGCCTAGAATATGATACGTTGAAATAGAGAACTCTCTCAATAACTGTTGGCATTCCATTCTATTGACTAATGTAGTCTAGTATATTAAGACTGAGAAATGTATATTCACGCCTGTCACCCATAAGAGTGGGCAGGAGTACCATAGAGTGAGATATTGAATCTGTACTATTATTATACTTTGACTGGCCTGTTGGTCTAGTAGTTAGTGACCCTGACTGCTACGCCGGAGGTCGTGGGTTCGATCCCCACCCAGGACAAATCTTTGCATCATGAGCATAAAGGTTTGTTCTGTGGCTGGGTGTAATTTATCTATATTAAGTATTTACAAAAAAAATGTATTTAAGTAGTATATCAGTTGTTTAGTACCCATAACACAAGCAAATATAATTGCTTAATTTGGGACTAGATGGCGTTGTGTGAATGTGGTAGAATATTATTATTATAAAGAAGTAAAGTTTGTGAGTTTGCTATATAACATCACGCTACGCCTAATAGGAGCTGAGTAGTGGCCAAATATAGAACGACGGGAGCGAAGCCCCCCACTTCTTGTAGTTCATAATTTTATTGATAATCCTAGCTTACAGGAGTCATCGAGAGATGTGTATAGGTCTCGTAAAAAAGATGGAATATCTAAATGGAAATTTTATCGTCAGTCAAGACACTTCAGATTTAATATCAAAACGTGACTAAAATGGCAGAAAAACTAATACCAATAAACATAACTAGGAGAATTAATAAAATAAATAACATACGTATAATTAAACCAACAATGTATTGTATAACTTGAGACGTCTGGAGATTTATTACGACTCGAAGTTTAGGGTAGCTAGAAATTATAGTCGTCAAATTAAGTGCTGAGTTGTTATTTATATCAGAATTTGTAAGAAAATACGAAATTATAGACATTTCAAGTACCTAAAATTATCAACGAGGCAATTCCAGCTCTAATGGAAAAAAGACCCTTTTCCTGAAGAGGTGAGCAGAGGTGCAGAGAGAGCATGGGAGCATGGGTGTCATCCATGCATTGAATGACAACCCGTGGGTGTCGTAAAAGGCGACTAACAGAGTACCCTTTAAGCAGACAAGAGCACTACGAGAAAAGGAAAATTCAAAACAAACTCTATACCAATTCATCTGGCCAGCGTGGTATAATAGGCTAAATTCCCTCCACATTCTTTGGAGGAGACCCATGCCCAGCTGTGGGACGTTTATGGATTGAAATTATGATGATGATGATGAAATAACGTTTTTGTCTGACTCAGAGATAGAAAAAGATAATTCAACAGTAATTCTACACACTTCTGCTTGTGTAAAATATTTAATAAATTGCCAGTTCAAATCCGCCCGTTAATCTTGAGCTTAGAAAAACTGTCATGGCGTCCATTTATAACCGTCATCGAAGTTTAAATGACAAGTTTGACACATAAACGTGCTTTTAAAGCTGGCTGCCATCTTAAATATGCTAATTTGGATTATATATCCCGACATTAATGCATGGTATTGTTTAATCTTTTTCCCGTTGGGAGATAAAAATCTATTTGTATCCAAAGATTAAATATAATAATGGCAAGCCATTGATGTCTCAAAACTAATAACGGTTCTTTTCACATTTTCCAAGGGTCATTGGACATCAATTTCTCTATAGAATGTCTCCCAGAAAGTATGTTTTCCTTCACCGTCAAATGGTAAATCATTCGATAGGTCTAAATCCTATGAATTAATTTAGGGCGAATATATAAATGCTCTAAATTATCTTTAGCAAGCATTGTACTTATAGTAGGCCAAATTCGCTCAAAATCTATGGAGCAGACCCCTGCACAGCAGTGGGACGGTTTATGGGTTGAAATGATGATATAAATGCCCTATTGCTATAGATATTTTCTCCTCCATCAAGTGAAATTCCCACACGGATTATTCCCTAGAATATTTTCCTAGACAATATATCTTCTATATATATCAATATATCTATCTTCACAATGTTTTCGTTTACCGTCAGGAAATAATTAATATTTCGACTAGTGGTGTAAATAAATTCCCTGAATTGAAATCCACATTGGTACCTTCCGAAGAAACTTTTTTAATGATTTACTTATCTCGTTTACTTTCAGACAGACTGTAAACTTGCCCTATTAAAAAAACTATCTATTTACTAACCCTGCTGTATATTTTTTAACCTCAATAGTACCATAGCAACGGACAAATCGGTCTATAGCCACTGATTGATATCATATGAGCCATTAAGAGATGTTCAAAGGGCAATTAGAATAACTATGTGCCATCTAAGGAGTTTCAATTGCCTCTAGTATACACACACTTCTATACCAATATTATAAAGATGTAATATTTAAGAGTTTGTGTGTACGGGGTATTTTCGGAAACTACTCAACTGATCTTTATGAAATTTTGCATAGATATAGTCGAAGATATATCAAGCGGGTGAAGTTAGTGTCGACTGGCCTGTTGGTCTAGTGGTTAGTGACCCTGACTGCTAAACCGGAGGTCGTGGGTTCGATCCCCACCCAGGACAAATCTTTGTGTGATGAGCATAAAGGTTTGTTCTGTGTCTGGGTATAATTTATGTATAATATGTATGTATTTACAAAAAAAAATGTATTTAAGTAGTATATCAGTTGTTTAGTACCCATAACACAAGCAAATATAATTGCTTACTTTGGGACTAGATGGCGCTGTGTGAATGTGGTAGAATATTATTATTAGTGTACAGTAGTAATAGGTACGTGTGGGGGGCACCCTCTTTATCATTGGCCTGTAGATAGGTAGTAGAGGTAACTAGGTACAATTTTATTAAAATTTCGATTAAAAATGGTGATGGTGCCGTTAAAAAAATCGGTTAGGTACATTATTTTCTACTAAAAGATCAAGTAAGTCATCAATTGGTAATCAGTTACCACCAGGGTCTGGCCGTAAATTGGTATGACCTTGAGGTAATATTGTAGGATTTGTGAACATAATAATTACCTATTTAAAACAATGTGGTCAGTTTTAATTATATTGTCACGCTAAAAATTTAATAATATTCATACAAAAGTACAAGGAAAACAGATGAAAAAATGTGTCCCGAATTGGTCAAGCAAATGAATGTCACCCTACACTTCAATTATCTTAATTAAACAGTAACATCGCCTAAAACGAAAAAATAATTAAAATTAGACTACATGGCAACACAGCAAAAATAAACAAAAAAAACTATTTTAGAAATACACTCACCGTTGTAAGCACATCTAAAAATATGCGTAAAATGGAAAAAAATCACAATATACGGACGCCATTTTGTGTAAAATAATCGACAAAAACTGACACACGCGCGCGAAATGGTCTTAAACATGTCGAACGTTTTAAATTTGAAAAAATTTACATTTTGTTTTTTTGAATTTCGAACGCACGTCTTGTCGGCGCGGGGAACGGTTTCGCACTGAAACGTAATTTGAATGAAGTACTGAATGAATTGAGTATCGTCTATCAGAAATAGTCGAAGGGAGGAATTGGCACGTTGTCTTGCAGCGCTGAAGCGCTTTATAATATTTTAATATTTATGATAATTTTTAGCGTAACCTATCAAATTATGTGTCAAATTTAAGCGTTTGTCAGATTATTTGATGGAGGGTCAAAGATTGATTCCCGTTGATAGTGTTTTGTGTCAAGGAAGTACCTAACAAAAGCGTGTACATTGTTTTGCCGAAGCTAATAAAAACTTAGTAGTTTTATATTATTATTAATATCTTTTATGAATTATTTTTATCTATTCTATTAATAGCAGGTAGCTCTAGCTAAAATTACTAAGCTAATTCAGTTATTTTCACTATAAGTCATTCAATTATTTTCAGGAATAGATTTCTTGACGAAGAAGACAATTTATTTAACAAAGATAGACTTAATGTTCAAGGTATTATAGTTTATCAGACAATCATAATTATTATGTAAATATTTATTTAGTATTTTATTGCAAGCATGTTACATTTTTATTTACTTAAATATGTACTTACTTATTTCATAATAAAATCAGTAATACTAATATATCTGCTATAAAACAGAAAATATATATCTTTTTCTACGCTATTTTAATAAATTTGAATACTGTAAAAAAGGTCATTTAAAAATCGAACACTATAAAGTTTTTCAAAATCTATTCGAATTTTAAATTTTAAATATCCAGCGCTGTAAACAGCGCTTGTTCCCTACGCACATTTTTAGCGATCGACCAATAACAACGCTTTATCTGAATTGACAGCGGTTCTCAACCTTTGTGAACTATTTATTATTCTGAAAATAGTTGAAATATTTACTAAACTACAAAACCTAAATTATAAAAATAACTTAAAATATTGTATAGGTACATAGGATTAGAAAAAAAAAGCTATAAACTGAAAGGATATGAAAACGAGTTAGGAGTTATCCGGTAGAGAATGGAAGGTTAAGTTAATTAGTCACACAATAAAACAGGACTTCTTTAAAACAAAAAAAAAACTGCCCATCCAATCTTGATGATGTTGTATAGATTATAGCTTTCCTCGATAAAAGGATCTATTGCATTTAAGCAAATAATTTCAGTGTTGGATACACTGAAATAATTTTTCAATTTGGTTCAGTAGTTCCTGAGATAGCGTGCTCAATAAAACCAACTCTTCAGCTTTATGATATAGCTAAGATACATTTCTGCCTACCCATTCGCTGTATAAAAGCTTGAAGATCTCTGTTTAACGAAATATTTTACTTAACAAAACATTCCCTAAACATTTAATGTTATACAAAATGCTTACTTTGATGTCATAAAGAATTTTACGGATGTTACAAAATGTTGGTGACAACGGCATTTTTGTTAGAAGCTAAGAATTTACTCCCTCAGGGTGGGTATACATAGGTAGTGTTGCCAGGCGTCCGGATAAAGCCGGACATAGGTAGGCTTTTTGATGGCGTGTCCGGCCAAAACAAACGGTGTCCGTCTTGTCCGGCTTTTGTTAGGCTTTTTACATTTCGCAAACGAGCGAGCGCCGAGCGCAGGCGACGAGAGTCGACTGTCGGTCGCCCACGCAGCCACAAGCACAATTTTTTTGTTGTACCTATTAATACTGAGACAAAATCCTCAATAATATAGGGTGTCCGGCTTTTTCTACCGAAATGTCCGGCCAAACTGGCTGGTCTGTCCGGCTATTAGGTTTGGCGACCTGGCAACCCTATACATAGGTATATAGGACATTTAACTGAACAGTCATAATATAACTAAAAATTTGTAAAACAGCCCTATGCCCCTATTCATAGTCATAGTACATAATGACAAGATACATAATGACTGGCCTGTTGGTCTAGTGGTTAGTGACCCTGCTGATAAGCCGGAGGTCGTGGGTTCGATCCCCACCCAGGACAAATCTTTGTGTGATGACCATAAAGGTTTGTTCTGTGTCTGGGTGTAATTTATCTATAATATGTATGTATTTATAAAAACAAAATATTTAAGTAGCATATCAGTTGTTTAGTATCCATAACACAAGCAAATATAATTGCTTACTTTGGGACTACCTAGATGGCGCTGTGTGAATGTGGTAGAATATTATATAGTCATCAATGGCGTAACTATAGGCAGGGCTGGCAAAATGCCACGGGCCCCCGATCCAACAGGGCCCCGGCCTAAGAAGCCCCGAGCTAATTAAAAATTATTTTACTCCAAAAATATATTTTTTACTTTTTACAAAATACAAATTCAAGTTAATTATTAACGAGTTTAACATATCTTAAGTGGATTATTAAAATTAAACTAAGTACAATGTGACGTGATTTTTACTAATAGGGCCCTGTCATAAGAATTTGCCGCGGGCCCCGGATGGTACAGTTACGGCTCGGATAGTGATAATCTTTTATTTCATATGGATCAAATATATGATACTTATACAAAGCCAAAAAAAAAAGGTGTCAGCAAATTTGCCTAAGTCCAGTTCACTGACAAGGTTGAGCTCTGAGAAGAACTTGGTTAGAAACTCAGGTCATTCTTTTTAATTATCATTCATAGAAGTTACTATTTATTTCAATTGGTTACAGTTTGAAATAGCGCAGAATCGTACATAACCAAAACACCATACTAAAATAAATTCAATAAAATTTGGATACTTTTCTTTTCAGCATGTAAGCATTACAGATACTTATATTAATATAATAATAATATTCTACCACATTCACATAGCGCCATCTAGTCCCAAATTAAGCAATTATATTTGCTTGTGTTAAGGGTACTAAACAACTGATATACTACTTAAATACAATTTTTTTTGTAAATATATACATAATATATTATAATATGTACGTATTTACAAAAAAAAAAAATATATAGATAAATTACACCCAGACACAGAACAAATCTTTATGCTCATCACACAAAGATTTGTCCTGGGTGGGGATCGAACCCACGACCTCCGGCTTAGCAGTCAGGGTCACTAACCACTAGACCAACAGGCCAGTCAAGTGTATTGAATGTATTTTTAAAATATCATCTTAATAATTCATCATTATATCAGCCGTAGCACGTCCTCTAATAGACTAAGGCCTCCTAAAGATACTTTCAAATTATATTCTATTTTTAAAATATAGCTCCGATTAAATAAAAAAAATTGATAACCACTAAATTGCGACGTTGCCATTCATAAGTATAAAACCTCTTTATTTATATTTATATATTTGTTTAATACGTATTATTTGGGAGTTATCAGTGTTTAGGCTGATATAAGAACACAACAAATACACTTTTTATAAATAGCTTTACGAGTATAGCTTTAAACTTTTAAAGACCGAATAAAAATCCATAAACTATAACGACGGCGACGTCGAAGAAAGAAAAAAAAATTCCCGCCTATTTCTTAAGTGTCAAACAGTGTCGCCAACTTTGGAAGTGCGTTTTGTGGTGTGACGCAGACATTAAGGATGCTCCCACACTTATTTGTGCGGTGTTGTGCAGTACTATTTTGTAAAAACGTTTTAGTAATTTGATAACTAATTGATTTAAGTTCTACATGTCACTTGTTTGTTGTTTTGAGTAACTAAGTAGCCCCCATCATAATCGGAATTCGAGCGTTTATTTTTATTTCCAGCAGTGGGCGTTATTGGGCTGATATGATGATGATGATTCTTTTTATTAAATTTAGATTTTCGTGTAATTTATCTTTTTGCACTTTTTATTTAAATTTTTAAAAATGTTTGTAAGTTGTTAGTTTATTTTAATAATTTTAAATATAATAAATAATATAATAATAATTCATGAAATTATATATTATGGTCATCACAATCACAAACATTGGATCTGTATCATATTTTTTTTAAAGTCTATCAAATTTCGTAAATGATGTTGGTGTTAAAATATATTAAGTTTTTCAAATAATTTGTGGTAAGTAAATTATGTTGGTGTTAAAAATAATAACTTAGATTTAACTACCATTTACAACTCTGTTTTTGATACTGTTTTTTACCCAAATAAATATTTAAAATAATAATAATTATTATAAAATAGTGTCAAATTATGCACTTTGACGGATTGAGAGTTAAAATTTAGATACTCGGTAAATGAACTGTACTAACTCGACACAGAGAATGGAAAACGATAGCGCGTCGACAAATGAGGGAGCAGCCTAATGCATAAGTCTAATTCGTGAAAAACTTAGTTCGGAAACGGGTTGTAAAATTTTTTAAAGCTTTTTTCGTTCAGAAATGTCTTGACAGTTTTGATGGGTACATTCTTTTATCATTAAGTTTTTTTAGTTCAAGGCTAGCCAATAACTATACTTATTATTTAATAGAAGTCACGCGGGGCTTCACTCCCCTCGTTCTTATTTGGCCACTGCTCAGCTCTTATTAGCCATAGCGTAATGTTATATAGCCTATAACCTTCCTCGATAAATGGGCTATCCAACACAAAGAATGCCCTAGAAGAAATTCTATGAGTATGTCTGATCCACCAACCCGCACTAGGCCAGCGTGAGTGGATTATGGCCTAAACCCTCTCAGCTCTCTAGATAGAGGAGAGGAGATTCGACCAGCAGTGGGACTTAATGGGTTGCTGATGATGATGATAAAATATAATAGTATAATGATATAGATATATTCTACTATCTTGAAACCTGGACCGAATTAATCAGAACTAAGAATGACCACTTCAATTAAACTTGCCTGTATATTTTACAGGTAAAGTTTGCCTCGGTCATTCCTTTGCCTCTAGTCAATTACAGACTCAACCAACTAAAACAATTTAGTTCCTGAGATCAAAAGGTAAGTCAAAAATAATAATCCGACGTTGAAATAGGCGAGGAAAGCTAAAGCAAACTTTAGGAAAGCAAACTCGTAATTATTCTCTTGGGCTGTAAAATAACGTAGCGGTTATAGTGGATAAGCGGTAGCGGACGCGGAGGCGAGAGCGGGTTTTTACTTTTGTTTTATTTCAATTAAGGTACAATAACCACTTATAATATTGCAGGATAATAATATGTAAGAATATTCTACCATATTCACACAACGCCATCTAGTCCCAAAGTAAGCAATTATATTTGCTTGTGTTATGGGTACTAAACAACTGATATACTATTTAAATACATTTTTTTTTGTAAATACATACATATTATAGATAAATTACACCCAGACACAGAAAAAACCTTTATGCTCATCAAACAAAGATTTGTCCTGGGTGGGGATCGAACCCACGACCTCCGGCTTAGCAGTCAGGGTCACTAACCACTAGACCAACAGGCCAGTCAAGGATATAAGATTAAATAAAGAAGATGTACATAAATTTAATATTAGGTAAGCTAAGTATTAGAATTAAGTAATGTTAACTTCACTATTGCAAAAGGCTAAGCCTGTAATGATAGAATGTAAGTTTATGTGGAAAATAAATAAACAATGTATCCGTATAGTGACGGATTAAGAACACATAATGTCACTACCCCATCTCAACCCGTGTGGGTGTCGTATAATCGATTAACGAACCGATTTTGAGAATTTTGACACATTTTTTATGGAGCTTACGTCAAAATTCTAACTTTAGTAGCCAAATCCATAGATAGATAGATTATTGAAATCGGCCGTAAGGTGACTAAGACCTTAAGCAGACAAGAGCACTGCGAGAAAATCAAAATTTGAAACAAACCCTAACGAACCTGTCTTGGCCAATGTGGTATAGTAGGCTTTCAATAACATTCTTTGGAGGAGACCCGTGCCAAGCAGTGGGACGTTTATGGGTTTTTTACTGTAAGTTCAATAGCAATTTTAAGTTAAAGGTAAAAAAAAATCCGCTACCCGCTCCGCCTATAAAACCCGTTACCGCTCATCAATATAACATCACCCGACCTACATACCACAATGGGCATGATCTTTTAACGCCGCGCTTTGTTCAGCAAATGTGTTCAGCGTTAATAAGGCTTAATGTATGACGTATTAACGGTGACGTCACATATGAAGCTTCCATTTTAAAATGGACTTTCATGTGAAATATGTTAAGGTGTTTTTTTGATGGAATTAACTGTTTTATGCGATTGTGATGAGTTTTAGAAGGAAAGTAGTGCTTTTTGTGATCTTTTTTCTTTAAAGTGGGTAGATTATGAATGCAAGATTTTGTTTACGAAGAAGACTGTCGCTAAATAAGTCCTTAATTCTTCTTATATTATAACGGGTGGCGCAAAAGTAAAGACCCTATTTGGTTCAGCTATAACATTTTTTCTAAATTAGAAAACTAGATTTAGATTTTTTTAAATGTATATTTGTGCCATTAAATTTCGTACCATTAGGATTTAAAGATGATGTCTTTTAAATGGTGACCTCCAGAGTTGATACACATTTGAGCCCTATTTATGACATTTTGCATAACTTGCCGTAACACTTCCTGCGATATGTTCGTTATTTCTTGACGAATGTTTTCTTTTAGAGCTGCGAGAGTCTGTGGCTTGTTCACATACACCCGAGATTTCAAAAAACCCCAAAGAAAAAAGTCTGGACTGGTCAGATCGGGTGATCTTGCAGGCCAAGGCAAATCGCCAAAACGAGAGATAACTCGGCCTGGAAAAGCGTCCCTCACTAAGTCCATAGTGTCGCGCGCTGTGTGTGCCGTAGCGCCGTCTTGTTGAAACCAGATGTGCTCCAGCCCCAATTCGTCCAAACTGGGTATCAAAAACTCACGTAACATGGTTCTGTAGCGTTCTCCAGTGACAGTTATCGCATTGCCTCCAGCGTCTTCGAAAAAATAGGGTCCGATCACTCTGTCAACACAGATGCCACACCATACAGTAACTTTTAGTGGGTGTGTGGCAAAGCGTCGAATTGTGCGACCAATCGGTGCCGGACGGTGGGGAAATCGTCGACGAAATTCACGTTGTGTTCTTATCACTGATATTCCACGTTCTTGGGGAGTAAAACGGTCCATGTTTATTTTCAGTGTATTTTACATTTGTTCACTACACAATTTTCAACAACAGAATGACAGAAAATGTATAATAAAAAAAAAAAAAGCATTTTCTTTAGTGCCACTACTTTTGCGCCACCCAGTACTAGCTTCCACACGCGGCGTCGCCTGCGTGGCTTGTCACATATCGGTAAAAAGGAGCCTATATCTTAAGTCAGACCTCCAATACCGCATTCAAGTCCATGATTTAGTTATTCCGTGATGCGCGTATAAACATACAAAGACGGATAGACAGACAAAAATTATTAAAGTGGGTGATTTAGTTTCCGTGGCTGTAAAAAAGACCCCATTATTATTTATTCATTTATAGATTACGGTAAATGAATACGACGTAATTATATGACGAGTTTATGCAATAATGAAACTTATACCAATCTTATTAGACTTACTTTTCATCATCAGCAACCCATTAAGTCCCACAGCTGGGACCGGGTCTCCTCTCCTCTAACTAGGGAGCTGAGAGGGTTTAGGCCATAATCCACTCACGCTGGCCTAGTGCGGGTTGGTGGATCAGACATACACATGGAATTTCTTCTAAGGTATGTGGGTTTCTTCACGATGTTTTCCTTCACCGTTAGCAGATGGTAAGTCACTTGACTAGTACATATAAATTCCACAAAGTGAAATCCACATTAGTACTGCCGGTTGGGTTCGAACTCGGACCGCGTGATTTGCACGCCGGTCCCTTATCCATTCAGCCACCATCGCTTTTTTCAATTTCAATTGGTTATTTAATCATACTAAATATTCAGTATTTCATAATCCATTCAATAATTATTTTACAAAACAGAATATAAATATTGCTCAGCAAACTTTAATTTACCCCGGCGTAGGGTAAAAACTTTATTAAACTGTGTAAACACCAACATTTTCCGGTGTTATATCTTAATAATGTTGCCAGTGTAAAATTATATAACAGAAATAAGTGAAAAATATTTAATATAGAATTTCTTTCTTTATGAAACGCTGATTTACCTAAGTAAGATCTTTGTCGGGAAAATATTAAAAGTATAAACTGCGTTTAAACAGTCTAAAATTCTAAATGAATGTTGGTTTCGGGTTTGATTCCCTGCTTGAGTAATATTATAGTTCTTCTCTGTGACTCTCTTGCAGACTAACCTATTGGTGCGCCGATTATGGCCTAAAACACTCTCAACTCTCTAGATAGAGGAGAGGAGACCCGAGCCCAGCAGTGGGACTTAATGGGTTGCTGATGATGAATAAAAGTAAGTTTAGTAAGATTGGCATAGAGTTCATTTTTGCATAAACTCGACATGTACTTACGTCGGCTTTCGTTTACCGTCTACTGTGTAAAATCAAAACGTTGTATCGCATAAAATTTTGTGGTATACCGTATCTCTTATAATTATCGTAAAAACAATACAATTTATTTTTATAATTATTGTTATGTACCGGTTTTAGTGCCTATGCTCACCGTTTTCGGTAAACGGACAATACGACTAGCTTTTGCACGTGGGTGTGCGTGGAATTCGGTTTCTATGACTAGAGAAAATTTTCCTAATTTTGCCCAATGTTACTGTTTTAACGTTTTTGTCTGTCTGTGGCATTGTAGCTCTTAAACACGGGCCGATATTCATGCGGCCTTTTTTTGTTTAAAAATTGTCATAATCGTGATTCTTAGATAATTATGTTTCATTAAAATTGGTCCAGCCATCTCAAGGCTATCAGCGCCTGTCGGGGGTGATAAAATATTTTGAATGACTTTTTTTCTGGTTAACCTTACGAAAAAAGAATATGAATGCTAAATTTTCACTAAAATAATAGGTTCATAAAAATGTTCTTAGTTAAAGACAAGGATAAAATATGTTAAGTAGTTTTTGAGTTAATCTACCACAAACTTTTATACAACAAATTTAAGTTTATTTATATTAGACATATATCGGCAAACATAGAGTCAGAAGTTCAAACTAGATGAACAGACGACCTGAAAAAGGTCGCCGGGTCTGACTGGATGCGGAAGATGGAGGATCGAGGGTTATGGCGTGTGTTAGGAGTGGCCTACGTCCAGCAGTGGACTGCAATATAGGCTGAGATGATAGATGACAAATGTCTGTCAATTAAGTCTTAGATACTTTATCAGATTACCAAAAAACTAAAATCGCAAATTTAATTTATCTATGCATAAAAAAACAATCTGACAGCTGTCAAAAATGTGTATTTCCAGCAGTGGACTGCAATAGGCTGAGATGATGACGAATTTTATAAAATATTTTCTCATAAATTAGTTTGCATGATTTAGTTTTGTTAAACAACTGTTAATGTGTAATTGTTTTATGTCTCAATAAAAAAAATAAGGAGAGTAGAAACATAACTTTGAGCATCATTACAAATAACACAATAGTTTCTGTGTTATCAATACACATACAAACAGATAAAGTAGATAAAGTGTGACGAAATCTTTTATATACACTCGTATATATTGGATGACAGACACCATTTATAAATTGTTATGAATTTATCATATCACTGGCTGTTGCGCGGGGCTTGGCTCCCGTCGTTCTTTATTTGGCCACTGTTCAGCTCCTATTGGCCGTAGCTTGATGTTATATACCATATAGCCTGCCTTAATAAATGGGCTATCCAACACTAAAAGAATTTTTCAAATCGGATTAGTAGTTTTTGAGATAAGCGCGATCAACTAAACAAACAAACTTTAACTTTATAATATTACTAGCTTCCGCCCGCTGTTTCGCCCGCGTGGTATGAATTTTATACATATAAACCTTCCTCTTAAATCACTCTATCTATTAAAAAAAACCGCTTCAAAATCCGTTGCGTAGTTTTAAAGATTTAAGCATACATAGGGACAGACAGCGACAGCGACTTTGTTTTATACTATGTATTGTATACATCATATCTTTGTTCTTTACAGGGTAGGCAGAGAATGAGATCTCAAGCACTCGAAGTTTTGTGGTACTGAGATATTCGTTACTATCATTGAGGTTAAGCAATGTACGACAAGGTCAGTGCATGATGGGTGACCGTTTGTTACATTTTCATTGTAAAGCGTCTCCGTGCTTCGGAAGGCACGTAAAGCCGTTGGTCCCGGTTATACTTAATGTGGTAGTCTTCCAGTCAAGTTGGAAGTCTTCTGGGCGACTTGATAAATTCCAACTAGGGTCTGCCTAAGTCCATTCCATACGAGGAAGTTATTCATAAAATACCTCCATTATTAAAGATATGCCAGTACACCATCATCATCATCATATCAGCCCAACGACGTCCACTGGAGATCCGCAGGAGAACTAAAGTTGTCGACATAGCTCACCGAATCGCATCGCTAAAGTGGCAGTGGGCAGGGCACATAGCTCGTAGAACTGATGGCCGATGGGGGAAAAAGGTTCTCGAGTGGCGGCCACGTATTGGAAGGCGCAGCGTGGGACGGCCCCCCACCAGATGGACCGACGACCTGGTCAGGGTGGCGGGAGGCTGTTGGTTGCAGGCGGCACAGGACCGTTCGCAGTGGCGTAAATTAGGTGACGCCTATGCCAGTACATATTTTTAAGAAAAAGCTGACTAAATGATTATTGGATAAATATTATTATAAAATAAAAGAGTTCCTAAATGATAAAATAATAGATATTAGTTTATAATATAATAATAGATATTAAATAGGTACTTATGTGAATAAACTCCTGTATTTCTATATATTTGTCATTTATTGTTTTTTTTTTCATCTCATAGATGTCTGTCTACCTTTTTGGGAAGTCGAAGTTGTATGTTGCCATAAGTTTAATAATAAAATATTGTGTATCACAAAAGGGTACGGAAATATTCAGATAAAGCCTTCACAACTACAGCGTTCCGGTTTACAGTGGAGGTGGGGTAAATGGGTTAAGTATTGCCAGATTACAAAATTAAATAAACTTTTTGGGTAAAATATTTGAATACAATCTTTAATACTATGCATATTTTTGAATTAAATAGTGTTATTTTATAATTATGTTACACTGTGGTGGCTTTGGAAAGGCTGTAACGATTTTGATAAAAACAGTATAGGCCCGATTTCCTAGGCATTCTAGTTAGTGACGGAGATGGTAGTTTTCTGAGATTTCGGGTTCGATTCTCGGGTCGAGACAAATATTTGTAAGATCTGCAAGTGTTTGTTTCGGAGTTTGGGTATTTTATGTGTATGTTATTAGAAATATATTATTGTAAGTATTTTAACCAATTGTCTAGATTCCATAACACAAGCTTATGTAAAAGTTTACCTCAAAATATTGACTGTTACTTATAATCTCCTTTCTATACTAAATTTATACAGCTAAAGAGTTTGTCTATAATAGAACGCGCTGCTCTCAAAAACTGCTGGTACGAATTAAAAAATCTTTTAGAGTTGGATATAGATCATTTATTAAGGGAGGTATAGCTTCCCTATGTAACATCACGCTACGGCTAATAGGAGCTGAGTTGTAACTAAACAAAGATCTACGGGAGCGATGATTCGGACAACAGTTGAATGCTTAAAAGTTTTAATATATCGAAGATTTGAAATAAAATTTTCCTTTAAAAAAATCGTAACTTCAATAAAATGTACCTTTCTATAGCTATTTATAACTTACATCATTAAAACCCGCTTCCTTTAACAATTTTTCACCATAAAATTACAACAAAGTCAAATCATTCATCCGCCATCTTTAGAAAAAAAAAATACAATAAAAAAGTAAAGCTTTATGGACTCACCTATGCGTACTCTGTGGTCAGTGCCTGTAAACAAAAAGGGGTGTATTAGCAACCCTTATCTCTTAACGAGGGGGTGGGAGGGGGGCATATAGGGTGTATAGCTGAAACATTTCCTGTATAAGATAAAACTGTTGTGAAATATTTTACTTGTCGATGGACATTTTTGACAGCTGTCAGATTGGTTTTTTATGCATAGATAAATAAAGTTTTTTGTTTTAATTTTTTGGTAATGATATCGGACCTATTTCACCAGGTATCTGATAAAGTATCTAAGACTTATCAGACATGTAGTTGACAGAATAATCTTTGCTGCTGTGTATCACTGGACTGCTGAATCTTGTATATTAGTAGGAGCATATAATACAAATAATACAAATTTAATTGTTATTAATGATTTAAAAGGGTGGAGTCCTGGTGTCCCGAAACACAGGCCATTGAGCCTAGTTCAGGCACCAGTCTCCCACAATATAAATTTATCCTAATATTTTTTTTTAATTATAAATTATTGTAAGCTGTAAAAATTGTATATTGTGGAGAGAGTATAAATTATTATTATTATTATATATTTGTCATGTGTTATTAGGAATATTAAACGCTTTACTGTCAACTCGTGCGTGTTAAATGGACTTGGACTTTCATGAGGTCGAGTATGAAGCCATAAACGCACGGGTCTACTCCAAAGGATGTGGAGGTTATCCTACTATACCACGCTGGCCAGACGGGTTGGTATAGGGTTTGTTTCGAATTTTCCTTTTCTCGCAGTGCTCTTGAAGGATACTCCCTTACGACACCCACGGGTTGAGATGGGGTAGTGACATTATGTATTCTTAATCCATCACTACACGGAAGAAATAATTCCACAATAAGGCAAGAGATAGCGAGATCTTACTGAAACCCGACCTCCTTAAAATGCCCTAATCCGGTAACCGCCAAAACAAACCGTTTTTTTTAAAAAAAGGAAAATCTTTATTTTTGTTCTCCACCACTTTAATATAAAATTTGGCAACAAAATTTGAACCCGCAATCTTTTCTTAGTAAACATTTACACTCTAGGTTATCACAGCTACTAATCTATTCATCCGGTTTCCCCTTAATAAAGAAGGCCTTTATTATAGCTACCTCTATTATCCTTCGTATATCCATTATACACCTCGAGCTAAAACATTTACGAAAACATTAAATATGTCCATAAAAACCCATGGACATCCTACCATTCGCGGTCGAAATCCGGTCGTAACTGGTTATAAGCGGTTCGCACTGGTATAAACCGGTTAGAATCTGTTTTTATTTAAAAAATAAGTGGAATTGGGGTGATTATTGTGTGTTATCAACGAATTAAGTGGCTGTTTGTTAATAGTACTAGTTTAAATTAGGTCCTGCTTCGGTAGTGCAGAAAAAATGCACTACTACTGTATTAGCACTTTGTAGTCCTAGGTTCGATGCGGATCGGGAAAAATAGTTAAGAGGATTCATTCATAAAGAGGTATGGCAACATCGCAATTTAGTGTCAAATTTCGTGGTTTTACTGTTTAGAATTACGTGAAAGTGTATTAAAAAGTAGGTATAATGATATATAAATAATAATAAAATAAATAGAATATAATTTGGAAGTATCTTTAGAAGCCCTATGTCTAGCAGAGGACGTCCTACAGCTGATATAATGATAATGATATTTTAAAAATACATTCAATACACTTTTTGAATTACGTGAAAGCGTATTAAAAAGTAAGTATCTGTAATGCTTACAGTTATGTATTTTAGTATGAAAATAACGCCTTGCAAGTTTCAATGTCTTATTTGCTTATAAATAGAACTGTAAACGCAACGATTTCGTAACTTTTACGCACTTTTCACCTAATTCTAAAAAGTCTATTAAAAACATTTGAAAAAATAGCTCCAATTAGATAATAAAAATCTAAAACCATGAAATATGATACTAAATATTGCGACAGATCCCCCTGTATGAACCCACTTATATAATTAATTATTTTTTGGGTAAACTTATCTAATTATATCATGTATGTAATAATTGAGTTATATACTTAATTATTTTACTTTTTGTCTGGCCTTGTAATTAATTACAATATTTGCATATTTTAAAATCTGCAAAAGCTTCATTTCTGTTAATCCGCCTTGTATCATTAATAACAGAATTGTTCACTCACAAACTTTCAATTACCTAATAATTTTCACGAAAAAACTAAGTGTACAACCCTAAGCTTGTTAAAACCGGTTCGGAAACATCTAGGGCTGTACAAATATTTATTTTACCCCTTTTTTCAAATTTCTGTCGCCAATTACGGCTATTTGAGGAACTTTAATTAATAACTGGAGTTTGAAGAGTTTTAACAACGAATAGCGCCCTCTAGTGACGGTAATTGGTAGTTTTGTGTTACCTGGAGTGATTATTGAAATTTTAGAATTGTGATTTTCGAACTTTTGTGAGTTTAAAGTTAAAACTTCATTTCTAAACGTTGCGTTGCCGTTGGTTCGAAGTTGAGAATTTTAAAGGAGATCGATCGAGTTTAAAAATTTACCAATTAGAATTTTGAAGACCGTATTATTGTTTTTTGAAAAGTTCTACCTATATTATGCAATTATTATTTTTTATTTATATGCAAATGTCGTTGTCATGCCAGTTCGGTTGGAAATAAATACTTACTTCAATAATATTAATTGTTAACCAAATTTAAAAGGTAAAAACAATTTTTATTTTGTTAGAATATAAAATTAAAGCAATACCTAACTACTTATGAAGTTTAGGCTAGAAAAAAAAAGGTTAAGTACCTTTAATTCATAAATCTATATCTCTATGCTAGCTTATTAAAATATTATTGAAAAGTAGCAAGATGGTAGTCCGTCTAATACAATCAACTATTTCAGTTTTGTATCTAACAGGGGGCGTAGCTCAGATGGTAGAGCGCTCGCTTAGCATGCGAGAGGTACCGGGATCGATACCCGGCGCCTCCAAAGACTCTTTTTGTGTTTTGTTTTTAATATTTTTCTATCTACATTTTATTTTCTAGATTTAAAACAGACACACGTATTCAACCAGACGTAAGTAATATCAAACCGCGTAATCTTTAGTTGTGCAGTGAATCATTCGAGTGTAAGATGATAATGTATATGAAAAGTTTTCTCTATTCGACAATAGATGGCAGGAAACTACATTTTGTGTTGGAAAGATTTTTCTACTTTTATTATAGTTTCATTTTGTTTTTATTTTTAGAATTAAGAACTAATATTTTTACGTGGTTTTGTCTAGCTTTGCAAAAATATATCTCCCATAGCATATATGACTTAAATAAGCTAGTTATATTTTTTATTATGTGATCCCTAAAACAGAAAGAAAATATTACAATACCTAATTTTTTTTTATTAGGTAATGTACTAGATTGGCTGAACTACATGTCACATATTTCACAATATAATGATGTCTGATTTTTCACAATAACCAAAAGCGAAGAGCAAAAGTAAATAATGTATTTAAAGGCAAATCACAATACTCAAATAACGAGATTTTTCGTCTATCAATGTTTCAGATTTACATATTATATTCCGCTAAACACTATTATAATAAAAAACATAATCCATCTATCTTCAAAAAAACTTATATTTTACAGACACCTATCGCAAAGTCAGCCATTTTGATCGCATGTTTCCCGCCAATCATTGACAGTTCACATCGGTTTTGGCGCTGAATCTGACATTTGATGTGTAAATGTCATTAGCCGTCTGACCTCTCTCTGTGGAGTTGAAATACGAGGCTTTTAAGACACAGGCTGAATATTTAACTATTGCTTTGATTAGATAAATATTGGGAAATGCCAGTTGGCGTAGATTTTGGACGTCAATTTGCTTTGAAGTAATATCTTCAATGGGAATTTATGGAAGTATTTTATTAGTAGTCATAAATAACTTCCACCACCCGGGAAATCTCGGCAAATGTACGACGACTATGTAAAAAGTCTCGAGTTCAATTCCCGCGTCAGTGAAAAGTGGTATTGTGTTTTGCTGTCCAATTTCTTTGATCAAATGTACATTGGACAAAGATATTTGTTAAGTGGAATACCACCCTTATCAATAACCGCCATTGACGTCTCAGAAATCGGGCATTAGCGATATATAAAACTACTGGCTTTCTCCGAGGCTCCACTCACTTAATATGTCACTAAAATATAGCCTATGTGCTATTCCAAACTATGATCTACCTGCGTGCTAGATTTTATACAGATCGTTTCAGCCATTTTGCCTCTCCATCCATCCTAACTTTTGCATTTAAAATATTCTTATTAGTAAAAGTAAGTCTATTAGGATTGGCATAAGATTCATTTTTGCATAAACTCGTCATGTATTTACGTCGTTTTTGTTAACCGTTATATAATATAATCTGAAGTAGGATTATTGATTTAATTTAGTGACAGTTTTCATTACAGAAAATCTCATATTTTTATTCAACACATTTTAAAGAAAACTATCACAAAAAGTATTAGGTACTTTCCTTTTAAAACTCATCACATCTATTCTAACTTTCGCATTTATAATAGTAAGTAAGATTCCAAATAACGATTGATAGTAGTTACAGAAATATGACGCAATAAAAGACGAATGGATGACGTCACACTAAAGAGATACAATACAAACCCTTACAATAAAAGACCCTTCATTCTAGGCACCTCTATTTTGGCAAGCTCTAAAATTGATCAGAAATCGGTGACTTCAATATTGAGTTGATATTAAAATTTCTTTTGAAACATTTTGTAGAATATATTAATGATTTAGTTTTAAGAACATGGTAAATGTAGTTCTAAGTATAATAAATGATGATTTAACAAATGTCGATTATAATAAAATAGGCATTAAAGGTAGTATTTCTTTTTTCTTTACCTACCTACTATAACAAAAACTATTTAATTTATAAAATAACTGATAATGTATGGGTAAACAATATAAGTATTAAAAAAACTATAATCTCCACAAACTATTCGTAAGTACATAAGTGTAGCGAAAACTGTAATTTTACATTCTTCAAATGAAGGTTTACTACAAAAACATAACCTAAAAATGCCCAAACATCCAAATACCATTAAATAAACCACTAACAACCTAAATTCAAAATAACTAATCTTCTTAAATAATAGTTAACATCAAAGACGAGGTCCAAAACGAAACCGCAGTACTATTTTTGCTATCAACACCAACCACAAAGTTCATTTAAGCTCTACACAATGGGAGTTAGACAGAGAGGTATACAAACTTTAATCTACAGCCCCCAACTTGCAACTTAGACAGACTAAAATGTCTATAATATCGCATAAATTCAAAGTTTCGCCCCAAACTAGCAAGTATGCCATCGAATAGTTGGCAGCGAAATTTGTGTACAACGCCATCTACTGGCGAATAGCGCGAATAGCTTGTCGAAGAATTTCGTGATGATTTATTAGAATGTAAAAATTTTGTTTAGTTTGGTGAATGTTGTGGTTGGTATCTGAGGTATTGGTTTTAGATTTGAGCTGCATTTTGAATAGGATGCTTTCAACATTGTCGTTTACCATGAATTTTCCGAAAATTTGTTGGTATCTAGGTGTAAGATGGTTAGTTAATATTATTTGCTTTAGCTTGCCTTTGTTTTAGCTTGAAAATAGAAGAAAATGTAGCTTAACATTGATGAAATGAAGTTTTTAAGCTATTCTGCACACTCTTCTCCGGGAAAATACTAAATATACCATCAAACTAAATGCCATCTGACATTATTAAAACAGCCATACATTGAAAAACAACTACTTATAGAAATCATATTCTGAAATATACCAAACAGATATTTTCAATTTATTATAGTCTCCAAGGCTGTTCGTGCAGTCATGATGTGACTATCAAATACGATATACAATACATTTTATAAATATTATTATTACAACGTATTAGAAATTTGCGATTTCTTATGACATTATGACAGCGTTTAGTTCCCCTTCTAATAGTCTGGCCCCTAGACAAATGGCAATTATATTCGAAATAGGTAGGTATTTAAATGTTATTTCATATCAACTAGTAAACGTCCCACTGCTGGGCACGGGTCTCCAGTGATTTTGGAAGGAATTAGGCCTACTATACCACTCTGGCAATACGGATTGGTATAGAGTTTTGTTCGAATTTTCCTTTTCTCACAGTGCTCTTGTCTGGTAAAAATTAGGTCTCTTAGTCGCCTTTTACGACACCCACGGGTTGAAATGACATTATGTATTCTAAATCCGGCACAACACGAATATAACCTTAATACTTTTGACATGGAATTAACAAGTACTGTTGTACGATAGTACTAATTAATTCCATGACTTTTGAACACATCTTTAAAGGTGATTTTCCACTAGAGTGGCGAGACGAGACGAGGCGAGAAGAGAATTGAAATCGCACTGACCCTTTTCCACCTAAAAATAGCCATCGCGAGCTCGCGCGTGACCGCCGACCTCTAGTAGAAAAGGCTTGTACACGGTAATAAGTAGCAACGAACAACAATAAGCCTCTCGCGAGAAGCGTGTTTCTGTTGCAAAGTTAATTTATACTCTATATCGGAAGCAATACCGTTCATTTTTACACAAACAAATATTTTAATTCACGCCTCACATATTCTCGTCAATCCACACTGTTTCCACCAAAGATGCGCTGGGAGAGGATTGAAAATTTGCTATACAAATTTCAATTCTCTCTTCGCCTCGCCTCGCCACTCTGGTGGAAAATCACCTTGACACATGCTATTGACATGTCACATGATCAATGTACTAATCTGACATGTCGTTAGAATAGATGGTCACTTATCTAGGGGGCTGGGTCAGACTATACCATATGAGAAACGATATTACCTTAGCCACCTATCATGGCATTACTTGACATTAATTTTGACATTTAAATGCCATAGTTTTGACAATGGCAGTGTTGACATTTGAATGCCAAAATTCACGCTTGCTTTAAGGGGTTCAGTTGTTTGCATAGTTCTAGCATTTTCATATTATTACTAGTTATTGCCTGCGGCTTTACCCGCATGGTATGTGGAAATAATAATAATATTTTCACACATTCACATAGCGCCAAATTTTCTAGTCCCAAATTTTTTGGGAAATAACTTGTGTGAATTATTGAGAAAAACGATAGTAAAAATCGAGCAAAACTGAAAAACCCGAAGACCGTTTTAGGCTGAAACAGGAATCTAACATTGGACTTCGTAAATAATCACAGCGCCCCGATGCAAATTCAATAAAACCATTATTTTATTTAATATTTCGTAATACGATTTTTAATATGGCAACACCTACAATACCAACATTTCAAAAAAAACATCGTTAAATACTCATCAACGGTATCAATCATCGGTAAAAGATTAAAAAAGAATTAAAAAAAAAATACTGGACAGAAATTGCGTTTACACCTTAATATTTTACTTCCATCGATTGTATTTTTCATTTACTCGCTAGGGGTGCACGGGTGGGCAAAGCCACCCTCTTTTTCATTGTAAAGATGTAATTTGCACGAGTCTATCTTGAATTTTTATTATGAGGATTTTACCAAAGGATGTTTGCTAAAATGTCTTTGCTTTCAAAACGTTTTAAAATATTTTAAAGGTGTTTTGAATACACGTCGTAACTGCGTTGTCGGTTCACTGATTGTAGTTAGGTACGAAACTGTAGGTATACGGGATTCAATCAAGCAATTAAGAGTTTTTGCTGCTCAAAAATACGTAGTTGTTTTTAGTCTAGGTTATTTATTGGTTACTAGACTTTGACTGGCCTGTTGGTCTAGTGGTTAGTGACCCTGACTGCTAAGCCGGAGGTCGTGGGTTCGATCCCCACCCAGGACAAATCTTTGTGTGAAGAGGATAAAGGTTTGTTCTGTGTCTGGGTGTAATTTATCTATAATTACGTATTTACATAAAATGTATTTAAGTAGTATATCAGTTGTTTAGTACCCATAACACAAGCAAATATAATTGCTTACTTTGGGACTAGATGGTGCTGTTTGAATGTGGTAGAATATTATTATTATTATATTATTATTCCATCCACCTTCGCTTCTATTATATATTATTTTCTTGTAACAGTTTGGTTTAGTTTTTCGATATTCATCTGGTGTGTACAGGTAACATAAATTGGACGGGAAGGGGAATGACGCACATAGTCCCCTGTCTGTGTACGTTGTGGAATGTGCATGGTATATGAGGGGAATTGAGTAGTGATGTACACGTATCGATGTTTTAAGATTTATAGGTGAATGGGTTTAACTAATGGGTTTTAATGGGGAAATGACTTAACGGCCATTTTTTTCTTTTAAATTTAGCTACTTGTGACATATTTTGTATAGAATTAGGTATCTCAAGTAGCCAAATCGATTGATAGATAAATATAAACATAGCATCACGCCTCTTTCCCCGAAGGGGTAGGCAGAAGAGTTTCACACTCACATTTCGCCAGCTATGTTTGGTCCCATGATATTGGGGGCGAGCCTATTGTCATCTACCGGGTACATTATTTTGTTTACCAAACTCTGGAAAAATCTCAATACTGCAATAGGATTGGAATGGATTGATAGATAGAATTTTGATTTCCATTAAGTGAAAGTTATCGGTGTAGTGACGGATTAAGAATACATAATGTCACTACCCCATCTCAACCCGTGGGTGTCGTAAAAGGCGACTCAGGTAACCTTATGCAGACAAAAGCACTGCGAGAGAAGGAAAATTCGAAAAATCAGCCCATTCGGTTAGGAGTTACGATGACACAAACATACACACAGACACGTCAAATTTATAACACCCTTCTATTTGTGTAGGGGTGAAAAAGGGGTAGCGATAATATCTTTCAAAGAATCAAGTGTCATTTAACTAATTGTTATCAAAAAGCTGTGAGCTTCACAAATTGTATTAATGAATTTAATGGGTGCCGCGTTGATTTATTTATCTTGTAATAATGGTTGTATTTTATTGAATTAAAGTTCTTGATTTTTGAGTCAAAATGACAACTTAAAAATTTTAAAGTACATACATATAGATCACGCCTCTTTCCCAACAGAGAGGTAGGTAGAGACCATTTCCTTCCACTTGCTATGATTCTGACATACATCTTTGGCTTCTTCAATATTCAACATACATTCTCGCCGGTTGATGATACTCCTGATCTGTCCCTTCTTTAGAACGTCACCTATTTGATCATGGTACGTTCTTCTAGGTCTTCCCCTTCCAACGTTTTCTTTCACATTCGCCTCATATATTTGTTTTGTGACAGAACAAATTTTAAAGTATTTTTATATTATTATGTAATGGGTGACTCCTGAAGAAGTCGGAACTGCCAACCGGGTTTCAGTTAGGTTAGGAAACCAACCATCTTTAAGGCGAGTGAAGTTATATAATACATATCACCATTTCACGTTAGTCTTAATGTATACTTTAATATTATACAGCTGAAGGTTTATATTTTATTGCTAGGTATCTTATGAACTCAATCATGGTCCGATTTGAAAAATTCTTCTAATGTTCGATAGCCCATTTATCGAAAAAGGCTATAGGCATCACGCTGCAGCTGTGGCCAATAGGAGCTGAGCAGTGGTCTAATAAAGAACGAAAGGAACGAAGCGTCACGCGACTTCTAGTAAAATTTTATTTGTGGACGATTCTAAAAATCCCATTAAAATCATTTTAATATCACACTAATATTATAAAGGCGAAAGTTTGTGTTTTTTTTGTTAAATCTTTACTCTCAAACGGCTGGCCTAACTTTGATAAAATTTGGTATTGAAGTATCTGACACCCTGCATTTATATTTGTAAAATCCATCAATTTGATTGATTGATATGCTATTTTGTGGTCTGTGATCTTGATTATTCTGTTTAGTCTCCATAAATCTACCCCAGTTTTGTTTGAGAGGTCTATCCTTACATCCAGTCTAGCTTGAAGAGAGTGTCCTAAGTATTAATCCTATTAAAGTTAAATTTTCCATCATCTAGTCCATTCGACCGTACAAATATTTAAGTTGCACGTAAATTGAGTTTAATAACTTGAAAATGAAGCGCTCATAACTTTGTGGTACTGAGATGATCTTCGAGGTAAGCAACGTTCAGCAAGGTCAGTCGTAGATGGGTGACCGTTTGCGGCAATTTCATTCTCGAGCGTCTCCGTACGTGAAGGCATGTAAAGCTGTTTATACCGGTTCTTAATGGTAGTGGAAGCCTTCTGGGCGACTTAATAAATTCCAACACCACCACTGGGTTTTGGAGATATACTGACTGAGACTGCGACAGGTGCAGTGGAATTTTGTACGACTGCGGCGCTAGAGGTCTCGGGTTCGATTCCCGGGTCGGGTAAGAATAGTATTGAATTTTTCTATCATGAAATTCTAAGTATCAACCCAGAATTTGGAAACAAATGTGCTCGGTTGATGACAATAGGTTCGCCCCCTATTAGTATTACTCGTATATAGGACCAAACATAGTTGGTAAAATGTAGGTGTCATCTGCCTACACGAGGGAGGGAATTAAGTCTACTATACCTCGATGGGTAAGTATAGGGTTTTGTTTTGAATTTTCCTTTTCTCGCAGTGCTCTTGCCTGTTTAAGGTTATCCCTTAGTCGCCTTTTACGACACCCACGGGTTGAAATGGGGTAGTGACATTATGTATTCTTAATCCGTCACTACACTATACACAACATTAATTAAACTATCGAAGGATTTGCCGTAAAATTCTTAAAATAAAATACAAAAATAATAAATTTTAATTCTATCGGTACCACATGAGGTACATCACTAGCGTCGCACAGACGTCCCCTATCGATCCAGCATCCGTTGGGGCACCCCGCACTATCGGTCATTGACCCCGTGACCTATTGTGTACCTAACAAGTCCTAGGTATCATTTAGAACTAGTTTTATTTGATGGCGAAATAATGTTGCTCGGTGGATCTTTGTTTGGCCACTGCTCAGCTCCTATTGGCGGTAGCGTAATGTTATATAATCTATAATCTTCCTTGATAAATGGGCTATCCAATACTACATGATTTTCTCAATTCGAAACAGTAGTTCTTAAAATCAGCGCGCTCAACCAAATAAAAAATTTCTTCAGCTTTATAATATTAGGAAGTATAGATAATTATTATCTTCAATACAAGCTTCCGCCCACAGCTCTGCCTATGTGTTATGTCGGTAAATAGTACCCAGTGTGCAGTTCCAGATTAAAATGTATCTGTCTGTCAAATTTCATACAAATTACTTCATCCGTTCTGGTGTAATTGAGTAACAAAAATCCATCCATTCATCCTATTATTATTATTTTCGGGTTAAATGTCATGAGCGGCTATTTTGCCACGTCAACCAGTTATTGATCTATTGTAGCTCCCACACATACACTTAGAATTACTTCTAGTGTATGTGGGTTTCCTCACGATGTTTTCCTTCACCGTCAGCAGATGGTAAGTCACTTGACTAGTACGTATTACATATATGGAAGCATGAAAATAGCAACTTGTAAAATCCTATTTTCTATTTATAATATATTTGTCAATTAACATTGGTATTTGTCATGACGTCGTCATTTAAACAGGGATAAATTTGATCTCAGGGACTTTCGCGTAGCTCAGGTGGAAGAGCATTGCACATGGAATGGCATGGTCGCGGGTTCAAGTCCCGTCGTGGGTTTAATTTTTCCATTACTTGTATAGCATAGCAGGTGACGTTCTAAAGACGGGGCAGATCAGATCCTCAAGCGGCGAGAATGCATGAAAAGACTGATGAATGTTGAAGAAGCCAAAGATGTATGTCAGAATCGTTGCAAGTGGAAGGAAATAGTCTTTGTCTACCCCTCTGTTGGGAAAGAGGCATGATCTATATATATATATGTATTGTATAGCATTTATATAAAAACATTGGTATTGGTGGGAATCCAACTCGGACCGCATGATTTGCATGCCAGTCATTTAATTATTCAGCCACGATCGCTTCTTGAGCATCCAATGAGCTTCTCTTCTCACTATTTCCCGAAAATCACTATAAAATGGCAACGGTATTACCCGTCAATCTCAGTAAGTGATTCCCTATACATATTCGATGAGACTATTACAATTTTCATAACCTTACCCATTTCTACATAGCTATACCCGTTACCCCCATGTATTGTGTAATAGAACTATATATTAAAGACTTTTCCTTGTATTTGTTTGTGAAAATTGCGAAGATAAGAATGAATTTTTCGTAAAGAGATTGATTGGACAATTAATCGATTTGTAATTTGAAAAACGCGCTCGTGAATACGCTGGTGTTCAATCAAATTGTTTATTTCAAGATTGCATAGATCTTATAAAAATAAATACCTTAGCAAGTAAATATAATTACAAAAATTTAATAACCCGACTGCAAAAGACAGAGAGCAACGCACTAAAAAGACCGAAAAATTATTGTAATATACCCGAATATATATTTATTTTGATACTATACTCGATAGGTTTGGTTAAAAAAAAAATAGAACTACTTACAATAATTTGGCGTCAAAAGCCCGCCATTTAGGTCTTTTTATTCTTAAAACCTATCTAAGGACACTTGGGTTTTCTAAACGAATCTAACGCTATCCAACTGTCAAAATCCATCCAGCCGTTTGGAAGATTCGTGGGAATAAAGAAATTTACAAACATACAAGATACACGCGAAAAACAATACCCGTTCTGACAGTCGGGTAAAAATACAATAATAGATATTAAGTACCTATCATCATCATATCCGTGTAGTGACGGATTAAGAATACATAATGTCACTACCCCATCTCAACCCGTGGGTGTCGTACAAGGCGACTAAGGGAGTAACCTTATGCAGACAAAAAAACTGCAAGAAAATAAAATTCGAAACAAACCCTATACCAACCCGTCTGGCTAGCGTGGTATAGTATGCTAAATTCCTTCCAACATGTTTGGAGGGGGCCCGTGCCCAGCAGTGGTCGTCATTTGACTGATATAATGATGATCATCATCTCAACCCATAAACGTCCCACTGCTGGACGAAGGCATCACCTAATTTCCCACATCGAGTTATTAATAGACAATTTTTAAGACTGTGTGGGAATCGAACCCACGACAGTCTACAAACATTTAAAAAAATAGCTCCAATTAAATAATAAAAACCGAAAACCATGAATCATGACACTAAACAGCGAAGTTGCCATGTTCCTCTGTGTGAACCCTTTTAAACGAGTATTATATTTACTCGAGCAAACTAAAATTGTATTTCAATCAATATTGCTAGAAATAACCTCTGTCTGGTTAGAAACGTTCTCTCTAATGTCAAATTTAGACCGCCTAGACTGCGAAAGATCTAGAATTGAGATATATATATCGTCCCACTATAAGAATAATGTTTTATCTTCACATAAAACAAAAATGAAATTATTAAAAAAATCGGCATTAAAACCGTAAACTATCGATTGATCAAATTTTTATTCTTTAGTCAGTATTTTACAAAATACAAATTTGATCAATTGGTAGTTTACGGTTTTTAATGCCAAATTTATAATAATTTCATTTTTGTTTTATCTGAAGATAAGACATTATTCTTCTAATGGGACGATATATATATATTATGGCCTAAACCCTCTTAGCTCTCTAGTTAGAGAAGAGGAGACCCGAGCCCAGCAGTGGGACTTAATGGGTTGCTGATGATGATGATGAAACCGGGCTGAATTTACCGGCTATGTTCGGTCCATTAACTGGACACATTAACTGGACATGCCATTACTGGACACAATTTCAAATTCCAGGTTCAATATTTTAAGATATAAAAAACCCTATACCGCTTTCGGCCGACCCGGGAATCTAACCCGCGGCGCCATCGAGGCATTAATTAAAGGCAGTCATTAAAATTAAATCTTACTAGCTGGCCTGAAATCTGTTTCTCTTAAAAGCTGTTAACAGCTAAGAACAGTTTGTATAGGAAAACTTACATTGTTCTTTTAACTATTTTACTAGTAATTTTTCCATATTTTCTCATAGTTTGAACTTTTTATTTGAAATATTTAAAAATCAAAATTTGTCAAATCGGTTTAGCCGTTCTCGAGTTTTAGCGAGACTAATGAGCAAGAATATTTTTTTAATTTTTTCTAACATGAATTATGCTATAACTCTTTGAGCTTATCTGTATTTGTTGCATTTTAATGCTATGAAAACCTTGAATCATTATTTTGAAGATCGTTTTTAAATATTTTCTTCATTTTCAAACTTTATGACTTTTCTTTACTTCTTTATTATTTAATATTATAAAGAGGTAAAATTAGGTATATCTTCGAAAATACTCATCCGATTTTCATGAAATTTCACATAGATATAGTCTAAGAGCTGTAGAAGGATAAATACCTACTACTTCGCACAAACACGTGTATATAAAAACATTGTAACCTAATATACATCGTTATGAAATATAACGGTTCGTTGAGAATTCGTGTCTTCTGATAAAATTGTCGGCGAATCTTTGGATTCCAATAAGAATTTGCACGTAAAGTCGTTGGTCCCGGTTATCACTTAATGTGGTAGTCGTTAAGTCAAGTTGGAAGCCTTCTGGGCAACTTGATAAATTCCAACACCACGGTCTGTCTAAAGTCCAATCGATAAGAAAAAAATACAAGAATATTCATACATAGACCTCACGACTTTGGTATGGGCCCCGAATGGGTAGGCAGAAGTGTATGACACTCGTATTTTGTCAGCTATGTTTGGTCCCATGTAAAAGGGGCGAGCCTATTTTCACTCGGGGCTGATATTCAGGATTGAAAACCCCAATTCTATTTTTGTCAAACCCGGGAATCGAACCCGAGAACTCTGGACGGACAGCAGTCGTTTATACTTCACGGTGCGCTACCGCACTGAGGCAGTTTTCATTCGATATCTTACATAGTTAAATTTTATTTGGAGAACAAAACCAGAAATAGCAAAAATACCGTCTGATTTGAAACTGCGAATTATTCTTGTATATATGTGTTTAAAATATTAATATTTATCACGAAACTACTTCCAACCGCGCTTCAACTATGTCTCAGCCTTTTAATTTCCTATTCCCTGTCAAGAAATACCACGATGCATTTAAAAATCACGTCAATTCATTGCCTGCTAGTATTGCAAACAGTACGCAGCATTTTCATATAAGTATACGTATTAAGAAGAAAACTCGTTTAGAAATAAATATATTGCCATAAAGATTCTCCATAACTCATATTTGGCGCGAGAAACCTAGCGTCCGGGATGTAAGATAACCCTGAATCGTGAGATCCTATATTAATTCTGCTACAGCCTCCCAGAAGGTAGTAAGTAACACTAACTGTCAAGGTAAAACGGAACCTAAAATGCTAACAATAAAGTCGCTTTTACTAAGAGAACGTTAAGAGGTAGATGCTATTTTTACCCTCACATCTGCACCAAAATCGATAATCATTGCACGTGTTCAAAATAATTCTCTCGGACACAGATTAAATAGGTATAAACGATCAAAAAATCACGACGGATCTGAAAAGAAATAGTTTTTATTAGTACACTTACCTTTGGAGCTGAGCATCTCACCGACCACAAGAAAATAAGTAAAAAAAATGAAACAAAAATTTAAATAAAAAAAAAAACAGAAATTTATTTTCAAACTGCTGCGAGGTACAGGAAGAGATTGCAAAGAAAAAAAAAGGAAATTATATTTGTCGAAATATCGAGAAATAAAAGAAAAATCACGATACGTGCACTCTTGTCAAGACGTAGTGGCGCTCTGACTTGAACGGTTGGAGGGCGCGTTTTTATACTCGCGTCGGCGGAGCGCGCGGGGAGGGGATGTCGGCCATCTTGTGCGTCGCCATAGCAACAAGGAGATGGCCTATTACGCGAGGGTGGTGCAGATTAGGCATACCGTCCGCAAAAAAGTCTTGTAACATGATATTAAAAAAATAATTTGTCAATAAATTAATTAAGGATAATCCTTTTGTTTTAATTAGTGAAAAATATTTTTTGGGAGCAGTTGATTAGGTGAAAAACTTTGATTAAATTAAGTTCCCGAGTTTTTGAGATTAATTTACCTAAATATGTGATTTGTGGATTGTTTTATTGAAATAATTTTACTTTATTAAAACTGTTAATTAAAACTTGGTTTCTCAACAATATTTTAACTTATTTAATAAAACTTTTAACGGTTTCCTCAAAAATATTCAAGTTAAACCAACAGATATTAACTTTTTAGGAAGATACCTGCAACACAATTAATTAAGTTTAATTAAGTCTTGTTTTTCAACTAAAAATGTGGCTAAAAGATAACCTTATTTCTGCTGGAATATTTCATGATGATCATGATTCGGAAAGTCCAATATTAATACCTCCTACAGTGCTATACCCTAGAAGAAATTCTATGAGTATGTCTGATCCACCAACCCGCACTAGGCCAGAGTGAGTGGATTATGGCCTGAACCATGTCACCTGAGCCAAGCAGTGGGACTTAATAGGTTGCTGATGATTATGACGTAGATACTTACATTTGTGTATGAGAAGATAAAGGCTGTTCGAGCGACGAGACATATTATTCTTAATGCAAGCTTTATAGCGACTACCGCTAGTTGACAGCCTCCCGACAAATGGAAGTATCCGCCGAAAAAATGTATGTATGTTTGTATTAGCAGAAAATTTCTAAAACTCGGATGCATATAATAATCCCTAATAATATGTTTGGACTGACAATATTTTGCACGATCTTTTGTCCCATGTTGGGCGCCAAAAATAAAAGCATTTGTTTTGCTTAGCCATTTTTTATTAATTGTAATATTTTATTTTTGTTTAGGAAACAAACAGTTATAACATCATCATAATATCAGCGGCAGGAAGTCCACCGCTGGACATAGGCCTCCTTAAGAGATTTCCATTAGTTATAATAATTTTTGATTTGGATTTGTTTTAGTAATGAATTATCTTAGACTAACTTTATAGATGGTTTGAAGATAAAATTAAGAAAACATTTTAAAGTAGATATTTATAAATAAATAAATAATAATTACCTAAATCTCATTAAATGGTTTAAAACTCCAACTGTCATTGTAGAATCCTCGGCAATTTCGAAGATAATATAGTTTTCAACAGAATTTGAATCTATTAGATATATGGATTGATGACAATTAACACGTTCGCTGCGATATAAGGCTTAAACACCCGATGCTTGTACTTCCACTCTCTGCGGAGGCGAGAAACAGCGGTATTCCTCTGGGGCGGCGGCCGTTCTATGAGTATTTTTGCATGTGCGAAGAAGACAAATATAGGTTTGAGTTTAGGATGTTGAAGACAACTCAATAAAGCATTAAATATTTTGCAAGGTTTTAGGGCCCGATAACGCACTGATTGATATTTTTTCGATTCCTTGCGGGTATCGGGTCGATAGGCCCGTCATAGATCATAAGGTTATTGCACCCCATTTCGCACTGTAATACATATTTGCATTGTTTATTTCCGATTAGTGTTGTGACATAAATTAGCGGGAACGGTCGTAGTTCTATTACTTAAGGACTATCGAGTGTTTGTGTCAAAGTTTGTGTACATTTATAAGTGGTGTAAAACTACTTATTTAAAATGAGTCAGAGAACAAAACGATGTAGGAAAATGCTACAATTATCCATTCAGAAAAATAGTGAAATTCAAAATAATTCCGATGAAGAAAAGTCGAAGTGGAGAAAAGTTTTCATAAAAACTAATAATATAAATGATAAGTCGCAGCAAAACCCCTTTGATATTAATGTCAATCCTGGAATATAAATAATGTGTCGATAACTTATTTCCCATCACTAATATTTTCTATATTAAACCTATTACTCAGTGCGGTATTGGGCTGTAAGACCTTATACTTATTTTCACATAAAGCTCTTAGGTAAAAAGCAGGAATCCGGGGCGAGGCAAACACCATGACAACCAACTCGTCTACTAACAATATCGATAGGTAAGTTTCCAAAATTTAATGTTTTCGCAAAGTTACAGCCATTTATATCCGTCGATACCTTACTAGGTCTATGAGCCCCATAACGCAGTGATGGAGAGTTTAAGTAGCAGGTCAATCGGCCATCTAACGCACCAGATAAATAAACACAAGTTTCGGTCCCGCAGCGAACGTGTTAAGTGACATTATGTAACAAGTAATACATATTATGTATGTATTCTTATCCGTGTAGTGACCGATTAAGAATACGTAATGTCACTACCCCAACTCAACCCGTGGATATCGTAAAAGGCGACTAAGGGAGTATCTTATGCAAACAAGAGCACAGCAAAAAAACGAAAATTTGAAACAAACCCTATACCAACCCGTCTGGCCAGCGTGGTATAGTAGGCTAAATTCCCTCCACAAACTTAGTAAGAGACCCGTGCCCAGTAGTGGGGCTTTTATGGGTTGAAATGATGAATTTTGATGACAATTATGTCAAAAAACTATTTGAAAATAATTTCTACCATTTATTTCTCTACTACCCTTACCTCCGCTGCGTCCGTTTCAACCCTCCATATACCCACACATACATAAAATTGCACACACAAACACACACTATTGCATAAATACAGCACACTGATACAAACTTCTGTGTTTTCCAACTGCGAACACAGATGGCTCTGTCTTCGATATCTGAGATGAATTCCGAACACTGTGTCTCTCTGTGTCTTGTATGAAATATTTTATCTTCTCACACATAGGAAGTTGTATCGACGTATAGCGCTGTCTCTTTCACACCCTATACAGTTACATCTACTATCTCGCTCGTTTGCACAGCGGTTGACAGATGGAAATCGTGAGAAAAAAATTGATTTTCCCTCGCATAAGTGCAGTGCCGTTTTTTGAAAAATATTATTTTTAATTTTCGACTATTTGTAGTAGTTTTGTGTTTTGGTTTTGTGCTTTTTGGTAATTTAGATTTTGTGTTTATTGTTTTAAGCTAAGTGCATGAAATAATTAAGGTAAAGTAAACATTTCTTTTCAAATATCAAAGGAAAGCGATACACCTATTTCAGTAGTCTACTGCCTTAAATATTTTAGTAATGTTATTCTTCGGAGTATTTTCTTAAGCGATAACAAACCTTCTTTCCTAAAAATAAGGTAGTTATTCACTTAAACGGTAAAATTCTGTAACACTGTAACTTTCTGCTCGCGTTGAATATTTTATTACGCCTATGTATTGCGCTATTCGATCATAGATGGCGTTAGTGATAGAATATACGTAATTGATTTCTTATAATAATTTAAAAGCATAATGTATTTTCAATGTTGCATATTGTAAAAATTTAATAAATTATATTTGCCTGGTTTGGTCATCCTAATTCGTGGTTTTATTAGTTATTCCTTTCATTATACTTCAGCTACCCGATACTAGATGGCGTTACCTAATCGAGAGCTTTTTTATTTTAATGTTTTGGCTACTCTTATAGTATGAAACGGGTCTACATTACGAATCTACTGTTTTCAGGATTAATAATTATTCTGAAATCTTGCAAATAAGTAAGTTATCTTTGATTAATCGATGCTTGCAAAATTTGAAGTAGATTGGACCTAGGAATCATTTATCGAGGAAGGTTAGGCTATATAACATCACGCTACGGCCAATAGAAGCTGAGCAGTGGCCAAATAAACTTTAAAACGTAATGAGGCCCGTTCGGGAAGAGTTAAAATTGGTAATTGTTTCAAAGTTTTTATTTAAGAATGTCCATTTAATTTGCTTTTTAAGAGGAAACGAGAAGATAACGTGAAGACTGAGCCTAGGTATATGAGGCGAATGTGAAAGGAAACATTGGAAGGGGAAGACCTAGAAGAAGGGAACATGACCAAAAAGGTGACGTTCTAAAGTAGGGACAGATCAGGAGTACCCTCAACCGGCGAGATAGCATGAAAAGACTGATGAATGTTGAAGAAGCCAAAGATGTATGTCAGAATCGTATAAAGTGGAAGGAAATAGACTCTGCCTACCCCTCTGTTGGGAAAGAGGCGTGATCTATATGTACACCTATGTATCTATGTTCCATTTTCCATTATATATAAGTATACTAAAGTAGTAGGTACCTTAAAAATTACAACAACGCATCCCATTTTTTACGCAAGCGGTAAAAAGCCCATTACGGCTTCATATATTCATATGAGAAAAAAGAAACTTTTCCAAACTATGCACTCATTAAGCTGAGCCGTTTCGTAGGTACACACATATACACACACAACGGAGTATTTTTCAACATTCCGATGCGAACAGGTGGAATATTAAAAAACTTAGGCGTGTTGTTTAAAAATTGGGGTTCTGTATGGATGTATGAAAACGCTTGTATGATGACGGTGTAAGAATATAATGGCGCATAATATCTTTATTGGTATATTTTATCAGCCGTAATGTGATTAGCCTTCCTCAATAAATGGGCTATCCAACACTAAAAACATTTTTCAAATCGGACCTGTAGTTCCTGAGATCCTAGAGTCCAAACAAACTCTTCATCTTTTTAATATTAGAATAGATTAGAAGCGTGGTGTTTCGCTTCCGTCGTTCTTTATTTGTCCACTGCTCAGCTCCTATTGGCCATAGCGTGATGTTATATAGCCTATAACCTTCCTCGATAAATAGGCTATCCAACACTACAAGATATTTTTTTTTTTATAATTACAATAATATGAGTATAGATAACATTAGGTTAATAATACTGTCATTCGTTTAAGTTCCTTGTCGCAAAAGCTTCAATCCTGTAAATTATAGATTTGTAATGCTTTTTTTGTCTGTGATATTTATAGATATCTGTACCTAGTCGGTAACCTTCTTAAGAGGGTTCATACAGAGAAATGGCAACATCGCAATTAAGCGTTATCTTGTTTTGACTGGCCTGTTGGTCTAGTGGTTAGTGACCCTGACTGCTAAGCCGGAGGTCGTGGGTTCGATCCCCACCCAGGACAAATCTTTGTGTGATGAGCATAAAGGTTTGTTCTGTGTCTGGGTGTAATTTATCTATATAATATGTTTTTATTATATAATATGTTTGTATTTACAAAAAAAAAAAAAATTAAGTAGTATATCAGTTGTTCAGTACCCATAACACAAGCAAATATAATTGCTTACTTTGGGACTAGATGGCGCTGTGGGAATGTGGTAGAATATTAATATTATTATTATTATCTTGAGTGGTTTTCCATTTTAATAATTTATTCGGAAATATTTTTTTGATATTATGTTCAATACATTGTTTAGTGACGTGAACTTGTATTAAAACGTAAGTATTCGTAATGTTTACAGTTATTTTGTTATGAAAAAAACGCCTTGCAAGTTCGAATGTGTTATTAATAATAAATAGAACTGTAAACGCAATGATTTCGTACTTTCTACACTCGTTTCACCTAATCCTAAAAAGTGTATTGAAAACATTTAAAACAAATAGCTTCAATTATCAATTCACTTATTTAGTTATAATTTGAAAGAAACAGTCATGGAAGTATCAAATGAGTGAGCATGAGCCATAGATATTTTATTGTCTTTGAAACAAACTTGCGAACGGACGAAACATACATTACCGTAGACAAAAATGTATAATAGAATGAATGTTGTCATTATTTAAAATTATTTCCCAAAATATTTTATTTCTAAAATAAAATTAATTTCAATAAAATTTATTTAAATTATCGATATTTAATGTTTTTCCGATATGATAATTTATATCGATATTATCGAAAATTCGATATAGGATCGTTGCATCGCTATATACAATAACCTTTCTTCAATTTTCTTTACTTTATGTTTCTTCAATTACTTAAATCTCTTCCTTTTCTCGTTGTACACTTCTTTTGCTCCCATGCTATACATTTTGTATTTCCTCTGCACTCCTGGGTTTGCTGGTAGAAAACTCATATTCGCCTATGTACATTTTATTTTCATTATTGTTAATTGTATTTTTTTTGTGTATAAGTACATTAAAGAATTAAAGAACCCTCTTAAATAAAATAAGTTTTATTAGGAGATAAATAATCGAGAAATAAATAAACAGTACATCGACATTCTAACTGATTGCTATCCATACGCCAGACTTTACATACTTCCTAAACAACACGAGGTATGGTCAGCAAAACGAACGTATTACTGCCGGTACTCGTTGTGCGAAGTACTGAGTGCAACAGCAGTTATCGTTTTGCGTTGCGCGAGCTTTAATGAACATTTTTGTGCATACTTTGCTGTACAACTGACAGGTAGAGTGGATATTGGAGAAAAAATCAATGTATATTTGAAAATAAAAAAATAAATAAAAAAAGGCTACATTTTTTTTTATTGCCTGAAGTGGCAGCCGAGCTGGCGGCCCACCTGATGGTAAGTGGTAGATTTTTTTTTATTGCCTGAAGTGGCAGAAGAGCTGGCGGCCCACCTGATTGTAAATGGTTACCGCCGTTTATAGACGTTGGCAATGTTAGTGGCACAGCCAAGCCGCTGCCTACCTTGAGAGGATAGCTCTCTTTAAACCTCGTTTGAAGAAGGACATGTCATAGCGCTCAGGAAACACCGCTTTGCCTACGTGTTAGGGCGTTCCCCAGCATATGTCCCAGTAGTAGAATAATGTTTTATCATCACATAAATCAAAAATGATATAATAAATTCGGCATTAAGTAAATACCGTAAACTTTTGTCAATACTTTACAAAATACAAATTAGATCAAACGATATTTTACGGTTTTTAATGCCGAATTAATATCGCCGAAATGTGTCTTACGGCCGCACTCAGAGACATCAATTAGCAGTAATCTGTCATTAACACAATTGTTTCATTGAATAATCGTCTTTAGGTGTATAGACTTAAGTATTACACGTTTTTACTAAATAAACTTTAAAGTTAAGTTACGTCTCTGAATACGGCAGTTAGAGCTTCAGTTTTATTATTTTACCATCTTTTGTATTTACCAAATTTTACGCAAATAAATGTTAATATTATTAATAATAATTATTGGTTGACTGGCCTGTTGGTCTAGTGGTTAGTGACCCTGACTGCTAAGCTGGAGGTCGTGGGTTCGATCCCCACCCAGGACAAATCTTTTGTGTTGGACATAAAGGTTTGTTCTGTGCCTGGGTGTAATTTATCTAAATTATGTATAATATTTACAAAAACAAAATATTTAAGTAGTATATCAGTTGTTTAGTACCCATAACACAAGCAAATATAATTGCTTAATTTGGGACTAGATGGCGCTGTGTGAATGTGGTAGAATATTATAATATTATTAATAAGGAGAAGCGTTTATTTTCCTCGCTCCATTTCTCCGAGCACGTGTACTTCGTAATGAAGAGTTCAAGTCATTTGTCCGTCTGTCTGTCTACAGAATCAGTTTACAAAACATTTAGTTAAACGACTCGCAAATATGCGCGTTTCTCTGCTCACACCTACCTATTAGTCACGGATCTTTTTTATTTTACACAATACCTTTGTTGTCTGCTTACCTCATAAACGAGTGTGTTAGGTTCTGGGTGAAAACAAGTGGTAAAATTCAGACTGGCCCATACTGACTGCTTAAACTGTAATATTCTGTATAAAAATCAGAACTGAGATAATAAACTTTATTGTTTAAGAGCTTTAAAGCGTCTGACAAATTTTGATAAAAAGCCGATGAAAAGTGTCTTACAGTACTGAATTTCAAACTGTAACTAAATGAAATTGTAACTACTATGGCGATTAAAAAGAGCGGCCTGAGTTTCTTGCCAAGTTCTTCTCAGAACTAAAAGAAGAGAAAGAAGAAAATTTCTAGAAATTTGCCAACAGCCAGTTCACTGACTGAAAAAGTGTACTATTCTATTAAGGAGTATCTTGATGACAAGATTTGTTAAAACTTAGTGACATCTTATTTTAATAACATACTGACATCACGATTTGAATTATTAATTATCTGTATTTTATTTTAAATTTGACATTGTGAAGACTGTAATGCATGACATATACTATTAATGTTAAATGCTCTGGATCAATTATTCATTATGTAACAGACTTCTTAAATAATTTCATTTTGTATGCCTATCGGCGGGACATAGATTGTACACTACTCCTTTTAAAATATCTTATTTTCACCTATGTTCACAAAATAAAGATTTGGATTTGGATTTGACAAGGATGAGCTTGTCAGTGAACTGGCCGCAGGCAAATTTGCTGACACCTTTTTTTGGCTTTGTATAAATACATATTTTCAACGATATCCTTTGAAAAATAGGTAGATAAGTACATAAAAATCATCACTGAGACTGAAAAGTCAATTTATCCAACATTAGCAAGTGATGCTTTAAAATTAGCCGTCGGCGTCGTCAGCTCAAAGAACTATTTATTCCGACATAATTCATTTCTAAGAAAACAAGTAAGATCTGGTAGCCCTAGGATCTTAATGTAGAACTAAATATTGAATACAATAGATTCCCCTTTCACTACTGATATCAATCAAACCGGAAAATTTGGAAATTGATAGTAAATTGAATTGTCTGATACAGAATCGAAATGTTTGGTTATCTGCCAAGACTAGTTTCTTTTAGACATTGCATTTAACTATTTTACTTATGTTGCTTTGGTACGTGTAGTGACGAATTAAGACTATAAATTGTCACTACTTCAACCCGTGGGTGTCGTAAAAGGCGACTGAGACTAACCTAGCAGACAAGAGCACTGCGAGAAAAGGAAAATTCGAAACAAAACCCTATACCAACCTGTCTAGCCAGCGTGGTATAGTAGGCAAAATTCTCTCCAAAATGTTTGGAGGAGACCCGTGCCCACACACACACACACACACACACATACACATAACTCACACACACCACACACATACACATAATAATTTAAGCTTTAGTTTATATTCAGCATAGCAGTAACGTTCACAATATGTCGCAAGTTTTTTGTACTCACCTCCACGACTGAACACTGCTGTCCATAATACAAGCCGTGCTTAGTATGGGAAGCAGTATCAGTATCTGTTGTGGCTCACTTTTATACTGTACTCATTATATCAAATGTATTACCTACTGTGTAACTGTTCTTTGTGGCAATAAACTATTATTATTATTCCTCTTTATTAACCCTTTGAACGCCAGAGACGTCTATACACGTAAAATGAAAATGTGCTCACCACGCCAATGACGGCATGGCACGTCAAAAATGTAGGTACTGTATTTTAAAAGCTTGGCGCACAAGGCACGGCGATACCGATTTGACGTGGCGGTCAAAAGTTTAAAATTATTCACAAAAAATTACATTTTTAAATATATATATATAAAAAATACTTTTAAAAATATAAAAAATTGGAGACCCACCGGTATCGGGTACAGGGACCAAGCTACCGGTGGTTAGGGCTCCAGAGAGAGGAACCTCCTCACAATGCGTGCCGTATCCAGATATACTGCCTTCTGCATCTGGCCCACGACCCATCCACCTAACGCGAGCCTCTTCAGGTGTCGATGGAGGCTCTTGGCAATCAGTCCATTGACTGATTGCCAAGATTATTATTATTAATACAGCGGATGTGTCAAATGTTTTTGCTAGCATGTACTGTACTGTAATGGTGGCTGTGTACGGCAATAAATAAATAAATCAAGGGTTAAAATGATGATGATGGTATCACAGTATTAGTCATGGAGAAGGGATTGGTAACAAGTCATGAAATAAAACAAATAAGTAAGCATTCAGCCTCTTAAAGTAATTGTTTATAATAAAATACGCGCCCCCCATAGCCCCACAATATAGAATCATTATAAATAACATATTGAAAGCCAAAAGCATTGAATGATTAGTAGAACTTTCATGATCGAAGCACTTCTTATCAATAGTTAGGCAGTATACAGAAAAACCTCCTAATAAACCAATGATACCCACGATATTTAACAGAACTATACATTTAGCAGTTCGTAAAAGAAACAAACTGTGTTTATACGAGCCAATTATTAAAAGAATTGCAGTTAATAGCAGACTCCACATTAATCCATTTATGCTGAGCAATAGATTTCTGTATAAAAACTCTCTTTCAAGTTGTTTTACAAATTCACTCTCTTCATCTGTGAAAGAAAAAAACGTACAAATATTTTTGGGACAGTTTTGCTTTTGGGAGTAGCGCCATCTAGTCCAAAAGTAAGCAAATATATGGATCTGTAATGGAATCTAGACAACTGTTATTCTAATCTATACAAATGTTAAGGCTATAGAGTTTGTTTTTTTGTTTGAACGCTAGGATCTCAGGAACTGCTGGTCCGATTTGCAAAATTCCTTTAGTGTTGGATAGCCCATTTATCGAGGAATATAACATCAAGCTACAGCCAAAAGGAGCTGAGCAGTGGCCAAATAAAGAACGACGGGAGCGAAGCCCCGCGGGTCTTTTAATATAATATACACTTGCAGTATCGTGGGGCTTCCATTCTGTTTGTTTTAACACTTTATTGCACACAAGAAAATAATAAATACAATTACAATATATACAAAAAGCATGTACAAAGGCGAGCTTAACTCAGAATTGAGTTCTCTTACAGCAAACCTTAGAGTGTAGAGGAGAAAAGCGTAAAGAAGAGAGCATGAATGAAGTGTACAACTAAAGAGAGAAATAAAGAGATGTAGGTAAAATAGAACGAAAAGTAGTGGAAAGGATTATTATATTATTGTGGTACGTATACCACTATGCTATAATATATATATATTAAATAGACATACATAAACATACATATACAATATACTTAAATACGTGTATAATATATATTATTTAGCAACTGCTCAGCTGTCTGTACATATTATAATTGGTTCTTTTGCCACAGACACAGTTAATTTTTGAGCGTATCCGTGGCTCGAAGGCGCAGTAGCAAATGCAATAGCTGAAATTGGTATGGAGTTTCATTCGTTCACAATTAGAAGTGTCCTTTTATGATTCATATACTAACTTTCAGCATAATACGCAAACAAAGCGAGAGGTCCAAATATAACGGCTAAAGTTAAAATACAGAGAGATAGTAAAAATGTTAAGGTTCTCCACATATACCCGTAAAATCTACACATACACATAATTTGGTTTTTGTCAGAAATTTTAAATGAATCTCAAGCCAAAAAGTCTCAAAAAGTTGATTGTTTTGACGGCCAAACTATATTATGTCATATTGATTATGACGTGAACCACAGTGTTGAATGAAAACGTTTTATTTTATTGCGCCTAAACAGAAAGCCTACAGCCGACCTTTTTATCACAATATTCTTAGCCGTTTAGTAGGAATAAAGGCGCGGGCCCACCGCGGCGCATGCTGTGCACGGGCACGTGGCGCATTTTAGCTGCGTGTATTAATTTGTTTGACAAAGTGGGTTTACGTTTCCACTGGAGTACGAGACGAAGTCCCACGACTATGTGTAGCGTGGCACGGCGCGGCGCACGGAGAGGCTACGCACGTGCGTCTAGCAAAGTCAGTGCCAATGCCATTCTTTAAGTACCTCGATACGATATATACGAGAAACATGAAACGCATCCGTTTGACAAGATCTATGACTGAACTAAAAACTGCTGTGCGATAAGCGAGCTGTACATAGTCGTGGGTCATATTCGTGTACTCCAGTGGAAACGTAGACCCACGTGGACAGCGTTGAGCTATGTAACGGCCTATTCGAGCAAGCCACGCATGTGTGTCTCACGATGTTTTCCTTCACCGTTAGCATTCAATTTCAATTCTTGAAAATAGCGATAATAATTTATTATGTAAATCCTACGTCTTTTACACAAACATCCGCCTGCGGCAAAGTCTTGTATACATAGTTTGGAATAGCACTTATGGTACTTGACGACGACTTAAAAAATATTATTTTTATATTTTTTATTTTATCAACAACCCATTAAGTCCCACTGCTGGGCTCGGGTCTCCTCTCCTCTAACTAGAGGGCTGAGAGGGTTTAGGCCATAATCCACTCACGCTGGCCTAGTGCGGGTTGGTGGATCAGACATACCCATAGAATTACTTCTAGTGTATGTGTGTATCCTCACGATGATTTCCTTCGCCGTTAGCAGATGATAAGTTACTTGACTAGTACATATAAATTTCACAATGTGGAATCCACATTGGTAGTGGTCGGGATCGAACTCAGACCGAGTGATTTGCAAGCCGGTACCTTAACTATATGTAAAATTCATATTAATCCATAACTCTCACAGCCTGATTGATGGACACACAAAAAGACAAATTTTCATGGTGCTAAAGTCAATTATCAATTGTCAATTATCAATCAAGGATCAATGACGTCAATCACCTTTTTATAATCGCACCACTCGACGCCACTGTAGGCTTCACCCGCACTACCTGGAGCCGATATCGTCTAGAACGGTAAGGTTTCAGCGGTCATTCCTCCCACGTACGTGCCGGCTCTGAGGTGAACTTCCTACAGCGGTGTTTCCTGACCGCTATGACATGTCCTTCTTCAAACGAGGTTTAAAGAGAGCTATCCTCTCAAGGTAGGCAGCGGCCTGGCTGTGCCCCTGGCATTGCCAACGTCCATGAGCGGCGGTAACCACTTACCATCAGGTGGGCCGTCAGCTCGTCTGCCACTTTAGGCAATAAAAAAAAACCTCTTCGTGGGTTGCAGTGGACACAACCACATACATTTACTTACAAAGCGAAGTAATACAAGTGCGTAGCTTTTCCGTGCACCGCGGTGGGCCCGTGTATTAGGCTGTATTTTTTATTATTATTTATTCGTTGTAAATATAACTAAGTTTACAATATGAATTATCGCTAAACTGCATAAACAGTTTGTAGGCGTAACACACGCTCATTAGGTACACTATTATCTTAATCTAAGTAAAGTAAAGTAAAATTGATTGAAGTATTATGGTAAAAATGTATAAACAGAACTATTCATTAGCAACCCATTAAGTCCCACTGCTGGGCTCAGGTCTTCTCTCCTCTATCTAGAGAGCTGAGAGGGTTTAGGCCTTAATCCACTCACGCTGGCCTAGTGGGGGTTGGTGGATCAGAATACTCATAGAATTTCTTCTTGGGTATGTGGGTTTCCTCACGATGTTTTCCTTCACCGTTAGCAGATGGTAAGTCACTTGACTAGTACATATAAATTCCACAAAGTGGAATCCACATTGGTACTGCCGGTCGGAATCGAACTCGGACCGCGTGATTTGCACGCCGGTCACTTATCCATTCAGCCACCATCGCATTATTATGTATTTACAACAAAAAAATGTATTTTAGTAGAATTTCAGTTGTTTAGTACACATAACACAAGCAAATATAATTGCTTACTTTGGGACTAGATGGCGCTGTGTGAATGTGGTAGAATATTATTATTATTATAATAAATCTCACACTGTACTTATAATTCATTTGGGTTTTGTAATCTTATTTGTAATTTGTTTCTATAGCTATTAAATTGATATTTGGTTATTATAGTCTGGTAAACAAATGTTCCCGGTAGATGACAATAGGCTCGCCCCCTATTTCATGGGACCAAACATAGCTGGCGAAATGTGGGTGTGAAACACCTCTGCCTACCCCTTCGGGGAAAAAGGCGTGTTGCTATGTTTTTTTTAAATTTATATGTAAAGCATTCACTAGACAAGCTTTATAAAAGTCGTGTAAGTCTCCCTTATACGAGCCGAAGCATTGACATTGTGCTACAATAAAATACTTTATTGGTTTGTTCGGACGCCTTCAATATCGGTCTGTTGTTACAACCTGTTTGTAAAAGGTCAGTCTGAAGGAGGGTCACTGAATGGCATTGATATCTGACTAAAGGGACGTTTTCAAATTTAGCAAAACACTCTGTTAATATATCTGCAAATATAAAAGAATCTCAGGACCTACTGGTCCGACTAGAAAAATTGTTTTAGTGTTGGATAGCCCATTTATCGAGGAAGGCTATAGGCTATACAACATCACGCTACGGCCAATAGGAGCTGAGTAGTGGCCAAATAAAGAACGACGGGAGTGAAGCCCCGCGCGACTTCTGGTTTTATTATAACATTATGTATTGAAACGAAAGGCTACCTTTATCAGTATCGTAATCAACCAAGCCATTAATGTCCCACTGCTGGGCTCGGGTCTCCTCACCTCTATCTAGAGAGCTGAGAGGGTTTAGGCCATAATCTACTCACGCTGGCCTAGTGTGGGTTGGTGGATCAGACATACACTTAGAATTTCTTCTCACGATGTTTTCCTTCACCGTTAGCAGATGGTAAGTCATAGCATCACGCCTTTTTCCCCGAAGGGGTAGGCAAATGTGTTTCACACCCACATTTCGCCAGCTATGTTTGGTCCCATGAAATAGGGGGCGAGCCTATTGCTATCAACCGGGAACATTTGTTTACCAAACTCCGGGAAAATCTTAATACTGGAAATTCATGATAGAAAAACCTAATACCATTTTCACCCGACCCGGGAATTGAACCCGGGACCTCTTGCACAGCAGTCGTATACACTTTCCGCTGCGTCACTGAGGCAGTTGGTGGAGCAGATGGTAAGTGACATGACTATTACATATAAATTCAAATACAAATACTAAGAAAAACTCTACAAAGTGAAATACCATGCCGATCACTTTTATCAATATAAAACACAAGTAAAACCACGTGTAAGAGCTAGTATACAGACAAAGGTATTATTGAACATATAGCGGCTGAACAGTTGATAGACAATACCATTGTTTGAGTTGAGGTGTGGAAATTGAATTTTGTTGTTTTGCTTATTGTTAGAGTTTGTAAAGTGTGGAGTTGGGACAATATGGGACTGGAATTATGGGATATTATTTTGTTTTTGTAGTCGAGGTGTCCTGGTATAATATATACCTCTGACAAATTTTATCTTTATATATATAATTCTTCTGTACGTGTGTTGACAGTGAACTCCTCCTAAACGGCTGAACCGATTTGAATGATTTTTTTGTATGTGTTCAAGTGGATTTTTCACTAATAAAAAAATAAAAAAAGCAATCGATTGGTATATCATGCAGGACAACGTCTGTCAGGTCCGCTAGTTTAAGAATATATTTAGGGCCGTTGGATGCGGGCGACACAGAGTCACTCGCTGTGGCGGAAATTAGGTGAGGCCTATGTTCAAAAGTGGACGTCATTGGGCTGATATGATGATGATGATATATTTATGTAATGAAATTAATTGAAATTTCGTGTATTCATCTAGGTAAAGTAATACTTATGAAAGTCACAAGTTAAGAATGTAACAGGTAACAAAAAGTAGTGTCAGCAAATTTGCCTACGACTCATTGCTCCACCCCATCAGCAAACTTTGCTGATGGGGTGGAGCAATGAGTCGCTACATGGATAACATAAGGCTCATTTGGAGCGACAGTGCCACAACTGCATTTCTTTAATTTACACTACGCCAGATTTAAGGTAGATTCTTAAAATATTATTGTACCATCTTTTCGTCCTCTAGCGGGCGTTTTTTGAATTTATAAATGCGATATTATCACTCCTAAAGTAGATTATTATCGAGATCATTTTGATGTAATTAGGTCAGTTTCGCATATTTTTTTGCAATTGTGGCACTGTCGCTCCAAATGAGCGATATACAGGGTGTATACGACGGTACGACATTAAATGAAAACACGTGTAGCATGTGATGTTAGAAGGCTATACCAAAAAAATTAAACAGAAATTTGCAATAGTTTAAACGCAAATGTACTTTCTTTATGTCACAGTTGTTCACAGTTTTAAACAACCTGTAGGTATTTACGTTGATCGTATGTTGTCATTACGTCATTCAATTCATTTAAATATCTCTGACTCTTTCATATTATCTTATCTCTTACTCTGTTCCGCACAGTTGTCGTCGTCATGTCGAAAACGTCATGATAGAAAAATAATGTGTAGTTTTATATTCTTAAATTTTTCGACTTTAAATAATGTGTAGCTTTTTTTTTTTTCTTTTTTTTCTTTTTTTTTTAATAATTTATATTAGAATATGTTTATAAGGGTAACACTGGCTACCTTGTCATTTAATGTCGTATCGTCGTATACACCCTGTATAGCGTGGTATAGTAGGCTTAATTCCCAACACATTCTTTGGGGGAGATCCGTGTCCCACTGCGGACGTTTATGGGTTGAAATGATGTATGAGACAAAGTTTATAAGTCGACTAAGTGCTCGGTGTATAATCACAGAGCTTAGTTTTTTTTTCTCTGTTAGGTTCATACTTACCAAAGTCAAACAAACTTTTAATCAAGTTAAAAGTAATTTAAATAAGACAATGCCAACTATTAACTATAATAACTTAGTATCATGTCGCCACAGAGGGTAAGCAGATATTGTGCTTATTGAGTTCGCTGTGTGACGAAGTTAAATTGACTTGTGTCTGTTTCAACTTGTATGTTTAAGAGGGTGCGACACAGGGGCTTACTCTGAATTTCTTTTCTTACATTTGACAGCGACATCAAAACCGACTAATCGAATGTCGAAATTCAGAGTAAGCCCCCTTAATACATAGAATTTAAAACCACTTTTATAACACGACGGTGGCAAACAGACGTATGGCCAGCCATTGTACTTGTCAATGAATTGGCCGTACGCAAATTTACTGACACCTTTTTTTGGCTTTGTATGACGTTCATAAGTATCATGTATGTGATCTAAATGAATAAAAAGATTTGACTTTGACTTTTGACTTAAACCTTAACAATTTTTACTTAAATTTTATAATAAGGTTTAGGAATTGGTTTCATAATTAAAAACCATTAGGAAAACAATTCACTCCTTTTTTTAATCACGTGTGGCATCACGATTCACGAGCGTATTGTCGACTTGAAGAATCCCAAACTGTTGTCGCTTCGGAAAACCTTGTTAGGGAGTTAATTCCACAACCTGATATAATGATCCTTTCGCTGTTCTGAGATGGACCAGCTCCCCACCAGATGGATCGATGACCTGGTAAAGGCCATTTGATGCCGGCTGCATAAATCTCTCGTTGTGGCGGAAATTAGGTGATGTCTATGTCCAGTGGACGTCATTGAGTGATTCATGCTTTTTTGTCCCAATATTTTGTCCCACATTCCAAAAAATTGCATCAACTTAAAGTAGACTAGCAGATAATGGCTTTGCTTAATGCCCGCCTACAAATATTTCAAATTCAAATCATTTTTGTTGGATCATAAGTCAAGTAGATGGTTATAATAGTTGTTAGTTCATATATGTCCTGCCATGCATCAGGCGTACAAATTTGTTAAATAAAAAAAAAAAAAATTAAATTTGAACTAAACTAAATTTGAAGTATATAATAATAATAATATAATAATAATATTCTACCACATTCACACAGCGCCATCTAGTCCCAAAGTAAGCAATTATATTTGCTTGTGTTATGGGTACTAAACAACTGATATACTACTTAAATGCAATTTTTTTTTGTAAATACATACATATTATAGATAAATTACACCCAGACACAGAACAAACCTTTATGCTCATCACACAAAGATTTGTCCTGCGTGGGGATCGAACCCACGACCTCCGGCTTAGCAGTCAGGGTCACTAACCACTAGACCAACAGGCCAGTCAAATTAAAATTGATAAATCCCTTGTTTGTTCCGAATGGGATAATATGATGTTGATTATTCAGTAACTGCAACATCTATGAGAAAATGTCATAATTATTTATTTAAAAGCAAATACACACACAAAACTTAAGTTAACCTACTTACGTCATGATCGGTATCTTTCATATATGACAAAAACCGGAATCGAACCCATGACTAACTCGGAGGGTAGGCGTTAATTTTAAATTGTCCGTTATCAATAAGATTGTGCCGTTGTCATCTCAACTGACAGTTCCGGTCTTTTGACGTTTGTGGGGGGATACTAAATGTTTGGTTTTGTTCGAGTGAGTTTTTAGTGAGATTTTTAAACAATGACCGGTTATTTTTTTCAAAGGAATATTTTAAAAAAGATATTGCCCACAATTGTGTCGACTCCTATATCATAGGCGATTTTTACAAATATAAAATTATCAGACACAAAGTACACCTACACTCGACACAAATATCTATGAATCACACAAATTATTGTCTCGTATGGGAATCGAACCCACTTTATAGTTAACTATCTAGTTCAACCAAACAAACCAAAACCGGAATCGGTGTTGCGAATACCCATGGGTCGCGTTGATCACTTAACATTAATTTATTTTTTAATTAATAATTTATTACGAGTAATAATACAGACTCATAGTGTAGTAGCTATATCTAATATAATTGAAATAATGCGTGTAGAACAGTCGTTCTTTTCACTGCTGCAGAATAACAGGCCCAGCTGATACCGAAGCAGCGATTAACAAACACGCAATCGAGCCTGCTCGCTATCATATCTAGGATGCTGTTGGCATTTAGACAAACCCATCGTTTGTCACCTCTTGTTTATAAAAAGACAAAAAAATAAACTCTTCAGCTTAGTATTAGTATTATATAGTATTATATATATATAAGCAATGTGTTAGCATTTTCTTCTTTCTGCGTACTCTATAAAACAGAAGCTAGTGTAACAGTTTTTTAATAATGTTGTGGTGTTGCAGGCGCCCATAGGCTACGGTAACCGCTTACCATCAGGCGGACCGTACGTCTGTTTGCCACCGTCGTGGTATAAAAGAAAAAAAAATGTTGTGTATGTATAATTGGATCTCAGATTTGTAATTATGTGTATTGATACTAAAATTTGTGTAATTGTTAATCTGTTAATCGGTAATCTGACATTCACACACAGCGCCATCTAGTTCCAAACTAAGCTAATGCTTGTAATATGAATACTAGACAAGTAATATAATACTTCTACAATTTAACAGAATTTTTTGCAAATAAGTATTAGTTACACATAATTTTAATTTAGCTTTTAAGTACTAATATTGCAATGCCCGATTGGGTACACTGTCCGAACCAAATTTTATATTTAACAGAACATGAATCACAGTTATCGCAACAAATGTCTTTGTCTTTGTACATAACTATTTTTTGTAAATACATACTTATTATAGATAAATTACACTCAGAAACAGAACCCACGATCTCTGTCTCAGCAGTCAGGGTCACTAACTACTGAGCCACGGAGGCTTCAATTCTCACCTTCTCACCTTGTTTCGAATTCGAATTCCAATCGAGTACCAACAGTAGGCAATAAGCGCTATCAGTTTCCTGTTGGAACGTTTTGTTTCTGCATCATTCAGTCTTCCCTTCTCGTTGACATGTGAGAGTACTATTGTATAAGAACCCATTATTGTTATCCGAGGACTGGTTATGTCCTTAAATAAGGACACAGAGAAATTTGTACTTCAAATATGAAAGAAGTCTTGATGAGAGCGTTTAGTGAGAGTTTAATGAATTAGTTTTGTTTTTAGACTTACGTTTATTCTCGAAGGGGTAAGCAAAGGTGCATCATATCCATATTTGGCACAAAAATGGGTATTCGGTTTTATTAGGTAGTATTATTACTAGCTTCCGCTCGCAGCTCCGCCCGCGTGGTATATCGGTAAAAAGGAGCCTATACTTAATGGTATTCCAGAATTGGGTGACGTGGGTTCGATTCCCACACGAGACAAATATTTGTGTGATTCATAGATATTTGTTTCTAGTCTGGGTGTACTTTGTGTCCGTTAGTTTCATGTTTGTAAAGCTCCCCGCGACACAGGGCTTGTTCCCTAGTGCGGGCGTTGTAAAAAAAAAAAATCTAAAAAAAAAAAAAAAACGATAATCTTTATCCCATTCCATAAGCGTCCCACTGCTGGGCACGGATCGTCTCTAATATTGTGGAGAGAATTTAGCTTATTAACACCAGATAATAGTATTTATAATATAATTACTTTTATGTTATATAAATGAGTAGGTACTTCTTTTTAATAAAGTTTTATCATCTTAACTCTGCACCCCCATTCAATTCGCAATCAGATTGCCTGAGTAGGTTTTTCAGAAAAACAAATATAATGTTTTTAACAGAGTGCGTGTCCTTATCATGTCAATCATACTTCTATCAGAGAACTGGTTAAAGGCAAATTGGCTTACACTAATATTTTTTAGTTTTTTTTTGTTACTTTCTCGACTATAAACAAATAAAAATTATGAAATAATTTTAAAAACCCGGATGAATACTACTCATAAAAGATATATCATTTTCATTCATTATACCATCGAAGCATTAAACACATACCTAGCCTCTCTACCTACCCTTGGCTAAAATCAATTTACCATACACATTTCCAATAACTAAAGGTTACACGACCACGTTGATATCCGTCGAGCACCGCCGGCGACAGGTCCGCTCGCAACAAAAGTCTGCGACGGAATGCCGATATCAGTTCGAAATTCAAATTTAACGGTTGACCGGAAATACGATGTCGGACGCATCCGGCGTTCGAAGTTGCGTTTAGATTCTGTTTGAATTTCGAAATGGAGGTTTGGACTTTGTATGTGTGTGTTGTGTATTTAGTTAGTTTGGTAACTTTGATTAACTGTTTTAACAGTATTATGTTCTACTAGGATCAATTTTATAGTGGTTTAGGCTTCAGTATAAATATTTAAAATGTGTACTAAAATGGTTATAAGATGAGAAACAGCGCTGGGCAATTCAAGCCTTATGCGAGTAATTAGAAGATAAAAAATTGCTGGACAAACAAATCTTAAGTTATAATCTTATTACTTAACACTATCAGTTCATTATGACTTTTTAAGTTACTTTGTGACCTAGGATTTAATTTAATTTCAATGTGGTTTCTAACCTGCTAAATTGTGCAAGCTAAGTCTGTAATTCTAGATTTTCTGATGTATTCTTTCCACGAGTAATATTTCTTACATAGCAGTAATTTAAAGACTCAGATAACCTTCTTTTTCCACCATCAGACAAATTGTATAATTGTTTATTTTGTTTATATAATTTTATAGTAATAAAAAACTCTATCTTAATTCCTCCATTACAACCTCTTTGTCTAATCTATGATAGGGTTACGCGTTCCAGCCAAATCGAACTGTCACTTTTGACAGATGACAGCCGTTTGAGCGCCAAACGATGTGCTAAGATGGCGGGCGCGTGCTGTATCGGTATATCTGAAAAAGTGTTCGTTGTAGCACGGTTTTTGAACGAATTTACATTTTTTGTAGCATAAAATATAAACATACAAAAATTACTCAATGTCAAATATTTGATTATATAAATACGCTCAATGTAATTTTTAAACATTTGACAACAATATCAAATTAAAATAATGTGTATACTCAGATTAACATACTAATTCCAATTTATAAAAAAATGATTTTCTGATCTCTACTTTATTCAAGTGACTTAAAGTCCACAATTCAAAAGCTATGCAAAGGAGTCATTTAAGTAACCATTAATTTGTCTCTGAGTCCATACTCAGTTTGTCGAATATCAATATTCCAAGTTGGCTCTCAAAAAATCAATATTGTCACAATGATTTCACACGGGCAGCTTTACTAGAAGTCGCGTGGGGCATCGCTCTCGTCGCTTTTGTTTCGCCACTGCTGAGCTCCTATTGGCCATAGCGTGATGTTATATAATAATAATAATAAACATTTAATTCAGATTGTCATCCATATTTGTTAGTAACAATTTTCCTTAAAATACTATGTTAATAAAATCAAATAAAATAATATAAAATCATAAAAATATCCACACAATTAAAATTAAATTTACATAATATATAAAACACACACACATAAAATCCCAATAATTATTATTAAAATTTAATAAAATAAAATAAATAAATAAAAATAAAAATACAAACATTAATATAGCCTATAACCTTCCTCGAGAAATCGGCTATTTGACACTAAAGGAATATTTCAAATCGGATCAGTATCCTAGTGTTCAAAAAAGTCTCTTTATAATATTAGTATTTAGTCCGTTGCATGGTTTGATAATCGCTTCGAAATTCAATCGCTTTAAAATCGATAAGCCTTATTGCTGGCATAAATTGATGCATACGGTCTTTCAGAAACCATGCTAAAATTGTTTTAAAAAAGTATCGTCTACGACGTAGCAGTAGCTACGGTCTACGACGTAGCGTTATGTCTACGGCTATGCTTTCATTTCATTGAAATGATTAGTACTTTACTTACTCAGCCTTCTGATTGAGACTCAATGTCGCAAATAATATTTTGTGGTCTGGCCTGTTGGTCTAGTGGTTAGTGACCCTGACTGCTAAGCCGGAGGTCGTGGGTTCGATCCCCACCCAGGACAAATCTTTGTGTGATGGGCATAAAAGTTTGTTCTGTGTCTGGGTGTAATTTATCTATAATATCTCGTATTTACAAAAAAAAAACTTATTTAAGTAGTATATCAGTTGTTTAGTACCCATAACACAAGCAAATATAATTGCTTAATTTGGGACTAGATGGCTCTGTGTGACTGTGGTAGAATATTATTATTATTATATTAAGTATGTTTAACTGACTTTAGAATTAGGTGAAAAATTTAATTCCCGTAACAGCAATTTCTGAGAATGAATTTTCAGAAAAATCCTCTGTGATCGCTGACTGACGTCATTTCAAAAATTTAATGCATGTTTCATGATTTCGGATTCTTAGGTTTTCAGTCTGTTGCTCGAAAAAAGTATTTTATATATCTTTTATCTTATTTTCAAACTACATAACAAGAAATGAAAGGAAAAGTTGGAAGGACAAGACCTAGAAGAACGTACCATGATCAAATAGGTGACATTCTAAAGATTAGGAGTAGATACCCTCAACCGGCGAGAATGCATGAAAAGACTGATGAATGTTGAAGAAGCCAAAGATGTATGTCAGATTCGTAGCAAATGGAAGGAAATGGTCTCTGCCTACCCCTCTGTTGGGAAAGAGGCGTGATCTATATGTATGTATGTATTTTCATACTACATTACAATGGAAATCAGCAACCCATTTAATCCCACTACTGGGAACGGGTCTCCTCTCTTCTAACTAGAGAGCAGAGAGGATTTAGGCCATAATCCACTCACGCTAGTGAGGGTTGGTGGATCAGACACATTCATAGAATTACTTCTAGGGTATGTGGGTTTCCTCGCGATGTTTTCCTTCGCCGTTAGCAGATGGTAAGTCACTTGACTAGTTCATATAAATTACACAAAGTGGAATCCACATTGGTACTGCCGGTCGGGATCGAACTCGGACCGCGTGATTTGCACGCGCCGGTCCCTTATCCATTCAGCCACCATCGCATCATATATAACAATGGAAACCAACCTAATAATCCAGACGCTATATGTTACAGATTAATTTTATTTAAATATATAAAAGAAAATTGCATTTTCTATTAGTCTCGACGTTAATATGTTTGGTTAACTGAATGTCCGATGTCTCGAGTTGATTTCGTCTCATTTTGACTTGTGTTAAGCTAAGTGGAGATGAGATGAGACTTGTTGAAAACAACCACTAACTTTGATTTACTGTCGCGGTGGTCGCCTTGGACTTGCAATAATAATAATATAATATTTCACCACATTTATACAGCGCCATCTAGTCCCAAATTAAGCAATTATGCTTGTGTTATGGGTACTAAACAACTGATATACTACTTAATTTTTTTTTTTGTGAATACATATTATAGATAAATTACACCCAGACACAGAACAAACCTTTATGCTCATCACACAAAGATTTGTCCTGGGTGGGGATCGAACCCACGACCCCCGGTTTAGCAGTCAGTGTCACTAACCACTAGACCAACAGGCCAATCAATAGCAATAATGATAATATAATATTTCACCACATTTATACAGCGCCATCTAGTCCCAAATCAAGCAATTATAGCAATTATAGTTTGTTATGGGTACTAAACAACTGATATACTACTTAAATACATTTACTTTGTAAATACATACATTTATAGATAAATTACACACAGAACAACTCCACTCCACACAATGAACTCCCTAACGAGGTTTTCCCAAGGGACTACAGTATGGGGTTCTTCAAAAAAGGAGTGAATAGGATTCTTAAGGGTCGGCAACGCGCTCGTGATGCCCCTGGTGTTGCAGGCGCTCATAGGCTACGGTAACCGCTTAGCAGCTCAGGCGGACCGTACGTCTGTTTGCCACCGTCGTGGTATAAAAAAAAACAGAACAAACAATTATGCTCATCACACTAAGATTTGGTTTAGGTGGGGATCGAATCCACGGTCTCCGGCTAGCAGACAGGGTTACTAACCACTAGACCAATAGGCCAGTCAATGCAAAAAATGCCCTCAATGCAACGAAATATAATATTTTATTTATTATTGCAAAATACATGAATCACGAAACTATTACTTTCAGTTAGAATTTAAAAACACATTAGGCTCGCCCCTATTTCATAAGACCAAACATAGCTGAAATGTGGTATACCTCTGCCTATCCCTACGGGCATTAAAAGCGTGAAGTTATCACATCTATTTTGTCATAAGAACATTGTAAGATCCATATCTTAGCCGTATTTAGAATAATTATTGAATTTTTTATGTTAGTAACTTTAGCTTCAAATATTGTGAATAATTTTACTATAGTTTTGATCATTTATGTTTAAATTATTTGATGAAATAACTGTTTAATAATATTATATACTTTATAAACTATTTGTACACCAATAATGGTCAAACATGCTCATCTGTAATGTATTTTGACTGTCACCGTGGCGCAGTGGTTAAGGTGGTCGCCTCGCCACTACATCGCTGTGCTGGGTGACGTGGGTTTGATTCCCACACGAGACAAATATTTGTGTGATTCATAGATATTTGTTTCTAGTCTGGGTGTACTTTGTGTCTGTTAGTTTCATGTTTGTAAAGCTCCCCGCGACACAGGGCTTGTTACCAAGTGCGGGCGTTGTCTTTTTAAAAAAAACAGAAAACAGAATTTTTAACATCTATATTAATTGTACACATGTTTCTACAAATAAAATATCTTGTATCTTGTATTATAACCCTACCAAACAAAGATGGTTTATAAAACAAACAATAGCAAAGTAATCCTAATCATATTAAAATGTTTAGTATAGTACGCATCTGGTTCAGTTGTAAGGATGCGATCATATTGGCAACTCTGGCGAATGTCGCAAGCTCTTTGCTTTGATTCTTGAGTAAGGTAAAGTATCTATTATTAGTTATTCATCATTATTTCAACCTATAAATTGACTGGCCTGTTGGCCTAGTGGTTAGTGACCCTGACTGCTAAGCCGGAGGTCGTGGGTTCGAACCCAGGACAAATCTTTGTGTGATGAGCATAAAGGTTTGTTCTGTGTCTGGGTGTAATTTATCTATAATATGTATTTACAAAAAAAAAAGTACCTATTTAAGTAGTATATCAGTTGTTTAGTACCCATAACACAAGCAAATATAATTTATTTATTTATTTTTTATTTTTTTAAAGACAACACCCGCACTAGGGAACACGCCCTGTGTCGCGGGGAGCTTTACAAACATGAAACTAACGGACACAAAGTACACCCAGACTAGAAACAAATATCTATGAATCACACAAATATTTGTCTCGTGTGGGAATCGAACCCACGTCACCCAGCACGGCGATGTAGTGGCGAGGCGACCACCTTAACCACTGCGCCACGGTGACAGTCTAATTTCTCTAATTGCTTACTTTGGGACTAGATGGCGCTGTGTGAATGTAGTAGAATATTATTATAAAAGAATTCAAGATGGCCGCGCCCTAACACATTGTAACGAACGTGGACTATACTTGTAAAACAAACAAAGAAATGAAATAAAAATTAATAAAGTCTATTGCATTAAAGTAACGTATTTAATATTCTGGAGAAGAAAATAATTTGTATTTTATACAGATATCTACGAGATGGGGGAGGCTGGGATAATATGGACAACGCTTTTGTTAAAACAGATTTTGAATAATCACTTTGAAATGCTCGGTGTGTTATTGTTCTGTTGTTTTGAAATAAAATTAAATCTCGTTTATTCATGTAAGTTACAAAGTAACACTTATGAAAGTCACAAGTTACGAATGTAACAGGTAACGGAAATAGTGTCAGCAAATTTGGCTACGACCAGTTCGCTGATGGAGTGGAGCTATGAAAAGAACTGGCAAGAATCTCAGGCCACTCTTTTAAAAAAATAGATAGTTTTATAATAGTTTATATTTCATGGGACCAAACATAGCTGGCGAAATGTGGGTGTGAAATACCTCTGCTTAACCCTTCGGGGAAAAAGGCGTGATGCTATATGTTTATAATAGTTTTGACTGGCCTGTTAGTCTAGTGGTTAATGACCCTGACTGCTAATCCGGAGCTCGTGGGTTCGATCCCCACCCAGGACAAATCTTTGTGTGATGAGCATGATTGTTTGTTCTGTGTCTGGGTGTAATTTATCTATAATAAGTATGTATTTACAAAAAAATAATTAAGTAGTACATCAGTTGTTTAGTACCCATAATAATTGCTTAATTTGGGACTCGATGGAGCTGTGTGAATGTCGTAGGTTATATTATTATATTTATATTATTATTATATCAGCCCAATGACGTCCTATGTTGAAACACTGACAAAAAAAATATAAGTAGACAGCGCGTGGGGCTTCGCTCTCGTCGTTTTTTATTTGGTCACTGCTCAGCTCCTATTGGGCGTAGCGTGATGGTATATAACTTAAACCACTTACACCTTCCTCGATAAATGAGCTATTCATCACTAAAAGAAGAAAAAATTAACTTGTGACTTTCATAAGTCGCATTCTACAAGCTACATCAAACGCCCGCGTTCGCGCAGTGTACGAAATTATTTTATTATACCACCTAGTTAATACAGTCCACTAGTCTTTCATTTAACACCTACATTTTGGTATTACGCGTACTTTACTTGTTGCATTATTGTAAAAACTGTTTACATGGTAAAAAAAACCTAAATAATAAATATTTGCAAATCATATAAATATATGTATCGAACTTCCGATGCTTTTTGAGACCTTAGAAATCACAACTGAGGCAGTCAAAATCTTAAACACGACCACTGCACTACACTCAAAACCATCTCAAAAGAAAATATCAGATTATTATAATACAAATCTCTCCCCTGCATTCTCCCCCTATTTCCCCCTTCCACTCAAGCGTACGGACTACCAACATTAACTAAGTAGCATGACAAACAAACAGAACGGTTTTCTTATTAGTATTTTACTTGTTGCATTGTTTTTTGAAGAAGTATTACTTCTTACTAATCCTACTATTATATTTCTTTACTAGATGTGCCCGTGACTTTGTTCGCGATTTCATTGTATTTATTTTGAGTGTTTCGTAGCTCAAAATAAAAAATAGAACCCTTATAGGATCACTCCGTTGTTCGTCTGTCTGTCTGTTAAGAATATTTTTCTCAAGAACGCGTAGAGGTATAAGCAAATACTCGGGTCTGGCGCAATAAAAAAATCAGAGCTTGGCTCCCGTCGTTCTTTATTTGGCCACTGCTCAGCTCCTTTTGGGCGTAGCGTGATGTTATTTAGCCTATAATCTTCCTCGATAAATAGGCTATCCAACACTAAAATCATTTTGAAAATCGGTTCGGTAGATCTCGAAATTACCCCCTACAACGTTACAAACTCGAACCCCTTATTACAAAATACGGACTAAGCATTAAACCAGGTTTAAATTGACAACTTTGACACTAAAACAATGGCTTATGTCAATTTAAACCTGGTTTAATACTTAGTCCATATTTTGTAATAAGAGGATGAGAGGTAGGAGGAAGGTAGGGAGGTAGAGATAAAGTTTAACTCTTTATAATATTACTAGACTTGATCTGAACACAATGGTGTTATAAAATTTTGCAAATTCAAACCAGGATAAAATAAAATGGGTGTCCTATATAAATTATTGTAACTATTATCTATGTTAACTGATTGATTGTTAATATGCCATCATAATCATTTCAACCTATAAACGTCCCACTGCTGGGCACGAGTCTCCTCCAAAGAATGTGGAGGGAATTTAGCCTACTATACCACGCTGGCCAGATGGGTTGGTATAGGGTTCTTTCGAATTTTCCTTTTCTAGCAGTGCTCTTATCTGCTTATGGTTCCCTTAGTCGCCTTTTACGACACCCACGGGTTGAGATGGGGTAGTGACATTATGTATTCTTAATCCGTCACTATACGGATAATATGCGATAGATTAAAAATATTTTTTACATTCTCTGCAAAATCTTTTAAAACGAATTATAGTTTAAAAACGTCATAACCTGCCGCCAAGCCTGCCGACGGCATTAAAACAAGTGTTGCCATATTAAACAATAAAAAAACTGCTAAAATAACTATGAAATAAACTTTAATGTTTCGAAACGCGATTTAGCATACAAATGAGATTGAAACTTTATTACTAGTGTTAAAAATTTAAATACTATTAAAGTTTTTTCACTGCAACTGAAGGGGGATTGTTTTGTAGAATATTAATAAGTATTGTACTTGATTGTGTTGGTACTTGAAGTTTTTATAAAAACCCAACTGCTAAGGAAAAGGAGAATTTTCGTTTTAGACTTAGCAAAACATGGCATTGCGCCTTCGGTTGGCAGATGTGTATTACACTGACATTTCGTCAGCTATTTTTGGTCCCATGAAATAGGGGGCGAGCTTATTGCCATCAACAGGGTACATTTGTTTTCTCATCATCATCATCATTTCAACTCATAAACGTCCCACTGCTGGGCACGGGTCTCCTCCGAATACTTAGTGTAGAGGGAATACAGCTAACTCTAACACTCTGGCCAGATAGCCATAGGGTTTGTTTCGAATTGTCCTTTTCTCATTCCGGGAAAATCTCAATACCTACTGAAATTTCATAATAGAAAAACTCAATACCATGTTCCAAGCGATGGTGGCTGAATGGATAAGGGACCGGCGCGGCGTGCAAATCACGCGGACCGAGTTCGATCCCGACCGGCAGTACCAAAATGGATTCCACTTTGTGGAATTTATATGTACTAGTCAAGTGACTTACCATCTGCTAACGGTGAAGGAAAAACATCGTGTGGAAACACACATACACTAGAAGTAATTATATGAGTATGTCTGATCCACCAACCCGCACTTGGCCAGTGTGAGTGGATTATGGCCTATACCCTCTCAGCTCTCGAGTTAGAGGAGAGGAGATCCGAGCCCAGCAGTAGACTTAACGGGTTGCTGATGATGATGATGATGAATACCATGTTCACCGAACCCGAGACATTGTACACCATTCGTATCTTTAACTATGAACTAACGTAACTCTTATGAAATTCACAAGTTAAGAATGTAACAGGTTATCCAAAAAAAACCGTGTTTTGTGGTTGTCAAATTTGCCTACGACCAGTTCGCTGACGGGGTGAAGCTATGAGAAGAACTGGCAAGAAACTCACGCCACTCTTTTAACAAAAAATATAGTTACGATATTTTGTAAGTAACAATAATAGCGTGTAACAACCCACAAACGTCCCACTGCTGGGCACGGATCTCCTTCAAAGATTGTGGAGAGAATTTAACCTACGCTGGACAGACGGGTTGGTTTTGTTTGGAATTTTCCTTTTCTCAAGGAGGTCTTGTCTGCTAATGGTTCTTCTTAATCTTAACGACTCTCTTAGTCGCATTTTACGATACACACGGGTTGAGATGGGGTAATGACATTGATGTAACGTCAGAGCCTTTCGACTTTTTCATTAGATGACCTACATTTTCATTTGCCATCTGTTCAATATATTCATGAAAAAAATCCGTGCAACCGTCACCTGTCAAGGGGCTTAAATACAGATTTGACTTAAATAAAATGTCCAATGGATAAGTGACTACCATGCAAATTTTGCGGTCCGAGTTCGATTCCGACCGGCAGTACCAATTTGGATATCACTTTGTGGAATTTATATGTACTAGTTAAGTGACTTACCATCTGCTAACGGTGAAGGAAAACATCGTGAGGAAACCCACATACCCTAGAACTAATTCTAAGTGTATCACGTATCCACCAACCCGCATTAGGCCAGCGTGAGTGGATTATGGCCTAAACACTCTCTAGATAGAGGAAGGGAAACCCGAGCCCAACAGTGGGGCATTTTTATTGATGATGATTTAAAATATAGGCTGAAAGAAAATTCCCTCAGTAGTACCAAAAATGAATATACTTAGAATTTCTATGGGTATGTGACCCTAGAAGAAATTCTAAGTATATGTCTGATCCAAGAACCCGCATTCGGCCAGCGTGTGTGGATTATGGTCTAAACCCTGTCAGCTCTCTGGATAGAGGAGAGGAGACCCGAGTCAAGCAGTGGGACTTTAATACTGATGATGATAAACTATAAAAGTATATATTTACCTTGTAAAACACCAACAGATACCTAATCAAGCAAATTCTTCAAGTCTACCCTTAAAAATCTAATTTATCCACAAAAAATCTATCCACATAACCTGAAGCCAACATCCTAAAACATAGTCTTCAGGAGAAATATGACATGACTGCCGCATCCCCTAGGGGCGAGTCGTAATGGTAAATCTCTCTATAACGCCTTAGTATCAAACATTCATGGCAACGTATTGATTTTTACAAGTAACTTGGCCAATATGGGCGTGTAACCGCCTACTGAAACAAACGCCGATGTTGAAAGGGGAGTGAGCTCACGCGTCAGATATTGGAGGTGGTATCTGTTTTTGCTGTTCGTGTAGTAAACAATGATATTGTATGTTAAGGTGTAGATAGGTTACCTACATAGCGTTCGATCTTTGGAAATGGCACACAAACGCACACATAGATATCGTAATAATGCAATGTCAAAATACCTTCGCCGTCAACGGGACATTGAGATGAAGTTTGCTAATAAGACTATTTTTAGTGTGCCACTTTTCGAGCGCTTATAACCTATCTACACCTTTTTTAACATACAATATCATTGGTAGTAACGTAAAATTAGAAATACGTAATGACACTAAGTACATTACATACATATACATATAGATCACGCCTCTTTCCCAACACAGGGGTAGGCAGAGATCATTTCCTTCCACTTGCTACGATTCTGACACATATCTTTGGCTTCTTCAACATTCATCAGTCTTTACATGCATTCTGGCCGATTGAGGGTACTCCTAAGTTACTAAATAACACCATAATATGCAGAAAGAAGAGAGCTGAAGAAGAAAAGCACTGCGAGAAAAGAAAAATTCAAAACAAACCCTATACCAACCCAACAGGGGGTCAAGTCTGCTAGCTCTGCACCCACACTACCTGGAGCCGATATCGTCTAGAACGGTAAGGTTTCAGCGATTAATTCCTCCCACGTACGTGCTGGCTCTGGGGTGAATTTCCTACAGCGGTGTTTGTTGAGTGCTAATGTCCTCCTTTTTTTTTATTGCCTGAAGTGGCAGACGAGCAGGCTGCCCACCTGATGGTAAGTGGTTACCACAGCTCATGAATGTTGGCAATGTTAGGGGCACAGCCAAGCCGCTGCCTATCTTGAGAAGATAGCTCTCTATAAACCTCGTTTGAAGAAGGGTTTCCTGAGCGCTATGACATGTCCTTTTTTTACTTACCATCAGGTGGGCCGTCTCCTTCCTTACAGTAGGCAGCAGCTAAGTTAGGGGGGTCGATTGCTCGTCTGACACGTCGAGAAACAAACACATATAAATCTAGTGTTAAAAATTATACAATAAAAAATACCACATCCAAATTTCTGACATGAGATAACTTTTCACCACGCCCACTGCACTCCCCGCCCACTGCTGGGCGTGGCACAGATAAAACATACATAACCAAAGTACATAGGATGTCTGGCCAACTTCCTTTGTCAGTAAAACAGTGAGTTTTAAAACTTCGTCTGACAATTTTAGCAATACTCCATAGAATTGAACGAGGCTTTTATTTAGCTTTTTTTTATTAAAAATATCGACAATTATTGTCTGAATTTCACGTGTAGTGATTCGTCACTACAAGAATACATAATGTCACTACCCCATCTCAACCCGTGGATGTGCTAAGAGGCGACTAAGGGAGAGCTCACTACGAGAAAAAGAAAATTCGAAACAAATCCAATTCCAACCCGTCTGCCCAGCGTAGGCTGAATTCCCTCCACATTCTTTGGAGGAGACCCACGCTCAGCAGTGGCACGTTTATGGGTTGAAATGATGAAATGATTACGTCATTTAAAATATATGATGATTAGCTACAATTTTGACTAATATTGAGAAGCTTGATAAATGAATGATCTCCTGAAAATCGCAGTTTTACATTCATCTAAACTGTTTTAAAAATGAGATACTGTCCACTTGGTATAACATCCCGTAGGCTCTGTTTCATAACTGACAGATAAGTGTCTGCTAACCTTTATGAAACTTAAGTCCCAGATATTTCAAATTAATGTAATTTATTAACAGGAAGACACGCTCAAAACTGACAAAATTACACTAGAAACGCGTGGGGTTCGCACCCATCTCTTTTGTTTGGCCACTGCACAGCTCCTATTGGCCATAGCATGATGTTATATAGCCTATAACCTTCTTCGATAAATGGGCTATTCAAATCGGACCAGTAGTTCTTGAGATCCTAGCGTTCAAACAAACAAGCATTCTCTTTAACTTTATAATATTAGTATAGATTCTATTTTCTCACTTTCCCTACCACCTTTTTAATTTTTTAAATTCTATGTCTATTTTGACTGGCCTGTTGATCTACAGGTTAGTGACCCTGACTGCTAAGCCGGAGGTCGTGGGTTCGATCCCCACCCAGGACAAATCTTTGTGTGATGAGCATAAAGGTTTGTTCTGTGTCTGGGTGTAATTTATCTATAATATGTATGTATTTACAAAAAAAAAATGTATTTAAGTAGTATATCAGTTGTTTAGTACCCATAACATAATCAAATATAATTGCTTACTTTGGGACTAGATGCCGCTGTGTGAATGTGGTAGAATATTATTATATTATTATTATTATTATTTAAAATAAGAATAAATTATTGACGTATGTACTTATTGTTAGTTTGATTGAACTAAGGATTAAGGATTGAATAAGCGTTCACATCCCATTACAGCAAAACAATTGTAAGACTCTTTTTGAGCTCAATTTTGAGCGCCGTTTTTTGATCGCTGAGCATACGTCTTAGATCTATACTAATTATATTATAAAGCTGAAGAGTTTGTTTGTTTGAACGCTAAGATCTCAGGAACTACTGATCCAATTTGAAAAAATATTTTAGTGTTGGATAGCCCATTTATCGAGGAAGGTTACAGGCTATATAACATCATGCTGCTGTCAATAGGAGCTGAGCAGTAGCCAAATAAAAACGACGGGGGCGAAGCCCCATACGACTTCTAGTTTTATATAAGACAATGCGAATCGATATATATATTATGTGAACAAAGCCGTGAGTAAAAGATAGTTTTATAATAAAAACTAACACAAACATTTTCTCTAACAAATACATATCGGACTTAAAGAAAACCAGGCCAGATTTGGTCTCCAGAGTGTCGTTTAAGACTAAGTAAATTATCTTAGACGTAAAAATGTCCCCCAACGCGGGGCTCCCTTGTCTCAACAGATAATCATTAGATAAGGAACTGTTTATTTGTATTAATCGAGGTTACTGCATCATAGATCCAGGTTGTCACTTCAATCCCTCAAAGAACAGAGCTTAAACTTGTCAGTGAACTGCCGTAGGCAAAATTGCTGACACCTTTTTTTGGACTTTGTATGACGTTCATAAGTATCATGTATTTGATCTATATGATATAAAAATTATGTATTCCAACTTTAGCAGTTATAAGTAATATTCATTATCCACAAACGACCCACGGCTGGGTACAGGGCCCTGATTCTGACTCATCGGATTGCTCCCGGATCGTAAACTTTTTCGAATCTTAGAACGACGTATTTTTACAGCTTAAGTTATTAAGAGTTAGAAATTAGTTTACCGTATAGAAAATTAAAAACTGATTAATATAGGATTTTTTTCTACATCCATCAATTTTTTTAACATTCTGTTTTTAAACTTTAAATAAACTGACAGTTCTGGCCGAAAGTATTCCGACAGCTCAGAATAAGGGGGCTGGTCTCCTCCAAAGAATGTGGAGGGAATTTAGCCTACTATACCACGCTGGCCAGACGGGTTGGTATAGCGTGTTTCGAATTATCTTTTTCTTACAGTGATTGTCCGTATAAGGTTACTCCTTTGTCTCCTTTAGTCGCCTTTTACGACACCCACGGGTTGAGATGGGGTAGTGACATTATGTATTCTTAATTCGTCACTACTCGAAAAGCATTCTGTCTAATAGACAGACAACAGATTACTTTTGTCTCCCGCTTTGCTATGAGAAGATATGGACGTTATAAAAAAAAATCAAATTCTTTTTTTTTTACCATCGTTTTTACACTGCGGTAACCATTTACCACTCCTAAACATCTTTACATGTCCCCTTAACAGTATAAAAGGGTAACAACACCAATTTCTTCACCTCATGTTTGACTTCTCAATAAACTTGGATGAAATAAAATATTAAAGTCTCTGCCCACCCTATCGTAAATGTCTGTCGTAATGTTTCTCTCGCGAGTTATGGGACGTGTAGAAGGGGAACTTTAATTCTGTTACACATAAGTATTGGGAAATGAAACGGCTCTTAATGTTGGTGTTATTCTGTCAAATTATCTAATTAATAGTTACTTAAAAGTTAATTGTAGTTTATCGGTATAGTGACAGATTAAAAATACATAATGTCATCATCCCATCTCAACCCGTGTTTGTTGTAAAAGGCGACTAAGGGAGTAACCTTATGCAGATAAAAGCACTGCGAGAAAAGGAAAATTCGAAACAAAACCCGTCTGGCTAGCGTGGTATTTCGTAATTGGACTCATTATATGGGGTAATAGCACTGATATAAACAGGGCATTTGTGGCGCAAAAAAAATGCATCAGGGCGATATGCAACCTTCCCGCGGATGAATCATGTCAGCCCTCATTCAAAAAACTTGGTTTGTTGCCTCTCCCGTCACTCTATATATATGAAATGTGTGTGTTTGTACGTAAGCACCTAGCACTGTTCAAAACAGTAAATGATGTAAATCCTAATAGGCAGAGCCGGGATCCAAACAGGCTCGTTCTAGAACTCGTTCCAAGAACCACTAAATTTAATAAAAACTGTCTGGCTATGTGTTTACGTATCTATAATAGGCTACCTAGTCACTTTAAATTGTTAAACTTTAAATTATTTAAAAAAATGTACATTATGGTTACTGGAACACAGTTTTTATAATATTAAAGAATATATTGATAAAAAATTCTAAATGTAATAATCATTCTGAGTCTTGTGTAATAATTGTAATTTTCTTGGTACGAATATAAATGGGTGTGTAATTATAATTTGTGCTCAGGTACATTTGCTTGCTGCAAAACATGCGGAAATGTAAATACTATATTTTTAACAGCTCTGTATACCATGTTTTATGCAAATGAACTTTTATTATTATTATTATAATTCTCCAGTCCCTTCCCCCTCTCCCTCCATATTCTTTGGAGGTGACCCGTGCCCAGCAGTGAGCCGTATATAGGTTGAAATAATGAAGTAGTAATTAAGATTTTTACACAGCGCCATCAAGCCCAAAGTGAGCTACCTAATATAAGTATGTGTTATGGGATTTAGACAATTAATAAACATACAAATGTACTTCTAAATCCATATCTTTTTATGTATAATTCTTCTTTACGTGTGTTGACAATGAACTACTCCTACACGGCTGCACCGATTTGAATGAATTTTTGTGTATGTGTTCAAGTGGATTCGAGGATGGTATAGATTCACAAATAAAAAAATGTAATCGATTGGTATATCATGCAGGACGACGTCTGTCGGGTCCGCGTATTATATATAATATAGAAAACACCCAAATGCCAAAACAAACATTTGTAGATGGAGAGACCAGTGTCCAGCAGTGGGGTATTTATGGGTTTTTTTTATTAGGTATACTAAGCCGTTGGTTTTGGGTCTTTCCATCTCAAGTCGGGAAATATATTTATTTATTCATTACAAAAATAATAATATTGTCAAAATAATTATAATTATATTAAAAGCACAACATTAAAAATAAAAATAAATAATGTGGCTAGCCTTTTGGGTACGTTTCCACAGGAATCTGATCTTAATCAGATATTCTATTTATAGGAATTTCCTGTAAATAGAGTATCTGGTTCTTTTTTCTTTTAATAGGTTAGCTGTGTATTTTTAAGTTATGTGTAAATATTATATTGAATAAATGTTTTAAATAAATTAAATTAAATACTTCAGAAATGGCAAAAATGAGAATTAACATACATCAAAATACGGTAAGCAGTTGTGATAAAACTCTGCCTACCCTATCGTGACTGAAAAAGCGTAAAGCTATGAGCATATTTATAAAAAGAGGCAATGTGACATTGAAAATTTATTTATATTTAAGTCCTTATTCTCTGCGGGACAAAACCATTTAAAAGTGGATTACGTTCAAAACTGTTATTGTTTTATTGATAAAGTTTTGATAGCTTGGACCTGAGGGTCCCGGGACAGTACGAACAAACTTACTTATATAGGTTTTAACTTTTATATTTTGTATTGTGTTTAATTTTGTTAAATTTATGTTTGTCGCAGAGTGCAATACCTGATGGCGGCAGATAGTGGAATGACAAGCAAACAGTGGATGTTATTATTGTTAGCAATTGTTTTATTATTGCTTGAGTGTAATAATATTCTACCACATTTACACAGCGCCATCTAGTCCCAAAGTAAGCAATTATATTTGCTTGTGTTATGGGTACTAAACAACTGATATTTATTATTATTATTATTAATTATTTATTAAAGAAAAGACAACGCCCGCTCTAGGGAACAAGCCCTGTGTCGCGGGGAGCTTTACAAACATGAAACTAACGGACACAAAGTACACCCAGACTAGAAACAAATATCTATGAATCACACAAATATTTGTCTCGTGTGGGAATCGAACCCACGTCACCCAGCACGGCGATGTAGTGGCGAGGCGACCACCTTAACCACTGCGCCACGGTGACAGTCAAAGTCAGTATACTACTTAAATAGGTTTTTTTTTTGTAAATACATACTTCTTATAGATAAATTACACCCAGACACAGAACAAACCTTTATGCTCATCATACAAAGATTTGTCCTGGGTGGGGATCGAACCCACGACCTCCGGCTTACCAGTCAGGGTCACTGGACTGGTCACACACACACACAACTATTAGACCAACAGGCCAGTCGAAGGTTAATATAATAAACTAGCTTCCGCCCGCAGCTTCGCCCGCGTGGTATGTATTTTATACCTATAAACCTTCCTCTTGAATCACTATCTATTAAAAAAACCGCATCAAAATCCGTTGTGTAGTTTTGAAGATTTAAGCATACATAGGGATATAGGGACAGAGAAAGCGACTTTGTTTTATACTAAGTAAGTAGTGATAGTTGGATTATTATGGTCTATCTTACCAGATAGACCGTGAGCTCTTCTACCAGCAATAACTTACTTAACCTACAACTCGACTATCAATAAAACTTGTAGTGGTAATATTTTACCAGTTTACCAATATTGGTAAGGGATGTGTATGTTATTTATTTCATATCCTGGGGCTCGTAATAAATCAATTCCTTCTTCTAAGTGAGCTATCGGTTACAAGTGATTGTAAAAACGATATCTTTTGGTTTAGTCTTACATGGTGGTGACTTGTACAATTTGTTTTATTTATTTGAAAAACTTCTTTCATAAATTATGTGATAAAAGGCGGGCTTAATGCTAAAAGTATTCTCTACCAGCCAAACCTTTGCGTGATGCAGTAATGAAAACTGATAGGTGCTATCAATATCATCAAATTGCTAATAATATTATAATATTATTATTGTTTTTTAATTTTTTTTGGGAACGTCACATTGTACATTTTTGCAATTTGTAATCTCCTTTTATTAATAAAAACTAATTTATTAAATGTTATGCATGCTTATAATTTGTATAATTAATTTTAAGGTTATTTTTAAGTTTATATTATATCTCAAAATGTTGTGTAATTGTACTGTTGGTGTGCTTATAAATAAATAAATAATAAAAAGAAATGATAATATTATGAACTTATTCAGCACCAATCCATTAATGTCCCACTGCTGGGCTCGGGTCTCCTCTCCTCTAACTAGAGCTGAGAGGGTTTAGGCCATAATCCACTCACGCTGGCCTAGTGTGGGTGGGTGGATCAGACATACTTACTCATAGAATTTTTTCTAGTGGATGTGTGTTTCCTCACGATGTTTTCCTTCACCGTTAGCAGATGGTAAGTCACATGACTAGTACATATAAAATCCACAAAGTGGAATCCATATTGGTACTGCCGGTTGGGATCGAACTCGGACCGCGTGTTTAGCAAGCCGGTCCCTTATCCATTCAGCCACCATCGCATCAAAAACTTATTATAATAATGAAATACATTATATACCTAATTACATGTTTTGTGTACATTAAAACTATACAATTCATAAAGAAGCAAGCCATGGCTACTTTAAAAAAAACAAATATTATTTGTTACGTTCTTTTTGGTTCAATTTATGGTTTCCATAAAGTGTTAGTGTCAAACGTTGAGTGACATTCGATTCATAGATTATACATTAATTGGGGGATTCGATTATTCGAATATACTCGTATTTGAAATAAATGAAACACGGTACCTATTGCGACAATATGGTTGACAATATTTGTTGCCACTTATTAATGAATCAAAAATAATCTATGGGTTTGTAACTTGCAAGTATTTGATTTTCCCGAAGACCTCGGCGTTATTCATAATATTAACCATAGATCTAGGATCCGCGCGCTACTAAATCTATGATATTAACCATATTAACACAAATTAAAATACCTATTAAAATATTTGTCTCGTATGGGAATCGAACTCAGGGAATGTAATAGATAATATTAATGTATTCAAAAATAAGTTAAAAAACCCTATTTTACAAAACCATTTAAATTATAACTTCACACCAAATCCCGGTGTCTGATTCGGCGAATTGCTCCTGTACTATAATTTTCATTCAAAGATTTGTAATACGTACCTACCTACTTACACAGTAACTAAGTTAAATTACATATCTAATGTTTGTCTTTATTTCAAAATTATGTACCTATATAGAGGCTAAATACAACATACATGGTGGGCACTGACTTTCAAGATACAGGGATTTACCCTAGTTTGGCTAGTCAGGGTTTCTACATCTTTTATTCCATAATTATAAGCCCTATAATTGTGTAAAAGTTGATGTAGTTTGACTATTATTCTGTGGAAATAAAGAATTATTATTATTATCTAATGCATGCCAAAATTTGTTTAATTTACTTAAGTAAATATCATGTAAATCTCATCTAAGTGAACTGTAGTTCTTTTGAGAAATAAAGTTTAGTATCTTTAAACATAAATCGTTGTCTTTTCATAAAGAAAAAATATTTATTGATACAAATATATCTCTGGCATTGACTGGCCTGTTGGTCTAGTGGTTAGTGACCCTGACTGCTAAGCCGAAGGTCGTGGGTTCGATCCCCACCCAGGACAAATCTTTGTGTGATGAACATAAAGGTTTGTTCTGTGTCTGGGTGTAATTTATCTATAATATGTATGTATTTACAAAAAAAAAAAGTATTTATGTAGTATATCAGTTGTTTAGTACCCATAACACAAGCAAATATTATATTTTGATTTTGATTTTAAGTCCGCCTTAATACAAGTTTGTGTATTTTAAGTGAATAAATAAAAAATATTGTCTGGAGCCATATAAACCCTCCCTTACAGCTAAGCATTGCGGGCACGTACTCAAACCATTTCCTAGCCGTCTTGCAGGTACAAGCCGTACAAGCCGTATTATATTTCTTTATATATCTGTATATAACGAGGCAGGCAGCTCCCATCAAATTTAAATATACATATCAATGTGTGTGTTCGCTCATTATATATGTATAGGGTGTTGTACAATGTACATTGCAGACAGAAATGCATTGGGAAATGTTGGTTTTGTTACTAAAGTTATATTGTTTGAATGCAATTTTGGTCGGCGGCTCTTTGGAGAAGTTTTTCAATGGAATATAAAAAACTGTCTTTAGGAACTAAACGCATTTATTCGGCTTTGTTCAAATTTTATCCATGGAAAACAACTATTATAACGCTGTAGAGTTTGTCTGTTTGGTTGAACGCTAGGATCCCAGGAACTGCTGGTCCGATTAAAAAAAATCTTTTAGTGTTGGATAGCCCATTTATCGAGGAAGGTTATAGGCTATATAATATTACGCCACGATTAATAGGAGCTGAGTAGTGACCAAATTGCTCAATAAATACAAAAAATAAAAGTGTACTGCGTGTGTAATTGTGCGATTTGTGCCTAAAAGGAATTTTTTTTTCCACATTCACACAGCGCCATCTAGTCCCAAAGTAAGCAATTATATTTGCTTGTGTTATGGGTACTAAACAACTGATATACTACTTAAATACATTTTTTTTTGTAAATACATACATATTATAGATAAATTACACCCAGACACAGAACAAACCTTTATGCTCATCACACAAAGATTTGTCCTGGGTGGGGATCGAACCCACGACCTCTGGCTTAGCAGTCAGGGTCCCTAACCACTAGACCAACAGGCCAGTCCATATTACTAGCAGAATACCAAATATTTTTAAAACTACCACTGATATCCAATTACGATTCAATTGATCAATTCATTAATTAGCAGGCTTGGGACCCTAGTCATTGGAAAAACCTGCCTAACTGTGTTTCATTAGACAGCGAAATAAAGCTAAAAAGAAGCTATTTGCAAAAGTATTAAAATAATGCAGAAAAGCCACACCCTGTAGAGTGTAGAGTTGGGGTACCGTATCGAAAGTAACCAACACGGTAAGTGCTGTATTTTGTACTGAAATTGTAGGATTGGTATGTGTAGTGTGGGGACATTATCGATGTATAAAGTATCGATGATTTATTGAGAAATTTAGGAAGTAATTTTTTGTGTTACTATGCCTATTATGTTTAATAGAACAAGTTGTGTTCTATAATTGATTGTACATTTGGTTTTAATAATGGTTAAAGAGAAAATTAAAACGAGTTAAATTTGACTCTGTCAATTCGCGGGCTTATTTGTAGAAAAGTGATAAAATGAATTGTTATATGTAAAAAAGTCTATGTTCAAAGACAATATCGCCAATAAAATATATAGAGGAGGCGTATCGGAAGATCCACCTTAAGGCATTTTTTTCTCATTCCATTCAGAAAAATAATTTTCATAGATACTTAGTTAATAAATTTCATTTAGGTACATTAACTAACCTTACCCTATCCTGAGCACTATTAAGATTGTAAAACGACACTATCTGTTTCACAAATAAACAATTCCGATTCTGTTAATATCCACCCTAAAACTTGTATCAGCTTACACATTATTAAGTATGATATTTATTGTAGCACTCTCGCCCACCACTAGCATAATAGTCGCAAAGTGCAGTCTCGACGTCATAATATCGATAATGTATAGCACTAATTAACGTACAATTTATATCGATAATAGATTTTAGCTACATCTCTATCGTCTGGCCATCTTGTGCTCAAGTTATTTGTTTGAAAACATATCGTGAGATATAATTTAAGAATCAATATTTGAAGTGAAATATCTATTTGGTAGTTTCTAGGTAAAAATGATTTTATAATCTTCTTCTTCTTCTTTTTCTTTCTTCGGAAGCGCTCGTAGCATTGTAGTACTGAGATGTTCATTACGAACAGCGAGGTTAAGCAACGTTCGGCAAGGTCAGTCTATGATGGGTGACCGTTTGTGGCAATTTCATTCTTAAGCGTAACCGCTTTCCTTCAGGTAGGCCGTTTACCTGCATTACCCCGTCGTGAAATAAAAAAAAATTGTGAAGAATTAACTTACTTCTTATTGAAGTCGGTTAAAATTAGTTTTAAACAAGTCTCACAGGAGAAATAAAATACGTCCCCGTATTTCAAAAAATATTAAAACATCGTTTTCTAAAGGCATATGTTAACATCACGCTATGCACTTATAAGAGTAGGCAGAGCAATTCAGTTACTCAAGCTTGTATTGTTCAGTTTAGTGCTACGACTTGTTTCATTGCACATAAAATGGGGTGACCATTTGGAGGGGAGAATTGAGGACTTTATTTCAAAAATAAAGTTTATGTCTTTTTTTCTTTCTTTGACGATAGTGGTAAATAAACTAATAGCCTACCTTATGGTAAGCGGTTACCTAAGTTTTGTCGAATATAGCCGACATCGGAGCTCAGTGCACTTGCGTTTGTCTATTATATTTGACGTTGACGTTTAAAAGGCTAAATTTCATGGCTCCGGATATGCCGCTATGGCTTGACGTTCCAAAATTTATATAATAATAATAAATATTCTACCACATTCACACAGCGCCACCTAGTCCCAAATAAGCAATTATATTTGTTTGTGTTATTGGTACTAAACATCTGATATACTACTTAAATACTTTTTATTAAATACATACATATTATAAATAAATTACACCCAGACACAGAACAAACCTTCATTCTCATCACACAAAGATTTGACGACCTCCGGCTTAGCAGTCAGGGTCACTAACCACTAGACCAATAACCAGTCATCTATATTTGAAATTTATTTAAGAGCATACTCACCCTACACTTGATAAATGTTCATAACACATTCCCACGCGATCTCCAAAACATTAAAACGTGTCTCCAGATATTCTGCTAGCTTGGTCATTCTACTTCTGTTTAGTGCTTTACAATTTATTTTTAATATTGTGTTCAGAGAATACTGCAGTGTTTTGGAGTTATATTTGAGATTGATTTATGGCTTTAAGAGGGTTTGGGGGGATTTCAAGCGCAAACTGAACAGAGTTGAAAATAAAAAGTTAGTTAATATACCAATGATATTGTATGTTAAACAAGTAAATATAATTAAAAAATTAATAATCCGACTGCAAATCAACAGAGAGCAACGCACTAAAAAGACCGGAAAATTATTGTAATCAAGAAACGCGGCCGCGTTTCCAGACAAGTTTCAAGTACAAGAGACAGACGCAGCCGTGTGTAGTATTACATATTATTATACATGATTAATAGTACATTATGATACAAGTGCGGTAAGTTGATAATCACAGCCGAGGCGATATTGCTAGCCCGAGCCGCAGGCGAGGGCTACAAGAAAGCAGAGGTTGTAATTATCAAACCGCACGTGTGTCATACGACGTTTTATAACATATTTGCGAGGAAATAAATAAAATTCGGACTTTCTTAGAAAAAAAACAAATACAGCGAAAAGAAATAGCGCGCGGAATTATTTTTACTTGTCACAAATTATCGATGCGCGCGCATCAGCGCTTTTTTTTTAAGGCAAAAACACAAAAACAGCCAGTATTACTAATAAAGTAAATTAATATTTTTGTGTTTTAGTACAGATAAATGGTTGTAATTGATGGTCTAAATAAATTAAATGAAAGAATTAAATGTTTATTTTATATAATTATATCATAATTATTTTATCTACCAAAGTTAATTAATTTTATTCATAAAATGTTGACCACTTTTCTGACATAAAAACTCTTTGCTAAGATTTTAAAAAATAGGTAGTGTTCGTTACGTACGGAGCCCCTTGATTATTAGTATGTGAGCATGAGAAGCCGTGCAATTTACTTTACATTACCGCACTAGTGCGTAATGAGATACATTACAACACTGAAATTGGTGAAATAAGAGACTCTTTACGAGCAAATATGTTATAAATTTAAATACATAACATGTATATATTTGTAATCTCCTTTTGATTCTCTTTATTTTGATACCGAAAAAGATAGGTTTGGTTAAAAAAAAATTGAATTTCTTACAATTTGGCGTCAAAGCCCGCCGTTTAAGTTTTTTTATTCTTAAAACCTATCTAAAGACACTTGGGTTTTCTAGACGAATCTAACGATAGGTACCCTAATTGTCAAAATCCATCCAGCCGTTTAGAAGATTCGTGGGAATAAAGAAATTTACAAACATACAAGATACGCGCGAAAAACAATACCAGTCCTGACAGTCGGGTAGAAAAGGTGTAGATAGGTTACCTTCATAGCGTTCGATCTTTGGAAATGGCACACAAACGCACACATAGATATCGTAATAATGCAATGTCAAAATACCTTCGCCGTCAACGGGACATTGAGATGAAGTTTGCTAATAAGACTGTTTTTAGTGTGCCACTTTTCGAGCGCTTATAACCTATTTACACCTTTTTTAACATTGTGATAATATACCCATTAAGTCCCACTGCTGGGCTCGGGTCTCCCCTCCTCTAACTAGAGAGCTGAGAGGGTTTAGGCCCCCCGTTTACCCGTAGTCCCACCAACATGTCCCCCTGGTGGGTCTACGGGTAATTTTTTTTACCCGTTGTCCTACCGTTCTAAACATTGTTCGCCAGTGGGTCTAGGGGTAATTTATATGTCCTCCTAGTGGAATAAATATAATAATATCATAATCCACTCACGCTGGCCTAGTGCGGGTTGGTGGATCAGACATACTCATAGAATTTCTTCTAGGGTATGTGTGTTTCCTCACGATGTTTTCCTTCACCGTTAGCAGATGGTAAGTCACTTGACTAGTACATATAAATTCTACAAAGTGAAATCCACATTGACGTACTGCCGGTCGGGATTGAACTCGGACCGCGTGATTTGCACGCCGGTCCCTTACTCGTCCATTTACTTCTGATTAATTTCGTTGTGGGTTCCAAGACCCTAGGTTAGGCATTCCCTGGGACTCCAGGGTGTCAAAACTCTAATAATACCAAAGCCAAAACTTTCCATCAAACGAGAAGCCACTAAATACTGAGCTACTCTAACGAGTAGCTAGGTATAGCTAGCTCCCACTAAATATCAGTAAATCAAAAAATAAAATAATAAAATTTGAAAACCACAAAATATGACATTAAATTGCTAGGTTGCCGTTCTTATATATAAACGCTCTTAAAGTCCTTTCCCTCCCTAATGAGCTCTGTACACCACTACATCTCATACTCTGTACACCATCACAACAGGAACACAAAACAATGTTATTATGGATGTGGTCTTCTGAGATATCCCCAGGGGGGTAGCTCAATTTGAGCCAGTATCTAGATGCCTCGTGTCCTTGATGCACATCAAGGACACGAGGCATTTATAGCTTGCTATGATGATGATGCTGAAAAATTGAGAGCACATTAAACATACTGTCAGACTGGTCTGTTGGTCTAGTGGTTAGTGACCCTGATTGCTAAGCCGGAGGTCGTGGGTTCGATCCCCACCCAGGACAAATCTTTGTGTGATGAGCATAAAGGTTTGTTCTGTGTCTGGGTGTAATTTATCTATAATTACGTATTTACATAAAATGTATTTAAGTAGTATATCAGTTGTTTAGTACCCATAACACAAGCAAATATGATTGCTTACTTTGGGACTAGATGGCACTGTGTGAATGTGGTAAAATATTATTATTATTATTACATTTTTCATCACATTTGCCATCCCGTTCTATCATTAGCACTTCCATTGTACCTGCATATACCCCCCTGGGGCACAAAACTATAAACGAATAGCACAGAATGGTCCCCACCCCCTCGCAATAAAATGCAAGTAATAACACAAGCGTTTTCTGGAAACTAAATATTTTATACAGCCGTCTGCTGTTATTATTTCGATAGTAAAGTGCAGGCAAACCTGTATTATTTAGCTAGTATGTCTGAGGAAAAGATTAAGAGGGTTAATACAGAGGAATGGCCACGTTGCTATTTAGTGTCAAATATTTCATTATTTATTATTTATTCGGAGGCATTTTTTTGTAATGTTTGCAATACAATTTTTAGATTTTTTTTTTTTCTTTTTTAAAAAACAACACCCGCACTAGGGAACAAGCCGTGTCGCGGGGAGCTTTACAAACATGCAAATAACGGACACAAAGTACACCCAGACTAGAAACAAATATCTATGAATCACATAAATATTTGTCTCGTGTGGGAATCGAACCCACGTCACCCAGCACAGCGATGTAGTGGCGAGGCAACCACCTTAACCACTGTTACAGTCGATTTTTTTTTTTTTACTTTTTTAAAAAGACAACGCCCTCTCTCTCAAGTAGGTATTTATTAAGGACCTGCAAGAATACCAGCGTTGTGGTCTAGACCACAACATTAGAGCTGATGCAGGGACCTTTATTTGCTACCAGCTTATAAGTTTTAGTTTAATGTATTATGTATTAGTTTTAAGTTATTTATGTAGCAAATAAAACGTTTTTCTTTCTTTCTCTCTAGATAACAAACCCTGTGCCGCGGGGAGCTTTACAAACATGCAACTAACAGACACAAAGTACACCCAGACTCGTAACAAATATGTATGAATCAAACAAATATTTGTCTCATGTGGGAATCGAACCCACGTCATCCAGCACGGCAATCTGGCGAGGCGATCACTTTAACCACTGCGCACTTTTATAGTAATAATAATAATATTATTCTACCACATTCGCACAGCGCCATCTAGTCCCAAAGTAAGCAATTACATTTGCTTGTGTTATGGGTACTAAACAACTGATATACTACTTAAATACATTTTTTTTTGTAAATACATACATATTATAGATAAATTACACCCAGACACAGAACAAACCTTTATGCTCATCACAAAGATTTGTCTGGGTGGGGATCGAAACCACGACCTCCGGCTTAGCAGTCAGGGTCACTAACCACTAGACCAATAGGCCAGTCTATCTGTGTAGAATATTACTAACTACTGTGTATAAAAATTAAAATAAAATAAAAATAAAATATTCATTGCAGTCCATAATTTTTTTTTATATTACCACATAAATCCTATAAATATCTCGTAAATCTACATCAACGTCTCAAAAATAATAAATTTATAATAATATAGTTTATAATTTATACATTATCCCTTAAAAAGAAACATGTTATCCTCCAACAACGCGTTTAATGCACAACACACTGCTTACTGAAAACTGGAATATTGAATTCCGAATTCACTATTCTAATTTCCGAATTCACTAACCGTGAGAGACCATGATAGAGGATATCCAAACTGACTTATTACTTTGTCTTATATCTAATTTTTGAACTCACTGAGTGTGTGTTTCCGAATCCATTATTTGTAATTTCCGAATCCACTATTCCTGATTCCGAATCCACTATTCCTGATTTCGGTACGGTGTTTCGTGCGACATTTATGATTAGTCACTTTGTAACATGAAATTGTAGGAATATTTCTAACAATAAAATTAGGGGCAGATGGGAAACTAGATACCATTTGCGTAGTCCATGGACAGCGATTATACCTTAAACGCGTGCCACACGGTTGGAAACTTGCTTACCATAGAGGTGACCTTGGTGGTTTCCAACCGTCTAGCCGGCTGTTGTAAACCTAGTTTCATACAAAGGCGGATGGCTACCAAGATCACTCTGTTGGAACGCAAGTTTACAACCGTGTGGCACGGCTATTAGCATCTGCGCCTAAGCTCTTTGAAGTTACATGATGCAATCATATTTACAAAGTACAAAGCCAACTTTACAATTCAGAAACTAATTTCTTAGAATATATCAAAAACTAACAAAATATATGAATTAGAAAAATACTGAAATTTATGGCTCGAACTGAGAAAGTCTGCTGAAAAGATAAATACCACAGTATTGTGTACTACGTCTATATTATTAGAAAATACATATAATTCATTGTTGAAAAAATAAAAGAGATATTCCAAAACATTCCCTTTGACTTAGGGAAGATTTATATTAGACCGGGCCGAGCCCGGGGCGTGCCGTGTTCGCGGGCCAGACAGGGCACGGATTTGAAAAATTGAAAAAAAGCTGTTTATATTACACAGTGATAGTGGTGTCCCATCCAGGCCTTTACTAACGTACGACACTCAGACACGGCACGGCCTAATATAATTCATTTCTAGCTCATAATTGTTAAACCTGACTTATAGTAGTAACAGTGATAGGTGTGTGGAAGGGCTAACCCGAATATGTCACATTTTGACTGCTAAAATTACCAACGCATAGGCAGCGGATACCACTTACCATCCAACCTTACCGCAGTAGAGTTCATACAGGCGTTGCGTTAGCAACGTTGTAACAGCGTCACGGCAATGCAGCGGCGATGAAAGAGTGTTGGATGTACATTCCCTCTGCCGCTCAACTGATATGTGCTTCTTCGTCACCGCAAATCCTCTCCTCCTTCTCATCTTGCAGGTTGCAAATCCGGTATACGTGAGCTTTTTATTTACCAGAAACCGTTGCAGCACAGGCTCTGCGCTGTTCCAGCACCAGTCGTGTGGAACAACTCTAAGACAGGTCTTCTCAAACCTTGATAGTAGTAGTACTAAACCCAACCACTTTTCTATTCCCATTCATCCCTCCTGCAGCATATTTCTTCGCATCAGCAACCGCTTTATAATAAACATCTTTTAAATTCCTTTTGTATTCTTTGCCATCCATCTTCTGTTTGCTATCAAATATCTTCTTTTCCGTGGACATTACACCGTCGTAGAAGCTCGCTGTGGTCCTTGTGTGTTTCTTACCAAAGTGTTTTAAGAATTTGTTCGCTTTTCGCTTGCCACGGATCAATGGAAGGCCGTAGCTGTACATACCCCTTTTGTTTTGATTCGATCTGCGTGCTGAGTACTGAAACAAAAGGATATGAATGAAAGTTCAGTGGTTAATAACTGTTTGTGGACCATGGGTTGCATGTTTTCTATCCCTTTCTTTCACTTAGAACTGTCATTTATGAGAACGAGAGCGGGTGGTCGACCGCACGCGGAGAATCGACAATGCGCTATAACATCATAATAACTTACTAATAGTATTTTCATAATACCTACAGAAAACAGCATATTTTAGTCAAATTACCATAATAATAAACACAGTTTTTTCCATAAATCTTGTAGTTTTTTTCTTATTGAATCATGTAGTATACAAGATAGCGTTATGTGTAGAAAGCACCTAAACACCCCTGTTCTTGAAAGCCCAATCAGGATATCTTTGAGACCTTATCAGTCTAACGTAAGTTAAATAAACTCATTTATAGTAAATACCTACATTTCTTAATTCGCCTTGGAGGGATACGAGTCGATTTTGCAAATAGGTTTTAACTTCTGCCAATTTGCGCTGAAATTTAAAAACATCTAGACGTAACAAATTTAAAGTTTTACTCAAACCCAATACCCATAGGAAAAAACTTGCTACGGGCGCAGTATAAACGACTGGCGCGGGTCGGTCATTTTCACCACAAAGTATAGACCAAAGAGAATCCAGCTGCTAACGTACACGGTGGCAAAAAGATAAGAGACATGGCGCAGAAAATAACCGCCAGTTCCCGCCGTAGATGACAGCCACCGGCGCTGTCTATCAAACAAACCACTTTGTATGGACCACGCAGACGGAGGCGACGCGGGCAGCCATGGTCAGACGTTGTCGTTTGCGCAGCCCCTTACTGAGAAAATCTCGCTTAACATAGTATGCGAAAACCCACCTTATTCTGATCGTCCATAGAATCATATTCCTGTAACAAATCTTCAACTGATCGGATGGTTTCAACGAATTTGTTTGCGGGCCTGTCATTCAGGTTCACTGGGGCTAGGTGAGTGGTCTCTGTTGGATCTTGTGCTGCAAATGATACATTATTTATTTATTTTGTTATACTGTTCTTATAACACTTGTATACCACGTTATTATTTATTAACCCTTTAAACGCCAACGTCATCTATACTTGACAAGCGCAAGCGTTCCCAGAGCGCCGATGTCGTCTATAGATGACAAAACTCAGGTCCATAAAAATACAAGATAAAGATACTAAATCATTAGTTTTGTGTTTTGTAACCAAATCTTAAAAACTGAATCTGACGTGGCGGTCAAAAGGTTAATACCAAAGATGAAACACCCCAAAAGCATTTTTATTTGCAGAATCAGAATTAAAAAAATCTAAATTTAAAAAGGATTAAGCCTCACTATTAGAACTTATTTATTTATCGATGCAAGTAGACGTTGCGGCACAAGGCGTTAGACGACCATTAATAAGCTTCAAACAGTGGTGTCCAGCTTCCAAAAGTTTAATGCAATTTTGACAGAAAACATAACATGGTATAAAAACTATCGGAATCGAGTCTGCTACTAATTCTGAACAAACTACTTTCAGGTTTCACATTAACTGGGATTAAAGATGTAGATGTTAGGAGAGGCCTACGTCCAGCAGTGGACTGCAATAGGCTGAAAGCTGCAAAAAATGAGGCGCTCGTAGTATTGTGGTACTAAGATGTTCGTTAAGATCATCGAGGTTAAGCAACACTGAGCAAGGTCAGTCCATGATGGGTGACCGTTTGTGGCAATTTCATTCTCGAGCGTCTCCGTGCTTCGGAAGGCACGTAAAGCCGTTGGTCCCGGTTACCACTTAATGTGGTAGTCGTTAAGTCTAGTTGGAAGCCTTCTGGGCGACTTGATAAATTCTAACACCAGGGTCTGCCTCAAGCCCTCACGATAAGAAGATAAGATAAGAAGAAGATGATGATGCTGATAGGTGTATATTATGCAAGAGCAAGCATGCTACTTACTCTCCACAACTAATTCCATGACGTCATCTTCTGGATTGGCTGGTGTAGTGGAACTGGTGACTTGTGAGGTGGTGACAGACTTAGAAGAAGTGGGCACAACATTATCTTTGTCTGACAATATTAGCCACTCCAAGAATTGTTTCAAGTCTGATGGTAGTTCTGTTGAACAGAAGACAGCATTAGCTCAAAAATTTTCTTCTGCAAATTTATAAGAAGATTTTTACGGAAACCTTATTTAGATTCATTAAACATTAATCATTACAAGCTATAAACGTCCCACTGCTGGGCACGGATCTCCAAATATTTTGGAGGGAATTGGGCCTACTATACCACGCTGGCTGGTGTAGGGTTTGTTTCGAATTTTCCTTTTCTCGTAGTGCTCTTGTCTGCATAAGATCCCTTAGTCGCCTTTTACGACACCCACGGTTAAACATGGCCAAATATGTTTATTTTATTTTCGGATCTTTCTAGAACTTACTTTCTTAAGCGACTTTCGAGTTTTGTTAATTATATGTCAACTAATTTCCGCGGCTTCATCTACGTGGTATGATTTTTTTATGATTGGTAAGCTTATAATAAAATTATAATGAAATTTTTCTCGCCAATCTAAATTGCTTGTTGGCGAGACACGCTCGATTACAGCTCATCTTACTTGTGTACAGTCAACATCAAAAATGGCATAACATATCCATAATTTCAATACGCATGTACGAGTATACTATAACATGCATAAATTACATATAATATTTACGATGATAATTCAATTCAAACAAAAGTCAATTTCAAATTCTACGTATTTACCGCGGGAAGTGACCTCACTGATAGTGACGTCACATTCGCCGATCATTCAACATGTTTCTTATTTTTGTCAGTAATAAGTTTTAATTAGAAAAAAAATATTTTTCAAACAAGCTATTATATTCAAAGACTTTATCTTAAAGTTTATAGGAAATTTAAACACTTTTTATACATAATAAAACCTTTATTCGCCTCTAAATGTTTTCACGTTTCCTTTAAAAATGTGATCCCTATTAATTTGTTTCTTTGCTTGAAAAACTTTACCACATACAGTATGTTTATTTAAAGTCCAGTTTGGTCTGTTTACGATCCATATAAATTTGTCACGCTTGTTGGAAACCTAAAATGAAAGGCAAATTATCAGCTATTGTTACTGTAAGGTCCTTTTGACCGCCACGCTAATAACGACAAACTGTGTTCCCTACGCCAAGCAATAAATAATATAAACAGTAATAAATGTTTCTGATGCTGAAAATAAACATTCGCCAACTTTTACCCGTCAATAAAAGTTGAAGTGCAATGGACGCTTTAAGACGTCGTTGGCGTCTCGATCAAGTTATTTAATGACGTTTTATCACGTCCTTGGCGGTCAAAGGGTTAATTATAATACCATCACTGGCTCACCTACCAAGCTCCGGGAATGCACACTGACAACTGACGCCTGTATTTTGTTATGACTCATGACTCTGTCATCTGTCATGTCATTACCCAACCAGCCTGCATGCGTGAGACAATACACTGGATATACTAAGTAGGTGTTGCATACACTAAAAATTTTTTTTGTCAACCTGTGTTGTCCCACTGCTGGGCAAAGGACTCCCCTAAGCTCTCCCATAATTTTTTATTAGATGTTTTGTTTCTTCAGTCCTTGTCAAATGAATCCATATCATCTCGCCAGCGCTTTCAGTGTCTACCTCTCCGAATACACCCGTCTTCTGGTAGCCAATGCGTTACGTCCTGGACCTCCTGGATGCATCCTGCACACATGTCCCACCCATCCCCATTTTAATTTAGGTAAATAGTTATTAAAAAAAATAGTTTTATAGAATAATATCTTTGAAAGGAAAATAAATTACAATCTATGTAAATAAATTTTTCAGAAATGTATTTACATAGATTGTTTTTTTTTTATAATTAATAATATTATTTAATAAATATTGTGCACTCGTTTTGTGAAGCCAAAAGGGGTCTCTTGAGAATTTTTATTATATTTTTTCAAAATGTACACCAATAACTTTTGGATTTGTGACAGCAAACTACATATATTATACTTAATATGGATTATGTAAAAACAAGTACCTTGTCAAAATCAAGCACTATGTCATAGCGGTACCTAAAAATGTCATCAGGTGTGTCGAAATTCATCATTTTCAAAAAAATTAAATATGTTTGAACCAAGTGACGTGGACGTGGACGTGGAAAATATTTTTTCAGAACAGGTACAGCCTATACCATTGCCCAGTAGCCGCTTGACGTTGAGTTTCGGGACACCCTGTATACATAAAATATTATCACATAAAGTAGAGAAAGCCTAAATACGTCCAGCAAAACAGTTTTTGCTCAATTAGAAGCAGAAATTCAATGAATATTTATGTATTTACCTAAGAAACGTGCAATTTTCCGAGTTATTCCTTCTTGTCACGTCACAATTGGCCACCGAACAGGACACCATGATATCGACACACCTTTTAAGCAATTAATTGCACGATTTGTAAATATTTTAACAAAATAAATAAGTAAACAGTAAAGCAGGCAAGATGCTTTGGAAATTTGAAAAAATAATGCCAAATAATTTGATTGTGTGAATATATTGATTTTATACAAATAACACATCGGAACTAACTGTACCTAAGCATTACTGAATAATTACTTTTTAATACACGTGACATATATTTTTAAAATAGAGCTCCAATTTAGTAATTAAAATTGAAAACCACGAAATATGACTACATTGCGACGTTCTCGTTCATAAGCATAAACGCTCTTAACAGTCAAATATCACTACTTCTGTTGGCAGACGTGAATGAGTTAAAGATACTTACTGGCACAGGTGTTCGCTTGGATCTGGTAGTCAATCAGATCAGTCAGAAGACGGACGAGCTGCTGCATCATGTTGGTGGTAATGCCTGAGCTGTTCTGGTCGTCTTGGACTGCTCAAACAAAAAAATTACGACTTGCATTTACTCAATCAATGCATATAGCGACCGTGTCGGCGCTACCGGGGTCAATGAAATAATTTTTCCCAACTGCCCCGTTGTCACGGGACCACCGGGGCCGTTGGAACCTACTCAATCTAGCCACTCCAAGCCGCAGTTTCCAATGTTTTTATCCCTTCCTGTCACTTAAAACAGTCATTTACTAGGAACAAGCCCTGTGTCGCGGGGAGCTTTACAAACATGAAACTAACGGACACAAAGTACACCCAGACTAGAAACAAATATCTATGAATCACACAAATATTTGTCTCGTGTGGGAATCGAACCCACGTCACCCAACACGGCGATGTAGTGGCGAGGCGACCACTTTAACCACTGCGCCACGGTGACAGTCTATTTCTGAAAAACAACTTAAGCTAGTCCAGGATTCAGGTAATTAACTATTATTTTATTGGTCTAACTAAACTTCTATTTCGCTCTAAAGTTGCATCCTCTGCTGTTTAACATAGTAGAACTTCGTTCGGGTGTGTTCGGGTCCGTTCGTATCGCAGAACGGCGCGGCCCGAGCGTTACCGAACACGAAGCACCGCTCCCACCTCCTGCATACACCCCAACGAAGTTCGTTTACTATGCTGTGCAACTTCAGACCGAACTAGATGTTTGACAAGACCTCTACCTACATTTCTGCCTTCTGCTTACCTCTTTGGTGGCTTACAATGTTATACCATAAAGGTCAGAGCACACTACTGGAAGCGCAGCGGAACGCAGCGAAGCGCATTTCCTTGAAACGCGCAGGCGAATTTAGGCGCCTCGAACGGCGCCAAGAGTCCTTGAGAGCCCTAAAGTGGAGAGACGCGCGACGGTGCGCAGCTACTCAGACTCGTGTTACAAACTCTCCGGGCATCTGACCGAGCACCGAGTGCGTCGCTTGGGTGCGGGCTAGCGTGACGAGGCGCGCATGCTCTTAGTAGTAGCGTAGTAGCTTGAGGGCGCTCCGAGCGCCGCGAATGAATTTATTCTCGGTATACAATTATGAACCGTATGTCAAGGTGTTGTGTTTATATTAAATGTTTATATTAAATGCGCTCCGCTGCGCTTCCAGTGGTGTGCGCTGGCCATTATAGTTACCTTCGCTCTTGCTCATCTCCTTAACTGACTCGGCTGCTTTTTTGCACACATCAGCCATCCTAGAGCTCAAGTGTAGAAAGATTGTTTTCTGGTAGGCATCCTTTTCAAACTGTTGACAGAAACATAGTTCTCATCATCACCATTTCAATCCATAAACTTCCTACTGCTGGGCGCGGGTCTACGTGGTGCTACGTATTGTTTATATCATTATCACTTTAGGAATATGAATCTTATTAATATTAACAATATATAAAACATTGAGCCAACAAAAGAAATAAAGTTTTTAGGCTAGGCGCAAACGGGCTACCGACTACAACCACTAGTGGCCAGCCACAGCAACTTAACACAATTTTTCATATATTTTGTATAGACGCGCCGCACACGTGTAGCCGGGTGGCGGCCACTTGCTACAGCAGTGTCCGCGACTCGCCAATTGTGGTCACTACGTGCCACACAAAACGCCGATACCCGCCACTGTCGTACTGCTCTACACCTCCTGCAGTTCACCGTAAGATGTTCTACGCAGTTTTTACGTTAAAACCCAGTCAAATTAGCCAAAAAAGAGGGTCATACTCGGAATTTTAGCTATAAAGCTGAAAAGATTGAGGGTGTGGGTTAATATACATAAAATGTAGCAACTTCCTAGCGGTGGCTGTCGCTCGCTTCTGACACCGTTACAAATGCGTCGGTAGCGTGCGACAGTCACCGGTGGCTGTGGTCGGTGGCCCGTTTGCGCCTAGCCTTAGTGTCCACTAGGTCAAAATAATTACATCTTTATGATCCCCATTTCTTTTAGCTTTGCCATAAATAACATCATGTTGTGGATTCTCTTCTTGTCTGAAAACAAAAAAAAACAATCAAAAGAATCATTTATTATTATTAAAATAGGATATATATTTGTTTGTCTTACTTTCATTTCTATTTGCTCTACCACTAGAAAGGCACTCTACACTAGAAAGGCGAACTTAACCCATATTTGAGTTCTCTAACAACAAACCTTTGAGTGCTAGAGGAAAGAAGTAAAAATTTGAGAGTGAGTAAAAGTAAGTGTACAACTAAAGGACTCAAGAAAAAAAACTGAAAAAACTGACTGGCCTGTTGGTCTAGTGGTTAGTGTCCCTGACTATTAAGCCGGAGGTCGTGGGTTCGATCCCCACCCAGGACAAATCTTTATGTGATGAGCATAAAGGTTTGTTCTGTGTCTGGGTGTAATTTATCTATAATATGTATATATATTTACAAAAAAAAATGTATTTAAGTATATCAGTTGTTTAGTACCCATAACACAAGCAAATATAATTGCTTACAAGTAAAGATAAGTTTTTGTTTCGTTCGTAATGATTTTTATACTATTCGTTTAGGAGAGTCTAAACTTATTTCTTAAATAACGCCATCAAAGAAAAGACGGTAAATACCTAAAGCTTCTAGCAGCTCTCAGCAATGGTTTCTCTAGAGGCAAATCTTGTTCCCGTCCTCTGATATTGTCGGCAAATTTCTTTATTTTGTCTTGCACCCAACGTCCTTAAAACAATTGCTATATTAGATGAAAAGTGTTGTCAGTTGTCACCTTTCGATATCACATCATTTCGGCTTATCAAGCCTCTTTCCCAACAGAGGGATAGGCAGAGACGATTTCATTCCACTTGCTACGATTCTGACATACATCTTTGGCTTCTTCAACATTCATCAATCTTTTCATGCATTCTCGCCGGTTGAGAGTATTCCTGATATGTACCTTCTTTTTTTCTTTATTCCGTTTATCCACCCTAAGAGAGCCACCCTAAGGTGGATACTCAGAAACGCGTATCAGTCTATCAACCCTGAACGGGGTGGATAATCGGAATTCACATAATATCTAACTTCTGATTTCCTACCCCGCCTGTGTACAGTCGTTTTGAGAAACATAATACAAACCCAAAATACTTAGTTACACATACTTACTTCTTGTTTTAAAAACCTTTAATAAATCCACGATGCAAGTTTTTATTTGAACTGTATTTGGGGTAAAAAGTTGGAAAAGCAATCAGAGAGGGACATCTGATTAATCCACCCCGTCCAGGGTGGATAGATGGCGATCCGAGTATCCACCTTAGCGTGGCTCTTTCAGGGGGTTAAAAGGTATAATCCGATTATTCATTCAGAAAGGTACTTCAGAAGACTTCTTCTTCCACTTCTTCTGAAGGAACTCTTCCTTCAGAAGAAGTGGAAGGAAATTATCGCGAATTGTAATTAAATTATTTATTGTATTTAAAAGTAACTGACTATCCATTTTTTAAAAAGAGTGGCGTGAGTTACTTTGCAGTTCTTCTCATAGCTCCACCCCGTCAACGAACTGGTCGTAGGCAAATTTGCTGACACTACTTTTCGGATAACCGTTACATTCTTAACTTGTGACTTTCCTAAGTGTTACTTTGTAACCTAGATGAATAAACAACATTTCAGATTTCAGAACTAACCAGATCTTTCCAAAAAATCAGTTTCCTTGGGGTAAAGTTTACTTTGCATTGCATCGGCGGCATTGTTAGTTAAAATTCCATATTCATTGTCGTCATAAATATCATTCCAAAACACGAGATTACTTTCATCTACGTTACGTTTTACTAACTTCTTATTGCTGTCCTTATTCAACGGTTCAGTTAGCGAATCTCTGTTCTTAACCGTAGTAATATTATAATATACTGTACTTGGATTATAAACGGTAATGTTGCCATCTGAAAAAATAACGTATTATTCCAGCAAATTTACACTACCCTTAATGTATTTAATTTTGACTGGCCTGTTGGTCTAGTGGTTAGTGACCCTGACTGCTAAGCCGGAGGTCGTGGGTTCGATCCCCACCCAGGACAAATCTTTGTGTGATGAGTATGAAGGTTTGTTCTGTGTCTGGATGTAATTTATCTATAATATGTATGTATTTACAAAAAAAAATGTATTTAAGTAGTATATCAGTTGTTTAGTACCCATAACACAAGCAAACATAATTGCTTACTTTGGGACTAGATGGCGCTGTGTGAATGTGGTAGAATATTATATTATTATATTTTGTTCTATAGAACAATAGATACTAAATGTTCTATGGAACAATTGGGAATATTTTTTTTTCTTTTTTTTGTCCCGGTGACGTCAGTTCTACAAAACAAATGGGAACTACCCCGTTGAAGGGGGTAATCTCGGGATCTACTGAACCAATTTTCAAAATTCTTTTAGTGTTGGATAGCCCATTTATTGAGGAAGATTATATGTTAAATAACATCACGCTACGCCCAGTAGGAGTTCAACAGTGACCAAATAAAATCGCCGGCAGCGAAGCCCCGCGCGACGTCTAATTTTCAACAATCTGACTACGAAATTACGACCAATCAAGTTCCTAGTTTTCCCATACGATATACGGAGCACTTTTAACCTATTAACATAGTTATCAAATATTCATCAGCAACCCATTAAGTCCCACTGCTGGGCTCGGGTCTCCTCTCCTTTAACTAGAGAGCTGAGAGAGTTTAGGCCATAATCCACTCACGCTGGCCTAGTGCGAGTAGGTAGATCAGACATACACTTAGAATTACTTCTAGTGTATGTGGGTTTCCTCACGATGTTTTCCTTCACCGTTAGCTGATAGTAAGTCACTTGACTAGTACACATAAATTCCACAAAGTGTAATCCACATTGGTACTGGCGGTCGGGATCGAACTCGAACCGCATGATTTGCACGCCGGTCCCTTATCCATCCAGCCCCAATCGCTTTTATTACTTTGTTATCAAATATTTGCTTAATTTGGGATTAGATGGCGCTGTGTGAATGTGGTAGAATATTATTATTACTATAACGACATACCTACCATTACCTGTTGAATTAATTTCACTGTTCACTCTCATACTTTCTGAGTAGTCGGCAGTAGACGTTACACTCGCTCTTACGTCTTCTGCCCTATGATCTTCTGTTACTGATAGGAGCATCCTTGAGCTGCCAATGTAATCAAATCTTTATTTCTTACATAATCATAGCAAGGAATAAAGCACAGGTGAGAAAGAAAATAATAGAGAAAGGGTTGTTAAACTAGTTTGAACTTTGAAAAGAATGAATGAAGGAAGGTGACAAGGAAGGGTGGTTTTATAACCGAGTTGAGAATGAATAGAATCTCACCTTCCAACTCTCTCATCAGATCAGCTCCATTTAAAAAAATAATTATTGTCATGCAAAATTTCATTTCAACTATTTGAGTATAACTGGCTTAAAATTCAGTTGCAAGATTTGAGCCGAACATAAATACATTGCAAGTTAATATAAAAAATAATAAAAAAAATATTTTGTAAGTCAAGCTTTCTATATACAAAAACGAGAACTTTATTGAAAGTTAGTTTTATTGAAAGCTTATCCTTAAAAAATCTTTTTTATTTGTATTACGGATCTTTTTTGCCGAGTAGAAGAACCAACCTTTAGGACCTATTTTTTTTTTTTATACCACGACGGTGGCAAACAGACGTACGGTCCGCCTGATGGTAAGCGGTTACCATAGCCTATGGGCGCCTGCAACACCAGGGGCATCACGAGCGCGTTGCCGACCCTTAAGAAACCTATTCACTCCTTTTTTGAAGAACCCCATACTGTAGTCCCTTGGGAAAACCTCGTCAGGGAGTTCATTCCACAACCTGATAGTTCTTGGGAGGAAATTCCTCTGGAACCGCGCGGTACGAGACCATTTCGGTTCCAAGGTGTGGGGATGAACTCCCTGCCGATGGCGAGCGGTGCGATGGTAGAAGGTGGCCGTGGGCATCATCTCAAACAGTTCTTCAGAGCACAACCCATTATACAGGCGGTAGAACACACATAGGGAGACAAAGTCTCTCCTCGCATTTAATGGTTCGATACCGCCTGTTAGTATAGGATCGTCGACGATTCTCAAAGCCGCTTCTGAACCGAGTCAAAAGGCCCAAGCTATTTGCCATAAACAACTTATTTTTGACTATAGTGTGGGTTGAGTCCTTTCTGCTAAACTACGTCCTATTAGTAAGATCAGAGGTAGGTACTTACCCTCCAAGAGAGACAGGTTTCTCAGAATCAACTTTTTTGCCTTGTACATTCTGGAACCAGTCCGTAATCATACCAAAAAAATCTGTCACATTATTATTTTTGACATCTGTTTCTCTTTTCTTTATCAAACTTCCTTTGCCTCTACCACTATTATTATTTTTACATTCAGTATCACTTTTGTACTTAAATGTTTCATTTTTTAAACGCTTCAGAATATCATAGATTTTGTCTACGAAACTTGTGGTACGAGTGTTTTCACATTCGGCTTGTATTGTAAATTTATCGACGTCTATTGAATCTTCTGTCATCATTAATTCTGTTGGAAAGTTTGAACTTAGCAGTGGTTGCTACTGGGCTATTAGTAATTTTAAATTAACCAGCAGAAGGCTGATATTTTCTTTTTTATATTAAAGATGCAAAATATTCACTTGAACCTCAGGTTATTTAATGTCTTAAGTATTTGTCACTAGCTGAACTCTCGTTGAACTTCGTACCGCCATATTTTATTATTCGTAATAATTTCCATTTTCAAGTTTTATTTTTTTTTTGAAATTTTTCACAATTTTTTTTGGATAATTTCTTACACACATGCCTTGCATCCACAATAGCAAATACTACAAAAAAGAATTAGCCAAATCGGTCGAGCTTTTCTCACGTGAATCCATCACATACTTTTCGCCGATCAATTTTTATTTGAAGCGATGGTGGCTGAAGTGATAAGTGACCGGCGGCGTGCTAAACACGCGGTTTGAGTTCGATTACGACCAGCAGTATCAACGTGGATTTCACTTTGTGGAATTTATATGTACTAACGTAAAAGCTCCTATTAACGACCCCCTAAAATGTGACTCTATTAACGACCCAATTTTTAAATCACTCATATTGGACATAAAATAGAGTTTCAGAAATGTCATACCTTAAAAATTAGTTACGTATTTTTGTTGGCCACCAAAAAGAGTAAAGTTTGTGTGTTTAAATAGCCAGTGAAAGAAATAATTTGAATGTGAGTGGGACGCGCCTGAAGCGGACGCACATTTCATAGTGTCGCGTCTCCAGCCACGTAAGTACACCTAAATATTACTTAAGGAAAATAACACACTAAAAATGGATTTGTCTTCTTGTTATCACATTACAACTGTAACGTATATATTCTTTTTCTAAACTAACTCTTAATATAATACTTTTTATTGGTTTTTGTGTTATAAAATCATGTTTTAATTTAAGGCGGTAATACAATCCAAATTTCAAAACTTGGTTCTAATAACGACCCATGGCGTTGTTAAAAATTTTGAGAACATTTGGTATTTTAAAATAATATCAATTATAAACTACCTCATTTGATTTTATTGTTTTCTTGTTCAGTTCTTAAAATTATTTTACATCGTTAGATCTATTAACGACAAAGCTATTTCTTAAAGATTTTGTGTAAAACTCGATTCAACGTTAGACAATATCCCTATTATTATAATGGGTCGCTAATAGACCTTCATACTTGATTCTATTACCGACTCACAACTGTGACGATATTTTTGGTAATATAGTTCACAAAAATAAAATGTATATTTTTGAACAATTTGGCTTATTTCTTGCATACGTGACGTTTTGAGAGATTTTGTCACAGGACATATTATTAATATAAAATAATATTTGCTATCCAGTTTCAGTCATGCTTCATGGCATTGGCTATATTTCATTTGTTTTCAAATCAAATAAAAATGGTGGGACGGAATGCGGGCCGTGTAACTTATATCTCTATCTATATCTCTTTAAAGATTGTGTTCTTTTATAGAATCATGGAGCCGTAGAAGCGCAAGCAGTACGCCTCTGCTCAACTAGAAACTGCGCTTCTAGCTATAAATGAAGGGACCAGCATACACGAAGCTTCAAAAACCTATGGCATACCGAGGATAACTCTGCGTGCCAAGAGAAATAATAAATATATATTATTATATATATTATATTTTAATTATATATATATATCACTAAAATAACAAAAAATAAGTGCTCTAAGCGTTGCAATAAATAATTATGTTCATATTGTGATAATGTTGATCTCATAACTATTGTTGTTATATAATAAATGCCTTAAAAACTATTTTTTTTTATTTAATAGTATAGAAGAAATGACAACTTCGAACCGGTCGGTAAAAGAAGTAGAAAAATCGTTAATAGAATCTTGCCGCATTCTATGGGTCGGTAATAGAATCAACTACTCTTTTGGATTAAATAATTATTTAGTAATTATTGTGTTATTGAATATTGAATTTAAGTACTGAATTGCAAAGAATACTTCGTTGAGATTAATTATAAATTATAACATCTTTCCTAACATAACAGCTTATATCTATTTTTTTAAAGTGAATCCTAAGACAGCTAAAACTGGCGGTAATAGGAGCTTTTACGTTAGTCAAGTGTCTTACCATGTGCTGACGGTGAAGGAAAACATCGTGAGGAAACCCACATACCCTAGAAGACATTCTACACGCATTAGGCCAGCGTGTGTGGATAATGGCCTAAACCCTCTCAGCTCTCTAGATAGAGGAGAAGAGACCCGAGCCCAGCATGATGATAATGATTTTTATTTATATAGATTCTGCTATATACATATGCGTGTCCTAAGCATTTGTTGAGTACTTATGTTTCTCCTAGGACAGAGATTGCGAACCCGTATTGGTAAACGTGTCATATTTTATTTCATAAATGAAATTATGAATGGAACTTTTGCTGCCTAGGTATCGATTTGTTAGGAAACAAATTATTCGAATGCCAAGAGAATTTCTGATGGTTTTCATCATTGATAAGTGTACTATTAGTTCACCATGGCTGTTCTAGGATTTATCGCTCGTTTTAATTGGTAGATAGCGTTCATATTTGAGATGCGACGGTTTTACGAGTATATTAAATTTAAGCATGCCAAAAGGCCCGCATGCGATTTCCCTTTTCAGTAGTCGATGGGGTCACATGCAGGATATGGGAAATTAACAACCGATGAATTTTATTGTTGTCACATGTTCGACTGATATCGATGGGGCACTAGGATTAGCCGCTTTCCCACAAGCGAAGCCTCCCCGCATGTGGTTACAACTGATTTTTCGAGCAATGAAAATAACCAATATACATGTCACTATAAGAACGTAAAAGGTATTGTTTGTATGACCCAATAAATTACCTTTATGTTTAGATTTACTAGTAGCAAACCTCAAAGTACGATTCAGCATATCTAAATTTGAATTCTCTTTTGATTCATAAATATCGTGTGAAGTATAATCATTAACAAATGTCATGTAAGGTTCCCATATACTTCGTGTTTTCATGTTTTCTCTTATTCTCGATGGAGACAGTCCTTTATTTTCCCCCTTAACCAAGTGTTGCAGTCCTGTACCCAAATTCTTATTTTTTTCCATTATGGTAGAGAAATTAGTGATTCGAGTTGTTAAAATGGTACTAGTATTTTGTTCTTCTAAAGTTGGGTTTAAATTATACTTTGTCTGTAAGTTTACTGTTATTGGGCCCAAATCATTTAAATTCTGAAAAGGTTCTGACACCAAACTGAGATTCAAAGAGTTTAAAGTTGGGTACATATCACGCGAGGGTGATTGCCAGTTACTTGTTGGGGGTTTTAAATTTATATACAAGTCTGTGGTCGGCTGATAACTATTAGAATAGTCAATGCCGTAAAGTTTAATATTCTCCTGAGTTACATTAGCAACGTATTCCTCAAGGTTTGGAGGACCATCATAGGATATAGTGGTCTGCTGGTACGAGAAAACACTAGAATAGTCAATACCGTAAATATTAACATTTTCCTTAGTAGTTTTGGCTATGTAGTTTTCAAGATTTGCCATACTATTATAGTTAAAGTCACCTTTAGTCTCTTGATGCATATTATCACGTTTGTTTTTCACTTTTTTCTTGTGTCTCGATTCCCTTCTTTTAATTTGAGTATTTTTTTTTATTTTGTCTGTGGTATCATAGTTGACTCTTTTATTAATAGGTTTTTCATCATAATCTAAACTATTAAAGTTGCTTCTTTTAAATAATGTAGACAGCAGATTCCTGCCTAAATAATTACCAATATTTTTGTGGTGTTTCCTTTTTTGATGATTTTCTTTTTTCTTCTTTTTTGCTTGTTCTACTTTCGGTGGAGACTCTATGTTTATGTTAGAGCTTATAATTTTGGTGATTTCAGGATCTTCTCTAGCGTCGGATGTTAGTTTGATTGTTACAAGTCCTTGAGGGTTAACCAGCTTGGTACCGTACTGCGCTGGTAAGTAGAAAAACTAATTGAAGTGTCTGTTCGTTTTGGATAATGTTTATCAGGTAGCAAAGGAGCATTTTAAAATGGGGTTAATGATGGCGACTAACTTCTCACGACAGACGCACTGTGATTATTGCCTTGAAACTAAAGTCCCACGCCAATACCCCACGAAATATGATGAAATTCTAGGTGATATATAACCTATCCCGTACTTTCAAAATGTGCCCAGATATAATGTGTTTTCACCAGGGGTGTGCCCGAGTCTGCTAACACAGTCGTAACACCGCCGTAACAAGCCGATGGTGTCATTCGACTGCTGTGATTGGCTTACTAAGTCAATCGCGCCATATTGCCGGCCTGTGATTGGTCGATATTAGTCCATCGGTCTGCTAATGACGTGTGTAATTTAGCAGGATCGGGCCCCTGATGTACTACTTAAATATATATATATATAATTATATATATATACAGGGTGTCCCGAAACTCAACGTCAAGCGGCTACCGGGCGATGGTATAGGCTGTACCTGTTCTGAGAAAAAAAAATCCAAGTTATATGGTTCAGTCATAAAAAAATGTTTTTTGAAAATGATGAAAATCGACAACTCTGAAGACATATTCTTTTTTATTTTTCTCAGAACAGGTACAGCCTATACGATCGCCCGGTAGCCGCTTGACGTTGAGTTTCAGGACACCCTGTACATATATATATATATATATATATATTTTGTAAATACCTACATACATAATTATAGATAAATTACACCCAGACACAGAACAAACAATCATGTTCATCACACAAAGATTTGTCCTGGGTGGGAATCGAACCCTCGACCTCAATTCCCGGGTGTGGCCAGCGAATTTCCGAAAATCTTTGAATGCAGTTTTGTTTCTTCTTAAAAATAAAGGAATGTTTCCTTTGAGTAAAATTATCTATCTCCAGTATTTAGAGCACTTTCCCTCCAGGTGGCATTAAAATTTTCCACTCTGTTTATAAACATACATAACGATAGATCTTACGACTAATAAAAAAAGGTTCACCACCTTTATGTCTGATGTCCTTCGACTCCAAGAGTCCTCGTGGGAACAAGTGCCAATCAGCAGACAGCTGAACCCTGTTGCCAACTGGAACTGTTTCCTTCACCTGTTTCTTGTCCATCTTCAGTTCATTTTTTTTATCTTCTAACACTCCATAGTCACTGTAAAATTAATATTTTGTACAATTTTACTAAGAAAACTATGCAGAAGGTGCCCTAAAGTGGAGACCGCGACTCAGCGAGCGTAAAGTCTTAAAAAAGGTGGTTGGTTCTGACTGGATGCGGAAGGCGGAGGACAGTGTTACAGTGTCGGCTGTCGCGACGGCCGACCGGCTCCGATCGGCTCCGAAGACGCCGTCGGCATCCAATCGGCTGTCGTCGGGTTCGTTCGGAGTCGGTCGGCCGTGTGTCGTACGGAGATTACGGTGCAGCAACAGCTAGCGAATCATTCAAGTTGTGTTCTTCAAGCGACAGTTTACAAGTCAAAAATGGATACGGAAGAAAAACTAATTTCTTTAGTTCAGACATACGAGTATGATTGTGCGGACGCTGTCGGCTGCCGCGGCACCCGTACGGCTACCGCGGCAGCCGTACGCATGCCGCGGTAGCGGTACGGCTCTGACGGACGCGTTCGGCTGCCGCGGCACGCGTTGGCTCCGTTCCGATGCGGCACGACGCGAGCTGGTTGGTCTGAATCGTACCTAAAACATACAATCTGTTCTTCTCTGGAATGCGCTCCCTTCGGAGGTCAGGATGGCCACTACCAAGTTTACCTTTAAATGAAGAGTACGAAGCATACTATTCGACAAACTAGCAGAATCATCTCGTGTGTCTCAATGGATAAGAGACCGGCGTGTTAAACACGCGGTCCGAGTTCGATTCCGACCAGCAGTATCAATGTGGATTTCACTTTGTGGAATTTATATGTACTAATCATGTGAATTACCATTTGCTAACGGTGAAGGAAAACATCGTGAGGAAACCCACATACTCTAGAAAAAATTGTATGAGTATGTCTGATCCACCAACCCGCACTAGGCCAGCGTGTGTGGATTATGGCCTAAACCCTCTCAGCTCTCTAGATAGAGGAGAGGAGACCCGAGCCCAGCAGTGGGACATTAATGGGTTGCTGATGAAGCTGATGAATTATTGTATGTATAGTACCTATATTTACTATTTGATTATACCTATATTGTATTTAATATTATAGCTTACTCTAGTCACAATTTTCCTTGATTTTTGCACCTACCATGTTCTTCTCTGCATCACCCAAAGGTCGGCTGGTGGATAATGCCTTCTGGCATTAAGCTTACCTTTGTACTATTGTGCATAAAGTTTTAAATAAATAATAAAATATCAAAACTGTTTTTAAACTCACGCAAAAAGAGTGAGACATATAATACGTGACCGCCACTCGAGAATCTTTTTAGAGACTCACCTATACGCCTGAGCCATCTCTGCCATCTTCTCATATTTATTGTCCAAGTAATGTCCAATATCCTCCACATCAGATCGAGTTCTTCTTGTAGGCCCTTGTATGATTAGACCTTGGCATTCTATTTGTATATCTTTAGGCTGAAAAGTACGTGATATTTTAGGCCTCACTTGGCGAAGGTACTGTATTTTATTATGGCCACGTGTCAGTCGCAAAAAAATCTGATAGACCACCTTATCTTCATCATTACAACCCATGTCCCACTGCTCGGGTTCCCTCCAAACATTTTGTAGCCAATTATACCTGGTGTTGTCAAATCCCTAATACTAATAATTAGTTTTACTAATGCAATTATTAAGAAATGGTAACAGAAAAAATGAAAAGATTGCGCGAAGATTGTTACATTTAGGGATTTAAATACCTGGTAGATTTGTTCTGGGTGGGGATCGAACCCACGACTCCCGGCTTAGCAGTCAGGGTTACTAACCACTAGGCCAACAGGCCAGTACGAAATAGAACAAGTAAATATAATTAAAAAATTAAAATAACCCGACTGCAAACAACGGATGAGCATCGCACTAAAATGTAATTATTATAACTGATTAAAATTAAGTACATAACATATTTATATATTTGTAATCTCCATTTGATTCCCTTTATTTTGATACCGTACTCGATAGGTTTGGTTAAAAAATTACCGCTTACAATTTGGCGCCAAAAGTCCGCCGTTTTGTCTTTTTTTTTATAATACCTACTTATCTAAGGTCACTTGGGTTTTTGAGAAGAATCTAACGATACCTTAATTGTCGAAATCCATTCAGCCGTTTGGAAGAAACGTGGGAATAATAGTACATTATGATACAAGTGCGGTAAGTTGATAATTACAGCCGAGGTGATATATATTACAAGAAAGCAGAGGCTGTAATTATCAAACCGCACGTGTGTCATACGACGTTTTATAACATATTTGCGAGGAAATAAATAAAATTCGGACTTTCTTAAAAAAAAACAAATACAGCGAAAAGAAATAGCGCGCGGAATTATTTTTACTTGTCACAAATTATCGATGCGGGCGCATCAGCGCTTTTTTTTTAAGGCAAAAACACAAAAACAGCCAGTATTACTAATAAAGTAAATTAATATTTATGTGTTTTAGTACAGATAAATGGTTGTAATTTATGGTCTAAATTAATTAAATTAAAGAATTAAATGTTTATTTTATATAATTATATCATAATTATTTTATCTACCAAAGTTAATTAATTTTATTCATAAAATGTTGACCACTTTTCTGACATAAAAACTCTTTGCTAAGATTTTAAAAAATAGGTACCGTTCGTTACGTACGGAGCCCCTTGATTATTAGTATGTGAGCATGAGAAGCCGTGCAATTTACTTTACATTACCGCACTAGTGCGTAATGAGATACATTACGACACTGAAATCGGTGAAATAAGAGACCCTTTACGAGCAATTATGTTATAAAGAAATTTACAAACATACAAGATACGCGTGAAGAACAATACCCTTCCTGTCTGTCGGGTGAAAAAGAGGGAATAATAAATTACTTACTTTCTTATAAGTTCTGGGAGAATGTTCCTTCAACATAGTACTAAGTTCGTCTGGGTATAAGGGCGGCATAGGACCTTTCCAGTTTGGGTTCTGTACATCAGGCATACTGTATTTCGTGGACAGTGTAAACTTTTTGTTCTTGACAATCACACCCTCCACATATTTGTTCTTTGTTTCTGGTTTCTAAAATATTTGTCTGGTTAATTATTAATATTTTCACACATTCACATAGCGCCATCTAGTTTCGCCACACACAGACCACACATGACAGCCACAAACGCCGTCACGAGAGGCTAGAAACGGCTACAAAGGTAACTGAAAGATGATTAAATTAGACCGGGCAGATTATCCTTACCCTGCACAACCATGGTGTAGACGAGTGTCGTACGTTAGTAAATGGGGTCGAACGGGACACATATCATGCACTGTATTATGATCATGCAATATAAACTGCTTGATACTAAATGCATTTAACGTTTCAAAGCCGTGCACCGCCAGGGCCACGCACACGGCACGCCCTGGCCACGGTCCGGTCTAATAGAAATCATCCCTAAAGCGCATGACAGCCACTTGTAGCCGGTGGTCGACACTTGCTGTACGCAGTATCATAATGGACTTTGACGAGGAAGGCTATATTTATTTCAATCAACAACAGACTGCGTAGCTTCGACTTTAACTGGGTAAGGGAGAGAGGGGTGGGGAATCGCGCGAGTTAGAGCGGTGTTTTGCATCGGTATTTTGTGGCCAGTGCGGGCCATAAGAAGCGAGCAACCCTCTATTTCTCATACTCCGTTGGTCCACAACTTACGGGACATCCTGTATCATCATCATCATATTATCAGGCCAACGACGTCCACTATATAGGCCTAACTTATTACGCCGCCGGAGGACCGAGTGTTATAGCGTGTGTTAGAAAAGGCCTATGTCCAGCAGACTGCAATAGGCTGAGATGCGTCCTATGCCGCCTGCAATCAACGGCCGCCCGCAACCTTGACCAGGTCGTCGGTCCATCTGATAGGGGCCGTCCCACGCTGGGCCTTCCAATACGTGGCCGTCACTCGAAAACCTTTTCCTCCAACGGCCATCAGTTCTACGAGCTCTGTGCCCTGTATATTATAGTTGTAATGTATTGAGGGAAAATTTAAATAAAAAGGAAATAAATAAATAAACTTACGTTCATAACGGGGCCGTCGTGTTTAAACAAAGTACTGAGTTCGTCTGGATATAAGGGCATAGCGCCTTTCCAGTTAGGGTTATGCAATGTAGGCGGGCTGTAAAATTTGAGGGCTGGTTTCATTTCTGGTTTCTTGGAAATATGACCCTCGCTCCATACGTTCCCTGGTTGTGGATTCTAAAATAATTGTCTGGTTAATTTTAATTATATAATATTTAATATTAGAGTGAGAATGCATGAAAAGACCGATAAATAATGAAGAAGCCAAAGATGTATGTTAGAATCGTAGCAAGTGGAAGGAAATAGTCTCTGCCTACCCCTCTGTTGGGAAAGAGGCGTGATCTATATGTATGTAATATATATTCGCTGTATTGAGTATGTATGTACAAATAAATAAATTTATAACACATAAAATAAACCAGAGTTATGGAAGAGTGGAGTCACCTGTCAATTTTTTTGTCTAATTAAGTGACTTCGATCACTTATCACTTAACTCATTCACACAGCGCCATCTAGTCTAAATTAAGCGTTTCTACGACGTACGTGCCGGCTCTGGGGTGTTTTCCGAGCGCTATGACATGTCCTTCTTCAAACGAGGTTTAAAGAGAGCTATCCTCTCAATGTAGTAGACTGTCACCGTGGCGCAGTGGTTAAGGTGGTCACCTCCCCACTACATCGCCGTGCTGGGTGACGTGGGTTCGATTCCCACACGAGACAAATATTTGTGTGATTCATAGACATTTGTTTCTAGTCTGGGTGTACTTTGTGTCCGTTAGTTTCGTGTTTGTAAAGCTCCCCGCGACACAGGGCTTGTTCCCTAGTGCGGGCGTTGTCTTTTTACAAAATAAAATAAAATATAAAAAAAATAGTAGTTAGTGGCTTGGCTGTGCCCCTAACATTGCCAACGTCCATGAGCGGTAACTACTTACCATCAGGTGGGCCGTCAGAAGCTCTGCCACTTTAGGCAATAAAAAAAAATTTGCTTGTGTTACGGGTACTAAACAATGAATGAATGAATAAATGTAATGTAATGAAAAACGTCGAGATCCGACGGAAAACGAAGGTCGAGGATGTCGGGAAGCGGGTGACGAGGTTAAGGTGGAGGTGGGCAGGACATTTGGCAAGAAGGGATGACGGAAGGTGGATCAAGGCAGCCACAGAATGGTGGCCTGGAGAAGCTAGCAGGCCAGTGGGCAGATCACCAGCCCAATGGTCAGACGATATCGTCAAGATCATAGGATCTCATTGGACGCGGCTAGCACAGGACCGTGAGAAGTGGTGCTGTAGAGAAGAGGCCTATACTCAGCAGTGGGTGGATGTGGGCTGATGATGATGATGATGATGATGAACGAAAAATAACCTAAATAAAGAGGGGATAATAAATGTCTTACTTTTTTATGATTAGCAGTATGATGCTGTTTAAATAAAGCATTAAGTTCGTCTGGGTATAAAGGCATAGGACCTTTCCAATTAGGATTGTGCATACTAGTTGGGTTGTTCTTCGAAGACATTAATTCTTTTTCGGCAGCCGGACCTTCGCGAAATATATCCTCTTCTGGTGGATTCTAAAATATTTGTCTGGTTAGTTATAATAATATAAGTATCATCTGACTTGACTGACTTTTGACTGGCCTGTTGGTCTAGTGGTTAGTGACCCTGACTGCTAAGCCGGAGGTCGTGGGTTCGATCCCCACCCAGGACAAATCTTTGTGTGATGAGTATAAAGATTTGTTCGTCTGTTTGTTGTTGTCTGGGTTTATTTATCTATAATATATATGTATTTACAAAAAAAAATGTATTTAAGTAGTATATCAGTTGTTTAGTACCCATAACACAAGCAAATATAGGTAATTGCTTACTTTGGGACTAGATGGCGCTGTGTGAATGTGGTAAAAAAAAAAAAGAAAAATCATCATCATCTTCTTATCGTGTGGGCTTGAGGCAGACCCTGGTGTTGGAATTTATCAGATCGCCCAGAAGGCTTCCAACTTGACTTAACGACTACCACATTAATAGATAATCGGGACCAACGGCGCCACGTGCCTTCAGAAGCACGGAGACGCTCAAGAATGAAATTGCCACAAACGGTCACCCATCATAGACTGACCTTGCCGAGCGTTGCTTGTAACTCGATGAATGTAACAAACGTCTCAGTATCACAATACCACAAAACCCATAAACTTCTCACTGCTGGGCTTTCTTCCAAAGAGTGTGAAGGGAACTTAGCCCACTATACCACGCTGGCCAGACTGGATAAGGTTTGTTTTGAATTTTCCTTTTCTCGCATTGCTCTTCTCTGCTTAAGGTTACTGTCTTAGTCACCTTTTACCACATCCACAGTTTGAGATGGGGTAGTGACATTATGTATTCTTAATTCGTCACTACACGGATGGAATAATAAATAATTTGGACGAAATTTCAGCTCTCAATATAGAGGAGAGGAGACCCCAGCCCAGCAGTGGAATATTAATGGGTTTGCTGATGATGTTGACGTTTCAGACACTTTCAATTGGGTATCTACACATATACATATATAAATACATATTAATATTATAAAGCCGAAGAGTTAGTTGGTTTGGATTGAGCAAACAAATAAATTCTACCTACTCTCTCACCACAGAATAACAGACTCTTTTTTCAAACCATAAAGAAGCGCGGAGCTGAAACAACACTTACATTCAAATTGAATTGCCATCTCTTCGCCCTCTCAACCACTTTCTCTGTATCATCTTGACTCTCTATATCATCTGTCAGCACTTCTTTAAAATCTTCGTAACCTAGGTTCTCTTCTTCTTCGCCTTCTATCTGCATCAAGTGACGCAGACTCGGCTTCTCTGAGCGAGGAGTTTCCTTGGACTTCACGCTCTTCTTGCCTTCCGGTTTTGGCGTTTTTGAGTTTTCTATCCTATAACGATGTAAGATTGGACGTCATTGGGCTGATATCGTGATGATGATGATGATGATTATAAATAATCAGAATATTGATATCAACGAGTACACACATTCTTAAGAGGAAGACTCTAAATAGAATAATGGAGAGATCTGTCACAGTTTAGGCCATAATGCACATACGCTGTTAGTGAGCCCATAGTATTCATCATCATCATCATCATCATATCAGCCCAATGACGTCCACTGCTGAACATAGGCCTCACCTAATTTCCGCCACAACGAGCGATTTTGTGCCACCCGCATCCAACGGCCACCCGCAACTCTTACCAGGTCGTCGGTCCATCCATTATTCCTTGGAAATTTAGGTTTAAGTAAGAGTAACTCTGTGATATCAGACCTCTTGTTTTTAATATCAGAGACACGATATCTGTCAGAGTGCAAAACAATAATACTCACATCACATCCGAACAGCAGGATCGCGCTGAATGTAGGCTGCATACAACCGGCCCTGTTGGAAATCTCTTCGGCTGATATGATGATGATGATGATGATGATGAATACTCACATTACTGATTCACTCTTCAGCTTCTTATGCGTCGTTGTGTCTATACTTTCAAATACCTTTTTCCAGTCCATCGAAGAGGTCAGATCTTCTTTGAGCCTTATAGTTCCAGGATCTGGCATCTCGTTAACCGGCTTATTAATAATCTTCTTTATTTTAGATTTCGGTGCATCATTGATTGGATGTTTACACATTTTATTTTTGTTTTTGCCTAATAAATGTAAATCGGTCATAATGTCTGGTATATTGTTTCTTATCAATTTGTCAAGAAGCTCGTCTAACCTTTGAGTGTTTTGGTAAAATGGATGCTTAAGCTGATGTTCATGTTGGTGTAATTGAATATCTTTTGGTGAATGGGAACATTTTGCTACTAATTTCTTTGCACTGTAAGGATTGTATTTAACAAAAATCTTCTTCTTCTCTATAACAATACCAACTGGCTGTCCTGTTATATTTTCACTTTCACTGGAACTTGCCATGGTGAACTTTTTGATTCTAAACTTTTTCATTGGTATAGTTTTCTTCAAATTATAAACGCCTCGTTTTTTTCTGTATAACTCGTAATTATTTGGGTTATCGTATAGTTTTAACGAACGTTTTGTTCGATATGGTGTGTCCTCGTAGTCATTGTCTTCATTGCTTTCTGTTGTCAACATACTCTGGAGGTTTTTAATCTTTGCGTCTGTCTCTATTAGTTTCTTGTAGAATACTGTAAGGAACAAATTAATTAGTAGCAATTTTATCATAATATATGAGAAAAGGCAAATTCGAAACAAACCCTATACCAACTGGTCTAACACCTAACCACTAACACCAACACACATTTACACCCTCACACCCTCAACATTCAACGCTTATTTTCATTATATAAACAAATTTATAAGTCATAATTAATTCTAATTCTAAATCTGTATCCAATAGCAGAAAACTCCTTCCCGGGGTGCTTTAACCCTGAGGAGATACTAAAAAAAACCAGCGTGGTATATTAGGCTAAATTCTCTCCAGATTCTTTGCAGGAGACCCGTGCCCAACAGTTGGACGACAATGGGACGTTTGCACGAATGAATAATAATAAATTACGAGTCTGGTCTCACGTAAAACTCAGAAAAGTGGACACAAGTCCTCACCCAGTGGGTTCCTGAAGATGTATATCGTCGCCAAGTCTAGCCAAGAAAAGCTGGAGACCTAAACAGTTTTCAAGCAGACTGGTTGATGCAACTGACATGCAAAAATAGAAAGCTATCGGGAGGTCCTTTGGCTGAATAAAATAAAAAAAAAACCAATCAAGTGTCAGTGTGAGTCAGACTCAAGCGCCGAGGATTACGTACTATCAGTGATCACAGCAAAGTATTATTACGACAAAAAAAAAACATCATATCGAACATAATGTTTAGCAAACAAATTGAGTTATGCGGTCGGGCTTTTTTGATGATGAAGTACTAAAAAGTTGTGCTAGATAGAAACATCATTTTATTTTTTCTGTATTAAGTATATATAGGTACATCTATTTACTGGAATAATTACACATTTTTATCATCACAAACTACGGAGATATGTGGGAGGGGGAATGGTACTTTTTTATATTTTTATTCTTAAATTAAAAACTGCGAAGCGTAAAAATAAATAAAATTTAGTTTTAGAACGTCAAATAGCCCTTTCATTGAATATTCCATTTGATGTAGTTAAAATTTAATATTTCAACAAATTAAATAAACATGGCAGTGATATTTTTCTATATTACTTACCCAGATAGATTTTTCTGATTCTAATCACCTGTTACATAATATGTAGCTACACGTACCTGCATGGTCTCAAAATACTAGGTTTACAATTAATTAACACAGACAGATTGGATATCACGGGCCAAATTTAATGTAGAATATTTGTAAAAAAATAAATAAATAATAATATAAATGTGTATACGCGCTTACTGATTCAGTTTAGTATTGAATGAATATGAATATTTTATTAATTATAAAAGTGTATTTTATAAACACAAAAGTGAAAATAATTTGAGCCGATATGAATCAGGCCAAGAACGCATCTCTGAGAAATACTTGGATACATATTTTAATATCTTTACTCAAACGGTGACGTTGCGCGTGACGTTGGCAACTATTCTGCCATTTGCGTGACAGGACAGTTTCGACTCGGTCTTCGTGGCTTTATTTTGTTTTAAAAAATAAATAATAAATGACGTAGTGTAAAATTAAAAAAAATCAGTTTTGTCACTGTCTCTGTCTCCATATGAGTGAAGTGAACTCCTTTCTGTCACGGCACAAACAAATTCATAGCATTTCTTTTTTTTATGCAGATAGTTTTGATATTTATATAAATATATAAATTCCGTAAATTTGTTTGAAATAACCATAATTTTAATTTAAATAGTATTATTTAAATAACTTTAGTTCTCCTGCGGATCTCCTCATTTCTGATTCGATCATGCAGGGAAACCCCGAGCATAGCTCTTTCCATGGCTCGCTGAACAACAGTGAGCTTTCTAGTGAGGCCCATAGTTAGCGACCATGTCTCAGTACCATAAGTCATCACTGGCAACACACATTGGTTGAAGACCTTTGTCTTCAAACGCAGTGGCGTAAATTAGGTGAGGCCTATGTTCAGCAGTGGACGTCGATAGGCTGATATGATGATGATTTAAATAATGAATTTAGTGACGGATTAAGAATACATTACTGTCACTGTCACTATGGTATTGTCACTACCCCATTTAAAACCGTGGGTGTCGTAAAAAGCGACTAAGGGAGTAACCTTATACTAGACAAGAGACCTTATATTAGACACAGACTATGTTAGACTTATGACTGTCACCGTGGCGCAGTGGTCAAGGTGGTCGCCTCGCCACTACATCGCCGTTGGGTGACGTGGGTTCGATTCCCACACGAGACAATTTTTTTTCTAGTCTGGGTGTACTTTGTGTCCGTTAGTTTCATGTTTGTAAAGCTCCCCGCGACACAGGGCTTGTTCCCTAGTGCGGGCGTTGTCTTTTAAAAAAAAAAGAAAAAAAAAGAGCACTGCGAGAAAAGGAAACTTCGAAACAAAACCCTTTACCAACCCGTATGGCCAGCGTGGTATAGTAGGCTAAATTCCCTCCAAAATCGTTGGAGGAGACCCGTGCCCAGCAGTGGGATTTTCTCGGTTGCATTTGTAACTATAATAAGTTAGTTATTAGGGTTGGAACACATTTAACCGCACAGAGTCACACTTTCCTAAGTTTCTATCCCGTTCTGTCAATATCATTGAACGCGTGGATAGCCCCCGCTCAAATTGAGCCGCCTGGTCAATTACCTCCACCCTACAGAAGACCAAAGCCATAATAATGCTGCTAACTACTACTGCTGGTGAGTGGTACAGGCTTCAATGGAGAGGGGTCGTCCACAGGCTACGCTTACCCCTTACCATCAGACATACAGCTCGTTTGCCATCGTAGTGGTAAAAAAATCATATCTCTTGTCTAAGGCTTCGGTCACGGTGGCAGCGGTGACCGGCGCGGCAGCGGTGTGAAACAAATCAATCGGGAACTTCAAAAAAAGAGTGAATAGGTTTCTTAAAGATCGGCAACGCGCTCGTGATGCCCCTGGTGTTGCACGCGCCCATAGACTACGGTAACCGCTTACCATCAGGCGGACCGTACGTCTGTTTGTCACCGTAGTAGCATAAAAAAACTTTGTGTTGCCGACTGCGACAAGGTAGGTATACAATATAATATAAGAGCTGCTTTATAAAAAAAAAATTCATTGTACAAAAGAGAGAGCCACAAAATTCCCACTGCTAGGTCTCCTCTCCTCAATTTAGAGAGCCGAGAGGGTTTAGGCCATAACCCACACACGCTGGCCTAGTACGGGTTGGTGGATCAGACATACACTTAAAATTACTTCTTGGGTATAATTATCTTCATCGTTAGCAGATGGTTAGTCACTTAACTAGTACATATAAAATCTACAAACTGAAATTCACATTGGTACTGCTGGTCGGAATCGAACTCTGACCGCATGATTCGCATGCCGGTCACACATGTAATACCACCTTGACGAAGTCGGCAACACGAAGTTACCAGATTAGAGTACACCGCGCCGCTGTCGCTGCCGCGCCGCTCACCGCTGCCATCGTGACCGAGGCCTTATATTTAAGTTTTTGTATTACCTTGTATTTTATCCGGACTGTCATTTTTTATGTTGATTGATCGCCCAGGCATTCTGTCGTCTTCATGCTGCGAACAAAAAACATATTCTATATTATTAATTAATTTATTTATTTACAAATTTACGTGACAAAAGGCATGCTTAATGCTAAAAGCATTCTCTACCAGCCAAACCTTTGGGTAATACAGAAATAAAAACTGGTAGGTGCTAAGTAATTTACCTAATAAAAAGAAATGATATTATTATGAATTTATACTATTAAAATGCATTATAGATACATACTTACAAATATACATTAAAACTACACAATACATAAAGTACCTATGGAATAAATACATAAAATATATTTTATAAATATAACAAATATAAATTATTTAATATATATATCTTAATTATAAATATCTTTTTATAACCTACGTAAAACTTATCAAAGAAACCCGTTTCTAAGAAGCCATTGTCTCCAAATTACCAATTTTTACTCGACTCTATTAACCCTAAAACGTTCCGCGACCATTAGCACTCTAAAAGGGGTGCTTTCCGTTATTAACCCTCAAATAATGCCCAACAATAAATATGTCGGGGGTTATTTAAAAGTGCCCAGGTGGCCGCCGCGACAGTTTGAGTAACTACGGCGCTTGCAGGGTTAACTAATGAACATCTACGGGCAAAATTATTTGAGAAAGGTAATTGCGGGCTCTTTATTAAAATTATATTGTTTTAAAGTGTTAATATTAAGTGGACCAATCTACACGTTTAAGACTGACCTGTTGGTCTAGTGGTTAGTGACCCTGACCGCTAAGCTAGAGGTCGTGGGTTCGATTCCCACCCAGGACAAATCTTTGTGTGATGAGCATGATTCTTTGTTTCAACTTGCAAAATTTATTCATGAATAATTACACAACTGTCAGGACGGGTATTTTTTTTCGCGCGTATCTTATATGTTTGTAAATTTCTTTATTCCCGCGAATCTTCCAAACGGCTGGATGGATTTTGACAATTAGGGTATCGTTAGATTCGTCTAGAAAACCCAAGTGTCCTTAGATAGGTTTTAAGAATAAAAAGACTTAAACGACGGGCTTTTGACGCCAAATTGTAAGAAGTTCAATTTTTTTTTAACCAAACCTATCGAGTTGAGTATCAAAATAAAGAGAATCAAAAAGAGATTACATATATTCAAAAAGAGATTATACATAATTGAATGGTTCCGAATTGTAAGTAGTTCTATAATTTTTTTAAAACCAAACCTATCGAGTAGAGTATCAAAATAAGAGAATCAAATGGAGATTACAAATATAACATATTTTATGTATTTAAATTTAATCAGGTATAATAATATTACAATAATTTTACAGTCTTATTAGTGCGTTGTTCTCTGTTGATTTTTTTGGCAGGCCTGTTGGTCTAGTGGTTAGTGACCCTGACTGCTAAGCCGGAGGTCGTGGGTTCGATCCCCACCCAGGACAAATCTTTGTGTGATGAGCATAAAGGTTTGTTCTGTGTCTGGGTGTAATTTATATATAATATGTATGTATTTACAAAAAAAAATGTATTTAAGTAGTATATCAATTGTTTAGTACCCATAACACAAGCAAATAATTATAATTGCTTACTTTGGGACTAGATGGCGCTGTGTGAATGTGGTAGAATATTATTATTTTTGCAGTCGGGTTATTAATTTTTTTAATTATATTTATTTGTTTTTACATTCTGTTATAATACATAGCCATCAACGCCATGGCATTGCAAAATGGACTTTCAAATAAAACTGATTTCAACATACACAAAACACGCGACACAAACTCGTTTAAATAAACAGCTAATGCTTTTCAAATCAATAAAATAACACAATTGATTGCTTATCCGCTCTCAAATATTGTCGTAATGTTGACTACGTTACAATCAACATTCGGGTATTGACCCAAAACTTGGCAACTTAAAACTTTAACAAACATATTCACTTATTAACTTCGCATGAGTATTGTGGGGTTAAGGCCAAGTGGTACGGTAACCGCTTACCGTCAGGCGGACCGTACGTCTGTTTGCGACCATGGTGGTATAAAAAAATGAAGAAAAAAAGTGGGTTTGAAACTTTATATACGACTAGAAGTCGATGCTTCGCTCACATCGTTCTTTCTTGGCCACTATTTTTTTTTTTTATTTATAAAGAAATAAAAATGATTATAAACCCATGCCACTAATCTTATAATTTAATATAGTCAATTATTTAATTCTTAAAAGAATTAATTATATTAAATTCTATGAGGGGACAAACAGTTCGATCGAAAAGAGTTCGAACTTTTTTTTCCGATCTGTCCCACCGGGGGCAGATCGGTAGGACAGACCGGAATATTCCTTATTTAAGCATAATATACAATGAAGTACTTACAAAAAGGTCTTATTCTAATTGCAGACAGTGTAAAATAGGCTGTTAGTTGGGCTAATACACCCTTTTCAACATCTAACATGGATCACTATACTATTTAAAACATATTGGTAAGTCAAATCATGACTTTAACTAATGCGTGGTTTGATACACCATACATTTTGAACATGCTATACTTTCTTGGCCACTGCTCAGCTCTTATTGACTGTAGCGTGATGTTATGTTATAGCCTATAACCTTCCTCGATAAATGGGCTTTCCAAATCTGTAAGAATTTTTCAAATCGTCCCAGTAGTTCCTGAGATCCTAGCGTTCAACCAAACAAACAAACTTTATCTATTACTAATATGATAAAGAGGAAACTTTTGTATTTATTTGTGTGTCACGAATAAACTTAAAAACTACTAGACCGTTTTAAAAAATTCTTTTGCCTTTAGAAAGCTACATTATCACTGAGTAACATAGACTATTATAACACCACGCTACAGCCAATAGGAGCTGAGCAGTGACAAGTGGGAAGTTAATTAATTTCGACCAGTCACATCCGGCAAGCGAAGGATATGGCAGTCGTGTCGTGAAAAGCGCGCGTAGCACTGTTGTCCTATATACCCCTGCTGCTGCACGGAGGTTCCAGGTTCGAAACCAATTCCGTAAAATCTATACATAGGTACAATAAATAAAATTAGAGTCTGTTTATAAAAATTAAAATAATTATCACATGCATATGAATGTATATACGGTAAATATACCAAAATAACATTTTTTTCAATTTTTATTTGTCTGTCTGCTTGTTCTGGCTAATCTCTGGAGCGGCTGAACCGATTTTCACGATATATATAGCAGATAGCTGATGAAAGAAGGAGTTTCCAGAGGAATTTCCTCCCAAGAACTATCAGGTTGTAGAATGAACTCTCTGACGAGGTTTTCCCAAGGGACTATAGTATGGGGTTCTTCAAAAAAGGAGTGAATAGGTTTCTTATGGGTCGGCAACGCGCTCGTGATGCCCCTGGTGTTGCAGGCGCCCATAGGCCACGGTAACCGCTTACCATCAGGCGGACCGAACGTCTGTTTGCCACCATCGTGGTAAAAAAAAAGTTACTCTTAGGCTACTTTTATTTTTAAAAAAATCTAAAATTATTATTAAAAAAATTATGGTGCTTTTGTTCAATTCCACGCTGACGAAGTCACGGCCACAAGTAGTATATAAATAAGGCTAAAAATTTTAATTTCCTTCCCAATTAATACAAAAACAAACTTCTCCTTAACAGAACCCGTATATTAACGAGTCATTAAGAACATGTGACGGGCGTTCAGCTAAATCACTTGCCGTCCTGCTCACTCATTCAATGTTAGAGCGAGATATAATATACAGTAACATATTGACTGAGTTAATCGTTTTGGCGCCTTTCTTGAAAGCTGAAACTGTTTGTTGTTGGGAAAATTAAACATGGACGTATTTTAATTTCTACATATTTCAAATAAATAACAAGTAAATATAATTAAAAAAAATAATAACCCGACTGCAAAAAATCAACAGAGAGCAACGCACTAAAAAGACCGTAAAATTATTGTAATATTATTATACCTGATTAGATTTAAATACATAACATATGTATATATTTGTAATCTCCATTTGATTCCCTTTATTTTGATACTCTACTCAATAGGTTTGGTTAAAAAAAAAATAGAACTACTTACAATTTGGAACCATTTAATTATGTATAATCTCTTTTTGGATATATGTAATCTCCTTTTGATTCTCTTTATTTTAAAACCCAACTCGATACGTTTGGTAAAAAAAAAAATTTTACTTCTTACAATTTGGCGTCAAAAGCCCGCCGTTTAAGTCTTTTTATTCTTAAAACCTATCTAAGGACACTTGGGTTTTCTAGACGAATCTAACGATACCCTAATTGTCAAAATCCATCCAGCCGTTTGGAAGATTCGTGGGAATAAAGAAATTTACAAACATACAAGATACGCGCGAAAAACAATACCCTGACAGTCGAGTAAAAATGTATGACTTAATTAGATGCTAACTGCAGCACTCAGAGACGTCAATTAGCAGTAATCTGTCATTAACACAATATTTTCATTGAATAATCGTCTTTAGGTGTATAGACTTAAGTATTACACGTTTTTACTAAATAAACTTTACATTTAAGTAAAGTTTTTCTGAATACGGTAGTAAGGCGCTAAGTGCTTAATTTTCTAAACGTCCAATAAAAAAAAATTTCGTAGAAAAATATGAACAAGTGTTTAAAACCAAAAAACCCGACTGCCTTGCTTTGCCAAAAAGTAGCCTTCGTCAGTCAATAGTATTAACTATTATGTATATTATAACTTTGTGGATTTTGATAGCTCAAAATCGGTCAAGCCATTTAGCTTACAAAAGACAAGTGGAGTCGCGGGCAATAGTTAGTGTATATATAATTGAATTAGACTATTAATTAGCTTTCCTCTGATACCCATATTGTTCCTCAATAAATGGGCTATCCAATACTAAAATAATTTTTCAAATCGAACTAGTAGTTCCTGAGATTCTAGCGTTCAAACAAACTCTAAAGCTGTATAATCCTACTAATATTATAAATGCGAAAGTTTGTAAGAATGTTTGGATGTTTAGATGTTTGGATGTTTGGATGTTTGGATGTTTGTTACCAGTAAACGAAAAAACCACTGAATAGATTTCAATGAAACTTTGCAATAATTTACCTTATACATCAGAATAACATATAGGCTATATTTTATCTAGATATCGCGTAAATTGGCTAAACCATGAGAACAAATGTAAAGTAAGTCGGAGAAAAATCTGCCATCTTATAGCTATTTCTGATTTCTCTACGTAAACCGTTAGTTTTACATAAGGACAATGTATGGAGGAATTGTTACTCTTAAATAGTTATAAAAAAAAGTCCGCGACAGCATATGCCTATCTTTTATGTGGAAGTCGATATAGAGAGAATAGTGAGCAAGAAATACATTTAAATCGGATACTGCATTTAAAGTGAAAAATTTCATGGTATTAAACTAATTCCTAGGAATGTAAATACCTTTATCACTTTTGTCATTTAATGTAGATAATTTTTGTCGTTTACACTAAGTTATTTCGACAAATAGTTTAAAAGTTATTACGATATTAAATGAAATGTATATAATCCCAAAAATCTTATAATAATACTGTATGTCACCCGTGACTTCGCTTACCTGTTATTTTGTTTCTGTGACCACAGCAACTTTTCACTTTTAGAGGGGAAATTTCGGCCAATATTTTCTAAGCACAGATAATTACTTCAGATTAAACATAACCAATATTACGTGATTGATTAGAATATTACTTATCTTTGTAAACATCCATCCCGTGTCTTTTTGGTTAAAATTATCAAATATACCTACAAACAAACATTCACCCTTTCAACTTTGTGTATGTATATTACTATATTTATCAACGTCAGCCCTAATGAAAATTCAGTATGACAGATTAAAAAGAAATCAAAGATCTCTTTTTTCTTTTTGCTTACTATACAACCTCATTACTTGAATATATTACTAATCATGCACCAGTAAATTCAAAGAATATATTATGACAGTTGTGTAGTAAAATTATCAAATAAAGTAAAATATGAAATAGTTAAAATATTTTTTGTAGAAAAGTAAATAAATAATTATATTGCAGTATCAAGGTAGTATAGTAGCAGAATACAAATACGCGCCATTTTTATGTATTCGCGCCATTTATTTTCGGTCTAAAATTTGACATTTGACAGTGAATTATCATTGCATGTATTTATGGTCGCTAAAGTCATAAACTAATAAAAATAAATGGATATTGTAAAATATGAAATAAAATATTTTTCGTAGAAAAGTAAATACATTGCAGTATCAAGGTAGTATAGTAGCAGAATACAAATACCATAGACTTAGGATCCGCGCGCCATTTTTATGTATTTGCGCCATTTATTTTCGGTCTAAAATTTGACATTTGACAGTGAATTATCATTGTATGTATTTATGGTCGCTAAAGTCATAAACTAATAAAAATAAATGGATATTGTAAAATATGAAATAAAATATTTTTCGTAGAAAAGTAAATACATTGCAGTATCAAGGTAGTATAGTAGCAGAATACAAAAATACCATAGACCTAGGATCCGCGCGCTTTTTTTTTATAACGATTTTTTTTATTTATGGCGGTACGAAGTACGCCGGGTCAGCTAGTACTAGTATAAATATAAACGTGAAAGCCAGAGGTTTTTATTGTAACCGAGATCGACTTTCTCGCGAGTGAAGACAGGACCAATAGCTAGTTTTAATTTTATCAGCAATCCATTAATAATGCTGGGCTCTGGTCTCCTCTTCTCTATCTAGAGAGCTGAGAGGGTTAATTCCCACACGCTGGCCTAGTGCGGGTTGGTGGATCAGACATCATCATCATCATTACAAGCCATAAATTAAGGTCCCACTGCTGGGCACGGGTCTCCTCCAAACATTTGGAGGGGATTTAGCTTACTATACCATGCTGGCTAAACTGGTTTGTATATACACGCAGTCCTCTTTTTATATAAGGTTACCTTAGTAGCCTTGTACGACACCCACGGGTTGAAATGGGGTAGTGACATTATGTTTTCTTACTCCGTCATTACCCGGATCAGACATACACTTAGATTTTCTTCAAAGGTATGTGGTTTTCCTACCCTTTTTTTCCTAGTAAATTCCACAAAGTTAAATCCACATTGGTACTGCCAGTAGGAATCGAACTCAGACCGCATGATTTGCATGCCGGTTACTTATCCATTCGGCCAACATTACTTGATATTTCTAACCCGACTCAGAAATAAAACTCAATTCTACACTCTCCTAGTAAGCCCACTATTTATACACACTATATAACTATATAAAATACAACAAAGAAACAGTCCGTTTGTCTGTCCACAACAATGGAGTCCCTCAGGCGTTGGAAGATTAAAATTTTTCTTGTTGTTACCGTGATGAGAAAATACTGGAGCTATAAGTATGAGTACCGGGTATGGTTGATATTTTGAGAAACATTTTGATAAAGACTGGTATTTAAGACTATATTTTTAAATGAAAATTTAGGCTAATATAAGCTTGCGTTTTGGAATCTAGAAAACTGATAAATTTATACTAATATTATAAAGCTGTAAGAGTTTATTTGTTTGTTTGGTTGAGCGCTAGTATCTCAGGGACTACTGGCCTGATATGAAAAAAAAAAATTGTTGGATAGCCCATTTATCGAGGAAGGTTATAACATCACGCTATGGGTAACAGGAGCTGAGCAGTGACCAAATAAAGTATGACGGGGGCGAAGCCCCGCGTGACTTCCAGTTTTTAAATAAAAAATATTCAGGACAATTTCTTTTACACAGCGCCATCTAGTCCAAAATTAGGCTAATATAAGTTTCTGTTATGGGATCGAGACAACTACAAACACCTAAACTCCGAAACAAACATTTGCAAATCACAGATATTTCCGACCCGGGTATAGAACTCTAGACCTCAGAAACCACAACCGTATAAAACACAACAACACTATAAACAGCGAACCTAGGACCCTGCACTGTAGTGCAAACACTTCTAAACCATTACCCATTACACTCAATTATAAAGGTAACTACCCACTACACCTGCACCAATGATATTATTTAACTATAATAAATTGATTCGTGTACCATTAAGAAGCTTTACAATGATCATAATTGCTGGGGTACTGATGAATGCAGCTTCCAGCAAACTTTAATTGCGTTGCAATAAATATGTCAAAGGGGGGAAGGGGGATTCCTAAACGGGGGAATATTGATGGGTATGTGTCTGAAATTAGACTTATCTTATATTTATTATACTAGTTATTTAACAAGTAAATAATTAAAAAATATAATAACCCGACTGCCAAAAAACCAACAGATAAGAAACGCACTAAAAAGACCGAAACATGGTTCTAATTTATTATTCATGTGTAATTATGATTAAATTTAAATACATAACATTATGTATATATTTGTAATCTCTATTTGATTCCCTTTATATTGATACAATACACAATAGGTTTGGTAAAAAAAAACTACCTACTTACATTTTGGCGCCAAAAGTCCGCCGTTTTGTTTTTTAAATTATTAATACCTATCTAAGGACACTTGCGTTTTAGAGCCGAATCTAAATATACCTTAATTGTTGAAATCCAGCCAGCCGTTTGGAAGAAACGTGGGAATTAAGAAATTTACAAACATACAAGCCACGCGCGAAAAACAATACCCGTCCTGACAGTCGGGTCAAAAAGACTCAAACATTTATTGCTTCCATAATGTATAGTCGATAATAAAATTACTTTACCACCCTTAGTACATATGTCGTTTACATATCACAAAACAATACTGTCTATTTTAGCTTGCAAGTGCCATCAGTACAGTGACAGATTGTCATTAATAATGAGTCTTATTGAATTTTAATTTTGATGGATTTTTTTGTTAAAAGTGATAAAGCAATATGGTCGACTATACAAATAGCTGGTAGGTATAATATAGGTTACAATTATGGACCCTGTCGGACACAATTATTTGTAGTTTAATATAATATACTTAATTGTCGTTCTTGATCGTGGGAACATAAATCTTGACTTCTGTGTCGAAAAAATTTGTTTTATTTCTAACGACACTTCAAATTAGGAGAGGGAAGGAGGGCTAAATTTAAAAGTAGGTAGCTATTTTCATGTACTTGTTATTAATTGGATGAATAGTAATATTGCAAAGAATCTAATATAGTTTTATGCTAGAAATACACTCAACATATTAATATTATTATACTTGATTTAATTATAAAGTTATGTTTAGATTATTGTTTTAATAATTAAATCATCGAGGGTAAGCAACATTCAGCAAGGTCAGTCCATGATGGGTGACCGTTTGTGGCAATTTCATTCTCGAGCGTCTCCGTGCTTCGGAAGGCACGTAAAGCCGTTGGTCCTGGTTGTGGTAGTCGTTAAGTCAAGTTGGAAGCCTTCTGGGCGACTTGATAAATTAGAATACTGTTTTTTAATATTATTATATTACTAAAGATTTATAATAATTAATATGTGATTTATTACACTATTTTATTCATTTTAGGTTAGAATTTTTGCATAAAATATATACTACAGTGACGTTTGACTAAAAATAAACACCAAAGCTTCAATCAAGTAAACTTCAATCATCAAAACAGGTATAGACCAGACTTCCCCCCTACCGTTTAGGGGGGATGCCTTAGTACTTAGTGTGGGTATAAAATGAGGAGTATTGCCCCCCAGTTGCACGACGATCGCCACTAAATGAAACAGTCTGCAACCGCGAAATGTTTTGAGGGCTTTTTTAAGCTTTTTATTCGGGCGTAATGTCTTAGGCAAGGAGTTGGTGGATAGAATTCTAAGCGTAATTTAGTTGGTGTATTATTTTTTGTATATAAATAAACATAGAACATTTTATATTTAAATATATACATGAAGGTTTGTTCTGTGTCTGGGTGTAATTTATCTATAATAAGTATGTATTAAAAAAATATGTATTTAAGTAGTATATCAGTTGTTTAGTACCCATAACACAAGCAAATATAATTGCTTAATTTGGGTCTAGATGGCGCTGTGTAAATGTGGCAGGTAGAATATTATTATTTATTATTATAGGTTTTATAGATAAATTCAAATTCAAATTCATTTATTCGCAAGAATGTAGGTGTACAATGTATGATCTTAAATTCTAAAATGACCCATTTACATTCTACCATTACATATGGTGTGCAAATATTTGTTAAGTTTAGGTTTTATGCTATTATAAATAATTATTCGTATAAACAAACAACTTATGATATTTATTCAAAGATAGCAATTGAATTTAAGTACCAGTTCGTAGCCAACTCCATGCGATAGAAACAGTTGACGTATTGCCACGACTTTACGAGTTTTTATGTATTTGTTTGAAATACGTATTTGCGAGTAGCCTAATCTAAATGCAAAATCGTTAATAATGTATTTGAGTCGTTTGAAGTCGAAACGCTTTGGCCGTGGGGTCCATGTGCTCGCGCTCTTTATAAAGAGCTCTCTAAACGCTTGACAGAAACGTCACGTGACCAGCGGGTTGGCTTTTTCTTGGCAAAGAATAAGCATTGCCATCTAAAGTGGCAATGCTGCCAGTCTGCTTGGCAAGTTTGCGGCGGACAGCAGCATTGATGCGGAGGAATTCTTCGATGCATTTAATGAAGGTTTTTTCGTATTTTTGTTTTGTTTAGTACCTACACTCTTTGCGCTGTAGCATGGTGCGGGTGCAAGTTGTCTATATGACTAGACTAGAACATTCTGGTTGGGTTTAATATAATTTGCTACAGTTATTAATGATTTAATATATTACGAATGTGGTACAGCTGAAATACTAAGTCATAATTTGTAAATCGCGGCAACTTTCATGAGTGAAACGAAATGTTAGTGAAACTGTCACTCGCACCATGCTACAGCGCAAAGAGTGTAATTAGTTTTAGACTGTCACCGTGGCGCAGTGGTTAAGGTGGTCGTCTCGCCACTACATCGCCGTGTTGGGTGACGTGGGTTCGATTCCCACACGAGACAAATATTTGTGTGATTCATAGATATTTGTTTCTAGTCTGGGTGTACTTTGTGTCCGTTAGTTTCATGTTTGTAAAGCTCCCCGCGACACAGGGCTCGTTCCCTAGTGCGGGTGTTAGATTATTCGAAATATTTTGTGTAAATATTGAAACAAATATTCAAATAAGAGAAACAGAAACGTTTAAATATGTGTGTGTCATTTGTAAGTACCTATTTATCCCTGTAGTAAGTCTAGTTACCTATGTTATAGATTCTAAATCATTAATAATTTATAGGTTAAATTTAAATATCAATTATTGTATAGTTAATTACTATAAATGGCAATTACTGAAATAAATAGTATTTAATTGTTGTCAACAAGTAACGGAAATCGAGATAGTAATGTCTTCCTTTTATAACTGTCATTAGAATTTCTGATTGATCATTTTAGAAATTCTATAATTATTGTATTGTTAATTTAACTACTAATATTTGAAATATTTATAGAATAGAAGTATTACTATATTGTTTATAATATAATAATAATATCTTTTACTAAGTTTGTAATTAATCAGTCGTTTGACTTATGTCAGTACAATTTAAGGTATAAAAGACAAACACAGTGAGTGTTCGAACACTTCTTGTTTGGCTGTCGACAGGATCACATCAATTCAGAGTTATATTTCTGATATATTTATTTATGACCTACCTTGACCTATTGGTTATATTATAACCTATTGTTAGGGGTATACAGTACCTCTTGTTTCATTATTTATAATATATTGAACCTGTTGTATTAAAATAAACAGTACAATGTTCCTCGTGGTTTCCTTTTCATATCATCACTGATAAATTACTATAAATTTCATTTAGTTTACTAAGTAAATAAATAATACTTGATTATATTTTATAACTATTATACCATTTCCTGACACGGGCGTTGTCTTTTTAAAAAAAAAAAAAATTTAAATATTTTTTGTTTGTATTTTATTTTCTATTATGTGATTAATAAAGATTCTCATAATGATACTTTTATTCCGGTAATGCATTCCTGAGGCATATTTAAAAGATTTTTAATCTATACATATAAAATGCTTTGTCCTGAATGACTGACTGACGGATCAACGCAGAGCCTAAACCGCTGATTGTAGAGACCTGAAACTTGAAAGGTATATTCTTTGAATGACGTAGGCATCCGATAAGATAGGATTTGCCGAAATTCTAGGTCTAAGGGGTGAAAATGGGGGGTAAAGTTTGTATGGGACAACGAGATTCCTATGTCCAATCTACTTAAAATTTTGCATAAACATTATTTAGCTTGTCTATGTAAAATCGAAAACTACTCGTACGAAGTCGCGGGCAAAAGCTAGTAAGTCATAATAAAACATTTACACATCTTTCTTTTTTTTTTTCTTTTTATTTTGTTTACGTATTTTTTTTTTGTATCATTTTAATTTTCATTATTTATATGTGTATTGTTTATTAATTTGTATTTATATAGTATACACTAACACACACACACACGACACACGAGTCGTTGACTCGCCATCCTGTCCCTGGGGCTCTGCTGAAAATCAGCGCTGTTGAGTGTCCAGCAGCTGTTAGTTGCTTGCGCCACAGCATTATGCTGAGCAGAGTCCAGATTCCCACAGGTGGTGCAACTGGTTATTTATTTTTTTTTATAATTTTTCCTTTGTACTATTATTTTTTCTTTATATTATTTAATTTTTACCTACATTTTATTCTTATCCCAACTTATGTCACAAATTAATGTGGTAAATAAATGTATTTTCTTTCTTTTCTTTTTCTTTATAATTATTATTGGATAAAATTTTTCTAGGTTTCAGTCAGTCAGCTCTCTGCCTACATTACATTGTCCCATAACAGAATGCAAGTTCAACTTGTTGGTTGGACATTTTTTATACCTCGCCAGCCCCTTTGTGTCACGTCGTAATGATAGTCTGATGTTTGTTGTGACTAAAGTTATGGTTTCTGATACCCGTCGGCTATTTGTTTGTATATATATATATTGTGATGTTTTTGGATATCTTAAGTCTGTTTAAAAATTATAAATTATATTTAAGTGTTAATATGAGTTGCTCGCTGTAGCGGAAAGTAGGTAAGGCCTATGACTCAGTCGACGTCAATCATAAAGACTTTCAAAGGCAATCAGAAATTTGTTGTTAATTTTCTTTTTACTTTTTTGTTATTTTATTACTAAGTAAATCTTTTAATAGCACCCTTTTTGATGACCATTGAAATGTAATGGGTACTAAACAACTGAAATACTTTTTAAATACATTTTTTTGTTGTAAATTTTATACATAGATACTTAATATAGATAAATTACACCCAGACACAGAACAAACAATCATGCTCAACACACAAAGATGTGAACCCACGACCTCCGGCTTAGCTGTCAGGGTCACTAACCACCAGACCAACAGGTCAGAATGTAATAAGTTAAGAACCACCGAATTAGACAGATATTTTCGACTGTTTACCCCCAAAATTGACTCTGCGTGATGCTACATACGAAAGCCGAAATCTCTCTGAACCCTCAATCTAAGTCCCTTAAAGAAAATAAATCTTTTTGAAACAAAAAAAGAGTTGTACGCTACAAATCATTTAAGGCTCCGTTCACATGGGACTGCCAGCATTAACGTGACAACTATGATTTGTAACCACCTTTATATTGTACAGGGTGTTGTCTAGATTGGATATTGAGTTTGGGAACTACGTGATTTAATTTAGAACACTTTATAAATGTCTCGATGGCGCAGCAGTTGTCTGTGCGATTGCTGTGTGTGTTTTGGATTCGATACCCAGGTGGGACAAAAGTGACATGCGTGAATCTATCATAGGGTATGTAGATTTCTTTCACCCACCAGTGGGTCCATGGGGAATTTACATTTTCCTCGATCGCTGGCAGATGGAACGTTTTGAAAACATAACAAAAATAGCCCCGATTCATCATCATCATCATTCCAACCCATAAATATCTCACTGCGTGGCACGAGTCTCCTTCAAAGAATGTGGAGGGAATATAGCCTACTATACCACGTTGGCCAAACGGGTTGGTATAGGGCTTGTTTCGAATTTTCCTTTTCTTGCAATGCTCTTGTCTGCATAAGGTCCCTGAGTCGCCTTTTACGACACCCACGGGTTGAGATGGCGAATAATAAAAATCTAAAACTACAAAATAAGACACTAAATTGCGACGGTGCCATTTCTTTGTATGAACCCTCTTAAGTTTAAAGAGAACAACATATAATGTTCAATGAATGCATTCTTCCTTTGAAATAAACAGACAAAACATTTTTTTTTCATCACCATCTTCAGCAACCCATTAAGTCCTACTGCTGGGCTCGGGTCTCCTCTCCTCTATCTAGAGAGCCGAGAGAGTTTTAGGCCATAATAATAATAATAATATTCTACAACATTCACACAGCGCCATCTAGTCCCAAGTAAGCAATTATATTTGCTTGTGTTATGGGTACTGATATACTACTTAAATACATTTTTTTTTTGTAAATACGTACATATTATAGATAAATTACACCCAGACACAGAACAAACCTTTATGCTCATCACACAAAGATTTGTCCTGGGTGGGGATCGAACCCACGACCTCCGGCTTAGCAGTCAGGGTCACTAACCACTAGACCAACAGGCCAGTCAATACACAGCCATAATCCACTCACGCTGGCCTAGTGCGGGTTGGTGGATCAGACATACTCATAGAATGTCTTTTAGTGTATGTGGGTTTCCTCACGATGTTTTCCTTCACCGTTAGCAGATGGTAAGTCACTTGACTAGTACATATAAATTCCACAAAATGGAATCCACTTTGGTATTGCCGGTCGGGATCGAACTCTGACCGCGTGATTTGCACGCCGCTGGTCCCTTATCCATTCAGCCACCATAGCTTTTTTTTTGCCTGTCGATAAAATAATGTTTCATAAACTCGATGATAACGAAATAACCATCAGTACCACAGTGCTACGATCGCCTCAGTGACAATAATGAAACATACTGTATATTCTGAAGATGTCTACCAATTGACTCCACTGTACTTACCTTACTTACGACAGCGTTAAGATATTTATTATAACCAGAGGGTGTATTACCAATACAAATTCACCAACCACATTACCCTTCAAATTAAAAAAAATCTTCAACCTTACTTATTAAGCTATAACGTTCAAATTTGCACACATAAAATTTAGATTAAGACACAACAATATAGAACTTTATTCTTAAATAAATAGGGTTGGAATTTGATAATAAATAATGTTGAAATACGCAAATAGATTTTGGTGAAAATTGTATCTATAGGTTTTCAAAGTATAGTACATGTAAATTGTTTTTCCCATGGCAATATTGTTTTATGATATCTTATGGTTTTATAAGTGTTTTATGGGACTCTTAAGTTATGGTGTGACATAGGAATGGTACGATTTTAATGTGTTTGAGGGAAGATATAGGGCTTATAAAGGACAAATTTTAAGCTGTATAAGGGACGCTTTTTGATAAATGTGAGTGAACTGAATTGCGCGAGTCTAAAATGGCGCATTTTGAAAAACCTTCTACCATCGCACCGCTCGCCATCGGCAGGGAGTTCATCCCCACACCTTAGAACCGAAATGGTCTCGTACCGCGCGGTTCCAGAGGAATTTCCTCCCAAGAAGTATCAGGTTGTGGAATGAACTCCCTAACGAGGTTTTCCCAAGGGACTACAGTATGGGGTTCTTCAAAAAAGGAGTGAATAGGTTTCTTAAGGGTCGGCAACGATGCCCCTGGTGTTGCAGGCGCCCATAGGCTACGGTAACCGCTTACTATCAGGCGGACCGTACGTCTGTTGGCCACCATCGTGGTATAAAAAAAAAACAGAACAAACAATTATGCTCATCACACAAAGATTTGTTTTGGGTGGGGATCGAATCGACGGCCTCCGGCTAGCAGACAGAGTTAATAACCACTAGACCAATAGGCCAGTCAAGTGTCAAGTGCAAAAAATGTCCTAAATGCAAAGAAATAGAACATTTTATTTTGCTATTTACTAAATACATTATTGCTAAATACATGAATCACGAAACTATTACTTTCAGTTCGAATTTAAAAACACATTAGGCTCGCCCCTATTTCATAAGACCAAACATACTCGTAGCTGCCGAAATATGGGATAAAAACAAAAAAAAAAAATCTGTCTGTGTCTAAAAAATGTCTAAAAAAATATATTATACTTGAACTTAAGAGGGTTTATACAGAGGAATGGCAATGTCGCAATTTAGTGTCATATTTCGTGGTTTTCGAGTTTTATTATTTATTCGGAGCCATTTTATTGAAATGTTTTCAATACACTTTTGGACGTCGTTGGGCTGATATGATGATGATGATGAAGATGTATTAAAAAGCAAGTATCCGTAATGCTTACAATTATTTTAGTATGAAAATAACGCCTTGCCGTCTAAAAAAATAAAAAAAAAAGAATATACATGAACTTTACTTGAATAAATGTTATTCAAGCAATCGGTTTGTATCGACGATTATTTGCGGTAAGTATTTCATTTGTTATGATGCAAAATTCGGCTTTATTGCAATTTTTTGTGTTATTTTTAAAATTCTAGCTACAATTGTTTTATAAACTCAATACTCAATCATTTATTGCTTCCATAATGTACAAATAGGTGGTAGGTATAATGTAGGTTACAATTATGGACCCTGTCGGGCACAGCACAATAGTTAGGAGAGAGGAAGAGGGCTCAATTTAAAAGTAAAAGTAGCTATTAACATAACAATAATGTATTAGTTATTAATAAAATTAAATAAGTAGTAATATTGCAAAGTATTTAGTTTTAAGCTAGAAATATACTTATCTTTTTAAACATGGTTTAGTTAGATAATCTATGATCTAAGCAAATTAATTATTGTTATAATAAATAACAATAATTAATATATATTATTGTAATATTTTTTACTATTACGAAATTACTTATTTTTATTAGATTGACATTGTTTTTTTTAGAAACATGCATTAAACATTGTTTTTTTTTAAAACATGCACTTTCATAACAAATTCAAAACATTTTCTGAGAAACTAAATCAACTCTAAAAATTAAAACAAAATAAATTAAAAAACTGAACAATTTAACCAACCACTAGGTACATTAAAAACAACATCTAGATATTAGACAGTCCACCATTTTGTAATGACTGCGTTATTCAAGCCCTTATTCAAATACCAACACTAAGGGCCTTCGCTGTCCCTTGTCGCATCAAAACCTGTCCAGTAACAACAGACAGACGTACAAACATAAAGATAGACTGTAATCTTATGGAGAGTTTACACTAGGGTAGTGTATTTGCTTCTTTTTTTTACATATTTTTTATGTGCGAAAATAAATTGAAAGTCGACTTTCCTATAACTTGAAAGAATAAAACAGTCGGTAAAGGTCTAAACGTGTAATGCGTGGATGTCTGACGACTGATGAAAAAGGACATTTATGGGTTGAAATAATGATGATTGATTTTATTTAGTTAAACTACTTAAGTATGGTATTTTGGTTCTGTATCATTCTATGATGATATAATGTATTGTAATTATTTTAGTTTTCAAAAAGAGTGGCCTGAGTGTCTTGCCGAGTTCTTCTGAAGGCTTAACCTTGTTAGCGAACTAGCTTTAGTAAAATTTTGAATGTCATAAATGACATTCAAAAATATCACATATTTGATCAGAACTAAATGAAAAATAAAAAAAATAAATGAAAAATTTAATAAAAAAAAATTATCCGTATAGTGACGGATTAAGAATACATAATGTCACTCCCCATCTCAACCCGTGGGTGTCGTAAAAGGCGACTAAGGAAATCATACGCAGACAAGAGCACTGCGAGAAAAGGGAAATTCGAAACAAACCCAATACCAACCCGTCTGGCCCGCGTGGCTAAGCACATTCTTTGGAGAAGACCCTTACCCAGCAGTGGGACGTGATAAACAGTAGGCTAACTACCACCTATTCTTTTTCTTTTCGTATAGAATTGAGGCAGACCTTAGTGTTAGAATTTATCAAGTCGCCCAGAAGGCTTTCAACTTGACTTAACGACTACCACATTAAGTGATAACCGGGACCAACGGCTTTACGTGCCTTCCGAACGGAGACGCTCGAGAATGAAATTGCCACAAACGGTCACCCATCATGGAGTGACCTTGCAAACGTTGCTTAACCTCGATGATTGTTACGAATATCTCAGTACCACAATGCTACGAGCGCCTATTTAGATGAGTCCTATGTCCAGCAGTGGACATCAGTGGGCTGATATAATGATCAATCTGACATTTCCAACAGCTTATTTTCCTTCCATACATTGTGAAAGGCACCTAACACAGTCTATCAAACAAAACCTAGGTAATATTTTAAAGGCTTCACAAGCACTAATACATCACAGGACAAAGGGAGAGGAATGAACAACAAAAAATACTAAATGAAAAACAATGGGACCCTTTAGAGTACGAGCCAAGAAAATTGGCGTAAAAATAACTTTACATGCGTCGGGCAATAAAAAACAACTCACACACACACACAAATCGAGAACCACCTTTATTTGACTGACCGATTTATAGCCGGTTAAAAGGTATTATTTTTTTGTGTAATAATAATGTTTAAGATTATAAAAATGAACATGACATAGAAAACTCTATTGGCATTATTTTAATTTGATTCAGATAAATTACTTTAAATTCATTTGCCACTTCAAGATAGTTAATTATTTTGTATAAAACAATTTACTTACTTCTTTTTTTGGAAAACGGCCTGCCTGATATTGGTTTGACGAGCTGTACGCCCGACCGCGACAGCACCAGCGACGATGTGAATCGGGAAGAATCTTTTAAAAATCTTCGTTTCATACCCGTGAATGAAATGAAAATGGTTTGAAACGATGACTTTAAAAATGATCCTTCCCGTGGGAACATGACATGTGGTATTTGACGAAAGACCGTGTATTTAAAAATGTAATCATTCACCGCCCAATCTCTTACGTATAGACTGTGAGAATCTGTCAGTCACCCTTATCTAAGGGATGATATTATATAAACTATTGTATAATATAAGGGTATATTAATACTGTTTTTAACATTTCTAGGTCAAATAAAATGTTTTTAGTTTTATAATCTTTTTATTAGAAAATGGTCAACTTTTTGGTTTCACTTTTTTTCTCGGAACCCACAAAAAATATTTTGAACAATAACTTTGCAATCTATATAAACTAATATTATAACGCTAAAGATTTTGTTTGTTTGAACGCTAGAATCTCAGGAACTACTGGTCCGATTTTAAAAATTATTTTAGAGCTGGATAGCCCATCTATCATCATATAGAATATCACGCTACGGCCAATAGGAGCTGAGCAGTGGCCAAATAAACAACGACTTTATCATAATTAGTTTTTCATTATTTTTATTTTCAATCATTAATTACGAATAACTTATAAATTTTATACTATATTTTACTTTATTCGAGTAAACACAATAAAAACCGGCTGATTGTTAAAAATTATACCCCAAACTTACGGGCAAGGGTATAAATATGTCTTAGCTACTTACCCCTATACTGTTGGGAGTTTCGATTGAGAATAATAGTTGCCTGCTCCCTAGGGTGTCACTCCTTTGTTATATAGTCGCGATACAAAATCTTTGTTTATATTTATAATATATTTTAAATTAGTAATTCGGCCAATCTATACCATCTGTACTATAATATTATAATCCTTAATAGTTTGATTGTTTGTTTGAACACGCTTATCTCAAGAACTACTGGTCAGATTTGAAAAAATATTTTAGTTAGATAGCATATTTATTGAGGAAGGCTATAGGTTATATTAAATCATACATACATATACCTATAGATCATGCCTCTTTCCCAACAGAGGGGTAGGCAGACACCATTTCCTTCCACTTGTTACGATTCTGACATACATCTTTGGCTTCTTCAACATTCATCTGTCTTTTCATGCATTCTCGCCGGTTGAGGGTACTCCTGATCTGTCCCTTCTTTAGAACGTCACCTATTTGGTCATGGTACGTTCTTGTCTTCCCCTTCCAACGTTTCCTTTCAATAAAATCATGTGAAGGCCAAGAGAAGCTGAGCAGCTTCTTCACTCCCGTCGTTCTTTATTAAGCCACTGCTCAGTTCCTATTGGCCTTAGCGTGATGTTATATACCCTGCAACCTTTCTCGATAAATAAACTATCCAAGATTAAAAAATTTAAAATAAAATTTTATAATTTTTATAATTGTATTCAATTTCTATACCTACTTATTAATTAATCTCAACTTTTAATATATCGTATTGTATTATATTTTATTTTTCTTCTTCATCATCAGCAACCCATTAATGTCCCACTGCTGGGCTCGGGTCTCCTCTCCTCTATCTAGAGAGCTGAGAGGGTTTAGGCCATAATCCACACACGCTGGCCTAGTGCGGGTTGGTGGATCAGACATACTCATAGAATTTCTTCTAGTGTATGTGGGTTTCCTCACGATGTTTTCCTTCACCGTTATCAGATGGTATAAGTCACATGACTAGTACATATAAATTCCACAAAGTGAAATCCACATTGGTACTGCTGGTCGGAATCGAACTCGGACCGCGTGTTTAACACGCCGGTCTCTTATCCATTCAGCCACCATCGCTTATATATTCAGCCACCATCGCTTATATGTATTTCTTCTTACCTAATTTAAATTTAGTGTTCCATTTTCAATTATTTCTTTTTTTTATTTGCTTTTGTTCCATCATTTATGTGGTCAAATGCTCCAGGTTGATGACAATAGGCTCGCCCCCTATTTCATGGGACCAAACATAGCAGGCGAAATGTGGGTGTGATACACCTCTGCTTACCCCTTCGGGGAAAAAGGCGTGATGCTATGTATGTATGTATGTATTTATGTGGTCGTGGAATAGGAACACTAAATAGAAAGGTGGGAAGGAGATAGTAATTTAAATGAAATTGTATATTGTATAATGTATTTTTTGTATTGTATTTTTAATTGCTAGTATACTGTACTTACTTATTTTAACCATGCTGTGATCTCCTGTATCTTAGAAAACATATACCTATCCATATTCTATTAATTTAATTTGAATGTAATGTGTATTTCTTGTTAGAGATCCTATATGCTTTTTGCTTTGCTTTTTAAAAAGACAACGCCCGCATTAGGGAACAAGCCCTGTGTCGCGGGGAGCTTTACAAACATGAAACTAACGGACACAAAGTACACCCAGACTAGAAACAAATATCTATGAATCACACAAATATTTGTCTCGTGTGGGAATCGAACCCACGGCGATGTAGTGGCGAGGCGACCACCTTAACCACTGCGCCACGGTGACAGTCAATATAAATAAATAAAATATTTTTTCAAATGGTGGTAGTTCCTGAGATCGTAGCTTTCTATCAAACAAACACTTCAGCTTTATAATCTTAAGTATAGATAGATACTTAAATGTGAAAGTTAAGATAGATGTATCGTCCCACTATAAGAATAATGTTTTATCTTCACATAAAACAAAAATGAAATTATTAAAAAATTCGGCATTAAAACCGTAAACTATCGATTGATCAAATTGTTATTTTATTCTTTAGTCAGTATTTTACAAAATACAAATTTGATCAATTGATAGTTTACGGTTTTTAATTCCAAATTTATAATAATTTCATTTTTGTTTTATCTGAAGATAAGACATTATTCTTCTAATGGGACGGTATGGATGTATGATTGTTGACGTCAGAACGGTTGATGGATCTGTATGAAATTGTATGAAGTAAGCCAGGTAAAAGTGTCCCTCCTGTGTCATACAAAACTGTTCCCGACGGGGTCTATAATATTTATATACCTGAATTGTTTAATTAATTAATAAAATTGTTGCTATAAATATATAATATTCTGTAGCGCATCGGCAATGTTTGCCGAAGCACATACTGATGACTTTTACGCCGTTAGACGCAAACGTATATCGTTTTTACTAAACTGACTGCGTGGCAGCAGTAGCATTGTCCAGAAAACAATCTCTGAAAAATTTGACTGCCCTATTCAGTCATATTGGGCAAAAGTGGTTATTGGGGCTATTAAATAATGTAATAATAATAATAATATTCTACCACATTTACACAGCGCCATCTAGTCCCAAAGTAAGCAATTATATTTGCTTGTGTTATGGGTACTAAACAACTGATATACTACTTAAATACATTTTTTTTTTGTAAATACATACATATTATAGATAAATTACACCCAGACACAGAACAAACCTTTATGCTCATCACACAAAGATTTGTCCTAGGTGGGGATCGAACCCACGACCTCCGGCTTAGCAGTCAGGGTCACTAACCACTAGACCAACAGGCCAGTCAATTATTATAATTATATACTAACCTACTAACTTATTCTGAATACTCTGATACTAACCAACTAACAAATAATGGATCTCTGTAATCTTAATAAATAAATTTTAATGAATTATTATAAAATTTGAAAGAAAGAAAGAGAAAGAAAATATTTTTATTTTGTCCCCCACAGAGCTTATACAAATAAACTATACTAAGTACATAAAAACTAAATGGTTTAAAATATAGCTTAAAACTAGATACCTAACTAACAAAAAAAAAATCTAAATTAATCTTGGTTTAGACAAAAATGGATATTTATGCTGTTTAGCTATATAATTATAATTAAACAGCGCTGGTTTTCAAAATTGTGAATTAATTTCAATTAAGTCATACACATTCTAAACCCTCTATCGGCCGCAAGAAAATTGTCTAGATCTCAAACAATAGATATAAAAAAACAACTTACCAATGAAGGAAAACTTGGGTCAAGACCTGTAAAGGTGGAAAAAAAAATTTAATTATAGACTAAGGTAAAAAGCTACAATTTTAAAAAAGGTAAAAAAAAATATATATAAAAACATTACCCTCCTTTTTGGCAGTCGGGTAAAAAGAAAATAGGACGTAACTTTTTAATTACTACAATTTTTCAGACTACTTTTTAAATTCATCTACACTATTTTGACTGGCCTGTTGGTCTAGTGGTTAGTGACACTGACTGCTAAGCCACACAAATCCAACAACACAACACCCAAGACAAATCTTTGTGTGATGAGCATGATTGTTTGTTCTGTGTCTGAGTGTAATTAAAATAAAAAATTCTTTGTGTTGGATAGTCCATTTATCGAGGAAGATTATAGGCTAACATCAAGCTACGCCCAATAGGAGCTGAGCAGTGACCAAATTAAGATCGTCGGGAGCGAAGCCCCACGCGATGTCTAGTCTAAATAATATAATGTATTTACAAAATAAATGTATTTAAGTAGTATATCAGTTGCTTAGTACCCAACTAACTGCCTCGGTGGCGCAGCGGGAAGTATATATGACTGCTGTGCAAGAGGTCCCGGATTCGATTCCCGGGTCGGGAGAAAATGGTATTGGGCTTTTCTAACATGAAATTCCAGTATTAAGATTTTCCCGGAGTTTGGTAAACAAATGTTCCCGGTTGATGACAATAGGCTTGCCCCCTATTTCATGGGACCAAACATAGCTGGCGAAATGTGGGTGTGAAACACCTCTGTCTACCCCTTCGGGGAAAACGGCGTGACGCTATGTTATGTCATATGTGAGTACCCAACACAAGGAAATTTAATTAAATCTTTATTTGGGATTTGGGACTAGATGGCGCTGTGTGAATGTGGTAAAATATAACAAGCTGAACAGGTTGTTTGTTTGTTTGGTTCAACGTGCTCAGGAATTACCAATACGAATTGTAAATTTTATTAGTGTTGGATAGCACGTTTATCGAGGAAGGCTATAGACTATATAACATTACGCTATAACGGTCAATAGGAGCTGAGAAGTGGCCAAACAAAGATCAGCAACAAGCCAGTTTGTTTACCAATAGCAATGATATTGTATGTTAAAAAACCGGTTAAGAGCATGTCGGATCATGCTCAATGTAGGGTTCCGCAGCAAAAGAGCTACGATGTTCATCATAATATATACACTAGTATTTGAAAATAATCCAACCGATTTTAATGAAATTTCATGAGTCTGTTTCAGCTTGAAAGATTGGATCATTTCGAGAGAGACAGGTGACGCTGTTGGTAGGATAACGACCACATACAGAGTGGAATTTTGGTTTTATTCTTATTTATTTTAACACATTTGTTAGATAATTCAATACTTATGGTTGAACCTATAGATCTATGCCATAAAAGTACAGGGTGTTATTTTTTTTAAATTTAGGTAAGTAAGTTTTTCAATTGCTTAGTAAGCAAATTTATATATCACTAGCTTTTGCCCGCGACTTCGTCCGCGTAGATTTGGATATTACATAGATCTTTGTTTTAAGTGCAATTCATGAATTCTACAACACCCCACTACAGGAGTTGAATTTCATTTTACGTCAATATAGATAACATTTTCGTAATCAGCGCCCCTGAAAACCTTGAAAACGACATCCATATCAATTTCTAATAATTTTCACACCTATTTCATCCCTTAGGGTAAGTTTTTCAAACACCAAAAACAACCCATTAACTCACATCTTAACAACGTTTCATCCCCAATTTCACCCTTCCAAAGCCACCCTTGTCAAAAATATTGATGAGGGTATTTTTTATTTTGATAATAGTACCCCATAACAAATTTTCAAATCTTTAAGTTAAAAAACAAAGAAGTTTCATACAATCGTTTTTATTCCTTTTCACCCCCTTAGGGGTTGAATTTTAAAAAACCCTTTCTTTGTACACCTCTAGACATTAGGACAAATACACCCTCCAAATTTCAAGTCGCTACGACCAGCGGTTTAGGCTGTGCGTTGTCTGTCAGTCAGTCAGGACAAAGCCTTTTATAATATGTATGGATGTATTATTTACTTGATATTTTGTTTTTAAATTCAAATCTTTACCCGTTATAAACAAGCAACTACTTTATCTTAGTCACTATAAAGGATTAATGCTAAGGATTTTGTATTTGGTACAAAATTATCCAACACCCAAGTTCAACGACTATTACTGCTAAACTAATAAAGTTATCTTAACCGCTATAATTTTCATTTAAAGTTCATAAAATGCACTATCATCATGAATTTTTCCAGATTTTTCAAGCCAGCAGTTTAGCTTTTAGAGGGGGGGGGGGCGCCCTACTGGAACAAAAATTTGCTCTTTTAAGTTTAATATTTCGTAAATGGACCATTAAATCGAAAAATAATGTTAGTAAACCCCAAGTCATTTTAGAAGACCTATTCAACGATACCCCACACAATGGGGTAGACAACAAAAAAAATATTCATCGCCACTTCACATGTATGGGATCTACCCTAAAAAAAAATATTTTCCAAAATTTTATTTTACCACTTTGTCGACGTAATTGATATACACACTCCTACAAAATTACAGATTTCTAGTACTAATGGTCTCTTAGCAAAACTTCGGACAGACAGACAGACAGACAGACAGACGGACATAACGAAACTATAAGGGTTCCTAGTCAGAACTACGGAACCCTAAAAAAGGTGTAGATAGGTTACCTACATAGCGTTCGATCTTTGGAAATGGCACACAAACGTACACATAGATATCGTAATAATGCAATGTCAAAATACCTTCGCCGTCAACGGGACATTGAGATGAAGTTTGCTAATAAGACTATTTTTAGTGTACCACTTTTCGAGCGCTTATAACCTATCTACACCTTTTTTAACATACAATATCATTGCCCAATAGGTCTATACCATTATACGTACCGGGGTAAGAAGATTCAGGTGCTTCCAAGACGTCTCGTCCCATTTTGTCATAGTTTTGACTGAAAAGAAACGAAACAAAGATAAAGACAATTTATTTGTCATAACATGTGTACAATATATGGTCTTACAAAATAAATGTAGATTCAACATGTTCTGTCCATGCATGAAGCGATGGTGGCTGAATGGATAAGGAACCGGCGTGCAAATCACGCGGTCCGAGTTCGATCTCGACCGGCAGTACCAATGTGGATTCCACTTTGTGGAATTTATATGTACTAGTCAAGTGACTTACCATCTGCTAACGGTCAAGGAAAACATCGTGAGGAAACCCACATACACTAGAAGAAATTCTAAGTGTATGTCTGATCCACTAACTCACACTAGGCCTTGCTTGAGCTTGAGTGGATTATGGCCTAAACCCTGTCAGCTCTCTAGATAGAGGAGAGGAGACCCGAGCCCAGCAGTTGGACATTAATGGGTTGCTGATTTTCTGTCCATTTCCATGTAAATATTTATTAATAGTAGCATTTTATTATCATTATATTTTAATCTCATTATTTGATCATGAATTAGTACTTATTAATTACACAAAACAATTGAATAAAATTGCCTATTAAGTAATAATAATATTTAAATTCAATAGGTTTTTATGTCAATAAGTATAGGCAATCATGTCAATAAAGAGAACGTAGTCATAGAGGCAATGTCAATTTAAATAATATTATATTTTTTTAAGAGCGTTTATACGTATGAACGGCAACTTTGCAATTTAGTATCATATTTCGTGGTTTAAAATGTTTATTATTTAATCCGAGCTATCATCATATCAGCCTAATGACATCCACTGTTGAATACAGGCCTCACCTAATTTCCACCACAGAGAGCGATTTTGTGCCACCCGCATTCAACGGCCACCCGCATCCAACGGCCACCCGCATCCAACGGCCACCCACAACCTTTACTATGTCGTCGGTCTGTCATCTGGCGGGGATCGCTCCACGCTGCGCTTTCCAATACCTGGCCGCCACTCGAGAACTTTTTTGCCCCATCGGCCATCAGTTCTGTGTGGCCTGCTCAAGTGGCCACAGCCACTTCAGCGATGTTCAATACACTTTTTAGAATTACGTGAACGTGTATTAAAAAGTAAGTATCCGTAATGTTTACAGTTACTTTAGTATGAAAATAATGCCTTGCCAGTTTCAATGTGTTATATGCATATATAATAATAATATTCTACTACATTTACACAGCGCCATCTAGTCCCAAATTAAGCAATTATATTTGCTTGTGTTATGGGTACTAAACAACTGGTATACTACTTAAATACATTTTTTTTTTTGTACATACTTATTATAGATAAATTACACCCAGACACAGAACAAACCTTTATGCTCATCACACAAAGATTTGTCCTGGGTGGGGATCGAACCCACGACCTCCGGTTTAGCAGTCAGGGTCACTAGCCACTAAACCAACAGGCCAGGCCATATAATAATAATTTAATAATTTAATATTCTACCACATTTACACAGCGCCATCTAGTCCCCAATTAAGCAATTATGCTTGTGTTATGGGTACTAAACAACTGATAATTATACTACTTAATTTTTTTTTTTTTGTAAATACATACATATTATAGACACCTTTATGCTCATCACACAAAGATTTGTCCTGAGTGGGGATCGAACCCACGACCTCCGGTTTAGCAGTCAGGGTCACTAACCACTAGACCAACAGGCCAGGCCATATGTATTTATATAACTGCAAACGCAATGATTTCTTCGCACACACTTTCCATCTGATTCTAAAAAGTGTCATTATCATTACAACGCATAAAATATGCCTCAGTGCTGCGCACGGGTCTCCTCCAAACATTTTGGTGGGAATTTAGCCTACTATACCATGCTGGCTAGACGAGCTGGTATAGGGTTTTGTTTCGAATCTCGCTATTCTCGCGGAGCTCTTGTAGCTTAAAGTTACTCCCTTAGTCGCCTTGTACGACACCCACGGGTTGAGATGGGGTAGTGACATTACGTATTCTTAATCCGTCACTACACGGATAATATATAAATAAACAAAACGTGTGTATACTTTTTATAACACATTTGCTAGTAAAGGGTCTCTTATTTCACCAATTTCAGTATCGTAATGTATCTCATTACGCACTTGTGCGTTATTGTAATGTAAAACGCACGGTTTATCAAGATCACAGACTAATAATCAAGATGCTCCGTCTAAAACGGAACGGTACTTTTTTAAATCTTAGCAAAGAGTTTTTATGTCAGAAAAGTGGTCAATATTTTATGAATAAAATTAACTTTGGGAGATAAAATATAATAAATAAATATTTAATTTAATTTATTTTGACCATAAATTAAAACCAACAAAACACAAAAATATTAACTATTACTTTATTAGTAATACTAGCGGTTTTTGAGCCCTTGCCTTAAAAAAAAGTGCTGATGCGCGCGCATCGCTAATTTGTGACAAGCATAAATTATTCAGCGCGCTTTTTCTTTTCGCTGTATTGTTTTTTTCTAACTGCTTTAACAAGTGATTAAAAAGTCCGAGTTTTATTTATTTCCTCGCAAATATGTTATAAAACGTCGTATGACATACGTGCGCTCTGATAATTACTGCCTCTGCTTTCTTGTATAGCAATATCGCCTCGGCTGTAGTTTTCAACTTACCGCACTTAATAATAATAATAATATAATATTCTACCACATTCACACAGCGCCATCTAGTCCCAAAGTAAGCAATTATATTTGCTTGTGTTATGGGTACTAATCAACTGATATACTACTTAAATACATTTTTTTTTTGTAAATACATACATATTATAGATAAATTACACCCAGACACAGAACAAACCTTTATGCTCATCACACAAAGATTTGTCCTGGGTGGGGATCGAACCCACGACCTCCGGCTTAGCAGTCAGGGTCACTAACCACTAGACCAACAGGCCAGTCAATATCAGCAAGCACTGATATCATAATGTACTATAACATCACTAACCTGCCAAAAACCCCATCACCAGTCCACTCATTCTTAATACCATCATCGATCATTTCAATTTTCCTCTTTAGCCTATCACTGTCGCATATATTTAAGAACTTCGTTTTCTGCGCAACAATTTTCCGCCCTGCCTGGCCTGTCACTGGCGCAGGCGCGCTCTTCAGAACAATTATACAAGCGGCACTGATGGACATAACGAATATTAGCAATAGACCAGTGATGCAAATGATCTCTGATCCGAGTATCCGTTTGACCCTGCAAAGGAGGAAATTTTTTTTTAATGTATAGGAGATTTTTTTTTAAAGTATTGGACATTTAGTAAAAAGTATTGGCCTTTTTTTTAATTTGTATTGGTCATTTTATACAGCGCCATCTATCTAGCCCAAAGTAAGATAATACGAGTATAAGCTTGTGTTATAGGATCTAGACAGCTAATAAACATCATTATCATCATCATTTCAGCCTATTACAGTCCACTACTGGACATAGGCCTCCCCTAACATGCGCTATAACACTCGGTCTTCTGCCTTCCACATCCAGTCAAACACAGCAACCTTTTATAGGCCGTCGATCCATCTAGCTGGAAGGCGTCCTACTCTACGCTTGCCGAGTTGACGAGTCGCAATAAATATACATAGACAAAAAGACCGACGTTTGTTCTGTTCCTTAAACCCTTTGTGTGTGTGTGTGTGTTTGTGTGTGTGTGTTACCATTCTAAGGGATAGATACATAGAAAAGTGTGATTCTGTGCGACAAGATGTGGTCGAACCCTAACGTGCTCTGGACACCCACAACTCACACAACATCATCGGACCATTTGGGGGGGGGGGGGGCTTAAAGAAGAAACAAGCATTTAAGGAACTTACGCACAGCTCATGCTGCCACATGACATATCTTCATCTTGGCAGACAACGACAGGCTGAAAAAAAAATAGGTACATTAAAAACATAGTAAATCTTATAAGTCAAGTGTATCAACGGTCCAGAATCCAGCGAGTCCAGAATCAGAGAATTAGATAAAAAACCCTATACCAACCCGACTGGCTAGCGTGCTATATTAGGCTAAATTCCCTCCACATTCTTTGTAGGAGATACGTGCCCAGCAGTGTGACGCTTATGAGTTGACATGATGATGATTATTGGTTGATATTTCTCCGTTTCACCGCTCCGTGAGATCGTTTCGCGTCGATGAACAGTCAGCCTAAGAGCGCGTGTTCACGCTAAGAAAACACGCCGTGTCTACGTAAGAATTAATATCGTCTCTACATACAAATATGTACATAAGCACAAGAAAAAAATCTTGTTTGCGCCAGATAAGACGCGCTTGACGAGACGTGCTAGTTTTGGAATAGGGTGAGGTGTGTAGATGACGGCCTCCTGTTCACTGTTCATTGTATACTATGCGAATAAAATAAGTATCAGATCGTACTTGACATCATTTGCCGCAAACTTCAGTCGAATGTGCACATTTTTGTACAGCCAGCACAAATGAAATAGGCAAAAAATTTAACTAAGTTATTTTGTTACAAGTGTTAATATAATTGTTATTGGTTTTTTTTATTGTTGTTATTACATAACTTATTCAGAAAATAAAGATCTTCAAACCGAAAAAGTATGTATGTACTTGTAATATGATTGGTTTTTTTGTACACCCTACTTGTAAGGTGTGAAGTTATCTTCTAATTGGAAATAATAATATAATAATAATATTCTACCACATTCACACAGCGCCATCTAGTCCCAAAGTAATTATATTTGCTTGTGTTATGGGTACTAAACAACTGATATACTACTTAAATACATTTTTTTGTAAATACATACATGCTCATCACACAAAGATTTGTCCTGGGTGGGGATCGAATCGTCGTCGAGGCTTCAATACAAAAATACCGGTAGGGTTCCGGAACAAAAGAGCCTATCTTTATAGCGCTTACGTCCTTTTGTTGAGAAGCGCAGTTTTTCGATAATAACTCAAAAACGGTATATCCGATCATGTTGAAAATAATTTTAGTTGGAAATATTTATTAATTTTGATCGTTATTAGAATAGAATAGAAAACATTTATTGGTACAAACACAAGACATACTAAATAACAAATATATAGATAGAACAGATACAAACAAACAACAATCTCGTGTTTGTACCAAATAGATACCATTTCAGCATAATGCCGAGTACAAGTGCTCGGCGCTGGTTTTCAAATGGGCCTATTTGGTGTGACGTACGGATGCTTAACTTAAATTAAAAAATAACAAAAATAAAACAATATTTGTGCCTCGATACAAAAAATATTAAAGGTTTTACTGCTTAGAAAATAGAGATCATATTCTTTCAAAGAAATTTGTTAGATACCTTAAAGTGTCTTTATATCTGTCAAAGTATGTGCTATCATAAATATTTGGTGAAAAAACATTTGTCAGCTTCTGTTACAAAAAAATATAAACCCAGCCTTAAGAATTAATATATTTTTTTTAAATTCCTTGGTGGCGCAGCTGGAAGTGTATACGACTGCTGTGCAAGAGGTTCGATTCCCGGGTCGGGTGAAAATGGTATTGGGCTTTTCGGTCATGAAATTCCAGTATCAAGATTTGCCCGGAATTTGGGCTCGCCCCCTATTCGACGCTGCGGTGGCGTGACAGCGCTGGACGCCTGCCGAACGCCCCGGGCTAACGCGACGCCAGCAAAGCGTTTAGTAGCCGGCCAGCGCTGACGTCACGTCGCCCCAGCGTCGAAGTCGCGTCGACGCTGTGCGGACGCTGACACGGCGACGACGCTCGAAAGACGCTAGTGTGTGGGGTCTCTTACACGGAATGTTATCTATTGTACGGTTCTTGAACGAGAAAATAGCCTATAGTTAATCGTTTACTCGCCTGCAGTGGGAAAACTTACTTACTTTACACACACACACACATACACACACACACACACACATACACACACACACACACACATACACACACAAACACACATACACACACACTTTTGTTTCTCTTGTATCATGTATTTCTATTTTATTTTATCTTCTTATTTTTGTCAAAATATGTAGTCAAATAGACTTGTAATAATAAGTACCTCTGTAATAATTACCAGAAGAGCGAAGTTCACCTAGCACAGGCATATATTTGCTTAAAAGGTGACTTCAAGAACTTGTGTAATATTGTACTTTAGTTATTGCAAATAAATTATTCTTAAACTGCCTTAGTACCTCTGCACAGATATCCATGTCAGACTAAACAGTGTGGTAATTAAAAAAAATAACAATGATACAAACCTTGCCACGGTCACACGGTATACTGTCACAAGGATTATCACAACATAATTTGCCACAACAGCGGTCACCACCTATAGAGTGACTGCTTTTTATTTTTTGATGATCTGGACAGCACCGATCATAATCATTCTGTGTAAAAAAAAAAAATTAACAGAGATCTTCACATATCTACAAAGAGAAAAGATTTGTAGTTTTTAAGTTTAATCTCATAATAACTGCCTCGGTGGCGCAGCAGGAAGTGTATACGACTGCTGTGCAAGAGGTCCCGGGTTCGATTCCCGGGTCGGGTGAAAATGGTATTGGAATTTTACTAACATGAGATTCCAGTATTGAGATTTTCCCGGAGTTTGGTAAACAAATGCTCCCGGTAGATGACAATAGCCCCCCTCCCCCCCTATTTCATGGGACCAAACATAGCTGGCGAAATGTGGGTGTGAAACACCTCTGCTTACCCCTTCGGGGAAAAAGGCGTGATGCTTTGTTATGTTATGTAACTTAAAAATTACTGGACCGATTTCAAAAAATATTTTGCCGTTAGAAAGCTAGCTTATCACTGAGTAACATAGGCGTATATAACACCACGCTAAGGCTAATAGGAGCTGAGCAGTGGCCAAATAAAGAACCACGGAAGCGAAGGCTCGCTCGACTTCTAGTACTTGATAAATTCCAAGACAAAGATTTGTCTTAAGCCGTGGTTATACTAATTTTAAGATTTAGCTTCTCTTATACAGGGTGTATACGACGATACGACATTAAATGACAAGGCAGCCAGTGTTAACCCTTATAAACATATTCTAATATAAATTATTAAAAAAAAAGAGAAAAAAAAAAAAAAAACTTACACATTATTTAACCATAATTAGCCCTAATGCGCCTAAACCATTATTTGGTTAAAGTCGAAAAATTTAAGAATATACAACCACACATTATTTTTCTATCATGACGTTTTCGACATGACGATGACAACAGTGCGGAACAGAGTAAGAGATAAGATAATATGAAAGAGTCAGAGATATTTAAATGAATTGAATGACGTAATGACAACATACGATCAACGTAAATACCTACAGGTTGTTTAAAACTGTGAACAACTGTGACATAAAGAAAGTACATTTGCGTCTAAACTATTGCAAATTTCAGTTAATTTTTTTTGGTATAGTCTTCTAACATCACATGCTACACGTGGTTTCATTTAATGTCGTATCGTCGTATACACCCTGTATATGTAGACGTAATTACTAGATATTTGCTCAATAAAAAATAAAACCAGTTAAGAGCAAGACGGTCCATGCTCAATGTAGGGTTCCGCAGCAAAAGGGTTCATAGCGCTTACGTCTTTTTGTTTAGAAGTGTTTTTCGGCAATAACTCAACAAAATTAGTTTAAAAAACCAAAAAACCCGACTGCCTAAAAGTAGCCTTCGACAATTAATTTAAAGCAGTGTATTATTCGAATAATACACTGGTAAAATATCTATTGGCTTAGATATAGAGATTCGGTGATGAATACGAATATAACGACACATTGCACTCCAAAATCGGTCAAGCTATTTAGGTTACAAAAGACAAGAGGAGCCGCGGGCAATGGTTAGTGGATATATAATTGAATTAGCTGTCATCTGATATCAATATTGCGATATCACTAAAAAAACCTCTGTTTTGACAGTTTACGTCCGCCATATTGTTTTTTTGCTGACGTCACATAGCCTATGACACTCGGGGGGAAAATACAAATCTAATGATATCTCACACTTTAAATCAGCCAAGCCGTTTAGGCTACAGAAGGTCACAATGGAACAGACATGCCCACATAGGTACATACATATACACGCCTGAAAAACATTACCCTCCTTTTAGGCAGTCGGATAAAAAAGATGTAATTTTCTTTTTAATAAATAATTTTCATTCTTTCACCTTTGTGATTTTTTCAGATTTTTAGGTTTTCCGGTTAAGAAAATAAAGGTGGACACTATTTATGTAACTTGGAAACGATTATTCTCTTTGGCCGAAATCAGGCAGGTGGCGCAGCGGGAAGTGTATGTCGTATACTCCTTTGCTGTGCAAGAGGTCCCGGGTTCGATTCCTGGATCGGGTGAAAATGGTATTGGGCTTTTCTATCGTGAAATTCCAGTATTAAAATTTTCCCGGAGTTTGGTAAACAAATGTTCCCAGTTGATGACAATAGGCTCGCCCCCTATTTCATGGGACCAAACATTGCTGGCGAAATGTGGGTGTGAAACACCTCTGCCTACCCCTTCGGGGAAAAAGGCGTGATGCTATGTTATGTTTGTTAGTTTTAAGTCAGGCAAAGACTAGACTAACTTACTTTACACTTTTGCCGTGACACACTAAATGCCGCCCGTCTTTTTGACTCTTTTTGACAAAGAAGGTTTTGTTTTTCAGGATCACTGCAACTAAAAGAAAGAAAAATATTTTATTATGTCCGATAGACACAAAAACTAAATTAAAAAAAAATTGTGAATTTTTTTTACATGCTGCTGTGAAATCCAGACTACTAGATACTAAAAATACATCATCATCATCATCATAACAACCATCCACCCATAAACGTCCCACTGATGGGCAAGAATGTGGAGGTAATTAAGCCTACTATACCACGCTGGCCAGACGGGTTGGTATAGGTTTTGTTTCGAATTTTCCTTTTCTCGCAGTGCTCTTGTTGGCATAAGGTTACTTTTTTATTCGCCTTTTACGACACTCACTGGTTGAGATGGGGTAGTGACATTATGTATTCTTAATCCGTCAGTAAACACCCATAATATGTATTTCTAAATACCTACAAAAGCTCTTCAAGAAAATAATCTTTCATTTCAATCACAAAACAATGGATACTCGTACGAAACCCTCAGTGCGAGTCCGACTCACACTTGGTTTTTTTAGCTAAGGGCGAGCCTATTGCTTTTGACGTTTCCAGCCTATGCGCCGATACGGAGACTAAGAAATTAATTTTAAAAAAGTATGTGTATCGCGATTGGGGCTGACCCGGGATCGTACCTAGCACAAGTTAATTCGACTATTGGTACAGTTAGCCCGTATCATCCCACTGATAGGCAAAGGTCTCTCCATATTGTTCGATCCATAGCTATGATGGACCAGTCTTTGCAGTAGTGGTCCAACTCATCTAACCATCTTTTGCGAGGTCTGTCACGATTTCAGTTTCCAATCGCATGACGCCACGAGATTGTAATATTGGCCCACAGCTGAACAAACATGCGACTAGTTGTAAAAATTACACCGTGGTCACGTGCTGGGGTGCATCCTACTATCCCCAATGTCTTGATCCATGGAGATAGAATACTGTTTCGACCAATTATAGTCCCACTATCTCCATTAACTATTTTGTGTAAAAACGTGATTATGTTTGTAATTAGCTCATTTACAAAGTAACTTATTACTGCGAAATGATGTATGACGTGTTAGTTTTATGACTCAAAATAGTTAATATAATCTATTTAGAGTTATATGTATTATATATATATATTATGTGGCTGTAATTATGATTAATAAACGTTGACATTTATTTGTCAGTCAGTTCAGTTCAGTTTCATGTTATATTTCATATTATTTACAACTAGTAATTCTGCAAAATGACTAATGGGGATAGTGAGAATTATCTTCCCACTATCCATCAATGGAGACTCCAAATGAGAATAGTGGGATGCACCCACGCGCTGACTATATTTAAATAAAGTATTTTATGACTGGCTTGTTGGTCTAGTGGTTAGTGACCCTGACTGCTAAGCCGGAGGTCGTGGGTTCGATCCCCACCCAGGACAAATCTTTGTGTGATGAGCATAAAGGTTTGTTCTGTGTCTGGGTGTAATTTATCTATAATATGTATGTATTTACAAAAAAAAATGTATTTAAGTAGTATATCAGTTTTTAGTACCCATAACACAAGCAAATATTATTGCTTACTTTGGGACTAGATGGCGCTGTGTGAATGTGGTAGAATATTATTATTTCATATTTTTAAATACAATACGTGACGTAGACCCGTTGCATAATAATTTAATATGTGTGGATTAAGAATACATAATGTCACTACCCTATCTCAACCCGTGTGTGTCGTGCGACTAAGGGAGTAACCTTATGCAGACAAGAGCACTGCGAGAAAAGGAAAATTCGAAACAAACCATATACCAACCCGTCGGGTTGAAAGGATGATGACAATACGCGAAAGTTTAAATTATTTTTTTGTAAAAATTATAAATTAAAATTACCAATCATTCAACATGATTTCTCTAAAAATTTTCAGTACCGGTGATTGTGTTTCTTTATCAGATTTCTTGCCATGGCTGCAACAAACATACCATTTAAAAACTAAAAGAAACAATACTTATACTCAATTCTCGACTAGGGTATTCTTTATCCTTCTGTATCCGTGGTTAGATTGCATTGTTAGATCAGTCTAACCACGTCCACTCTTTTGTGTCCTTGGTCAGATTTTAATGTAGCTGACAGGATACACTTAACACCAGATAAATGCTGTAGAAATATACTGGGTTTCCTCACGATGTTTTCCTTCACCGTCAGCAGATTGTAAGTCACTTGACTAGTACATATAAATTCCACAAAGTAGAATCCACGTTGGTACCGCATGCCGGTGAAAATCGATCTCGGACCACATGCTTTGCATGCCGGTCACTTATCCATTCGGCCACCATCACCTTAAGCCTTAAATAATTAAGTATTTTTGTTTAAATAAAAAAAATTAACACTTGTAAAGCTATATATAATCATCATCATTACCCATAATATCCCACGAGTCACCTCCAAATGGTTTTTGAGGGAATTTAGCCTACTATACCACGCTGGCCAGACGGGTTAGTATAAGACTTGTTTCGAATTTTCCTTTTCTTACAAAGCTCTTGTCTGTTTAAGCCTTAAACTTTAAAGTTTCTCCCTTTGTCGCCTCTTACGACACCCACGGCTTTATATAGGGTAGTGACATTATGTATCTAATCCGTCACAACACAAACTTTACATAAAAAAAATTAATGCATGCTCCTGCATGCGGCGACTCATAACATGCGGTTTAACAACTGAATTACCGAGAAACAAAACTGAGTTTTTATTGCACACACCAAATTCACCGACTCGCCGACAACCTTATTTATATAAGAACAAAGTCTTCGACATGCACTCACTATTTATATATTAGCTTAAAACACTTATTTAGCTAAATAAACTTATTTCAGTGTATAACGAGTTGAAAATTTGTATTTTATTTTACTTACCTATTTGTATTTATTTCCATATTCGAAACGTCATGTGAAGTTATAAATTTAATCGTCTTTAATTTCATAGTCATAGAGGTTTCAGGTTTTATTCTGTTACGAAATAGATTTTAATCAAATTTATAGAAGTGGTTTTAAACTCGAGTTACGCAAAATGCTCTATGCTCTAAGTTTCTCTGAATGATTGAGAAACGAAGTGTTTCGACAGAGAACCAAAGTCATTGTCTTATAATAATAATAAATTAATTTTATTTGACTCCATAACATCATACAATCTCTACACCTACCAGTGACAAATCATAGCTGTACTACAATAGTGCAGCTGTAATATGGCGGCGGTAAGCGTCTCATCCCATTCTAAATTAAAATTCTTTCAGGGCCTCTGCGTGTTGGACCTGTGTCCCCGCGTAAGCCTTCCAAAAGGACCGGGTATACTTCTCACCTTAAAGAGAAGTATAGCCGTGAAAAAAGAGACATAATAATAATCATTTTATTATCAGGATAAAAATTTCCCATAGATAAATAACTTACAAAATAACATACATAAAATTATAAAACTACTTCACAATGCACTTCGTTGTGCGGTCAGGTGGTACTTGGCCGCGGAAGCGCCGGCACACAACACCTTTCGGCCAAAAGGTCTCGTCCATTGTAAGGTGCAAGAAGCACGTCGGTACTCGCACCACAAACGCCTTGAAATTGACGTTGCGACGCGACTCCAGCAACTGCACTCTCATACTGTGCTTAGCGATGCAACGATATATCGAATTTTCGATAATATCGATCTTGAAATATCGATATACTTAAATATTGATATACTAGCATTGCCGATATGATATTATCATATAGGAAAAACATTAAATATCGATAATTTAAATAGTTGCTACTTCGGTGCCAGCAGAACGACTGTTCTCGAAGGCAGGAGCTACTGTTACGGCAAGTAGGAATCGGCTGCTAGGAAAAAGATTTTCTAAAAAAGATTTTTGCTTTTTAGGCTCTATTGATAAAAGTTATTGGGAAGTATGAAAATATAAAACTTCTAATTTTGATTATGACATGTCTTCTAATTTTGATTATTTAATAATAAATCTTTTATATGACTTCATTCGTCTTAATTTTTTCAAATTCATTATATAGAATATCACCTTGAAACGACCAATATTATCGATTATCGATAATATCACGATGAAACTGTCGATATTATTGATTATCGATACTTTCAAGGCCTCGATATAAATATCGATATTTTCAACTAATTGCAACCCTAAGTGTGCTTGGCTTTTTGGTACACGTACGTCGCGATGTCCTGTGCCGTTGCGGTGTAGTCCAGGCGAGAAATGTACACCGGAGTGTTTGGAGCTGCTGCTCTCAAAGTAACGCCAGGTACAGGAGAAGCCGTGCCGCAGCAGTTCTTGTTGGTTCGCTGCTCTGCCGTGCTAAACAAAAACGTCATAATTACATTTCGTAAGTCTTTGGAAAATGGTTCTAAGATAGATGTATTTAGACACATTTTTCTTTAAACTTAGGCATGCAGTTAAACTGTTTTTCATTGGTAAGGCAGTGCTGGCGTCTTAGCCTATCGTATAAATCACCTGAAAAAGCAGTTGTAGGAAGCCTAATCATTATCATAATTTCAAGCCATAAATGTCCCACTGCTGGGCAAGGGTCTCTTCCAAACATTTTGGAGGGAATTTAGCCTATTATACGATGCTGACCAGACGGGATGATACAGGGTTTTGTATCCAATTTTTCTTTTCTCGCAGTGCTCTTGTCTGCTCGCCTTGTACGACACCCACGCACAGGTTGAAATGGGATAATTACATTATGTATATTAATATTTTACCACATTCACACAGCGCCATCTAGTCCCAAATTAATCAATTATATTTGCTTGTGTTATGGGTACTAAACAACTGATATACTACTAAATACATTTTTTTTTGTAAATACATACATATTACACCGAAACACAGAACAAACAATCATGCTCATCATATAAAGATTTGTCCTGGGTGGGAATCGAACCCAAGACCTCCGGCTTAGCAGTCAGGGTCACTAACCACTAGGCCAACAGGTTACACTCAGTATAGCAAGCAAATAAACCATATTTAAGATCACTCAAACATATTGAGCAATATTTTACGAAAGCTGTAAATGTACTTTAATGTAATGGCAACACTCAAATATAATTGCGGGGTAATATTATTTTTGTAGTGGGTAACATTGAAAAGGGATGGAAGAATTTTATTTGACTGATATTTGAGAGCGTATTTGCAAACAGAGCGACAACGTCGGAATGTAGTGTCGTAAATGGCGATATTTCGTGGTTTTAAATTATTATTATTTAATAAGCGGTTTATTTTGGAAGGAATTTAATCTACTATACCACGCTGGCCAGACGGGTTGGTATAGGGTTTGATTTGAATTTTCCTTTTCTTACAGTGCCCTTGTCTGCATAAGATAACTCGTCCCATTAGAAGAATAATGTCTTATCTTCAGATAAAACAAAAATGATTTTTTTTTTTTTTTTAAAAACAACGCCCGCACTAGGGAAGAAGCCCTGTGTCGCGGGGAGCTTTACAAACATGAAACTAACGGACACAAAGTACACCCAGACTAGAAACAAATATCTATGAATCACACAAATATTTGTCTCGTGTGGGAATCGAACCCACGTCACCCAGCACGGCGATGTAGTGGCGAGGCGACCACCTTAACCACTGCGCCACGGTGACAGTCAAAAATTATTATAAATTTGGAATTAAAAACCGTAAACTATCAATTGATCAAATTTGTATTTATAAAATACTGACTAAAGAATAAAATAACAATTTATCAATCGATAGTTTACGGTTTTTAATGCCGAATTTTTTTATAATTTCATTTTTGTTTTATGTGAAAATAAAACATTATTCTTCTAATGGGACGAACTTACTCCCTTAGTCGCCTTTTACAACAACCTCGGGTTGAGATGGGGTAGTGACAATATGTATTTTTAATCCGTCAGTACCTGGAGCGTGTGTGCACAACGCGAGCCGTACGCTTGCCACAGTCGTAGTAAAAAAAAACTCGGAATCACCTTCAAATATCTTTTTCCCTCCCTTTTTTCTTGTTTTTTTAAGGCTGGCAATAAAACAGTTTGAATGCAGAGACCACAGTAATAGAAAATTACAGTCGCATCGAAGATCGAACATCATTAACGTAGGGTGGGGGCCCCAGTTATGGGCCGGGCGCGCGTAAACGTGCCCCGCGGGACAGGACCTTCATAAACCTGTTTACCTTACTTCGTCGCATACAGATCTTGGGTTCAGTGATGGTGTGAAATTGAAAAACGTTAATATAATAAAAATATTATAAATTGAGCTATTGCATACTATTTTTTTTTTTACCTAACCCATTCAATCCTTTAAAAACCTATCTGTGTTCAATGATTCAAACAGTAGATCCCATAATCCTATTAAAATTTTATTTGTCATTTGAATTCCCATTCTGTTTCATACTTTTTTCTTAGTAATATTGTTTGAACTATTAGTGGACTTGCCTCCTATTGTCATTAACCGAATACATAATGATCCAAATCAGTAATTTCTTGGATTTTTACTATTGGCAACTCAATAATTTTTCACGTTTGTTTCAACAAATACAATTTTTTTTTAAAGGAAAAACACTTATGAAATATGTTTAATTTTTTTTTTATAAATGTATACCTACAAGGAGTATTTGTTAGATAAAAAGTTTATAATTTTCTGTCACAAAAATATATCCAATAAAATTAATAAAAATCTGTACGGAACCACTTTCCCACAATTTGTTACATTTGATCTTGTTGCTCCGGGACACATCGAGTGACGTGTGTAATTTATGACCATCTGTCACTCACATATTAGCTCCCAGGGTTGTCACATCATGGAAAACTGTATCGGAAAACTAAAAAAATATTAAATTTTTAAAGTATAAAATTATTATTTATACATCTCAGAAACAGCACTAATAATATAAACGATAATTTGTTATTTGACAAAGCATTTCTTTTGCAAGCTGTCATTTTTTTGCCTCCAAACACTTATAAGTATTTCGGTCACATTGCAAGACGAAATGATGACAACTTAAGTTATTTATTAGATATTATAGAAAGCAAAATGAACCAACGCAACGGCCACAAATTAAAGTATTTTACAAATTATAAATTTCACATGATAAACATATTATGTATTTCTATAAAAAAATAATGTGTAGGTATTCTTTAAATGAAAATATAATAAAAGTTGCTGCAAAAAAAATTAAAATTGACGCATAACATTGAAGAAATGCCTTCTAATAAATTTATCGAATCGGACCGTAAAAAATATAATTTATAAAATATAGTTTTTTTTTCAGTGCCAACCCTACGCGTTACGATGTTTACGTCCCACCTCTAACAGTTTAACCTCTTTCTTTATTTATCAGTCCGACATTTACATTCTGTGGGCAGAACTGAGGGTAGCATACACGAGATATGTTCAAGCCACAAGATTGGGGGGTGGGCAGAGATATAAACATATTAAAAATATTGAAATGGAAAATGTTGTACAAAAATATTTTTTTCACTGGAAAATATCACTGTGGCGAAGTAATTGAAAAAAATATAAAGCCTGACGCATTTTTTTCAAAAAAGGGTAGACAAAGGTGCGTTTGTACTTCTTTTTTTTATTGCCCGACGTGGCCGACTACGTGGTAATTGCCGCCCAAGTACAATCAGACAAATGCCTGCTCGACAAGGACATTTGGTATTACTGGACTAACCGTCTAGTGACAGATTAAGAATTAACGGTGTAGTCACGGAATAAGAATACATACTGACTCTATCAATGTTGGGTACACTTTAATTGTAATTAACAATTAATGATTAATTTCTTGTTAATTGCCAATAAACAACTAACAATAAATTAATTTAAAAAATTACAAATGAGAATAATTGAAGTATTTCGACTGGCCTGTTGGTAGTTGTTGGCTGTTGGCCTAGTGGTTAGTGACCCTGACTGCTAAGCCGGAGGTCGTGGGTTCGATCCCCACCCAGGACAAATCTTTGTGTGATGAGCATAAAGGTTTGTTCTGTGTCTGGGTGTAATTTATCTATAATATGTATGCATTTACAAAACAAAAATATTTAAGTAGTATATCAGTTGTTTAGTAACCGTTCTGGTTACTAACAAACAAGCAAATATAATTATTTTACGAATTAAGAATACGATAATGTCACTACCCTATCTCAACCCGTGGGTATCGTAAAAGGCGAGTAAGGGAGTAACTTTATGCAGACAAGGGCACTGCTAGAAAAGGAAAATTCGAAACAAACTCTCCAACGTCTGGCCAGCGTGGTATAGTAGGCTAAATTCCCTCCACATTCTTTGGAGGAGACCCGTGCCTAGTAGTGGGAAGTTTATGGGTTGAAATTATGATGACCAATACTGACAGCAGGACAGCGGTCTTTTAGGGCGGATGTACTTCACTATCAGACAGTTCAGTTTGAGCGAAGGTTACTTTATTTTTACGTTTTTTCTAAAAATATTATACTACCCACATAATTTTTCCTTGTATGTATCAAATAACAAAAGCCTTTTCCAATAGCTGGCTTTAGCAACTCACATTCAATTACAAATAGCGTGCTATTTGCTGTAAGCTCTCTGATGCACAGGGTGATACAACAAATAACATAGGATCAGATACAGGGTGTGTGATCCTGCCAATCCCAATGTTACGGATATCGTAAAGTTGGTGGGGTGAGGCTATTAGCTACAGGGTGGTTTAGTTTACAAGAGGAAGCGATTCATTTTTAAATAGATGGGTACAGCCAGATTTTTTGCTCAATTTCTCTTAGAAATTTAATTTTTTAATATTCATCCGTGTAGTGACGGAATAAGAATACATAATGTCACTACCCCATCTCAACCCGTGGGTCTCGTAAAAGGCGACTAAGGGAGTAACTTTAAGCAGACAAGAGCACTGTAAGAAAAGGTAAATTCAACAAAAAACAAGCCCTATACCATCCCGTCTGGCCAGCGTGGTATAGTAGGCTAAATTCCCTCCAAAATCGTTGGAGGAGACCTGTGCCCAGCAGTGGGACATTTATGGGTTGAAATGATGATGATGAAACTATTGTTTGATGGATTGAAGAGTGGTATTTTGGTTCTGTATCATTCTATGATGTTTCAAATTGTAACCAATTAAAATTTGACTTTGACTTTTAAAAGGAGTGGCCTGAATTTCTTGTCAAGTTCCTCTGAAGGCTTAACCTTGTCAGCGAACTGGTTTTAGTAAAATATCCTGACCCCCTTTTTATAACATTCAAATATATCATGTATTTGATCGAAATTAAATGAAAAATATTGACTATTATGATACCCCGCTAGAGATCACTCTCTGTACCATAACCACAAGGTATAGAGGTAGACCGGAGTCATCTCAACATTTTTATGCTTTGACTGTATAGTGTCATTCGTGTATATAATATTATAGGTATATATTATGTATATGTATTGACTACAGAATAAACAAGCCTATATAGTGGTATTTTCATATTTCATTTTATTATTTACTAGTTGTACCCGCGACTGCGTCCGCGTGGAATTTAACAAAACCAACATTCATCATCATATCAGCCGTTGCACGGTGCACAAGAGACTTCCAACAAGACCGGTGATATGCGGCCTGCATCCAGCGCGACCCTGCTGTAACAAACATTACTTTTTTATAATAATTTTTGGATTTTTCTAAAATAAAAATAGCTAAAATTACTCCTTATTACATCAGCTATCTGCCAGTGAAAGTCCCGTCAAAATCCGTCCGCCGTTCTAGAGATAAGCAGACAGTCAGACAAAAATTGTAAAGAATATTGTTATTATAAAAACTTAATTCTAAAAAGTAGTAAACAATATTTATACATTATGACTGGCTGTTGACTGACTGACTGACTGGCCTGTTGGTCTAGTGGTTAGTGACCCTGACTGCTAAGCCGGAGGTCGTGGGTTCGATCCCCACCCAGGACAAATCTTTGTGTGATGAGCATAAATGTTTGTTCTGTGTCTGGGTGTAATTTATCTATAATATGTATGTATTTACAAAAAAAAATGTATTTAAGTAGTATATCAGTTGTTTAGTACCCATAACACAAGCAAATGTAATTGCTTACTTTGGGACTAGATGGCGCTGTGTAAATGTGGTAGAATATTATTAGTAGAATAGAATATTATAATTATAGTCCCAATTAAATAATAAAAATTGAAACCACAACATATAACACTAAATTGCGATGTTGCCATTCTTATGAATAAACACTCGTACTTCTTAGATAATTCAACAGAGCCTTCTTGAATGTGGATAGTTTTTCCGCAAACATATCCTCTTCCCTGCAGAATAGCAATAACAGTTTTGGACTTACCATCAGGTGGGTCATAGGCCTTTTCCGCTGTCTCGTGATGAAAAAATAAAGACTAACAAGCAAATAATTAAATGAAATGAAAGCGTGCGTGACTACTGGGCTCCAGTTGAAAATCAGCGCAAGGTTTTGTTTACCTGGCACACGCTGAACTGGACACCCGTTCGGTGCAACTGCGCGGTTCTTAGTCTAACCATATTCTTGTTATTTATTTCTTTTTACATTATCTTTTTATTATTATTATTTCTGTATTGTTTATTTAATGTTGTTATTGTTGCCACCGTGCACCGAATAAATGTATCTTTCTTTCTTTCTTTCTTTCAAATCTCGTTTATTCATCTAGGTTACAAGGTAACACTTATGAAAGTCACAAGAATGTAACAGGTTGTCCGAAAAGTAGTGTCAGCAAATTTACCTACGACCAGTTCGCTGACGGGGTGGAGCTATGAGAAGAACTGGCAAGAAAAAAATATAATAACCCGACTAGTCCGTATAGTGACGGATTTAGAATACATAATGTCACTACGCCATCTCAACCCGTGGGTGTCGTAAAAGGCGACTAAGGGAGTAACCTTATACAGACAAGAGCACTGCGAGAAAATGAAAATTCGAAACAAACTCTATACCAACCCGTCTGGCCAGCGTGGTATCCCGCCATTTGTGACCTGTATGTCTGTGAGACCGGATGGATCGAAAAAAACGAATAACTTTTTTACCCGTTAACCAATTTAGTTGCTAATTCGTGTACTCTCCTGATTTCGCGTACCGCACCGTCAGTACACCCCGCATCGGCGAGGCAGGTGCACGTTTTTGAGTTTTGGCGTCAACCCGGTGCGTGGAACCGGGGTCACAGATTACGTAAGTAAAATAGTCATAATTAAATATTTTAATATTCAATTTTTTATATGTATATGCATCTATTTTTTAATTAATTTGATTGTGTAGTTATTGTGATTGTTATTTTTGTATATCTGTAAACATATTTCACTCAATTCATACGTATTTGTTGCCTAATTTCTGAATCTTGTTTTAGCATGTCTTACGAACGTGAGAGTCGTCGTTTAGAAGCCCTTCTGCAAGAGGAATTAATATCTGATGAGGAAACATCGCAAATATTATCGGGTAGTGAAGCTAAAAGTGACGGCGAACCAGAAAATCCAACTCCAGATCACATACCAAACACAGACAGCGAGGAGGAATTGAGCGATCGGGAAAAACTTGACTCGTGAAGAACAATAATTTTAGAGATTTTTTTTAATACTTTTTTGTTTAGTACGGGTACCTTTTTGTATGTTTTTTTATAGTTCCTATTGTCATGAAACTGACAGAGGCTGATTTAGTTAGAAAAAAAATATTTTTGTTAAAAATTTTGATATTTTAGAAGAGCATTAAAAAAACTTGGTTATTTTTAATGTTTTAACTATGTAAGCTTAAAGATAAATAAATGATAATTGTTTTTAGATATAATATTGTATTATTATAAAAAAAAACATACCTTTTAAATATTTTAATAAGTAAAAGTTGCATGCAGTACAACTATTTAGGATATCCCAATTTGAAAAACCCGGTCCGTAAGACCGGCGTCACAAACTACGTAAGTCAAATTGACGTCAAAAATGGCGGGATAGTAGGCTAAATTCCCTCCACATTCTTTGGAGGAGACCCGTGCCTAGCAGTGGGACGTTTATGGGTTGAAATGATGATGATGATGAAAAACCCGACTGCAAAAAATCAACAGATAAGCAACGCACTAAAAAGACCGAAAAATGGTTGTAATAATTATTCCTGATTAAATTTAAATACATAACATATGTATATATTTGTAATCTCCATTTGATTCCCTTTATTTTGATACTCTACTCGATAGGTTTGATTAAAAAAAAAGTTAACTACTTACAATTTGGCGCCAAAAGTCCACCGTTTTGTTTTTTTCTTTATTAATACGTATCTAAGGACACTTGGGTTTATGAGAAGAAATCTAACGATACCTTAATTGTCGAAATCCATCCAGCCGTTTGGAAGAAACATGGGAATAAAGAAATTTATATACAAGATACGCCCGAAAAACAATACCCGTCCTGACAGTCGGGTAAAAACAATTTTAAAACATTCCCACTGAACTTAAATAACTAAACAAAAAGAGATTTATATTTTATCTCTATTAAAAATCCACTCACGTAAGTAATCTCTGAAACACCTGTACAGTTTTTGATGCGTTTTCAATTTTATACCATTAATCTGATATCGCTTTAAACATTTCTGTCTCTAGAGGCGTTAAGATATTATTGTGGTGTACCCCCGAGTGATTTTGTTGGGGTGAGTGGTAGTCGGTATGTTAGAGTGAAGCAAGAAGGAAATTTAGTATTCAATTTGTGTATTTCTTTTGAGTGCGTTAATATGAGTGGTATATTATTATAAAAACAGGTAATCTCAAGCTTCGTTGATTTTAGAATATAATAAGTGTCTCAATTTAATCCTGGGGATAAAATTAAATTTCTTTAAGGGCCTTTGCGTGTAGGACTTGTGTCCCACGTAAGTCTTTTGAAAAGACTGGGTATAAAACTAATTATCGAAAGACTTATTTTTTAAGGTGAGAAGTACCTATTTCTCACCTTAAAATGAAAATTAAAAGTATTAATTCATCTCATATCTATATCAATATTCATCAAGGTAAGTTTTATGCAAGTCACAACTCAAAAATTAAGAATGTAACAGGTTATCAGAAAAATTGTGTCAGCAAATTTGTCTACAACAGTTCGCTGACAGAGAAGTATATCCGTAAAGAGAAGAAACAATAGCAATAATGTCAATGCATTGAAGTCCCAATGCTGGAAAAGGGTATTCTTTATTTAGAGAACTGGGAGAGTTTGCAAAGGGCTTCTATTGTTGTTCCTCACGTCTCTCATTCATTCGCAGTCGCTTTATCCACCAAAATAATTATTTAAATGTAAATCCACCAAAATAATTATTTAAATGTATATTTTTAACTCGCCCCGTGGCAAGGGATGAGTCACTACACCAAAATAATAAAAAAGGGGGCGAGTGGAGCATTTTAATCGCAAGGGGCGAGATCCACGGGGTGAGCCGAGACTAAGCCCACAATTTTACATTAGGTACGTTGTAACCAGTACGTTATTTAAAATACAGTTGTTCACTTTATCGAAGTTTTATAAGAAACCACCAGCCACCACCTGGAGCTTGACACTCAACCACTTTTATATTTTTTTTTTTTTTTAGCGAATATGTGTAGCTACTTGCAATCTCACATAACGCCATCCAAAAGCATTTGTTCGCAAATCCAAAGCTTTTAAATTCCATTTAACGTATTAAAACGTGACGTAACTATTATTTTAAATATTTATTTATACAACCATTAGCTCACGGGTTTGCTCGATAAATACTGTATTTTTAGAAGGTTTATGATGTCGGTGGTGCAAAGAGAATTTGATGTATGATTGTGCAAGATAACCTATTTTACAAAATATTTATTAGATCAACCGATAGATATCATTAAAAAATCCTTGCCCAACAAACAAACAAAAAAAAGGTAAAGGCTTATGTAAAATACTGACAAAAGAACAAAATACAAATTAGATCAACCGATTTTTACGGTATTTAATGCCGAATTTATAATAATATCAATTTTGATTTATGTGACGATAAAACATTCGTCTATAAACTCATACAATTTTAATCATCCAAACACTATCTAGGTGTTCACATAACCTTATTATCAAATATTCAGATACATTAGGTTATTACAAACCCGTTATAAAGCTTTATAAAGTGTTGTGCACAAGGAATTTAATTCCATAATGCGGTTTTTACTTTCTTATATTGAGTTAGATACTACCACTGTAAGTGGTAACCAGAAACAACAGCTTCACGTCTCTACAGAAGGACAGAAACGCTTAGAATTTTCAAAATTCTTTTGGTGTTGTATAGCCCATTTATCGTAGAAGGTTAACATAACGGTTTTTTTTTTATACCACGACGGTGGCAAACAGACGTACGGTCCGCCTGATGGTAAGCGGTTACCGTAGCCTATGGGCGCCTGCAACACCAGGGGTATCACGAGCGCGTTGCCGACCCTTAAGAAACCTATTCCCTCCTTTTTTGAAGATACATACAAGATGAATAAAATCAAAAACTATAAATGAGTATGAAAGTCAAGAAGAAAGACAATTTAGGGAGAGCACAAGAAGGCAGGATTTGCAAACTAATTTTCTACCAAGTCTTGATGTTGTGAAACATAGCGCTATTTACAAGTCGGTTAAGATTTTTAACAAATTGCCTGTACTAGTAAAATCACTATTATATAAAAAAAGATTTCCAAAACAAACTCAAGCAGTTGTTGTTAAAAGAATGTTATTATTCCATCAATGACATTTAATATGCTGTTAGTTAATTTGTGATATGACATGTACCTTTAGAATTTATTATGATATACATTGATATTGCATTTTTGACATCTTAATTTATTTATTTTTCATGTAGTTATTATTTTATTTAGTAGGTACCTAGACATCACAATATGTAATTTTATTTTATCTATTTTTTTTAAAATGTATTATTGTTCACACACAATGTAAAAATTGTTTTTGGACGAAATAAATGAAATGAAAAATGAAACATAACGGTACGCCCAATAAGAGCTTAGCAGTGGTCAAATAACCTTCCGCGATAAATTAGCTATCCAACACATTTGAAGCTGAAGAATTTGTTTGTTAGAACGTTAAGATCTCAGGAACTACTGATCCGATTTTAAAATTCTTTTAGTATTGAATAGCCCATTAATCGAGGTAAGTTATAAGCTATATAACATCACGATACGGCTAATAGGAGCTGAGCAGTGGCCAAATAAAGAATGACGGGAGCGAAGTCTCTCGTGACGTCTAGTCTAGAAGAAATAAATAAAGAAATATTTTATTGTTTGAAAGAAATATATTTGACTGACCTGTTGGTCTAGTGGTTAGTGACCCTGACTGCTAAGCCGGAGGTCGTGGGTTCGATCCCCGCCCAGGACAAAACTTTGTGTGATGAGCATAAAGGTTTGTTCTGTGTCTGGGTGTAATTTATCTATAATATGTATGTATTTACAAAAAAAAAAATGTATTTAAGTAGTATATCAGTTGTTTAGTACCCATAACACAAGCAAATATAATTGCCACAGAACAGAGATAGGACTACTTTCATTGTTCTGTGATAATTGCCTACTGTGGGACTAGATGGCGCTGTGTGAATGTGGTAGAATATTATTATTATTATTATATTATATTATCCTTAAGAGTTTAGATAAAGAATTTCTAGTTAGTTAATTTTCAATGAACGAACATCTAAATAATTTTAAAAAGTAGATGTATCTAACCCTATTACTGAAATTAGGTCATTTAAACCAAAATTACGTTACCTACGAGAGATTTGAGTGACTCTAACGTTACACAAAACTGACTGCATTAAGGTAACACTAATTTAGGTTAACTTTTTAGATTTAAATAAGCTGTTTCTGTGATAGAGTATAGAACAGCCCGACGGGTAATGAGTGTACTGTAAGGCTTGGGGGGAATCCCAGTATGGGATGGTTTGTGTTTCATTGAAATATGTTAAATTAAACACTCTTATAACTTTTTATATTTATGTTTATTTGGTTTTATTATCGCGAAAGACTTTAACGAATGGTAGTCAAAATACACACAGCTGTTTGTTTAAAATGTCTTTATTTCATAAAAGTAAACAATACAGTGTAAGTTGGCAATAGATGCAGTTACAATCATTAAAACTATAGGAACTTTATACAGGCTAAATTTAAACACGTTTGAAAGCTTAACTAAAATGATATTTTTTATTTTTTATATATATAATAACAAGTTAATACTACATACTAGAGTGGGTTCAGAGTGGCAGTAATTAAAATAAGTGCTATGATGCGAGCTACAGTGACAGTTTCGCTTGTTACATGATGGTTAAGATTAAGTTATAGACTTATAAGTAAGTACGAAGAAGAAATAAAAAAGTATGCTCCTAGTGGGTACAATAAAAATGAATGCAAAAATTAAACACAGCTGACAATAATTATTAGCAATGAGCGTAAAACCAGTTATTGAGTAGATACACACAGCTAATATCAAGGGCCACCTGCCCGCCTCCAAGTTCACATTCCACCCCTTTTCTTCCAGAGAGTCCTAATCTAATATAATATTCTACCACATTCACACAGCGCCATCTAGTCCCAAAGTAAGCAATTATATTTGCTTGTGTTATGGATACTAAACAACTGATATACTACTTAAATACATTTTTTTTTTTGTAAATACGTACATATTATATATAAATTACACCCAGACACAGAACAAACCTTTATGTTCATCACACAAAGATTTGTCCTGGGTGGGGATCGAACCCACGACCTCCGGCTTAGCAGTCAGGGTCACTAACTTTATATCACGACTGGTAAACAAGCTTCCCGACTTATGGTAACGGGTTACCGTAGAAATAACATGCATGTTATGGTGGGCATACAGGTAACGTTATGCGTGAAAGTTTTGACCTAACAGGCACAATATTTCGAATATCATCATCATCATATCAGCCCAATGACGTCCACTGTTGAACATAGGCCTCACCTAATTTCCGCCACAGCGAACGGTCCTGTGCCGCCCGCAACCAACGGCCACCCGCAACCTTTACTACTAATTAGGGTCGTGGAGGTCGTGGGTTTGATCCCTACCCAGGACAAATGTTTGTGTGATGAGCATGATTGTTTGTTCTGTGTCTGGGTGTAATTTATCTATAATATGTATTTACAAAATATATTATTATATATATATATTTAAGTAGTATATCAGTTGTTTAGTACCCATAACACAAGTAAATATAATTGCTTACTTTGGGACTAGATGGCGCTGTGTGAATGTGGTAGAATTTTAAATTATAATTATAAAGTGTCTGTTATTTTAAAAATGCTTGACCTTATTATAAAGTGAGTTAATAATCTAAGTACGATTTTAAAACATAAATAATGTATTATGAAAATAATACAACTGTAGCCCCGCGAGGAGAGACAATTTCCTTCCTTGTATTGTTTTGTAGGGTGAAGATACCAGTTAACGTCCGACAAGGTGATGATTTGAATTAGGTGTCACTTGTCTGAACCCTTTTTCACTATATTTTTGGAAGAAAGAAATCAACTACAATGTTTTTGGACTACCAGACTACTAACCACAACTTCTCAGCTTCTATTGACCGTAGCGTGATGTTATATAGCCTATAGACCTCCCCGATAAATAGGCTATACAACATTGAAATAATTTTTCAAATCGGACTAATAGTTTCTGAGATTAGCGCGTTCAGACAACGAAACAAACAAACTCTTCAGCTTTATAATTATATTATTATATTCTACCACATTCACACAGCGCCATCTAGTCCAGAATTAAGCAATTATATTTGCTTGTGTTATGGGTACTAAACAACTGATATTCTACATATACATTTTTTTTTTGTAAATACATACATATTATACATAAATTACACCCAGACACAGAACAAACCTTTATGCCCATCACATAAAGATTAGTCCTGGGTGGGGATCGAACCCACTGTTCGAAGCTACGCAATCGAACAGCGCAGCGATTCATAATGTGCATTGCATGCATATTATCGATTCATTAATTTATAATTTCATATGTAAAGTCAGTTCGCAATCGTACAGCGACCGAGCTCGACCATTCTTACCATTTACCATTTAATTACCATTTAAGTTACCATATTTTTACCATTTAGATTATCTCTATTATTTAATAAAGTTCAGTGTTGACTTCTAAATATAGTGATTTTATTTATATTTTTGTGATTGTGAGTGATTTTATATTTTTGGTTTATATAAAACCAAAACAAGCCTTATTTATTACGTCCGTGCCACGTAACATACCATTGAACGAGCTCGTCCCGCTACACCCACGATCTCCGGCTTAGCAGTCAGGATCACTAACCACTAGTAGACCAACAGGCCAGTCAGTCATAATATTAGTATAGATATAGAAAATACCAAATTGGTCCGCCCGTTCTCTAGTTTTGCCCTTAACAACACAACATGCAATTCAGTTTTGTCAAAGATAGATACAAAATCATTTTTAACGAATTCCTTGGTCGCTAACAACCCTGCTTACCTCACAATAATGAGATTCACTTGTAAACATCTGTCCGAGATAGGATTAAAATATTATTCTGCCTCAGAAAGTCCGTGACGGGAATCACAAATTAATCTTTTGTTCTATCTTATAGTATCTGTATATTGTAATATACATTCACGGTAAATGACAGGGGATAAGCAGAGTAGGTGCTTATTTAATTAAATGCAAAAACACGTGTGTTTACATCCTGTACTAAAGAATTAAAGATAAACCGCCTTATTACAAAATATGGACTAAGTATTAAACCAGGTTTAAATTGACACAAACCATTGTTTTAGTGTCAAAGTTTAAAGATTTTTTTTTAATAATATTCATTTATTTCGGACAACATCCATATGCTTAGTGTAATCCAACTTTCTTATATTATAAATCTAATGTTAGTATATGTATAATATTACAAGGAACTTTATAGGGAGACTATTATTTAATGTTAGTGTATATTATTACAAGGAACATTTATAGGGAGACTAGATTGGCAGCAGGTTGTTGGGCACTCACCCACTTTCCCCACATAGGGCTACAATTAAAACTCTCCGCTATCACAATCAGAAGACTATTGGAGCTGTCCCTCACCCTGCGCATCAAGATGCGATCCTTTTACGTATAATCGCATGAAAGCCATCGACTTGTGCTTCTAAAAACATCCCTGACGCACTACAGAAGCGGGGCAGCCCCAACAGTATCCTGTAACTATTATTATAGGTTACCTTATAAAAACTTTACAGTTTGCTTAAAATAAGGTATATAAAATTGATTAAGAGTAAGTATGAAGCCACTGGTGCTTATAAATAACTTAAATTTGTTATAATTAATTAACTAAAATACATGCCATGGTTCTAATAATTAAACTCATAAATTAATATGGAAATAAATAAAATTTGGCTAAATAAAATTAATTTGATTCGATACATAATGAAAACAGTAAATAGCATAACACAAATTCATCAATAAAATAAATTATTGTCGTTTGTAAAATATTAACAAATACACAATAATCATTATTAATTTATTATAGTATGGCTGTACCTACATGCAGTAATTTTATTTATGTACTTGTCAATTTGAACCTGGCTTAATGCTTAGTGCATATTTTATAATAAGGGGTGAGAATGTTTAAAATATTAAAATGCTTTGATGAAACGAAAAGATACTGCTATAAAATATAGTTATTTCTATACTCTATTTATCTATACTAATACTAATATAATATAATTTTCTACCGCATTCACACAGCGCCATCTAGTCCTAAATTAAGCAATTATATGTTGCTTGTGTTATGGGATTAAACAACTGATATATACTTAAATACTTTTTTTTGTAAATACATACATATTATAGATAAATTACACCCAGACACAGAACAAACCTTCATGCTCATCACACAAAGATTTGTCCTGGGTGGGGATCGAACCCACGACCTCCGGCTTAGCAGTCAGGGTGACGATTATATAAATGATAAAAAGGCATGGGACTAGTTGCTCGCTTCTTAATCTATTTTTTACAGGAATAACTTTTATCTTACTCTTGTTCACTTATTACTGTAAACTGGAATGTTTTTTTTTTTAGATATTTTTTTTTCTTTCCTATTAAGAAAGTGTCTTCGATTGTCATGCTCACTAAACTGTCATTGCTTGTGGTGTCGTATTGGCCGGGTCATTCTCTTCCCTCAAATATGGTTGAAGAGAATGATGGCTGGTCTGTGCGTCATGCCCGTGAACGGGCGCTACTTGGGGTGACTGGTCAGTCGTCGTATGCTGTGCTTTAGCGCTCCTAAATTATTCAATTCCTTTTTTTTTAAGCTATATTGCTAAACAATGTGTTCACAAAATGTTTTTACCGTGTTCAAATACATAGTTGGTACCAAGTGATGATCCCACATACCTACCATACTTCTTGACGAAAACAAATTCAAGTTTGATAGCTCATTATTACTATTATTATTTTCTCATATCCAAATTTTATTGAATTTGATTTAGTATGGTGTTTTGGTTCTGCACTTTCTGTGATATTTCAATCTGTAACCAATTAAAATTGTAACAACTATGGCGATTATAAAGAGTGGCCTGAGTTTCTTCCCAAGTTCTTCTCAGAGCTCAACCTTGTCAGTGAACTGGCCGTAGGCAAATTTACTGACACCTTTTCTGGCTTTGTATGACGTTCATAAGTATCATGTATGTGATATAAAAAGATTTGACTTTGACTAACCACTAGACCAACAGGCCAGTCAAACTACGTATACTAGATAATACTAATAACATTATAAAGCTGATGAGTTGTTTAGTTGAACCCTAGTTGAAATGGGGTGTTCAAATTTGCACACATATTACATAGACTAGTTATAAAATTAATTGATAAAACCAGAAAAAAAACAGCTGAACTAACAGCCTTTCGAGTGGTAAGTGGTTACCGCTAGACATAGGCATCGATAGTGTCAAGGAGACAGTCAAGCCTTTACCTTACAATTAAATCGTTTTGCTGGTAAAGAGACACAGAAGATATTTTAATAAAAAATAATGATTTCAAATTACCACTACAGCCATCTAGTGGCGAGTAGCAGTACTAGCGTTTTATTTTCGCAAATTAAACAATAGAAAAGCTATTTTTTTATTAAAACATTTCATAATAAATTGTTTTCTTTATAACCGTTTACAATGCAATGCTTCATAATGAGGAATTGTTTAGATTTTTTTGAGTATCTGCCATTTTTCTTACAAGTAGCGACATCTACATTGTCAATTTAAATAACCAGTAAGTGAACTTAGCCGAAAATCCTAAACTTTGAAAATGGACCAAAATTAATTTGTTTACCTGGGTGTGTTCACCTAACAAAGTGCTGTTTGGAAAAATACGGTTATAAAAATCTTAAATATTAATAAGTATTATACCTATCAAATTAATAAAAAAAAAACAATTTTTTGTATTCCAATGAAATCGTAAAATTTAGACCGTAAATGCAGTTACTACCGCCATCTTCAATATTTGCGGTCAATTAAAAGAACTATGAAGGAAAGAGTTATAGCTACTATGACAATTTCTAAAGTATGCTACGTTTCAATGTAGTGCGGCGATGGACTTACAGATGGCGTTTAAAATCTAAATCTAAATTTATTTATTATACAATAGATCTCTTATCTCTTCTTCTTAATTTAAATTTCCACATTTAAATTAAGAAGAAGACATTTTATATTTCATTTTACCTCAACATACACTTAGAATTACTTCTAGGATATGTGGGTTTCCTCACGATGTTTTCCTTCACCGTCAGCAGATGGTAAGTCACTTGACTAGTACATATAAATTCCACAAAGTGAAACCCACATTGGTACTACCGGTCGGAATCGAACTCGGACTACGTGACTTGCATGCCGGTCACTTATACATTAGGCTACCATCGCTTATGAACCCTATTAGCTCTCTAGAGGAGGAGAGGAAACTCGAGCCCAGCAGTGAGGCATTAATGGATTGCTGATGATGATGCAAGATAGTATCTTGAAAAAAAGTGGTAAGCCTTCAATAATGCGCATAGAGCGGAAAATTGCTACGAATGTTGGAAACAACATTGCAAAATGTGAAAAGTCCCGTATTAAGTAATTGCCGAAAATCTGCGCTTATCAAAAAAGGACTTAAGCGCTATAAAAATTACACTCTTTTGCTACAGAACCATACATTGAGCATGGTCCGACATGCTCTTAACCGGTTTTCTTTCTATTATTGTAATATATAATATGTGTTTCTCGAGTGTAAGAATTAAAGAGTGGCTTTATAATTATCAATGAATATAACATCATGACTTTACTTCAAATAGTTTAATTTTATCTGTATTAATATTTTGTCGTAAATATATTTATCAAAGATAATATAATTATTGCACTATGATATAAATAACTATATCAAGACGTGATTTGCTTATAAAAATATCTTATCTGTAACATAAGCATACGACAAAGATACTTACCGAATTTCCTTCGCATGCGTAATCCATTTAATCTTTTAAATTGAAATAGATAACATGAATTATTCCTTTGTATAATTCGAGAAAGTTGACAAATTAATACGGCAAATGCCTTATCATTGTTGTTACGATAACTCATCACGTTTCACTTGTGGATATGAGGAGGATTTAAGTCTTCTAATACCTTAATGAAAGCATGAGCAATAATCATGTAAGTCGGTGACGTCGTAATAAATTCTGGCGGGGATTTTACTGGATATGCTGGCCTTCAGCCATCATTAGATTCATTAGGCTATCGAGCTCCACATAACCGTTCTGTTTCCCCGAATGAGGTAGCATGCGTAATTTTACTATCTCAAAACATGCGCATGAAGTTAGCTCTTCCTATATCTACGTTCTATAGATTCAAAATACATTTTATTATATTCAATAGGCATTTAGACACATTGCTTATTGGCTCATTTACATTAATAGCGCACCGCTGACATGCGGGGTGCGAGAGATTCATTATTTACACATGTCATAGGATTCGCATCCAAGAACGTTTTTTGTTTGTCGATAGAGCACGAATGATGCAATTTAAGGAAGACTTAATAGTCATAATCTTTATTTTCATATAGATCAAATACATGATAGTTATGAACGTCATACTTAGCAAAAAAAGGTGTCAGTAAATTTACCTAAGGCCAGTTCACTGACAAGGTTAAGTTCCGAGAAGAAACTCAGGCCACTCTTTTCAATCATCATTAATATTTACAATTTCAATTGGTTACATTTTGAAATAGCGCAGAATCGTACAGAACCAAAACGCCATACTAAAATAAATTCTATAAAATTTGGATATTTAAAAAACGAAAAATATGTATATCATAATTCTAATACTGCCTCGGTGGCGCAGCGGGAAGTGTATACGACTGCTGTGCAAGAGGTCCCGGGTTCGATTCCCGGGTCGGGTGAAAATGGTATTGGACTTTTCTAACAAGAAATTCCAGTATTGAGATTTTCCCGGAGTTTGGTAAACAAATGTTCCCGGTTGATGACAATAGGCTCGCCACCTATTTCATGGGACCAAACATAGCTGGCGAAATGTGGGTGTGAAACACCTCTGCCTACCCCTTCGGAGAAAAAGGCGTGATGCTATGTTATGTATGTTATAATTCTAATAATAATTTCCCTTTGAACATATATCATAAGGCTTATTATTAATTACTGCATCGTACAAACCTACAAGTCAGTATATGGCATCAAACAGCTCTATCTATATCTGCATCGTCAGATAAGGTCGCTTGCGGGGCATACCCGCATGCTGAAGTAGGTATATCGGTAGATATTATTATTTTTTATTATTTTATATTATCATTATTTTATTATTATCTTTGGCACTTGATATCAAAATTTTAGAAAAATCGTCCCTTCGCCTTCTTGGCTCCCAATTTTGGAAAATGGTTTTAATTCCTTTATAGACGAAAAAATTGAAAATGACATGCGGGGCATACCCGCATGCTGTAGTAGGTATATCGGTAGATATTATTATTTTTTATTATTTTATATTATTATTATCTTTGGCACTTGATATCAAAATTTTAGAAAAATCGTCCCTTCGCCTTCTTGGCTCCCAATTTTGGAAAATGGTTTTAATTCCTTTATAGACGAAAAAATTTAAAATTTTTGTGATGTTTCGGATCGTTTAAACAAAATTAATATATAATCGGCCTTTACAATCATACGTCACTGCCTTTTTGTACCTAAATTCACACATGCTTTAAGATCATCCCCCTTTTTTAAACATATAACCCTTATGGACAAAATTGACCAAATTATTCATAACACTATCAGTACCATTATCAATGTGGCCTTGAACGATCGAGCCTGGCTCCAAGCGTCCTTACCAGTACGGTTTGGCGGGCTCGGCATTCGCAAAATCTCTGATGTCAGTCTACCAGCTTTTTTGTCCTCAGTCCACGGCTCGGAAGAATTAACCAGGAAAAATCTAGCTTCTACACTGGTTGATTCTGAAGTGCCGTGTACTGTGTGACTGACGCCTTAAATGCTTGGAAAATGACTGTTCCCAACGCCGTTTTACCTGATAACCTTTCCTCCCAGAGACAGTGGGACGAGCCGCTCTGCAGACAGGCTAGAGACAACCTTCTTTCTTGTACAACTAACCCTGCTGACCGTGCTCGTTTGCTGGCTGTGGGGGAGTGGAAATCAGGACTGTGGCTTCAGGCACTTCCATCGTCCAATGTAGGAACTTTTATGGATGATACAACCTTCCGCCTTGCTACTTGTTTGCGTTTAGGGGCACCGTCTGTCTCTCCGCACCGCTGCTGCTGCGAGGAAGCTGTCGAGAGTCTTGGACACCACGGCCTGTCATGCAGCAGAAGCGCTGGCCGCATTTCGCGGCATGCCAACCTCAATGACATACTTCGTCGGGCTCTTGTCACCGCAGGAGTGCCAGCCGTTCTAGAACCAAATGGCCTGGCGCGCGACGATGGCAAGAGACCTGACGGTATGTCATTATTGCCTTGGAAGATGGGTAGGCCTTTGGTGTGGGACGCGACTTGCGTCGATACCCTTGCGCCATCTCATCTTCCAAATACAGCAAATTGTGCCGGCGCTGCAGCTGCATCTTCCGAAACTTCCAAGCGGCGCAAATACAACAACCTCGCTGGCGAGTATCTATTTGTGCCGTTTGGAGTCGAAACACTTGGGCCGTGGGGTTCAAGTGCTCGCGCTCTTTTTAAAGAGCTATCCAAGCGTTTGTCCGACGCTTCCCGTGACCAGCAGGCTGGATATTTTCTTGCACAAAGAATAAGCATTGCCATACAACGTGGCAATGCTGCCAGCCTGCTGGGCACTTTTCCGGTAGACAGTGGCAGCGATGCGGAAGTATTTTATGATGCCATTTTTTAATTATTTCACCACTATTTAATATTTTGTTTTTTTTTATTGTGTTAGGTTGTAAATATTGTTTATTTTTAATTTAAGTTAGTTGATTACCTTAGTTTAATATAGTTTATATCGTTGTAAATAATTAAGGAAAATATAATTAATATAAAATAAGAAAGTCTTTGTGAGACTTACATCTTTGAGCCTTTTGGATGCTCACAAATTATATCGGGAAATTTGTAAGCGTGTTTCTGAGGTAGGTATCACATGACCCAAGGGCTGGTCACTACCAGGGGCAACGCATTAGCCTTGCTATCCAACGCGGTAATGTGGCTAGCCTTTTGGGTACGTTTTCTCAGGAATCTGATCTCAATCAGATCTTCTATTTATAGGAATTTCCTGTAAATAGAGTATCTGCTTCTTTTTTAAATAGGTTATTTGTGTATAATTATTAAATTATGTGTAAATATTTTATTGAATAAATGTATTTATATTAATATATAGTAGACTAGCTTTTGCCCGCGACTTCGTTCGCGTAGATTCCATATTGCATAGGTCTTTTTTTTAAGTGCAATTCATTAATTCCACAACACCCCACTACAGGAGTTGAACTTCATTTTACGTCATTAAAGTTAGCATTTATATAATCAGCGTCCCTGAAACCCTCTAAAACGACATCCATATCAATTTCTAATAATTTTCACAACTATTTCATCCCCCTATTTCATGGGTCCAAACATAGCTGGCGAAATGTGAGTGCGAAACACCTCGGCAAAGGGGTAGCCTTCGGGAAAAAGGCGTGGTGCTATGTATGTATGTATTTCATCCCTTAGGGTAAGTTTTTATTATTATATTTCACCCCCTGAACCCATCCTTATCAAAAATATTAAAAACAACATTTTAAGTTCCTATCCCAATACTAATTTGCAAAACGTTAACTTCAAACCAAAGATCTTTTCATACAACGTTTCATCCCCAATTTCACCCATCCAAAGCCACCCTTGTCAAAAATATTGATGAGGGTATTTTTTATTTTGATAGTAGTTCCCTAAACAAATATTCAAATCTATAAGTTAAATATAGTACAATTCTGTTGTTCTTTATTCTGAATATAAGTAATGGTAAAGATATTAGGAGTTACTGGTTATACGAGTAATAACAATAATAATGCATTTTTGCAGGATTTTGTATTTGGTACAAAAATATCCAACACTCAAGTTCAACGACTATTACTGCTAAACTAATAAAATTATCTTAACCGCTATAATTTTCATTTAAAGTTCATGAAATGCACTATCATCATGAATCTTTCCACATTTTTCAAGCCAGCAGTTTAGCTATTAGATGGGGCGGACGCCCTACTGGAACAAAAATTTGCTCTTTAAAGTTTAATATTTCGTAAATGGACCATTAAATCGAAAAATAATGTTAGTAACCCCCAAGTCATTTTAGAAGACCTATTTAATGATACCCCACATGATGGGGTAGACGACAAAAAAAAATTCATCCCCGCTTCACATGTATGGGAGCTACCCTAAAAAAATTTTTTTTCCAAAATTTTATTTTACCACTTTGTCGATGTAATTAATATACACACTCCTACAAAATTACAGCTTTCTAGTACTAACGGTCTCTTAGCAAAACCTCGGACAGACAGACAGACGGACATAACGAAACTATAAGGGTTCCTAGTCAGAACTATGGAACCCTAAAAACAAAGAAGTTTCATACAATCGTTTTTATCCCTTTTCACCCCCTTAGGGGTTGAGTTTTAAAAAACCCTTTCTTAGTACACCTCTAGACATTAGGACAAACACACCCTCCAAATTTCAAGTCGCTACGACCAGCGGTTTAGGCTGTGCGTTGTCTGTCAGTCAGTCAGTCAGTCAGGACAAAGCCTTTTATAATATGTATGGATAGATTTACCTATTTTTTTCATGGCCACGGATTTTATAACATGTTTATCATAAAACTGTGGCCTACATAAGTATAAAAATACTATAAAATTACTCTGTTAATCGTAAACTTATTAATTTCCGACCGTATTTCAAGATATCTGTAGAATTCCGGTAACATAGCTTAGAAGGATTTTGTGATAATTTCGATAATAATGCTACAATATATTGTTTACTCCGGATATGACGACCTTCGGTACCAATTCGGTAATTCAATGATAGTATTTATAGTCAAAAGCATCATCACTTCAACACATAAACGTCCCACTGCTGGGCACGGGTCTCCTCTAAAGAATGTGGAGGGAATTTACCCTATACCACGCTGGCCAGACGGGTTGGTATAGGGTTTGTTTCGAATTTTCCTTTTTCTCGCAGTGCTCTTGTCTACATAAGGTTAGTCGCCTTTTACGACACCCACGGGTTGAGATGGGGTAGTGACATTATGTATTCTTAATCCGTCACTACACGGAAATCAATTCAATATCACTAAATATAGATAAATGTAAGGTTTTTGCAATAATTTCCTTACTGTTTGGTGTAGTGGGAGGAATGTACGACTGCTATGCAAAAGGGACCAGGTTCGAATTCCGAGTCGAAAAAAAACAGGATTCAGTTTTCTTGCCTTGAAATTCTTAGTATCAGCCCAGAGTTATATAATTTATTATACTATTACCCTATTAAGACAATAGGGTCCCCCCCACAGAACAATGAAAGTGGTAAAAAAAGTTTAATTTCGTAATAGACATAAGAAATTAACACTGTAAGACTGAAATCAATAAACTTCTTCTATTCTATTCTAAAACCTACCTCTGTTCTGTTCTGGGTTCGATTCCCGGGTCGGAACATATTTGTATGATCTGCTGCTTCGTTTCGGAGTTTGGGTGTAGTGACGAATTAAGAATACATAATGTCACTACCCCATCTCAACCTGTGGGTATAGTAAAAGGCGATAATGTATCCTTATACAGACAAGAGCACTGCAAGAAAAGAAAATTCGAAACAAACCCTATACCAACCCGTCTGGCCAGCAACATGATATCATCATCATCATTTCAACCCATAAACGTCCCACTGCTGGGCACGGGTCTCCTCCAAAGAATGTGGTGGGAGTTTATCCTACTATACCACGCTGGCCAGACGGGTTGGTATAGGGTTTGTTTCGAATTTCCTTTTCTTGCAGTTGTCTTGATTGCATAAGGTCACTTCCTTAGTCGCCTTTTACGACACCCACAGGTTGAGATAGAGTAGTCACATTTTGTATTCTTAATTAGACTGACCTGTTGGTCTAGTGGTTAGTGACCCTGACTGCTAAGCTGGAGGTCGTGGGTTCGATCCCCACCCAGGACAAATCTTTGTGTAATGAGCATATAGGTTTGTTCTGTGTCTGGGTGTAATTTGTCTATAATATGTATGTATTTACAAAAAAATATATATTTAAGTAGTATATCAGTTGTTTAGTACCCTTAACACAAGCAAATATAATTGCTTACTTTGGGACTAGATGGCGTTGTGTGAATGTGGTAGAATATTATTATTATTAATCTGTCACTACGCGGATAACAGTGTGATATAGTAGGCTAAATTCCCTCCACAGTCTTTGGACATGACCTGTGTCTTTATGGGTTGAAATGATGATTTGTTAATATATATTTCATCACGTTGACAACGAGAGTCATTACTAAACATGCGTTGTTCAAAACAATGACGTGTTCCGTATTATCTTGATCAATAGATAACATCAATTTAACAGACTTATTTTCATAAGTTTTAAGTACAATAGTACCTATTTTGTCTGTAGGTAAGTATTTAGTTGTAAATAAAAATACATTAAATTGTGATTACGTCGCTTTAAATTATATCTTGTTTTCATAAAGGAATCGTCGGAGGTGCATTATTGCTATATTGTCATGTCTCATGTTGTTTATAGGAACACCCAAATACTCCGAAATATTTTATCCGAAATAATTTCGATGTTAAGATTTTCAAAAGTCCGAATTTCATAATACCTAAGAATTAAAATGTCTATTATTAAAAATCACGAAATTTATTTTAACGAAAGTAGTACCTAAATACGAATTGTTAGTTTTCCGATTTTCATACGTTCAAAGAGTCAAACGTTAACGTTGGTTGCAGGCGGCACAGGACCGTTCGCAGTGGCGTAAATTAGGTGAGGCCTATGTTCAGCAGTGGACGTCGTTGGGCTGATATGATATGATGAAGAGTCAAATGCTCGAAGGGGTTCTGGGTCCGAAAAACTACATTCCGAAAAACAACATACTGATTTTCAATATTTTAAGTCGGACTTTTTGTTATTCGATCTATTGAACTTCGGTATTTTGAGAATAGTAATTATAAACGTTAGAAATATTGAAATTTAGGAATTATAAAAATAGGAGTAAGTAATGATAAATCGGAATTGTTATATTCGGAATTTTGAACCATTACTTAAATACATTTTTTTTGTAAATACATACATAATATATTATAGATAAATTACACTCAGACACAGAACAAACCTTTATTATATATATACATAATTATATATAATATATAGCTATCTTCATCTTTTTATTTTTATACAAACACGTTTTATATTTTTTTGTAAATAATTATTTCTACTTGCCTATACTTGTGCCTATGTGTGGATTAACTCTGTTAGTATAAATTGGTAAATAAATAAATAAATTGCTCATCACACAAAAATTTGTCCTGGGTGGGGATCGAAACCACGACCTCCGGCTTAGCAGTCAGGGTCACTAACCACTAGACCAACAGGCCAGTCATTGAGTCATTGTCATTGAGGGAGAGGGGGGTTTTAAAGAATCGACAACGCATTTGTGATACCTCTAGTGTTGCAGGGGTAATCACTTACCATCAGACGGACTGTAATTGGAACCTTATTTGCCACAAATAATAGCCAACATGGCAACAGTAGGCTTTTTACCTCTTGTGACGAGATACCCAATCGTAGCCATGGACGTCACCGGTTGACAATGACTTTACCAAGATAATTCCAATACTTATGTGCTATTTTTATCACAATTTTCCAGTAGCTCTATAGATTATCTAATCAATATAATTAATCATAATTTCCGACTGAAATTTTATCTGTCTGTGACGTCGGCATACCGACATATTTTTTTGTCAATTTATTAAATGAATGGAACTTTGTGATACAATATTTTTGAAATTATTATGAAACTAGCTGCTTTGCCCGCGTGGTATGTATTTTATACCTATAAACCTTCCTCTTGAATCAGTCTATCTATTAAAAAAAACCGCATCAAAATCCGTTGCGTAGTTTTAAAGATTTAAGCATACATAGGGATATAGGGACAGAGAAAGCGACTGTTTTATACTAAGTAGTGATAACAACATATTATTTGAGACAGTTTCAGGCGATATCGTCTAAAACGGTAAGGTCTCAGCGATCATACCTCCCACGTACGTGCAGGCTCTGGGGTGAACTTCCTACAGCGGTGTTTCCTGAGCGCTATGACATGTCCTACTTCAAACGAGGTTTAAAGAGAGCTGTCCTCTCAATGTAGGCAGCGGCTTGTCTGTGCCACTAACATTGCCAACGTCCATGAGCGGCGGTAACCACTTACCTTTTGGTGGGCCGCCTGCACGTCAGCCAGTTCGGACAATAAAAAAAAGGAAGTTTCACACAGCGCCATCTGGCTCAAAGTTAACTAATATAAGTTATATTTATACGCGTCCGCAAACATACCGAATGCGCTATAAATATAGATATAGATAAATAAATAGTAAAAACTGACCTTTCTAACATAAAAATCCACCATGTTACCACAAAAATATTTTTCATAAAACGGAACGGAAAATATACCTCGTAATTTGCTAACGATTAGATTTTAAGATGTTGCCAAAGATTAATATAGCAATCTTAGATTATATCTTTACGTAAGTATCAGGATAGTTAGTTATTACTGAATTTTGCAAAGGAGCCGCTGATTTCCATTGATTATGAAAAGGATAACAATTCTTCATAATTATGATTAACAAATAGCTTACGATGACGTAAGTTATGAAACTTCACGCCTTTAATTACGGTAAGTATAATGATCACAACCATGTTTTGGCATTTGTGTAAAGTCCGTGAAAATTCGGCATATCCACTTCAGATGCGATTCAAACATTATTCTCTCAAATTTCAACAGTGAAAAGAGGGTTTTGCGCATTTTTATAGGGTCTAGATTTGGCTTAAGCCTTTGACATGATTTCTGTTTCCATCCTGGTTCAAAAAGATGGAAAATATAGGAATTAAGCGATTTCAAACTTAATTTCTTGAGGACTTAATTAAGAGGAGTCCAGTGTAGAACAGCTAAATTTAAATTGAGTATTTTTGGAATGGGAGTCAAGATTTATAACAAAATACCTAATTACATAAAAAACATTACTTTTGTAAATAAATTTATATGTAAGGTCAAAGAATTTTTATTAAGTAATGAATATTATTCAATTAACGATTTTTTAAACGACAGAAATATTGACTAATGATGTATAGAGTTTGACTATCCTTTACTGACTATTATGTATTAATCCATGACATATGATTTGCATGTAATTCAAGACTTGACTAATAACAATTAATGATAATTCACTTTCTAGAACTAATAACTTATTTATAAATATTGTACACCTCTTAGGTATGTTACAGAGACACAATCTTATTGTAAGACCTTATTTTCCACCTGTGGCAAACAATAAATGAATTTTAAATTTAAAAATCTTATGTGAGCGTAGGTACTGTATTGTGATCTATTGTAGCACCCACACATAAACTTAGAGTTTATTTCCTCACGATGTTTTCCTTCATCGTCAGCAGATGGTTAGTCACTTGACTAGTATAAATTCCACAAAGTAAAATTCACATTGGTACTGTCGGAATCGAACTTGGACCGCATGATTTGCACGCGCCGGTCACTTACCCGTTTGACTACCATCGCTTCTTGCTTTTTCTTCTTATATTCTATTTCATTCCTTTTTATTGACTTAAATAAGTTTTGTAAGACGATTTAAAGTATGCGGTGTATTTAAATTTGTATGTCTTAAGTCGTGTTGTTGTTTTTTTATTATCTCTCGAATCTTAATATATAATGAAGGATAATTCCATTGTCATCATGTGGATGTTTGCTCAATCGATTGACGAAAATGCGGCAATGCTTTTAATTACCAAATTAGATTGTTATCTTATCAAAACACTAGGTAATTTAAATGGAATACTAAATACTGCAGCGACCAAAAATTACATTGATAAATTGACCAAAAAATACATGAGGTATTAAATTTTTTTTTTAGTGTTTTAGCCCATTTATCGAGGAAGGCTATAGAGTATAAAAAATACAAAATGTATAGTAGAAATAAGAAGAATGTAAAAATTTTAAAAACAAGCTGCCTGTGTGTATTATTATTTAATAAAAACCATTGGCTTAAATAAATACTACAAGTACAAGTAGACACAGATTAGGTGGGAATCCCACCCACAAGAGAGTAAAAGGGATGACGAATTAAAGAAAGATATAGTATGAGGAATAAAAGTGCGTGAGGCATAATATGACTGTCACCGTGGCGCAGTGGTTAAAGTGGTCGCCTCGCCACTACATCGCCGTGTTGGGTGACGTGGGTTCGATTCCCACACGAGACAAATATTTGTGTGATTCATAGATATTTGTTTCTAGTCTGGGTGTACTTTGTGTCCGTTAGTTTCATGTTTGTAAAGCTCCCCGCGACACAGGGCTTGTTCCCTAGTGCGGGCGTTGTCTTGTTAAAAAAAAAAATGAAATAAAATACTGGGAACTGGTATGAATGAGAATGGTTGTATAGTTAAAAAAAAATACAGGAGCTGAGCAGTGGCAAAACCAAGGACGACGAGAGGGAAGCCCCTTGCGACTTCTAGTTTAAAACCCTTGCTGGACTTTAATTTATGATATATAAGTCCCTCTTTATCACCGCATAAGCGCTGCAATCGAATGGGAAGTCCCGATAACATAGTCCGCACATAGTACTTGAAAACAGCTTATGATAAAATTTTATTTATTTTAAATAATAAGCTAATTAGATGTACTAAGTGCTATCTATATTTAAAGCCTATTAAAGGTAATTTAAGATTATTATAGGCGCCTAACTCATTGTAATCATTTGAACCTATAAATTTATCTATAATATGTATGTATTTACAAAAAAAAAAGTATTTAAGTAGTATATCAGTTGTTTAGTACCCATAACACAAGCAAATATAATTGCTTAATTTGGGACTAGATGGCGCTGTGTAAATGTGGTAAAAAAAAAAAAAAAACCTATAAATGTCCCACTGCGGGCACGAATCTCCTTCTAAGAATGTGGAAGGAATTTAGCCTACTATACCACGCTGGTCAGACGGGTTGGTATAGGGCTTGAGTCGAATTTTCCTTTTCTTGTAGTGCTCTTGTCTGCATAAGGTTACTCCCAGTCTCGTTTTACGACACCCGTGGTTTGAGATGGAGTAGTGACATTATGTATTCTTAATCCGTCACTACACGGATGGGCACCTAACTAACGGAATTAACCGGCATACGGTTTTTCATACAAAAGTATTAATATTATCTTATTTATATATATTATATACGATATACTACTGTTTTCTTTTTCGTAAAACGTAAAATCAAGTTTAGTTGTAGATACTCGTATGTCCCTATCATTTCCTTTTTCAAAAACTAATTAGCAAAGAAAATATGATCCTCAAAATATTGCTAAATGTTAAATCTGCCCCGTTTTTATTACTGTAAAAATATCTGGGAGGATGTGGCAAGCATTTAAAAAAAAAAATGTTTGTTTTTAAAGAAAATATTTTATGTAAGTCCCAGAAATATTTTTTTTTCTTTCTTCTTATTTTTATGCTCTGATGCTTTTATCGCTGAACTGACAAAAACTCCTGTCTATAATATTTAATTGCAAGAAGTTAAGAGTCTTCCAACAGAGCAATGGCAACGGTACATTCAGTGTCATATTTCGTAGCTTTCGATTGTTATTATTATTTAATTGGAGTTATATTTTATTTTCAATGTTTTCAATACACTTTTTAGAATTAGGTGAAAGGTGTGTAAAAGGTACGAATTCATTACGTTTACAGTTCTATTTATATGCAAATAACACATTGGAACTTGCAGGGCGTTTTTTGTAAGTATTACGGATAATTATTTTTTAATACAAGTTCACCTAATCCTAAACAATGTATTGAAAACATTTCAAAAAAATAGCTCCAATTTAATTATAAAAATCGAAAACAACTAAATTAAGACACTTTTGGCGACGTTGCCTCCGCACGAACCCTCTTAATTTAATTGTAATAATTTTATCACAATTTTTTGGAAGTGTAGTGTTTGCGTATATCCTGGTACTTTACTATCTCTGGCTCACCTACACCAAGCTCCGGGAATGCACACTCACTATTCATGCTTGTATTTATCTATGATTTACGTCTCTATTATCTGTCATGTCATTACCCAACCAGCCTGTATGCGTGAGACAGTGTACTGCACCTATTAAGTAATATAATATAATAATATTCTACTACATTCACACAGCGCCATCTAGTCCCAAAGTAAGCAATTATATTTGCTTGTGTTATGGGTACTAAACAACTGGTATACTACTTAAATACATGTTTTTTTTTTTTGTAAATACATACATATTATAGATAAATTACACCCAGACACAGAACAAACCTTTATGCTCATCACACAAAGATTTATCCTGGGTGGGGATCGAACCCACGACCTCCGGCTTAGCAGTCAGGGTCACTAACCACTAGACCAACAGGCCAGTCGAAGAATAAGTTAAGTAAGAATAAGTAGGGTGCATACACTACAGGAGGCCTTATGATTTTTGAAGGGGTATTTCATTGAAATTGTGGCTTATTCAAAAGGTTAAAATGTTATACGTACCACAAAACTTCTCTCAAAGTTATTTGCTATTTATCTATGAATTTACGTAAGACAGTAGCTTGCGGAACCGATATCAGATTTGAGTTAAGATTTTGGATAAAATGTTATTTAGATTGTCGATAGTATTATTACTATTGATTTTGTTAAAGATATACAAAATTAAACAAGTAATAAATTTGTTGTGCTAAGTTGAAAGAAAACTGCGATAAATAATATATCATCATCATCATTAGCAACCCATTAAGTCCCACTGCTGGGCTCGGGTCTCCTCTCCTCTAATAAGAGAGCTGAGAGGGTTTAGGCCGTAATCCACTCACGCGGGCCTAGTGCGGGTTGGTGGATCAGACATACTCATAGAATTTCTTCTAGGGTATGTGGGTTTCCTCACGATGTCTTCCTTTACCGTCAGCAGATGGTAAGTCACTTGACTAGTACATATAAATTCCACAAAGTGGAATCCACATTGGTACTGCCGGTCGGGATCGAACTCGGACCACGTGTTTTGCACGCTGGTCCTTTATCTATTCAGCCACCATCGCTTTTTTTTTAATTTTTTCATTATATATGATCTGCCAAAAATTATATATCTACCCATAGTAAATCATCTCTTAATCCTGCTGTAGGCTTCATCCATACTACCTGGAGCCAATATCGTCTAGCAGTTCAATCATTCCTCCCACGTGAAGGAGTAAAAATTGGGTGAACTGCCTGCACCAATGTTTCCTGAGCGCTATGATATATTTCGGGGTAGCTATTGCCGACTTAGGACCATTTTTGTCTCTTATAAATGCAAGTAAAAGTACATACTGAGTTAGTATTATTAGCTCGTAGCATTGTGGTACAGAGATGTGCGTTACGATCATCAGGGTTAAGCAACATACAGCAAGGTCAGTCCATGATGGGTGACTGTTTGTGGCAATTTTAATTCTCGAGCGTCTCCGTGCTTCGGAAGGCACGTAAAGCCATTGGTCCCGATTACCACTTAACACATTAATGTGGTAGTCGTTAAGTCAAGTTGGAAGCCTTCTGGGCGACTTGATAAATTCCAACACCAGGGTCTGCTTCAAGCCCACACGATAAGAAGAAGAAGAAGTTTTAGTTTAATTCTTATGTATTATTTTATTTGTGTTAAAGTGAGAACAAAATAAATTATTTTTCATTCTTTTCTCTCTTTCTATGAGATGTCCTTCTTCATTCGATATTCTCTCTAGGTAGGCAGCTGCTTGGCTGGCCAAATACTACCTTCCACCTGTTACAATTCCTTCGCTTCTTTAACATAAATCAATCTTTTCAACCATCTCGCCAGTTTCAGCTCTCGTTATCCCTCTAGTCAATGACGATTCTAAAGCCTGCTATACATGGGTAGAGTATACGGTAGAGAAGCACTGTATAGTACTAACTTCCCTTTCTATACTATACCCGTGTGCAGGCATTAGTGACGGAAAACAGTGCTGTTTGGTACTGCTCAATGTGCTGAAACTACAGACGCCTTACCTTAAGTCACAGTACCAGTCAAGACGTAATTATCTCGATTGCATAAACAAAAATAAAAATTTCGCCGTATTGATTGTCACTTTGCAATAACATTCTGAGAATGCTTCCTCCTATCAGTCGATACATCGTATAATAACTTCCGCCGATAGCTGAAATTAACATTCATAGAATTAAATACAATTTAATTGAAAAACATAATCTTTCACTAAAATATTTTTTAGATAATCACGGTGGGTTCTGTACCTATTTAAAAAAAAAGTTATGCTAAGTATAACATTGGCAAACAGATACATAATAATAATAATAATCTACCACATTCACACAGCGCCATCTAGTCCCAAAGTAAGCAATTATATTTGCTTGTGTTATGGGTACTAAACAACTGATATTCTACTTAAATATTTTAATTTTATTTTGTAAATACATACATATTATAGATAAATTACACCCAGACACAGAACAAACCTTTATGCTCATCACACAAAGATTTGTCCTAGGTGGGAATCGAACCCACGACCTCCAGCTTAGCAGTCAGGGTCACTAACCACCAGACCAACAGGCCAGTCAAAATGTACGGCTGGCCTGGTAATCTGTTACCGTCGCCCTCGGACGCCTGCAACACCATAGGTTTTAATAACTACTATAAACCAATATCACTTTATACCCCTTCCAATTAATAGAGTACTAATATTCCGTGACTAGAAGTCACGCGGGGCAGCGCTCGCGTCGTTCTTCAGTTGGTCACTGCTCAGCTCCTATTGGCTGTAGCGTATTGTGTAGAATGTTTTATAGTTTGTTTGATTGTTTGTTTCTTGGGTGAACGCTAGGATCTTAGGAACTTCTTCCTTTAGTGTTGTATAACCCATTTATCAAGGAAGGTTATAAGCTATATAACATCACACTACAGCCAATAGGGACTGAGCAGTAGCCAAATAAAATACAATTAGACTGGCCTATTGGTCTAGTGGTTAGTGACCCTGACTGCTAAGCGGCAGGTTGTGTTTGTTCTGTGTCTGGGTGTAATTTATCTATAATATGTATGTATTTACAAAAAAAAAATGTATTTAAGTAGTATATCAGTTGTTTAGTACCCATAACACAATCAAATATAATTGCTTACTGTGGGACTAGATGGCGCTGTGTGAATGTGGTAATAGTACATTATGATATAAGTGCGGTAAGTTGATAATTACCGCCGAGGCGATATTGCTAGCCCGAGCCGCAGGCGAGGGCTACAGGAAAGCAGAGGCTGTAATTATCAAAGCGCACGAATGTCATACGACGTTTTATAACATATTTGCGAGGAAATAAATAAAATTCGGACTTTATTAGAAAAAAACAAATACAGCGAAAAGAAAAAGCGCGCGGAATAATTTTTACTTGTCATAAATTATCGATGCGCGCGCATCAGCGCTTTTTTTTAAGGCAAAAACACAAAAACAGCCAGTATTACTAATAAAGTAAATTAATATGTTTGTGTTTTATTACAGATAAATGCTTGTAATTTATGGTCTAAATTAATTAAGTTAAAGAATTAAATGTTTATTTTATATATATCATAATTATTTTATCTCCCAAAGTTAATATTATTCATAAAATGTTGACCACTTTTCTGACATAAAAACTCTTTGCTAAGATTTAAAAAAGTACCGTTCGTTTTAGACGAAGCATCTTGATTATTAGTCTGTGAGTATGAGAAGCCGTGCATTTTACTTTACTTTACCGCTTTTTTTTTAATGAGATACATTACAACACTGAAATTGGTGAAATAAGAGACCCTTTACGAGCAAATATGTTATAAAATATTATTACTATATTATTAATGAGCGCGTAGCCTCGCGTGACTTGTAATTTTTCATAATAATGCAATGCAGCTATCGCGGGGATTTCTCACTATCTTTATAGAACCCTAAAGAACCAAAAAGTATATTGTATTAATCTCCAATTATCAGTCGTTATCAATAAGTTTTTAGCTATATAATAAAGGTTTTTCTTTACTTCAAATAAGTCTATCAGTGAATAGGGGAGTGTATATTTTAGACCAAAAGTATAAACTCTTTGAGTGTAAACTGAGAATGTTAAGTAAGTCAATTAATTTATAATTATTATTATTTTTATATAAGTGTATAATCTCCTTAATTAACAAACAACACATTTAATCGAAAGTGAGATGGTGGCATCATAATAGTAGCCTGTTAAGAGCGTATTTACAAACAGAGTGGCAAAGTCGCAAATAGTGTCATATTTCGTGGTTGTCAATTTTACTGTATTTTACACTTTTTAGAATTACGTGAAAGTTTATTAAAATGTAACTATCCGTAATTACAGTTATTTTACTATGACTGGCCTGTTGGTCTAGTGGTTAGTGACCCTGACTGCTAAGCCGGAGGTCGTGGGTTCGATCCCCACCAAGGACAAATCTCTGTGTGATGAGCATAAAGGTTTGTTCTGTGTCTGGGTGTAATTTATCTATAATATGTATGTATTTACAAAAAAAAATGTATTTAAGTAGTATATCAGTTGTTTAGTACCCATAACACAAGCAAATATAATTGCTTACTTTGTTACTAGATGGCGCTGTGTGAATGTAGTAGAATATTATTATATTATGAAAATAAGGGCTTGCAAGATACAATGTGTTATTTGCATATAAATAGAACTGTAAACGCAATGATTTCTTACTTTTTACACAATTTTCAAGTAATCCTAAAAAATGTATTGAACATTATTTTATAAATATAACTCTGATTAAATAAAAATTTAAAACCACTTCTTGCTGCCTCACTGAGCACTCCCATGAACTTGTTCCGACTTGTAATTAAAAAATATATTCGTTTTAACTGCCTTGACTGCTGGGATGTGTACCACTTATGTGCATGAGTTCCTAGGTTCAATTCCCGGTACAAGTATAAGAATTTCCTTAACTCAACTCACTTTTTACTAACGAGATCCTCCATCTAATATTTTTTGGATTATCATTTTTTTTTCAAAGCCTCTCATCAATGAACTGGTGAAAAAGGGGTGGGACACCATTTTGCCTACCCCTTCAAAATTTAAAGGCGTGAATCGCCACGTGTGTTTTATCTGTTGTTACGAAATAATTCTTTATTTATCTGTAAATGATTCATTACACATTTTAAGCCACATAATAAAAATAAGTAGGATTTATAAATTGATATAATTATCTAAACACAAAAAACCTGAACTGTACATTACACCATATATTCATCGAATATCGCATTATATAGGAAGGTTATAGGTTAAACAACACCACGCTACGGCTAATAGGAGCTGAGCAGTGGTCAAATATAGAAAGATGGGAGTGAAGTTCCGCGCGACTTCTGGTAAATTATGTTTTACTGATATAAATTAAACTACCATAATATATGTTTAAACTCAACCTAAGTCGGTCCAAAATGTGGCGATTATGCCAAGGGTCAGATGAGACTGCAATGCATATCTGCTCATGTGGGCCACTGATGCACAAAAGAAGCATACATTGAGGACAGCACCAGGTGCAACCAGATGAGACACAGTCTCTCTCTGCTCAGACAATCTCGAAGTCCTTAGATTCTATAGTTCTAAGCATAGAACTATTAACAACAAGGGGTGCTACAATAGATCAATTCTGGTCGAGGTAGCAAGGTGGCTGCTAACAGCTTCTATCCCAATAAATAACATAGCATCACGCCTTTTTCTCCGAAGGGGTAGGCAGAGGTGTTGCACACCCACATTTCGCCAGCTATGTTTGGTTCCATGAAATAGGGGGCGAGGTAATTGTCATCAACCGGGAACATTTGTTTACCAAACTCCGGGACAATCTCAATACTGGAATTTTTACGTTAGAAAACTCCAATAGCATTTTCACCCGACCCGGGAATCGAACCCGAGACCTCTTGCACAGCAGTCGTATACACTTCCCGCTGCGCCACCGAGGCAGTTTAATACATAATAATAACACTAGGCTTGTCTGAAAAAAACATTAATTTATTTATTTATTTCGTCATTGAATAGAAGAAACAATACTTACATTACAGTTGCTGTTTCAATGTTCCGATAGATAAAACAATTTGATATTGGGAAAGGATTTTCTTATCAAATAATTCTTTTATCGAAACTCATAACTTAGGAATTTAAGTCTTTATTTTATTTCCGTATTTAGGCAGACTAATGTAAGTTATAAATAGGTATAGAGTATTGAAGTGAGCGACACTTAAATGTAGTTATATGAATGATGTATTCTTCAGTACACATTTATTCAATAAAGAGTTATGTGTAACTATAAAAATTATACACAGCTAACCTATTTAAAAAAAAGAACCAGATACTCTATTTACAGGGAATTCCTATAAATAGAATATCTGATTGAGATTAGATTTCTGAGGAAACGTACCCAAAAGTCTAGCCACATTACCGCGTTGGATAGCAAGGCTAATGCGTTGCCCCAGGTAGAGGCCAGGCCTTGGGTCATGTGATACCTCAGAAACACGCTTACAAATTTCATGATAAAATTAATGAATGATGTTATATTTTTTTATTATTTATTATATAAACAATAAACAAAGTTAATGTAGGTAAACATTTATAAACACAGATTTAGTGCATTAACTCCTTCACTTGCAGAAAACCACGACAAAGAATTTTATTTTAATAATTTTTTAAATTTTTGTATCAAATGTATTGATAATAATTTTCCCCTCTTTTCCAGAAACCCTTATATTCCTGACGGCTCTGGGCTTGAGTCAGGCTACTTCTCGCCGCCTGACAGTACCTCACCCAGACTGCCCACCTGGAGGTCACTATCTCCTCCCACACGAATACGACTGCGCCAGATTCTACTACTGTGAAAACGGACAAAAGTTCATAGAGCCCAGGGTCTGTGCTCCCGGTACAGAATTCTCGTATCACCTGCAGGTATGACTAGAAAAGATTTTAAATTTTTACACTTAAAGGGCACAGCAGACGGTGCTATAATATAAGTAATATATGTTATATAAAAGCATCAGAAAGAACTTGCGAGCGGTGTAGGCTGTCATACTCAATTGTGGCCATATAGAAGCGGAAACGATGGAATAAAACCACTGCTATAATCTTCAATATCTCAGATTTCAAACGGACTGGTGGATAGCTTATGTCATAAGGAGTACTTAACTGTTTAACGAAAAAATATCAGGGTTCTATGAAAAAATAAGAAACTATGAAATCGAACGCGAACGAAGCCGCAGGCACAGCTGTTATGATATGAATTCCATTGCTTTTAATAAATTCAGTAGCATTGAAAGAGATTCTTTGAGACGGCAATGAAAATACCGCTGTGGCATCTCACAATGGGATGCCATATATGATACGATGATAAGTGCCTACTGATATCAACTGGCAACTCGAGCTGGTACAGTTTCAAATGTGTTACAAAGTCATATTCTTTTTCACAGGTATGCATCCATCCAATTTTGGCTAACTGTAGTTTGCCTGGAGCCCCATCAAGTACAACACAGGGCTCTACCGGATTGCCAACTGACTCAACTACACAATCACCTACCCAAGGCCCTACTGCTGGTCCAACAACAACTTCCCCTAATCCTGGGCCAACTGCCGGCCCTACTGCTGGTCCAACAACAACTTCCCCTAATCCTGGGCCAACTGCCAGCCCTACTGCTGGTCCAACAACAACTTCCCCTAATCCTGGACCTACTGCCAGCCCTACTGCTAGTCCAACAACTGCCCCTAATCCTGGACCTACTGCCGGCCCATCCAGTCCAGTCGCCCCCACCCAAGGTCCTGACAACACACCTGGTCCTGACTGCGAATTCTTCGATAACGGCTGCCCAGTTGACTTCGACCTATTCTACCTTCTACCTCATGAGACTTCTTGCAGAACCTACTACCAATGTGTTTGGGGTGAGAAAGTTGAAAGAAGATGTCCTCCGGGTACTCACTTTAATGTAATACTTCAGGTGAGTAATTCTCGCAATAACTTATTATTTCTATTCTTTTCTAAGATCTCTCTATCTTCGTCTGCTCCATTAGATATGAGAGGTTTTAGGCCATTATTTAAACACAAAATAGTTTACTTTGTAGGCTTTACTGCCTTGGTGGCGCAGCGGAAGGTGTATACGACTGCTGTGCAAGAGGTCCCGGGTTCGATTCCCGATTCGATTCGGGTCGGGTGAATATGGTACTGGGCTTTTCTGTCAAGAAATTCCAATATTGATGTTTTCCCGGAGTTTCAGTAAACAACTGTTCCCGGTTGATGACAATAGGCTCGCCCCCTATTTCATGGGACCAAACATAGTTGGCGAAATGTGGGTGTGAAACACCTCTGCCTACCCCTTCGGGGAGAAAGGCGTGATGCTATATGTATATATTATTATGTAGGCTTTAACCGTGATGTTCAATACCAGTGCATTGTAAATAATGATGCAAAGGCTTGTCTTGATAGATAAAATAATAATTATAAATGTTTGTACGCATGTAGAAATATGCTAAACACATCTGCTGTAAATTTAACTGCAGAGCAAGCTAAAAACCTTGTCGCTCTCACATCGGCTAGCTATGAGAAACAGACGAGTTTAAAATGTCTTAAAGAAAGACGCGATAAGGCCCTTGATGATGATGATGCTAAACAGATAGGTATATTAAGTCGTGAGTGATATTTGATAGTATGAAAAGTTACAAATTTCTCAACAACAATTTTTTTATTCCACAGAGGTGTGACTGGCCTTATCTCGTAGACCGAACTTGCGAAGATGATTCGTCACCTCAAGTTTCTTCGGAAACTGTAGAGGACATTGAGATCGAATTCGGCCCTAATGGTTGCCCAGTCAACTACAACATCTCTTGGTATCTGCCACATGAACATTACTGCAACTTATACTACCAGTGCGTGTTTGGAGAGTACATTGAGAGACGTTGCGCTAATGGCACTCAATTCAACCCAGTTGATCAGGTACGTGCATATTTATTTATTTATAACACATTTGCTCGTAAATGGTCTCTTATTTCACCAATTACAGTGTCGTAATGTATCTCATTATGCACTTGTGCGGTAATGTAATGTAAATGCACGGTTTATCAAGACCACAGACTAATAATCAAGATGCTCCGTCTAAAACAAACGGTACTTTTTTAAATCTTAGCAAAGAGTTATTATATCAGAAAAGTGGTCAACATTTTATGAATAAAATTAACTTTGGGAGATAAAATAATTATGATATATATATATATATATATAAAATAAACATTTAATTCTTTAACTTAATTAATTTAGACCATAAATTACAACCATTTATCTGTAATAAAACACAAAAATATTAATTTACTTTATTAGTAATACTGGCTGTTTTTGTGTTTTTGCCTTAAAAAAAAGCGCTGATGCGCGCGCATCGATAATTTGTGACAAGTAAAAATTATTCCGCGCGCTTTTTCTTTTCGCTGTATTTGTTTTTTGCGGAAAGTCGGAATTTTATTTATTTCCTCGCAAATATGTTATAAACGTCGTATGACATACGTGCGCTATGATAATTACAGCCTCATTGGTGGCCAAATATAAGTCTTCTGAATTATTTGATAGAAATGCCAAAATATTGGAGAGTATAGAGGCGATGTTTGCTGTTTAACAAGAGTTTATTTAAAAAAAAACCAAAAATCCCGACTGCCTTGCCTTGCCAAAAAGTAGTATTCGTCAGTCAATATTATTAATTATTATGTTGAGCCGCGGGCAATAGTTAGTGCATATATATTTGAATTAGGCTATTTATTAGCTTTCATCCAATACCCATATTGCGATAGCACTAAAAACGTCTGTTTTGACAGTTTACGTCCGCCATATTGGTTTTTTTGTTGACGTCACCTAGCCTATGACACTCGGGGGAAAATTACAAATCTAATGACACCTCACACTTTAAAATCAGCCAAGCCGTTTAGGCTACAGGAGGTCACAATGGAACAGAAATACCCACACATACATACATATATACGCGTGAAAAACATTACCCTCTTTTTTGGCAGTCGGGTAAAAAAGAACATCATCATAAAACTGTCACAACAAATGAATTCGTCGAACAGCTAATAAAATTACTAAGTTGATGTAATAAATATATTTAAAAGATAGTAAATTCGCCACATTAATTCAAAAACAGTGTGTATCATTTTATTGTATTTTCCTAAAAATTGATTACGTTTCGTGTAAAAAGATAATTATAATCCTTTTATAATTGTATACCCATATTTACATCACATAATTTTATTTATGTTTTATATATCTTAGACTTGTAATTAAAATGTTTGTACTTGTAGCTGCGCAGGCGTTTTCAACGTGAATACATCCTTGCCTATATATGCACATGGATAATTCAAAATACTACCATTTTTTTATACGAATATGTCTCTTAAACGGTGAATCTCTGAATAATCAGTCACTATTTGATCAGATGCTGAAGGATGCAGAAAATATCTAGCTCAATACATACATTTAAATCAAAATATTAGTTTCTGAGAAATAATATGTGTTCCAACATCATCATTACTACCCATAAATTAATTTCCCACTGTTAGATACGGGTCTCCTCCAAACGTTTTGGAGAGAATTTAGCCTACTATAAATATAATATTGCCAATTCTTCTTAATAGCCTTAATATCAGCGAATTGGTCCATTGAATCCACCTCTCTCTCTGTCATTTCATGCATAAGTCTCTTTTATTTGTAAATCTACTTCAAAATAATAAACTACTTGTTATTTTTAGCCAATATCAAGGTACCGAATTTTGCTATCTAAGATCTTAATTGGTTCGCTTTTCATATTTTTAATCGATTTCGGAACACGTATTTGCGATTGTTTTCTAAAGATTAGATTGGTCATTAGCTGTTATTTGACGTAGTTACTTTATGGTTATCTGTCTGATTTGTGATATGATAAATCGTTTATTTTTTCATTAACCAGGATGTTTTTAATTTAATAATGTAATTTTTGCATGCCTGCATTGCACAGCTTTTTAAAATAATACATCTCATATTCTCATGCAGTATTTATAATACAATGTATGTGTTATCGAGAATAATGTACATACAGCATTTCCGTTTATTAGTACACTTAGTTTCGAAATATTTAATAAGGGCTCTCAAAAATTCTATTCAAATTTCCATTGTAGCTATCAAACCAGCAATTCATATCCCTCCATCTATGGAAAGATTACTGCACTCATGAGATGTGCTACTACTAACTTAACTATTCTTTAATTATGAATATTTTAGTGGTTTTAGCATAATGAGCCTATCATTATTTTAATAAGCATAAAAATGCAATGACTAATACATTAGTGATATATATTCCAGTAAATTAAAATGTTCTTAGGACACAAACTTCCAAATATTAAACAAATAAATTAACAAGACAACTAGAAAAGATTTATCGAAAGCTTTCTATCAATAGACGCCAATACTTAAAACCAATTATAATAATATACTTAAGGATTATTTTTAAATGAATCAACTCTATTTTGAACACCTATAATCCGATTTATATTTCACCTAATATAATATTCACTAAAATTATAATAATTTAAGCCCAATCATCATGTCACTTATTTATATTGATGATATGATTTTTTTTTCACAGACTTGCGATCACGCCGTCTCTGCGAACTGCAATCTTCCGGGTGGAAATGCACCTTATACCACTACCACTACCACTACTTCAACCACAACACCAAGACCTCCAATTGATTTCCTACCAAATGGATGCCCTGAAAATGGACTAATTGACTGGTTATTACCACACGAAGATGATTGTGGAAAGTACTACCAATGTGTATGGGGTGGCTTGATTGAAAGGGATTGTCCTGGAAACCTGCATTTCAGTCCTACATTACAGGTGAGTTTCTTATTAATTTACTATGTTTATTAAAAATACTTTAAGAGAGACGGCGAGACCGAGAACGACAATGTTTTTGAGTATTCCTAATAATAATATATTTTCCCGGAATAGGACCATGCCCGGTAGTTGAATATAGACGTTTCCTAGTATATAAGATCATTGATTTTCTGCTTTATAGGTCCAAGATTTAGTAAGCACCCGCTAAGTAAGTAGGCACTAGTGTAGCTAAAAGAGGGCGTTATAAGCGCGCCAGCCGCGCGTAATTACCACGTTACGCGTAATTGGAGGGGCCGCAGATAGAAGGAGTGTGTGACATCACACTTAGATAGTTTAAATTAAAGTCGCTTTCGCTGACTATCTTCTAAACTACGCAACATATTTAGATGCAATTTTCACCAATAGATAATTGATTCATGAGGGAGGTTTATAGGTATAATAATTTAATTAATGTAATTTTATTAAATACACATAACGTAGGTAAAGCAGCAGGCGGAAGCGACTGTACCGGGAAAATTTCACTTCTGAACTCATGTACTCTCACTCTATTAAATTTGACGATATTAATTATGCAATTTTCTGTTCCAGATTTGCACAAACCCATCTATCGCTGGATGCTTAGAATGCGACACATGCAACAATTGCGGTGGTGACAGCTCTGAGGAATGTCCTGGAACCACAACAACTACAACTTCTACATCTACAACAACAACAACACCTAGTACACCAACAACAACACCTAGTACACCAACAATACCACCTAGTACAACAACAACAGCAACACCACCTAGTACAACAACATCAACAACCACTAGTACACCAACAACACCACCTAATGGGCCAAGCACTACTGATTCTAATGAATCAATAGACCCACCACCACCTGGAGATCGCTCCAGTGAATCAGGTAGCGGTTCTTATGAAACAGAAAGACCACCAGGTTCATCTTGCGAAGACTGTACTGAAGAGGTAGTAGATTCACGTTGCGAAGAAGAATGTCATGTGTTCCCATGGGCTCATGAAGATTGTGACAAGTACTGGATCTGTGATGGCCAAAAACCTGCTTTAATCGTTTGCTCTGAAGGTTTACATTTTAATCCTAAAACGGGCACTTGTGACTTTGCCTGTAATGCAGGCTGTGTTAGAGAGAGGATCCAGGCAACAGCTGGTTACGATGGTCTTAAAGTCTTCCTTCCTTGGAACAAAATTGACGACAACACGAAATCACTATTAAAATTAATCGCCGTATAATATAATCACTTAATAATTATTTATCCTATTATGTTATTGAATTATTAAAAGATAAATGCTATAGTGTAAATTATCAGAATTCAAGGCAATTTGATTATGATCTGCCATTGCCTACTAGTCTAAAACTTTTCCTTTTTAAATTTAAAGTTTAAGTTTCATTTAAATTATACAAATTGTGAAATGTATTTAAATTCTACAAAGCGTAAAATATTTAACCGCTTTTTTGTAAATTAGACCATTTTAACTTACATTAATTTTATTTACATAAAATTATGTATTTTATAAATGACACTTAAATTTTACCAGCCTCACAACCGGCCACAATAGGCCTTATAACCATAATTATATGAATTTTGCCACTCATTTAAAAAAAGGTCTAAATAAAAAACGATTTTTGAAAAATAAAATTTATTTGTAAAAAATATAAATAAATACCGTTAGCATTTATAAAGTCTCTTAGTTATAACCTTAATGTAAGTATTGTCCTTATTTATACAATAATTATAATTAAAACATGATAACATGAAAATAGCCGTGTTTTTAAAGTATAAATTTCCTTAACCTTTGTTCCCACTTGTGTTGAACAATGATCATCTTTGTTCTTTGTTCCCACTTGTTCTATCGTTGAAGTGTTAATTCAAACAATTGGGAACATAGGAAAATCGTAGAAACATACATTTAGGCTGATAAACAAATTAACCTTGTCAAAAAACTGGTCTTAGGCAAATTTGCTGACACCTTTTTTTGGCTTTGTATGACGTTCATAAATATCATGTATGTAATCTAAATGAAATAAAAGATTTGAAGTTTGAAGTTCAAGTTTGTAGTTGGTTAAAAAAAACCCATTAGTCTACCGTAGAACTTTTTATATAAATACTAAACAAGTAATGGAAAAATTCAAACCCACGACAGGACTTGAACCCGCGACTCTGCCATTTCGTGTGCAGTGCTCTGCCATTTGAGCTACGCAGGTGTATGTCCCTTAGATCGAACCGTCGGTCGTGGGTTTGTATTTTTCCATTTCTTGTTTATCATTTATATAAAATGTTAAATATTTAATGTAAATACCGTAGAACTGTTTAATACAACAAGTGGGAACAAACGTTTTTAAAGCCATACAAAATGTTTTATATCTAAATGCAATATAGCTTCAAGCCTTCCTCTAAAGAGATAGGCATAATTGTATCATACATAATAATATATTTAACTATATTAGGCACGATTGCAGCCTTGTTGCACAATAGTCGTCAAACATCTATAAATAGTGATACAATAAAAATTATATACACATCATTACCCTGTGTAGTGACGGATTAAGAATACATAATGTCACTACCTCATCTCAACCCGTGGGTGTCGTAAAAGGCGACTAAGGGAGTAACTTTATGCAGACAAGAGCACTGTGAGAAAAGGAGAATTCAAAACAAATACTATACCAATACGTCTGGCCAGCGTGGTATAGTAGGCTTAATTCCTTTCAAAATCTTTAAAGGAGACCCGAGAAAGTTTACGGGTTGAAATTATGAATAAATCTTTTTTTTTTTTATAGTAGCCAAGCATATTGGTTTTTTTTTAAAAGAAGAAAGCTGAAAGAAGAACCCAAGTTGCTTTGCCAGCTGACAGGAGACCCAAGTGTCCTGTCAGCCGGCATCGCCATGCTGGCCCGCTAGGTGCTTCTTCACGCTTCGCTTGAAGGATCCCATATTGTAGGAAGGAGGAAAGACATGAGCCGGCAGTGCGTTCCACATTTTGATGGTTCGGCATAGATAAGAATTGCGCAACTGTTTGTACGTGTGGAGATGTTTTCCACAGTGTAGGGATGACAACGCAAACCAGCACGCGTGGTTCTCCCACGGGAAGGGGAAGGTTCAAATCTGATTCTAGTAAGTAATAAGTATGGCATAATCACCATCATCAGCAACCCATTAATGTCCCACTGCTGGGCTCGGGTCTCCTCTCCTCTATCTAGAGAGCTGAGAGGGTTTAGACCATAATCCACACACGCTGGCCTAGTGCGGGTTGGTGGATCAGACATACCCATAGAATTTCTTCTAGAGTATGTGGGTTTCCTCACGATGTTTTCCTTTACCGTTAGCAGATGGTAAATCAGATGACTAGTACATATAAATTCCACAAAGTGAAATCCACATTGGTACTGCTGGTCGGAATCGAACTCGGACCGCGTGTTTAACACGCCGGTCTTTTATCCATTCAGCCACCATCGCTTCATCTCACCAAGTGTTACTTAATTTGGTGCAAATTTGGTTAACGCAGTACATAATCAGATACATACAAGAGGCGCTTGTAGCATTCTGGTACTAAGATGTACGTTACGATCATCGAGGTTAAGCAACACTCGGCAAGGTCAGTCTGTGATGGGTGACCGTTTGTGGCAATTTCATTCTCGAGCGTCTCCGTGCTTCGGAAGGCACGTAAAGCCGTTGGTCCCGGTTATCACTTAATGTGGTAGTTGTTAAGTCAAGTTGGAAGTCTTCCAGGTGACTTGATAAATTACAACACTAGGGTCTGCCTCAAACCCACACGATAAGAAGAAGAAGATCAGATACATCATACTTATATATTTGACTGGCCTGTTGGTCTAGTGGTTAGTGACCCTGACTGCTAAGCCGGAGGTCGTGGGTTCGATCCCCACCCAGGACAAATCTTTGTGTGATGAGCATAAAGGTTTGTTCTGTGTCTGGGTGTAATTTATCTATAATAAGTATGTATTTACAAAAAAAAAATGTATTTAAGTAGTATATCAGTTGTTTAGTACCCATAACACAAGCAAATATAATTGCTTACTTTGGGACTAGATGGCGCTGTGTGAATGTGGTAGAATATTATTATTATTATACGAATTACCAAATTTAGACGTACTTACGGTTTTTGGTATGCCTTGTATTCGTTTGAATAACATTAATTGGTAGACAAAAATTTATTTTGGTGAACAAAGTTTATGTTTCCTTAAGTCTTTGAGCGCCATTAAAGTCACCGGTGACCCCCAAACAATAGATTTTCTATTGTCTGGAATCTCGGCATTCAACGTGTTAAAAACTTACCCGGATCTACACAAGGTTCCCATAGAACATCTATTGTGTCTGGAATCTCAAAACTTACCCGGATCTACACAAGGTTCCCATAGAACACGGGTTGACAATTATTACCTCAGAATCGGTTTTCGAAATCGGAAGCATAATAAATTAAGTATTTATAAATAATAATAATTATATACCTATAACTGGAATGTTTTTAATCTCAAAAATGAATGTTAGACCACGCTCACGCTTATTACAAAATACGGACTAAGCATTAAACCAGGTTTAAATTGACAACTTTGACACTAAAACAATGGCTTATGTAATTTGGAAGGTTGTGGAATGAACTCCCTAACGCGGTTTTCCCAAGGGACTACAGTATGGGGTTCTTCAAAAAAGGAGTGAATAGGTTTCTTAAGGGTCGGCAACGCGCTCGTGATGCCCCTGGTGTTGCAGGCGCCCATAGACTACGGTAACCGCTTAGCATCAGGCGGACCGTACGTCTGTTTGCCACAAGTGTGGTATAAAAAAAAAAAAAATTAAACCTGGATTAATACTTACTCCAAATTTTATAATAAAGGGGTTTGTGTTATTTAGCAATATAACCTAAAATGCTTTATCGATTTTGATAATGTAAATTTTTTTGCTTAACTATAACCATTGGCGTTGCTAGGAATTATAGCTAGGGCTGTAGTTCAGATAATATTGGCCTTATTATATTAGAACAAATGTCCCCGCAACATACTGTGTGATAAAAATTCTTAAGTCTCTTTTCTACGGTGCATTTTTAATTGCCAGCCCCTAGCTACACCCATGGATACACTGAAAAACCTTAATAACTAAGTTTGATGAAATTGCTCCATCAAGCATCATTATTTAATCAAGCGATTTGATCTAGCAAAATAAGTTTGATATCGATAGCTTGTAAGTTCTTTATTGACTGTCGCTAATTTTGTTGGCTTCGATTACCTGAAAATAAACCAAAAAAATAAATTAAAAACGGCAATACGGTTTGCCATTGCTGGGCAATAACTGGGCAATACACCTCTCCTAAATAAATGCAGAGAAGATTATATATCGTAAAAATAGAAGTATGACTATGTTATCAGATTGTGGAATGAACTCCCTAACGAGAACCTCATACTGTAGAATTCTTCTTCTAAAGGCGCTCGCATTATTGACTTCTTGCCAAATTTCATAATTCTAGGTCAACGGGAAGTATCCTATAGGTATTGACTTTTTGGATCGTCAAGATAATCGACAAAAATGGAGCATAAAGTGCATAAACGGCTGTATCTTTTGATTGCGTTTACTTAGAACTTTGATTTTTATAGCACCAAGGAATTGCAGATCTGAATATTTGATACACAGAACAGAGATAGGGTGATTTGATATTACCTAATTTCAGCTTGATATCTCTACGCGTTCTTGAGAAAAATATTCTATATACAGGGTAGAATTTTGTAATGCCACCTGGAGGGTGTTTGTCAGTAAGATTCGGTTCTTATAGTTAACCCTATCGATCAATGCCATAAAAGGACAGGATGTTATTTTTTGAATTTTAACTTGTTTAATTCCCGGGTGTGGCAAGCGAATTTCCGAAAAATGTTGAATGCAGTTTTGTTTCTTTTTAAAAACAAAGCAATGTTTCCTTTTAGTAAAATTATCTATCTCTAGTATTAAGAGTACTTTCCTTCCAGGTGGTACGAAATTCCACCCTGTATAACACCACACAAATATTTGTCTCGTGTGAGAATCGAACCCACGTCGCTTGGCACGGCTATGTTAATGGCGAGGTGAACATCTTAACCGCTACGCCTGTGACAATATTTTTTTTATACAAGATCCTTAAAACGATTCTGACGTGATTATTTTTTATACGACAAATGAACAATATGGCAATAGGCGTATTAATAGCTCGCCTGATGATAAGCCGTTGCAAACATCTTGCGCATATTCATCATCATCATCATCAAATCAGCCCAGATGTCACCTGCTGAACATAAGCCTCACCTAATTTCCGCTAACCGTTCTGCGAGCTATGTGGCTCACTGCTACTTCAGTGATGCGATTCGGTGAGCTATAACAAAAAATAAGATTAAATACATACCCTTTTTACTTTTTTGCCGTACATAGACCAGAAGGTAACCTTAACTTCCGTAGGCTTGCCAGTCCTGGCATCAAATACCCGGCAGCTGTCGAATGGGGGACAGTAGAGATGCAAGGACACTGCCCCATCCACATGAGAAGGATTCTCCACCCGGTGGAGTCCTAAGGCATCTGGAATTAGAATTAAAAGTTCACCGATTAATATATCATCTTTTTACCCGGCTGTCAGGACGGGTATTGTTTTTCGCGCGTATCTTGTATGTTTGTAAATTTCTTTGACAGTTAGGGTACCGTTAGATTCGTCTAGAAAACCCAAGTGTCCTTAGATAGGTTTTAAGAATAAAAAGAGTTAAACGGCGGGCTTTCGACGCCAAAATTGTAAGAAGTTCAATTTTTTTTTAAACCGAACCTATCGAATTGGCTTTCAAAATAAAGAAAATCAAAAGGAGATTACATATATTCAAAAAGAGATTATACATAATTGAATGGTTCCAAATTGTAATTAGTTCTATTATTTTTGTTAACCAAACCTATCGAGTAGAGTATCAAAATAAAGGGAATCAAATGGAGATTACAAACATATACATTATGTTATGTATTTAAATTTAATCTGGTATAATAATGGGAGAGACCTACGTCCAGCAGTGGACTGCAATAGGCTGAAATGATGATGATGATGATAATAATAATATTACAATAATTTTACGACCTTTTTAGTGCATTGCTATCTGCTGATTTTTTGCAGTCCGGTTATAAATTTTTTTTAATTATATTTACTTGTTAACCTATAATAATGTGGATAAAATTTAGCTACTATACCACCAGGTGGGTTGGTATAGGATTTGTTTCGAATTTTCCTTTTTTTTGCAGTAGTTTTGTCTGCATAAGGTTTTAGTCACCCTTAGTCACCTTTTACGACACCCTCGAGTTGAGATGGGGTAGTGACATTATGTATTCTTAATCTGTCACTACACGGAAGGATTTTAATATAAATTGACAACAAAATAGAACTAGTTTCTTCATACAAGTAACTGTTATTTTTAATTTGTGTATATTATATTTTATCCTATCAATAACATTTATTTGATGGTTTAGAAACCGGGCATATGCACCGGTTCTTTAGCGCCTGCCGTATTTCTATGTCCTTAAATGCAATTGATATACTTAAGTTTAGTAATTTGTTGGCGATAACGCCTAGAATAAAACAATAACAATATTTGACAATATTTTCATTTTTGTAAAACCACTTGTAATACCTAATTTAAAATCCCGGCCAAGTGAGAGTTGGACACGCGCGCGAAGGGTTCCGTACCATTATCTATAAAAATAGTATTTCAATAATCTGTGAATATTTCAAGCGTGTACCAGTTGCCGTTATCATAAAAGAAGCAAATAAATTAAGTTTCTTGTATGCACCCTTAAATATTTATTTTATTCTGTTTTTTGTTGTATTTGTTCTTATAGCGGCAACAGAAATACATCATCTCTGAAAGTTTCAACTGTTTAACTATCACAGTCCATGAGATACAGGAGAGATAGACAGACAGACGGACGGACGGACAGAGGAGTCTTAGTAATAGGGTCCCGTTTTACCCTCTGGGTACGTAACCCTAAAAAACTTGTGGATTATTTTTAAATGTTTATAATAATAAATCACAGATATAAGCCACTGTGTCAACCTAAGAAAAAAAAACAATTTAACAGTGGTTTGTTTACAAATATTTTACATTCATTTGGGCCCGTGTCAAATGTTACAATCAAAATTAAATCATTATTTGTAATTGTAAGTAAAACTTGAAAATGAAAATGTGTATTTGTAAACATGGATGTTACAATAGATATTATATTCAGCTATGTTTTACATGTTTTACGCTTCACGTACTAAAAAAAGGTTATAATAAAAGGTTTTTATACTTCTCTTTCTAGGGTTGTAATTTTTACATCTAAATAGTATTGTGCTCTCATCTGCGATTAGTATCATCCATTTTTAAATATACCATTTTCAATGCACTTAATAATACTGTGACTAAGAAAGCGCAATAATTAAGGATGTAGCAATGATTATTTATTATATATATTTAAGTTGTTAAAAATTCTCACCATTAATATAACAGACATCATTTAACTCCATTTTCGATCTACTACGGACTTTCATATCACGTATATCATAGCCCTCATCATCGCTATGATACGAGTCATCAGCCCCGCCAACGCAGCTCTCCGGTCGACAACAGTCACCTACGCCATTACAGCTGTCATCTTGACGTTTGCCACCATTGCCGTTGTCATTCTGACAGTTGACATCTTGACAGCCGTTGCATTGATGTTGACAAGTGACGTTAAGTTCGGAAATCTTTTGAACGAGTCCATCTTGAGTTTTCGCACAACATTTTCTTCTAGCTTTGTTGTTGTTTTTCAGAACTTTCATCACTTCCGGTTGAAAGTTCTCAGGCCATTCGTATCTGGAAATAATTAAATATTTAATTAATATTTATTTGGTTTTATTAACTGTATTTTGTCTGGCCTGTTGGTCTAGTGGTTAGTGACCCTGACTGCTAAGCCGGAGGTCGTGGGTTCGATCCCCACCCAGGACAAATCTTTGTGTGATGAACATAAAGGTTTGTTCTGTGTCTGGGTGTAATTTATCTATAATATGTATGTATTTACAAAAAAAAAATGTATTTAAGTAGTATATCAGTTGTTTAGTACCCATAACACAAGCAAATATAATTGCTTACTTTGGGACTAGATGGCGCTGTGTGAATGTGGTAGAATATTATTATATTATTATTATTATTGATAGTGAGGTCATGTAAGGTACATCATCAGCAAGCCATCAATGTCCTACTGCTGGACTCGGGTCTCCTCTCCTCTATCTAGAGAGCTCAGAGGGTTTTAGGCCATAATCCACTCCCGCTGGCCTAGTGCGGGTTGATGGATCAAACATACACATAGAATTTCTTCTAGTGTATGTGGGTTTTCTCACGATGTTTTCCTTCACCGTTAGCAGATGGTAAGTCAATGACTAGTACATATAAATTCCACAAAGTGAAATCCACATTGGTACTGCCGGTCGGAATTGAAATCGGACCACGTGTTTACACACGGACGAAACTATAAGGGTTTCATTTTTGCCATTTTGGCTACGGAACACTAAAAATCATTTAGTGTTGGATTACAAAGGTCAACATCACGCTACGACCAACATGAGCTGAATTGTGGCCAAACATCCACAAGAGCTTAGACGTTCTTGATAATTCATATAAACAATATTACAATAACAATAATGCAATTATAACAATAACTCTATTCATAAGGTCATTGGTAGACATTATTCGCTTTTGACTGATAACGTGTTCGAACTCAAAGATAATTTAGTTAAAACTAGTTAAATTCAGTTTATTTATTAACTAGAAGTCGGGCGGGGTTTCGCTCCCGTCGTTCTTTATTTGGCCACTGCTCAGCTCCTATTAGGTGTAGCGTGATGTTATACAGCTTATAACCTTCTTAAATAAATGCGCTATAACACTAAAAGAATGTTTATTTTTAATAATAATATTATACTGTATACAATTAAACGATCACACATCGGTATTTCATAAATTTGAAAGGTGAACAAATTTAATGGTGATCCCTAAAATAGGAGAAAATTTTTGGGATCATTTTCATATTCATTTTGTAACATTGTACCAATTTGTGTAAAACGACAAATATCTTTTTGCATCCTTCGTTCCATTTGGACCAGTATAATAATAAAATGTTTTTTTTATTGCCTTAAGTGGCAGACGAGTAGACGGCCCACCTGATGGTAAGTGGTTACCGCCGCTCATGGACGTCGGCAATGTTAGGGGCACAGCCAGGCCGCTGCCTACCTTGAGAAGATAGCTCTCTTTAAACTTCGTTTGAAGAAGGACATGTCATAGCGCTCAGGATACACCGCTGTAGGAAGTTCACCCCAGAGCTGGCACGTACGTGGGAGAAATGATCGCTGAAACCTTACCGTTTTAGACGGTATGGGCTCTAGTTAGTGCGGGTGAAGCATACTGCGTCATAATAAATAATGCTAAGAAGAGTCCTACGCTGTTTCAAACCTTGGTGTAAATCGACGAAGACAAACAAGACATTCGTCGATTGACAAAAAAAAACAAACAACTAATTCAAAACGTGTGATTGACGACGTGGTGCCAATAACTCGTGGTGTCAAACGAAACCCTAAAAAGTTGCAAAACTTCATGTTTAAAAGGTTATGAACCCCTGCACTACTGATGAAACGAAGTTCTCTATTGACAGAACAAATTTATCAACAGATAATAATATATAAACAATAATAAATTCAAATATATTGACATTATACTGACTTATGACGTAAAAAAATATGTTGAATGATTCACTTTATTATCACGACTGAATAGGCAGAGATGATTTATCTATAATATGTATGTATTTACAAAAAAAAATATTTTGGTAATATATCAGTTGTTTAGTTCCCAAAACACAAGCAATATAATTAATTGATTTATTTGAGACTAGATGGCGCTGTGTGAATGAGTGAAAATATTTTATTATATAGTCCAACCGGTCCAACTCGTCTGGGCCGCGTGGTATAGTAGGCTAAATTCCCTCCAAAATATTTGGAGGAGACCCGTTCCCAGCAGTGGGACGTATGGGTTATAATGATTATGATAGTTTTTTCAGTTATGACTTAGAATTTTTAAGGATAGATATTATTATAGTAATGAATATTTTATCTATATTTATTCAATAAAATATTTACACATAACTTAAAAATTATACACAACTAATCTATTTTAAAAAAAGAATCAGATACTCTATGTACAGGAAATTCCATTAAAGATAGTAATTGTTTATAATAATAAAAATGACGTAAGCTGCACCATCTATTAATTTAATAATATTTACGTAGTAAGACAATATCGGTTATCAATGAATCTATAGCGCATAACCTTTTTGTAATGTCATCATAATATTTTGCATTCATATTTTGACCTATTGCTATTAATATTATATACAAATTATTATAAACCCATTATTAGAATTGAAAGTTGTAATTTTAATATCCATTGATAAAGCATAAATTATATTAATTGAAAAGTGTGGGACATTGATGAAATGTTAAATTAAATTCATGAAATTCAATTATGAATGTCAAATAATATATTTGACATTCATAATTGAATTTCCATTAGCGTTATAAGTACCTATTGACATTGTATTCATTGTTTTGATTAAATTAAATTTAATTTTAATTAATAATGATTATTTCTACCAACCAAATATTTTGCATGCTTACAAAGCTGTTTATGGTGATTCTTTTTTGTTAAGTGTTGTAACATCCCTTTGTACCCATATCCGCAATAAATAAATTGAATTTAATTGAATATATATTTTTTTTTTATCTGGCCTGTGTCATCCCACTGCTGGGCAAAGGCCTCCCCCTGAACCTTCCACTGCTGTCTATCTCCAACCTTATTCCACCATTCCCTGTCGAAGGTATCCAAGTCGTCACACCAGTGTTTTTTAGGCCTGCCTCGGCGACGGTGTATAATATTAAATAATAATATTCTACCACATTCACACAGCGCCATCTAGTCCCAAATTAAGCAATTATATTTGCTTGTGTACTAAACAACTGATATATTACTTAAATACAGTTTTTTTTTGTAAATAAATACATACATATTATAGTTAAATTATACCCACACACAGAACAAACCTACATGCTCATCACACAAAGATTTATCCTGGGTGGGGATCGAACCCACGACCTCCGGCGTAGCAGTCAGGGTCACTAACCATTAGACCAACAGGCCAGTCTATAACATAAATAACTTGGCATGAAACTCAGGCTACTCTTTTTAATTGCAAAAGTAGTTACAATTTCAATTGGTTACAGTTTGAAATATCACATAATAGTACAGAACCAAAACACCATACTAAATTAAAATAAAATAAATTTTGGATATTAGAAAATATTAAAAAAGTATTTATCTATAAACTTTAATTTGTTTTCGTCGAACAGTATGGTATATGGGATCATTACTTGTACCAACTACGTATTTGAAAATGGTAAAAGCATTTTGTGAACACAATAGTTGTGCAATTTAAGCTTTTTAAAAAAGGTAAAGTAGGAACTGCATCGGTGGCGCAGCGGGAAGTGTATACGACTGCTGTGCAAGAGGTCCCGGGTTCGATTCCCGGGTCGGAAGAAAATTGTACTGGACTTTTCTGTCATGAAATTCCAGTACTGACATTTTCCCGAAGTTTGATAAACAAATGTTCCCGGTTGATGACAATAGGCTCGCCCCCTATTTCATGGGACCAAACATAGCTGGCGAAATGTGGGTGTGAAACACCTCTACCTACCCCTTCGGGGAAAAAGGCGTGATGCTATGTTATGTCATATTATGTAAAATAGGAATTGAAAAATTTAGGAGCGCTGAAGCATAGCATGTGACGACGACTGAAGAGTCACCCTGAGTAGCGCCCGTTAGGTATAATATACCGTAGATGACACTTTTTATAAAAGGTTAAAATGGTGTATTTTACGTGGTTCAAATGAATATTGACCTCAAATGATAAGAAAAAAACCTACATGATATCTTTACCAAATTATAAAAACAAAATGATTAACAGCATTGGTGCTAATCTCTGCTTAATTTTGTTTAATGCTACGCTGGCTAAAAGGTCTTAACTTCGACCCCGGGTCAGAGAATAATACCCAGAAATACCCAATATTTACGGGGTTTTTTGGGATGTAATTTTCAGAACCTGCCCGAAGTATGATAAAAGCAACATAGTATCACACCTTTTTCCCGAAAGGGGTAGGCACAGGTGTTTTACACCCACATTTCGCCAGCTATGTTTGGTCCCATGAAATAGGGGGAAAAACGTAAACGTAAGTATGATAGTGTACCAGTAAGTGGTAATAGGCTCGCCTGCTATTACATGCTTATTATATGCTCAAATTCTAAGTTCGACACCCAGGTCGGGCAAAAAATTATGTATTCTTAATCCGTCACTACACGGATCTAAATTGTCTATTCATTATTATTATTATTTATTATTAACTTCAGGCAATAAAAACAAAATTCTTTTTGTTACGCCAGTCGCGTTTTTTTATTATTTATTGGGTATCTTTAAATGGTAAGTTTTTTTATTTTTTACTAGCCTATGTTACTCAGAATGATGCAAGGATTTTAATGATACCTCATACATCTAAATCTGTTCAGGCGTTTAGAAGTTATGGTGGAATAAAGAAACGCACAGAATACAGAAATACAAGAATCCTGAAGACGTGTAAAACAAGAATTAATTTATTAAACCAAAAAACCCACCTGCGTCAATTTAAAGCAATGAATTCTATGAATACACTGGTAAAAGGTCTATAGGCGTAAAAATATAGTGCAGATATCAATGAATTAGGCTATTAATTGCCTATGACACTCGGGGGAAAATACAAATCTAATGAAACCTTACACTTTAAAATCAGCCAAGCCGTTTAGGCTACAGAAGGTCACAATGGAACAGAATAGATATGCCCACATACATACATACATAAGCTGGCCTGTTGGTCTAGTGGTTAGTGACCCTGACTGCTAAGCCGGAGGTCGTGGGTTCGATCCCCACCCAGGACAAATCTTTGTGTGATAAGCATAAAGGTTTGTTCTGTGTCTGGGTGTAATTTATCTATAATATGTATGTATTTACAAAAAAAAATGTATTTAAGTAGTATATCAGTTGTTTAGTACCCATAACACAAGCAAATCTAATTGCTTACTTTGGGACTAGATAGCGCTGTGAGAATGTGGTAGAATATTATATTATTATTATTAAGCGCGAAAAACGTTACCCTCCTTTTTGGCAGTTGGGTAAAAAGAAGCAATTATCACCAATGCTTCTACGCCCTCAAATCTGAGTAAACAAGTCCATACGCACTTAATATAGTCACGTTTATACACAATAATATTGTCAATAGGCATACACGTACATCAGTTCATATCATTATGATATTTATCAACGAATTCTTGTATCATAACACGTCATAGAAAAGATAATATGCCCTGTTTTAGACCTACCCTGACCTGTTCAAACATAACGTCATATATCTCTAAAGGGACATGTAGAAAAGCTTTTTTGAACTACATTTTGTACCCACTTGAAGTTCCTTAATAAGGGGCAAGTAATGATGCTGTACCAATCATCATCGTAATCATCCCTACAACCCATAAACGTCCCACTGCTGGGCATGGATCTCCTTCAAAGAATTTAGCCTACTAAACAACGCTTGCCAGACGAGTTTGTTTCGAATTTTCCTTTTCTCGCAGTGCTCTTGTCTGCATAAGGTTATCAAATCAAATCAAATAAAAATCAAATAGTCCCAAATTAAGCAATTATATTTGCTTGTGTTATGGGTACTAAACAATTGATATACTACTTAAATACATACATATTATAGATAAATTACAGCCAGACACAGAACAAACAATCATGCTCATCACACAAAAATTTGTCCTGGGTGAACTCACGACCTCCGGCTTAGCAGTCATATCACTAGGCCAACAGGCCAGTCATTATTAGTGACCCATTAATATCCCACTGCTGGGCTCGGGTCTCCTCTCATCTCACCTCATGATTGGCACGCTGCTCACTTACCCATTCATCCAGCATCGCTTACCAACGCCTTACCT